>JAGMVL010000092.1:0-1423221 GCA_019202695.1 Populus x sibirica
CAATCTTGTCATTCCATTTCCTCGAAAAGGTCATCGCATTTCTGGAACTTGAACTGTTCTGTGTAGTTGAGATTTTACAATTTGTACAATTTTGAGGGTTTTTGATGATGAATTGATGAAATTTATGCTTTATGTTGCTTCTCTTGCTGGCTATGAACATTATTGTTCTGTTTGCTCAAGTATAGTTTTTTTTTTTTGAAGGTGGAAACATGAGATTGCTGCCCGGTAGATCAGGTACTAGTAGAAAGAAGAATAATGCTTGGAAACATTGTAGTTCGTTCCTTGGTGAGAGAGTGGTTGAGGCATCTTTTCCAGAACAGATTTAAGTGCATGTCTTGCTCCTTAACCGCCGTAGAAGCCGCTATGGCATCAAGAGATCTATACCGAGAGCCTTTATTGATAAGTCTGCTTTTCGTTTGTCTGGCCATTCATTCGATACTGCTTCTGTAAGTACATATCTCACTTCCCTACTTTTGATGACCATCTGTTCTGTTTTTGAGGTGTCAAAATGTTATCCCCCGCCCCTTTCCCCTTTTAGATGGAAGAAGAAGATTATATTAAGGCAAAAACACGATCACAGAAATGAAGTGTGTTTATTAGTTGGACATATAAAGCTCTTTAGTTCTATCGATTATCGGTTACTGTGAATCATTAAAAGATCCCAGAATGGCACAAAAAATAAGCCAAAATGCTTTTTATATCCCCCAACGGATGTCTCAATAAAGAGAGGCTTAGAATTTTTTTTTAGAACAGAATGTTTTCGAATCTTGTGTTTTCTATGATGCAGGATGCATTTGAGATTTCTGTCCTCGTTCTCTATGGTGTTTTTAGGCTCGGACAATTGGGGATTTTAGGGTTTGGGTTAAAGAGAAAGGGAAGTAAGGCAAGTACACCTACAAAGAGAAAAACCTGAGCATCATAGCTAGGATTCTTAGAAATCTCACAATCATGGAAGCATAAATTGTTTGAAGTTTTATTCATAATTCTTTTTTCTCCATATTGAAATATTACATATCTAATAGCTTTATATAGAGTTCCAAATTCTCCCACTCTTTTTAGGGTGTGAACTCCTGAATAAGAAAAATAACAATTCCTAAATATCATAATTAGTGTAGGAAAACTGAAACAAAATTTTTAGGACTTATAAAGTAAAACCTAAACTCCGAAAATCCATCAGATTTGGAAATTTCAAAAATACCCCTCTATTTGAAAATCACATAAGAATATAGGAACTCTACCTCGCTTTTTTTTCAACTGCATTGTTCTCTCCTGGTTGGAGAAATCTTAAACTTGTGCTCTTAAAGTGTCAAAGCTGCAAAAATTGAATAACCTTTAGTGACTTCCTTGCCTCAACACAACATCCTTGAAAAAAGAAAACAACCACTCTTTTTGAAGGTGTCGGCAGTGATACTATGACATGTTTACACTCCATTGCACCATAAACTTAGGGAATGGTGGACACTATGTGCGCTGTAAAAGGGCCTAAATTAGTTTTGAATTTCTGGAAGCTCAGTGAAATACTGGTTTAGAGCATGAAGGAAAGGCTATGGATCATGTAGAACATCAACACATCAAAAAAGGGCAGTGAAAGAGCTGCTTTGACATAAACAACCTGGTCAATATGCTAGAAATGAAGAATTAAGAATCGGATGGAAGCAGCGGAGAGAGATTGATGAACCTCCCTTCCTACTACAAATAATCCTAAGTGGCAATAGAAAAGAAGAAAAACCACCATAGAATCTGTACATGTCCTCAAATTCTTACCACCCTTCCTGTTCTTACAATAGGCTAAGCTTGCCAATAAGCTATCTGTTATTCAATACAAATCCTAAGTATTCCATTGCTCTTATTGTATTTCTGAGCACCCTGGATATGGAGCACACTCCTTGCACTCTTTGCATGTTCAAGGTTCACTTTGCATTAGTTCTGAGGACAAAAAGAATGAAAAGAAGGTTAATCTTGCATCAAGCATTTGGTTCAGTGGTTCTTCTATGTGATATCTTCTAGAATTCAATGGCATGTGCATAATCTTCTAGAATTCAATGGCATGTGCATAAGTTAATTGATGAGCATTTATAGATTAATCTATAAAAAAAAGGAGAAAGAAAGAAAGAAAGAAAAAAGAATAGAGAAGAAAGGTAAGTAATTAGAGCTGGTTTGGATTCATACAAATTTATTTGGAGTTCATGCCAAGGTTGAGCTTGCCTTAATTGTTCTTTAGATCAGCTCCGATCCAACAATCATAAGCTTTTGCCTACTCAAGTGGAGCTTAAGCATGGGTTTTCTGGATTTGTTTGGTACTCTCACCGTCACTAGAGTGTGTTCACTGTGATTAGGGATTAATTAATGACCATATCTGAAGAGTATTTCCTTATTTATGAAAATTGCATGACTGTTATCCCTAATTGTGTTCGTTCCAATGTCTGTTCAATTCCAGTGTATACCAATTTCTTCACTTGCCTCCTCAGATAATTGCCACTAACTTATTGTAGTCTTTTCATGCATATGATGTATGCATATTTTTCTAGATTGCTGATTGTTGTCTGCATAATTTCCAGGCCAAGCATGTTCATGTCCCATGTGCATCAATGGGTCCAAATGAGCCACATGCAGCAAGTATAGCCTGCCCAGATGGTATTCTTGAGAGACAAGATTCCCATTTATTAGATTCTGAATTAGAAAGAGCAAGACTACTTGAGTTTTGAATTCTGAACTTCCATGTCACCCAAAGTTGCACAGAGGACAACTGAAAAATGGACTCTGTTATCTGATTCTACCAAATAAAGTTCCACCAAACAGGTATAGTTCATGCACTCCTGTGTGACTTATGCTATTCATCATGTTTCCAGGGCATGCCACTTAAGTCTTATGGTTATTATATAAGATGAGTTACCGCATGATAGGAGCTAGATGCTTGTTCCATGGTTCATTCAAAAAAGTTATATTTACTTCTTGTAAATGCTTGAAATATCATTACATACATCCTTGTACATTTTATTACCACATGTCCTTGTCAAATGATGTGTGAGAGGACCTGAAGGTGACTTTTGTGGTGTAATTCAGGGTTAAACTCTTCAATTAATGAGGAAAAGATAAACTACCATAACAATTCATAACAAATAAAGAAACTAAGTGCTCTTCCTCATATCATTGAACAGTAAGCATCCTTATATATGTATATATATAACCCATCCATTAACATTAATTATGAAATAATCATCCATCAATGTGATATTGAAAGGTTATTTTCAAAATTTAATAAGCAATTTCCTAGACTTCTACTCTTTGAGGAATTGGGTTGCTCCATGTATTCTTGACTATAGATGCTTGTCTTAATTTCTCCATATGTTCATAAGTTCATTCTTCTATAGCACATGATGCGACAACTAACGTATTGTTCGAACCTTTCTTGCAAGTTAGATGTAACTAGCATTTGGTGTTTTACATATGGAAGTCTAATGGATTACAAATTTGAAATATGTTAGCACATCCAACAAAAGCTTCCATTATGACAATACATTAACTTCATATTTCACAAAGAGCAAAGCTAACATTATGAAGGGGGAGACATATTAGAGGCCAATTCCAGTTATCATGAAATGTGTTGAACTAGGTGAAAGTTAAAGTAAATTGAATTCATGACCATGTTGAAGAATATAGTAGTTGCATGGTTATGATACTAAATCAATTCATTTAATTTCTCTTTGGCTCACCAAATGATATTAGAACTTATTACCGAATGTTAAATTCTTCTCTCGAAGAGATGTATAGTTGTGGGATTTTCAAAATCAATTTGCTTTATTTTTCTACTCAATCTAGAGGGCCCGCGAAATCTTTTCTTTTAATTCTTTAACTCCCATTTATAGGGTACCCTAAAATTTCTCATTTCATCTAATTAGTGGTATTTGGAAAGAGAGGATGCCATCCAGTGCTTAAGGGTTTTAATTCGATGGTGGTAATTGGTGTGGTCAAAACTCACCATTCCTTCTCTCATATACAAAACTAGCTTTCAATTTTTAGGTTTGAGGCACACATGGAAGTTCATGTAGGATCAATAGACGAGGAAGATGATGAGCAAGGAATTGCACATATGATTGAACATGTTGCATTCCTTGGAAGTAAGAAACGTGAGAAACTTCTTGGAACCGGGGGCCCGATCTAATGCTTACACTGATTTCCACCATACAGTGTTCCACATTCATTCACCAACTTGTACAAAGGTTTGTCACTTTTCTCAATCTTTTCCTACACTAACAATTGATTTAATTTAATGGTTTTGGTTGTTGTGTTCTTAACACCTTTTTAAGCTCCAACTGTTTCCTTTCACTCTGTTGTGTGCTTTTATTGTGATATTCTTTTGATCTGGTTTTTTCCTTGCAGCTCTTTGGTAACTTTTGATGGGTTCAAGAAAGTATTGTTTGAAGATAAATAATTCTATGCCATGATGGAGAAAAAAAATAAAAGCCATCTAAATATTCAATGTTCTTTTATAGTGAGCCAAAAAAAAAAAGTAGTAGTTAAACACTTTAAAGCATGGATTATGATTGCAAATTTATAATATAGTTGATATCTTATATATCAGCAAAAGACTGTTAACTCTACAAAGCAAGGATTATAACTACAAATTAAGGAATATACATATGTATTAGACAATATATAATTGTTGTGTTTAATAGAAGATATTTTAATTACTAGCACAAACTTGTGTGTTTGTGTGCATTTGTAGATGTGCTTCATCTGATTCAAACTAAGTTGCTTGTTAGTATGTTTTGCACCTTGCTGGAAGGAAAAAAAAGACTTCAGAATGTGCACCCAACATATTAGAGTGAATTTATTTTTGCACAATGAAAACAACACTTAGTGAGTGTTTGGGAGCATGGTAGCTTATGCTTTTAGATGCTCTTCAAAAGCGCTTTCACTTAAAAAAGAATGATGTTTTTTTTAAAGCGCTTTTAATATTTTGATGTGTTGATGTCAAAAATAAAATAAAAATCTGAAAAAAAAATCATTTTAATGCATTTTTAAACGATTTTTTAAAAAGCATCCTGCACCACAATAGCAAACACACAATTATCTTATTGTTCAATTTGTCCTTTGCATGGGATAGTGTGCACCAAGCATCTGATAAAGTTATGGAAGTTAACATGCATATGGATAAGTTTCATTAATTTGGTAGAGTACATTTGAATTTTGGTGGAGTTGCTGATTGTTATCTGTACCCAATATGGTAGACATATGATACATGAGTATCTGCGTGACTTGTTAAGAGAATTAGGGAGATACATTAGTATGTCTTGCAATATTGTGTCTCCATGCTTGCCTATTGTAATTGAATGCTTGCATTATAAACTACCTTATCTTTATGTCTTGCTATCTTTTTCTTGCTTCTTGCACCAATACTTTGTGATTAAATTCCACCATGTGGTATTTATTGATGGCAAATTTGTGCTTGCCAGGATGCTGATGGAGATCTACTCCCCTCTGTGCTGGATGCCTTGAATGAGGTACAGATAAAGGAATTGCTCTTGTATTTGAGATGCTTCCCTTAGTTTGGATTTTTTTTTTGTCAAGAAGACAAATGTTTGCTAGGATGATGGCATGCAGAGTAAAGATTTGACAATTACAGTGTCTTATTTAATGTATCCGTTGCATTGAACAGATAGCTTTCCACCCGAGCTTCCTTGCTTCTCGAGTTGAAAAGGAAAGGGCGTGCTATACTTTCAGAACTACAGATGATGAATACTATAGAATATCGTGTTGACTGCCAGGTACAGACTCAGTGTTGCTTATAAATTGAAACTAGTTAATGTTTGAATATTTCTGTTTAATATCAATTTTTGATGATTTTCTTTTGAATGTAGTTGTTACAACATCTACATTCAGAAAACAAGCTGAGCAAAAGGTTCCCAATAGGATTGGAAGAGCAGATTAAGAAGTGGGATGCAGAGAAAATTAGGAAATTCCATGAGCGTTGGTACTTCCCAGCAAATGCAACTCTATACATTGTTGGTGACATTGATAACATTTCAAAGACAGTTCACCAAATTGAAGTATGCCCAAAAACTTGTTGATCGTAATTTCTAGCAATTAATCAGTGTCTGGATTAGTAACTTATGTATCTATCTGAAACAAGGACTATAATTACTTCTTGATGTGCAGAATGTCTTTGGACAAACTGGCCTGGAAAACAAGACAGTTTCTGCTCCTTCTCGAAGTGCATTTGGTGCAATGGCTAGTTTTCTTGCTCCTAAGGTCTCAGTTGGGCTCCCTGGAAGTTCATCTCGTGAAAAGTCATCTAGTTCTCTAGACCAATCCAAAATCATTAAAAGGGAAAGGCATGCAGTTCGTCCTCCTGTCGAGCATTACTGGTCTCTCCCT
Source organism: Populus x sibirica (assembly GCA_019202695.1). NCBI lineage: Eukaryota > Viridiplantae > Streptophyta > Magnoliopsida > Malpighiales > Salicaceae > Populus > Populus x sibirica. Next base: position 6,379 of record JAGMVL010000092.1, read on the forward strand.
GGAAGCAATGCAAATTTGAAGCCACCACAGATATTTCAGCATGAGTTTCTTCAGAATTTCTCAATTAATATGTTCTGCAAGGTATGGACAACAAGAGTAGTGTCATCATGTTTTGCAGCATTTTGCTGTGTGCTGGTTCTTTTGCAGATGCTCTTGTTTTGTTTTATCCTCCTACTTCTTTGGGCGATGATTGCTATTGTGTGTATCTCACCGCATTCTAACTTCAGAGCAAATTCAGTAAAAAGCATCATTTTATCTGCATCACTGTTTCCACCTTCATGTGCAAGTTGGGATGACAACCAGTTAAATTGAAGAGTTGTTGGGATTCTTGCTACTTGGAAAGGGAATTTTGGCAGAAAGTGAAGCCATTGAGTGGTGTTTCTGTTTAGGAAGGACTTCCTTTGCATTGTCTCAATGTGTTACTTGAGACAGCGCTATGACTAAGATCAATTATTTATCATCTCAGAAACTTGTTTGACTGCATGCTTTGATTTAAAGTTTTATGGTTCCGCTTGTTAAGTTGAATCTTAGTTCCACTTGATTTCTAGATCTTTTGGGTGTTTTTTTTTTTTTTAAAAAATTTAGTGTTGTGTCGGGGTCTCCATATGTTCTGCCCCCTGCAGTTTGTGATAGTTTTTCCCCTACTTTCCATTTGGAACTTTTTGAAGGAATGAATTGAATTCTACAAAATGGCAGTTGAGCTGAAATAAAAATTTCCTTGTTACTTCTGATAGAATAGAAACAAAATAAAGTTTGTCTTCTGAATTCTGTAACAGGCCATTTTAAGTCAACTCATGAGCAACAAATTATACCAAAGTCGGTGCAAATTGATTATTATGGGAATCATTTTTGCAATTTGTTTCTTGCTTTTGATTTCAAGCTGGGTATTGTAAAAATTAAGTAGACCCTTGCTTATCCCAACGAATAATTGATGACCAACAAAGAACAAAGTTTATTATGAACATGAATAAAATTTTCCAAACCAAATGATACATGATCTTTGGATTTTTTTCCAGTGTTTTACCACCTAAGTGTGTTTCACGAGTTTGTTCCAGTAATAAATTGTGTCTCTCTCTCTGAATTGGTCTCTTGATGGTCGTTAACACCCTTCAATAACCCAAGTTTATATGCATTAGTGTTGTGCTATGCCAATTATTTTTTATTTCATACTTTAGAATGGTGAGACTGTGAAGCATTGGCACTAATAAAGTGTGCCTTGGATTTAGTGTTTTTATAGATAACTGCCTGTCAACTCCCCACAGAGGACATGGATTCAAGATTCTATTCATTCATATATGTCATATTTCAATCTGATGCATGATATATAGAAGCAAGTCTTTGTAATGCTGTTTGAAAGGAGAATATCATTTTTATATCTTAGTCAAAGGAAAGAAAATCAATTGGTTACTAATAATCTCGCCTTCCCATGCTGTTGATTCTGTACCCATTAGCCACTTTTCATGGCACACCACTTTGAAGAACACTTTTCCATTCACATAAACATAAAAACATGAAGGTTTTCTCTGGTTCCCTTCTTGTAATTTAAGAAAAATCTGGTGTGTCTAAGACACTTGCAGTTATATGCTGTTAAATTCTTTATCAGCATGTAGAAAATTTTGCTTGTGTGTTTCTCCCTTTGGGACTAGTATTCAATGTTCAACATGCAGAGATACTAGCCTTTGGAAAAGTGGGTTTGATTCATTGTTTTTTTCCCCCCTTTATTCGGGTTTGGGATTGACATCATGCTCTGGATTTTGCTGCAGATTCCGGTGAGCAAGGTCCAAACGTATGGTGACTTGTGCAGTGTTTTGATGAAGAGAATATTTCTATCTGCACTGCACTTCCGAATTAATACAAGATACAAGGTTTCTGCTGGTCATGTTATATGTAGTTTGAGCCTTTTTGCCGCACTTGTTTCGTTCCTTTGCTTTCCTATTGGTCACCATTTAACCTGTGATTGGGTTGGTCTCTAATTGTTTTTTCCTTATATATCAATTTTAATTTGTTCTGTTGCTTTACATGCGTGTTTGTTTGGGAATTGCCTTTTAGTAAACATAGATTATGAATGATGATGGTTTTATTGCTGACAAATGCTTAAGGTTTCTTCTGACTATCGATCATGAATTCAGCTATGCTTTTGTTTCAATGTGCAGGATGAAAGTCAATGCAAATTTAACAATTAAGATTTTAACTCAAACATATAGTAACTCTGCAGACTGCTGGTAAAAAAATTATGGAAGCTGGAAAATTGTCAGGATGAAAGCCAGTGCAAATTTAACAATTAAGATTTGAACTCAAACATATAGTAATTTTGCAGACTGCTGGTAAAAAAAAATGATGGAAGCTGGAAATTTGTCTATATTGTATTGATTTCTGTATTTGTAGGTCCATATCTCTTAGTTTCATTAGCCCTCCCAAAATTTTTGTTAATTTGTTAAAATTTTCAGAGTTCAAATCCACCATTCACTTCAGTTGAATTGGATCATAGTGATTCTGGAAGGGAAGGATGCACTGTCACAACTCTTACAGTGACTGCAGAACCCAAGAATTGGCAAAATGCAATTAAAGTTGCTGTTCAGGAGGTTCGTACTTTTCTGTTCTTACTGTCTTCACTCTCATTGCTACTGTTAAGGCAATTCCATTGCATCAATTTTTTCATTGCTATTTTCATTCAGGTTGGAATTATTATCAGATAACAAGCTCTTTTTTTTTTTCATGTTGTTATTTCCCTTATTTGCTAACTGTAGAAGAGGGCATGGTTTTTTGTTTAATAAGATTACATTAGCAGTTGCAACTATTAATAGTAGTCTTCAGTGGGCCATGCATCTATTTGTGTTTTTTTGGCAAAAATTCTGGAGACAGAAAGCATCGAATCTTATTTGATGCTGCTACCAACTTTGCTCAATCAAATTTAGATCTTCTTCCTTTTCTCATCTTTTCCTGGTTAAAATATTTTATAGATTCTGTTTGATGCAGGTTCGAAGGCTTAAAGAATTTGGTGTCACAAAGGGTGAATTAACTCGCTTATGGATGCACTTTTAAAAGATAGCGAACATCTGGCAGCTATGATTGATAATGTATCATCTGTTGATAATTTGGAATTTATCATGGAGAGTGATGCTCTTGGCCATACTGTGATGGATCAGAGACAAGGACATGAGAGTTTGTTTGCTGTTGCTGGAATGGTCACACTTGAAGAAGTAAATTTCACCCATAGTGGCCCTAACTATTATTGCCTGTTGTGCACACTCTTATCCCTGTAAAATGAAATTATGTAACGTGTCTGCTAGTAATCCAGGAAGTCATAACTTCATCATTGTCATGTGTGCTTATATTTTGATTTTGACTCTTACTGTCGCACCTTTTTTTTCCCCTTACGTTTTCAGTATATAGCCTGAACTTGCTTTAGAACTGCCATGCTATTATTAGTATAGAGACTAATACAGAGCCATAGTTAGTATTGTGCCAAAATACTATATTCTAGAAGATACTTAATTTTTCTAATGGTTTTGATGCCTCACAAATTTTGCCATTAACATTTATCTAATGCCTTGATTTCTTGTCTCTTAACTTTAATTTGTTTGTTGATGAGGTTTTATTGGAAATATTCGTGGTTATTATTGTGATATATTTGCCTTCGGTAGTAGATGCTTTGTGAATGTAATGCTTTTTTGCATAGCCTGGTGTGCTTTCTGAAGTTTTTGAAGTTGAGAATGAGGATTTTGAGGTTCCTTTGTATATTCACTCTTTTGTTTGTGAAATTATTATTTTTTCATGATTTTTTCTAGTTATTTTAACTCCCTCTCTCTCTCCCTCTCTCTCTCTCATAGGTCAATTCTATTGGTGCCAAGTTATTAGAATTTATCTCTGATTTTGGAAAACCTACTGCGCCCATTCCTGCAGCAATCGTTGCATGTGTTCCTACAAAAGTGCATATTGATGGATTGGGTGAAACCGAGTTCAAGATATCCTCAAGTGAGATTACAGCTGCCATAAAATCAGGATTGGAGGAAGCAATTGAGGCTGAGCCAGAGGTGTCCACATGGAACTTAGCATGCTTTGTTCTTTTTACTTTTTTTTTTGGTTTTTATATAAACAGCCAGTTATTGAAATAAACTTCATTGACAAGTTCATTTATTTGCTTCTATGTGCAGCTTGAAGTGCCAAAAGAATTGATATCTTCAACACAGTTAGAGGAGTTAAGGTTAGAACGTAGGCCATCCTTTGTTCCCTTACTTCCAGATGCAGGCTATACGAAATTGCATGACCAAGAAACAGGCATCACTCAGTGTCGTCTTTCAAATGGAATTGCTGTAAATTACAAGGTATCCTTATGCATGTTTTTATTCAGCTGGTCACTTCATTATACTGATGTTTTGATGTTGTTTAATATGCCATTGAATTTGGATTCCTTTCGTGTTTGCAATTCCACTCAATTATATATATATATATAGGTGATCCCTAATAACGATCTGTTACTGTAGTGTAACAGTGCTTGCGGTATTTATTTATGAAGACATGTTGCATTTTGGTTTTAATCTTCACTTCAAAGCAAAACAATACTTCTTGTCTGTTCCATCTTTCATCCTCATTTTTTGCATCTGGATGGTAATAAAAAACTTGATAGATACATATTGGGAATATGCTTAATATATCACCACCTATTTCAATTTTAGTTTAATCCCACGCTGTGTACAGATATCCAAAAGTGAATCCCGGGGAGGTGTCATGCGGCTTATTGTGGGTGGGGGCCGAGCAGCTGAAAGTTCCTGAGTCTAAAGGAGCTGTTGTTGTGGGTGTTCGAACTCTCAGTGAGGGTGGTCGTGTTGGCAGCTTTTCAAGAGAGCAGGTAAGTCTAGTACTATATATTATGTTTCTTTTTAAAATTAAATATTAGAAAGTTCATTGTGTGGGTTAGACTATTGATTATGAAATGAATGTCAAAAAGAAGTCATCAATATCATTTTTACTAGTGGTGCTTGTCCTCTATTTCGTCTTATTAAAATTTTCAATTTTTATCTGAAAGATCTGCCATAAAAAAATCAGTTTAAATGGTAGTGTAGGCTGGTTGTTTAGACTTGAGGAAACCTTGGATAATCTTTTTGCTAAAGGAAATCACACAGTTATGGTCCTATTAGATTACAGTCTTGGAAGGGAGAATTTGGAGACACTCCTACCCTTTATGGTTTTTAATGTAGAGTACGCACTTGAGAATTGAACACGGACCTTTGTTGTGGCAAATTCCCCTATATTTTTAGATCAAAGAAAAAAAATTGAAACCAGGATGACGGCTGTATGAGTTATGAACAGCAATAAAGAGAGATCTCAAAACATAGTGAAACTAAGCAGCATTTTAGATAGACTTGTCAAGAATATTATCAAAGCCATCAAAACAGAAATAAATAAATTGTCTGAATTTTAGGTGACATTTTTCTTCAGATATGATTTCATGTTGCATATATACGCTTTTTTACAGAGCAGATCTTTTGAAGTTTTTTATCAGTAAATTAGCTTTGATAAGGAATCATTTGCAGACTAGGATTTATTGCAGTTAAATACTTTATGAAACATGAAGAATTTTGGAGGAAAAACATAAATAGAATGTGATCTGTGTATACGAATATGCTTGTGTTTAATAATTCATTATGGGACTGAGAAATTAATATTCTAAAGATGAAATCATAGTCAAAATCTTCAATTATCAGGGCGGAGTGTGTTAAGTATAATGGGTTCCTTAGAACTGCTGCTGCATTATGTGAAGTTAGCTGCATGCAATCATATTTTTTTTATGCGTGCTGGGAAGTTTTCTCAGTTCAGTTCACCCTCATTACTGTGCTATATGCTTCTTCAGGTAGAACTTTTTTGTGTGAATCACCTAATAAATTGCTCTTTGGAGTCAACTGAGGAATTTATTTGTATGGAGTTCCGCTTCACTCTGCGAGACAATGGGATGCAAGCAGCATTTGAATTACTTCATATGGTACTTGAGGTACCCCATCAATAACCAATATATGCTGACCAGTAAAAGTTTAGTGTCATTTTTTAGGTGGTGTTTGGTTTTTTTGGTTGCTTTTGATGGATGCCACATTGTTGACCTCATATACTGATATTTTGATACCTGAAATTGCTGAATCCCAGAATAGTGTCTGGCTGGATGATGCATTTGACAGAGCAAGGCAACTCTACTTGTCATATTACCGGTCCATTCCCAAAAGCTTAGAACGGGCAACTGCTCACAAGCTCATGACAGCAATGTTGAATGGGGATGAGCGGTTCATTGAGCCAACCCCACAATCATTACAAAATTTAACACTGAAATCCGTAAAAGATGCAGTGATGAATCAGTTTGTTGGTGGAAACATGGAGGTGTGTGATTATCTGCTTGTTAATCCTGCATATCACATCGGGAAACAGATATTTCATCATCTAAAAGGTGCATGTCTTCATTCTTCAGGTAAGTATTGTTGGAGATTTCTCAGAGGAGGAGGTTCAGTCTTGCATTATTGATTACCTGGGCACAGTTAGAGCAACAAGAGATTCTGATCAGGAACAAGAATTTAATCCTGTCATGTTTCGACCATCCCCTTCTGATTTGCAGTTTCAACAAGTGAGGATCAAAACAATTTTTATTACTTGAAAATTCTCACATTTGAGAATTAAAATGCCAGGAAAATCTTCATGCAGAATATTGTTAGTATGCTTGCAATGAGCTGAGCTTGCTAAGGACACTGCTCGGCTGGTTTGTAAACACGGCTTGTTTTAGAAATAAGGCTGAATCGAACAAGCATGTGCTTTACTTCAAGTCTCATGGATGTCATTCCGTGCAAGCATTGTTACTCATTAGACAGCTCTCTCTGATTTAAAAAAAAAAAAAACTTGAATTTATTTTGTTTTTGGAGTGATTGTTGTCCTGAATCCTTTTGAGGGTGAGATTTAGTGTTGGATTGAAACTGAGTCTTTTTATGTTGGTGAAGATTGTCTAGTAATTTAATTTGCTAGTGGTTATAGTCTTCAACTTTTCATTTGTTATTTGTAATTTGTATCCATGTTTTGGGTTGCCATTTTAGATTCAGTCATAGGTTATGACTGATTGAAGATTAACAAGAAGTGAATTAAATAAGTTCTGATTGAAGATTAGCAACAAGTGAATTAAATTAGTTCGGTTGAGCTGCCCACATCTAAGTTCCAAATTTGTGCTTGTGGAGGCTGGTCATTAAAACATGCTGGTTGATGTGTTCTGAGCTTGACCTTGAGCTGGCTTGTTGGAGCTCAAATTGAGCTTGAGCAAGTTTGGGCATTTCATCTATGTGACTGAGCCAACCCTGCAAGCAAGTACTAATTGGTTTGGCTTATTAGATGAAGCCCTAATGCGTACCAGATTCCTAGTTTGATTTTTCTTTTTGAAGTTTATGGAAGTAACCTGGGTCATTGTGCATTTATATGACAAGAGCGCTTAGAGTATCTGTGCTCTTATGCAGGTGTTTTTGAAGGATACTGATGAGAGAGCATGTGCATATATTGCTGGTCCTGCACCAAATCGTTGGGGTTTCACTGTTGATGGAACAGACCTGTTCAAGTCAATGAGTGGCTTTTCGGTTGCAGCTGGTCAGTTTTCATTCTATAAGTAAAATTAATAAATTTGATGTGTATTTTGATTCTTGTAAGATTTCTTAAGAGTTGTGAGGGAATAATGGAATGAAATGAGAAATAAAAAAGGGAAGAACTTAGTTGCAAATGGTTGGATAAGCTGTATGGCTGGAAAGATGGGGATAGGATAGTATTCCTTTCTTCAGGTGCTTTGAGGGAGTTTCTTTAGCTGATTTTCAGTTGAACTTGGCTGCTCATTAATGATATCCGTTTTGCTTTATTATTTGGGAGGATGACTTATTCTCCAGCAAGCTTTTGTAGTTCTTTTTGCTGTTACTACAATCTTCTCTTATCTAAAAAATATATCTGCAAAAATTCCTTTTTGTTTAGCCCTTCTATCATGTTCCATGTTAAGCTTATATTCGCGGGCTTTTTTTGTTTTTAATTGCTCTTCTCAAATCTGTGTGCAAAATTAATTGTGACAGATAATCTTGTAAATAGGATACGAGTCTTAGTTAATTCACTGCATTTTTAATATAGCATTCAAAGTATTGCAAGAAATGGGTCTCTTTTCAGAAGGCATGGATTATATGGATAACCACTTGGTTTGGTTTCCAATGTGTCTGTTGAATTTTCATGTTGCTTCTCTTTTGGATTGAATACTGTCAAGTCTTGTCTGCTTATAAAAGATGCTGGTTGACATGTTATAGAAAATGTAAATTTATTCAGGTTTACCTTTGTGAACATTGTCTGGCTCACTTCTGAACTGTTTCTCTGCATAGAAAGTGGAAAACAACTTTATTTTTTCCCAAAAAACTGAAGTGTGACTCATAATCTCAGCTGGCCAATGCTTTGCAGATGCACAACCAATATCTGAAACACAACAGATAGACGGGATGGATGTTCAGAAGGATATGCAAGGAAAACTTCGCTATCATCCACTCTTCTTTGGCATAACAATGGGGCTACTGGCTGAGATCATAAATTCTCGGTGATTTTCCTGACAGGCTTGCTTAGAAAAGCATTTCATCTATATGATATCACTGCATAGTTTAGCAATTCACTATCATGCGTGCATTAACCAGTGTTATTGTTTGTTTCTTTCTAGTTTTTGTCTGGAATGTTCCTGAGGGAATTTAGTCTAGTTGTATCATACTCTGCAAAACTGCCTCTCCATAGGATTGCTACCTTAAGAACAAACAAACAAATAAAAATGTGTGTACCCATCTAATGCTGTAAAAATACTTTGGGAAGTTAATAAAATTCAATATTGTACCATGGATGATCTGGCCATTTTACTCTTTGTTAACACTTCTTGACTAGCAGATGAGGCAGTAATCTTTTAGTTTTGAAAATTATGCAGCCTTGCTCGAGTCTAAAATATTTGTAGCTACCATAGCTATGAATTGTTGTATTTTCATGCAGCAATTCTTTGTTTTGTGCAGGCTTTTTACCACAGTTAGGGATTCTCTTGGGTTGACATATGATGTATCGTTTGAGTTAAGCCTATTTGATAGGCTTAAGCTTGGATGGTATGTTGTATCAGTAACATCAACTCCAGGCAAGGTGGGGGTTCATTTCCCTATATTCCATCTAATATTTTCTGTTAGTTCTGATGTATTCACTAGCTTTGGGTTCTATTAACATGCAGGTACATAAAGCGGTTGATGCATGCAAAAGTGTTCTTAGAGGGTTGCATAGCAATAAGGTTGCCCAGAGAGAGTTGGACAGGGTTAGATATTATTCAACTACTAGAATTCTGTTTGTGTTTTTCTGTGATTGACAGCATTTATACTCGGAACATAGGATTCATTGAAACAAACATGTTTAATGGAAATGATGAAAAACTTTTCTAGAAGTTCGTTCTTGTTATCCCCCTTCATAACAGCTTTTGCTTAAATTAACTTCCCTGCTGGGATTTGTTTTTGACTTTTCCTTAATAGGGGATATCTAATTGCATAATGGAGTAGAGTTGTCTTTTATATCCGCATGCATCTTATGTCTTGATGCACGTGTAGCATGTTTCCATTTTAACACTTCGCAATTGCAGGCAAGACGGACGCTGCTAATGAGACATGAAGCTGAGATTAAGTCCAATGCCTATTGGCTTGGATTGCTTGCTCATTTGCAAGCCTCTTCTGTTCCGAGAAAGGTGAAAAACAATATGTTTGAAGCTTAGCTTTCCATCCTTTAGCTCTCATCTTCCAACTAGAAACAAAGTATGACTTCATGTGACCTTGTTCTTTATGGTTCTGGGGTTCAGGACGTCTCATGTATTAAAGATCTCACTTCACTCTATGAAGCTGCCACAATTGAGGACATATACCTTGCATATGAACAATTGAAAGTAGATGAGGATTCTCTGTATTCATGCATTGGGGTTGCTGGGACACAAGCTGGAGAGGAGATTAATGGTAAACAACCATAGTTGAAATTATTCAATTTCCCTGTCCAATGTTTCCTCCTATTTACAGTGTATTTGATTTAATATAAACCAGAATAAACAGAATGCAATGATCATTGATTTTATGAACTGAATTGAAATAATTGAAATCTGTATTGATTTAGAAGCCAATTAACAAGGTTACTTAAAATAGCACATTAATTCATAAATGAGTTGTCATGTCATTTTTCTTGGACATCAGGCACAAGGAACATCTTATCTTGTTTTGCCATTTCATGTTTGGATTTTTAGTGGCATATTCTCTTTGAACTGCTTGCATCTGTTCTTCTTTTTTGTTCTCTCTTTTTTGTGCTCTCTTTTTGCTTCATTTATTTATGTGCTTTTCTTAAATTGTTCTCCCCATTTGATTAACTCATACTTTGCAGCTCCATTAGAAGTGGAAGAAACAGATGATGGTTTTCAGGGAGGCATACCTGTGGGACGTGGTTTGTCTACAATGACACGACCAACAACCTGATCTTCCTGGATGATTTAGTATCATTGATTGCAGTGAAACCTTTTTTGGTTAGTGTTAGAAGGTATGGTTCTTATTGGCATTAAATCTTATATTAATTATTTATACAACAAGGCCTGTTGCAAACAGATATAGCAAGTTGCGTCCATATATGGCTTGGGCCCATGCAATGAAATTAATAATTTTGATTCAAAGGTCTGGAAATTTCCTTCAAACATGCCAAGGCAGATGCATATATATCATATGTCATTGGTTGAAATGTGAGAGAAGAACCAATGTTTTTTCTCTGCTTTTCTTTTCCGAGTCCTGAAATATGATATTCCTTTTGTGGAGAATATGGGTTTATGTCAACCCACTTTGTAATTTATCACCAGCTGCCTTGAATAAAAGACTACATTAAACCTTTTAAGGGTTTTACTTCTGTTAATCATATAAGGTCATATATTAGAATTAGTGACAAGCGAAGTTGAATGTAAGGTGTAAGGGTTCCGATCCATGTCTGTCACCCTGAACAGGATTCGGGTTAATTAGGGTCTGAGCTTGGGAGAAAGGGGAAGGTGTATCAGGACAGGGAGGAGGGTTGTACCACCCTGCATTCCTTTATAATGATTTTTTTTAAAATTATATCTCTTCCTGTGTTGAACACCTCAAGTTTGAGCATGTGCTGAAAATTGCCATAGAATTTCCATCTTCACAGTTCCATGGTATAATAAAAGGATAGTATGCTGCATTTCTTGTTTCTACATGTTAACAAGAATTAAAATCATCTGCAGGATCGTGGGCAGCTCTCTACCTGATTTAAAGGTCCGATCAACAATTGATGGAGCTGTCCCATAAAGCCTCTCCTGGACTTTCAGAATGGTCTAGAATGTCCTATCGAGTGGTTCAGGTATGTCAAATTAGATGCCCAACAAAAGTAGTTGTGGAGTTGTGCAAGTTGATAGGGTTATTTTGATTGCTAGCAATTTCAATCACTGGGATACCAAATTTTTTACAGATGTTTGTATAGATGCTGTTCATGGTGTCATCAGCCGCTTGAATTGATTATAGTTTACAGTCTACACCAGTGCCAATTGTTTCTATTGTAAATTAACCAATTTTGTGTACTTGATATGGGGTCTATATACTGTATGATTTTCATGCAAAAATTGTTGTTAAACTCAGGCTTGGCTTGGCTCGGTGGGTTGACTAGTTGATCTGCCAACCTGAATCATGGTTTGGGCCAAATCAGGTTTCCTCTCAAACCAGTTTGGTTATTGACCTAGTCAAGTTCCAGTGATCCGATGGGTCAACTTCAACTTACAAGTCAGTTGACTTGGTCAAAACTCAGATGAGACTGGGAGGTTAATTTATAGGGTTGAAAAAGTTTTAATTTATTTATTGGCCTAGGTGGCATAGAAAAATGGGATATACATTAAGGGCTTATTTTACAGTGTGATATAAAATCTTACTTTTTAAAATTATTTTTTATTTAAAAATTTATTAAAATAATATTTTTTAAAAAATTTTATTTTTAATATTAACATATTAAAATAATTTAAAAAACAAGAAAAATAATAATTTAAAACTAAATAAGACTAAATTTTTTTTAGGGAATACCAAATACCACCTAAGATTGTTGGTTTTAGCCATCCCTGCTAACTGAAAATTTAGCGAGCTAGGTCACATGATTCTTGTTTTCTTTTATTTTTATTCCTGTCGTCAAAATGAACATGTATGATTTCACGCTCTGCTTTTTTGTTTTATTGTCCTTTTGACAGAAAAGAAAACGTTACCCTCAGAAGAACATATACCAGCTGGAAACGAGTCACACAATCCACAACACAACAACGCAGCAAAGCCCTAGACGATAAGAATTAGCGCACTCACACTCTTCCTAGTTCCTCCTCCCCCCATCCAAAACCAAAGGAGGTCGACTCGGTTCAAGAACTCATCTTGAGTTGAGATTTACGGGTCAAATATTTTCGAACTATAATTATTTAAAAATAAATAGAAATAACGTTGTTTTTTTAAAAAAAAAAAAAAAGACCTAATTCAGACTAAAATTATATAAACATAATTTGTAACCAACTTAACGGTGGATTTTTTTTTAAATAAAACTCCATTCAAATTAAGTTTTTGTTCAACAAATTACTAGATTGACTCATCTAACCAGGTAATAACCTGAAGAATAACCATCCACTCTTGAACCACGAAAATTCTCAAAAAAAAAGGGGGAGGGATTTTGAAACAGAACATCCCATCAAAAACCCACCCCTTCTGTCGTTTTCCCTACTACGTCTAGCCCCACCTCATGCATCTTTCAATTACGCGGCACGCCGTTGGTGCATGCACACCCACTACACGTACACCTTCTTAATTTGCGTGTCAGCCTCTGATCTCCGTCGTCCCCACAAACTCATTGCTACAAGACACACACGCCCCCCCCCCCCCCCCCCCTCCTCTCTCTCTATATAGTTCATCTGGTCTTTTCACCATTCTCATCAAACTAACACACCCGCTAGGTATGGCAAGACTTGTGAAGTCCTCAGCACCCTTGTTTGTTTTTCTCGTTCTCTACACGCTTCTTGTGTCAGGAGTGAGTGGAAACGGCGGAGGGATGGTAGGCGGGAGAGCCAAGGTGAGTGATGTGAAGACTAACAAGGAGATTCAGGAGCTGGGAAGGTTCTCCGTGAAGGAGTTCAACAACCACAGGAGCACGTACGGGAAAGGTGGTGAGGTTGGAGAGCTGATGTTCTCTGAAGTGGTGGAGGCACAGACGCAGGTGGTTTCTGGGGTCAAGTATTATTTAAAGATTGAGGCAACCACACAGAGTGAAGAGAAGCTTATGTTTGATTCGGTGCTTGTGGTCAAGCCTTGGCTTCGATCCAAGGAGTTGCTTGCCTTTGAGCCTTCCATTGGACTGAGGGTTTAGAAAATGAGAAACTAAAACGAAGATAATCAAGATCTTGAGGTGTTCAACTGTGATAATCAACTGTAACAACATGAGTTGAAGAGATTAAGTAATCTGATCTTTTGTCTTTGTTTTACGAGTCTGTATGTAATAACCATGTTTATATATGTTAACTGTGGGTGCTCAAGAAATTTATATGAATAAATGAAATAATTATTTATAGCCTCTCTTCTTAATTTATCCATCTCTCTGTTCTTTCTTAAATAATTAACCGAGCATCTTAGGCTTAGCAGCATGCATCCTACCACTGTTGTAAAACCCGGTGAAATTCAGGCCATCGACTTTGTTTTAACCTATTTGCATCGAGTTTTAGACTCGGTTTTTTATTATGTCCAATCATGTATTTTTAAAAAAAATTAAAAAAAATCTAGCTTTAAATTATTATTGCTCATTATCATTGCTCGTATTTGATTGAATTGGATTGGATGTTGTTGCACTCAATACTATAAACTATAAAGTATATAATATATAAATGATATTTTTATATTAATTATTTTAATATATTTTTAAACAAAAAATATTTTAAAAAATAATTTTTATTATACTTTTAAACTACAAAAGAAAAATAAAAAATAAAGAACACTCTAGAATAAACTTTATACTACGGAAATAGATATAGTTACAATAGAAGAATACGTTCTTGTCTTTTTTAAAAAAAAAAACCTACATATATTAACTTTAAAATTATTTTAAAAATTGATTTATTTTATATTTTTTAATTAAATATATTTTTATCTCTAAAATAGCGATATAGTTAAATATATTTTTTAAAATTGTAATCACTGTTCATATCTGATTGAACTGAGTTGGATGTCGTACTCCTCCGAATACCTATCAAGTATTCTTTTCAACTTGGATTTTTTTGGCTGCATTTGGTTGAATTGAGTTGGATGTCTTTTTACTAGAAAATTCATCGGAGTATCCCAAAACCATTGACCGGTTTTTTATAAAAAATTAAAGGAAAAACATTTATTTTAAGCAAAATTTTCTCAATCCTTCAAACAGGATGCAGCCGCTTTCCAAGGTCAGCATCCACTGCCATGAATTGTGCAGGCTGCTGCTGCATTTTGGGTCTCCTCCAGTCAAGCTTGTAGCTTCATATTGCCTGTTGGAGCTCATCACAGGATTATCAGAACAAAGAAACACAAGTCATGAGGAATTAAAAAGAATATTAGGGAAATCAACTGAATCAGGAACTGCCTATTGAATTATAATTATAGTCAAGAGGCAAAGAGATATGCACCGAGGAAAACATTGAACATAAAAAACACTGCTGAGTCCCGTTCTGTTTCATCCCAAGATGATGACGATGAAATTGAAGACTTCAGATAAAATCACAAATCATCTGGAAAAAACTCTCCTCTACAGCATCCTGCACCTAGGACGCTATCATGTCCACCAACAATTGTTAACACAGGCATGACTCCACAAGGGTCATATCGCATTACTAGAAGGAAAAGGAACAAGGGAAAAGGAAGAAAAGAGAGAACTGCTGGTAAAACGACGCTACCAGGCACTAGAACACTCTTCAATGCTAATACTAATCTGATGAACCATACATATGTACTTTTAAGTCCACCAAAGTTCAAAAGTACACCGAGTACCATGTAGGATAATATTGTGATGGTGGTCAGAGTTCAACAAGCACAAATCTTTCCTATAGCTAGTTCAGTGGGGAACCATCCCGTATGCATCAACATTCCTATATTCTATAGCCAAAGGCTCTTAACTGTCCTCGTTTACAGATGAGCAGCAAAAACATTGTGCCCAGTGTGGTCTTCCCTTGACTTTTTTCTTCTCACTCTTAATATCTGCAGGGTGCCTTGCTGGAAGACTCCATGTTTTCTCTTCATCCTTGACAGGCTCACCCACAGGTTCTTGAGGAACCAGAATCGGGCTCAATGTTTTAGGTGAAGTGCCATTACTATTAGCTGTAGGGTCACCTTTGTCAACTGGGATTTCCTTAGCATCTGGAGACTTGGATTTGGTTTCCATGTTTGCCTTACCCAAAAGGATTTTCGGAGCATGTTGTGGGCTCTTCAAGGGAGGGTGTTGTTTCCCCGTGCTCCAGTTCGTGACCTTGGCCATAATCTCTTCATTCTTCTTTCTCCCCGGAGAATCGTTAACAACATTAGTAATGGATGGAAACCAACCAGCTTGTACAGAAGCAGCTTTTGGCTGTTGAGGGTTCTGTGTTGTCTGGGCTTCAGATGCATCGGCTTTCTGGTTAATCCCATCTGTAGGTTCAACCAATGTCATGAAAGAAGGGGCCTCAAAAACATCTGATTTATCAGCATGTTGTGTCTCAGAAGCAGCTCTCAGCATCTTCAAGGTGGCTTTCTCTGCTTCTGATAATGCTTGGGAACCATTTGATGGCAAAGTCTCAGCATCAAGAATAGTCGGTATATCCGATTGGGTGGAAAGTACTATTTCAAGGATTAAAAATCACAAAATAGATTGAATTAATGAAAACAAGACAACTTGTTCTGTTAATGTATAAAAATAAAATACATATGCATATAACTAGTAGCATCATGGAAAGAATGGTTTGCAAACATGCTTACAACACACGTTATCAATGCTCAAGGAGCTCATCCTAATCAATTTTAACCAATAAAATGAAACAAGGTAGCAATTGTAACAAGTGTTTGTTTGGGAACTATCATTTAAAACACCTAACAAAATTAACTAATCTATGGTGATTCTATACAACACTTTATATTATGCAAATGCAAGATATTAGGGGGCTCTGGGTCTCAATTACTCCCTACATTTCACACCTACAAAAGGTAGAAAGATAGAGATGGTAGATCCAAATCCAAGGTAATCTGTTATTGAGTTAACTAAAACAAAATTGAATTGCAAAGATACCTGAAATGGAACCCCAATGAGCTTCCAAACTATCAGTTTGACTACTTGAATCAACTGAAAAGTCAGTACCAGATGCAACAACCTGTTGTGTAACTAAGTTATTATCACCTTCAACAGGCAAAAAGTCAGATGTGTTCCCAGATGCAACTGCAAGGAAATCTCTGGCATGACTATCTGCAATAGGGGAAGGGTTTTGAAGGGAAGATGTAATCTCTGGAGGAGAAACAAGAGGCTCTCTCACCATTTTGTCTTCAGAAGACTCCCATAATACCTCAACATCTCCACGGCCATCTGATTCAGCAACTGTACTAACTTTGCCATCATGCTCTTGTAGATTGGCCATACTATTGCTTTCAGGTTCCTTTTTGCTATCTTGAAGCTCCAACACTCTACCCAAATCTATGTGTTGATGTTCTGACAGCTTACCCCCACACACATTAATTTCATTCTCTGAGGAAAAATGGTATTCAACATTGGCAGCAGATTCAGGTGTTGCTTTTGGCTCCCTCGGGAGATTTTCCTCCCCCAATCCAGGTACAGAATCACCCTCAGTTTCAATTTTAGACACATTGCATCTTTCTATTTTACCCTCTTCACGAGCATCAGCATTGACATCTCCAAGTACGCTGTTCCTTCGATCAACTTGTTCGGCGGGAATACTAGCATGTCCAGAAGTTGGTATTCTGTTTTCCGCACAATTCTCCACTGCATTTCTTTTGTTTATGTCATTTACAGCTATTTCGGAACTTTCAATTTTATCTTTATCATGATTACCAGTATCGTCTAAGTTTGTCTGCCTGACTTCAGCATCTATTGGCACTACCAGGGTGTTAGTAACAGATATGGCGTTTGTAGTGTGCTCTAGATAACTCGTCAGAGATGAAGTTTCACAATGATCACGAGGTACTTCTTCGGGAGATTGAACAGAAATGCTCTTCTCCAGGTCACCTACCACAGCATCTGTTACACCAACTTCTGATTTAAGGGGCACATCATCTTCTGCTTCATCAGGCAATTCTTCAACAATAAGCTGGCTGGCCACACCTCTGGGTTCAACATTATCATCCAAAACATGAAAATCTGATGTAGAGACTTTGGTGTCCTTGATCAATGGCCTTGAATTAAAACCAGAAGGATTGTCCTTAGTGTCAGAATCCTTAACATTATTAAATACTTCAGATGAATCCACATTTATAAGTTGGGGTAATTTCCCTCCTTCATGGTCTTTAAAACCTTTAACCATGTTCTCAGCATCGGCTACCACAGGAAAGTCATGGGGAACTATAAGCACATGCACATTTTCATCCCCTTCCCCCTTATTATCACAGCTCTCTGTTGAATTGACATAGTCAGTCAAGTCCATTTCTTGAACAACACCCCCCTTGGTCTGAGAAGCATCAAAAGAAGAATCAACAGGTTCATCCGATTTAACTTCAGAGGAGAGATCATTTAAAGACATTCCAGAGGCTAAAACATCTGCATGGCCTTCCTTCAATTTAAGGGATTCTGCAGTAGGCACAGGCTCTGAAGTTACATCCTCCATCTTCTGCAACTTGGATACCATCTCAGATGCTTCCCCTGCATCAAGTTTAGTTCCTTCATATCCTTTTGCATCAGTCTCTGACAAATCCTTTCCAGCACCAATCTTCTTATTCTCTTGTGATGCATCTGTTTGTGTTTCAAGTTTGATAGGGATTGAGTCACATGCAGAACCTTCATTATCATGGCTATACTCAAAGCCAGATTCTTCATCTCTGCAATCTATTAAAGGTCTAGTCATGAAGCCAATGATAGAATTCGAGTCATGATCTAGGGACTCTTGTGCTTTTCCAGACAGATTGCATACTGAATTGCTAGGAGGTGGGCCGGTAACTGCATTATTTCATAAAGCAACAATCTTCATACATAGACAACATGCTCGCTGATATAAATTTTAACAATCCTATATCCACAAATAATCTGTCTACCCCCTTTATTTTTGGCAGGGGGGTATAGTGAGTCCATGGTTAAGTGACTGCGGGATATCAATTAATCCACACATGGAATTACTCGTGCACATACACTCAGAATCTCATTATTTTCCTTCCTCGGAAAAGAAAGGGTAAAAGCAAGAAATCATAATTGAGTTTCACAATCGTCTAAACCCCTAGGTTTAAATAAATGTCATATAGACAGTTAATGACTGAAGCATCATATTCAAAACACACTGTAAATACAAAATTATTCACATTCAAGGAAATACAAGATGATTTGAGTTTTCCCAGAATCGTCTTGAAAATCTATGGTCAGAAGTGATGTTCAAAAAATTAAAATTAGTAAGAAATATCGATGGTGGAGTACAAGAGAAAGTTTCCAAAACGAGCCCACATCAGAAGTTATTTTAACTCAATTAAAAACAAAAAAAAAATATGGAATCCACAGATATTGTCCTGTGTCCTACATGCATGCACAAATGATTTACCTCCCCTGTGAAATGAAGCTAAAACAAGCATGTCTCACAGCACCATGTTACACGTGAAGATATAAGATTAAAATCACCCCAGAGAGTTCTTACATGCCTAAATTACACGTGAAGGTATGCATATTCCATGAAAAAACACAATTTTCAGAAAGAAATATCTCCATTTGATTCCCTTCCATTATTTAATTTAATCACACCTTAACTTGTTAGTTTTCCTAACCACTCAAATCCTGTGCTATCAGAACTCTTTACAACCAAGTTACAATATGACAACAAAAGTTGAGAGAAATTAGTTACACACAGCAAACCAGATGTAATCCCAATATATACAATCCAACTATAAAACCCCTATGGCTTCTCGTTAACCAGTCTTCCAAGTGACACATGATTGTGCCAAGAAGCTAGAAACGAAGCTTGTCAAACAAGATCCACCAAAGAGCTCAATGGTCATATCTAAATTTCTTGAATCCAAAAGGTGTTTGCCACAACTAAACTTTCTCAAGTACCCCACCTATCAATCCAAGATCTCAATTGAGGTTTTTGTCTTATGTCCTAATAAATAATTCTACTTACCACCATATAGCACGCTCCATGGATGCCTAGTGGCTTATTTGACCCAATCCTACCCATCACTTAAAATGACTCCATCATACTTGAGAACGCACTCAGTGATGAACTTACAGGATTATGAAATGAAGCCTGTTTAATAAAAAAAAAGATCGAAGCATCTTTTACATGAGAGTCACAATAAATTACAGGACAACTCCAGACAAGCATTAAATATTGCAGCTATCCAAGTACAAATCAATCATGTTATACACTCAGATGCAGAAAAAACAGCTCAAATCAATAAATTATCTGGTCCCGTTGAAAGCTTACTATTAATCGAACCATCCTTGGATGTTTGAGCAGTGGCTTTATTGAACTCCAGGCCAATTTCCTGTTCTTTAACATCCCTAGTATGCTCTCCCGTCACCGAACTGTATCCACTTTCAGGAAATTCCGCAACAGCATCCTTAAAGACCTCGTCTTCTGATCTATTTGATATGTTCCCTACTCCGCCACTACCCTTCTCGTTACTACTTCTCTCCAAACCTTTTGGACCTTGCGCAGCCAAATTAACCAGTATTAGTTAAGAAAAAAAATGCAATGCTTCTCCCGATCAGAGACGAAGTGCGAATCTTTATTTCAATTTAACCTTGAGCAGTCTAAGGCTCCCTACAATGAAGTCAAGCATCCACAACAGTAAATCCATTCTCTTCCTAAGTTTTATGGGGAAAAAAACATAATTCTATAGCAAGAATTCTCACTAGGGGTTTCAGGTTCTTCATCAGAAACATTGTCATCATCAGAAAGAGCCGAGAGGGAAGTCTCCTCAGAGTCAACAACCTTGTATCCTTCAAGAGTTCCACATATCTTCTTGTGTGCACGCTTGCGTCTTGCACTTGGATGTGGTTTCGGAAAGGGCCACCCACATCTGTGACACACATGAACTCCATGACTCCCATGCCCTGCAAGTTTCAACAAAAACCCACATCACCAACCATCCACAGGGACCAACCACCCCAAGACAACTTCACAAAATAAACAAAGAAAGTGAATTTCCACAAAATGTGAATAGAAAAAACACAACCCAGAAATCCTTTTCCACAGAAAAGTTGAAGAAACCCAAAAAAAGACACAAGATTTAATACTAAAGAAAATGAAAACCCATGGAAATAAATAAAACAGAAAAGCAAGAGGGTAAAATCAAGAATGGAACCTGGTGTATGTGTATGATTCTTTCTGGGGTCTTGGCTATCCATTTTCCAAGTTGGAGAAAGAAAGTGTGAATGTGTGTGGTAGTATACAAAGAAAGACAAAAGAGTTGACTATAGGCGAAAGCAGAGATTTTTATAAATAAGAAATAAATGTGTGTCCCTTTTATTTCTTTTAATAATAAAGATATTCTCGTAACAATCTTCAATAAGCTATTCGTCATTAAAAATATATATTTATAAATAAAATTATTATATTTCAATACCAACGAACACACATTTATTAATAATAATAATAAAATCATTCTTGGTTTACTCCACTTAACTCAATAAAATTCAAAGCTAGTTTTTTTTTTAGAATAATGCACAGCAGAAAGCATTCACTCAATAATGATTCAAAAATTGACTAAGCATCATGTTTGCAGCATCACAGGGCTATGCAACAGCCGAACATGGCAACAGGCCATCTTATAAACAAGAAATTGGAATAGCCTGTTCACGCACTGCCTAGAAAAAAACCTTAGCAGCAACAAGGGCTCGTGTACAAGATTGTTGAAATAATGATCTTTCAGCTTTCACGTCCATCTTCCTTGTTTGAGAAGTAAACATTTCAGCTATATCTGTTGCTGTGCTACATTCCTCTGGATTTCTGTCTGATACGGAGCGAGTAAATCTTGGGAATCAGCCTGAGATGCCATGAGATTGATGAACGACGCCTACAGCAGCTTAGTGAACAGGTGAAATTGTAAAGTCAGCACCTCTTATTTCCCAAACAAATTCCGGAGAAAACCACATATCCGGCACATCCACAGTTCGATAGTTTGGTGGCTTTCTGGCCAAGATCCTATCTCCAGAGAAGAATTCTTTCATCTCTATATTAAAAGCATATGAAAACACAGACATGACACGACACACACTTTGGAAGGCCCAAAAATAGTTCCAATCACTACATACACACACCTTTGTTATCTCCTGACACAAACCATCCCTATTTTCGTGGCTTCGCTTCGCTCTTCTTTTTCACTTCTCTCTTTCTTTTTCTCTCCACCGCCACTTTAAAAACAAACTAGAACACCCCCACAAAACAATAATATGATAAATAATACGATGAAGGCAGTTTTCTTGAGCCAAAAATCCGAAGCTTTTGTTAAAAAAAGAAGAAGAAAGAAATGGTAAAGAAAAGTAGTAGGTTTTTTTTTATTTATCAATGTCGGTGTCCGGATTAGTTTGCACGTTTCAACTAATTTAACATGTCCTGAAATTAATGACTATATGAGTTTTTGATGACTCTAAAGTTTGTGAGATTCGGATCTCTAGAAATTAAATTTAGAGTTTAACCAATTAAATTAAAAGTTGTTAAAGAGAGAAGTTTGACCAGGTTGAGTAAAGAAAGAAGAAATAGCATGTAATTATTCATAATTTTACACCATAGGCAAAGAGATCGATAAATTACAATAACAAAAAAAAATCATAAATGACTGGATTTTAATCGTAACGTAAGATCATGAGACTCCCTAATTTAATGAATATGTATATTCTTTTTCATAATATTTGACGTCACTTTTTTCAAGAATTTTAGGCTTTGCTTGTCCAAAAAATGATCGAATATTTATTTTAAATTCTTTTAAATATTGATTGGGTTAAATTTGAGTCATCTAATGATGATTAAACTTGCATGAGATTTAGATGGGTTAATTATTTAAAATAAAATCAATATATTTTCATAATTTTATTATTGTAGTTTGAAAAAAAATTAAATTATATTTTTTTAAAATAAATTCAACTTTTGAAATTGTATTTTTAGCCTATTTGGGAGTGTGGTTACGGTTACTTTTCAAAGTGCTTTTTATACTAAAATGCATTAAAATGATGTTTTTATATTTTTTAAAAATTTATTTTTGAGATTAGCGCATCAAAACAATCTAAATCATATAAAAAAATTAATTTTTAATAAAAAAATTTAAATTTTTAAAAAACATGATTTACACTGCATTCCTAAGAGTTTTCTTAGATCATCACCCCAACATAATAATATAAGTATGTTTGATGTTAATGTTTTTCAAGTAAAAGTATATGATGTTTTATAAAGGGAATATATATATATATATATATATATATTCATGTTAAAATTATACAAAATGTTTTTTTAAAAAAATTAATTTAATATTTTTAGATAAAACAAAAAAAAACAATTTAAAAAGAAAAACGACAACCACACCTAAAACCCAGCAGCAGAACCCCCTATCTCTCTGAAATTTCTGCCTTCATAAACCCTCCCTGCTTTCCCCTCTCCTCTCTCAAATTCTCCAGAGAAAATCATGAACTTCCTCCCTAAGTCCAGCGACCAACAAATTTTCCCAGCATCCAAACAAGCCCCGCAAATTGACCTCCACCATGCCTTTACCACTCTCCAAGACCACTGCTCCACATTTCTCCAAAACCTCTCTCACCAATTCCCTCTCTTCAATCCCAACTTCCAAACCCACGCAAAACAATCACTCGACACTCTTATCTCACGCCTCAACCCCAACTCTCCCTTGTCCTCCAAGAACCCATTATGGGCTCGAATTCCTCACGAGCCCGTTAATCAACCAGGCACTTCCATGTCAACTGAAACCATTGAAGAGAGATTGGCTGGCGTGCCTGTGTATGCTTTGAGTAATTCCAATGAAGAATTCGTGTTGGTTTCTGGGCTTTCAACGGGGAAGTCTCTTGGGTTGTTTTGTTTCAAACAGGAGGATGCAGAGGCACTCCTTGAGCAAATGAAGAGCATGGACCCTGGAATGAGAAAAGGCGGCTCAAAAGTTGTTCCTGTTGCGTTAAACAAGGTGGGTTTCTTCTGTTTTGTGTTTTTTTTTTCTTTTGCCTCTTCTGTTCCATTTGTCGTTTTTTTCTTCTTCTTTCCTTCTAATTCTGTGAGCTTTTGCAGGTTTTTCAGTTAAAAGTTGATGGGGTGGCCTTTAGGTTGATACCGGAACCTTCACAAGTCAAGAATGCACTTATGGTGGGTGTTCTGTAAAATTTGTTCCACTTTACTTCTGCTTGGATTTTGCTTAATGAGAAGAAAGCTCTAGTATGTGCTGTAAAACTTAATTTCCAGCATTTCAGCACTTTTGCTACCATCTTGATCTTAACCTGTGGATGTTTGCATGTCTGTAAGCAACTAGAGTTAATTACTAAAGTTTAGAAATTAGTTTACTTAATCATGTGTGTTGTTTCTTGTAAACCTAGCCTACTTAAGTATTTTTGTTATTTAGAAATCTTAGCATAGCTACCATAAACATTGCACCTCTTTGCATCACGGTTTAGGTCACATGACCCAGGTTGTGGTGGGCATGGAACGGACAGTTGAAATTTAGGTACCAATCAAATTTTATTTTATTTTATTAAAATAAAATAAAGGTGAACGACGCATTGCCTGCCCCTAAATGAGGTAGATCTAAACTCAAGTATACATTTTGAAGGCTGAAGTTGAAGATCCATTTTTGTTTAACCACTTGGTATAATTGATTTATTTGAATTAATAATTTTGTTCTTTAAAATATTTTTTTAATAGGAGCATGCTATAACTAGCAGAATTAGCCAGTCTGATGAACTTGAATTTGTTTATCCATAGAACACTTGGAGTAAGTGTAGTATTCCACAATTTCAAATTGGGATCATCTTTCCCAGGTGCTCACTTTAAGATGATGTACTTATCAAATCTCAATGCATATGTTTTATATTCATGCAAGTGCATACCAAACAAAAGTCTTTAATAATCCACATTATTTATGCTGATATTTTTTCCAAGGATAAAAGCATGTTATCATATGATCTTTATTTGAGGAGTGCATTTGTTTTTCATATAATATTTTGCAAGAATTTATATATTTGCATTTTTCAGTGTCTGGTGAGGAATGAAAATCGGTTAACTGATACTACTTAAATAGACAGCTTGAAAACATAGTTTATTTTGGGTAAATATTTTACCTCATGAAGATAGAGAAATATTTTACAAAGAACTATCAGCTCACTATCTCTCCTAGCATCACCACTACCACCGCACCACTGCCATTGCAGACTTCGTTTCATTATCTCATCAAACCACCACAATCTTATCACTATTGCTACCACCACCATCTTATCACCATTATCAGTCCACTACCACTATTATCACTTTGTTATTTATATCTTTACTATAGCCCACCTTCTCTGCTTCCACCACCATCATCTTATTACCAACATACAATCACCACCATGAGTATTATTACCCAGTTGACCATCATAACCAAATTTGAAGCGTAACTTATATTCTTTTTGTCATTGCTTGCAAAAATATCTTTAAATATTATCAATATAAATTTTTTTGTAAAATTTTCTCTCTATAAAATGTTATATGCAAAACAAACAGACCTTCATTTGAACACTTCTTTTCTGTGTGTGCTATTCATGAAATCTATAATTACCAACTTACTCTTCTCTTTTAATTTTTCTTATAAATGAGGGGTCTCTGTTTGTGTAAATGTACTTATTGATTGTATTGTGCTTATTTTGTTGTAGGAAAGAGAGCGAGCTGGTTTATCTGATGATTGCTTCTCCGGGGTTCCAGTTTTCCAGGTTCCAAGGACATAACCCGTCTTCTCATAAGTGTTCTCCTTCTGCTATATTGATTATTTGGATAACTATGATGCTGGATAAAAAATTTGGGATTGTGATCAAGTGAATAATTATATCGAGTAAATGATAAATGAAGCATTTTTTTCCCATGAATTGTTGTTGAGGAAACTGAATCAATTTTGGGAATGAACAACTCATGCCATGCATTAACTGCATTGCATCCTTCGTAGGGTAAGAATCCAGTAACTAACTTCATCCTTGTACTACTTGCAACTAGTTTCTTATGGTTAGAATTAGACGAAGTAAAGTAGATTGCTCTGGGCCTGATAACTTAGTTCTGTAAATATCTGATGTTTTCATGGCAAGGTAGCAGTACTAGTATATTTCCTATCTTTACTTTAAAGCTTTCTTGATTAAAATCTAGCAGGTACATGATCATATTTGCTAGCCATTTCTTTTAGTTTTCCTCAGTTGAGACTGAAGATATTGAACTAAATTAGTCGGTGAAATATACATTTGTTTGTCAACTTGCCACAGTTAGTGTCAAAGAACCATCTCAACTCAATAACTTAAGCTGTTAAGTGAGGTTTCAAGATATGATTTATATTATTCTCTAACACACCCCCTCAAGTGAAAGCCCTTCGGGCTTGAAACTTGCACAATCCACATTACCTTGTACTTAATTTTTATCAAATAAATGAGGATGGTGAGATTCGAACTCATGACCGCTTGGTCATCAAGGCTCTGATACCATGTCAAAGAACCATCTCAACCCAATAGCTTAAGCTATTAGGTTGAGATGGTTCTTTGACAGTTAGTAGGTTTCATTTTGAGATTGATGAGTCCATGGAGTAACAATAATGAATACCTGTAGAGTGTTGTGTGAGCATTCTATTGGCATTTGCATGATCACATAAATAATGGCTTTTACCTCTGGAGTTTGGTGTCCATTTGCCACAGAGGTTTTCCTCACTTTCAGACTGGGAAATGGGTCTGTTGAGGTTTGCAAAATTGAAAAATCGTAATTTGCTTGTCCTGATATCCCTCTTTACTCTTTGTGACACGATTTATTCTTTTTTGTTCCTTTTGTTTCTATATAGTTTTTTTTATCCTAGTAGATTTGAATCTGGTCAATGCTTGGTCGAGCCTTGGAGTTGCCATGAGTTGGCTTTTGCTCTTCCTCCGCCATGGCTTGTTAGAAGATTACTTTCTTTTTTTTCTCTCTCTTTTCATTGAACTTACCTTTGGTCATTGGACATAAGCCTTCTTTCATATTTCTTTCAGAGATTTCTGGACTATAAAAGTTTGAATCATTTAAATATTTTCTTTTCAGTCAAGGAGTTTGGTATTGAAAAGTCAAAACAGAAGCTATCGTCCAGTATTTTTTAGAAAGGTTAGTAAAGAAGATGACCTTATTATTATTTACTACTATTCTGGTTAATTATGTAGTGGATTCATTTTTCTTGCCCTGGTTGTTTTTCTAGGAGGATTTAGAAAAATCACTTTTAAGAGCATCCCGTGAGCAGCATAAAGTAAATCCTGCCTTCAAGGAGGGGGATATTGAGGTATTGCTTTCTTAGCCATCTTTTATTAGCATCATTCATTTTCTTAGTTGCTTTTACTCGTATTATCAACTTTGTTTTGTAGGTTGCTGTTTTCGAAGAGATAATTAAGTGTATGAAGGTATGTTGACTTAGCTAATAAAACAGGCATGATACTAATTTTTCATTTTCAAGCTGTGGGTGATCATAGAGAATATAAGGAACAAAGGAGCTTCAATAACAGTCTTTCTCATTTATTTGGGATGATTTCATCCATATTTTTGTTACAGCAATTCTTTTTGCCTATCTTCTGGAAATATAATACGGAAGATTTTAAATTATGGGGCTAAAATGACAAGAAATAAAATTTTGCAGGAGGGTTCTGCTACAACTTGGGATGATGTTGTCTTCATCCCTCCTGGTTTTGATGTTTCAACTACTCCTGCCAAACAATAGGCGGCTGCAGATGTAGGTGATGGTTCTCTTGTTGGTGAATTATCTTACAGTTATACAGCCATGCATTCAGACTTTAAAATATGCGGTTTCGATTAATTTGTTTTTGTTCATCTTTCATCTTTCTTTTGCTTCCAGTGTACCCATGTTTTACAACTTGGTGCAGACTGATGTATTCTGCTGCTGTGTGTTGAATCTAATTTGGTTGAATGAGGCATTTGAACTCCAAATGTAATGAGTATTAGCAAATGAAAAAAAGGTGGATATGAAAATTCTAAGCACTAGCGGTAGCTTTCCTCTTTTGATATTCAAGTACGAGCCCCTTTTGAGTTAGTAACTCATATCTATATGGTTGCCCCCATTGAGAAGGCTGATTATAAGCTGGTATGATGGGGTGGCAGCTGAAACTTTAGATCTTAATCTCATTACACAAATGCGACAATATTGCACGCCCTCTGTCACAAGGAGCAGTGGGGAGGCTTTTTGTCAAATGGAAAATGCCATCCAAAGCCATCCCCTTTGGGCCAGGTTTTGTGCAGGTTTTGCTTTGGATTGCACCTTGATCCTTATCAAAATAAGGTAACTATGGGACATGGTCCGCTCTCCTCTATGAGATTCTAGTTATGGAATGAACCTCTAAAATCCAGCTTCCAGGGTACTTGCCATCAGACATGGGAGTCTCTCCTTGGAGGTAGAATCTTATCTTTCATCCTACCAATTCAACACAAATCTTTGCCGAGTATTTTCTTCTCCTGTGGCTGTCACATAAGAAACTCAATCACGCCATTGAATTGAATGTTTAGACTCAAGATTGGTCAATTTAATTCTAGAAACAAGAAAAAACTAATGTGATTACAATGGATTTCCAGAGCAATCGCTATGATTTATCTTAACTTGTATTATCCACCGGTTCAGTTTTTATCACTGTTGTGCTTTTGAGATAAAGGAGCTCCATCATGGCAAATAAAACAAAGAAGACTTCATGTTTTTCAGACTCAGTTGATCACCATGTCAATCTAAAGTTGATCATTTTATATGTTGTTTCAATTGAAAAGAGTTCCTTAAACTTGACCATGTTTTGTCTCACCGAGTTCTACCGGGTCAATCAAGTTGCGGGTTAATGGGTCATTTGTATTTGACCAATTTAATATTTAAAACAATTTTGAAGTGAAACTTAGCCTACAAGCTACAATTATGCCATGGAGCCCTAAACAAGACACACAGGAGGTAAAAAAAAAACAAAAACACAACGGGTTTGCACATTTCCAGTTCAATAAAGTAAGATTTCTATGGAGTTTTATGTAACAGTTCAAAGCAATGAGAAGGATTCCAGGGAAAACAACAGAAGGTTGGCAAAGAGTTGTTGGGGCGTTGTTAATGGAGTAGACTTTTCATGCTGTAAATCTTGATTCTATCTGCATACTTGCTGAAATGATCATCTCAGATTCTTGCATAGCTAGGTTTGAAAGGTATGTATCGTTTGAAATGCGCATAAGCCTCCAAAATCATGCTTTCAGATGGGAAGTTGGTGTTCCTGACAAGCTAGCCATACTGTCATCATTCTTAGGGCTCACGAATCTTTTCGAGGAAATGATGTGACGGATTTCCTGTGCCCTACGGTGCCCGAAGTTTCTTCATAAAATCACAATTGCTTGGGCCATACGTATTCTCTCTAGACTCATTATTTGAACCCACCATTTTGGACGTTCTTCAAAACAAATTAACATTATTTTATTATTTTTGAAATTGTGGTCTTCATAGTTACGATTTAAATGACAATTAAGTAACTTTTGAAGTTATTTTATCATATAAAAACATATTTAATTACACCATACTATAATGTAAAACGAAGTTTTAGAACAAAAAGATCATAAAAACTACAGCATGACCTTCTTTCAAATGAAAAATATCAATTATATGGGAAAAAAATTTATAATACTCCTGCTATAACTAATAATACTTACGACATCAGAAATAAACACAGAAAAAAAGAAATAAATAAGAAAAAATCACATATAATTCCACCCAAAAAAATAAGAAGAATTTATCTGCTTTTCTTCTATCCATCTCCTTTTAATATGAAAAGAAGAAATAGTTGTAGCTTTAATATCATAGAATTTCTCAATGACGAGGGGGGTGTTCATTGATTCAAACAATGGTATGATTTAACACCAACTACTATGATATATAAAATAATTACTTTTGATATTATATTGTGAAAGGGAAAGAAAATTCAAGCTCA
This sequence comes from Populus x sibirica, assembly GCA_019202695.1. NCBI lineage: Eukaryota > Viridiplantae > Streptophyta > Magnoliopsida > Malpighiales > Salicaceae > Populus > Populus x sibirica. The sequence goes on from JAGMVL010000092.1 coordinate 35,761, forward strand.
GCACGTGAATTATATTGTGAAATCTTCTTCGTTTCATCACCCATGTTATCAACATCAAATCTATTTTCAGTGGGCCTCTTTTTTTCTTTTTCGGATAGCATTTGAGGTTACGGTGCGTGTTTCTTAAATATTTTTAAAAATTTTTTTGCTAAAAATTAATATTTTTTATGTTTTGGATCGTTTTGATGTGCTGATTTTAAAAATAATTTTTAAAAATTAAAAAACTATTATTTTAATGCATTTCGGCACAAAAAACACTTTGAAAAACAACCGCAACCACACTCTTAAACAGATGATGCAAAGTTCTTTCAAACAATTATATCTGACCAATTATATTAAAATTAATTATATCAAATATATTATCATCAAAATCCTTCAAGAAATCCCATGTATTTTGAGTGTTTTGATCTTAAGATATAACAGATATCATAAATTCAATGGTTATAATTTATTGTTTTTTCCATGGGACTAATACTTTACGATATATAAAAGTTAACGAGTAGTCTTGAAATTCCGGTTGAACATTATCCAAAAACATTTAATATAGACTCCATTTTCATTATATTAAGTCAAGAAAAAAGGAATATCCAATATCAAAATAAATTTTTATTGCAAAACAGATAAGTGTAGAGATGGATTAGCAGCATGGAGTGATTATTAAGTTAAACATACCAGGTTTAATTAAGAATGTTTAAATAATCTTGAAGGATGTAACTGTTATGCTTTGAATTTGCTTTATATAGATTATCAGTTTGAGTTTTATAAACTTCAGGACTACTATAGATTTGTATGGTCATTAATTTTAAGATCCGTAAGATCAGTGAAGATATATACAAACTAATCCAAAAACACATTTTAATATTAAAAAAAAGTGTTTAAATAATAACCTAGGCATTAATACTTTAATGGCATTAATTCCATTCCATCTGCAGAAACCAGTATCGTAAAGTATTCCAGGGCAGGAATAAATTATAATTAATGAGTGATTTGCCCTTTGATTCCCAGTGGACATCACGAGACTGAAATAAAGAAAATAATTGAGGAAATGAAAAGAAGGGATCGATCGTGACAAGAAAAATAATAGACGTTGAAAAATATTTTTGGCTAGCTAGCTGTTTTTGTTGCTTGTAAACATTTTCTGCTACCTATTGCCCTATCCTATATATATATATAATTCTCTTACTGGATTATTTGGAAGTTGTGCAAGAAGCCAAACTACTTGAATTGCAGCAGCTGTGTATGTATATTATCAATTTTAAATTAGTGTATGGTGGATGGATAGATTAGTAGATATTATGACGTTGGTTTTGTATACATTATTATATCCACCTGCATGCTAAAATAATAGTATAAAATCCGGCTCGGTTTGATGGGTAACTCATGGATTTTAAGTTAGTGTTCGATATTAAAATAAAAATTATATTTTTAAAGTGTATTTTTGTTTAAAAATAATTTTTTTAAAATTTATTTTAATATTTATTTAGACAAAACAACTATATAAAATTATTCTTGAAAGATGAATAAACTTGGAGAAGTTATTATAATAAATTTAAATAAATGACATGGTTAAACATTTTTTTTTTCTTTGGCCCATTTTACTTGTTATAAGGAGCGGTGCTCGGTGTTTTAGATTATAGTTATTACATTCGGTTCGGCTTCACTTATCAATCCAGTGACTCATCAACCTCGAGTCTAGTTCGAGTTGTTTTTTTCAAACCAGTTTGAATATTGATTTAGTTAAACTTTAATGACCTAGTAGATCAATTCATGACCTGGCTAAGCACGAGTGATACCTAACCAAGTTAATTTTAAAATATTTTTTTTATTTTTATTTAAAATAATATCATTTTATTAAAATAAAATAAATTTGAAACCAAAACTTGGATTATTCCTGTGTAGGGTTATGATGATTAGTCACCATACCAGCCTTTTTTTTGGATAAAGGGTAACGGTACCAACATTAATTGAATCTTGGAAGGTTAATCCAATATTTAAGAATTTTTTTTACATACTAATTATTGTCACTTTTTATGTGAAAATCCTCATCAAAGCATTAAAAAAACCGAAAATATAGAAGAAAAAAATTGAAAAACACTTAAATGTAAAAGTGTGAATAATCGGGTCCTGGGGACACCTCGGCCCTGCCTTCCAATTTTTCTATTAATTAATTCCTTTTTTCTAATTTTAATATGGTTGCATTGCAATCCATATTTTATGGATAGAATATTCACATTCGACAAATGACTATCTCATGAGGATTTTATTATTATTATTATTATTATTATTTTACCTTACTTTGTATGTTAAAGTTTAAACAACAGTTTTTTCCTTCAATTTTTTTAAAGAGCTGGAGTACTGTCCATTATAGTTATCATAACCATTGTTTTAAAACCCATCCTGTTAAGCTGGCTAAGGGGTATAACCAAGTCGGGTGTAAAAAAAAAAATTCAAACTAATGTTAACCTTCAAAATCCGGTCAAAAACTCGGTCACAACTCATTAACTATTTTTTATAACAAAAACAATGTCATTTTAATTTATAAAAAGAAAACGGGGGTCGACCCAGGATGACCTGGTGACCCAAGCCTCGGGTCGAGCCAGGATGACCTAGTGACCCGAGCCTCAGGCCGAGTCAACCATCAGGCCAAGTTTATAACTGACATGCAGATTGATCTAAAAAAGAACCTGAACGGGTGGTTGTTGGGTTAATATTTTTTAAAATTAAAATAATAATATCTTATTCGTTTTTATAAGATATTGACTTAGTCGAGTTTCATCGAATTATTAAAAAATTAGATAGACAAACTCGATTTAGTTGAATTAATTTTTTTTCGATTCAACTAAAAACCTAAATTAGACCAAGCTTCAAATGCTGGATTTTTTTAATATGTCCGGTAACCTATTTTTTTAATAACAATGTTATTCATGAAAGTTATTTGATAAAATTATTTGTACATGTTTGAAATCAAATTGTTATTAATCATCAATTATTCAAATAAAATAAAAGGTTCAGGATTTATTTATTTATTTATTTGAAACACATAAAGAATGTGTTGAGAATATGTTGGTGGGGGCCAAGCTAACTTCCATGGTGAATATGATGTCCCGTGATGATGATGTTGCGATTTGTTTTAGCTTTGAGATCATAGGGCCAGTAGGAGTCGTCACGCGTCTGCTGTGACAGACGGTCCAATTATAAACGGATATCTTTCAAATTCAAAGGGGCCCACCAATCATGAATAATGTGGATGTTGGCCCTACCCAAACCTAGCTAATCAGCAGCACCGCTCATAGTTGTTAAAAAATTAGAATGGGTTAGAAATATTTTTAAAACAATTATATTAAAATAATATTTTTTAATTTTTAATTTTTTTTTAATTAAATAGCATAAAAAAAACTTTAAAAAAATAATTAAAAATTAAAATAATTAAAAAAAATAAAGTATAATTGGAACGTCAATATTAAACATCATAAATAAAAATTATTATATAAAATCTGACTTGAATTAAATTTTAAATTGAATAAAAAAAACATTAATCAAATAAAAATAATAATTAACCTGATTGAATTAATCTGTGGCCTGGTTGATTGTGAAAAAACAAGCTAGCCCAAATTACTTAACGGAGCATAAAGTTATTAATTTCAATCCATTTATTCAAGACTTGAATTTTAGGGTAATTAAATTAACTCGGGCTAATAAAAGTAATATTATTTTATTTAAAATAAAACAAGGTGACATTATTTTGAAATTAAAAAAAATATATCAAACTGAGTTTTGACCGGATCACAGTTTAACCCACCAGATAAACTTCATGTTATTTTATTTTATATTTAATTTGAGTTATAAAATTTGAATCGACCCACCAAACTGATCACCGAATATCAGAGGATCTTTGCTTCAAAACAAGCATATATACTCCTTTTTTTATTATTGGTTTGATTTTTTTTACTAAATTGTTTTGTTGCCTGTATGCCTAACTTTTATAATTGAGGTTGGCGCATCAACTTTACTTTAAATTTATATTCCACGATACCGTCTAATTTACTTTACATGGGAATTAATTGTGACCAAAGAAGAATAAGTGGAATGTTTTATAGTATTATTTGTTTTTTTAAATTAAATCGTTAACATAATTAAAGATTCTTAGCTGCCTCCAGCATTAAGCCAACAACACAATCTCCCATTGGAGTTGGCACATTCCCTTGGAGCTTTAAGAACATTATCATGAATGTCAAATGATTAATTGTAGACAGTTGGAGTTGATTTGATGTAAATATTCTTCTTCTTCTTTTTTTCATGCGAGGTGTCCATATTAGCTTGAGCGTATCTCAACTAATTTTCATGGGTCCTGTAATTAATAATTAGATAAGTCTCTAGTTGCCATCAATATTAGTAAGTACAAGGCTCAAACCTGAAACTACAGAAGAAACAAATCTCTTTATTCCAAACTCTTACCATTAAACCATCTACTAGATAGTTATTCTTTCTTTAATGATTAAAGACCCAATTGTTAGTCATGTTTTTGAGTAAGTCTCAAATGAATGAATTGATTTAAAAAAAAAACTAAAACAATATTTTTAAAAATATTCGGCCGAAAATTTTTTCCTTTTAACAAACTTTTCTAATTATAAACAACCATTCAAAGTTTAAAAAGTTACATAAAACAAATGAGATCTTAGAATTTAATTTTAATTTAAAATTTAAAATTTAAAATTCATTTTAAAATCTTCTCGATGTAATGATATGTGACAAGTATTGAGTGGACGGAAAGCTACGAAGACCTATGTATGCCAAGATTTAGAGAAGATTTAGGTTGCTCAATTTCTCCATGTCGGACCATCTTCTTGGATAATATCTCCATGACTAGAGTCCCTCTAGGCTAGGTTTTGTAATCCACCTTTACTTTTTCTATATAACGGTAAATTGAATTTGACATTGCATGGTAAGGTCACGAGACCTATAGTAAGCTAGCTAGTGTTAATACAAGATATATAGGGTCATAATTAGTAGAAACTTCATGGGAAAAACTCATTTTCCACGCCAATATAAATAATATAGCTACTGGTCTAGATTATAAAACTGTGGTGAAAATATGATACATCCCGTGTTTTTTTAAATTTTAAATTTTTTTTATTTAAAATAAATTTATTTTTTATATTTTCAGATTATTTTAATGTGTTAATGTCAAAATAATTTTTAAAAATAAAAAATTTTATTTGATATATTTCTAAACGAAAAACACATTAAACAGCCACCACTACCACAATTCCAAACCCACAAAGTCCATAATATAAATAAATGAAACAAGAAAGACACACCTAAACATTTTCTTCTAAAAATATAGTTATAAGACTTGATTTGAAATATTTTCTATTTAATTATCATGTGAATTTATAAATCATCACATTAAATCGATTAATTATTTTTATTAAAACGAGAATGCTTTATTATTATTTTTTTTTTACTTGGTTGAGTTTAATCCAGTCACTATTTTTATCTAATTTAATTAAAAATTTAATCTTAATTAAATTTTAATTTTTTAAGTTAATTTAACAATTAAAATTGTGATGAAAAATACCCGACGTTGTCGTAGAGACATTGGAAACGAGAGGCGATAGTTACTTATGTATTCAAACGGTGCCGTTTTAGTAGTAACATGAATCCAGCTTCAGAGCTGCTTGTCATGGCCGGAGTGAAATAAATCAGAGGGTGGGTGGCTAAGATTTTACCAGGTCCTACGTGGCAAGATCAGGACGGGCAAGTGCAGCACAAAACAATGGTGGTCCCAGATGAGGACAACAGCTCTTTATTCTCCCATACCACACCTGGCTGGCATCCACCGCCGGTCTTTTCTAATCACAACCAAAGGGCCCTGCCCCTTGTTCAATGGAACAAAATCATTGAACATGTTTTCTTTTTCTTTTTTTTTTTCTTTTTTTTTTACTTAGTGAGTAGTGAAAATAAATAATTCTTCATTTCACGAATCTTTAAATTAAAAAAGAAATTATAATTTAATAAATCCTGAATATCAGTTATTCTAATATTAGTAATTTATAAGATTGTGTAAATAGTAAGCTAAACTAACTTAACTAGTAAAAATCAAAACTAAACAAATAACTCTAATTTAACTAGGAAATCAATTTTAAAATAACATTGAGAATTTCAAACCATTAATTTTGAAATAAATTGTTTTTTAAAGTTTTTTCGCTTATAAATATATTAAAATAATATTTTTTTATTTAAAAAAATTATTTTTAACATTAATAAATCAAAAAAATAAAAATTATAAATACAAATTAATCTAAAACAAAAATAAAATACAAAATTCTTTTAAAACGTTTTTTAAATACAAAAATAAACACAGCGAAAATCGATGTACAGAGTTTCTATGCTAAAAGCCAGAAAAGTTGCCAAAATGCTACACTATTGGCATGCTCAAAAACAAAAGCTTCCAGCTTGGGATTGTGTGCTAAGCTGGCACCAGCTTTGGGGCTGTAGCTCCCCCAGTAATTGCTAACGCGTCCCCTCACCTCCCCGTCTCTTCTTCTCTCTCACAAGCAAAACTCCTCTCTCTCTCTCTCTCTCTATATATATATATATATATATATATACATGTAGCTCTCCACATAAACCCTATCACCAACACTCGCATCAAACACTTCTCTCCTCTCCCCTTTGTCTCTCCCTCTCTCGAGTCTTGATATAACTAAGAAATGGGGTTGTTCTGCAGTGGATTCTCTCTGTTTCTGATAGTTTGCTCCATGGTGGTGGTTGCTTCTGGTAGTTTCTATCAGGATTTTGACTTAACATGGGGCGACCACCGTGCAAAGATATTCAACGGAGGACAGCTCCTCTCCCTGTCTCTAGACAAGGTTTCTGGGTCTGGATTCCAGTCCAAGAAGGAATACTTGTTTGGGAGGATTGATATGCAGCTCAAACTTGTTGCCGGCAACTCTGCTGGCACTGTAACAGCCTACTACGTACGTATATGATTACAAGCAAAAGAAAAAAGAATAGCTTAACCCTTAATTTCTTAATATATTATATATAAGTAAACTATACCATATACAGTCACATTCAAACTAGAATGAATTTGAAAGCAACTTGCTACGAAGTAGTGTTCATTGCCTTCAGCTAACGCATAGCATAGGTCACGAGAATGATACGCGTAGGAATGTTTGTTTTTATGTTTTAAAAATATTTTTAAAAATATTTTATATTTATTTTAAATTAATATTATTTTTAATGTTTTTAGATATTATAATGTGTTAATATTAAAAATATTGTTTTGATATTTTTTCAAGTAAAATATTTAAAAAATAACTATATATTGCTACAAAGATTCCCATTAACGTGGAAAGAAAAAGATCACACACATCCATTTTTTCTTTTTGGAAGAAAAGGGTCATCCACACCAAATACTTGTAAAAATAGGGTATAGTTTTTAAAACTAGAAGAGAATTGTTTTTTAAATTGTTTGGATGTGATAAAAATGCATGGTTGAATTGGATTTTACAAGCAAAAGGGATAGATTGAATAGATTGATATTCATGATTTATGATTTTAATTTATATTAAACGTCTAACTGGTAGTATTTTATTTGTGTTTTTTTGTTTTTTTTTTTCATGCAGTTGTCTTCTCAAGGAGCAACACATGACGAGATCGACTTCGAGTTCTTGGGGAACCTTAGCGGCGACCCTTACATTTTGCACACCAATGTGTTCACTCAGGGGAAGGGAAACAGAGAGCAGCAATTCTATCTCTGGTTTGACCCCACAAGAAACTTCCACACTTACTCCATCATCTGGAGCCAACAACACATCATGTAAGTAATATTCAATCGCCTCTTCGATCTGGCTGTATCTACTGTTCTTGAGTTTTTGATCGGCTGTCATCGTCTCTTTTCAGTTTCTTGGTGGATAATTTTCCCATAAGGGTGTTCAAGAATGCCGAATCAATTGGAGTTCCTTTCCCCAAGAGCCAGCCCATGAGGATTTACTCCAGCCTCTGGAACGCCGATGACTGGGCTACAAGAGGCGGGTTGGTGAAGACGGACTGGACGAAGGCACCCTTTACAGCTTACTACAGAAACTTCAAAGCTGATGCCTGTACTTGGTCCTATGGCACTTCTTCCTGTGGTTCTAGGTCTTCCAGTTCTTTCTCTGATCGTGCATGGCAAACCAACGCGCTCGATGCTCCAAGCAGAAGAAGACTGAGATGGGTCCAGAAATACTTCATGATTTACAACTACTGCGCTGACCTAAAACGCTTCCCTCAAGGTCTCCCTCCCGAGTGCAGACGCTCAAGATTCTGAGAGGTTCATGGATCATGAAACCTTTCTTGAAATTTATGATATCCGAGCCCATGGTTGAAGATACACTGCATATACCCTGCACTCCACGCTACAGTTGGCCTGATTCAAGGCCAAAATAAAATCTAATTCTTTTGTTTTTTGCTTTTGTTTTTGTTTTTATCACCTACCTTTTTCATGTTGTTGATGGCTGTAAATTCTACCCCAGATAATAAATCTTCTTGTTTGAGTTTAGTTTTTCTAAATATCAGTGGTTATATGTGTTATTTTCTTTCCAAAAAAAGTAGTTCACTTAAATGTTGAAGGAATTAAATGTTTCCTCACGAAAACACGACTGGCCGCATAAACAAACATTCACTCATTAACAAGCTATTTTAACTCATCATAACAATTCTTTTTTAAAAAAAAATTTGGACTGTCAGATTGGTGCATGAACGTAACCACTGTATGTTACATGTCAATTACAGAACAGGAGGTTGGCAGGTTGCTCTGAACAAGAAGAGAATGGCAGAAGAAAGTTATTTCCCGTTACAGAAAAAAAAAAGAAAAAAATTCGTTCTGAAACATGTCTGTCCAACATTATCTTGTTTCGTTGATAGTAGCATCTCTAACATAATTCAGTGCACCGCTCACTCGCCTGTATCTCTGTTGAGCAGCCTTTCTGCAGAGCATCTAATAGGAATGGCCAAACTGACATTCACATCCGATTAATTTAGTTATAAAGGCGGAGGTGAATCGAATTTATACATACATACATATATATATATATATATATAAATAATTTATGATATTTTTAACTCTTAATATATATCTAGAAATAATTTGGACAAAATCAACTTCCAGACCTAGATCAGGCTCTAGGTTAACAACTATGCATAAATCGAGCAGTTCTGTTCCACGAAAATTCCTGTGCTGTTTTATCCGGAAAGAAACAAACGCCAAGGTGAACTTCACATTGACTGTAGCTGGAAAATCACAAAATCTACTACGTACACAACAAAAGAAAAGAAATCCCTTGAACAAATTATATTTTCTTATTTTCATTTTCTTGGGATCAAACTTGAAAAACTGAAGCTGCTGTGTACAACTCACTGAGTAACATCTTTAAGCAACTGTTAAACGCATCTCTGCAAAAAATTTGATCTGTCTGTGATGTACTCAGGAGGCAGGCATAAGGGCAAAAATACACCAAACCAAACAATCATAATCATACAAAGTGCATCATTTGTCTTGATTAGGCTTTGCTTCAAACGTCTGCATGTGGAATGACTCTTTCGTCCACTCCATTTGCGAAACTTACTCGTGGTCGCTCTCCACTCTGCGTGGAAATAACAAGAATCACAGTTATTATACAGTAATATCTTTCCTAGGATGAGCATCAGAGAAGAACAAGTTTAAATGCTTGTAATGCTATCCAGTACTTACTGTGATTCTGCAGTGGATGCTGAGATCGTAATTCATTCCTTTAAGCCGTGTTTTTGCTAGTTCTTCTGCTTCAGATGCTTTCCTGCAGGCCTCTTTCACCTGAATCAAGAAATGATAAAATTTAGAATACATGTTCCATGTATTCGAGTAAAATGCAATGGAAGGAAAAATAACAGGGAAATTCAACATCAGAACTTCTGTATTCTTAACTGTAAGCAACATATAGGAAGTGGCAACACGATCTAAAGCTAAGGTGAACACCCTTGTAAAACATGCAGCCGCGCAAGTGATGCTGCTGCAACTACCTCAGCTTATTTAGATAAAGTAGTCAAGAGGAAACTAGATTACAGCACAAGTAAAGACTGGATTACAGCTCAAGTAGTGAAGAGTAAAGCAAGTCCAATGATGCTTGATCGGCCATAAAACAACGTTTAATAATTTTAACACTTCATTACTTTTTTCCCAGTTTCTTTTTTTCCAGCATGTTCAGTAGCTCGACAGATACTGACTCTACTGATGCTGCACCGGTGGCTACCAATTTTAAAACCAGGATGCATCTAGCAGTATTGGAGCGCCCACTAACATCACTTAAATAAAGAACAAACCACTCGTGGAATAAATATCGTTATTATCGGGACAGGGTAGCTAGGACCATCCCCAGTGCTAAAGAAAGTTGAGATTTTTCCTCAAGGATTAAGAAACTATAATGAGAAGAAAGTGACTGTCCACAGCATTGTTCTGAATGTAAAAGGGCAAACCAGCTGATCTATTCGCTTAAATATAATCACAAATGGACCAATCAAGCAGGCCTACTGGTTTGTCATCCCTTTGATGAGTTCACCTTACCAATATAATCTTAACCCGTAGAGTTTGTATTTTGAACAATTAACTTGTAGAAGCTCAATCATCTTTCTATTGCTGTATTGCTTAATTCCATAAAAAAAAGCAAGAAAGCCACTTAATTAGGAAGACGCTCAATAGATCATCCTAGTTACATGGACAGAATATTAAGAAAAAACTTCAAATTCGACAGACTCGAAACAAATGCGGCTCAGCAAGTGACTACCATATATTAAATCATAGATCCTTCACATTTACTGTGAAGCAGGCCTCTTATAAAATACATGTGCACCACTGCCATATATAAATGATATTGTTCTAAGACATGATAATTAGATATGAGTGCAACAAATCTTAAAACTCCTGAGAAGGAAACTTCTAGCCATCGAGTAAGGTTTCTGCCTTTTTTCTTTCCTTCTTTTTAGAAAAAAGCAACACGGTAAGGTCACAGGCAATGTTAAAGTGGAAAACCCTGTAATTCTCAATGACAGATTTCCATTCGAGATGATTTCTCAATTTTGTTGTAAGTTGATGTGGTCTGGTAAAGATGGAAATATGTTTATAGTTTGAGCATAACAAAGTGATATCATAGGATCTAGCAAACGCCTAAATGTACTCATCACAAGGTTTAGGAGACAGACTCTGTTAAAGCATCTAGAGCAAAGAGATCAAAATATTTTACAGTATATTACTTGCTATTGTAGATAGAAAGAGTGGGAAGAATGACTCAAAGCATATTGAGCTCATTCAGTATTTACCTGATCAGTACAGACAGCAAGGTGATCATCGGAACCAGATGTTGATTTCTCCAGTAAAGTCCTCAGGTGAGAGAGTTCATTAATCAAATCATAGGCCACTTCTTCAGCATCTTGCATCTGATTTTTTGAGAACTCAAATGCCCTTTCTGCATGGAGGCGAAAGGAAGCACAGTTTAAGCATTCGCAATTTCCTCTGCATCCTCTTGGATTTCTCTTAAGAATACTCCTCTTGGGTCCAAGAGGAGGAATTCCCGAGGGATCGGAGACTTCAACTTGGGATGAGTCTGCTTCCTCTGGCTTTGCACAATTAGTTAGTTTCAATACTGATGCCGTACAGCCCCCTTTATTAACGACAGGTAATTCAGGTGCCCCTGAGTTCAGGCTACATTCAGAGACAAAACATAATGACATAGGTGGTGAGCAGCTTCCATGAACTGAAGGCACAATATCAAGGACAGCCTCTAACTGCTTATCTTTATCTGATATAACATCTGCTGTAATCTCCTTTTCTGGTGAACCAAGTGATACTGGAGTTTCGGAGTTGTGTTCGGCAGATGTTGAATCTGGTTGAGCATCATTATATGCATCATTGGTAGCTGTCACAGCGATTTGCCCAGTACGTGAAGGGCCAGAATCACATTTCACAAGATAACATTCTCCATCAGACTTCTCAATGGGATTCTCATTACGGTAAGAAGTTGATAGTTGTGAGAGTAGAGAGACTGGATATTCTTCTGAGCGCTTCTCAAGTTTTGGATAATGAACATTTCCCAAAGCACCTGAGCAAATTATTTTCAAGAATGGTTAGCTTAGTGATATTTAAGCCCTAAATGAACTCCGGCGATCTTCTGATGCAATTAAACCATATAACCGTTGGCATAAAGGAGAGAGATTACCAGAACTATCTTTGGTGATATCCATCAGATATGGAAGCAATCTTCTATAGCTGAATGAGCTTGGAGTCTTAAATAGCTTCAGCTGTGAGCATGGATTTAAACCCTATTCCAATGTGAAATGCAGCTTACATTAGTGAAGAAAAAAAGAGGAACGAGAAGATTAACATATACACTTATTATGCCTGCAAATAAGCTATCGTCAAGGGCTCCTCGTGATAAATTACCAATTTTCTTTTAGAAATCCTGGAGTCCATTATGTTATCACCAGCAAATCTATTGCTTCTAGGGGTTGTTTCATCCAATGGCCTCCCAATAACTCGATCAACTCTCTTTGAGACACATTTAACTCTGCTATCCACGTTGGTGTAGGCCTCTGGTTTATCAAAAATATCACTATCCCGTGGAGTGACTGGGGTCAGCTGGATAGACTCTTCATTTGAGTCATCACTTTTTTTCCAAAACACCACCTTTAAGATCAACTTCCTTCTTCGTGTGACAAGTCCTGCTGATTCTTTCAGTATCGAATAAATCAGGGCCTATATGATTTAGACCAACAGCTTCAGAAGGATGCATCGTGTGTATTTCTTCTACACCTACAGTGTCATATGCTGTAGTATGATCAAAATGTCGACCATCTTCATCACTTTCATTTAATTGGTGCTTCTCCTTGATCAACGAGAAGCTCTGCCTTGTATCCATAACATCTTGATCATCACTAGAAATCCCAACATCAGTTCTTTCCATCTCTTCGCTATTAACAGGCTTTGTATCAGTAGAATAACCATCAAAACAAGAAGCGTGCACACTTAAAGATGCCCCTATCTCAATTTTTCCGTTCTCTTCATTCACAAGAGGCTTTGAACAACAATCATCGTTCACTGAGTTGTGGCTATTAAAACTCACGCAACAATCCCTCTCTGAACTAGGTTGTTCAAGAGATGTTACATTTAAGTCACTGGCACCAGATAAGCCATTGACAAGAAATTGTACACAATGTGGCTGAGTATCAGAATCGCCAGCATTACCCTCCAAGGAACTGTCTCTCTGGGAGTGATGCATCGATATTCCTGGACCACCCTCTGTGTTTGGGCAGTTAGTTTTCTTGGGAGCACCTATGGAAACCAATCATAATGAAATTTAACGTTATAGTTTGGTTAACAATATACTTATCAGTTATCTCCAATGATTCTACAAACAGGTGGAAAATAGAGAACAGTAGAGAAGTTACAAGAGTCATTTTTGACCATATCCATCAGATATGGAAGCAATCTTCTATAGCTTATTGAACCTGGGGTCTTGAATACCTTAAGCCGAGACCACGGCCTATGGACCTATTCCAGAAATCCAACACTAGCTTAAATTAACAAGACGTCATTATAGACTAATCACCACAAAATCATAGGAAACAAGAAAAAACAAAATCATGTTCAAGTAAATGAAGATTTCAAAGGGCCACTTACAAATTTGGTTGCAGAATTATTGTCAATGTCCTTCTTCTCAGACCCCCTTTTCAGCACGCTTCCGATAGATAGCTCCTGAGAAGCTTGTCCCGTTTCCTTCGAATTTCTGCCTCCATTTTCAGCGAATCCATAACTCAACATCTCTGCATCAGGAGGTGTTCCTTTCATACATTCTTCATTCAAAATCTCACCATTGGAAATATTGATGTCATCCTCCATGATCTGCTCTTTGCAGGAATACCCCACGTCTTCTTTCACATCTAAAGAATCAGCAAGTTTTGTACTTGGGAAATTCTGGGAATCACAAAGAATCCCATGATTTTCCTCCTTATCAGATCCCTTTATGCCTTGTTTGTCAACAGCGCTTGGGACTGGAGAGAAAACCCTTCTGGTGCGAAGATCTTTCATTAAAATGGAAGACCAGTCATCTGTATCGGCAGGATCACCATTTCTTGTCCTTCGGGACCTCTTGTTAAGCGATTGCGACAATACCCCGTGGTGTTTACTGTCAGTGCAGATCCCTATCCCCATGTAGGGAGGGGATGGCTCACTTCGTTTGTTGGGGATGAGCTTTGGAGCTTCTTCTTCTGTCATGGCTGAGGGATTCAGGGATAGGGTAGGAGAGGAAGCAATTGAGAGATTCTGTAGAGAGCGGGAGATGGAATTGGGCGGGATTAGATGGGTTATATATATTGACGGCGGGAAAGTAACGAGTTGTGGCGGGAAATGAGATCGGGTCGGATCTTTATTGAGAACAAGCTTTAAAGTCTTCTGGGCCAGTGGGCTGTCCTAGAAATATGAGATCTACATTCGGGTAGGGTTTTTAATTAAATATATTGATTTGAATGAAATTTTAGTGATTTAATTGATTAATACTAACAAAATTAAACTTAATAAAATAAAAATATTTAATTTTTATTTGTTTAGTTTTAAATTTTTATGATTTTAAATTTTATTTGTGGTTTTTTCATGGTTATCTTTCTAAAGAGTAATCCTGTTTATTAGCTCGACAAGCCTTTCTTGTTTTGTTTTTTTTCAATTTTATCATTTGATTTTTGGTTATTGATTATTAAGCTTCGTTATTTGTTCCACTCTTCTTTTTATAGATTATTTCATATCTTAGGTAATAAGTTAATTAAGTCAACTCGGGTTGACTCATATTTTTTTCTTGACGTTTTTATTTTATGAAATTGATTTTTTTTTAATTTTATCATTAGAAATAAAATCATTGGTCCTTGATCTTTTATTATTTTTATGCTTTCTTTTCTATGGGGTTATCCCAAGTGTAGTTTAGTCAAATTAACATGAGTTGACTCGGTTTTTTTTCTAGTGTTTTTTTTATCTAACTTTGATCTTTTTTTGTGTTCTTTTTTAACTTTATTTTTATTTTTTATCCATACCTTACATCGCAAAAGTAATGAGTTAGTTAAGTTAGCTCTCAGAATGATTACGTTTTTTTCTTTTAAATTGATTTTTTTTTAACTTCATCATTTGACATTAGATTATTGAGTCTTGAACTTTATAATTTTTTTCACTTTCTTTTATATTGGGTTAATCTAATTTCATATCTCAAATCATGTGTTAGTTAAGTTAACCTTGATATACATGACCCGCAACAAATCATGAGCCATCATTCAAGTAGTTGTTAAACATGGTAAGGCATAATGGATCCATCTTGGAAAATCGAGATTCGAAACCTAAATAAAGTAGTGGTTCTAGTTGAATCAGACCGGACATTAACTTGATGAAACAAAATTGATCCGCCTAGTTTTTAATGACCTATTTGACCATATTAAACGCTATCAAGTCAACATTAATATTTTAAAAACTAAACTATTATCTTTTTAATAAAAATAATTGACTTGAGTTAATTCATTAACTCTTGAGTTGATGGTAATCCAAGTTCTTTTCTCTTTAAATCAAATCTGACAATTATGCTCAAGTCAAGTTGTTAGGCAAATTTTTTACAGGTTTTATTCTGTTGACGACCATTGGCCTTTATTATTACATTAATCATTTTAATTTTTGGATTAAAATGATTTTATTTTATTTGATGCAATATGATATGTATTAATTCCCTAGCATAATACTAGTTTATTGCACACACTTTCACCGTGGGTTGAACAAAAAATAATATTTAGACCATAAGAATTTTTTTAGCATTATTATTAATCTCAGTACAATGATTCCAATGTAAAAACCATTGACCTAACTATTTGTTAAGCTCGGTTTTTAAATTAAATCTCGTGGGAGTTGCCATGATATCACCTTGTTAGCTGGGAAAGTCCATGAGAAATATCAAAGGAAAGAAAAGAAACAGGTTGGGATAGCCATAGTTAGTTTGTCAAACCTGTAACTCGGGTTATGAATTTCATCAGGTTGAGTTATTATTATTTATTTTATTATACTATAAAAGTACAAAAATTAATTTACCATCAACCCAATACTTAAGAATATGATTAAATAAAAATTCTATATTAAATAATGGAATTGAAAAAAAGATTAAGAAAAAAGGCAAAAAAAACCAAGAAAAAAACAATAAAAAATCCCATATTAAAGGATTAAGTTGGAAAAAAAACCTAAAAAAATAAAAAAATAAATCCAAATGACCAATAAAAAAAACCCTAATGGCTTAACATAACAAAACCAAGTCTCATGGTTCTAAAAGAAATCCACAAGTCCGGGATACTTTAAAAAATACAAAAGAGATAAATGACAAGTTATCTATCATTTTCTAAAAAAAAAAACTGTATGACTTTTGAAAACAAACATTGTGATTAGCCTCGAACCTGCGACATCACCTTCACTTAGCTAGTATCAACGAACTAAACGACAACACAATTTGTTATAAAACGACTAAAAACCATATTAGGTTAATTAACCATTCATGATATGAACACAGTTAAATTGAACCCAAGTATTTTTTTAGTTGTATTGATAATGCAAATAGGAAAATAATTGTAGGATGATAGTTTTAAATTCATGAATTGCATTTCAACAACAACTCATTCTTATTATTACTAATGATTTTACATACACCCATCAATTTGTATTTTTGATATCCTCAAATTCAAATTCAAATATGATAAAGTTTCTTTTTCAAAATGATTTTTTAAAGGTGTCTTGGTAAATTTTTTTAAATATTGATTTTAAAATTTAAACTTAAAAAATCAAACTTGTACACTAAATTATTGACCCGCGTTGTGTTACGAGTCAAGTCAAATTTTTCTTGAACGTAAGAATAATGTTCAAATGTTGCTATTTTTTTTCTATTGGAAAAAAATTAAATGAGAGGGTTGACTCGATATAAACCGGTTGACTTTACGGGTCCAAAAGTAAACCGGACGACTTATAAAAAAATAGTTTACTTAAAAAAAATTCAGGAGGACATCTTTTTTTAATATCAAGATAACAACATACTGGATTAACTTGAATCAACATGTCAAATCCACTACTCCGGTTATGAGACTATAATAACTCTATGGAAAACAAATCAAAACAAATTATAAAGCCTAATTCTCAATCAACCAGTGTAAAATGATGAAATTGAAAAAAAAATCAATTAAAAAAATGACCTAAAAAAGTGACTCAAGTTAACCAATCAAACATTTGATCTGAGTCGTAAAATTGAGATAACCCTACAGAAAATAAATTGAAACCAATTAAAAAGTTCAATTCCCAATTAGTCTAGTGTTGAGGAATGATATTAAAAAAAAAGAAATCAAATAAGAAAAGAGCATAAAAAACAACATGAGTTAATCCACCAAACTCATGACTCAAGTTACGAGACCAATATAACCTCGTATAAAGAAAACAAAAACAACATGATTTAACCAGGGTTAACTTGTTGAATCCACGAGTCTAGTCATGAAACTGAAATAACCCTATAGAAAACAAATCAAAACAAATTATGAAACTCAACGCTGAACAATGAAATTTATAAAAAAAATTAATTAAAAAAGACAAATAAAACATGCCAAGTCAACATGGGCTAACCCGTTAAGCATTATTCTTTAGTCACGAGGCCGAGTTAACTTAATAAAAAGCAAACCAAAATAAATCATTAAGTCTAATTCCCAATCAAACACAATATTAAATGATAAAATGGGGGTGTAATTTAAAAAAAAACTGTGTCCATTGGGTTAACCTGTCAAACATGAACTTGAATCATGTGAACAAATAAAAAGTAAATTCAATGTTAAAGGATCTATAACTTGAGTTATGAGACCGAAATAACATCTTAGAAAGAAAATTTAAAAATTAATCTGATTTAACCAGGGTTAAAATGCCTAAACCTGCGACCCTAGTCGCGAGACCAATATATTCTCATAGAAAGCAAATCAAAATAAATTACAAAGCCCAATTCCCAACAAATTCAATGTTGAATGATGAAATTGAAAAAAAAAATCAATTAAAAAAAGACACAAAAAATAACATAAGTCAACTCAGGTTAACCCGTTAAGTATTAATCTCGGGTCATGAGGCCAGAATAACCTAATAAAAAGCAAACAAAAGAAATCATGGAATCTAATTCTTAATCAACCCAACATTAAATAATGAGACTGTGAAAGAAAAGTTAATTAAAAAAAAAAACACGAGTCAACCAGGTTAACCTCTTAAATCCATGATCCGTGTCATGAAAATATAATAACTAAATAAATAATAAATTTAATATTAAATGATGTAATTAACCAAATAAACATTGATTAAAAAAATCAACTAAACAAACAAGCATAGCACTAATCTAATTGATGATTCACTATATTCATCTTTTAATTTTTTTTAATGTTAATATTAATATCCGCGTGCGTTGTATTTGCGCTGGTTATTTGGTTTCTACTTCAATACAAGCCACAAAGTACACATCACCAAGTCTATTATTATAACAATTAACAAATCTACGAGCCTCTTATCATAACCATTATTTTATGCAAAATCATCCCCAATATTAAAAATAACAATAATAAATAAATAATTATCCATTGAGACAGACCACATCTGAGCTTTGCCATATCATCCTTTTTAAATTTAGCTCCACATACATAGCGACGTAAGCATGTTACATCAGTATTAAATTCCTTGTTATCTTAATAATTGTTATTTTTTAAAAGTATTTTTTATTTAAAAAAGTATTAAAATAATATATTTTTATTAATTTTTATATTAATATAACAAAAACAATTTAAAAAAATTAAAGTTATGAAAAATTTAAACAAATTTTAAAATTCTTTAAAAAGACTTTTCGAACACAAAAATAAAGAATCTCTAAGGAAATCGTCACTACAAACGTCACCTTTCACTTCTACTTATATTATTTAAGGAAGCCTTCCCTTGTACGCAATACGCAAGTGCTTGTTGTTAGTCTTACTAGTAGCTTTTTTCCTCGTAATTTCTGGCTAGAGCAAACAAAACCATTTGCTGATCTCTCCATCTAGTCAAACTCACCAGACTCCAGTCTTCCGCCGCCACAGAAGCAATCACCATGGCGGTGCAACCTCACTTCCTTCTGTTAACCTATCCCGCACAAGGCCACATAAATCCTGCCCTCCAATTCGCCAAGGGTCTAACACGTATTGGTGCTCTCGTCACCCTTGTTACCTCTCTCTCTGCCGGCCGCCGCATGTCCAAAACTTTGTTTCCTGACGGTTTGTCATTCGTTACCTTTTCAGATGGATATGACGACGGGTTCAAACCTGAAGATGACAGAGATCATTTCACGTCTGAGCTCAAACGTCGAGGCTCACAGACTCTCAATGAGCTTATCGTAGATAGTGCAAAAGAAGGAAAGCCCGTCACTTGTTTGGTTTACACGATGCTTCTACATTGGGCAGCTGAGGTGGCACGCGCACAGCATCTCCCAGCAGCACTTCTTTGGATCCAGCCTGCAACTGTCTTTGACATCTATTACTATTACTTCAATGGTTATGGTGATATCTTCAATAATTGCAAGGACACTTCGTATGCTATTGAATTACCAGGGCTCCCACCACTTGCTAGCCGTGACCTTCCCTCGTTTGTACTTCCTTCAAATACTTATACTTTTGCACTCCAGATTTTTCAAGAGCAGCTGGAGCAGCTCAGCCAAGAAACCAACCCAAAAGTGCTTGTCAACTCTTTCGATGCATTGGAATTGGGAGCTATGAATGCCACTGAAAAGTTCAACTTGAGTGGAATCGGGCCATTGATTCCATCTGCTTTCTTGGATGGAAAAGATCCGTTGGATAAATCCTTTGGAGGGGATATTTTCCACGGCTCCGAGGATTACACTGAATGGTTGAACTCAAAGACTAAATCATCAGTGGTTTATGTATCTTTTGGGAGCATTTTGGTGTTATCGAAGAAACAAATTGAGGAGATTGCTCGTGGATTGGTAGATAGTGGTCTTCCATTCCTGTGGGTCATAAGGGATGAACAGAATAAGAACGAAGAGAAAGAAGAAGAAGAAGAAGAAGAGGATCATCTGAGCGCCTGCAGAGAGGCGATATTGGAAAGGCAAGGGATGATAGTGCCATGGTGTTGTCAAGTGGAGGTTTTGTCCCATCCTTCGATAGGATGTTTTGTGACACACTGTGGGTGGAACTCAACTCTGGAGAGCTTGGTTTGTGAGGTTCCAGTTGTGGCATTTCCTCACTGGATAGATCAAGGAACAAATGCCAAGTTGATTGCAGACGTGTGGAAGACAGGAGTGAGGGTGGTGGCTAACGAAGAAGGGATAGTCGAAGGCGATGAGATTAAGAGGTGCTTGGATCTGGTTATGGCACATGGAAAGACGGGAGAAGACATCAGAAAGAACGCCAAGAAATGGAAAGATTTAGCAAGAGATGCTGTCAAGGAAGGAGGTTCATCGGATAAGAATCTAAAGGCTTTTGTGCAGGAGGTTGGCGAGGGCTGTTTCTAGCTTGCCAGTGCCCTTCAGGCCACCATAAGCACCATCTTGGACGGGTCCTTTCTAATTCTGCTGCAATCAATTCGATGATTACGTGACTTTGAGATGATGTGATTGTTTTGAGACAGACAAAAAACAGTTGTAAGAAAGAGATACGTCTCTTATACATGTCTTAAACAATAAAAATTCACTTATTTTAATAATCTTTTTTTTGTTTTTATATTTTTTTTATTCTTCAACTACATTTTTTTTTCCTGTATTTATCCATTCTATTTTAAAATATTAATCGAACACAGCCCATTAATTAAAGAACAAAGTACGAGGCATAGAGCAAACGAAGTCTTTCTTTTGAATAAAACAATTAGAGGTGTTGAAAACTGTCGTCTATCTATGATATTTGTATTACATGATATATTTATGCTATCTAACATAACTTAGGATAATATTAAGTAATATTCTAAAAGGCGTGGGGAAACTACTGTAGCTTCCCCACGCCTTTCACTTATTAATATATTATATTATTATAATTATTATATTATATTATAGAACTGTTTTGTTTTTTCTTTTTTAATTTTTTTTGTTTTTTTTATGAATTTTTTTGTTTGATTTAATTTGTTAAATATAATTTTTTTTTATTTAGTTCTCATATTTTCATGATACGGATCCCGGGTTTGATGGGTTAACCTAATTTGACGAGTTAACCCGGATTTTTTTTCTTTTTAATTAATTTTTTTCGTTTAATTTAGTTTGTTAATGTTAAATTTCTTTCTATTTAATTATCAGATTTTCATGACACGTATCTTGAGTTTGACGAGTTAACTTGGTTTGATGGATTAACCCAGTTAATTCTAGGTAAACCTGTCAATTTGTTTTTTCCTATTTAGTTATCAAACTTTCATGACGTGAATCTCAGGTTTTACGGGTTAACCTGATTTGAAGGGTTAACCCAATTAATTCAGATTTTTTTCATTAGTTTTTTTCTTCCTGTTGGTTTTTTTCTTTGTTTTTTCTTTTTAATTAATCTATTTAATTATCACACTTTTTTGACACGACCTTATAGCCAGACCCACATCCAATATTCTTGGGTCCGGTATTGCAGCCAGGCTCACTTAAACTTGGATCATGCAAGTTTAATGTTATTATTAATATTATAAATATTACTTTTAGGTCAGGCGTTGCAGCCAAACCCAAGACTCTTGGATATAACTTTATAGAAAAATCTAACACTTTTAAATCTTAGTGTTTTTTATATATTTTTTATGGAAAAAAAAAGACCCGCGGTATCGCGCGGGTCATGTAACTAGTATATATTGTAAGTCGTTGCGAGTCAAGATTTTTAAAACACGATTAAGGCAGCCTTTCTTATATATTTATATTTTTTTATCTTTATATTTAATAATTCATAAATTAAGGATTTATTTTTATTTTATTTAAAAATATCTCAAGTTCAAAGTTTTATTAGAAGGCTTCCTATTAAATTTCTTTTCCATAATAAAAAATTTTGTTTATTTTCTCTCACAGAAAGGAAGATAAGTACTATGATATAAAATATAAAAATCATGAGTCTTCGTTCTAGTAGTTGTTAAACATGGTCGGGTATAATGGACCCATCTTGAAAAATCAAGGTTTGAAACCTGAACAAAGTGGTGGTTCTAGTTAAATCAGCCCAAACATTAACTTGATAAAATAAGGCTGACCTGTCCAATTTTTAATGATTTATTTGACCATATCAAACCTCATCAAGTCAATATTAATATTTAAAAAACTTATTTATTATTTTTTTAATAAAAATAATTAACCTGAATTAATCTTTTAACTCTTGAGTTGATCTAATGACATGGTAAACCAAGTTTTTTCCAGGCAAGTCTTTGAATCAAATTTGTCAACTATGCTCGAGTGAAGTTGCTAGGCAAATTTTTTACAGGTTTCATTCTATTGACGACCACTGGACTTTATTATTACATTAATCATTTTAATTTTTAGATTAAAATGATTTTATTTTATTTTATGCAATAAAATATGTATTAATTCTCTAGCATAATACTATTTTATTACACACATTTTCGCGGTGGATTGGATAAAAAATAATATTTAGACCATAAGAACTTTTTTAGCATGGTTATTAAATTCAGTACAATAATTCCAACATAAAAATCATTAACCCAAATATTTGCTAGACTACTTTTTTTAAAAAAAAAAAAAAAAGATAAATGACAAGTTATCTATTTTTTTTAAAAAAAAAATCATACAACTTTTGAGAACAAACATTATGACCAATCTCAAATCCGTGATCTCATTTTCACTCTGCTAATGTGAACCAACTAAACTACAACACAATTCATTATAAAAAGACTAAATATCATATTGGGTTAATTAACTATTCATAACATGAACACAATTAAATTGAACCCATGTATTTTTTAGTTGTATTGATAATTTAAATAGAAAAATAATGTAAAATAATAGTTTTAAATTCATGAATTGCATTTCAACAACAACTCATTCTTACTATTACTAATGATTTTGCATGCACCCATCAATTTGTTTTTCCGATATCCTCAAATTCAAATATGATAAAGTTTTTTTCTGGATGATTTTTTAAAGGTATCTTAATAAATTTTCTTAAATATTGATTTTAAGATTTAAACTTAAAATATCAAGCTTGTACACTAAATCATTAACCCGCAATACGTTACGAGTCAAGTCAATTTTTTCTTGAACGTAAGAATAATATTCAAATGTTGCTATTTTTTTTTGTTGGAAAAAAATTTAATAATGTGAGGGTTGACTCGATATAATCAGGTTGACTTGCAAGTTCAAAATTAACTCGGGCGACCTATAAAAATATAATTTGACTAAAAAAATTCAAGATGACATCTTTTTTTAATATTAAAATAATAACATATTAGATTGCCTTGTATCAACATGTCAAATTCGCGATTCGGGTTATAAGACTATGATAACTCTATGGAAAAACAAATCAAAACAAATTATAAAGCCTAATTCTCAATCAACCCAATGTGAAATAATGAAATTGAGAAAAAAAATCAATTAAAAAAATAACCTAAAAAAGGGACTCAAGTTAACCCAACAAACATTTGACATAAATCATAAAATTGAGATAACCATATAGAAAATAAATCGAAATAAATTACGAATTTCAATTCTCAATAAGCCTAGTGTTGAGGAATGAGATTTAAAAAAGGAAATCAAACAAGAAAAGAGCATAAAAACAACCTGAATTAATCCACCAAACTCGTGACTTAAGTTATAAGACAAAAATAACTTCGTATAAAGAAAATAAAAACAACAACCTGATTGAACCAGAGTTAGCTTGCCGAATTCACAAGTCTAGTCGTGAAACTGAAATAACTCTATAGAAAACAAATCAAAACAAATTATGAAGCTCAATTTCTAATTAACCCTGTCAGACTCAATGTTGAACGATGTAATTTATAAAAAAAGTTAATTAAAAAAGACAAAAAAAAACATGCTGAGTCAACATGGGTTAACTCGTTAAGCATTATTGTTTGGTTATGAGACTGAGATAACCTAATAAAAAGCAAATTAAAATAGATCATGAAGTCTAGTTCTCAATCATACACAATATTAGAAGATGAAATTGGGGTGGGAGGAAGTAATTTTTTTTAAAAAAATCGTGTCCATTGGGTTAACCTGCCAAACCTGCAACTTGGGTCAAGGGAACAACCCAATAAGAAACAAATTCAATGTTGAAGGATCTATGACCCAGGTCATGAGATCGAAATAACATTTTAGAAAGAAAATTAAAAAAATAATTTGATTTAACCAGGGTTAAAATGCCAAAACCTACAACCCTAGTCGCGAGACCAATATATTCTCATAAAAAATAAATCAAAACAAATTACAAAACTCAATTCCCAACAAATCCAATGTTGAATGATGAAATTAAAAAAAAAGACACAAAAAATAACTCAAGTCAACCCAGGTTAACCCGTTAAGCCTTATTCTCGTGTCATGAAGCCAGAATAATCTAATAAAAAACAAAAAAAAATCATGAAACCTAATTCTCAATCAACCCAATATTAAATGACGAGATTGATAAAGAAAAGTTAATTAAAAAAAACTTGAGTCAACCGAGTTAACCCTCTAAACCCGTGATCCGTGTCATAAAAATAAAATAACTTAATAAAGAATAACTTTAATATTAAATGATGTAATTAATCAAATAAACATTGATTAAAAAAATCAAAGAAACAAAAAGAAACAAACAAGCATAGCACTAATCTAATTGATGATTCACTATATTCATCTTTTAATTTTTTTTAATGTTAATATTAATATCCGTGTGTGCTGTGTGTGCGCTGGTTATTTGGTTTCTACTTCAATACAAGCCATAAAGTAGCAAGTAGCAACCACTTCACATCCACGAGCCTCTTATCATAACCATTATTTTATGCAAAATCATCCCCAATATTCAAAACTGTTAATAAAAATATAAGAATAACAATAATAAATAAATAAGTATCAATTGAGACAGACCACATCTGAGCTTGCCGTATCATCCTTTTAAAATTCAGCTCCACGTACATTGCCTCATAAACATGTCACATCAAAATTAAAGTTTCTTTTTATTTAAAAAAAATTAAAAAAATTAAATTTTATTTTATTTTTTTAAATTAATATTTTTTTTATGTTTCCAAGTAATTTTAATGTACTGATATCAAAAATAATTTTTTAAAATAAAAAATATTATTTTATAAGTGAAAAACAATTTAAAAAATAACCACAACCACATTATCAAACACGCTCTAAAATATGTTTCTTCTTCGTGATCTAATAATTATTATTTTTTTATTTAAAAATATATTAAAATAATATTTTTTTTATTAAATTTTAAATTTTATTTTTATATTAACACAACAAAAAAATCTAAAAATATTAAAAAATAATAATTTAAAATTAAAAAGTCTTTTTAAACACAAAAATAAAGAATCTCTAAGGAATACAATTCGCAGCAACTGCTCCCAATCGTCACTACAAACGTCACCTTTCGCTTCTACTTATATTATTTAAGGAAGTCTACGCAAGTGCATGTAGTTTGTCTTACACTAGTAGGTTTTTCCCTCGTAATTTCTGGCTAGAGCAAACAAAACCATTTGCTGATCAATCCATCTAGTCAAACTCACCACCCCAGTCTTCCGCCGCCACAGAAGCAATCACCATGGCGGTGCAACCTCACTTCCTTCTGTTAACCTATCCCGCACAAGGCCACATAAATCCTGCCCTCCAATTCGCCAAGGGTCTAACACGTATTGGTGCTCTCGTCACCCTTGTTACCTCTCTCTCTGCCGGCCGCCGCATGTCCAAAACTTTGTTTCCTGACGGTTTGTCATTCGTTACCTTTTCAGATGGATATGACGACGGGCTTAAACCTGAAGATGACAGAGAACATTTCAAGTCTGAGCTCAAACGTCGAGGCTCACAGACTCTCAATGAGCTTATCGTAGATAGTGCAAAAGAAGGAAAGCCCGTCACTTGTTTGGTTTACACGATGTTTCTACATTTTGCAGCTGAGGTGGCACGCGCACAGCATCTCCCAGCAGCACTTCTTTGGATTCAGCTAGCAACTGTCTTTGACATCTATTACTATTACTTCAATGGTTATGGTGATATCTTCAATAATTGCAAGGACACTTCGTATGCTATTGAATTACCAGGGCTCCCACCACTTGCTAGCCGTGACCTTCCCTCGTTGGTACTTCCTTCAAATACTTATACTTGGGCAATCCAGATGTTTCAAGAGCAGCTGGAGCAGCTCAGCCAAGAAACCAACCCAAAAGTGCTTGTCAACTCTTTCGATGCATTGGAATTGGGAGCTATGAATGCCACTGAAAAGTTCAACTTGACTGGAATCGGGCCATTGGTCCCATCTGCTTTCTTGGATGGAAAAGATCCGTTGGATAAATCCTTTGGAGGGGATATTTTCCAGGGCTCCGAGGATTACACTGAATGGTTGAACTCAAAGACTAAATCATCAGTGGTTTATGTATCTTTTGGGAGCATTTTGGTGTTATCGAAGCGACAAATGGAGGAGATTGCACGTGGATTGGTAGATAGTGGTCTTCCATTCCTGTGGGTCATAAGGGATGAACAGAATAAGAACGAAGTGAAAGAAGAAGAAGAAGAGGATCATATGAGGGCCTGTAGAGAGGCGATATTGGAAAGGCAAGGTATGATAGTGCCATGGTGTTGTCAAGTGGAGGTTTTGTCCCATCCTTCGATAGGATGTTTTGTGACACACTGTGGGTGGAACTCAACTCTGGAGAGCTTGGTTTGTGAGGTTCCAGTTGTGGCATTTCCTCACTGGACAGATCAAGGAACAAATGCCAAGTTGATTGCAGACGTGTGGAAGACAGGAGTGAGGGTGGTGGCTAACGAAGAAGGGATAGTCGAAGGCGATGAGATTAAGAGGTGCTTGGATCTGGTTATGGCACATGGAAAGACGGGAGAAGACATCAGAAAGAACGCCAAGAAATGGAAAGATGTAGCAAGAGATGCTGTCAAGGAAGGAGGTTCATCGGATAAGAATCTAAAGGCTTTTGTGCAGGAGGTTGGCGAGGGCTGTTTCTAGCTTGCCAGTGCCCTTCAGGCCACCATAAGCACCATCTTGGACGGGTCCTTTCTAATTCTGCTGCAATCAATTCGATGATTACGTGACTTTGAGATGATGTAACTGTTTTGAGACAGACAAAAAACAGTTGTAAGAAAGAGATACGTCTCTTATACATGTCTTAAACAATAAAAATTCACTTGTTTTAATAATATTTTTTTTTTGTTTTTATATCTTTGTTTTTTTATTCTTCAACTAACATTTATTTTTATTATTTCTGTACTTATCCATTCTATTTTAAAAATATTAATCATACACAACCCATTAATTAAGAACAAAGTAAACGAAGTGTCTCTTGAATTAAACAATTAGAGGTGTTGAAAACAATCATCTATCTATAATATTTGTATTACATTATATATTTATGCTATCTAACATAACTTAGGACAATATGCATATTGTAAGTTGTTGCGAGTCAAGATTTTTTAAACAGGATAAACACAATCTTACTTATATACTTTATATTTTTTTATTTTTATATTTAATAATTTATAAATTAAGTATTTACTTTTATTTTATTTAGAAATATCTTACTTATATACTTTATATTTTTATATTTAATAGTTTATAAATTAAGTATTTACTTTCATTTTATTTATAAATATTTTGGTTTTGAAATTCTTTTTTTTATTAACGTGGGTGTCCGGGCTAGCTTGCGCGCACCTCGATTAATCTTACGGGCCCTAAAGTTAACGACCATATAAGCCTCCTGTTGCTATCATATTAGCAACCACAGGGCTCGAACCTGAAACCACAAGGAGCAAACTTCTTGGTCTCAAACTCTTACCACTGAGCTTAAGCTTCAAAATTCTTGATAGTAAGTTGGCTTTCTATTAAATTTTTTTTACATAATAAAAAAGATTTAACTATTTTTTAAGAGAAAGGAAAGTAAGTATTAAAATTTAATAGTGATATAAGATATAAAAATTAAACTTAACATTAATTATATAACCGCCTCTAAAAACAAATCCATGGAATTTAGAAATATAAATCAACCAATGAATAAATTGAGTTAAAAAAAAAATTAAATAAATAAAGTTTATAACTCGTAAAAATATCAAAAATTAATTTAAATACAATTATAAACTAAAACTCTCAACTTGTTCTCTTTCTTCTCACTACAGGGAAAAAAAAAAAAAACCTTTCTCTCTACAACAACATTTGTAAATGCTGTAGATCAAAAGAATCATCCAATACAAAATCCAACTTCCGAGCCAATCTATTTTTGTTTGATGTAAGTTGGCAAATCTGGAAGCGAATAAACCAAAGTTACAACAGGACGCACAAGCAACATAACGTGTGAGATCGTGAGCCCTAATACAATCCATGAATGAAAAAATAACAGCTTCTAATAATTAACAGCTCATTATCCCATCAATAACTCGGAGCCAATAATTCTCAACCTAGAGAAGTCTCAGATGTGCAGTATCATTCAGGCGTTTAATCTGCCAACCTGTTTTCCAAGAGTGCTGCAACACAGTCACTGAAGAATCTTCTATGCAGATTTTATGCATCATTACTGGGCTGCACCCCAGGAGGCCTGTGAGTAGACACCTGATAGGAATTGAATGCGTGAAAACGCCCACGCATGAAGAGACTGCGGAGGATGAGTTCCTGTTATTCAAATCAGGGAGCAAATGTTGGTGGCTGGCTTCCCTAAGAGAGACCTCATCCTCACCCTCATGATTGCCAGTAGAAGTCACATGTTGTAGCCTACTCTTACCAGACTTTTTCCTTGTGAGGCCCTGTCGGTGCCTATGAAGCATATCCCAATGAGAAGGCAGTGGTAGAAGAGGCCCATCTCTGTCATGAGAGAACCCTTGGCTCTCAGTTTGATGGTGCATCAATAAATCGGATCTCAACTTTTCAGGCAGTCCCAGGACTGTTCCATTTAGAAACTGAACCATCCTAAATTCGACTTGCCTAAGTGATTCTCCAGATGGTGCACAGAAGTCGGGCTGAAAATTTTCAAGCAGGCTCTGAACTTCAGGTGTATATATTTCTGAACGGGAGCAACCCTCCCAAAGCCCCATACTCATCTCCATTAGTGCATCTGCTGGTCGTATTTGCTCCTCGGCAAAATTCATTTCCTGAAAGATTTTTATATATGGACAATTCACTCAACTGCATAACACAAGCTGTAGAGGAAAATATTCCTAGTGATATCAAAGCTGCTTTGAGATTAGATGTTGAAGGCCCGTCTTAAACAGAGTTCCTCTTGAATGAAACAACTCAATATAAGAAAATAAAAATCTTCCTAGCCAATCTATTGGTCACAACTCACAAAACAATGATGAGGGGATACATTATCATTGACAAGCAAACAAATACATTCTATAACTACAATTTATCCCTTTCATATTTCAAAATCAGATATAAAAGGATTGGCAGTTTGAGAAACGTGAGTGAAGATGCAAAGGAAAAAAATTCTAGTATTTCACAGCTGATGTACCTAGAAACAAAAACGAGATACATTATGAAAATCATAAGTGAACAAACACAATCAAAATTTCTAACTTTTTTCTTTCTCTATTTTTCTGGGTTTTTTTTTTTTTTTGGTGAACAAAATCTCATCATTTCTGTCCAAATTTGATGCAGGAGCATTCCTAATAATAGAGAAAAAAAATTATGAAAAACGAATGAGTGATAAATGGTGCTGAATAAGATTCAGGACAGCTGAAAATTCTCATAACAGGCTCCGATTTTAGGATTAACTTCAAAGGCAGAACATTATTAATTCTGCATAAAACACTAGGCAACCCATATATGAATTGAAGGCTACGCGAATCTGGTTTCCAATGCTTCAAACAATGTGAATCAGAACTTCCTAGAGGGAGTGATCACATTTAACTCCCTGGTGTGCAGGCAGTTGGGAAATCCGAAATCTCTCCCAAACATTAACTTTAACTTGCATAATTCTATCTTTTATCTCAACAACCAGCACATGAAACTTTGACAATTAAGCAGAATATCACATCAATTCTTGCCTAGTCTGAGTGGTCAGAGTTTGCTTCAATAAAATCAACATCTAGGAATAGAAACACATGATGACAGCCTTGGTAGAAAATCTGCCACCTTGAAGATTATATCACCTTCTAGTCACTAGCTAGTTTAAATTTCATGTCTAGATGAGAAGTGTATGTTCTGTTATTTTCATAGCTTAGAGGTTTTGCTCCAAGTATAAATATCATGCTTGTTTACATCATTGTAGAGAGAGTTGAAGTTGAATAAAATCAAATTGAGCTTGTTCAGCTTGGATGTTAGTTTTGCATCTCTTTGCTGGATTCCATTAAGTTGTGAGCTATCTTGAACTCTAAATTCTAAGGTGTGGGATTTCTCTGTCCTCCGACTTTGCGAATAACCCTATTTATTCTCTAGAGTGGTGATTTTCTTTATCACTAACAGAGCGGAATATCCATCCTACAAACTAACCAGAATCTTCTTGAAATCCTCCCCCACCCCCACCAAAAACAGCATCGGTGCTTAATTCATTCTAAGTGGTGTTTGAATTCCATCCTCAGCACCTCAATTCCATCCATCTCCATCATCTAAACTAACCAGAATGTCATTAGAACATAGCCTCCGTATTTTTCCGGTACCAAAATCATTACTAATTTAATCACTGATCAAAGTCGTAAATCTCAACCATTAAGTGCCTCTCTTTCTCTCTTCAGAAAACCTTCCTCGATCAGTGACGGATTCCTCTAGGAATCAGCTCCAGACTGGATCCCTCACTCGAAATTAATGAAAAACTAACCCTTTATTTCTCCTAAAATTACAAATTTCACTGTAATATTCCTAAGAAATATTCCGCTAAATTTTGAAAGGAATTTGATTGACAAATGATCACATGCAAGAACAAGCAATCAATCATGCTTTCAACGACTATTAATTACATTTGATGCAATCCCCTTTTACCATTAGAATCTTAATACAATGTTACCAATACCATTTACCCTTTGTTTGTCAGTAAGTATAATGGACAAACGTTGACACCCATTACCATACTTCTAGCTCTGATAATATTTACCTGGCAGACGGAGACAGCCATTGATCTAGCACGATTCAAGGGCGATGAATAAACGGAATGGAAGCTGACCCTTTGAGAGTTGAAGAAGACAGCAAGAGCCCTGGCTTGTCGCTGCCCTTTGGGAGTCAATTCAGCCACGGGGCACCTTCCACCGACTAAATCAGGCCTCAGATCGAGCTCGCACTCTCCATGACTGATCAAAAACACCTCCAAAACACCAACCTCGTCATCGGAGGAGAAAGGAGGCGGGGGCGGGGGAGGGAGCGGCGCGAGGACGTTGTAAGGGTCCCACACCTTGATAGAAGGACCGAGCTTTGGGGTGCCTAGAGATGAGAGTTGAGGGGGAGAGAGGCGATGCTGATGCGTAACAGGGCAGCATCTCTGGCTCTTGTTGTAGAACCTTGTTGTGTAAATTATTGTTGTTTTCGATGATTCCTCTATCGTTAGGCTGTTCCAGCTCTTCTTCTTCGTCCTCCTCGTCTTTCTCTTCTTCTTCTTCTTCGCTTGCTTCTTCTTCCTCGTCATCATCTTGAGTTGCTTGTGTGGACTGGGTGGAACCCATGATTATATGTGATTCAATTCAATGGATTCAAGGGTGATTTCGATTTGGATTTCGGAAATGCATTATTACAAAAACAGGTGAGTGAGTGAGAGACAGAGATCGATGATATGATGATATGGTGATGTTTAAGTGCTATTTTATGTAAGAAGCAATGAAAGGGATGCAAGATGATTTTCAAGTAAAATTATTTATTTTTATTCTATTTAGTTTTTATTTTTTTATTTAATTTAATAAATTAAATATTATATTTGATAATTTTATTTTTTATTTAATTTAAAACTCCTGTAGTAACTCTATAATTATTTATTAGTATTTTTTTTTACCTACAGGACGTAGCTAAGACTAATATTAATATGATTGTTTAACATATATTTTAGTATATGACTTGGAGAGAAAATATTCAATGAAAAATATTAAAATTAAAGTTTTATATGGTGTTCATATTCAACAGTATTATGTATTACTTGTTCTCGCTGTCTTTTCAAGTTGTTTTCATTTGCATTAATTGATATTAAAGTTAAATGATTAATGCTTTGTATTTAAATAACCATGATTGAAAAAAAAATTGGTATAAAAAGATGTGCTTTGTATAAAAGAATGAGGATATTTATTTTTATAAAAGAAATATTAAAAAAATAATAATATAAAACATGCAAAAAAACACGTAGTAAAATTAATTCAGTTCATGTATGTGAAAACTCTAAAAAATTATAATCATAAATTTATAACTAATTTTAAAAATTCATTTCATATATGAAGGTAAAGGCGATAATTTCTTGATTGAGATGGATACCACAAAGATTTTAGCAATCCTATTTATGATGAGATAAACATAGATTAGTATTCTATGCTAATTTATGATATTTTTATTTTGATGATAATTATATTAATAATAATAAAATAACATCAATAGTGTTCTTGTTGATAAATTAGAGATTAAGTGCAAATACAATATAGAAAATGCTCAACAACAAAAAAAATTGATTTGAATTATATTGATACTTTTAATTACGAGTTTATTATTATCACAAAGATAAATTTGCTTAAGAATTATAAGGATACAACACATATTGATGAAAACAAGTTTAAAGTTTACAATTCATTATCCTGGAAATCAATGAAATAAAAATAATCTACAAATTATTATTTTTTTATGCAAATTTTAACATAAATGGATTAAAGTTAATATCTAAAAAATTTATACATTTAAAGCAGGGTAAGAAAAGAGGCTGGAGAGTCTCAATTTCCATAAGATTAAAGCAAGAACAATTTGATCTCGGGAAACTGATGCAGGATGATTTTTAATTTTTATATAAAAAATTATTTGTTTTTTTATTTATTTTTATCCTTACTTGGTCTAGGAAAAATATTATCATGTGTGATATTTTTAGTTTTTTTCCTATTTAGTCTGAGAGATTATATATTTTGCTTGGTAATTTTATATTTTCATATCTAGTTTAGGAATCTCTAGAATAACACTATAACTATTTTTTATGATTTTTTCTCTTTTAAGATAGACTCATGACTAGTATAAATAGGGTTGTTTAACTTGTATTTCAGCAAATTATTTTTGAAAGAAAAAATTTTCAATAATAAAATATTGAGTTCAATTTCTCGTGTCTCGGCAATATTCATTAGAATTATGTATTGCTTGTACTTATAGTTTTTCTTATATTGTTTCTATTTACATCATAAAGAAAGTTGTTATACTCGATTCAAGAACTAACTCGAGAAAGGACCCATATCACTAGATTATAAGATCAATCCATGGGTTACAGCTCAATCAAAGTCAGATATTTTTATTAACCTGTGTTGTTTAATTCTTTTAAAAAATCATTGAAATTGATGCGGTCGAGTTTGGATGGGCATGACCGGGTTAACTAAATTTTACCGAATCAATGTTTTTTGGTTGAATCAACTAGAAATTTGATTCAAATCAAATTATGAATAACAAATTTCTTACATCAATCTAACAAGCTAGTTTAGGTTTAAAACTACCACAGTAGATCTCTTGAGTATATATAATCTGAATTGTTTTTTTCTTTCTCTTTTTTTTTTTAATTGGATTTTCAGAAAACATAAGATAAGCATCTCTATCTCATGACTAGCATGGGCCTCTAAATGATTTCTTCTCATGATCCATCCATCCAAATGAAAACTTCACACCCGAGGCCTTTGTTGGTTTGGGCTGTACGGTGTTATGGTTCGGAACCGAATGACACCGCATTTAAGGATAATAGTTAGTTATAACTCAGTCCTTGTAGTTTTTTAGAACTAATTAACCAGTCCCCATAGCAGTGTTAGAAATAATTGAAGAGTTCCTTGACTTATGTTGACCATCCTTAAGTTTGTAGTTTTTTTTTCCTTCAAAAATACCTCTTTTTTTGGTAGTGGGATTTTTCAGTTTTACCTAATTCTCCTTTTTTCAAGAAAGAAAAAGGAAAACAAGTTAAAAATAAAAATAAAATAATAAAATGACTAAATTATAATAAATTTAAAATTAAACAAATTAAATAAATAATTTTAAAAAATATAAAGATTAATTAACTGTTTTTGTTAAACTAAAATGTCAAAATTATAATTTACTATTTAAAATATTATAAAATAATGAATTGACATATTCAATCGAGTTTTATCTAATCAATATCATGTCCAAATCAATTAAAAATATAATCTAAATTAAGGTTCGAGTATTAGATTTTTCGAGTCAACTCATAAAAGCAAAGCCGAGTTGACACCACTATAATATTATTTAAATCAAATTCATCCACAATCAAACCACAAACAAAAAGTCATATAAAATTTGGGATCTTTTTAATCCTTCAGCACCGTAATTTGTAAAGCTGCCTCTATGTTCATAAAAAGTAGTATTAAATAAACATGGATTAATGATTAAAGCAATTAATTATCAACAATATACTTATAATTACCATCAGCGTGAAGCTACCTTAATGATCTAAGAATATTAATAATTAATACATCTACATGGAATTTTATATGCTTAGGATCATCGAGTTGTCTCCACAATCTTAATAAGATGACAACCTAGTTATTTCTCTAATTAATGACCCAATTATTTGTAATTATGACTTAGTTTAATAATAATATTATCCTTTTCCCCCTCTTTCCATGGCCTTGTCTTGAATTTTTTAGGTTAGGTGAGCTTCCATTGATAATAACAGTTGATGCACATCAAGACCCACCACCCGAAAATTTGTGATCCTGGTTTTTTTTTTTTTTTTTTTAATTAGCGTGGGGTGTTCGGGCAGCTTGCGCGCACCACGACTATTCCCCACGGCCCACCGAACATCCCGCAAGCCCAGTGAGCGAGGTAAGGCACCGCTGGGGGTGATAGGCGTGCACATAGAGGGTCGAACCCGGGACGGGGACGGAACAAGTCACACGATTGACCATAGCAGCTAGGCCCTCAAGTGCATCCTGGTTTTCTTCTTAATTTCCCGATTGCTATTGTTTTGTGGTTACAGATTTTTTTAATTTTTTTTTTAATTTGTGATTGGTGGATTGATTATTTTTTTTATACCCAACTCAAGTTAGAAAACGAGTCAACCAAATTCAAAACTAACCCGTTTAATTAGGTCGGTTTAGTAGAGATGCTCCAGCTTATTAGAAAGTGTTTGAGAGTATGGTTGCGTTATTTTTTAAAGTATTTTTTCACTCATAAAAATATTAAAATAATATTTTTTTATTTTTAAAAAATTATTTTTGATATTAGTGTATTAAAATGATACGAAAATATTAAAAAATATTAATTTTAAAAATATATTTTTTTTAAATATATTTTTAAAATATAAAAATAAACGTCATCTAAATAGACGTACCCAACAGCTCTAGCAATCATGGAGTGCAAGTCATGGCAAGAAAGCATTGAACGATAGGATAGGAAGTATTAGTAAATATAATAACGAAAGGGCTATATTTCCATTATTTAAAGCTTGTATTTTTGCTTTTGGCCATCTTTGAATTACATATATTCTCTGTACTCTAAACCCAACAAATTCCATTAATATTAGAGACGAAATATTTCTTTATATATATAAATAGAATAGAATAGAGACGGAATTGACAGAAATGTTTATTTAATTACTTGTACTTTTCGTTCAAATTTGAATCATAAAAGAGGTAGTAAGAATATAATTTCCATGGATATATTAATTTAATTCAAATGTAGATGACTTTATTTAGGATCCGATCACTAGAGAATTTAGTTTTGTATTCAATATTGATTATATTTATTTTTATGTTTTAAAAGTATTTTAAAAAAAATTTAAATTTTTTTTATTTTTTTTATTTTAAATTAATATTTTTTTGATATTTTCAGATTATTTTAATGTTCTAATATCAAAAATAATTTTTTAAAAATAAAAAATATTATTTTAATATATTTATAAATAAAAAATATTTTAAAAAATAATTATTACTACGCTTTCAAACAAGCAAAGCACCCTCGTAAGTTTAATAAATAAAATAAATTTAAAAAAGAACTCCTAGGGCAGAGGCTATACGGTAGTCTTTTTAAAAGTCCACTTTCACATAAAATCTAATCCAAAGGATAATAAATAAATATGATCGAAATGCATGGTCGGTCCAGCAATCAAGATTTCGTGAGAATACGAATCATGTTGATGACACTACACCCTCTCACGTTTATTATTATTATTATTATTACTGTTTAATTAATATAATCAAGTTTCGCCTCTATTTAGCTAGATTAATTAAGTTTGATTATGTTAATTTCTAAATTAATTTAAAATAAAACTTGATTTAAATTAAGTTTTAAATCACCAAATTACTAGATTTATCTCCCAGCTGAATTTAATAAAAACATTTTAATTTTTAGGATAAACAAAACTCAATCCACAATGTATATAACAAATCACAAATCAACTTTCAACATTATTTAGAATTTGGCTCAAAATTCATTAGGAGAACTCATTAATTCATCCTTTAGTTTAACACTAAGATTCCATTATTTAATTATGCTAGCTGAAATTTTAGATTCAGCTAACTTCATTCTCTTACAAAATTTAAATTCCCAACAACACAATAAATTAAATGAGATATAAAAGATAGCAACCTTAACATCTCCTTCACCATTCTAATGCCATTATTATAAAACTCAGATCAATTTGACAGGTCAACTCAGAACATGATTGATTTGAAATCTCGATCAATTTATGCTTAACAAAAAATAAAGAAATGAATTGATTTGAATGACCTGGTAAAAAACTAGTTAATTTTTTTTAGAATAATATGATTTTAACTTTTTTTTAATTAAAAAAAATAATCTGGGTCAAGCCTACAATGCAAAAGTTGTTGCGCGTTAGCACATTTGTTTTCTAACATGTGAATTCAACCCTGTCCAGACTCGATCTTGAATCAAGTTTAATAACTATGAAAAAAACCTTCATCACTAAAACAAATGGAAAATGAGCCTTTCTAACAAAATAGCATCTTAAATAAAAAGTTTCTTTTAGAATCTGAATGGTTCTTATGAAATTGATGGTTTTGTTTCTAAGTGCAAGTTAATTTACAATATAATGTCCATTAAAAAATATGGTTAATATGGTAATTTTCAAAGAATGATATGTTTTGATATTGAAGTCCTTCTCAATCATTTTTTAGAGATTTTTTTTTCATAAATTATAAAATGTCAATATTGTACACAAAGTTTTTTTTTTTTGAATAAATC
Organism: Populus x sibirica; assembly: GCA_019202695.1. Lineage (NCBI taxonomy): Eukaryota > Viridiplantae > Streptophyta > Magnoliopsida > Malpighiales > Salicaceae > Populus > Populus x sibirica. Next base: position 73,291 of record JAGMVL010000092.1, read on the forward strand.
CGCGATGAATTTGTATTTATCCCTTGTTTTCTTTTCGGGAAATGATGCAACTAACACGAAATTAACACAAAGGAGCCATAGCTTCCTTCCATTGGAGAATCATTAAATAAGACAGGTCATAGTGCCAGAAGCCATGTTCGTACTCTCTCTCTCTCTCTCTGCATGGAAATGTGTCTGATATAACCACAACAACGGTTAATTTGCCTCCTCTCCCACTTAAACACCAAGCCTTTCGATAGATCCATCAAATCCTCCTTCTCTACACGTCCAAGGTCTTTGCTGCAGACATGCCCAGATCCTATTTAGCCAGGTATTTAATTTGCTGTTTTATCCAAAACTTCTGCTTCTCCAGCGCTAGCATGCCCATATAAACATTACTAGACATGCCATTTTATCCCCTCGTTCTCTAATTATCTTCTGCTGAAAACTATAGAGGGCTCAAGTTTATTGCTGATGATGTGTTGAGGAAGCAAGGAAGAAATTATTATTCAACTGGTGGTTGCAGAAGGTAAGTTCATCATCTTCCCAGCTAGCTTATTTATAGATCACTCATGACTCTAAATTGGAGTTGCAAGTGATGTTTTCTTGATTCATACCATTTGTGTATATATACATGGTTGATGTTAAAACAAATTTAAAGCTTAATTTTCTGGACGAGTTTCTAAGAATTCTTGGTTGAATCATCCCAGGATTCATGCCTGCAGATCATCACCTTGATTAGTTAATTAGCTAGGCTCACGAGTAATGCTATTTTTAAAAAAAATTCCTTTTGAATTTCTCGTGGGAAGATTTCCGCCATTGAATATATTCTGCTGAATGGGATGGGATTTGATTCTTATAATAAAAAAGAATTTCTTGAAATGATTTCGAAAAACTCTTGTAGTAAAATTGATTAATTCCTTGCTCTGATTCCTCAGCTAACGTGTGTGGGTGATGATGATATAAACCCTAAACCTCCGTTTACTCAACCTAGTTCATATAAAAAGTTAATTGTTGCAATTTTCAGTCTTATCTTATTAATTGATTTTTTTTTTTTGTTAACGCTACCAGTCTAGGTATCCCGGTGAGGACATGAGAAATATTTTAAAAATTATGAATAATTTATTCACGAGTCACCTTCAAGTTATAAAAACAAAACAGAGTTGACTAGCAGCCTCCACCACGCGGGCAAGCTTTTGCAACGTGATCTTTGCACAGAAAATTGCCATAAATGTTGCATCCTTCCATGTTCTCATTCCGCTGATCTAGCTAGGCCACCACTTTTACAACTCTTATGGCCAAAATGTCTGCCTATTCTTGTTCACAAATCCTTTCTAGAGTACTGGTGGGCAAATTAGATGCAACCTTGTTTTGATTGACATTTTTCTGCGCATATATATAGACAAATCGATCTAACTTTATAGGTCAACCCGAGAACTTGTTGACGCAAAACTTGAAATGGGTTGGACTTGTATTGACAATTAACCTATGTAAACTCAAAATGATATGAGGATTAGATCAATACAACCAAACTGAATTCAAATCTAGTCCAAACCCAGTTAATTATTTATTTTATTTTTTATTTTTTTCATATCTAAAATAATATAATCATTTTAAGATGTAATTAGATTGATTCACCTATTTTCTAAATTGAAAAGACGTACGTCAATATCGAAGCAATATTCAGTACAAAACACAAATTTGTATTAGCATATTGTTTATTGAGCTTTGCGCGCGCACATATTTTATCTCCGAGCAGGCTAGAAGGCAAGGTGGCTTTAATAACAGGAGGTGCGAGTGGCATTGGCAAGACTGCAGCCCACGAATTCATCAAGCATGGAGCACAAGTCATAATCGCTGACATGGATTCACAAATTGGTCCACAAGCTGCCAAAGAGCTGGGTCCTGCAGCCCACTTTGTCCAGTGCGACGTCACAGTGGAGGCTCAGCTGGAAAAGGCAGTGATGATTGCCATGACCGACTATGGGAAACTTGACATAATGTACAACAACGCAGGGGTAGCAGGGCCATCTTTTCCACCGAGCATCGCAGACCTTGATCTAAATGAATTTGACAAGGTCATGCAAGTCAATGTCAGAGGCACGGTGGCGGGGATAAAGCACGCCGCACGAGCGATGATACCTGCAGGCTCAGGGTGTATTCTCTGTACATCTAGTATCAGTGGACTCATCGGCGGGGCTGGCTCGCATTCCTACTCAGCGTCAAAATCTACAATCCCTGGGGTTGTCAAGTCTGTGGCCAGCGAGCTATGCAGGAATGGGATTAGGATCAACTGCATTTCACCGGGTCCGATTCCGACCCCACTCTCCTTGGCTCAGATAGGCCTGATTTATCCACGCGCCACCCAAGAACAGTTGGTTGAGATCGTGAATGGGCTAGGGCAGCTGAAGGGGGCTAAGTGTGAAGAAGCAGATGTGGCCGAAGCTGCTCTGTATTTGGCATCAGATGAAGCAAAGTACGTAACTGGGCATAACCTTGTTGTAGATGGAGGGTTCACCTGCTTTAAAAATCTGCCATTCCCTTCTCCTCATGAGATTCTGTAACTGATATCTTCCATTTTCACACCTTTGGCTTGATCATCAATCACTTTGAGATGTTTTTTTTATTTTTAAATGTGGGTGTTTGAATTAATTTATGCTGATTAATTTTACAGACTTTAAAATTAATTTATATTACTGGAACTTATTTCTTGTGAACCTTAAAAAACAACTGCATGAAAATCCATAAAGGCCATAATATAATATAAATTTATAAGGAGTGCGGTGAGATTTGCCATTTAAAATGTTTTAAATTTAAAAATATATTAAAATAATATTTATTTTTATTGTTTTAAAATTATTTATAACATCACTTAATTAAAATAATTAAAATAATTATTTTAAACAAAAAAAAAGATTTTTATCCTAAACACTGCTATTGGTAGCATTCCAAAAATCATTCATACTAAAAGTTCAAACCATTAATTATCATGAGATTCCAGGACATCGTTATATATTACTAGCTTACAAGTGTTAAATTTCGTTTTCTTTGGCATTTTCTTAATGATATATAGAGATCCGTATAATCAGAAAATACTAGTTATAATCAGAAAATACTAGGAGTGATTATTTTCGACTCAGTTTAATTTTTATAAAAATAAATAATTAAATTAAATTTTTTTAAAAAAACTGAAACCAGTTCAAACCGGTTTGACTCGGTTTTCTCGGTTTTGGCTCGGTTTTTTTCTGTTTTGGCTCGGTTTTTCCGGTTTGGCTCGTTTTTTATGGTTTTTTTCGGTTTGGGTTCGGTTCGGTTTTTTTGGTTTTTTGCTTATAAAACTGAACCTGCCGGTTTTTTCAAAATTTTAATTGGTTTTTTTTATGGTTCGGTTTTTTTAGTTATTTTTTTTTTCTAATTTTCTCGGTTTAATCAGTTTTTTGGTTTTTTTTTCACCCCTAGAAAATACTGGTAATTTGGTATTATATTGTTGTAGGAGTTAGTTTTTCAAATTATTATTTGTTTTAAAATATTTTAAAATAATATTTTTTATTTTTAAAATTTATTTTTAATATCAATACATTTAAACAATTTAAAAGTATAATTTTTATTTTAATTTTTTAAAAAGAACAGCAAAAACAAATGGTTTAATATCTAGAGACATGTGAGGGGAACTCAGGATTTTAAAAACTACCTAAAAATAATTTTTTTTTATATAGATTATACTTACTTATCCTTAAATCATCAAACATACAAAATTGATTTAATTATCAGGCTATCCTTTGTTTCATGAGAAATTTGTTTTGCAAAATCATCGAAGTTTTCCACGACTTCATATTATATATATAATTTATTAAATAATATAATAAATCATGATATATATTATATACAACCAAACATTATATTATAAATTTAATAAAGTCGAAAGCATAACCCATTGGCTATTCGAAGAGCTTTTCCTTGTTTGCAAGAGAGGAATTGTCGGCCTTGGTAGTTGGTAGCCTTGACCGACATCGAGGTCCACGTGGGAAATATTTTATTCAACCCCTTGGACTTTGAAAAGCAACCACGACGCTGTAAACAAACTCTATGGACACAGTTGATTTTCATGACAGGATCTTTCTCTACCGTTTGATTTATCCTACAGGATCTAACGTGAGGAATTTATTAACACGGTCTACAATCCCCGCCATCGGATTCAGCTGAAACCACGGGAGGGTTCTAAAATTAATAGAGTAAATTACTCTTTCAGTCCTTTGGTTTTTGACTCGGTTACAACTCAGTTCTTCTTACTTGAAAACGTGTAACCCAATCCCCTACTCACTCTTGATGATTTTTTTTTACAACTTTTTGAAATTGTAGTAGGAGTAGTTGTGGTTTAATATAATTTTTATGAAATATATTAAAATAATTTTTTTTATTTTTTTAAAATTATTTTTGAGATAAATACATCAAAACAATTTAAAAATATAAAAAAATTTAATTTTTTTAAAATTAAAAAAATATAAATTACACCCCGTTTCCAAACAGAAGAAACTACTAGTTTTTGTTGGTGTTTCAGCAACTTCTCATTTTTTTTTTATAATTTTACATTAAAGGTTTTTTATTCTCTGTGTCATTAAAAAAATAATTATTAAAAAAATAATTTTATCAAAGTTTTAACTATTTATTATAATTATTTATTGTTTTCCGGTACTTGTCATTCTTTTATCTTTTATTTTTTTATATAATATATTGACTTTTTAAATGATTAAATGAGATTGACATAAATCATAATATTATAATTCATTTATTTGAATAGTTAAATTATTTAGTATCCGTTTATTTATGCTGGCAATCATTGTGGGCCGCAAAAACAGACAAGCACTTTAGTCCAAGGTTTAGAGAAAATTGAAAATGAGTAAAAAGGACTAATTTATAACTTTTCAAATATGAAGCATTGAATTTAATACTATATTAATTAAAAATGAAAAAAAGGTAAAGACCAGACCGAGATTGAGGGAAAGAAAGAAGGAAAGGCGCCGCCGTGCTGGTTTTCGTTTAAATTTTTCGAATCGCATTTTGCTTCCTCTGGCGCCGCCTTCGTGCTGGTTCTCGTTTTCGATTTGTCTTTTTCTGCCTCTGGCGTTCCTGCGCAGCTCGAAAGTTTTCTACCTTTCGCTTTCATTTCTTCTCTAGATCTCTCTAGAGCAATCCATCCATCTGCTTTCTCATTCATTTCTAGCATTGCTACTACGTTTCTCTCTCGAAGGTACTTGTTTCTCTGCTCGTATTGTTATCGATCTTGTCGTCCTTTTGATCATCAATCTGTCTTCTGGTAGATTTTTCCCCGAAATGATCGATTGACTCGGTAAATAATTCGTTCTTTTTGCTTGCTAGATAGATACCGTTGCTCCACAGGAAAATTCTCTTATTTGTCGACTCGAAACTGCAACGCTAACACACTATTATGGCAAACGCATTGCAATTTTCGGCGACTGTACAAGCTGCCTCCCCTGTTTTCTCCAAGAGGATGCATTGCCAATCTTTACGGCACAGGCCGTCGCCGCCGCTTAATTATAATTTAGTGGCTACAAGTTTGGTACTGTCAAAAAGAAGTCGTAGAGCCTTGAAAGTGAGCTGTGAGGCAGCCAGTGTTGATCTACTTGAAACGAACAAAATCGATAATGAAGCCGAGAAGAAAATAACATGCGTAATGAAGTTCGGTGGTTCTTCGGTGGCGTCTGCCGAGAGAATGAGAGAAGTGGCTGAACTTATACTTAGCTTTCCAAATGAGAGGCCTGTCATTGTTCTTTCTGCCATGGGAAAGACCACTAACAAACTTTTGCTGGTATGCCTGCCTGCCTGCCTGTACCTTGATTTTCTGTTGTTTTTATTTTTCGCGGGGAAAAAAGTTTTAATATGGTCAACTTAATTATAGGCTGGAGAGAAGGCTGTTAGTTGCGGTGTTACTAATGTAGATAGTATTGAAGAGCTGAGTTTCATAAAGGAATTGCATAACCGGTGAGGATTTTGATTTTTGCTTCTTTTTCACTTTTATTATTGTTCCATGAACCATAAAATTCAATTGATATTATTCTATCATATCAGGACCGTGAAGGAACTGGAAGTAGACGAGTCGGTTATTGCAAGTGAGTATCTGTTGGCACTCATTTGTTTTTAATGCTTCAAACTTGGTCTGCAGCCGAAAAGTATTATGAAGTTCTTCTACTTTTTAGATAGATAGTATTGTAGCTGTAATTTATAAACTATTATAGAGGCAGGGAGGGGGAATCGTAGAATCAAGTTGTTCTTGTTATTACAAAGCCAACGATGCTAGGACTCATACTATTTCCTTTATCAATTCTTTAGCCTCATGGACAAGTGGAAACCTCTCATGCTGCTCCTTTTGCAGAACACTTGGAGGAATTAGAGCAGCTGTTGAAGGGAATTGCTATGATGAAAGAGTTGACTCCACGCACTAGAGATTACCTTGTTTCTTTTGGGGAGTGCATGTCCACAAGGATTTTTGCTGCATATATGAATAAAATTGGTGCAAAAGCTCGCCAAGTACGCAGTTCTCTTCTTCTCTCCCCTTTTCCTTTTTTAAACCATCTTAATCTGAATGATTGTTGTCATTGCTTGTAAAGATTTCTTGCTGAGCTGCTTATTGAATCCACATGCCTACAACGACAACTTGATATTTTAAGTCAAACATCTGTTGATCTCCATTTTCTGTAATTGCTTATACAGTAATCATTCAACCACGCTGAAAAACAGCAGCAGAACAATTTGTTTGGAGTCTACTCATACTTGGTTCCACTTTCTTTCAATTATAAATGTAGTGTAAGGTTTCGGATAGACAGACAACTTGATAGGAATTTTATATGTTTTATGGATCAAATAAATGGTATTATCTATCATAAACTAAGGGGGTGCATGGGCAGCTAATTTTAAATATAAGATTTTCTCAGATTGTGTCATTTGACTATATGATTGGAAAGGCTTTATCATGTGTTTAATGTGAATTCTTATCCAGTATAATAAATTACCAATCATGGTAGCCTCATATTTCAACACAAATAAAAAGATGTAAATCAATTGTGTGAGCAATTAAAAGTTTCAAGGGTTTGCCATGTAATATGTTTATACTCTTCAGTGATTAAATTTTAATAGAATGAAATAAACCTTATATCTTTTGTTTCTTATTGGAACAATTGTACGTAGCAGTAATCAAGATAAAGAATCACCTGGACTATGGTAACTAGTTTTGGAAGAGGAGTGCAGCTATTGCTCAAAGCTGCTTAAAAACTTTTCTGATCTACTCAGATTTGTGGTATTATTATGCCATGAAAAATATCCAAATTGTTAATATATGACACTAAAGATGGATCAAAGATGACAGTAGACCTATAGTTTCCTCTCATGAAGATTTGGTGTATTTTAGATGGAGAAAAGTGAAGATAAAAGTGCATTGCAGTCATTTTATAAATAACAAGACGCCCATGGTGCTACTATTTTGGGATTTTACTGTGACATGAACACTATCCTGATGACAGCACTATAATATGTTGTATTTTCCCCATCTGTTTTGCAGTATGATGCTTTCGAAATTGGTTTTATCACCACAGATGACTTCACAAATGCAGACATTCTTGAAGCAACTTATCCGGCTGTTGCAAAGAGTTTGCATGGAGACTGGATCAGTGATCCTGCAATTCCCATTGTTACCGGCTTCCTTGGAAAGGTCTTTCCCCTAGCTAATAGCTCAGCAGGACACCTTGTTTGTGAAATTAATGAACTCAGTTTTAGTGAGAGTTTCTGGATAGCTCATCATAGTGTTTTTTTATATTTCTAATTGCAGGGATGGAGATCTTGTGCTATTACTACATTAGGTCGTGGTGGTAGTGATTTGACAGCCACAACCATTGGAAAAGCATTAGGTTTGAGTGAGATTCAGGTAATTGCAGACACTGGAAGTTTGCAATACATAGTGCAGCTCCAAGGAATTTTTCCATAACTTCCCCTCCCAAACACAACAAATCGCATCAATATTAAGTCCGCCATTTGTTTATTTAGTCAGAGTTTATTAATTAATATAAAAAGCTAAAGAGAAAGCTGACCATTAAAAACACAAGATCCAGTGACCTGAACAACATTACAACACTGTTCATCTAGGAGACAAGTGATGGCTGAACTCACTAAAGCACCATTACCTCAAGCACCACAGGAAAGAAAGCCCAAAACCCAAGAATAAACTCTGGTGTCTGCCACAAGAAATCATAGCAAGAAGCAAGATTATTTCCATTTTGCCCCCCCACTCCAGCTGCTGTCATTATCCTCTTTTGTCACTCAGCCTTAATTCCCGCAGCTCTAGTTTTCCTAAAATGCCAATACAACTATCCATCCAAACCACCAACACTACCATCTCCTTTGGCACCAACATCAGCACTACCTCAATACTGCAGCCTGATCTACCAGCGAACACAAACACCAATACACCCACACCACTTTGCAGGTAGTCAATACCAACACCTAAGTCCTCATAGCCTAACCCTCCAAAACCAAAACCACCACTCCCAAACCACCAGCCAGCACCACCACTCAATCCTCAATGACTGCTGCCCATCATATTCAGCAACACAAGATATCACACCACCTTCTCCACAACCCGAGACCATTGACTCCACCAGCCTTACCGCCACCTCACTACCAGTCAAAATACCAAAGCACTAACACCTCCAGTGAAACCCCAATGTAAAGCATAAAATGCCATAGATGGTTTTAATTTCAAGCAAGAGAGGGAAGAAAAGGAGGATAGGAAACCTAGATCCAAGAACAGGGATAGGAAACTCAGATCTGAAGACTATCAAAATTATGAAAAAAGTGAGAGAAGAGAATAGAGACAGAAGGAGAGGAACCAACTGGAACTAATATTCACTGTTTTTCCATAATCCATACAGATATTGGAAAAGATGGCCGTGTCTCCACTGCATGCACATGCTTGACATTATTCTTGTTTCTTCTATTTTCTGTGACTATCTTTCTTCATTCATGAGTGCATTTACAAATGAAATGTAAGCATGCAAGAGAATGCTTTTTCTGGAAAATATAGAACTGTGCTGAATTTGATGGAAGCCTCTTGAATCTATTTCTGTAGAAATTACATTTTTTTTTTATTGAAAAAATCAGATTAATACTTTTATCTATTATAGGTGTGGAAGGATGTTGATGGTGTTTTGACATGTGATCCTAATATATATCCACGTGCTGAACCTGTGCCATACTTGACATTTGATGAGGCAGCAGAACTAGCATATTTTGGCGCACAGGTATCATAATTTACTCCAACCATACATGAGGAATAAATCTTTACACTTCCCTTTTTTTTTGGCTTGGGGGGGTGGATGAGCAAATTCTAGTGGAAGTAGAAACAGACAGCCTAAGCAAGCATGTCTTCTCTAACCTTTTTGTTTGTACGTTCTGCAGGTCTTGCATCCACAATCCATGAGGCCTGCCAGGGAGGCTGATATTCCTGTTAGGGTTAAAAATTCTTACAATCCGAATGCTCCTGGAACTCTTATCACCAGAGCACGAGATATGAGTAAGGTTTGTATTTGATGATTTTAAATGATTGTAATGTGAAGAACTTAGAATAAAATTAATCTCTCTTTGTCCTAATTTCAGGCAGTACTAACTAGCATTGTTTTGAAACGGAATGTTACTATGTTGGATATTGCTAGCACCCGCATGCTTGGCCAATTTGGTTTTCTTGCTAAGGTTAGCAGCTAAAATTGGATTCTGATCCCTCTTTCCCCCAAATATGCCAGCTGTTGGTTTATGCTTCTCATTGCTATAAATTTTATCCTTTCAGGTGTTTTCAACCTTTGAAGATTTGGGAATATCAGTGGATGTTGTAGCTACCAGCGAAGTCAGTATCTCCTTGACACTCGATCCATCAAAGCTTTGGAGTAGAGAGCTGATTCAGCAGGCAAGCGTATGGTGTCTTTATTTTAGTTATGATTTATATATTGGTATTATTCTCCAGCATGATATATTATTCGTGTCTACTCTTGGCATTCAATCTCATCTGTTGTTGTATTCCTTAAACAGGAACTCGACCATGTTGTTGAGGAGCTTGAGAAAATTGCTGTAGTCAATCTCCTGCAGCGTAGATCAATAATCTCTCTCATTGGGAATGTCCAGAGGTCCTCTCTGATATTAGAGAAGGTGCTCCATTGCACTTTTCTTCTTTTTTCCTCCTGTCTTCTAACTACAAATCTATTCAAGTATCATCTAGATTGCTTTTGTTCGGTGATGAGAATCCTGTCTCTTCTATTGGATCTCTTAGTTTTTGGCCCCCTCATTCTCTTGAAGTCTAACGTGTTGAGTTATTGAATCATGGTAAATGCTTTGTTAAAATTGATAAAACCGAACCAGCAGCAACTTCAAAATGATGACCTTGTGGGATAGATAGATTTAAAAAAAAAATGCTCCAGTCTTTTTTTTTTTATAAAAAAAATCATAGCTCAGCACAAATCTTACATGACCTGGAAGGAAGTTTCAAAGGACACTTGGTTGTTATATTTAAGCATAGTCTTATGCTACAACTTTTTTCTTAATATATTTTACAGCAGTGTTAGGAATGCTGTGGTGAAGGGTTTGAACCTCATCTTTCTATTTATTTGCCTCTCCATTTCTGTTAATTATTGGATTGATGTTATGGCAGGCCTTCCATGTTCTTCGTACTCTTGGAGTCAATGTTCAGATGATATCACAGGGTGCTTCGAAGGTATCACATCTCGACTATGATTTCCTTTGCATGTCTTTTTTAGTATGTAATGCACATTTTACAGCTTTAGAACCCAAGAATAGGCTTGTGAGCACCTCTCATGCACATTATATTCCTTCAAAGGATCCAGGAGCCGCCTTAAATGGGGGCATCCGGCTCATTAAGCGTGGAGCTTGAATGCTTCAAAGCGATTTGATGATTGTCGTGATCAAGTAACTCGCCATTTTGGTTTTTCTTACCAGGTTAATATCTCATTAATTGTGAATGACGATGAAGCAGAGCAGTGTGTCAAGAGTCTCCACAAAGCTTTCTTTGAAACTGACATCTCTGAATTAGAGTGGGAGTGTGTATCTGGTAATGGTTCTGCCTCAACATGATGAAGTCGTCATTGATTCTTTTTTCTATTAGATCTCTTAATTACAATGAGAATGTGGTGGCAATGTCTGTCTCAACGTGATCATGATCATTGATTTTCCTGTTTTAATCCTTTTGACCTAGATATTCATTCAATATCTGATTTTACATAGATCAGGGAATTGTTTCCCTCCTAAGATTAAGATGTAGCCAATTTTGTACGTTGAGTTGAATCCCTCCAGGGTTGATCTAAGCCGGACCGAGTTAAGATATTGGGTCAATTAGATTTGATTAGATCAATATCTTTTTTGAATCAAATTAAAACTCGGACCAGATCGGATTCTAAATTATGAATTCTTTGGGTTACTCTACATGTCCGGATCGAGTTTAATAAGTATGTCAAAATATATAAAATATCTGCAAGAACGGCATTCTGGATTTTATTTGCTTTTGTGATAGCCATCTAGTTGTTCTAGAATAGAAGGAAATATTTACCACGCAAATGTTAATTAGAACTCGTCGTTTATCAAAATTAATTAATTAGTATCTATTAAAAGTAATTAAATAGGTTCTTGACCAATGTTGGCCATCCATGAAATAGCATTTTTATTTATTCTCCAAATGCCTTGTATCCCAATCAATTCTTCCCATTTTACCCTTCTTTTTCATTTTTCTATTTTTTAGAAAACAAAAAAAACAAATGACTTAATGATAGCTATACACGCACAAATATAGAGATTAAAAATATAGTTTTTAAATTATCAAAGATTAATTAGTTAGTTTTGTTAATTATAAGGACCAAAGTGACAATTAACATTAGACTAGGAGGAAATAATTGTGGGACTAAAACATACCCATGAAGTTTGAAGTTCAAGGAGTCAAGTTATTTTGTCCATGTGGTTGAATTGTACTTGCATTATATTGAGTGGTTGGAATCATAGGAGTCCTCATTCTATATCAGCTGATAGTTTCTTTTTGAGTTTTAAAAAAAATTAAATTTATTTTTTATTTATTTCAAATTTATTTTTTGTTATATTTTTATATCGTTTTGATATGCTAATATAAAAAAATAATTTTTTTAAAATAAAAAATATTATTTTGATATATTTTTGAGCGAAAATTATTTTGAAAAACAATTACTATTACACTACTAAACACCATCCCTAAAAAAATTGTTTTATATATATTTTTAATATTTTTTTCAAGAAAATCCCTCCACCACCAATGGCTTTACAACCTTGAACCCAAGTCCCCAATATTCCAAGCCCATCTCACTTAGCTAGGGCTCAAGCCCTGAGATTTGAGCTTGGTTCTAGGAGGTCCCACCATCCTAAGCTTATCACCCGGGTGAATTTTAAATTTTTTTTTTAAAATGTTTTAATTATATCAATAGTTTATTTTGTTATTTTTAATTAATTGTAAAATAGCTTTTAGTCTTTACGTAGATGATTACGTAGATGAGGTATCATTAATGAAAAGAGATTATGCCTTGATATGACATATTTTAGATTTTTAAAAAGTATTTATTTTATTTTAAAATATTTCTATTTATTGAAAATAATCATATTTTAGAAGGTACTTTTACTAAAAAGCCACAAATTATATAATATAAGAATGGGTTAGAACCCACAAATTTTATTTATATTTAAATTCATTTTGAGTTTGTAGCTGATTATAATGCATTTTGGAGTTAGAACTTAGAAGTGGAGTTATTGAGGAGGTTTCTATGATATTTTTTTTCCGGGTGTTTTTTGGTGAAAATTGGGTTTTGGGATCTAAATTTCCCAGGCCCTAATTTTTTCAAAATTTGTTTTAATGGAGTAAATATTATCTGTCTAAATGTCTAAATAGATGACGTATTATTTATTTGTTTGTTTTTTTAAAAAAGCAAACAAACAATGTCGTCTGCTTGAGTTAAAAAAAAAACACGCGGACTTGGACTTTTGAGTTCATGGGCGCACTTAGACTCTTACCTTTTTAGGGTCAGGTCATGGGCCTCAACGTCTAAGAAAGCTCAAGAGCTTAGGCTTGACAATGTTGGTTTTTTTTTTCCCTCTCTTTCTCCTAAATTAAATCCTTTTGGAATATCTTTTATATTTTTTTAACATTCTAAATTAAATCCTTTTGGAAATGATAGTTTAAAAATCACATGATGATACCTTGCCTTTCATATAAGTAAATTCGAAGGTTTTAATAGTAATGTTAATAATTATTTTATAAATAATTATATGTGAAACTAATATGTATATTTTTTAAAAAAACACCTCTCATAAATATTTAATGATACTTAAATAACTTTTTTTATTATAAAATATTTATTTATTTTTTTAAAATTAACTATTCCTTTATTTTCATATTCAGTACTATAAAATTATCAAAATATAATTTTTTATTTCTTTTCTATTTGAACTTATTTTTCAAATCAGGATAAGTCTTTATCAAAAACCACACTATTAATAAAAATAATAATTATATATATAAAAAAGAAACACATAAACAAAAACGAATTTAGCTAGAGGAAATTTTTGAAAAGATTTATAGAAAAAATAGTTTAATCGAATTCGCCTCAACAATTTCTTGAAAAAAATTAATTATAACTTTTTGAAACTTTTTCATGTCAAAAATGCATTGTTTCTTAATTTGTTATGAAAATAATTATGTTTTCATCTATTATATAAATTGACTTATGTACCCATACCAAAGTTTTATTTTATAATACAAATTTTAAAATTAAAGAAATAAAAATTAATAGCATAAATACTACCGTGGGAATGTTATGGTATTTCGGACACCACCTAGAATTCGTTTCAGACAACCCGATCCCATAAATATCCAAACCCGAATCCGCCCCGTTTTATAAAATATCCAAACCCGTAACCTCCCCGGCTAAAGTATAAAAACCAAAACACACCACATTTTCTCATTAGGGTTTCAGAAAAAAAACAAACAGCAGCCATGGCTTGCACAATAGACTTACGCTTCCTTGACGAAGGCTTCGGCGGCAAGACCTACAAGCGTAAACGCGAACATGAAGCGCTTCAATTAATCACCACCGAAACCACAACCGCTGATGCATCGATGGAGATCGACGCACCACCGGCAAAGCGATCGGCAATACCTTCAACGGATAATCCAGACAAACCGGTAGCCGTGGGAAAGCCAACATACGATGGGGTCATCGCAGGGAAGGTGTCTGGACGGAACTGGAAGCAACCGAGGAAACAGAGAGCGTCGGCGAAGCAAGTGAGCAAGAGGGGCACGAATTTCGAGGAGAGGCAGAAGGAGAAGGAGATAAAGAAAGCATACAGAGAGAGGAAGAATGAGTTGAAGGAGGAGATTAGGAAGAATAAGGTGGAGAAGAGGAAGATGAGAGAAGAGAGAGAGAAGAGGAAGCAGGAGAATATATTGAGGACTGGTACTAAGTTGCAGAAGATCACTAACCCTAAAACTCTCAAGAAGATTGCTAAGTCTAAGGATAGGAAGTTGCTTAAGGTTGTGCCTGATGAGCTTGTTAACAACAACAAGAAGAAGAATGCTAACAAGAAGGATTAGGGGTTATTTTTTTCTTCTGGGTTTTATGCTAATCTTTTCCTACTGTTTATGTTTTTATCTTAGATTCACTGCAAGAATCTTTTTTTTGTTTTTTCTGGAGAGTTTTGGTGTTCAAATCTAATGTGGGCATTCAATGGAAATGCTTATTGTATCCTAAAGATTTGGAAATGGCAACACAGTCAAATTCTTGCTTGCTTCAATGGTTTTCTTTAGGTTTTTTACTGTGGAGAACAATGCATAGAGAGTTAAGGATGACAGAATTCTGTATACAATTGAATTAACAATGTTTCCAGTCCATGAAAAGAGAGTGAGTGTAAAAGAAGGCGAGGTTCGAGCCCGTGCTGGCGTTTTTCTGGTTTAACAACATTACATGATAAGAGAGTGAGTGAGAAGGCAGCATCAAGCACAATTACGCAGGAAGGCCGATTCTTGGTTGGCAAACTCGGTGGGTTTCAATGGGGTCGGTTCCCAATTTCCCCTCGATTGTCAACCTGGGCCTAGTGGCCCTGTGATTGCCAAAAAATAGGCCGGCAACATCAGTTGTCGTCACGACATCAGCTCAGGTTGTCGGTCCTTTCTGAATGCTGACTTTCTTCAATACAACGTAATAGATAGCAAATCCTGTGTTCGTATGTATAATCCATTTCTTCTTTCTCAAAAGAGGCTGCAAGGATTGGTAAAAAGCAACGCGATAGAGAAGGATTTTTTGCCAAGAGTTGCACCTTCCAGAAGAATCTGTTCACTCTTCAGCTATAACATTGCTCGTGCAATCTTGGAGAAAGGAAAGTAGAGCCTCCCAATCCCAAAGTTTACGCTCTCAGCATTCACCAATAATCCCCGCAAGAGCAAGACCCATCTCTAAAATGATGGAATCTGTTTGAATCCCTAACTGTAATTTCCCTTCCAACGATTTTTGAGATCACCTTGATCGCAGCATGGCAGTCTGTACAAGCTCGCAAGTTCTTCATCACTAGGATTGGTGATCCCTCTGGAGTATTGATTAGTGCGAATGCTATTGCTAAGCGTTCACTGTGATATTTAAGAGAGTCAATTTTGATTTCTTTATCCACGTTCTGGTGGGCACAACTGATATCAGGATCGTACCCTTCCTTTTCCATTTGCTCTGCCAACATTTCAATCTTTCGTAGGATTTCCAACTGCTGTGGGTGTTTGTCATCATTTGCAGAAAAAACATGGACCTTATGTTTAATTTCAACCCAACTATATGCGGGAAGCTTACGGACTCCTCGATCCCTCATTGCCTTCTTCACTTTAACTACACTGTCCCATTGACCAGCTTCTGCAAAGATATTGGACATGGTGACATAAGGGGCAGCATCTCTAAGCACCTTCATATTAAAAAGTTGACCAGCTGCTTTTCTAGCCAGCGCGTAGTTCTTATGAATCCTACACGAGTTCAAAACAGATGTCCACACGATCTCATCCGGTTCAAATGGCATCTGACCCATGAGCTTCTCTGCTTCATCAAATCGTCCACTCCGACACAACGCATCGACCATGGCCGTGTAGTGTTCTCTCTTAGGAGCTAGATTATAGACACCAGTCATGTCATTGAAGTATTTCAATCCTTCTTCAACTAATCTGCAGTGGCTGCAAGCAGTTAAAATGCAAAGGAAGCTAACTGAATCAGGTTGATAACCTGACATAATCATCTCTTCGAAAGATTTAAGTGTGCCCTTGCCATCTCCATTTTGTGCATATGCCGACAATAAAGCGTTCCAAGTACCTACGTTCCTTTCTGACATTTCTTCAAAAGTTTTAATTGCATCTTTAATAGAGGCACAGTTTGCATACATGTCCACCAGCGCACATCCTGAATAAACATTCATGAAACCTGATCTGATTACGCAAGAATGTAACTGTTTCCCCAGTAAAATTGAAGCCAGATTAGCAGAGGCTTTTAAGACACAGGCAAAAGTAGCCTGGTCAGCACTTACATTAGCTCTGCGCATCTCATAAAACAGTTTCAGGCCATTTTCATGGAGTCCTCTCTGAACATTAGCTGAAATCATGGCTGTCCATGGAACCGTGCTTCTGCTGCTCAGTCTCAAAAATATCCTGTCAGCTTCCTCAAATTTGCCACACTTAGCATACATGTCAACCAAAGAATTTGAAACACGAAAATCTGGATCAGCCATTGAAACAACGACCTGGGCATGAAGTTGCCGACCCATTTGCAAATCTAATGAACTTGCAGCTATGCTTAACATGGTTGGAAAAGGGAAATTCTTGCGATCAAAAGTTGTAAACTGAAGTTCCTGAAAAAGATCAATTGATTCTTTTACTTTTCCGACCCAAGCATATGCTGTGATGATCACGTTGTAAGAAACACCATCCAACTCCGGCATCTCATTAAAAAGCTTCCTCACTTCATTCACACAATCATGTTTTGAGTAAAAATCAAGGAACGCATTCCCCACAAACACATTCCTAATAAAACTGGTCTTCACAACAAAACCATGGATTTGTTGCCCAAATGCTGTGTCATCTAACCCTACACTGGCACTTATAACTGCTGCAAAAGTAAAATCGGAAGGCTTGAAACCTAAATTTTGCATTTCCACAAAAAGCTCAATCGCTTCTTCATTCAACCCATTGTTTGCATACCCTGTTATCATCACATTAAAAGAAATAGAATCCCATCCACACATTTCCAAAAAGAGCCGACGAGCTGAATCTAGGCCACCTGTTTTAAAATAAGAATCAAGCAATGTATTGCAAACTCTATGGTTCAGATGGTGACCAAGTTTGACAATCTGGGCATGAGCCTGATATAATTCTTTGGCCACTTCGAGGTCATTGCACCCAGTTAAAAGAGTTATATAGGTGACATAATCAGGCTGAGAACCGGACCTATGCATCTCGGCAAAAAGCTTAAACGCATCTCCAAAACGATTACTCTTCGAATACGCACCAATCATAGTTGTCCATGCGACTACAGTGCGTTCGTCCGTATCGTCAAAAATTCTTCTAGCAACTGTAAGATTGCCCGATTTGACGTATCCAGAAATAATAATGTCTATAGAGAATGAGTTTCTGTTAGGCATTTGATCAAGCAATTGGCGTGCTTGACATAACTGCCCTCTTTCGGAAAGATCCTTGATCATGAAATTGAAGCGGCTCGTGATGGGGTCGAAACCCGTTTTAACGATTCTGGCATCGATGCAGGTCTGGAGAGTTTGACGTGAAGAGGCTCCATGTAGGGTTTTGAGTTGATTTGCCCTGAATGGTGGTGCTTTCACTTTCATGGAAGAACAAAAGAAGAAGAAGAAGAAAAGAAAAGTTATTCGCGCCGTGTCCTCTTAATTTAACCGTTGCAAGGGATTATTTCATTCAGAAATTAACATTAAAATTAAATTAAATTAAATTGAAAAACAAAAACAAACTAATGGATACTTGCATGGTGAATTGATAAATTTGTCTTTCATTAACAAAGCTAAATCACTTGATTTAGGGGAATATAGGCTTTTACACATGTACTTTTTCAATTTTTTTTTATTTTCTTGATTTGTTTGAGTTTTTTCAATTTATTCTCAATATTTTATTTTATTTAATTTTTATATTTGATTTTATTTTTAATTATTATTTTTTATCTTTTGATTTATTTATTTTTCTTCATTTTTTCCTTCAATATTTTATTTAATCTAATATCCAATTTTAATTCTTATTTTTTTAATTTTTTTTTTATCATTTTCTTAATTTGTTTTCCATTTAAACTTTAATTATTTTCTTTCATTTATTTTTTGTAAAATGTTTAGTCCTTATTGTTTTAATTGTCAATTTTTTATTTTACTTTGTTATTTTTTCATGTTTATATTTTATGGAGTAATTTTAATATGATGATCCAAGTCACTAGTTTCAAAAATTAGTCTGGTTTAAGTTTGTTTTTTTTAATTTTTTTTTTTAAAAATATATTAATTTTTAATTTTATTAATAGACATTGATTTATCGGGCCTTAAGTTTCATAATTTATTTTATTTTTCTTTTTATGGAGTTATTATTTCTATTTCATATATTATATCGAGTTAGTAACTTGAGTTTTTTTTTTTTAATTTTTTTTTTATGAAATTAGCTTTGTTTTTTAATTTTATTTTCTAATATTAAATTAATTTTTCACTTCTCATCATAACACATTTATACCTTACTAAATTGCAAGCACTACTAAATAATAGTTTGCTAAAGAATATAGATATTTTGATGGCATGACTTAGAAAATTCACGATTCAAAGCTTCGATTTTAAATTGAATTTTTTAAAAAAATATTAACTCTATGAAACCTAATTGTTTGAATTAGAATTTCAAAAATTTAATTTGCCCAACTAAATCCATTCCTAATTTAATTAGTTCAATTCCAATATTTTTTTTAAAAATACTAATTTAATATAAATTATTACTTTAGACCGATTCGTAATTCAGAAACTCTAAAAAAGATTTCCATGAGACCCCGAACTAGTTGACCAACTAAAGCTCAAAAATGGCTTGGTTTTGCTGCTGATGGTTGCTTGTTTCTCATCAAATGTCTGTCACAGCCCGATCCCAAAATCAGTAGAGGAAGAAGAAGAAGAGAAGAGAGAATGGGAGGAGGTGTATTTTACTACATATTCTCATCAGCAGCACTGATAGCACTAGCACTCTACCATCTCATCTCCACCACCACCGCCTACCTCAAATCTCCACACGCTTACATCGCCAAACCCTACTACCCTTTCTCCTCCTCCCATCGCTTTAAATACCTCCAGCTTTACCTCCTAATCCTCTGCCTCCTCGTTGCCTTTGCTCACCAAACCCTAGTTTCCTCCGACTCCGACCCTCTACTCAAGGGGAGTACACCTGTCCACCGCTTCACCTCTCTCCAATCCGCCGCCGTCCTCTTCCTCTTCCTCATCCTCTCCCTTTCTCTCCTCATCTCCGACTCCACTTCCCTCCTCCCTCTCCCTTCCGATCTCTTCTTCGCCCTCGCCTCCGCCGTCTTCTTCCTCCAGTCCTCATCCTCCGCCTCCTCCGCCTCTGTCCAGACCTCCGATCTCCAAGCCAAATGCGACTCCGTCTCCGCCCAAATCTCCGCCCTCGCCGCCCTCCTCTGCCTGATCCTCGCTTGCCAGCCTAGAATGTTCGTTGCGGATGTGGGGTTGGGCGGGGCTGTTTGCTTGCAGGGACTCTGGATGCTCCAGACCGGACTCTCGCTTTACGTGGACGCGTTTATTCCGGATGGTTGCCACAAATTGCTGGATGTGGTGAGTGGTGTGGAGGGATCGACGAAGTGTGAGTTGGAGGATTCTAGATTGAGAGCGGTGGCTATTTTGGATCTGGTCTTTGTGGTTCATGTCATGTTTGTGGTGCTCATTGTTATGGTTACTTATGGTGTTATTGCTAAGAGTTATGGGGTTCGAAGATTAGGAGGATCTTACGAGGCTTTGCCTACTGCTGCTTCTTCAGTTGCTGATTCTTCTTCTAATCATATTCAAATGAAGGCCTTGACAGGCACGCAGGCCTGATCTTTGGTTAGTTCATTCTTTCTTTCCTTCTATTTTGATATGAGACGATGATGATGGTTATGCTACGTGGGAATTGAAGAAGAAAGAAAGTTACTGTATCACTTCTTTTTACATTTTACGTTGAGTGATTGAATGAGACATTGTAACCTCCTGAAACTTGACCAGTTTTTGTGCATACAAACCCTTTTGCTTTTTTATTCGGTAGCTCTGTTTCTTTATATCCAATTGTGTTGATTTTTGAATATTTGTGTGTGTTTCTTGATTTCTTACTTGGTTAGCATGCCTTTCAATGACTATACTCAATTCTTCTTCAGTAGATTTTACTAGGTGTTTTGAGGTTCGAGTAAGGTGAAACTTGTTTCTGTTATCCAGAAATCCAGCTGTTGCTCCTGCATTTTCTTTTCCTACCCAAGATTGCATTTTGTAACAATGAGTAAGCTGATAGGCACACTATTGAGATTTTGAGATTGGTGGTTGCCAGATTATGAACTATGTTGTATCCCTTGAATGTAACTTTATAGAGCAGGCAATGCACAATGAAATACTTGGGATGACGTATTGATAATTGATGCTGCTGCCTTCCTGCACTCCTTTTTGTGCCTGGCATCTTAAATTTAATGCCATGATATAAAAGAACTATGACTTGTTGGCTTCTCAGGAGTATCTACTAGGTTTGTTATATGATCATTACAGAATTTTATTGTCCCAGGATCAACATAGGTGTGTCAAAAAGTCTTTCACGAAAGTGATAGAATTCTCATGCTGGTGTGGTGGTTTCTAGGTTGTGATCAGGGCAAAGATTTTCAAGGCTGAATACAAAGGCAATAGATTATATAATATCAGCTTGTAGTGAGTACTAGCGTTTCCTTGGGATATTGACCCTGTTAAAGGACTGTTGAATTGGTTGTCTTTCTATGTTTCCCTCTACGGCCATCATTATTTTTAAAGGCAAGGTCGTTTTCTTGTTGCTATGTTTGCTCTCTGAGTTGAATGCGCCAACCTCAATCATTCTCTTTTGGAGTACATTCTTGGTGCTTCGTTGGGGCCACCTGATGGATAGCTACCTTCCCCTGGATGTCTTTGAGGTTGTCTATAGTTAGACTTGTTATTTTTATTTTTGGAAGCACTTAGACTCTTGAATTTGTTGAAGGTCTTTGGGTGTTCTATCATCATATGATCCAGATTACCAACTGGTGAACAGTTCACTTTTGGCGGAACTAGCTGAATCAATTTATCCTTCTAGAGAGTCAATAGAATGAGGAGAACGGTTAAGTTTTTTGAGTGACTTGTCTAATTTCTCTATGATTTCTTGCTTCCTCATACTTTAATTTGTCCAGTGGACAAATTGGGCAATTAGCATAGAAAATTAAAAAAATGCTCCAATTAACATAGTAACAAAAAGATTTGGCGAAGTAGCAAATTTTTAAATGTCGTGATCTTAAACCACAACTTTTAATTGATGTCACACAACCGTGAAATTTACATAAACTTAATTGATGTCTTGTTCTAAACCACCGACATCAATTAAGTTCCCCAGTAAACAACTATTGAAGAAAGAACTGGAGTGTTTAGTTATGGGAAAGAGATGCTGGTCTGAATTTATGAGGGGTAAGAGAGGGTAGAGGTCGGGGCAGGGACAATTCTCATGAACAACATGTGGAGTGTGGAGTAAATGTTGGTTTGTAAATAATGTCTAAAGGATGTTTATTTCTGTCACCACCACTCAAAGAAAAGTAGAGGCAAGAAGAGTTCATCATATATCATTCTAATCATCTCCCTGTCTTCATACATCCTCTGTGTAGAAAACGTGTTGGGTATGAGAATGGTTAGAAGCGTGGGCTTGTTATTTTTTGAGAGAGAAGAGGGTTGAAAACCATTCCCACTTATCCACCAAAAACTCATTGAAGATCAATAGGTCTATTTCTGTTAGAGAAGGAATATGGTAGCAGTTGTTTTTGTATTTTTTTTTAAATGTTTTTAATTTAGAAATATATTAAAATAGTATTTTTTTTTATTTTTTAAAAATTATTTTTGATATCAGAATATTAAAATAATCTAAAAATATTAAATATTAATTTTTTTTAATTTGAAACAAAGAAAAAAAAATTTAAAATGCAAAAAAAAAAAAACAAGAATAACTTGTACTAGTAAGAAAGTCAAATGAGGATATGATATCTGTGAGGGAGAAGACAAATTAAGGATGAAAATTTAATTGATTTTGATGAAAATGTTTTATTGTTTTTCTAAAACATAATATTTAATAAAAGTTATGTTTATTAAGCTTAACATGTATTATTTCATTAAAAAAAATTTATTGGTTTTTTGAAATGTGATATTGAATAAAAATTATGTTTATCAAGCATGATAAGATGAAAATATATTATTTTATCAAAAAAATTTTTTTTAATAATGTTATTGTGGAAATTTGTTTTTAATTATTGTGTTAATTAAAAAAAAAACCTTAATTTGTTTAATTTCCTCGCAAGATGTCGGGGATAGGTAACGAGATAAAAATTTAACATGTTTGGTCAGCATAAACGGAGACGAGGAAACTTAATTTTGTGTGTCCCCGATACATACAGAAATTGCTTATATAATTTCTAAAATTACAAGTCATGTCCATTGAGGTCATTGATTCTGCACGGATTGTTTTTTACCATTGTATTTGATGAAATAAAAATTGGATAAAACAACTTTGAAATTAAAGAAAATATTCAGATATTTTCAATGATTTTTCTAATAAAAAAAATTAAATCATGTGAGGGTTGATCTAATATGATTTGATTGACTTGATAAGTTTAAAGATAACTTGGATAACCAATAAAAATATATTTTAATTAAAAAATATTAATAAAAAAAACCTCGAGTTAACTTAGGTTAACTTGTTAAATTCACGATCTGAGTTATGAGATCATAATAATTTTATATATAGAGCATATCAAAATAAATTATATATGAAGGTTAATTTTTAATTAATTCAAAATTAACTCAAAGTTGAAGAATGAAATTGAAAAAAAAATCAATAAAAAAACATAAATCAACTCGAGTTAATTTGTGAAATCCAGTTATGAGATTGTGATAATTCTATAAAAAGTAAATTGAAACAAATCATGAAGGTCAATTTCTAATTAATCTAATGTTAAATGATGAAATTGAAAAAAAAAACAATGAAAAAAAAGACACAAAAACAATCCGAGTCAACTTGGATTAACTCACAAAATCTATGATCTGGGTCATGAGACCGGGATAAACTCATAGAAAACAAATAAAAAAACGCGTTAACATGTTTATTCAATTCTCCTCGCTACAGGTCGATTAATGTTTTTTCTAATACATAATATGTAGGTGTTATTAACGCTTTTTTTTTTGTAACAAGTAAAAAATATAACCGTGAATCAAAAAATTGATGCTTACATATAATATGTAAAGATCATATGCGTTAATAAAACATGTAAGATCTCAAGCTAATTTTTAACGTGGCAAAAGAATGGAACAATGTTGTAATTATTACAATGAAATATCATTTTCTTAGTCTTTGTATAATAAGTTTTTTTAAAAAAAATATAAAGAAAAAAATAAGAAATATTACAAAAAATAAAGATAAGAAAAAAAATGGTGATAAATAGATTAAGTATAAAATGATAAAAATGCCAAATATAAAGATAGAAAAAAAAACTTGTTTTCTAAAAAAAAAAAATATGATAACGATAATTTTTCATCACTACAGTAAAAAATTATCAAAATTTATAATTATACTATTTCTACAGAAAAAATCTTTTTTCTTTTTAATACATGAATAATTTTTGTGTAGATTAATTAGTTTATAAATTATTTTTAAACTTAAATTTATGTTTAGCCTTGCTGCGCGCACCTACACGCCTAGGTTGTCCATGAGGAAATTGGAGCTCACAATATCAAATTAGATAATGACGACATTTATGTTTCCATAGAAGACAACAGATACTCGACAAAGTGATTGATTAAGATGTCGTTTAGTAATTAGAAATGAAGAATTTTAATTTCAATATTATGTTTTGGAATAGTAATAAGATGAAATTTAAAAATGAATAATTATTAAAATATCGATATAATCAACCGTTGTTGTAATAAAAATAATAAGAGTGAATAATAATAATAATATAATTTTCTTGATAGAATTTATAAATTTCAATAACGCTTTTTATTTATGGAAAAAAATAACAATTTAGTAAAACTTCATTTTTCTATAGAGTTGTTTGTCTTTGATTGTTGAGAAAACAATTTCAATTTAGTTCTTGAATCTCATCCTTAAAGTTTTTAATTTTTATATTTTTAGTCCTTGTAATTTTAGGATTTTATGTTTTAATCCTAAACTTTATTTTTTTATATTTTAATCCCTAGATATTGAGATGGAAAAGAAAAAGTCGCTAAAATATAAAGAAAAAGAGATTTTAGATATCCACATTTCAACTATATTGATCTTAGTTGATTTTAGAAAAGAGAGTTTAATTAAGGTGATTTTTATCATTTAACCATGTTGAAAAAAATAAATTAAGGTACATGATCTTTATTTACTTTGTTTGAATTTTTTATTTTTAGACGGATTAAAGATTGTTTTGGGAATGTAAATAAGCTTATTATAGCATTTATGATTTTTTAAAGTTTTTTTTTGTTTTGTTAAAACAAGTTGAAATTTAAGTTTTAGAGGTTCAAAATTCATGTTATTAATTAAAAAATTCATCAAAACAAGAAAAAAAATGCATAAATAAGAAATGAGGATTTTGACTAAATAAATAAATTATTTTCTCCAAAATCTTAATCTTTTAAACTCTTTCAAATATTTATTTTAATTGCTTCAAAATTAAATAAAATTTAACTTCGAAAATAGTTTCCATGCCTCTATTTTTTTCTTCCATTTAATAGTTTATTGCATATATATTATCATGAACTAGCAAGATACTTTGTAATCAAAACTTATAAAACTTTTGTATTTATATCTATCTTTTACTTCTTACTAGAAAGATAATTTTCAGTTCTAGTCTTTAATTAACATTAATATTTTTTTATATAATTTATTAATTTATATATTTTTTAATTTATTATATCATCATCTTTTCACTTCTTAACTAAATTTTTTTATGATATCAAAAAACACAGTCATATCTCAGTATCTATTTTTTTTAATTAAAAATTAACTTTAAATAGCGAGAATTTAAAAATACATCTTGCACTTCTCAAAAATACATGCTAAGATGTAGTTAATACCATTAATGGTTCTTTATGCACCCACCATGTTCTGCAAAACAATAGGGAAGCTTCTTCGAGGTAATGGCTTGGAAAATGAGCAGCGTTCTATCCCCTTGCTGAATTCATATTGTTCATCTTGGTCATGCTGAACGGATGGTATGATACTTGTCATCATCGCCAATACGTTGTGTCTTCTCTCTGAGAAAACTGCTCTTTGTAGCGGCGAGAACAGCTTAATCCAACCATTATACACCCATGTATCCTGCAAAATCAATGCTGGTCAAGAACAGTGATGATTTGCACAAGAAAAAACAGTTTCTGTGACTCACCATGACATAACAATAACTCAGTACAATCCCAACCACCTGCCATGACTTGGATATAATACAGCTTCTGCAACATCGAGCGGTTTAGATCGGAGTGTAACGAAACGTGGAGTTATGCATTCTTGTTTCACTCTTCAAGAATCACTGATGAAACTGTGCAAAAGGGAAAGTTGATGGAAGAGCTAATTCTGCAGAGCAAGCAATACTAGTATTTTATAAGGGCAGGCAGGCAAGCATGAAGTTCTGCTATGCATTGAAAGACCCAATTTAGCAGTTGCGCTCTCGGTAGCTCCAGAAGAAGTTCAGCCTATGAATAATTAACAAAGAAAAGTTGATAAATAGATGCTAAAGACAGTGTTTAAATTCCAAAGACAGCTTTAAGCAACCATAAATTTAAGTGATAGATTATATCAGTGCTGTGATTAATCAACCAAGAACAATAAATGTTAAAAGAAAGATTTTAAACTACTAATAGAGCTTTAAACAATCCTAAATATAACTGGTAGAGTACATCAGTTCATTATCTTGAATCCATAGTGATCCAGAAGACAAAAGGAGTGAAAACTCAAACTACATTAATGATGTTGAAAGTGACCAGCATGGAAGAGCATAAAACATATTTTCTTCACTCCCCATTCTCCAGTTAAATAAAACTTAGGTCAAGAGTTTCCGTTCATTTCCTTTCTTCACCTCTGCAGAGGCAAGGACATTCATGTTTATCACATCATTGAATGAGAGTATGAGTGTCAAAGAAGAGAGAACCAATCAATATCGGCACAATGCCACCTATCATAAAGGCAATCCCATAGGAAATCTTGTACAAATTACCTTTATTTGGTTTCCATCAAAAACCAAAGAGTTTCTGTGGATATCAGATGACATTGAATCTGCCATCAGCTTGAAAACCTTTTTACTCATATTTGTTTCCATGCCAACCATCTTTCCAGATGCGTAAATTCTCGTTATCCCAATATCTGCTGCCATTCTCCTAATGTAAAGCTTCTTCAATAGAATTTCCATAGAGCAAGGCTCTTTTCCATATTGGCAACGCAAATTTTCTGTAAATTGCATTAAACTCCAAATATCTGTCTCTGCAGCTTTCTCAGCTTCATTAATAATTTCCATGGGGTTCTCCAGGGAATTTATGTAGTCAGAAGGGAGATGAGGGTTTATATTTAAATCAACCTGGCATTGAAAACCACAAGCAAGGGATTAATTTGAGTAAAAAATCATTGCCAGTTATAAACTCAATAGATCTAATGCTACATTGCATTTTACACATCTGTCAACACTGGAAATTGGAGGTTCAATGAAAATTGGTAGTTACTTCAGTAATGTAGATTCGATTATGAGCTAACATATAACTCTGAGCTCAATAAAGATATTGCTATCAGAAATTATTCTCATCAACCAAGCTAACTAGTCAGGACAGTTGACATGTCCATGTTGAAATCAGTTTTCACTTTACACTTGTAACCAATTATTACTGTATCATACCAAAAGATTAGTGCTCCTGGTCATGCTTCTACCAATCAATTTTCACGTTCTAAGAATGTGTTTGTTTAAGGGCGCACCTTTTGAAAAGCATGAAATTCATGCTTTCTGTGAGGCGCGCCTCATAGACAAACACATTCTAAAGCTTTCATGCTATAGTCTGTAAGGCCAATCTCTTATTCTCTAATGACAAGCTCCCTGAATCTTTGTGCCTGTGTGAGAACTTATTGTTATATATATATATATATATCTTTTTGATGAGTGTGTTCCAATTTCATTAGAGTTTTGATGAAGGTAAGATTTGAACCTAATACCTCACCCCTCTGCCCTCTTGCTTATGCAAGCTACAAGCTCATTAGAACTTGTTCTTATTACAGAAACTCAAGAGCATGAGCACACATTTCTCAAGACACATAAAATGGAGATTTATTATTTTTTCTGTCAAGAGGAAGCTCCTTTCAGAATTTTCAAAACCCATTCTTTCATTAGAATCTCAACATAAGCAAAATGATGCCAAAGGAAATTTAGAAAATGGCACCCTAAATCCTCATAGTTTCCGTATGTAGTTTGCTTACAGGTTAATAAAACTAAATTGTATTCTGACAGAAAATATGCCAGAGATTAAAGAAGTCACCTGTACTGACTGGTAAGGAACTGAAATTACACGGTGCTCGTCAACCTAAAAACAAAATTCAAGAGGGTTAAGGGAAACAAAAGCAGCAGCACAGAAATTTGAAGTTTAAACCAGGGACACTAGAAATATGACCCAATTACTAGTACATATACTGAATTCACTAGCGATCTTTTTGTAGAGCAGAAACTGTGCTGTTGGTTTCCTTGATCTATCCAATTAGACTAAGAGAACATGATGAAGACTGGAAACCGAAAAAGAACCAGAATGCAAAGATATCCAAAACATTAAATACATGACAATTAAACAAAGCTTCTTCCTTCTCATTGTATAAGGTATAATAAAATCCATCATGAAGCAGACCTTGGACAAACTTTCGAAAAGCATTTCGAAGAAGAAATCAATTCCAACATTCCCAACATCCCCGGTCTGTTGCTCACCAAAGATGGTACCAAAGCCTCTTATACCCATGTCTCTCTCTGCAAGTTGGAAACCTCGGCCAAGTTCTTGGCATTCTTCTAGAGCTGCTAGCCTCTCCTGAAAAGTCAAAGATTGCAAAAGTTACTTGAAAATTGTAGTAATGATGATCATCTAGGTGAACTAACAAATTGAAATGGATGTATTGCAGAGCATACCAGCGCTTGATCAGTTAACATTGACTTGTCAGGGTAAAATAAATGTGCATGAGCTTCCTTATCTGCCCTGCCCACTCTTCCACGCAACTATTGCAATAACATCAAAGATTGAAAATAAGATTAAAATTTTTCCAACAACAGCAAAAACAAGATAAAGAATTCTAGACTCCGGTTTCTTTGTTCCATAAATCATTGAAGCTACTTGCTGGTTTTACATAATTGATATAAATAGGTCAAGGGATGAAGAAAATAACTTAATTCCACAAACACTTATGCATTAGAGAGATCTACAAAGATAAATGCATAGTTTAGGAGGGAATAGGGAAGTGGAAAAGCCAATTTTTCTTCTACTTGTAGGAGACATGAGACTTATTTTGAGTAAATCTAATGCTAATTTTTAGAAGGTGGGGAAAAATAGCGAGGAGCAGAACATATATGAATGAGTTGTTAGCTTGGGGGCTGGAGCTGCAAACAAAGTAAAATAACATGCTTGAGATCTCATAGTTCTGAGAAGAGTTTTCAAAATAAACAAAAGAACGAAAGCTTTTGAATATTTTGTGAGCATTTTGAAGAAATGTCTAAACAATTATTAAACAAGAGAAAGCGAAGAGGGCAGAACCTGATACAATTGAGCCAGACCAAATAGTTGAACATCCTGAATTATGATGGTATTTGCATTTTGAATATCAAGCCCGCTTTCTACTATATTTGTGCATATAAGAATCTTAATTTCACCTTGTGCGAATTGCTCCATGGTGTCCTCTAGCAGCTTTGAGTATTGCTAAACACACAAAACAAGAAAACAAAATCACAATGTGTGGGAAACCAAAAAATAAGTTTGTATGCTGGGAAGAATTAAAACTAAAAAACCATAGAATCTGAGTTCTGATCAACACATGACTTTCCAGGTTAAGTCACTCTACTTTATGAATAGACCAAGAGAAAAGGTCCATATCCCCTTTTTTAAGGGGCGGGAGATGGCCACCCATAAGGAGTTAGTGCGGCCCGCACCAATTCATTCAAGAGGTGGTGCGCACCAACCCCTCATGTAGGAATTAGTGCACTCGTATACACCTGTCATTTACAGCATGAGTTGAGCACCAAGCCAGCAGCACACCAAGTCTCACTATGGAGACTAGGTGGTTGGTGCATTCCATCCTCGTATTAACAAGGACTTCAATCTCTATATATTTCTGAACAGTGGTGCTACCTTTACTAACAAAAAGCTATTCCCTTTCTTTGTAACATGCTGCAGAAAAGTCACACCAAGGACCACGACTAGCAAACAGTAGCTAACAAGAAGGGTTAATGGTCTAACCATAATGTAATAGGAGATGTGACATGGAAGACTTGGAGTAGGGTTCGTTAAGGTGATAACTAGCTTGGCCTTAACCTTTCCTAATGAAATGAGTGCAAACAGGTGTCTTCTCAAGACACCTAGCAATCATGCTCCTACAATCATAACTCATTCAACTTGCAAAAAACATGAAGACAACCTAAATACATATATGCTAATACAACATAAATAAAACAAACAAGCAACCTAAACATGATTCCTAGAGACAAGTATTAAACAACAACAACAACAACAATAATAAGCGTGCAAATTTAAGACAAGGAAAAATCATATATAATAAAATAAGTTAATTTAAGTCATGAAGTTTTGAAAACAATTTTTAAGCTTAAGAGAGGAGAAAGAAGGTTTTCTTAAAAAAAAAAAACATGGACTTGAAATTAACAGAAGGTTGCCTACTCACAAAGGAGAATCAAATACAACATAGTTCGTTTTTCAAAACAGAAAGGAAGAAAAGGAGTCAATTTTTTAAGCAATGAAGTTCAGTAATTATACCTAGCTATGGTAACACGCATTCAAACATGGAACTTCGGGTGGTCTAGGGTACTTTAGTGTACCCGCACAAAGATGATTGCCAGTTAAACGTATAACATTTTCTTATATAAAAAATTACCTGCCCATGTGCAACAGCTATTTCAACATTTGAAAATGATTGTTCAAGGAAATCCTTCACTTCTTCCAGCCCTGTTAGGCAAGAATGAAGTAGATATCCACATCATCAAAATGAGAAATCAATCAACTTTTGAAGTATGCTAGGAAAACAAACCACAGAAAATGGCCAAATAATAAACTTTTTCATATTTAATTTTGGCTCTTACTTTTTGTGTTGATAGTTGTAAATGAAAACGTTTGGGAATGTACCAAACAAATCAGCTGATACTAAGTTGTGCAAACAAGAAAATTCATTATCCTTGATACAGCCTAAGCAAGATGATAGATGAATAGAGTTATGTACCAAACAGGCGATTATATATGATTATTAGCTGTACCAATAGTATATTGTGCATGTTTAACCCTGTAATCCTATTTATAGTATACAGAACAGGATTGAGAAGTCTTTGCCTAAGTATTCACTCATGTCCATCTTCTAGAGAAAGGTATGTATTCACTCTTTAGAGAGAGAGAGATGTGATCCGAGACTGATTAAAATTCATTTTGCTTCGAAAAAAAAAAAATCAAAAGGTATGCAATACCTTTAATACGAGGCAAGACATAAAATACTTGACCACCACGGTCCAGCTCATATTTGATCGCTGATATTAGCCTCTCTTTACTGTATGCTGACAGATGAGTCTTTATAGGAACTCTTTCTGGAGGTGGAGTTGAAATTAAACTGAAAATATAAGTAAATCATTAAGGTTATCAAATTATAGATCAGCAAACCAGTAATTTCAAAAAATGTTCTAGGAAGAAAAGATCCAAGTCTTCAAACAGTACAGTAATTTTTAATATCTTCAGATCATTATTTAAGTTGCATCCTGTCTGGATTTATGTCCACAATAGATATCCGACAAAACATATTTCTATAGTAATAGACTTTTATAACACAATCAACTTAACAAAGAAGTGATCCTACATCATCTACAGGGATCCTATTTCAACATTGTATGCTTCCAATCTACAATGGTAACTAGAACACAAGAAAATGATTACAACGATTATGCATGTATGTGTACCATACCATTGCAGACTTTAGATGGTCCAAACTTCTGAGTTTTAATAATACAATACAAGATCCTAAAATCCTACTTCAATAAAAGACCAGAGTCAGTATTGCAAGCTCATCCATGATGATACATTTCATGTTAAGGGGAAATGACTTTCTAGCACTGACTTTAAATTTACATTTTACATGGTTCAGCTACTGGCCATTTAGAAACTCAATACTGCCTGGTTAGACTAAACTAGATGTCTGGATCCAGGATCTACTCTGGTAGCAAACTCAATACACATTTGCCTCAGTTATGTTACCTCGCATCCCGAAATCCAGTCAATGCTAAATAAAGTGTCCGAGGTATAGGTGTTGCAGTGAGAGTAAGAACATCGACTGAAGTTTTGAATGAAGCGATTTTCTCCTTCTGTTTGACACCAAATCTCTGGAAAGCAAAGAACATTACACATCCGGATCACAACAGAAACTATTTCAATACAATTTGCAAATAATGGGAAAAGATTAGGAAACTAGAGCTATCAAAATAAGTTCAAAAGTGTAGTCAACAAATTCTTGAGTGCATGCACAAGCAATGGATACTGCATGCCAAGCACCGACTTCATTGATTAGTTGGATAAAATATAACATTCAATTTAAAGTGTTGTGTAGCCTGAACATCCAATGACACCCAATTAACCTAACGACAAGTTCTTCATTTACATTGTAACAACTTCGACAGTGAAAAATATAAAGGAAAATATTAAATTTGAAAGAGCTCTAAAGCTTGAATGTCTACGACACCCAATAAAATGAAAATTGACATGCATGATTTGTTTTTAAATTAAAGATCAAATCTAACAGGGGTATGGTATTACGTTATAAACTTGATGCAATTTGAACCTACTCTTGCATACATCACATTTTGACGCATCCACATGACGAATTTGAAATTTAGATACGTGTGTGTTTACATATAAGGAGCTTAAAGTCACACACCCTAGATTCTTTCTTTTCCTTCTCATTAGCAAAGTCATGGTTGATGGAAAAGTTACCTTTACTTTTTCTCTTATTATTTGTCTAAAAGGATCTAGTAATGTACAGCAACAAGGCAAAGAACATAGCACATAATTGAAATATGCTTTGGAGGCAAACCTGTTCTTCATCCACCACAAGAAGACCTAGATTGTCATACACAACACGACTTCCAAGAAGTGAGTGAGTTCCCACGATAATGTCCAAAAGACCATGTTTAGTCATTTCCAAATACCTCTCTTTCTCTGCTTTACTCTGCAGTAACAGGTCTGACATTCTTAAAACCAAAGTAGTAATTATAAATCAAAAGAGCATACAACTGACGGTGAACTGCATGCCTGATTCCAGAAATGGTTGTCAGACCTTCATAATCAGCCAATGAACACTATTTCAAGAGATATCTTGTCCGAATTTTGTTCATGTTAAACACGAATAAGAACATGAGCTAACTCTTAAGAAGCACTGAATTGGCTAGAAGATAAATTACATGCCTGAAACCGACTCAGAAGCGCAACCTTGATATGGGGATACTTGGAAAAGCGTTCTGAAATAACGTCAAAATGCTGTCTGGCTAGAACAATTGTTGGTGCTAAAACCATAGCTTGTTTTCCAGCTAAGACAACACAAAAGATGGCACGTAAAGCAACTTCTGTTTTACCAAACCCAACATCTCCACAAATTAATCGGTCCATTGGAGTTTCTCTCTCGGTTAAATCCCTCATGACGTCAATGAAAGCCTGGAACGAGTATCCAATTTGTGAGCACATGAAAAGAAAAGGTAGCAGAAAAGAACAACACTTGTTTAGATAAACTTGTTAAGTTTATTGTGTCATGTGTGATGAAATAATGGATGTTGAACCTGTGAGAAGGGAAAAGAAGGTGTTGAATTCTGTGAAAGCTATGGCTATATCTATGGCTGAGGCTTCCTATCCCCTCCAAACAAATGAAAAATAATTGTAAATGCGAACATCATCTCAACAGTAACTAAATACAAAATTGGATTGTCTTGCACTACACAAAGAGTATAGGCATTTCATTGACATAAACAAGGACGCGTAAGAAACCTCTCATCCAGATTTTAACAAGGCAGTGAAGTAAATATTTGCAAGATAGAGTAGCTACCTGCTTCTGATCTGGTGTGGGTTCGTAAGGAAACTGAGCAGAAAAGTCAACCATGGCAGGAGTCTTTGGGTAGGGAGGTCTCCTTTGTTTTAGCCTATGTAAATACAGCTCCATTAAGTCAACCACCATTTTCTGTATTGCAACCTTTCCTTTCGTCTTTCTCCTTTCCCAGGCACCATTGTCGCTCAATTTGCTCAAGGTCCGAGGCTTTTTCGTATCATTCGGGCTGGAAGGACATGGTAAAAAATCATGAAAAGATTTTTACATGCCAATTAGAGAATTCATACGGACTGTTTTGGCAACAGAATACACCAATGAACTTAACTAACAATTTAAAATAAATATCTTAACAAAACAAGCAACAATTTATCAAACATTACAATAAATAAGCAAGCTGGACATGTAAAATCAGTTCAAGAAAATAGAGAAAACCTACAGATTATATCGATAAAGCAAGCGACTTGCTTGCTTAACAGGAAGCTTAGCCATCCCATCAGCATATTCAATGAACACATATTCAATAGCCTCGGAAGAACCCTTTGACATATCAAACTTAATCCCAACAAACCTCCCAATTCCCACCTTCTTATGCACAACATAATCCCCGGAACTAAGCGTATAAGGGTCCACCTTGTAACTGAAAACATCCCCTTCTTTTGCTACCCTGTCGCCTTTCAACTTCTGCAATCCTCTCTGCTGCTGCTCTTTCACCATCTGTATGTACTGATCAGCCTCCTCAGAGTCCATTATGGGCTTCGAGTTTGAGTCCTCTCTCTTCCCATGGTGTTGGCGCCGAATTCTCTCGTTGAGGATGGAGATGGGGTCCTGCTCCGACTCAATCTTGTATTTTTGGGTGGTGGTACGGCTGGAAAAGGGAAGTGCCGTTTGGGTGTGGGCGGCATTGGTGAGGGAAAACGATGGTCCGTGCTTGTGGCGACAAGGATACTTCAAAGAGAAAAGCTTCCGCGGCTTAGCAGAGGAGTTGAGCTTGAAGATAAGAGGTGTGGAGATGTCAAGAGAAGCCATTGAACTTGAAGATACGAGGGAGGAGGAGGACGTGTGTGTTTCAGTTCAGTTGAAGAATTGGGACATGTTTTTTTCGTCAGTGGTTAGAAGAGGAGATAGATAGCCAATCACTGGAGGTTTTGGAGAGGTTTAAGACAGCATCAAATGTTTGGCATAGTTAATATCAAAGATTGAAAAACACATATGCCATGTGTGTCAACTTTTAATCCATTAGAGTTAATTACAACTTAGTCCCTATAGTTTAACATAAATGGTTGACTAGTCCTTGTAGTTTCATATAACGTAGTCCCTATAGTTTAGCATAGTTTATTAATTAATCCTTGTAGTTTCAAACTAGTTGTGTACCCTTGCTACATTGCAGGGCTTTTTTTTTTTTTGCATAAAACATGATGAACAAGTGCAGCAAATGCATTTCAAAGAAGAAAAATAAATCCGCGACTCGAGTCATAAACCTAACTGGATCAAATAAATTGATTTTATTTTAATTAAATGATAAGAAAATAGACAACAACATCAAATAAATTAAATTTAAAAAAGATAATAAAGATAACATGGAAAATTTTTTTTCCAAAAGAAGACAATAATATAACTTAATTTCCAGCCCATTAAATATGTAATGCTGAAATTGGATAAAAAAAATAAACTAAACAAAATCATCCCAAGTCAACTAGAGCCAGCAAGAAAACTTGTAACCCCGATAATCAGGCTCGAGCCAACATAATTTATCTCGCCAAACCTACTATCCGAGTTATGAGATTAGAGTAACCCGATAGAAAAGAAAACAAAATAACTCACAAAGCCCTTTTTTAAAAAAAAATAATCTCAACTCGCATTAACTTTTCAAACATGTGACTCAGGTTATTAGATTGAAAGCACCTTATTTAAAAAAAATCATAAAACTCAATTCTCAATCAATCAAATGTTGAAAGATTAAATTGAAAAAAGAATTTCAATTATACAAAGGGATTAAAAAATAGCAATTAAAAGAATAAAAATCAAAATTAAAACACAAAATAAATTTTATATTTAATTGAAGGGTGAAATTGAAAAGAAAAACCAATTTAACAAAAGAACAAAAAAAATAATCAAAAGAATAAGGATCAAAATTGAAATAAGATCATCCACATTATCT
This sequence comes from Populus x sibirica, assembly GCA_019202695.1. NCBI lineage: Eukaryota > Viridiplantae > Streptophyta > Magnoliopsida > Malpighiales > Salicaceae > Populus > Populus x sibirica. Next base: position 109,089 of record JAGMVL010000092.1, read on the forward strand.
GTTTGGACATCTATCTAGTTGTAATAGACTCACACCTGATTGCTCAGAATAACTCATTACTGTAGGCCCGACTACATTAAAGTCACCTGAAGGCTACTGGAGCCTCCTACACGCTAGCGTGTGCCAACAACTTTTTATTTTTTATATTTAGTCAAATATCAAATTGCTTCTAAGTTGACTTGATAATAACAAAAAAAAAACATTATGAAAAGATAAAAAAGCCCCTTGATACTAGTTTTAAATTTTTTGTTTTTGAAGACATTTAAGTCGTTTTATTATGCTTTTTAATTTTTTTAATTTTTTTTATTTGATCAAATATCAAATTACCCATCACCTAACCTAATAATAACAAAAAAAATATTGTGAAAATATAAAAAAGCTCCTTAATGTTAATTTTAAATATTTTATTTCCAAGATTATTTGGTTGTTCATATTGATTTTGAAATGAAAAAAAAACCTTATTTGTTCCTAGTTAATTTTGTAATGAGTAATGATTCTTATGAAAAGACTTCAATAACTTCAATAACCAGTGTTAAGTTTTTTTTTTTATATATAAGAAGAGTAAAACTATAAAAACACTTTCCAATATTTCCACTCATATGCTACATTGTTTTTCAATTTTATTTTAGCTTTTGTTAATAATGTGTGTCCATGTATGTGTATGTGTGTGTATGTATATATATCCATTCATTGAAGCTTTTGTTGATTTTTCTGGTTAATATCATTGCATTTTTTTTTCTTTAATTATCTCATTTTCTTCCTTCTTTCTAAATTTTACTCATTCATGTTCATAGTTTTATTTGATTTCTTAAGCATTATCCTTGTCAAATAGCCCATCCATCTTTACTTTTAACAGCTAGTATTTACCAAATTTTAAAAATTGCTAGGTATAAATGCATTGTATCATCTCTAAGTGGATATATTATATCATCTTTTAAATGGATATTTTAATAATAAAATTATTAGCAAAATCTTGATGTTATAAATGTTAGATCTGAATTATTAGATCTTAATTCCAAAACAACATTGTTTTGATGTTTTTTTTAATGAAATGATATTTTTTTGGATAAATTTTTTTTTAAAAAAACTGCAACAATATAAATTTAATCTTCTTTTCTATTATCATTTGATTATTACTCATGGAAAAACCCTGGTAATTTATCAGATGAAGACGTCTGCAGAAGGCTATCTGTACAAAAGGAAAGCTGTTTCATGGAACAACTGCTATAAGATAACCTAACCCATATATATACTTTAATGTCGTCTGTTCCAGAACCATGGCCAGCATCGACCACCTCTGCATCCACCCTTTCAAAATATGACCAGCTGGGGTTAAATGGACGATAACGTCCAGGTGATGATTACACATAGTATATCATGCCAACTTCAATAAGGCTGATGTGAGGAATGTTCAGTGCCACAGCCGGGCCCCTGCAATTCTTCCGGAGAAATGAATACCCGATATCAATAGCTAGTTTTTTAAGGAAAGAGGAAGTTCTCCTAGCCTTCACATATGAATGCCCCATTATGTAGGCTGCCCCTGCTTCCTTTGCCTGGATCAGATCCATCAGCTCTTCCCGGACTGCAGGATCCATCCCGGGATTTGATGGCAGCTGAAACCTGACATGGTGCCTTCTGATATGAAGATTGTCATCGTCATAAGCAGATTGCAAGCTCTGGAGGGTTAAGGATCTGCTATTTTGGATAGAGTCATCAATGCTAAGAAAGTCTTGCTCGGATACTATTAAACTCATGCTAGATTGGACAGGTCTGGTGCTCATAACAGCCATCCTGCCATCAAGGGATGAACTCTCAGATGAAGAGAACTGTGGTTGTTCAACTGCTTCCATCTGAATGAACTCTGCTATGCTCTGTATAAGCATGTTCTCAAAGTCACCACCATCCCTCTGGATGTCCTTGTAACCATACCTCACTATGCACCTATACATGCGATATGGTCTTGGGCATACTCGACCAATGAGGAAGCGTTCTTCAGGGGAAACATATGGAACAGGAACTGATTTGACACAAACAAAAACTAGAACCTTGTGAAATGCAGGGAGATTTGTTACAAAGTGTGAGAAGATTGCTGGAACTCCAGTGGCCAATTCAGAGTATATGAGACCTATTCCCGGTACACGGACAATGCCAAGACTGGGGCCCAAGCCCAGTAACCATTTTAATGAAACTTTGTTGTGCAGATCAAAGTTGTATTTCTTGCGAGTCCCGTAATGCCAAATGTACATAATGAACATAAAAATGGCTGAGAGCACAAGAGGGGCCCATCCTCCCAGGGGCACTTTCATGAGGGCTGCAGACAAGTAGACACCCTCAATGAACCCAAAGAATAGAAGGAAAAGCACAGCCAGAATGACACTCTTCTGCCAAACGAAGATTATGACAAGTGCCATCAGAAATGTTGTGACAAACATAACTGTCATGCAAGCAAGTCCTGGGAACCAACAAACAAACATGATCACTACAAATATTCAACCATGATCATATGCCTAAAAAAAGATAGTCATTAGCCTAATAAAAGTAAGTAAACGGGAGAAAAGAATGTCTTCCATGCCTCTGTTGACAAACCGGCAGAGAGACTTATCCAGCAACTATGGCCTCAATATGACAACCCAGGAAAATGGACATACATTGTCCTAAAAAGTTTAGAAAGAATCACCAGAAAGAAAAATTAAGAGGCAGCGAGCAGTGACGAGAGCATTTCTACCTAACTTGTGCAGCTGAACTCTTCAATGCTTCACATATAGCAATAAATTGCACAGCTGAACTGAAAATCTTATTTCTCTTAAATGAGGATACGGCTATACTAAAGGGCATAATTGCATATACTTGCCACCTAACCATCAGATGATTGAGGAAAGGAATGACATAGCATGATACGGATAGAGGAATGGCTTACCATAAGCATTTCCAATCAAAGTTGTGTCTTGAAATCCAACAGTTACAGCAAGAGTAAGGATCATGAGGATCCAGTTTATTTCTGGGATGTAGATCTGCCCATATATGTGTTTCGAAGTGTGAACAACTTTAACTCGTGGAAAACATCCAAGGGCATGGCATTGTTTAACAATAGAGAAAGTGGCAGTGATAACAGCCTGACTCCCAACAATAGCAGCAAGGGTGGCAATAATGCATAAAGGCCAGAATAACTTGTCTGCAATATACAATTACACATCAAATTAAACCAGCTCCAATAGGACAGCAAATTTCTGGAATTATTGTTACTCAATGTCACGTTGAATACCAGGTATCGAGTCATAGAAACTGTTTGGAATGGATTTGGGATTTTTAGACAGAAATGCAGCCTGGCCCATGTATTGTACAACCAAACAAGGGTAAATTACCAATGCAAAAGCAAGCTGCACAGGCAAGAGCATCATTAAATTTATCACTTGGAAATACAATTATAAGTAGCACCTCAGTCATAAATAACAAAGTTCGAGTTTTACACTCACCCTAATAGATAAGGCAGTGAAATGACCAAGATCAGCAAACATTGCTTCAGTGCCTGGTGAGACCCAGATAATTGTTGGTAATTAGTGCACTGACATTAGCTATGTACAAAACTAAATCAGTTATTTCATGTTTGGAGAGCTGAATAGTTTTCAACCAAACTCACAATGAAAAGTGACAATCGCATGCAACAAGCCAGTGTAAAATCATGCAAGGTCAATGTCCAGATCCAACATACCAGTTATGGAAAGAAGGACCCCTCCAAGTGAAATCCAACCTTCTTTACCAGTATGGTTGAAGAACTTTATAATGTAATGAGGCGACAAAGCATGAACAATCTTTGGGTTCCAATGTACAATGTTGTACAGTCCAATGGACAGAATTGACACCAACCAGATGATTACAATTGGTGCAAACATAAAGGCTACCTTGTGAGTGCCACAATGCTGCAGAGCAAAGAGGCCGACCAAAATGACACAGGCAAGCAAGACAAGTTCGCCTACCAAGAACAAGAAGCATAATTTGTCCAAAATGAGTACTACGAAGCCGTAGGGTGTAAAGAAATATTAAAATATTTGATAGACATCATAATGGAAATGTTGAAAGGACAAATTGGTAAGAATAACTAATTTACCATTAGTCAATTTATTGTTAGCTTCTTGTAGCCCAGATACTGCTGACAAAACTGCAACCACAAAACAAATTTGATATATAAATTTAATCAATGAACAAACTATTGAAGTCGAGAAAAGAAATGTTGATATTGCTACTTCTATGTAACAAGTTTCTGCAAGGTGAAGTAATGAAGAACCTGCTGAAGAATAATTCAAAAGGTCATAAAAAGAAAATAAAACAAAACATAAAGTTAACTAGAATGCAGAAATTAAAACCCCTACTGCCATCAGCACCAATGCCAGTTGCTAATGAGATGACTAATGCCCACATAATAAAAGAAATTGAAGACATGTATCTGAGTGCTAGACTCCTTATTCTGAATTTGTGGGACTTTCATTAAATTAATTTACAAACCAAGTAAATAGTAATAGCAAGATCTATAAAAGGTCTTCCCTGCTTGTACATGCCTTGCAAGATAGAAGAGACAGCAAAATATGGAAGCAAAAAGATTTTCTTACAGCATTTCCAATGCTCAAAAGTTGGTAAGGACATGACACTCGTACAGTTTCGGAAACACATAATTATTAGTAACTTAGCAATGCATTACCAGATATTGCTGGAGTAAGCACGCCATCACCAATGACCATGCTAGCACCAAACAAGACAACAATAAGTAGGGCAGTCCGAAGCCTTTTGTGCTTCTCCAGAAATCTCTTCAATGGAGAGGAGGCCATAGCCTGTGTTGAAGGGCCATACTTGTAGGATGAGAGCTCCTCATCAGCTGCTTGTTGATTGGGAAGTAAGCTCAACTTTGCATGCCTGCAAAGCAACGAGTAAAGAGCAAATGTGCCGCCTGACATAAATTAAAGTGTGTCAGAAAAAGAGCATGGAATTAAAATTCATGTGAGAAAAATTTAACAGGGAAGTTTCGTCTCACCTTCACCATTGTCATCTGCGCTCAATACGATACAGACATACTTGATCAAAGGTATCAATGTAAAGGTCCAGAAAATCAACGAAAATGCTCCAAATATTACTTCCTCAGTCTGGTGATTCTGCATCCTCCCAGCAAATATGTTTGTATAAACATAAAGAGGTGAAGTACTCAGGTCTCCATACACTACCCCAAAGCTTTGATATGCCAATAGTAGATTCCTGGATAGAGTTACCCATGAAGGCTGCAAAATCATGCAAGTCAAGCTATGGCTCAAAGTCAAGGAAACTATTGAAATTTTAGCTCCATAAAAAACAGTACTCCTGTTTAATTTACTTCTGATGCCAGGAAATACAACCAGCCTGAATTGAGAACTACAGGGAGGCAACAAGACTTGTTGGAAAGCATGGGTGGCACACTTTGATTAGGCACATTAAAAAAAAATCATCTCTTTTCATTTATGGATTTTTATCTAATGATCCAAGGCATAATCCTGGACAAGAAGAATTAAAAAAAAGAAGAAGGCTACTCCCTTGCTTGATTTTTATTTTTACTAAATATTCTTAAGATTAATCTCTATGTTTTCAATTTAATCCATCATGTTGCTCACCTGACTTTGCCATTGACTAAAACTATTTACGCTGAAACCATTGAATAAAAAAATTTCTGTCTCTTTATACTTAAATGTTTAAAATAAATGATTATCAATGACTATGATGTGACAAAGAACTCGACCTCTATCATGTGGGTTCTTATGATTCAGCATATAACTTAACACAGAAGCATACAACCACAACAATCCAGACATCAACCTATGTAAACCGTTCATATAATGCTTTAAAATAAGAACAAAGAGTAAAATATCATATCAGGGGGGGGGGGGGGGTTCAATTCTTGACTTCGTCAGCGAAAAATCCTTTCTTGCTATGCCAAGAGTTAAAAATCACATTGAAAAAAGAAGCTAATCTCACCAACATGAATAAAATAGAAAGAACTAATCAAAGGGCCAACGAAACACACAAGAAGTTGACTAAATAAAAGAAAAATAAATCATTAAAACCAACTACTGTAGTTGAAAAATCATTTGTGTTTATCTTACAAAACAAAACAATATATAAAAACATGATAATACAGAGAGAGGGGCTGTTTGATTTCTGACAGTCAAACTCACTGAAATCCTTCAAATAAGATCTCAATGAAACTGTATGATGCATCCAACCCATCCATTTCACTGCTAAATCTTTACACAATCAATTACAAACTAACATCCATTTGAAAACTGCAACAAAAATCATTTCCCACTTCCTCTCTTTACGTTTCTACTGATGATTGCTCAAACTATGAATCATATATAAAAACAATCAAGAAAAACGATAGAAAAAATGAAATAGAGAGGGAGAGGAATAACGTGAGAGGGATTAGGAGAGCGTTGGACTCCAGATTGTGCCTCCATTGGCAGATGCAAAGCAGACGTGAACCTTAAGGAACTCTTATCTCTTTCTCTCTCTTTCTCTGTATCTCTCTCTCTCTCTCTCTGAGCTTCTGAGAGGGGGTCTGGTTTTAGTGGAGCTCAGCAAGGAACAGGCAAGACACATCTGCCTAGTATTATTATTATTAACCTTAAATTATTATTGTTACTATTATTTAATTTAATGTTCGAAAACTCAATTATATTTGTATAGACTGATGTGATCCCAGGGACGACAAATATTATATTCTGGATTTGTGATATCAGGTATCATCATCATCTCCTCCTTCAATTTTCAAACTTCACTTGATTCGTGTTTTTTATGGTTAAATGTTGTCAAAAGGTTTATCCCATCGCACGTGTTTAGCTTGTCATTTATTAAACACGTGTGAGCTGGATGTGTCCATTTGGTTAAACTAGTTAAACCTAGATTACTTTCATCGGGTTAACTCTTAGAATTTTTATCATTAAAAAATTATTTTATTTAAAAACAATAAAGTTATTTTAAAATTAATTAATTAATCTAGCAAATCTATAACTATAATTTTAAAGTCAAGCATGACTTAATAGGTTAACCGAGACCAGAAAACTAACGTCGTAATTAAATCAGATTTAAAAAAAATAGAAAAAGTCAAAGATTTAAAGTGATCTGGTCAAAAAATTAGATTGAACTGGTAAAATCCGGTTAAAAGTTTTGTTATAACATATTGACTATTTATTTTTAAAAAATTAATTCGAGTTGATTTAATAAATTTATAACTATAGTTTTAAAATCAGGTATGACCCAACAGGTTGATCTGGAACCCAGATAACCCGAGACCAGAACCAAAACAAGTTTTAAAAAAAAAAAAAAAAAAAAACTCAAGATGATTTAGTTAAAACTCATAACTCGAGTCTTTAGCCAGGTTACCTACCTAACTGGATTTAAAAATTCACTCAAATCTTATACCAGGTAAAATCCATGAGATCTTATAAATACATTCTCGGTTGCTGTAAGAGTGAGAACATAAGGTATAAAATCCAATTTGGATTTTTCTAGTTAAGACCTAGATTTGATTAGATTTCCAATAGAGTCGTACAAGCAATTGTTTATAGCAAACTTAGCTAGGTCAAAAAAAGAGGACCCATGGATCGATCTTAGTGACCCGGTGGGGCATGATATGGTGCTAGCCTGCTAGGTTTGACAACGAGAACCTAGCAGAGGCTGCATGAGGGGGACTGAATTAGGGCAAAAGGTTCCGATAAGACAAACGTAATTAATGGCTTGGGAATAATGCACAAACAATAATTCTCCCACCAAAATAGACAATTCTACAAAACAAATCCGAATCTTATATATGACAAAAAGTAGTATGACTCAAGTAAAAAGCAAGTTTGTTGAAATAATACAGTTCAAATTTTATATAAAAAAAATGACGGTTAAATTAATATAATTTGATTAATTTTATAAATTTTAAAAATATAGATAAAAATATAATTTAATAAAAAAAATTAATATGACAACATATTGAATCGACCCAGTTCAACTTAAATTAACCTTCTAAATATGTGACTCGCGTTATAAAACTATGATAATCCCAAATAATGTAAATCAAAACAAATTTTGAAACTCAATTCTCATCCCTTGTTGAATGATAAAATAAAAATAAAAATAATAGAAGAAGAATAAAATAAATTTTCTAAACAAAGTTATGAATATAGAAAAAAAATATAAAAATGCTATTAATGAGCCTATGATTTATTTTCTATATTTTTGTTCGACTATCAGCAGTTTTGTAAGGTATTTTTGAACTTCGATTGCCTTAAAACTTTAATTTGAAATATAACAATATGTCAAGAAATTCCTCATAAAATTTCAATCTAATCCAACAATTGGATTGAAAAATATGATTAATATTATAAAACTGGATAGTATTTTTATATAAAAAAAATAAAAATAAAAAATACTATTTGACCAAAATAGAACGGTTGAAACATAAATGGAACATTCCGGTTGGAATTTATATGGAATTCTATAACAGATTAAGATGAAATCTGTTCTAATTTATTCTGTTTTTTAAATTGGAACGAGATATACCACCCATCTCAAATGAAACATAATTTACAACTTTGATAAAAAATAAAGTTATTAAACCTAATTTATCCATTTTAAAAAATCAAGTTATTAAAACTTGGTTAAAAGTTGTTAAACCTCTATGATAAATTAGATATGTTAATTATAATCGGTTAAAATCAAATTATTTTTTAGAAAAATAAAAAATTATGTTAGATTTTAACATAATCACAAGTTAATCTACCAAATTACTCGAGTTTAACCGAGTAAACTTTGAAATATGTCTCGAATCAATTGATTCCAAATCAACCTGTCAGTACAGGCTTAATAACACTAGATACCATATATATATATATATATATATATACAAAATCACGCAAATATCAATTTTCACTTTGATAATATTAGCAACAAATAATGGTTTACAAAAGATTATCAATACATTTATGATAAAATAACATAAAAAATGTGAAAATAATATAACATAGCTGTTCTTTTATACACTTACTACAAACAGCTAAACATATTCTCTGAGCTCTCAAAAAAGGGAAGAAACACTTGAAATAAACGATTGAAGTATCACAAAAATCACTCTCCCAAATACTTTTGAAGGAACACAAGGTTGTTTTACTTGGTTGCTCTAAATAACTGGCTTCCAAGGGTCACTGTTGGGGTTCCTTCCCCCATGACCGTCGTCAAGTTCCTCTCCTTCTCAAGTATACGATCAAGTTCCATTACCACATAACTCATTAGTGGTCTCCTATCACTTGAAGGTTCCACACATTGAAGCATCAACTGTATAAACTCTTCCATGCCTTCTGCAGTGAAGCTACTCCCCAATCTGTGGTCGACGATGCTGGAAAAATTGGTGTAGTCTTGAGTATTTTGCACCTAAATGAAAAGATAAGAAATCCGTTTTAGCTCAAGACTGGTGACAATTGACTGATGCCTCACTAGCTGCAAGCTATATTGATTTCTGAAGTATGGACATGGTTAAAAAAGAATTGTTGGCATACAAAAGAAGCGCATGTATGCTTCTTTTGAGCGCGCGCCCACAGTGAGATGATGAAAATCTGTGGCAATTATATTTTGCAACAGCAAGACAGTGATGAAAACAATCTTTATTCCCAATCCTTCCCATCCACAGACATTCGCTAATTCAATCTAGTTGAACTAGTGAGAAATCAAACGAGCAAGTTACTTCAAAACATAAACATCACAGCATAATCTAAAGTGATGAAGACTGGTAAACATACCCACTCGACCAGATTTTGGCTGGTCTCTGGAGATGGTTCTGTTGCTTCCTTGCCGCTTAGCAACTCTAGAAGGAATACACCAAAACTGAATACATCACTTTTTTCAGAAAATTGTCTGAACTCTCTCACCCTGCATTTGTAAATGCCATATGCGTGAAATGACAAACTATAATGCGTTAACAGCTGTATAGAACAAGGAAAGTTGAGGAGTAATACTCCGGGGCAAGAAATATCTCATCTGCTGTCACTTGTGTAGATGGGCCTGCAATATCAACTCTTCCCAGGAAATTACGAAGTCCTGCATCTGCAACTTTAGCTATGAAATTTTCATCCACGAGAACATTGGCTGTTTTGAAATTCTTGTGCAACAAACGGGGAGTTTGAGAGTGAAGATGAGCCAAACCTGCAGCGTGGGATGAGATAAATGAGGTGGCATATGCACATTGAGACCATTCATACATGGAAAGAGGAACCTTTCACAAATATTAAATCTTACAAACTCAAAGCATTTTGCGAAACCAATATTGATATTCCTTTTCTTCCCCCCCCCCTCCCCTTTCTAGATTTTTGTACTGATCATTGGCATTGTATATAAAGAAAAGAAAAACTGATACCAGGAAAGCCAAAATGCTCACTGATTTTGCAGAGGATCACCTTTAGCAGCCCCAAGAGCGATTGAAAGTCTATGCTTGAATTCTAGCTTCCCATCCAAAGTTTGACCAACTCCTGCAAAGAAAACATCATGACTTTATTGTAACTGAGAATCAACTATTATGGATACAGGGTCTGTATACATGGAACCAAGGACAAGATAACAAGAGGAAACTGTTGGAAATGGCAATGTTGCATATCACATGATAATGCATGGAAAATTTACAGCTATATGTCTCATGGATGCTTAAATGGACAAGAGCAGTATAGAAACATAATAAACAAGAAAATTCTATACAACATACAGATCAAGTAAAAGTGGTGACTGGATAGAGAGTTACCATACAAATGATTGGAAACACTCCCACTAGAGATATACTCGTATACAAGAAACTGCAAGTTATTTTCCTGGCAGTAGCCCAAAAGTGTCACAAGATTCCGATGCTGAATAGGTGACAGGTAGCGCACCTGATATTCAAGAAGCCAGTCCTGTTAGATCAAAACTTGGACAATGTGACAATAGAGATAATATAACAGGCATGCATGAATGACTATCAAGGACAGCATAAACGAAATTCATAAGCTAGTTTTAGGTTCTTATGATAAAAGAACTCAGATACTACACAATTGAAGATGAGTTGTCCTGCAAAAGGATCGACCCATATAAATTGGGGGGGGGGGGGGGGGGGGGGAGGCTTCATTGAATAGCTTGGAGTTATATTAAGGCAATAACCAGGCTATGGCATAAAACAACATGCAATAGATTAACTTAAGAATTAAGAGGAACAAAAAGCTCAAATGATGTATGTAATAAGTATTTAAATTTATTATCCATTCATCATAAAATTTGGCGTGCTAAGCTAGTATCACAATCTCTGCCACTGTTCATGGCAGCATTAACGATGAAAGGAAAATTGGAGTCGTTCATTAGGAATGTTTCACCTGTATGACTGAAACTCGATTCTTTCAGCAAGTGATGCTTACCTCATCAACAAATTCCGGACTAGGAGCTCCAGGTCTCTTTTTGATGGCCACAATCATCCCATTATTAAGCAAACCCTTGTATACCTCCCCAAATTTTCCTAACCCGATCAAATTTTTCTCACTAAAACCTTTCGTGGCCAGACCCAATTCTTCCATCTCAAAACGCCTTGCTTCTTGTGATGACAACTCGATCCCTGCATGCCTTCCTACTGCAGGTAAACAGAAAAACAGCCACATTTACCATTTAATCACTTGCTTGCGAACCTCGCTTGAAAGATATATGATACAACTGTTACCTTGAATAGATGTCTCAGAAGATCCTGTCTCAGAAGTTCTTGACACAGTCTTTTTGTGATATAAGCACCAAAGAACAAAAATAACTACCCCCGCCAATGCCATGACTCCTGCAGCACCTCCCAGTATGGCTGCAAGAGTCCTTGACATTTAGTATAGGAACCACTTCAGCTATGCTGTAAGGTTTTAGTCCAATATGAGACAATATACATGGAACCTGGAGGGAAAAAAAGCAGATGAGCAATAATGAAGAAAAGAAAATCCCAGCACAAAAGGACGCAGCATTCGCGGTAACTATGGATGATGGAAACAAATAACACTGCAACATTAGTGCAGGAATTGATAATTCTTATAGTCAAATAGTTGTCTAGTCCCTGAAAAAGATCTTCTTAGGAGTCCACCATAAAGAAAATAACTGTTTAAAAAGTGAGCTAAGCGAAATGTTGAATCCCAATAGCAAATAACCTTTGACAGGAAAACTCCAGGATTCTAATCATGTGGTTAAACCCTTACCAATCAAATCAAACACACTATCAAGTTTATTCAAACCAGCAACTGCTACCTACCAGACTAGCAAAAGAGATGAGAAAAGTGTCAAAACTGAAACTCCTTGAGATTAAAAAGAAAATCTGAAATCTTCTAACCTGTATTCACAGATAAATTGAGCAGCAAGATCCCCAGAAACCTCAGCTTCATTTGCCAATGACAAATTGATCAGTTTTCCAATGACACGATCACCAAAATCAAAATCCACCCCACATTCCCAGCAACAAGTTCTCCAAAAAAAAAGTAAAGAAAAGAAACCCCAGATGGTAAAAATGAACAAAGCTTAAAGGTCTGGTCTAAAAAGAAACAAACTGCTACTGATGCAGGAAAGAAAGAAAGAATGAAATCAATCAGCAACTTGCTGTACGTTTTTTCTTTAAATTAATATTAAGAAATAATAAAGAAGAGAATCATCGTTGGATACAGTACAAACATTGCCGACAGAAAGTGCCCTCGCGCCGACAACGCGACCAGGGGAGAGATGACTTATTACCACTCCCTCCTATGACTACTCCCTCGCCCTCACTACCAAACTCAAACAACAAAAACCCATTACTCTAAATATTCTAAATCACAAATATTCCTTTACTATACACACAAAAAAAAAATCTTTACTTTAATTAAAAAACAAAACCCCATGTTCTTATTCTTTTTTTGTTAAGCTCAGCTAAAGTGGAAAACTCCTATTATCAAGCCAAAAAAAAAACACTTGGATTTTTGAAATAAATAAGATTGAACAAGAAACAGACAGAGCTGTTGTCGTCGTCGTCATCATTGTTGTTGTTGTAGAAGAAGTAGTTTATTTTTTGTGTGGGCTGTAAAGCAGTACAATTGTTGTCTGCTACTGCAAGTTGTAAGAGTTTATGTTGAATGTCCTCCCTGTAACAGGGCCATCTCATCTTGGCTGTCTCTTGTCTGTACATATTTACGACATTTACTATACGACAAGGATAACGAACATGAGATAAAAGATAGAGAAAGGACAGAGAAAACCTTAACGTGTTACAAGAGCATCTCAAGGGAATATACAGAGCTAAATTGGTAATAAGATTTTTTAAATAGAATAAATATATTATTTTTTATATGTGTATTTTAATGAAAAAAACTATTTAATAAAACTAATTGTATTTTAATATATTTAATATTGATATAATTATTTATTAATAATAACTAATTAAAACAACTCTAATCAAAACTTTTTTTTATAAAAAATCAATTAAATAATTTTTTAGCTCTTTTAACCAGCATATAATATTTTTCAACTTAGAAATGATATTTTGGATATTCAATATATCTCTCTTTGAAGCTATAAAAATAAGGGATAAAAGCTAAAAACTTTTGTTCTTTTTTTAGCTTTTATTTCTGTTTTTTCATTGAAAATGTATTAATATAAGTTCAAAAAATTTTATTTTATCAATTTTACTTTAAATAGGATAGATAACGGTAAACAACATCACTCGTTTATTATTAGTAATAAACTTGAAAAAAAAACTATAAGTTGTTTAAAACTAATTATCTACTATTATTGAATTTAATTATAGTATTTGATTTTAAGAATTTATATATTTGAAAATGTTAAAATTCAAATTATTTCCTATATAACCCTTGTTATATTCATTTTATTTCTTCAAATGTTTTTTTTAAAGAATGTTAGATGGGTATTTTGGAATAATTATTTTTAATATTAAATTTTTTTATTTGAAATTGTAAATTATAGAGGTTGAACTCTTTTGTTGCTTTTTAGAGATTGAATTCAATTATCTACTATTATTGAATTCGTTTGGTTTTAAATCAATTAATAAATAAGTTAAATTTACATGTTTGGAAAAAGATAAAATTTAAATTATTTTGTTTTCTATATTACTCTTGTTATATTCATCTTATTTCTTCAAATGTTTTTTTTAAAAGAATGCTAGATGGGTATTTTGAAAAAATTAATTTTATTATTAAATTTTCTTATTTGAAATTGTAAATAAGAGGAGTTGAACTCTGATTTACTTTTGTAGCTTTTTTAGAGATTGAATTTAATTATCTACTATTATTAAATTTAATTATAGTATTTGATTTTATTTCAATTAATAAATAAGTTGAATTCATATATTAAAAAAAAAATTATTTTTTTTATATTACCCGCATTATATTCATCTTATTTTTTTCAAAGATTTTTTTAAAAAAAGCATTAAATGAGTATTTTGAAAAAGTTACTTTCAATATGAAATCGTTGTTATTTGGAATTGTAAATAGAGGGATTCACCTCTAATTTACTTTAGTAGCTTTTTTAGAAATTAAATTCCATTTAAAATTTTAATTTTTAATACTAATAGGCTTTCAAATATAAGATTTCAAATCTGTTAATTAAATTTTATTCAACAGGTTCCAAAAAAAATTGTGAATTAATTTGTGAATTATTAGATCAATTATTTTATTAAAACAATATTTTTTTTTCTAGGATTAGATTGAATTTGATTGAATTAATAAAATTATTAAAAACCTGACTAAATTAACTAGATTTTCCTAATTTAATATTTTTTAATTTAATTTAAAATCTAACTCGGATTAAATTTTCTAAACTAACTTATCAAAGGATTTAATAACTATTATAGAGAGAGAGAGGGAGAAATATAAAGGAGAGAACTGAGAACAGATTCGAAGCCACCAGCCAGCTAGGTTAACATTACTACTACAGTACTACTTCTTACTTAAAAAATGCCATATTAAATATTAATTAATATTTTTAATTTTATTTATTATTGCTGTCTTCTCGTTACAGGTATAACTAGCAAACGGACTCTGGGTCGTCGCCAATTCATAAGTTAAAAATCTGCGTTGGCGACGGTTACTTTCAGAAAACATCTCCATAAACATGCAATGATGTCATTTATTTTCAGCATGATGAACTATTCAGACGATCATTGTGTTAGGATCGCAGGTGGTCTGATCTTTGCCCATTAGAGGCAAAACACAATATTTAACGTCGTGGTTCAGTACTTGTTACGTCCACAGTGCAGCCAATATTATTATAGGAGAGAAAACAATAAAACTACAACAATGGAGGAGGGAGGAATCATCATCTCTACTCGACTCCCAACTCTCTCTCACTGCAGTGCTGCTTGTGGCAGCCGCTGCTGCTGCTGCTGCTCTCTGGCAGCTCACTCCTTTTTTTTCCTCTCTTTGCTTGGGTCTATTTATAGGCTAAGATGGCCACAATGATGGTATTTATTTTCAGCATTTACCTTATCAGCAAAGTATGGAACGTTATCATGGGGATGCTTCGCAAAGTACCTTGCAAAATAGCCTCTAGTCAAGCTTCATTCAAGAATGCCAGTATATAGGTTTCTAATCAAATCGTGGATGGATGAGTATAGATGCGCAGACTTAACCTGTTTGAATACAATTTAAAATAGCAGCAGTAAGATTATTAATCATAAGGAGTACAGACAGACCTTACGTTCATCAGCTACAATTGGTAGATTGAGACGATATTGTGCAGACATTGCAACTTCAATTTCTCACCATTGCCATTTTCTGTTTTTTTTCCGAACATCTGTAGCATAAATCTTTAAAAAGGTTACAAGATATATATATATATATATATATATATATATATATATATATATATATATTAAGACTATATTGCGCAGGCAGGGAACTTGTTTTGTACGTGCTTGCTAGGCCCTTGGTTCAGCAGCAACCGTCATCTTGTATTGATTTTTGCCTTGTACACCATTTTCATTAAGCATAAATGTTTGGCGTTTCAGGCCAATTGAAGGTAAATTTTATGACAAATTCAGAGTTTTTCAAGTACCCGAAAGTAGGTAAAAGCATAAACCATAGTGGAAAAAAAATTTCTTCATCTTTTACTTGAAATACATGCGTGTGGCTAGCGCATAAGACAATAACCAAGCACAAATAAGAGAATTTAAACCACATTGGATTTACGAGCCACATAGAATTAGAAAGCCTTCAACATATGACAAATCAAGTGCACTAAAACTACCTTCCTGGGGAATTGAGAGTTCGCATGCATTCAAGATTTACATTCATGAACGGAACTGAAGAGCCAATGAGCTCATGGCATGTCCTCCCTCCCCAGAAGAGTTCTTTGGTTCAAGTTTCTAACTATTATTAATGAAAGAGGAGGAAAAATGGAGCTCAAAATTGCGCAGAAATCAATTAAGTAAAATACGATATCAAGATCTGCCCAGAGATGCTTGGAAGCACAACTGTCAACTGCATACAAGTATTTGATCAATTAGAGCTGGAAAGAGGCTGGATTGGAACAGGTATGGTAGAGAAGAAAACACATCTTCCAAAGACACTGTCAAGAATTAGCAAAACCCTGCTTTGCCTTGAGGACGAGCTCTTCAGTTGTGGTGCCAATAATCTCATTAGCACGTTTTAGCCCAACACAGAAATATCGTCCGAGAGAATCCTGTATTCAAATTTACTTCCTGGTCAGAGGAAAAGATAACAACTTGCGTGCACGGAAGATAGCATGGAAAATTCATGCTTACGCCAAAGACTAGTTTTATCCAATAGCAATAATGTTCTCAAAATTAAAAAATTTCTATGCGTGACATTGTTAGTGTGCATGATTTTCAAAAAGGTGTCCCCAAATGTACCAAGTCCAGTTTAATGCTTAGCCAAATGCCGATTTAACTTTTATCCAATCATCTTTCAGATATACAGGTAGATTTCTCAGGGGTCCTGTATTTTTAGTCTCCGTGGAAGCCATTTGTTGCCTCAACAAATTGAAATACTTGGGTAGCAGAAGCTTTTGACAAACTTATTTAGATGATGCAAAAGATGCCTGCTTATCCAACTGGTCCTTATTGGATGTCTATATGTGGAATGATATCAACATCAATTAGCTAAGATAAAAACTGTAAATTCCGATTTCGATCTATCAAATTCAGTCAAGAGAACTGTTTCTTACCCGAGCAACAATGCCCAGCTTCTCTAACTTTTCAACTGCATCATCCACATCAAAATTACAGCTCTCACCAAACTCTTCTTTAATCAGTTCCTCACAACGCAAATCCAAATCCTGTTTCACATTATAACAAAGTTATACCTAAGAGACAGTGCAAGGGAGATTTTGTCCTCCAATGATCAAGATTCAAGAACAATAAACAAAAATAGAAAGAGGAAGAAGTGGTCCATACCTGCCTAGTAGCTTTGCCTTGTTCCATCAATATAAAGAAGGAAATAATAACCTCTTTGACCTGAAAAATGAATTAATTTAAGCATCTGTTACTTTATAGTTAACAACAAGAAGTCCCCAATCCTGGATCATTCACCAATAAGACACTGATTACTTCATACATATCTTAGGGAGCACTTGCTCGGTACTTCTGAAGTATATTCTCCCTCCCTCACAAAAGTGGGGTTCACAGGCTGCCAGTATACTCTTGAGCATCAATTTGGTACATGCTTTAGAGCGAGAGAGAGAGCAATTTGGCATCTTCTTTCATTTAATATGTAATCATACTAAAACAGCCCATGCACATGAAAAACGAGAGGATTTGTAAAAGAAAAGGTGATAGTTTGAATCATGATCACTAACTGAATCTCCAGTCCTCCTTTCCCTCACTCCCATGTCCAAACTCCTCACCCGAACAAGCATATTAATTAGTCAATTACATGTTATGAATAGTTACAGCTATCTTCTTCAGAAGTTACTGTTAATAGAACCATTGTACACATTATATAGCTCATTGAAAGGAACAAAAAATAAATTCTTGCAAAGAACTAAAAAGTGAACATATTGTAAAGTAACTAGAAAAGAAATCATGAAGCTTGAAGCTCACTTCCTGTTGAATCACATCATCACACAGGTGAAGAAGAGTACCCCTTCCACTATCTAGTTGTTTATCATACATGGACTGTGTAATCAAGTTTTGATATGCAGCCAAATTTTGCTGGAACCTGCAGGTAGTTGAAAAAAAATTAGCCGCATCAGTAATTAAAAAAAAAAAGTTGAAGGAATGAAGGACATTTAAATCTAGAAAGAACATGTCATGTGACAGACAGAGGAGACTAGCTAAGTATTCAGTCTTGAAATGGGAAGCAGCAATAATGTTTGCAGTGTGCAGTCAGGATAACAAGATTTTGGTGAATGTGGCTATGAAATCTTAAAAAGAAATTGGAATAAACTCGAGCTTGACATTACAACGAGGGAATTTACGACAAATCAACCCCCTCCATTGATGAAATGGATACCCCAAATTATGCGCGCTCCTAAAGCATTGCATAAATGAAGTGCCAAAGGTAAAATAGCAGTTCGAAGAAAATTGGTCGACTGACCCATAGTTTTAAAATGTTACAAATCCCCAAGAAATTCTGTATAGATTATCATAGCAATTATAATGGGAGAATAAAATAAGACTAAGACCAATGGGCGTTTAGCTCAATGGTACTCATTCTTATGAATATGGGAGAGTTGGTGATGAGGAACCAGCCACAAGATCGCAAACTAGAGAAAAACTGAATATCAAGGTAATGGTGTGGCACACAAGAAGGAAACTAAAATAACAAAATTGAAGTCGCATTTCTTTCTAAAACATATACTCTTAAAAAAATCTATCTTGTGGAACTGCATCAGTGGGCAGGTCTCACATTTGAGTCCTGCTCTTGCCACCTAAGAACCAAAGAAAGAAAGGAAGGATGGTAACATGTAACAAAATGTTCAGAATCAATCCAAATCATCCAGTGAACCTTCATTAGATCCACAACCAATTTGCCACATGCATAGTGATAAAAATGAACAGCACATAATGATATTCTAGGAATCAAAAATGGTAAAAAAAAAAGTAATGGGAGAGAGAGAAAGAGAGACTTAACGTGAAGTATGTTTTAGCACAGTAACCAACAACTGTGGAAAGGACAGCAAAAATGACCCAAAGATCAGCCTTGGGCATTTCGACTGAACCAATCACAGCAACCTGCAAAGAAAGACATGTTAAGTACATTTGAACAAAATAATTGAAAGCCAAAGTGCAGTCAACTGAAGCAACTTTATTCATGAAACTCACTAGCCCAACTACAGCAGAAACCAGGAACTTGACCCAGTCCATTGGAGTTAACCCAGGGTTCTTCTTTTCAGGCTGTTGAAAAAGAGAGGATGTACATGAAGTCAGGTGGATCTCTTAGATATGGGGCAGCAAATACATACTAGAATCAAAAAAGAGATAAGCGGAGAGCAGTTAAAATCTCACAAGAACTATTTCCATATCAGCCATTGGAATGTTTTTGAAATGTTTCACATATACCCCCCGTTCAGTTTTTGATTTTGTGGGTGCCGGCCTGGAAAAATGTCATCAATGCCAATAAATTAGATATGATCATTTAAGGATTGGTTTCCATGCAGAATGCTTCGAAGAACAAGTTTGGCATTCCATCTCACTCTCCCAACAGATAAAATAAACAATACATTAAATTTAAGGAATATTGTGTGTGCACTTACATAGAAGTGTGTGTGGTTGGGTGGGTTCAAGGAATTTAGGGGGTGGCCTCCCCCAGCAGATTTTAAAAAATTTAAGAAAATTTAAAAAATTTCCCAATGTTGCATAAAATTTTAGATAAATTCTATGAAATAGGCCCCCCAAATGCCACATCCTGGATCCATCCCTAAGTGGGTGGGTGGCTAGGTGTGCGCATGCATGTGTGTGTATGCAAATGTTGTGGCAAATGAGTCATTTCGACATGAAATTAATGGATCCTTATTGGTTTCTTAACATAGATCTAAAGGATGGTGAAATGAAACATCAATGTGAAAAGTAGGTTTCTTTATTTCCTTTAGCAATATAGGTAGTAAAGTTTCAGAGAGACAATTTAGATAATTTTTCAGATAAATGAAAATAAGAAATACCTGTAAACGACTATGATCCTATCAAATGTAGGTTCCTGTATTGTAGTCTTGCTCAGCAAATTGCTGACACTGGAGGAACAAGGAAGAAGTAGGAATGTCATAACATAGGATAACCACAAGTGATTCAATACATGCAACTTAAGCAAGCACACACTTCTCAGGTGTTTGTGTCATTGTGTATGTATAATACTATAATACTTGCCTTTTGGCATTCATTATAACATTTTTTTTCCCACTTTGTCCGAACAAAAGACATAGTAACTGATTGGATATCATAAATACAACCATGATTGATTTACTTGGTCATATAACAACAGACACAGATCTGGAGCAAGAATTTCAAGGTTCAAACTTTTGCTTAAATTCAAGCATCTTGACCAGAATGTAATTTTTGGCTTAACTATAGTATACTTGCAGAACTAAATTATAATTTATATGAAGTGATATTTAAGTCAATAAAGAGATTTAAAAAGCATGACCAGGAAAGATGTTAAGTGCTCATCATAAGTTTCACTTTTCTCAAACTTCCGTTCATGATCATGGAAGAGGGGGGGGATTTATTTGACAAAACACAGCATACAACCTTAAATCCATTTTTTCCAGTCGGAGTCTTTCAACAAACAAATCATCCTGATCAGCTTCAGAGTTAAGGTCATCATCCTTCTTTTGATCATTCTTGCGCTGTCCACTTGACTTTCTTGCAAAAACAATCTCTAGCCTGCAAGCACCAAAAACCCGGAAAGAATTGAAAAAAGATGAGGAATACATAAAACAATTTAAATTGCCAGGCATGAAGGGAACAGTGTTCATATTGAAAATAATTTACATGCCAAATGTCCCTTTTCAAACAGTCAGTTCAAGTTTAGGAACATTAATGGGAAATAATTGCATGTCTCCTGATTACCATTATAAGCTTGTAAGGAAAATGATCATTTTTTTAATTTCATTTGATATGGTTAAATACTATTCATGCATTTGCCTATAGAAAGATGCAAACTATTTTAGATCTACTCCCTAAAATTATGTCCAGTCATATATTAGTTACAACAAAGTTTTTACATCATTGGCAGGAAATTTCTTACCGGGTTACTCTTAAAAGAAATCCCCAAAACCGTCCAATCAGCATGTCCAGTTTCTCCATGAAAAAATAATCTGTTGTTCTATCAATTCCAATCCCACGCCGAAAGATAATGTACTAAAAATAAGTAATGATAAAGATTAGTTTCCTTGGATGAAATATAATAAGAAAAGAAAACTCAATATCTATCATAAGTGTTGTAATCATCAATTTAAGACCTATCTGCACTTCATTTAATACATTTCCATTCACTAAAGAACATTCAACCACAATAACATTGGACAGTCATTAAGATCATGAAAGTTATTGCATCACATGGGTCAATATTGGTCAAGTGAGTGAGCATGCATCATTCGTCAAGGTTCTAGTTATCAAGAAAACTGAAGTCAAATTCCCTAACCTATGTCGCCGATTAAAGCCATTACCTTCTTAAAGACCCAAACAAGTTGAAATGAACTATTTGATGATAAGCATAAGATAAAATTAAGAAACAGAGGACCCTGCATCTAAAATTTTAACAAATACAAAAATAGATAAACAAAAGGTATCCTTGAAACTGAAATTGCTTTGGATATTTTTTCTTTACAGTGTGGCTCGTTTCTGCCTGGTGTATTTGCTTTTCAGAAGGAGTATGATTCATTTTATGATGGTAGAAGAGTTCACTAGAGTTACACTGAGCATGTCACTTCATCAGCTAAAGATCCTAAATTCTAACAGTTCCATCTGATCCAGCATCATGCAAGGCCAGGAAACAGCTTTGGTTCCAAAAGCACTGACTTTCTCTTTCGCATGGAAAAGAAAATAGCACAATGTGGCAGAAGCAAAAAACATGAGATTTGGATACCTACAACTGAAAATGTTTTAAATTATCTTTCATTTCACAACTCCAGGCAACAACAAAGTCAATTGCAAAATTATGCTCCATCGAGATAAGGGAATTAGAGTTTAGAAAGTTGCTGCAATATGTCATGGCTTGAGCAAATGGTTTAGGCAAAGTTCCAAGACGATAGTGAGCAACGCGGAGCATTAAGCGTGAAAAATAATAATTAACTCATGGCAGCTGTTTGAGACACAAGTCACACAAAAATGAAGAGGCATTGTTAAGGCCAAAATTCACATGAAAGTATGGGCTCTGGTAGTGCAATCCCCCTTCATGGTATAGTGATCCACAACTGATTCGGATATTTTGAAACTTTTATAAGACTTATAAATATTGTTTAACCTCAAACTTTCACGGTTTGCATCAATTATTTCTTAAATTGCAGTGAAGTGCAAAGTGCAAGGCCTAGTGCAGAAAATCAAAGAAATTTAGAAGTTGCAATGGCATATATATTGAACAAGATTGCATGCAAGCATAATAAGGAGTGTTTGGTATTGCAGTGGCTAGTGCTTTTCACTGGTTTTGACATGTGACTAGGAGCCAACCATTCCACATGTTGCACAGGCATCAAGAGGCCACAACAACAGGGAAAATAAGCTCACAAAGGCAGTCAT
The DNA here is from genome assembly GCA_019202695.1 of Populus x sibirica. NCBI lineage: Eukaryota > Viridiplantae > Streptophyta > Magnoliopsida > Malpighiales > Salicaceae > Populus > Populus x sibirica. The sequence goes on from JAGMVL010000092.1 coordinate 131,803, forward strand.
GTACAGAAGGTTTTCAAATGATCAGCGTTGTTTAAAGTTCAATTTAGTGCAATACCTTATCAGCAAAGTCAGGGAGGTTTTCACGGGGATGATCATTAAAGTAAGCCTTCAAAAGTTTCTTGTCAAGCTGCACAGAAGGAAAAAAGAAAAAGGATAGTGGAACAGAAAATTTGAAGATGCATGAAAATATCCATGGAACACACCAAAAAAAAAAGTCTAAGCATGCTTGCATCTCTTCAAAATGAAATTAATCAAATGCATGTGATCACAAACCTTGGACTCGTCAACTTTGATGGGAAGATTTAGAAGATATTGTCCTGAGAGTGCAACATCAATCTCTTCATCGGTTGTTATCTTGAAGTTGCTCTTATCCATCACCTTTTTATAAATCAAGCAGAAAAATAAATTGACAGCAGAATTATTTACCATCTTGATTTGATTCTCTGCTACATCTTGTCTAACAACCGAATCGCCTCTCTTCAATTTATTATAGTTTAAAGTTGCAAAAAAGCTCTAGCTTTTGTTTTTCTTTCAGAAAAGAAAAGGTCATCCTACTCCCTTCTTAACCATGACAACTAGTGTTACTTGTTTCATTCCATGCATGTCCAAACTCACCCACCCGACATGAAGTAACAACAGGTGCCAAACCTGAAATAAGTAAGTCAAGAAATTCTGTTCAAGTACATCAATTTCCTCAGGAGATAGATTCTGCTGCTCCAATTTCTTAGCCCCAGACACAGGGTCAAACAGCGAATACAATTGCTGGAGACAAAACATAAATGTGAAAAACATCTTGATTTGACAAAGCTATTGCAGTGTATAGTCTGAAATGAATAAAAACAACTAAAAAATAACCAGTACCATCAAATCCTCAAACTGCAGAAGATACCAAGCTCGTATGGTGTACTCAACTCTCTTACATAGTTTCAGAAACTCAGTCCTGTCAGAACCATGTTCTGCAACAAAAAATGTTGAAGTTTTTTTCAGAATTCTCATGTCAGTTGCAAAGATTGAGTCCGTTACTGATTAAATTAAACATAAAACAGATTCACATTCTCTTTCTTTCACATTCACATTCACAATAGAAGAGAAACAATCTGAAATCTGGTCTAATGGACCCAATTATCAGAAATTTGAGAAAACAAAGGAAACCCACAATTCTATTCTATATATCTATGTGTAAAAAGAAAAAAGAAAGAAACTTGAGGAAAAAGATGATACATTACATACCAATGAGGTTGGCCAAGGTCATGATGAGCTTTGGTTTCAGAATTGGAATCACTGATTCCCTTTCCAATCTTATCATCTCCTTCTTCTTTCTCTCCATTGCTCCCTCAAAAACAAAACAAATCCAAACCCAATTCTTCTTCAAAAACCAGCCTTGTTTCTGGGAATTTTAGAAAGAAAGTAGCGTGAAGCTGAGGAGATTCTAATTTCTAGCTATTTATGAAAACAAAGAAAAGGTTTTTCTTTCCAAAACCAAAGACAAAAAAAAAAAAGAGTAAATGAAGGGTTTGTTTCGGTTATGATTTGATGACTGAATCACTTCAGTTTACTTTGTGTGATCCATTAACTTTTCCTTCATCTCTTTCACCACCTAGACCAGCCCGTCCTCTTCGGAGGGAAATTTCATTTATTTTTATTTTTATTTTTACTTTTACTGTTTAGACTAGAGTGAGGGACTCGATTGAAACAATTCAAAGAGTATAGGGACGGATGCGGGATAAGTTAAGTCTGTCTGTGCTCTGTCGGATGTCGGTGGCCCTTCCCCTTATGTTTGTACTAGTTTTATTTCGCCACCTGTGTTGTCTTTGCAGCAGCAGGAGGAACTTTTTATTGATTTATTGTTACAAGGGTGTAAAAAAAAACCGGCTAATATTAAATATTTGTATTATCTAACTTAATTTAGGTTTTATTTGATTGAAATTGAGGTTAAACTGTATTTTAAAAAAAAAATATTTTTTAGTTTTAATTTAATTTTTTTTAATTTTTATATTATTTTGATGAGATATATTAAAAAAAAATTAAAAAAACATTATTTTAATAGATTTTCAAACTAAAAATATTTTAAAAATCAACTTTTAACACATTTTCAAACAAACTCTTAACCTATTAAAATGAAATAATATAGCTATTACATATGATAATAAGTTAAAAAATCTAATAAATAGATATCAAGGGGCTCAGATGGTGGGTTAAAATTTTTAAAACTTGTTTAACCTGACCCAGCCTATATGTTCTATATTTTATCTTTAAATTTAATAGTTTGTGGATTCAATATTTATTTTTATTTTATTTTATTTATAAATGTTTCAACTTCAAATTTTTTATTAATAAGCTTATTATTAAATTTATTTAACGTAACAAAAATAAAGGTTTCGTCTCTTTACTAGAGGGGAGAAGGGGTTACTAAAATTTAATAGTAGTATAATGTGTGAAAATTGGACCTAACATTAGAGGTGTCATGACTTCTACAATCCAAGTTTTAGGTCAGTCTTTAAATGCAAACCCGTGAAAATTAACAATTGAAACCTAACACGTGGATATCTGTATTATTTATAATAAAAAAATCTAGCCCTAGCCTGATACAATATATTTAACCTGCTCGAGTCAAAAAAATTAAATGATTTGATTTATAATTTATAAAATATCATAAGTTAGGTTGAATATAATTATAAATTCAAACCCTAGCCAATTATATCCATTGACACTCGTATTTAGTATTGATAGACATTGTTATAATAGTTGGTGTCTTACTTAGTAGAAAGTTCAAGTTAGGGATTATCGAATCAACTTGGATCATTTTTTTTTTAATCAAAAACAAAGTTATTTTTTTAAAAAAAAATTGGTTTTGACCCCATTGATTTTGAACAGGTCAATCATATAGTGGATGAATGCATCAAGTCACCCGGGTTTAATTAAGTCAATGTTAAAATCGGTTCAAATTAAAACCTGGACATATCAAGCTTCGAATCACATATTTATCAAGTCAACCCATCAAATCATAATGGGTTTGGAAACTAAATTTTTTTATATAGACATAGTTTACTTCTCCTAGGGTTGGATTAAAAAAAATTTGAACGTAAAAAAAATATTCAAGTTTATAGGAATTTTTTGATATTATTATTAAACTCAATCTAGCAAGTGAAACTCCAACCTCCAAACTCGAGTCATTATAATTAAACTTAATCCAGCATATAAAGGCTTTAAAAAATCTACCACCACCAAACTTTCCTCGTCGAAACTAAGTTTGATTATTTTTTGTATTAATAGCACGCCAACCAACTATTCTTTCTTTCATAGATTTTTAATATTATTTTTTTCTTTAATTCAAGAACTGAAAAATAAATAAAATAAATTATTGAATCAAAATAAAAATTATTATAAATTTAAAGTAAGTTATGTATTTTATCCGTGTTTTAATTTAAAGCTTTGATTTCATATTTAGAGCGTAAAATAAAGAGAAAAAAAATGGCAGGAGATTCACTGAGCAGTGGCTGACCTTATACCTTTATAGTTTTTGTTAAGGATTATAGACATGGTGTACTCTTCTTCTTCTTCTTCTTCTTCTTTTAATTTCAAAGGGTTTTATTTTTTGTGCTTTCGTTTTTCCTCATGTTTTTTTTTTTTTTTTGTTATGATAAGGTGTTTTAAACTCTCAACTTATCCCATTAAATTCACTTGGTAGATACATGTTTCCTAAAAAATAATAATTGTGGAATATGAATTTATGTAAAATCTAGAAAATTGAGTTACATTTGAAATTAATTTTATGATAAGGTGTTTTAAACTCTCAACGAATAATATTTGAGATTTAAGTTTTAACATTGGGTAATTAAAAAAATATATTATCCACAAACTAAAAAGATTTAAGAAATGAAATATTATTCATTAAAACAATCTGTATTTTGACGGTCCAAAACAAAATAATAAAAATAAAAATATCACATGGAAGAAAAGTATATGATTTTGAAAATCATACTCATCATTTTAAAACATGAAATAATTTATCATGCACCTCAAAATCCAAATCATCTCTCTCCCTCATAAATCATTCATTTTCCCCCCTTTTTTGGATTTAAGGGATAGCTTAAAGCCCTGAAATAATTTTAGGAAAACTAATCCTGTACATTTCTTCCAAAACAATGAGAAAACCACAGAGAATGATATAGGCTATTGTATCGTAATTTCCAAGGAGAAAACATGATTGGTTTAATGATTCATAGTTATTATTATGATTTGATTTAATTTACCTCAAATTAATTCATAATTATTATATTTGATTTAAAATTTAACTAACTTAATTTAAATTTCAAGTTAGTCTAGTAAATTTACGAGATTAAAATTTGAGTTGAATTGACTTAAATTGATTCATAATTATTATATTTGATTTAAAATTTAAATTGATTTAACTTAAATTCCAAGTTAGCCGGATAAACTCATTAGAATTTGACATCACATCGATTCAATTGTTTTTTTGTCTAAATATAGTAAAATAAAAATGTATTGCTTTGTCTAAATGCAATATTTGGTTAGCTTCAATATTATTTTGAAAGCAAAGCAAAAAAATGATTTCAAAGAAACTCTGCTTTTGAATAAAAGTAGAAACACCTGCTTCCAAAACCCCAAAGCAAAACATTTTGTCGTGAGATTCACTGTTTTCTCAAGTAAAGATGCCATTTATTTTAAAGCACAATAACCAGCCCCATCACATATTGCTTTTGCTAATGCTACTTTCGATTAGGAGTGTTTAAAAAAACTGACCAACCGATTAAATTAAAAAAACCAAGAAAAAAATAATTGAAAAAACCGAACCGATAGAAAAAACTGAATAAACCAATTAAAAAATAAAAAATCACCCGGTCCGGTTCAGTTTAAAAAAACTTAAACTGATTGAACCAAACCAAACCAAACCAGTTTAATTAAATCTAAAAAAAAATATAAAACCTAAATACCCTAACCCTTCCAGCCACTCCCCTCCCTTTTCCCTTTTCCAGCCACCCCACCCCCTCCCTCCCCTGTGCTCTTCTCTCTCATTTGTGCTCCTCTCTCATTCATTCCTCCACTAGCACGAAGCCCTAGGATGTGGAGATTGCTCTATAAGCAGTAACAATCGGTTGTTAAATGCAGGTGCGTGTCCCAGATTAAGGTATACAACGGCTTATTTTGATTTTTTTCATCCTTGGATAACCTTCAAGAGCAATCTCCACGTCCCAGATTAAGGTATACAACAACAGCAACAAAAACGTTTCGATTTTTTTGGTTTTTAATGCTAAAAAACCAACCCAAGCCAAACAAAACCAGTTCGGTTTGAACCTGTTCTCGATTCGATTCGGATTATATTAATAGGAAATACTATTTTCTAGTTCAGTTAAATTTTTAAATTAAAACCAGACCGTAAACACCACTACTTTCAACTAATAAAGCAGCACACCACATTGTTTTTGCAGCTAATACTAGCAATACCACAAAGGCCTTGAACCTAATAGACGCTTTCAAAAATTAATGGTCAAAGTTATTCCGTTGTTTTTTAAAATATTTTTTTTATTTAAAATTATATTAAAATAATATATATTTTTATTTTTAAAAATTTATTTTTAATATTATTTCGTCACGATCCAAAATCACCACAAAAAATTAATTAATTCAAAACAAAAAAGAAATGATTTTTTAAAAAAACACGGAGTAGCCGGGTAAAGAAAAAGGTCATTGATATCTACTTATCTGGCTTTATTCCATTCACCATTCTAACGGGACAAGAGGAATATCTACTTATCTGGCTTTATTCCATACACCATTCTAACGGGACAAGAGGTCCCATTCACCACCTAGATATTCTGCCAGTGTGTGATAATTGTGTGTTTAAAACAACGAGATGATCATATAGCTTCCCACAAAACGAACACGCAAAATCCTGTATGTGCAGAGACTCTTGGAAGTATTTTGTTTAACAGAGATTGCAAGTAAATTGAGTATGCTAGGTTGCAAGAAATGAAAGAATCGAAAACCAGTAAATCAAAAACAATGATGCGAGAGCCTTTGGCAATTTATAGCCTTAAAAATTATTGAAAGATGTTTCTCGGTCAACAAAGGGAGAAAAAAAATGTGACTGGAAACAAAAATGCAAGGTGTAACTTACCTACCAGATAGAAGATATCAGAACCTTTTTGATCCTTCCTCATCTTTGCTCTCACCTGCCTATCTAACATCTGGATATTTACATGCTGTTTGAATTGGCTCTCGTATAAAGTATGTACAAAAACCTATCTCGGAATTTGTCGCGAGATTTTGCACTTCTGCAAATCTTGCATGAACTCAAAAGTCTCTTCCCACAACCTCTATAGGTAACAAGTCAAGATTTCCTTTAAAGACATCTTGAATTTGGCATTTCTTCTCATGATCGTAACCTTGAGCTTCACCTGCCAAAAATGTGAGGAAAAACATTCATTGATTCCATGACCTTAAGTGCGGTTTTCCCACTGGATCATGTAAAGCAGAATTGTGTGGCAAAGTCATCCATCCCATGTCATCAGGCATCAGGGAACTAGCAGTGTCACGCCCACCAAAGTAGTCAAGTGGATGAACTGCTTGTGGTAAAGTATTACTGATCCTGGGAGTAACCCCACTCACCATACCATAGTTCCTCGGCAACACAAACTGCTCAGCAGACCCCACTAAATCAAAGGGACCACTTGAACACTGATTGACAGGGCTACCTGAACGCAATTGGTTAATGGGGTTTCTCGTATGCAGTTGGTTACACTGTGATAGAACACTAAATAGGCTTTGATCTGCATTACTTCCAATGCTCTGGTTTGAGACACTAGGACCACCTGCACCAGTCCAGTCCCTGCAAACTTGATGCTCCCCAGAGAACCAGTTCTGAGTTAACAATCCACCATCATTTAGATGGGATTGGAGCCGTGCTGGCATACGAACAGGATTAACATTCCAGTCTTGCAGAATGACTGGTGGTGCATTTCCTTGTCTTGGAATCAAGAACCCTCCCCCCTCGGAATAAATGTCCTCTGTTATATTTTGTTGCAAGTAATCCTCAGTGTGCCTCTTCTGTCCCGGTTCAAGTGACAGCGAAGGCTGAAGCTGCCCCTGGAGATTTCCTGTAAACTGGCCATCTTGCATTATAACACCATTTGGTGATTGAAAATCTAGCCCGTTTTGTTTTTGTTCACTATGGTAGGGTAACATTGCCTGACTTTTGAACAAAGATTGAAGCAATCCACTGCGATCATGGTTTGGGTAAGAGCTGAAAGAACCATCATCAGATTGTCCGTGCAACAAATCTTTCCCAGCATCTTCTTCGTGTGCTTTAGATCCCAAATCAATTAATTGAGAACGTTGCTCTTCATTAACTTGATGTGGCAGTGACAATCCACCAGTAGATGTGTATTCATGGTTTGCACTAGAATCATAATATGAATTAGGTATGCTAACTGCTGACCAGACATCTCCACCAGAAGATATAGGGATTCCCTGATTGATGGAAGTATCTGTAGCCTGCATGCTGCCTGAGTACTCAGATACATGTGGAGAAGCTTCATCTGAATTTGAGTTTGAATGGACATGATTATTTTCCATATTCATATCTACAGGGTTAAGATCCTGGCCGACAGAAAGGGAGGAAATATGCTGTGGAGACTGATCCTGTGGGGAGATAGAACCAGAATTGCCATCATCAGAATTGTCAGATTCTTGGTATATTGTTCCGTGATCATTCTGACCCTGAAGCATGATCTCATGGTTCTGTTCTTGCATATCCTGAAAAACCAATGATAAGAAAGTCAAACTTCAAATCAAGAATATTTATACCATCGTACAACAATGAGACTTGAGTTGAACAGGTTTTGTCGGTCAACAGATGATATTATCTGGATAATTAAGCATGGAGCAAAAGAAAATGGGGGAAATATAATGATGACAGAGAAATAAACCTCCAAGCTGGTTTCATGTTTGTTTGCACCTTGATCACTCTGATCCTGAAGCACAGTCTCATGGCCATCCTTCTCCAGATACTGGTTCGGAAACCAAACAAGTTAAGTATAGAAAAAGAAGATTTCTAGTTTTTCACACAATTTCTGCTGGACTGGACATACAACAAAATGATATGAGCCCACAGGAGCAGGGTGAAAAGGAAAAATATATATGGCCAGAATGGCAGACCTCCACTGGATATTTTAATTTGCCTTTCATCTCTTGCTCCATAGATTTGGTTATCTCCTGTCTCTGAAACTGTCTTTGTCTCCAGATCACATATGCTGCAGGAAGATCTTTGTGTGCCAATTGCATCCTACATGAAGCAAAATCCTATTTTGAGGGGGAAGAAATCATATATTTTTGTGTCCATAAAAAAGGTGCAGTCCAACTAACCAATGCTCCAGCAACTTCTTATGTTCCTCTTTCACAAATTCTTCATATGGTTGTACATGCAAAGTATCAAGGTCACCTAACACACAGTTAAGAGACTTAGATTGAATGCTTTTACCGGATTGCTTCATGCTCTTGACAAGTTGGTGCTGCTTCTTGCTTATCTGAAATATCAAATGCAGATTATCAACAAAATCCTCAAAAAAAGAAAGAAAAAAAAAACAAGAAGAATTGCATGTATTTTCCACATCTCCAACATTTTGCAAATGTTTAAACCTTACTGTTATATGCAAAAGTGAAGTTCATTATCACTTGATTCAGTTACTAATTGCTAAAGGGAAACATCAATTGCGGTAGCCACCTAAGCGTGCAGGATGGAATGTGTAGACACATGAGACTTGACAAACAGGAGAACCAAGTTAAATAACTCCAATGAATGTTTTAGGAGTGAAGCTAACTGCTTCAGAAACTGAACCTGAAATTATTTGAAGAAAAATCCACGCATGTGATTGGTGCATTACAAGGAATTGTTTACTCACAATTTCATTGATTCAAGACTTCAAAGCTATGTGGGAAAGTTAGTGTTTAGAATATCTCATGTTCTTTCAGATTCTACCATTAGAACTATCAGGGATTTTCTTCAGCTAAACCTGCTATTTCCACCCTATGCTTTCATTCATTCGTACACAAAAAAAAATTCATATGCTATTAATTCAGTCAATTAAACACATGAATTTTCAATTTCAGTCTATTGAGTACAATTTCTTAAAATTGAGAATTTACCCTATCCAACTGATTACTCTTCTTGAGTCGTTATTATCAACTTTACTTTCATCCCTATTAATATCATCATCCACTCCATCCATCACATTGAGTAGTCCTTTTTATCAATTTAGGCAAATTGTACTAAATTGACTGAATTAAGAAATATATGTGCTCAATGAACCAGATTTATAAAAGAGGCTTTGTTGATGAATTCATAAAAATACAGGGTCCAAATAGGAGGTTTATCCGATTTTCTTCTATTAAAATCCTATTTTCTATTTCAGAAACCTAGCACACACGTTCTAAGTATTCAGAGGCTTGTTTGACAAATTACAAGAGTTTTGAAATTTATGTGTTCTTGTGCATCTTTTGAACCAAGATTTTCCTTGCAAATACAAGAAGCATCCCCAGTGGATTTAAAAGTTTAGCCTGGTGGATTCCAGGTATCTTAGTGGATTCTAGATTTTTTCATCTAATTTCTTCAAATCCAACCATCCATTTTACATAGATGGTGGATCCATGATTATAGAAGCAGGTCAATTGATGAACAATGTAGCTGTCAAAAAATTATTATTTTCATTGATTTTCTTATAATAAGAGCATTAAGATTTAGTAATACATAAACATGCTTTTTCTATAATAAAAGTAAAATATAAAACCACCCCACTAAAAAGATTCTTGCCTATAGATTTCTTAATTTGTAGAGAAAATATCAGGTAAATCCTGCTATGAAGGTAAAGCACTGGATACCGACTAAGAAGTACCAAAGAAACCTAACCTTTAAGTACGACATGTATTTGGCACCATCGCTACGGTAGATATTGCGCTTGTGTATCTTGTCTCCTTTTCCAGGAGTTGCATGATCTGAAGCAACCAATGGCTTTCTACGTTTCTCCTTCATGGAGCCTTTCTCAAAAATCCTGAGACCAAAGGCGACTAATGAGATTCTTATGCCATTGTGCAGGGAATGCAAGACAAATTGGGCAACATAAGATCTAAGATCTTCTGCCCATTGTGTAATTATTATTAGGAAAAGATATGAGGCTACTGCAAATTGTGACCTGCTAAAGATTGTATGCAACTTCGAGCCAAAAATGGGAGAAATAAATTACAATGCTTAGAATAGCATTAAAAAGTCAAAGATATTAAGCCCCGAATGTCTGCATCAAACCAACCAGCACTGTCCAAAAGCAAATACATGAGCCAAAGGCAGCACAACTCATTTATTTACTTACTTTGACAGAAGGTGTTGTTGAAGGGGGGATAGCATAAATTTTATCAGGAGAACAGAAAGCACAAGAATAAGAACACAGAAGGCTTTCAGTTCTCCACCCTCCCAGAAAGAATATAATGATACTGATATTTGCAACAATCATGGTGATTGAAACAGGTTTCCAACATCAGCCTGTAAGGGCATAACCTCAGGAGTATAAGTGGTGGTGAGAAGATAGTAAAGCAGAAAAGATGTGTCTCAAACCAGATCAGCCAACTGATTTTGTTTCGGGGATGGGTGATACAGGAATCCAGTAGTGACCCTCAAACAGAGTTCAGATTTTGTTTTTAAATTTTTGGAAGCTCTGTAAAGCAAGATATCTGAAAATAACAGAGAGGCTTATTTATCCTTCTTTTGACTCATATCTTTCAAAGATTGAAGAACACTAACGCAGAGCTATTGATCCTTTACAAAGATCTCTAATCAGAGACATAAGAATAAGTTTTCGAATTAAATTTCACAAATCAAAGACGTGCAGACAATTGTTTTGGGAAATGAAAAAAACTCACTTGAGTAAACCTTGAAAAACTGAAAGCAACAACAATCAAATGCATGGCCAGAAAGACTTCATGAGGAAAGATTAATTACCTCTTTTGAAACTCTCCACCCTTTGTTGCAGGAGAGCTCTGATTATCACTGCTAGATGCTTTCTCCTCTGCAACTAAGGAGCTGGATTCAGATGTCACCACCAAATTCTCCCCAAGGTCATGAAATTTAGACTCATTATCGCAAGGAGAAATTCTTTTATCTGCATCACTTCTTGACCTCCTTAAGAAAAAATAATGTGCAAATGAGATCAAAACTATCATATGAAGAAATCAAAGAACCTCAATGGCTTGATAAAAGAACTTCATGATAAGAAGAAGAGGCTGCATAAACTCTTCAAAAACCAAATGAGTAAATGAATGAATTAAAACCTAAAAAGTTAACCATTCCATTCCGAACAAAGCAATGAAAAAAATAAAAGTATAAAATACACATTTCAACAGTAAAAAGTAGAAACATAATCAAGTACTCAAAAAGTATGGTGCATGCAAGTGTAATTGGCGAATCATGGAAGAGAATTATACATTATTTGATTCCTACCCAAAATTCTCTTTATTCAAGAATGGACTTTGTCCACAAATGGTTTTGCCAGAACACAAATAAGGAGTCTGATGTCATTAGATACAGCTAAGTCAAGTAACTAATTATAATCAGGCGAGTTGTAACATTTGGCATTTTAAACGTAACAGAAACCACTGACTAATTACTGGTCACATTTACAAATCCAGTTAAAATCATAGTTCAGGTTTCCACCAACTTACATGACACTCCACATCTGTACCGCTCCCATTTTGTCTTCGAATGCACGTGATGGGATCAAAATATTTCTTTCCCTTTATTAAGACTATTGAGCATCACATTTAGATTTTAGGAATGAATAGTTAAGCATGGTAAAGGCAAAATAACATTTGAGGAAGATGGCTCAGCAAGTACAATGCCTGCTTCACTTGCACATGATACATGAAATTTACACACAAGGTACAGCATGCAGCAGGTACAAACCTCCACATCTTCTGCAAAACTTCCTTTTCTGGATCCTTGCTACTTTCCCATGCATCCTTCAACTTCTGCAAATATGTTATCATGCTGCCATAAGCAGAAAAACCAAGAAATTTAGCAAACATTGTTAATGACAACATAAGGCACATAAATCACCCCAATCAGCTTTGTTAAATAACAGGACATGAACAAATAAGTCTGCCATACTCATTATGATAATCCTGCAAGTTGGAGTAGTATGCTTTTTTATCGGCCTTTAGATGCTGTTCCTGACAAAGAACCGCATCAGGGTGATGATTACCAGAGCAAAGTGAAGCACCCCTGCAACAATATTTTCCACATAAACAGTCTAATCAAACTTTGAACCACGATCTTAAGTTCATAAAATGATACAGCTTCATGGAAAACCACAACAGAGTTCCTTGTTTTTATTTTTTAATTTTCTGATACTGGGAAACCCACACGTATCAATGTCATCCCGGAGAATAAGAACAGGTCAAGCAGTTATGAGATATGGAAACCCATATAATATTGAAGAAAGATAAAGCACTGAGAACCAACAAACTTGATGCTGCAACACAAAATTCAATTTGCTCCCACTAAAGCAGTAGCAATTGAAAAGGAAGATACCAATAAAATCCAGCCACTTCAAGCTGCTATTTTCATACTTCTTTTCTTTACTTAGATGCTAAAAATCCAGAATATGACAATATTCCTCTAGAACAATCAGCTAAGAAAATAAGTGTGAAATCTGTTCCTCGTATATATATCCATGCAAACACATCTTTCCCAAACCAGGTTGGATCATAAGGCATTCTTTGAAAGGGGAGGGGAAGAAAACCTTTAGTTCCACATGGAAATTGCTTATTAGGTCGTGAAAGATAAAAACAGAGTATCCCTGCATAGAGTCTTGACCAGTGAACAAAAAGAAAAAAATCAAAATTCATGCATGTCTGTATTGCCATATCTCCAAAGGAATTGCAAAACAGAAAACGGTTCATTCCAAGGAAAAAAAACTAACTTCCTAAAATCGATACTTACCATCTAAGTAATGGATTTCCAAAACGAATGTTGTCCCCAGAAAGCAATGCTTCCACAACTTCTACTGTACCTAGTCCTGTAGGTAGGAACTGCGTAAGAAAGTTTCTCTCATTTTCTGATAAATGAGTCTGCCAAACCTGCATCAGGTTCCACATAGAGGCATAAAACAATTAAACAAGCAAGAAAACATATGTATATAAAGTAATAACAAATAACAAATAATAATAATAATACTAATAAGTTATAGTCACCTCATTCGAGAGGACCTCCGTCAAATTCTTCAACTCAAAAATTTCTCGCGGAACAGGGAAAGCATCTGCTAAAAGATTATGATACTGGGGAACAGAATCAATAAATGGCCTTAAATCTCTCTGACTGATGCCAATTTGCTCCCTTTTGGCAACAACCTTTTTTCGGTTGCCATCCCACTCAAGAGAAATGAGAGATTTTGCATTCAAATCATGCTTCGATTTCTTCTTCTTTTTAGTTCTGTACGGCTCCCAGGAACTACAACCCTCAAGGCTGGCCCCATTAAGCCGATTTCTCCGTTGATCAGCCGCCATCAGCACAGCACAAGATGTAACAATCAATCCTCAGTAGAAGATTAAAGCGACATTTTTTAAGCATAAACCTGTGTTATTATCCACAAGCAAAAGCAAAATTACTTTAAATATTAATCAATCATTCAATCAATTAATTAATCAACAAGTTCAAACTTCTATAATGCATTAAGGATATTATATAATTATAATTATTTAAATCAGCAATAGCTGAAAAAGCCCGAAATTAAAACAAAAAAATATATCTTATCAGACAATACAATTATGCAACCCAAGGAACAAAAAACAAAAGGTCGGAATAAATATAATCGAAACAGGTAAAAACTGAGATGAAAAAAAAAACAGATACACAAAATAAAAAGACAAGGTCTTTCGAATTGAAAATACGCAAAACCCTAAATAATCGAACGGAAAACATGCCTCGAAAAGAAAAGAAACCGGCAGCCCTTGGATTAACAGTGGAGGGTGCTTGCTCTGTATTGAACGCACAAGCAAAGCAAGAGAGCAACGACGACGACGAGAGGAAAAGAAAGAGAAATAGATTTTTATTTTTATTATTTTGGTTTAGGTCGTCAAGGTTATCTTCTCCTCCTGATTGACTAGGTTTTTGAGAGACAGAGAGAGGAGAGAGGTCTAGTCTGTGGTTTTGTGAAGCCGAGGGCTTGGAGGAGCGAACGGGTGGTTAACAAGATGAAAGAAGGATGAGCATTCAATCCTCCATTCGCGCGCTTCAGGCTCGGCTTCGATCAGTCAAGGGCTCCTACTAGGCTCGGCCTATCGCACCCTGCCCTTGCTTGGTTCCGTATAGTTGATAGTGTGACACAAATGAAAACATGGCTAATTGGTCCTTCTGAAGGAGTAATTTCATGGTGTTTGTTGCATCCTCTCCTGTTATTCATTAGATATTTTCAGATTTTTTTTGTTCTTTAAAAATTTAGAAATATATTAAAATAATATTTTTATTTTTAAAAAATTATTTTTGATATCAGTATATCAAAACAATCTAAAAACACTAAAAAAATTAATTTGAAATAATAAAAAATATTTTTTAAAAAAATATTTTTAAAACGCAAAAATAAACGGAGTATAAATCTCACTAGATAAGTGTCCCGCTTTATGCCTGGTCGGACCAAACTTTTTCCAACGCTAAAAAATGATATCCAAGCTATGATAATTCGAGACAACTCATGTTAAATTAACTAAAACACAACCTGAGATATGGGACCAAAAGAACCTGTAAAAAAACAAAACAAAATTATAAAGTTCGAGGACTAATAACCTAATGTCAAAGATGAAAATAAAAAAAAACTTCAAAAAATACAACATAGAAGAAAAAACCCGAGTCAACTTGGGATAACTTGACGAACCAACAACTCATGATATAAGATCGGGATAAAAAAAATCAAAATGATGACCTAGTAAAAAAACCAAAGTTCAATTAAAAAACGTCAACAAAACCCTAAGCCAATCTGGATTAACTTTACCAACCCACTCTCAGAATAACCAAACAGTAAGATAAATGAAAAAAATGATGAAGCTCAATGACAAATAATTTAATGCAAAATGATGAAATTGAAAAAAAATCGTAAAAAATCAAGGGAAAAAATCTTAATCAACTTGAGTTACTCGACTAACTCGTCACACGTAACATGAGATCGAGATAAAAAAAAATGACCTCCAAAAGAAGGGCCTAGCAAAAAAGGCCCAAGTTAAATAAAAAAACATTGTGAACGAAAATGCAAGCTTACCTGGGTTAGCTTGACCAATCTGCTCTCGAAATAACAAAATATAAAAAAAAAAAGTGAAAAAAAGAAAAAGCTCAAGAGCAAATTAATGCAGAATAATGAAATTGAAAAAAAATCATAAAAAATTAAGGAAAAAAAACGAGTCAACTCGATTAACCTACCACTCATGACGTGAGATTGAGATAAAAAAAAAGACTCTCAAGAGAGTGACCTATCAACAAACACCGAAGTTAAATACAAAAACATCGAGTAAGAAAATGCAAGTTAACCCTGGTTAACTTGATTAAGGCCTCGTTTGTTTCCAGGAATTCATTTTCCTGGAAACCATTTTCCCTACTTTCTAATGTTTGGCAACTATATGGAAAGTTGGTCAAAGGAATTTAAATTCTGGTCAAAGGAAAATATTAGCTTTAACAACCGGAAAGTGTTTTCCTCTTTTTATTTTTGGAAAACACTTTCCTTTCCTTTCTCACAAATCTGCTCTCGGAGCTTTACAACTAATCTCTTCAAAAATTACTGTGTGGCTGTAAATCTTCCTTTCTCAGATCTCATTGTTGGTACAAAGAGTCATCTTTCTCAAACGGGGCTTTTATTTCGTCAGGTAATTATTTTTCTTAAATATTTCTATATTATCTGTCTTTTTGTTTCCTGTTCTTTATTTGGATTTTTTGTGATTGTGGTATAAATCTTGTGAGTTTGTTAATTCTTGAAAAAAAATCAGAACAATTTCATGCTCTGTTTTGTATAGAATCTCGAGATCTTGCTTGTTCTTGTGCATGTTGATAATCTTTAGCTTTTCATCTCATCGCCACATTTCTGCTCTACCATACTTTTTCAATCTTTAGCTTTCTGTCAATAGAATTCAAAACTCAATAACTTAGGACATCATTCTTTCTGGGTATTGGTTTGAGAAGAGATAACGTGGCTTCTATCTCTGTTCCATGCCCCAAGACCTGTCTTGATTGACAATATGTATAGTCTAGGCAGTAGAGGGAGTTATGGCTATTGCCTGGAGAAGGAAAATTGTTATGACGTGGAGGGAACCCATTGCCTTGGCACAATAACTTTTTTCTTTAGTTTATCCCCTTCAGTATGGGGAAGACAGCTAGAATGAAACAATTGATTCCCTTTCCCTCGGTCTTTTTCGCCTTGAGCGAGACTCCGAAAGAATTGAAACGCTTTCCTTCATCGCCTTCTAAGCGCTACGGGTGAACCAGGTCTTGCCCGGACCGAAAGTCGACCAATGTAGTTCGCTTATAGGTCCGGGCGCCTATTTTCTTACTCAGAGAACCATTAATATTTTAAAGGGGGGAGAAGTCATGAGAGAGGAAAGGGGTGAAGAAGGTTGTTGTCAGGGGTTGATTGTAAGGGAGACACGGAGAAATTGAGGTAGGGATTGAGAGGAGGAGAGTTGTTGAAGTCACGAGACATGACATGGGGCTTCAATGTTTTATGGAGAGAAAGGGTTGAGAGGAAGCTAACGTGAAGAGAAGGAAAGGGAAAAAATCTGAGCGATGTTTGGGGTTAGAAGAACAGTACTAGAGAAGGCGCCGATCAGGCTTTGAGGAGAGATTATTGAGAGAGTTATCAAAATGTAATAACAGTGGGCGAAGACTTTCACAATAGCACTTGCTATTGTCACACACTGTTGAATGGAAATGCTTAAGGAAAGAATCTAGGCAGTCCACCATTGGGATCGTTGATCTCTTGGAATTGACATAAGCAGCTAAGACCTTTTCTCTTGAAGAAAAAAATGGCGGGTTATTTAAATTTGCCACTTTTTGAAGAGGTGCGAGAACTTTTTGAAGGCACATGAACCCGTGTGATTGTTCGAAGGGAGCGGGAGCGAGAATGCATAGATTTATGTCCAGATGTTGGCCTGCAAGACTTATTGTGATCCTTTAAGTGACTTGGTACTTTGACCTCCAATGCCTTATTAAACCGTCCATATAACCGACAAGGCTGTTCTTTGGTCTCGTTCTAATACTTGTGCTCTAGATTCCAGTAGCTTATCGGGAGTTGAATTTGTTATGCCAAACCTTGTGCTTTGGAACTTGGTAGAATGCTTGAGACTCCAGTAAGTAACTGGGATGCGGAATTGAATTTGAATACTCCAAGCATTCACCTAAAGTGGACAAAGGCATACCATAATGGTTCTCATTTTTTGTCAAGCTTCCAAGTTTCACCAAATTCAAGTTGCCTGACACAAATGGTTGAACTCGTAGTTTGGTTCGGACAAGGGAGAAAAAGACAGAGTGAGAAGAGTAGTTTCCTTGAGTGGAGATGCTATACGTCGTCGTTTCCTTGAGTTTTATGCTTCCCGTAGCCATAAGGTTCCAGCTTGCTAGGTGATTAAACGTCTCTCTCCTGCAAAAGTTCCAATATTCAGGTGAGCTAAAGTTATAAATGCTATACTAGAAAATAGATTTGAAGAGTAAAAAATAAAATATAGGAGCGAACAGGCAGTCTCAAAAGTATTTTCATCAGGGAGTCAGAGGCTGGCTGCTCTCAATCCTTCAAAAATTATTACCTCAAAGCCTTCAACCTTTATTTCTTTGTTTTGTTTTTTTACAGAATTTATTCTTTCTTTCTCGCGAAATACAATATTTTCCACTACCGATAAGTTGTTTCTGGTAATTGTTTCTCGCTTTTATTTTCAATGACATCGAACTACATAATTGAACTGAACATAACATCTAGAATTACAAGTATTTCTAGCTATCCAAATATATCCAAATATATTGATTGTGTCGGTTTGATCATAATTTCTTATATTGATTGTGTAATTATTTGATATGCTTTTTGAATGTTTATTTCTCCATACTTTTTAGGTTTCATTATCGGAAAACTTCACTTTCTTATCATGGATAGTAAGATTAATCATGCAACATGTATGGGAGCATTTACTGAATCGTCATAACTGCAGGAGTAGCTATTATTGAACGAGAAAGAAGTAGAATTTATATACCAAGAGAACCACGTATAAATGCAATTGCTCAACGAGAATTCTATATTGATAGCATTTTGAATCGAGGTGATAGACATTGCGTCGAACAAATTCGTATGAAACCAATTGTGCTATATAATTTGTGTGATGTTCTCACAAGTCGTAACCTATTACGATCAACTCAAAATGTGTCTATTAGGGAGCAAGTAATTGTGTTCTTACAAATTATAGGTCGAAACCAAAGATTTTGTTTTATTAGTGGTATATACTATAGGTCTGTTGAAACTATTCATCGTTACTTTAGAATTGTATTAAAAGCAGTTCTTAAGTTATACAAACACCTTATCAAAGACTCAGGGGATATAGTTCCCGCAGAGATAATGAACAATCGCAGATTCTATCCTTATTTTAAGGTATGAGAACAATATCAATATTTTTATACATTAATTAATTACATCTAGAAGAGAAGGTTATAAATTATTTTTATCATGTTTATATAGGATTGTGTGGGAGCAATTGATGGTACCCATGTTCCTGCAAATGTTCCTGTTGAAATTCGGGGAAAGTTTCGAGGTCGAAAAGAGGGAACAACACAAAATGTTTTAGCAGGCTATAACTTTTGATTTGAAGTTTATATATGTTTTAGGCTGGATGGGAAGGAAGTGCACACGATTCTCGGGTTTTAGGTGATGCACTATCAAGACCAAATGGACTAAAAATTCCAGAAGGTATAAATTAAATATTTCAAATATGCAGTAAACATGTAAATTGTCTAATTAGATAAAGATAATAATAGGTTTTATTTTTTATTTGTAGGGAAATATTATCTTGGTGATGCTGGTTATGGTATTCGAAAAGGAATCATTACTCCTTTTCGTGGAGTTCGATACCACTTGAATGAGTTTACAGAACATTCACCGGAAAATGAAAAGGAGTTATTTAATCTTCGACACTCTTCATTACGAACCGCTATTGAGCGAGGGTTTGGTATTTTGAAGAGTCATTTTAGATCAATTGATGGAAAACCTTTTTGGTCTTATGAAACACAAGTGAATGTTGTGCTTGCATGCTGTATTATTCATAATCACATAATGGGAGTTGATCCTCATGACTTTCTTATGGAAGAAATATGTACGGAAAGCGAGCCAATTAGAAGAACAATCAGCTTAAGCCAACGGGAGGAGAGGGAAGAGAATAGGGAGTGGATAACAAAAAGAGAAATGATTGCATCAACCATGTGGAATGATTATAACACTCAAAGAAACTAGTAATTGAGTGTTAATTATATGTGTTTGTTCTTATTATGTCTTTCTTGAGTTTGTATTGTCTTTGTTATATATTTGGATTGTTTGTTGACTTTATTATAATTTATTACATATTTCATGTGTTCTTCTTTAAATAGTAGTTGTATTTTTTTTGTATAAAATTAGTTCAATCTAAATATTGTATAATTTTATTTTGTATAAATTTGTGAATTTTTTTTGTAGAAATGAATACTGCGAAGAATGAAAAATGCAAAGGTAAGCACTTCACATGGTCTAAGCCTATGTCTCACATGCTACTTGAGATATTAGTCGAGGAGGCACTTAAAGGAAACATGCCTTCTTCCACCTTCAAAGCAGAATCTTTTGCAAAGGTAGCTACAGAAATTAGTCAGAAATTCAACGTGCATTGCGAGCCGAAGCATGTGGAAAATCATCTCAAAACTGTGAAAAAAGAATGGGGAATAATAACCCAACTTAAAAATAAAAGTGGTTTTGGTTGGGATGATTGTTTGAAGATGATTACGGTTTCGAAAGATGTATATGATGAAGAAGTAAAGGTATGATAAATAGTGTATTCTATGTAATTTTTATATTTACTTTTGTTTCCAAAACTTTATACAAGGAACTGAAAATTGTATATTATATTTTTTTATGAACAGGCACATCCGAATCATGACAAGTATCTCAACAAAAAACTTGATATGTACGAGGCAATGACGATTGTTGTTGGAAAAGACATGGCAACCGGAAATTATGCCAAATCATATGCGATATCAACCTGGAACAGAACATTGAAGTGCGTCTATTTCAAATGAAAATGAAGGAGAATATGAAGAAACTTCAAAAGGTAAAGAGACATCTTCCTCTACCACCCAAAAGAGGCAACATAAGAAGAGATATCGAACGTATGAAGATGATAGTGTTGAAAAGTTGTCTAAAAAAATTGGAGATGTAGCGTTTGCAATTCAAAGCCTAAGCAAAAATCAACTTGATGTTAATGAGCTATATACAGAAGTGATGAAAGTTGAAGGCTTTGAGGAGATCGCTCTTGGTGATGCTTTTGATCACTTGGTCCAAAATGAAATGTTGGCAAAAGCATTTATGGCAAAAAATGCTATTTTGAGGAAAATTTGGGTTCATAATTTTGTGAACCAACACCTTCTGGGCCGATTGCTAGATGATTTCACTATGATAATCCAGTTTATGTTTGTTATTTGACAAGTATGTTTACTTGTTTAATTCGGTCTAGCATGTTTATGTTTGTTAATTTGAACTAATATGTATGAGTATTACATTAAAACTTAATATTTATGCATGACTATGTTTGATGATAGATATACAGATTTATTTCTTAATGCTTCTTTGATATATATTAAAGGGATATTACAGGGATAATTGTCTATACCTGTAAAAAAAAAAAAAGCAATCTTTATCCAACAAATCTATCAAAATATTTTTGTATTTATTTATCTTTTAAACAAATCTTCATATCAAAAAACCCAAATATCAAACTTTTACTTGGTTAAAAAAATCTTAATACCATAAAATAATTTGGCTTTTTTCATATGAAAAAAACATATTTTAAGCTTTTAAAATTGAAAAAAAAAATTAATAGGTTTTATTTATGAAAACTTTCACAAGGTTATATCTCTATAATATTATATGACATATATAGTTATATTTTATAAAATAAGCTATATATGAATATAAGATATAATAAAAAAATTCATCATTACACTTTTTAGATTTTATTTTTTTATTGTAAGTGATTAAATATTTATATTTAATATTTTTCATATATTAGATAAATTTGAAAAAAATATTTAATTCATTAATAAATTATTTTCCAGTTCATTTTCCATAACATAACCAAACAATGGAAAGTGTTTTCCAGTTCATTTTCCATTACACTACCAAACATCGGAAAATACTTTCCCGGAATTCATTTTCCTGCAATTCACTTTCCCCGGAATTCACTTTCCAAAAAGAAACTACTTTCCTGTAAACAAACGGGGCCTAACTCGCACTCAAGATAACCAAACAGAAAGAAAAGTAAAAAATTCATATAGCTCAAGGGCCAATAATTTAACTTCAAAGTATGAAATTGTTAAAAAAAAAAAACCAGTTTCATAAAAAAACCAAGGGAAATAAATTAGGGGTAACCATGGTTAACTTGATTAATCTAGTACCCGGGATATAAAATCATGATAACTCAACAAAAAAACGCAAAAAAAAAAACCAAGTGCTCAATAACCAAATGTCAAATGATGAATTTAAAAAAAAAAATCAATAAAAGATTGCTACGTTGAAAGGCAACCATGAAAAAATAACAAAATAAAATATTTAATCATGAAACAATTTAAAACCAAAACAATGCAAACCAAACATGGTATAAAAAAAATGAGAGAAAATAATTAAAGGCTAGATTAGAAAACAAAAAAAAAGATAAAAAAAAGATTATTAAAAGAATGAGGACCAAAACTGGATAAAAAAACCAAATGAAATTAAATATTAAGGGATTAATTTAAAAAAAAAAATATAAATCAAGAAAGGGATATGAAATATAGCAATCAAAAGGATGAGAACAAAAAATAAATTAAAAAACAAATATAATAAAAATAAAAGGGATGAAATTGCAAAACAAATAATCAAGAAAAATATAAAGCATAGAAATAGAGCAATTGAAAGTAGAGAGACCAAATCGGAAAAACAAAATCAAATTGAATAAAATGCTCAGGGATGAGATTGAAAAAACTCCAAACTTAAAAATGCATTTAAAGTCAAATAAATAGTAATTAAAACAAGGATAATCAAATCAATGAGATTATAAATGGAGGACACAACTGTTTTTTTGAAAGTTCAAACGCATTTTTATAGAAAATGAGATTGTATTTTTGGAAGTTCAAACGCATTTTCATAGAAAATGAGAGAGAAAGGATAGAATAAAGAAAAAGCCTTCATCACAGCCTAACTAGACCTCCTCCGTGAGCACGTGCCACATAGCTAGAAAGAGGACGATGCACCACTCCTGACGCCACGACAGAAGCAAGACTCTGGCCATCGCATGGTCTCTTACGCACCACTCGAATGGCGCAGAGGCCATGACCCACTAACGCGTGCAAGCAACTTTTTTTTAATAATACTTAAAAACTTAAAATTACTAAACCACTCCTATCAAGACCTAAAAATAACAACAAAACAATTGAAATAGCCTTTGTTTTTTTTGTATTGCAAGGTTAATTTCACTATTTTACTATTTAAAAAAAAAAGATGAAGAAACTCCTGTATGCATGTATATTTTTTTCTTTTTCAAGGACATGACCGCAACTCTATTGTTCTTTTTATATAAAAAAAATACAAAAGAGCTCCTCATCCAAAGGATTTTTTTTTTTTTTGCTTTTGAGGGCAAAATAATCATTACACTATAACAAAAAAAAAACATGTCTAGATTATTTTGTCCCTAATCAATTTTGCAATGATGAAAAAAATATTTTTACCCCCAATTACAGGCTTGATTAGGTTTTTTGGCAAGGGCAAAATCATATTTACATTGTTTTAATCCAAAGTTTTTTTTATCTAAAACCACGGTAAAAAACTGAGCTCATTTAGTTTTTCTTGTAATGTACATGTATAAAGAGAAAATAGCATAGGTAGAGATATATTTATTATTTTTTATGAGTCGTGAATTTGATTTTTTCTTTTTTACATGCGTTTTTTTAAGGTGAGCTTAATAGAGTAATTGAAAGGATATCACTAATTAATCCATGTATATCATAAAATTTTACATCGTTTGAGACCCTAAATCTTACAACAAATCTTTACAAAATTTATTTTAATGCCTCAAAACTATAGCTGTTAAACTCGTTTTGATAAATGAACTAGTTTGAAAAAATCATGATACAAAGTCCGAAATGAATTGGATTTTAAATTAAATCATAAAGGATATTGGCTCTATAAAACTTAGTTGATGCAACTGAGATTTTAATGATTTTGTTGATAATGTCTAACTTGGCCGCATCAACAACAAAATTTTATTTTTAAAACAAATAAAACATTATTTTTCCAATAAAAATAACTAACTCGAATAAATCTCATGACTTACTAATTGACCTAGTAATATAATAACTCGAATGTTTTTCCGACTCAAACCCTAAATTGGATTTGACAACTATGCTACAGTCTTTTTTTTTTCATGGCATTATGGCATTCCATTGTAGTTTATAAAGTTTCATCCCATTTATCAAAATAAATTTATTAATCCTTATAGTATCAAAAATAGTCTTTTGATCAAAGCTCGCCATGATTAATTTAATTTGATATGTTGTTCAAAAAACGCTTTTTTTTCTTGTCAAACTTTCCATCCTATCTACTTATACCTTTACCCTTTGTATTTATCAAAATAAAAAATAAAAATAAAATGCAAAAAAGACATAAAAGATGAAACTAATAAAAATGATTGAGTCATGAATGAACATACATACATACATGTAGATTAAATAATAACTTCTTAAATAATGACGACTACTTGATTATTTTTGCTAAATTATAAATAAAAAAATAAGTTATATTTAACTTCATATATAACTGTGACACGTGAAGATAAATATAATTAATAAATAAGTTATAAGAAAATCAAATTAAAAAGAACTAATTAGCCTTGAGAAAATATTGTAGCTACAGCCTCATTCACATTGCTCACGACAAACAATAGCTTTCAAGGACATTAAAGTCTTTTCACAATACCAATTAGTGATTATTAAATTGATCGATGACAAATAAATTTTTAATCATCTCAATTACATAATAAAATAAATCAAATACCATTAAAAACAAAAACAAAAACTTGTTTCAAGGGAATTTTTGTATTTTCACATTGGTTTTTTCATTATTATAATGTCAGTTCAAAAGTAATTTGTTACTTGACCAAATATAAAAAATAATAAATAAATAAAAAATACAGTGAAACAACCAAAATGCCCTTAAAAACAAAAAATTAAAACCAAAGTCAAATGACTTTTTCATCTTTTCATAGTGACTTTTTCGTGTCAACTCATTAGCGATTTGGTATTTGGCTAAATAAAACAAACGAATAAAAAAGGACAGGTGCATGCACTACAACAAAAGATATATTGGAGACCTCCGCACACTTTAAGAGGCACGTGTAGTGCCTCCATTTGTCCAAAACTACCCTCTTGTTGTGTAGTTGAAACATTGTCATGTGACATGTCCTCTTCCATGTGGAGCAAAGTGTGTTGGGGTTAGTGATCTGGTTGTCACCGGTGAACTTTTTTTTTTCTCACTCTTTCCTCCCCTAAAAATTACAATTTAGCCCTCTTTATTGTTGATATTTCAACTTTAGTTCTTATTTTTTTTATTTCTATATTTTGTTCTTGGCTTTTTTGTATAAGTTTTACTTGCTTTCAATTTCATCATTCAATCTCAATCAACCAAATATTATATTTTTCAATTTGACCCTTATTCTTTTTCTTTTTATTTTTTTTTCTCGGCCTCTTTGTAAAAGTTTTACTTGTTTTCAATTTCATCCTTTAATCCAATATACTTTTATTATATTTTTCAATTTGGTCCTTATTATTTTGATTTCTATTTTTTTTTCTTGGTCCCTTTATAAAAAATTTATTGATTTTTAATTTAATCTTTCAATCCAAAATAATGGTAGTATGTTTTTCAATTTGGCCTTCATTATTTTGTTTTCAAAAATTTCTTTGCCATTATGGAAAAGTTATTATTCTTTTTAATTTCATCCTTCAATCAAAAACTTATTTTTATTTTTCATGTCAATTATGATCCTTATTCTTTTAATGTTTTTTAGTCCTTTTGCTAAATTGATTTTTCTTTTCAATTTCACCCTATAATCAAATATAAGATTTATTTTTTTATTTTAATTTTGATCTTTATTCTTTTAATTAATATTTTTTTTTAATCTTTTTGTATAATTGATTTTTAAAAAAATTTTATCATTCAATATTTGATTGATTGAGAATTAAACTTTATGGTTTTTTCAATTAGGATGTTTAGATCCAATAACTCGAGTCATGAGTTTGAAAAACTAATATTATTTTTTAAAAGGATTTTATAATTTTTTTTATCGAGTTACTTCAATCTCATGACCTAGGCCACGAGTTTGGTAGGATATCTCAGGCTGGCTCAGCTTAGATTACCGAGTTACATGTTTGTCATGCTAACTCGGATTAACTAAAACTAATTTTTATGTCTTTTTTTACCCTTTTTTGTACCTCTATATTTAATGGGATATAGATTAAGATACATCTCTTGCCCTTTAAAAACAAAATCTCATGTTATCTCAATCACTTTTATTTTTAAAGTTGATCCATCTACTATTGTTTACTATCCTTTCAATCTAATTAAAATAAAGACAGTTTATTCAATTCAATTTGATCTATGACCTGAATCATATATATATATTTTTTAAAACACGACTGCAATGGCTAAACATCATTTTATGCATCAAAAAAATATTCCAGCCCTGCAACGAAGCACGTGTAACAAGGCTAGTCTTTAAACTCAAATGTAAAGGTAATAAAAATTTCAAAAAACTATATTTTATATTCTTGGTGCATATTGAATTTAAATACTTAATTACATATGATTTTTGAAATAAATGTCATGGCATCACTTTATTTAGTATTTTTTATCACGATAATGGACTTAATTGAAAAATAATAAACATACGTAAGGTATAAAAATAATAAACATACGTAAGGTATATAATTAAATTAAAAATTTATTCCAAACTTTTGAATAATTCAAAAAAATTTTAATCTAGTATTGGATACTTTTTAATTTTATATTTTTTTCTTTTGCACCTCACCAAAAGATATTAAACATGCATTCTAAACCGAGTTTATAATGTGAGATTTCAAATTGTGATTCAAGACTTAGTCCAAATTTTTTCTCATTGATAAAAGCTAATTTGAGAGGGGGAAATACCATTCATTGTGAGAGGAATCATTGTTTACTAGAATAATGTAGTGATGATTTTACCCTTTCATACAAAAACAATTATTAAATTGCTT
The DNA here is from genome assembly GCA_019202695.1 of Populus x sibirica. Lineage (NCBI taxonomy): Eukaryota > Viridiplantae > Streptophyta > Magnoliopsida > Malpighiales > Salicaceae > Populus > Populus x sibirica. The sequence continues at coordinate 158,381 of JAGMVL010000092.1, forward strand.
ATTAGGAGCAATATAATCTTTTCACAATGTTAATTAATTATTAGGATTGATAAAAAAACAACTCTGTCTTTTTATATTTCTAAAACATAGTAAAACAACTAAAAATCCTTTAAAAGTACAATTTTTAAAACTAACAATCTAAAGGTTTCTCTTGCTATTTGTTTTTGCATATTAAGAGGATCAAGACTTCATTTATGAGTGATTCAACCCTTTTTTTTCTAGTTTTTCTTTTTGTTAAGAAAAGTTATTTGATTTCTAGTTAACTTATTTCTCGTGTATTTAAAATGAAATCTTTTCTTGCCTTAATATTCTAGTTTTTGAAAGTCTCGTTTCTAATATATTAATTAATTAACATAAACTAAACTATATAGAGAAAGTATTGTAACTTTTCTCACAAAACACTGTATATTGTTACAGTATCTCCACCCATTGGTTTTTTTTCCTCTGCTTGAACACTTTTTTTCCTTTTCCTTTCCTTTTTGTTTTTTTTTTCAAATTTATTTTTGTCAAAACATTTTCTTTTTATTTTGTTTTTTTGTGAGGTTTGAGGGTTTGTCAAGGTAACACAAGTTTTTCCAGTTGCCCCAGTTTATGGGTTTGGTGGGGCTTTTTTTTAATTGAACTTGACTTTTTATAGTTTATTTTTTTTCTCATATAGTTAAAAAATAGTTTTAGAAAAAAAATCATGTTGTTAAACTTTAGAAAGTAACAAAAATTAAAGGATATGGAGAAACCATTATTTACCCAACAACCATTGCACTATGGATTACAATAGTAATCTAAAATATTTTGCTTTTTTTTTCTTTTTCTTTTTAATTTTTGTTATGATTTTTTTAAAATATATTTTTGTCGATTTCATCTTTTAAAATTAAGATTGTTGAGAATTTAGCTTTGTAATTTACTTTTTATTTTTATTTTTCCTTTATACAAGGTTGATGTGGTTTCCAGGTTTGCCAAGGAAATCAAGGTTGCCCAGTTTACAAGTTTGGTGGGTTGTTTTTTTTTTATTATTGAATTTGATATTTTTTATAGTCTATTTTTTCTCATATAGTTAAAAACAATTAGAGAAAAAACGTGTTATTAAACTTTATAAAGTAACAAAATTTAAAGGGTGTGAGGCAACAATTATTCACCCACACACGTTGCATTGTGAATGACAATAGTAATCCATAGTGTTTTGTTTTATTTCTTTTTTCTGTTTGTTTTTGTTTTGAATTTTTGTTTTGATTTTTTTTCAAATTTATTTTTGTCAATTTCATATTTTACTATTGGAATGGTTAAGAATTTGGCTTCCTAATTTGTTTCCTTTTATTTTACCTTTCTATAAGGTAAACATGGTTTCATGGGTTTGACGGGGTAACTCGAGTTGCCCTGGTTTAAGAGTTTGGTGGGGTGTTTTTTTTTTAATTGAACTTGTCTTTTTTATCTTCTATTTTCTATCATATAGTTAAAAAAATAGTTTCAGAAAAAGATATGTTATTAAACTTTAGAAAAGTCCATGGATCTATTCACATGTTTGGCTGGTTGACTTGGTTCGCGGGTCTAGCAAATTTAACTCTTTTTTTTTAACTAGTTTTTTTTTTATTTCAACCTTAAATACTAGGTTAATTTGAAATTCAGTTTCATAATTGGTTTCGTCTTGCCTTTTATAAGGTTATCGCGATCTAAAAAAAACATCTCGATACTGGGTTGATGTTTAATTTCACAATTGTCTATTTTTATTACCATATAAGTAAATAAAAATAGTTTTGAAAAACAAAATTATAATCCCAGTGGAGTCTATAACTCAGTTCACAGGTTTGACGTACTAACCCAGTTTACCCGATTCACAGGTTTGATTAATTTACCCGCTGATAGGATATGTTTTTTTTTTTTGCTTTGGGTATTTTAATTGTTTTTTATTTATTATTTTTTGTTTTCATCTTTCAGTATTGGATTGATTGAGAAATATACTGCATTATGGATTTTTGTTTGCTTTCTATAGGGATAATTGTCTCAAATAAATGTTTATTTTTAAGTTAGTGCTCAATTTTGTGAGCATATATTTTTATCATATAATTAAATTAAAAAATTTATAAAAAATTTATTAAACCCAATAAAGTCCATGACCTGGGTCGCTAGGGGACCGAGGTTGATCCAATCTTTCATTTTCTTAATATTTTTTAAAAATTGTCATCTTGAAATTTGTTTAAAAGCTAAGTCATGTTTTTATTGATCATCAAGGTTGTATTTGGACCTATTAAATAGATTGATTGAAGTCGAGTTAGGTCCTACACGGTTTAATTGAATGCTTGAGTGAGGTAAAGAGCTAAATCGAGATGTTTCAAAATTAATCTACTTGGTCAAGTTTAATAACACGGATAAAAAAATTCTTCATGCTCTTGATATTTTTTTACACTAAAAAAAAATTGGTCCGACTCCCAACTGAGCACGGGCCAATGTATCAGTATACTGTATCAATCATAAGGGGGAAGGACAATTAACCTCTTGATTTACATCTTAAACTAACCATGTCCAACCATTTTTAAGGTGATGGTTTTAATGCTTTCCCGGTAGCTTTCAGATCAGGTTGGAATATTATGGATTCCGTTAGTTTGGTGGCAGAGCGCTTAAATTCGTTGAGGAGAAGTCTTTTAGGGGGAACATGGCTATAATTCTTGTCACATTAGTAATACTTAAAAAGATATATTTACATACTAATATATAGAATAACTGTTTTTTTTTTGTATTTTCAATTTTTTTTTAGTTATAACCAAGTTGGTTAAGGAGTAATTTGGTATTTTAATAAATATAAAAGGGAAGATTACTCTAACTGTAACACCCCGAGATTTTTTTCATGATAAATACAATTCCCATGAGCCTTGAACTCAGGAACATGAGGATTTTTTTCCGATATCTATAACGTCTTAGTTCCACACACAATGTACCATAATAAATAATAAATGGTTAAGGAAATAAATTAGCATTTGATATAATAGAAACATAATGACTAAGAAATGAGAAAAACATAAATACTTTTTCTCTGTGGTTACAACTCCCAGAAATTTAATACTATCCGAACTACTCCTAAAACAACTGTCTCGTAATGAAAACTTTCTTCTTGTCATTCATAGTAGAAGTCCTGCATAAAACTAATATTTATGTAAATCTGAACAACTATAATTACATAAAAGTAGAACCACTGATTCCCTACACTTTCATGTTATCGTTAGGTTATAAGTTACAACATGCTCTTTGTCCGCAAGGTCTCGACATGTTTGTCCACAAGATCTCAGTTCATTAAAGTATATTGCACCTCTGTATTTCCGCAACTACACTTACTCTTGCTCATGCTAGTTGGGTATACCACCCATCATTTCTAAAACAGTTATCCCTTATCTTTACGCAGAATCACCCATTTATTTCACATTTTCTAATAGTGAAATCGACTAATCACTTTAATCCAGTCATTGCTATGCCAATGACCATTTCAATTACTCTGTTCGGCATCATCTTGAATATACATCTTGAGATCTACGCATTCACCCATTCGATCACGTCATCCTGCTAACAAATATCATAAACTTGTTTTATTAACCGTTATTTTTAACGTGAGTACTCCCCATTGCTTATACCCTATATTATCACATCACATCTTCCATTCTAACAATTTCATTTCTAACACTGAATAAACACTAGTTCCTATGAAAGGAACTAGGTTCCCATTCGGTTCCATCAATTACGGTTCCTTTCTCCCTGTCCGAGTCACTAATGTCGTACAACAACTTTATAGACTAAGGCACAAACCCTTCGATCTAAACCTTTAATTAGAATTTATGTTTAAAGCCTCGATCCCTAGTGCCCTTCCATTAACGTCTTTAGTAATTCCTGGACACTAATCAACAATATCACTCCAGCAAATAGTGTCATGTACCAGCACTAACTGATCAATACCAAGTAATAACTCCTTGTCCAGGATCGCCCTAACAATTATATTCGGCCCGTCCCAGCCGTTTAGGAACATTTTTTTTTCTCAATCCAAGCCATGCAATAAGTTCTTAATCAGACAACCATTCTCATTCCTCTTCACCAAGCATTCGACCTTCACCAGTTAGTAATGCTCATCGCCCAAAACGGGGTATAATGCTGCAATAATTCGAAAACAAGAATTATCATGACATCCCAATCGTTTTCACGTATTCAATCACAATACACATTTTCTTTTTCTGATAAAATGTTTTTTTTTCAAAAACAATTTAAGATTCCACATTAACATTATACCGCGTATACCAATTATCCACTCGATAATTGCTTCTATTCGTAACCCTTCAACCAGGACATTAGTCTCAAACATCCAGACAAGTAATTCCTCACATTATGCCCATTTACCAGGCATCTATTTTATTTACCCAAACTCAAAGACGACCCCGGGTTCGAGACCATTACTTTTGACTATCCAAAAATCCAACCATCTAACATTTGACATTAACCCAGTTACCGGGTCATTAATCCATTCATCCAATTCCCGGCACCACCCCCATCACTAGATCTTTTATTTATTTGCCCCATTCTCGAGCATCGACTCCATCACCAGGTCTCTTATTTATTCACCCAATTTACCGGGCATTGACCCCCTTACCGGGCCACTGATTCATATGCCTAATTTCCTAGGCACTAACCCCCTTTACCAGATCACAATTCATTCGTCTAATTTTTTCGGCACTGACTCCTTTTTTCGAGTCACTAATTCATCCGCCCAATTTCTCCGGGCACTGACCCCTTTACCGGGTCACTAATTCACCCGCCTCTTTTCCCGGGCGCTGACCCTCTTTACCGGGTCACTACTTCATCCGCCCAATTTCTCCAGTGCATCGACCCATTTATCGGGTCACTAATTCATCCGCTTATTTTTCCGGGCGCTGACCCCCTTTACCGGGTCACTAATTCATCCGCCCAATTTCTCCAAGCACCGACAACCCCTTTATCGGGTCACTAATTCATCCACCCTTTTTCCCGGGCGCTGACCCCCTTTACCTGGTCACTAATTCATCCGTCTATTTTCCCGGCGCCGACCCCCTTTACCTGGTCACTAATTCATCCGTCTATTTTCCCGGCGTGACCCCTTTACCAGATCACTAATTCATCCGCCCAATTTCTCCAGGCACCGACGACCCCTTTATTGGGTCACTAATTCATCCGCCCTTTTTCCCGGGCGCTGACCCCTTTAGGGTCACTACTTCGTCCGCCCATTTTCCCTAGCACCGATTCAACGTATAAATTTGTCCACAATTAGCACAATCATAATATACATAATAATATCACAAAAATACTTTATTATCAATTAAAAGCATAACGCACTACAATCTTTTTTCAAAAATATACGATATCGTTCGTATCAATCATTACAATCCTTCAATCGGTTCCGGTGTCGCCAATTCCTCATTGAGCAGCCATAACTTTTCAATTTTCTTAATAATAATATCACATCAATTTTCATATTTAAAATGGCATTATAAGAAAAATTACTACATCTTAACATTCGTAAAATTTCCTAAATAGATTGGGTGTCGGGCACCTACCTGCAGATCCGGGTCACGGAATGCACGACCCTGATATTGTCCTCCCATAGGCAACTCTCCTGTACCAACAAGAATTTCTAAATCACTTATACAATTATTTCTTTTTGAAATAATTTATATTTATTTCGCCATCGCGAAATTAAATTTAAATTTTATATTCATAAATCACTAATAAACTACTTTACCCATAATCAATTATTTTATTTATAATACATTTATCGCCATGGTCTATCCAAGTAATAAATTGGTTGTTTTATCCATTCCATGACTTCAATTCCACCATTTCCCACAATCCTTATATATTACAACAATAAGATTAAACAAGGATTTTGTCATAATTTAACAACCAACTTTAACAACTCAATTCATTTATTTTCATGAACTTGGTCAAACCTTTATAAGATGGAAAATTAAGATTTTTCTTCCATCCTATTTAATTTGCAATTCAATCCTTCTCACCATGTTTCTTAACATATTTCAACACTAATTTTATCATTACCCACATCCACATTCCATCCTTTTATTTCTTTCTTCACTTTGCCAAATTTCTTAGTTTAGTAAGGATGACATTTATTTTCTTTCTTCTTCTTCTTCTTCTTTTTTTTTGCATCCTACTTGTTTATGCATTACTTAACCCTATTAAATATATTTCCATTCACACTAAAATTCTAACTTAGTCAAATACAATTTTCCTCTTCTTCCATCATTTAACCTTGCCGAATTTATTTTTTAAAAAACATCCAAGGAGGGATCAATTCTTCTTTGATTCTAGTTTTCAAAACCTCATCTAAGATTACTTTTATTCATTTGAGCATGGTAATTTTTCTTTTCATCAATCACATACATTCTCTACATTTTTTTACCAATGCCAAAATTTCAAGTAAAGGGTAGCATGAAATTTCTTCAACTTTTTACTCAATTAAACACTAACCCATTCAATTCTCATGTCAACAAATAAAATTTCATCACAATATCACAAATTACTACAACCAATATGCTAATCACAAAGTTCCATAATCAAGCCCATAATCACCCAAGCATACATGTATGAAATTTCTACAATCAACACAATACAATCATATTTACTGCTAAGATAACAAGGAATTTAATTAGAAGAAACCTCAAGGTGAAACCACCCTTTTTTCCTCCCTCCTTCTTCTTCCTTTCTCCACACTTCATTCTTCCTCAACTAGCTTTAAAACCTTAGATCACTCAAATATTTAGTGTAGCTCACCATAAACCTTCTTAATTATCTTAACTCTCCATAATCATGCATTATTTTCAAAAATGGATGAGAGAATTGTAGAGAAATGTAAGAAAATCCCTAACTCCCCTTTCTCTCCATGTAGCCCGCTGGACACCCAAGCAAATTGGGGTTTATATAGTAAAATTTTCATTATTTGCATTTAAGCCCTTGCCTTTCATGTTTAAATTTATTTAGTCCCCATGAGTCATTTTCTTTTCTTTTTCCTTTTGGTCGGTAGAAAACAGCCCTTTAAAGGCTGACATTTCAACTAATTTATTCCATCTTTCTTTTAATTATATCACCATGTGTTTCTGGTATATGTATGTTTTTTACCCGATTACTGGTACTTTTTCGTGCAAATTCTAAAAGTCACCAGACATAATATTCTAAAAATTTTGAAACTTTACCCCATGGTAAAATAATATATTAGAATGCTCCACACAAAGTTTCAACTCAATTTGTCAATCATATCAAAAGTTATGCGCGATAGCGCAAAACTGGTTAAATTGCAATTTTTCTAAAAAATCCCAATTTCTTCAAAAATTCTGAAATTTTAACCCAAGCTAAGAAAATATATTATAAGTCTCCATGAATATTTTCAGATTTTTCTGACAACCCGATCGAGAGTTACGAATTTTTAACATAAAACTAGTCGATTTATGATTTTTCTCCAAAAAATCAAAATCTCCTTATTCCATCCCTGCATAAAGCACCCAATTATTTTACTATCTCATCGGAGCCACTTTACTATATTTATTTTTCATTTTTTTTAGTCATGGTTTGTTCCCATGCCACGACAACATTACCGATTTCTCGCTGGTGTTTACACCAGTACTTTTCATACATTTCTTTTCTTTTTGACCGGGGGTTTACACTAACCCTTTCGCATTTTAGTCTTTTTTTCACCCTGCCTCCATTCTTTTATAAATTACGTTTTACATCCTATAAACTATAATTCGATAACACTTTATACAAGTGCTAAAAAAAATCAATAAAAAATATCAAATTATATACAATATTGCCATTATATTTCAATTATTAAAAAACTTTTGCTTGTTAAAATCACAAAATTGCCATACAATTAAAAATTACCTTTTTATTATTTTTGGTGTTCGAATTACAAAACTACCATAATTATAAGATTGCCCATTTTGTTTTGGATTTTTATCAAACACGTGGTAACATTACCAAAGCATCAACAAGTACTAGATTCTCTCTTCAATCTTGAAAACTTCACATCTTAAAAATTGCAAAAATAAACTATTGTACTCATATACGTGTATTTTCCATTCTGATAATGTCTTAAAAAATCCTAGTAGCTTAGAAGCAAGTCTTATGTGTTGGAAAATCATTTAATCTCTTAGTTATAGCAATTTAATTCAATCTCCCTAACTAAGGTGGCTGTTAGCTCGTGTCTGGTACCTGATAATCCAAAGTGACTAGTAGCTAGTACCTACATAAGGTTTCATTTGGTAAATGTAGGGACTCTTGAATGTTTAAGTAAATATATTTGTAGAAAGAAAAGACAATAATATTTTAGAGAGAGATGCTCTAAAAATATGTATGCAATAGAGAAAAAAGATTTTGAACCCTTGACTAGGGTGATTAAGAGGGAATTTATAGCCCCTGAAACTTGTCATTTTACTAGAGTGGAGGAGCTGGAGAGTCATTTCCTTACGGTAGCCTTAAACGATGGATAAATATCCCTTATATAATATTAATAATAGATAAATATCTCTTACACGACATTAATGACAATGAAAATACGGTAGGCCATTAAAAAATTGTTATACACCTAAAGATGCAAGGAGATGAATATCATCAACATCAATATTTTATGTTAAAAGTTATAAGAATAAATAAAAAAATCTTTATGGCCCATCAAAGGCCTATAATGACCCCCAAGCCTTTCGCTCTTTGCACTTGGCATATTGCCAAGCCCAAAGATGACGGGTCTAGTAGCTCGCTAGACCTGTGCTCAATTACGCTGAATGCGTAGCTGGATCCAATAATGCAGGGTCTGGCAGCTCACCATACCCATGTCCGTTTGGGCTTATTGTTTAGCTGAATCCAAGAAAATAAGGTCTGACAGCTCGTACATACCGATATCTATTTGGTTCAATGCATAACTGGACCTAAAGATGTTGTGTATGACAACTTACTAGATTTATGCCCATTTGGATTTGGCTTATAGCCACACCCAGGGGCGTTAGGCCTAGAAGCAAATCAAACTTATGTCATAGATTTGTTAAGTATGCATTATTAAAATCTCTTCATTTTTTCTCTTCTTAAATTTGCCTAAAGTTACCATGTTTTTCTAATTTCACGAACCCTAAAATCACTAAACTAGAAGCAAGATTTCTCTATCTTTTTGCCAATAACATAATCGTGTGCAAATTTGGGTGAAGTGATTAAACAAATCTATTAAAACACCATATTAGGTCTTGATTTGGGTTTATGATTGTGTTATTGGCAAAAAGATAGAGAAATCTTGTCTAGAGTTCAATTACTTTTTTTCTATGTTCATTTTATGATGAGTTACTATATATGAGGGTTGATTAGTCTTTTATCCATGTCTAAAAATTACTTTGATCTAAGGTGTAAACTATAATTTTTAAAAGAATTGAGGTAAAGTAAAAAAAAATAGCTAAACTGTAGAAGGGTCATGGTAATTTTTCCAATACAAAATACAACCTAAAAAACCAAAAGTGGTTGGTATGTGCAACATTTCTCGACTCCTAAAAAATCCCTTTCATTGTGTCATTAATATCATCGTGGAGTCTTATTCTTGTGTGGGGCGACACATGGCATCGAAGGTGGGGTGGTTTGTTGCTAGAGATTCTTTATTTCTTTTCCTTATATATTCTCTTTCCTCTACTTGAAATTTTCACTGGGCATTCAAAATTTCAGAATTATCCTCTTATTTATATAGATTTCAACTTCGATCTTTATTATTTTTATTTCTATTTTTTTCTTTGATTCTTTTGCAAAATTTTTATTTGTTTGCATGATATGGTAGTTTCTCTAATCTGGTCCTTATTCTTTTTAGTGGTTTTTTTTTGTCATTTTGTTAAATTTATTTTTTTCCTTACCATTCAATAAAAAAATTTGTAATTGTCCTTTAATTTATTTTTTATTTTTATTTTGATCCTTATCATTTTTGGTTTTAGGTCCTTTTGTATAATTGATTTTTTTTTCAATTTCATCCTTCAATATTTGATTGGTTGGGGATTAAGCTTCATTGTTTTTTCAGGTAGGGTGCTTCCGATTTAATGACCCAGGTCATGAGTTTGAAAAGTTAAAGCGGGTTAAAATCATTTTTTTGTTTTACTTATTTTCTTTTTCAATTTCGTTCTTTTTTAAAAAAGCATTGTGATTTTCTTCATTTTCTTTTCTTTTAGGTTATCCTGATCTCGTGACCTGGACCATGAGTTTGACAGGTTAACCCAGATTGACCCAACCCATATTACATGGTTTATAGGTTTGTCATGCCAACGCGAGTTGACACATACTGTTTTTTTGTCATTTTTTACTCAATTTAACCCCTTTTAATATATAATTGACTAAAAATTGAGCTTTTTTTTTTTGAAAATTTGTTTTCCATGTTATAGTGATCACTTTTTTTATTTGGTATATTCACTATTATGTTTCTATTTTTTATCATTTAATTAGAATAAAACCAACTTATTTTACCCAATCGAGTTTATAACCTAGATTGCAGATTTTTCATCCTTATTTTAAACGTGCTTATAACACCTGAACATTTATTATGCAAAACAAATCAGCCACTTGGAATTACAAGGGTACGCGTCTAGTAGTTTCTACTAACTATGATGCATGCGGGATGTTGCATGCAATTTCTTAATTTCTTTTCAGATAAAGTTCGGATCAAAGCACAATCTTGGATAAAAATAAGCATAAAACCAATGAATCAAGAATTGATAATAATGCAAAGAATAAAATGACCAAGAGTATTAATTTGTGAATGCACATGCAAAACTTATGTTATAATCACTTCAAGATCGAAAGAAAGCAGGAGCTTCTAAAAAGTTACATAGCCATCTACCGAATATATTTAAAGATTAAGCGAAAACAAAGTTACATAACTATATATCTAATATATCATGATATCAAGCAAATGAATTCAAAATATGATGTAGGCTATAACAAATTGCAAGAATCATCAAGAACTAAAATCAATTTACTTGTGGCATGGCAAAAATGTGTTTTGACAATTGGTGTTAAATTAAAGAACGATGATGTGGTTGTTAGATGGTAAAAACATGTTTGTGAATGATAAACCAGGATTAAAAAAAAAAGACAACAAAATGATGGAATAACTTTATTGTTTGAAATTTAGGAAGGAAAGGAATAAATACACAAACTAAAGTTCTTATTGCATGGCATATGTTTCCCTTATTTGACGCAAGTTGGAGAATGGCGAACAACAACCAAAATATTAATCAATCATTAGGTGGTAGGCCCGAGCTGTGGTTTTGTTGGAAAAAATAGCCAATAATAGTGAGAGAAAATGGAAAATAAAACAAAAAAAAATTCAAGCAATAGTAAGAAAAAGTAATATAAATCAGTCATCATCGTCTCATGAACATGTGTAATGATTTGGTGAAAACAACTTATTTCTTGAATAGTTGTTAGTTCATAGAGGTGGAAAGAGATTCTAAAACAACTGAAAATCAATCACATTCGAGATAGATAATAGATTGCATAGATTAGAAAGCATTAAAGTCAAATGCCTAGATTAGAAATCAATAGCTACTGAAAATTGATGAGGTAGCTGCAATTCTTATTTACAAAAGTTAAAAAGATCAGTAAGGAAAAAATATTGACAGAACAAGCCTAAATGATCAACTACAACCTGAAAGATTGTGTTAGAAATTGTTCCATTGCTAACACATATAAAATCTTTTGAAGAACTCTGAGCTATGCAACTTATAACTATACATTTGAGACCATTAAATTTTAAATTTGTATGTTCCTATAACCAAATGGAAATAATCAAACAAAAATCCAAGTACCCTTCCGAAATCTATAACTCGTGGTCAAATCTTTTATCCAATGGAAAGAAATCCAATTACTTATTTAAATAATTCCAAGAACAGAACACATTTAATATAAACAAAAAGTTATGGGAGTGGAGAAGAATTTTCAGATCTAGAAGATGAGGATTCCTAAGCATCAAAAGGTAAAACAATAAAGTTAAGAAAATGTTGAGATTAAAAGGGCATAACCAAACAACAAATAGGGATGAATTAAAAATATTAATAATTTCAAAGTATAGTTATTAAACCCGTTCTAGGGGTTGACCCGGCTAAGACGCCGAGTCCTAGGTTACTTGGACTGAACCGGGTCAACCTGGGAAAATTTTTTAAAAATTATTTAAGGTTTTAATATAAGTGTTTTTATCTCACGTTGGAAAGATAATATCTTATCCTTTTACACATTGAAAAAACATAACTTTCTTCTTATGACATGGAATATATATATAGTAATGGGCTTCCAATACCATATTAAAAAAAATAAAACCTTATTCTAGTGTTTATATAATGAACTTTGATATGAGTTAGGAACCAACAAGGAAATGATGGTAGGTTCACGTGCATATGGTTGAGCTGAGCAAGTGGAAAATCTCTTATTGCTCCCTCTATACATGTGAGGCAACACCCATGCTTTTCGGTCTTGATTGATAGTTTTTTATTATTTTACATCCCCAGCGAGAACCATATAGTTTACCTGGCAATGTTCCATGTAAAAATGTTTGTTAGCATGTTAAAAACAACAATTATAGATTTAATTTTTCAGTTTGTTAAAATAAACGGTTACACTGAGAAACACAATTATTACATGTTGCAATGTGGACATGTCAACGAAAAGGAGGGGGGTCTCAACTTACAAAAAAATGGACATGAAAGGAAAAAAAACAGGTCTCTTCTAGATTTTACCAGATCACCCAGGTTTCAGGTTGACCCGGCGGGTTAGACGGTTTTCTCCGGGCCTAGTGCAAGCCTGAGTTTTACCAGATTTAGACCCAGCCATGCCCCCGGGTCAACCCAACAGGACGGATCGGGTCTAGAAAATTGTGTAAGGGGTCTTCTCATCATACCTCCTCCTTTGATGCGGTATCCATAACTTTTCTCTTCAATTTCTCGCCTCCTTTGTTTGTCATTCTTGTAGTCTTTTTGGCTAAGGAAAGGAAAGAGAGAATTTTTTTTTTGTATTATAGAAAAGACGTGGATGTTATTTAGCCACGTCTCCATAAAATAAAGAGAAAAAAAACAAGGTAGAAAATTGAAAACACCCCTCTAACATGATTGAATTTGCTAACACATCAGGGGTTAAAGTGTCACTACACTACCACGATCCACAATAAAATGAGTCTACATCTATAGTGCACTCTACAAAAAAAAAACACATTGCATCATAATATCAAACACGCACTTAATCAAACTTTGAGCAATGATGTCATCCTGCTCCATAAGAATGTTGTTTATACATGTATTGTTCAGTGTATTTAGAAATTATTAGTTTATGGACTAACATTATGTAACGAGGAGACCAAAAATTTTTCAAACCTAAAAAAATGTTCATGTTTTAGAAAATGGTTTGAAATTGTTATTAAACTAAAAAAATATAATCATCTTGAACTTTGTTTTCCATTAAGATCAATTTTTCTATCAAAAAATCTCTTGTTTATGTTAGCAAACACAATATTTTTTAACAAGAATCATTGGTCTTTTTTAAAAAAAAATTATGATTGTTAAAACAAGTTAATAAAAAATATTAAAATAGTATATCCATATTTTATGCGTGGTTAAAAGCTAGAAAAAAACATAAATGTGATAAAATCTTTTTCAAAATCTATTTAAAATTTTTAAGACTAAAAAAAAAACAATTTGAATAAAAATTTCATGAATAATTTATTATTAGTATTATTATTTTTCATATTAGATACTCAATTATTTAGAAAAATATTAAAATTCAAATTATAATAGTATTTAAGAACTATATTCAAATTAAAGAATAAGTGAATCTGATATTTTTTTCGAGGGGCAAAAAACACAAATGAAAAAGAAAAATACAACAAAGGACCAGACCCGCGCGCTCCTGACATGAGCTTACTCGGTCAAAACCCAATCCTTGGTCCATCAACTTGTTTTATGTGGTTGAGTCGTGACTTGGACTTTACCTTGAGTCAATCCCAAATTGTGTTTTACTTGCATTCTTGAAAAAACATCAAAAATTCAAAAACAAAAACATAGCACACATCATGAATTTAATAACAAATTTATTAAGTTCATTGGGAACTTGGCCTAAAATTTTAAAATACCAAAAAAATTATTTTGTTTCTATTGTGATATTAGAGTTTACAAACTTATACATAAGACGTGTTCACAATATTAAAATAAAATGCATAATTTTTGTTTTGACTTTAGAATGATTAGGCTATACCCGTAAAGTGATGGTCCACTCTACTAGGATGAGCCGACTTTAACCAATACACATACCAACGGTTAGAAAAACACAACACTGCCTTGGTAATTAGACAAATGAACAATACAATTTACCCTAAATAAAGTGTACTAGAAGTGGTATGTTCTTCTTATATACAATTAGTCCCCCTGTCCAGACTCTGAAAACTAGTTAATGTTTTTAGCGACCAAAATGCTATGTGACAACTCCAAACTCTTTTAATGATAAGGACAAGAATTCCTTAATTTTTTACCCATCATTAAAAATCCTAATCTAAGAGGATGATTCTTTGCGATCTTTGCACACGTGCAACAGATTCAATGATCTAAAATTTATCTAATAATCCATATTTTTTCCCAAATTTATTCTCAAATTGGGTATGATATCATGAATGTTTGAGATTATGGTGTAAAGTACTTTTCAAAATAGATTTTGACTTAAAAATGCTTCAAAATTATTTTTTAACTTTTATTTTTAATATTAACATATTAACACCATTAAAAAACATAAAAAAAATACCAATTTAATATTTTTTTAAACAAAAAATACTTTAAAATTATACAATATACTAAAAGTGCTCAGTGTCTCTCTCACTGTTTATGTAAACACAAATTATTATGGATTGAAGCGGTATAACAGAGTTGTCCTTGCCAAAAAAACTTGCTAAGCATGCGGTGGAGGGGGGGTGAGGTTCTCTTTTCTATGAGATGCATATGGTATTGAAAGAATGATTGGGGACAAAATGGTCAGTTCGGATTTTGTAAGGGCATGGTAAGGCTGTCAGGCCCCAAATCTTTGGGGCATAACAAGACTATCAACCCTAGGCGCTGGGGCATGACTAGACTGCCAAACACCTGACACTAGGGTCTGACATGACTGTCATACCTTGGGCGTCCAAGTCAGGCAGAGCAGCCAGATCTCAGGCGTTTGGGTCAAGCATGATAGCCAGACCCAAGGCTCCGGGGTTTGCGCCCGGACCCGAAGCTCTTGGGTTCGACGTCCGGACCCATGGCTCTTGGGTTTAGCGTTTAAGAGGGGTCCAAAGATCTTGGACCTGGCGTTGCAGCAAGACTCACTTAAATTGGATTCGACAAGTTTAATATTTTTATTAATATTAAAAATATTATTATTTGTATCATAATAATAATAATAATAATAATTATTATTATTATAATTAATATTATTAATATAATAATTAATAAATTTTTAAAAATATTATTAATATTGAAAAACAACCATGGATTTGATTTGAGGAGTAAAATTATTATTATTATCACCATCATTAATAAATTTGATAAAAAATATTATTATTATTGAAGAAAAACCATAAATTGAAATTAAAGGGATTAAAAACTACAACAACTTGAATCAAGTGAATTTATTATTATTATTATTATTATTATTATTAAATTTGAAAAAATATATTATCATCAAAGAAAAACCATAAATTTTATTTTAGAAAATTAAAAACTATAAAACTTGGGCCAAACCGACTCAAAACTCTTAGGTTCGGTCTTGGATCTAGTTTTAGAGATAATGTAATACTTTTAAATTTTAGTTTTATATATATATTTTTTATGATAAAAAAAAAACTGTGTAACTGGGCGGCGGCTAATTAGTATTACCTAAAAGTAGAAAAAGAAATTGTACCAAACACCTAATCATTTAATAATTGAGATTTGGTTATTTTTATTTTATTGTTTTTAGGCGCGGGAAAAAATAGAAAACACTAAACAGGAGGGAGATGATAAAGATAAATAAAAAAAGCTACAGTTTTGGTTTGCACCGCACGCGCTGGGACCGTACCATACAGGAATGGAGAGAATCGATCAATGAAGAGCTTCCTCTTCCCTCCTTTTTCTCCTTCTTGCTTCACAGTCAGTCACATTATCTGTCTGTCACTTCCATTATTTTCAATCTCACGCGCCTCGCTCCCTCTCGAATCCCTATTCCCTCCTCTTTCTCCTTCTTGCTTCTCAATAGTAACCATCATCTGTCTGTCACTTCCAAATTATTTTGAATTTCACGCGCCTCCCTCTCTCTCAAATCCCTAAAAATTCAAACCCCCAATTTCTCCTCTCGCAAATCCCTAATTCCACCAGTGATTTTTTTTTAATTTTAGATTTGTGAGGTGAAAAATGGTGGAGCAATGCGTGAGCAATGGTCCGGAAAGGAAAACAGTAGCGAAAAATGGGAGAAAAGAGAGAAAAAAAGACAGAGACACAGAGGAGGACGAGTGATAGAATCAAGAGCAGGCAGAGAGAGGAGAAGGAGCAATTGGTGAGAAAGAGAGTGCAGATATTGGATGGGCAAGAAGATAAAGGAAACCCTAGAAAGAGACCGAATGTCAATGCGACTGAAGAGGAGAAGGAGAAGGAGGTTGCGATGGCTGAAAGGATGGTAAATCAAGTTTTGGGGTCAACTGAAGTGCAAAAGGAGGTGACTTTAGGTGATGCTAGTGGTGCGGGTGGTGCGTTGCCTGATAAAAGTGCTACTGTTAAAGTTAAGGATACTTTAAGGCTGTTTAACAAATTTTATCTCCAGTTAGTGCAGGTATATTTCTCTTTAGAAACCCACTTTTTTTCCTCTTCTCCTACTAGTGTTTTGTTGTTGCTATGTTTACTGTTTTGCTTTTTTTTTTAAATTTCTTGATTTCAGGTATTGAGTTCGGTGGTTTCATAATGGCTTGCTTGTTTGGCCTGATTTTTGTTGTGTGTTTAGTGTCATGGCTTGTTAATGTGTTGGTTTTTGAAGATTTTGTGTTTATGTTTCATTAAATTTGAGTTGAGGGAGTTTACATTTTTTTCTATGATGCATAGGAAGAAGAGTTGAGGTGTGCGAAAGCAAAAGTTGATAAAAAGGTCTCCCAAGGTTCAAAAAAATTCCTCAAACGTTCGAAAAAATCAGCTGATAAATCCAAGGTTAGCTTCTCCTTCTGACTTTTGCTTCAGTTATGCAATTTTCTTTGCCTCGGTCCACGTTGCTTTCGCATGGTTTATTCACAATTTTTACTTTTCGTATGCGAAGGTATATCAAGTGGGTATGGATCGTTTCTTAATCTGCATCTTTCATGCAAACATTTGACGAATTACGCTCTTATGCCATTAGAGTGCCTTGAATGAAACATTATTGTCTTGATCTTCTCATTATGTGACTTCCTATCCATTTTGAGGTCCTCTGGGATAGTGACACTCTGGTAAGCTCCTACTTCAATAGCGTTGATGTGAACATTTAGCAGAATCTGGTCCGTGGGCAGTATTTGAGAGATTCGGTGCTTTGTTTTTTATCAGTTGGTTTTTATTATAGCACAAAGGGTGATTGGGGACCTGGAGGAGGATGATAAGGCTAGAAAGGAACTCAATAATAATATAAAACATCGTGTTAGTTTTTAAAGTGGATCTTTTGTGAAAAAATGGTGCTAAGGATGAAGGAATTATTCTCCTTGAAGGAGTGGCAATCACTGCTTTTATGGAAACGGGGTTGAAAGTTAGATGTAGTTGCATGCAGACTGCTCTCTGTGATGATTATCTAGGTTTTTGATGGGAACAAGCAAAAGACTACCCGTGGAAGAAGTATCCACTTTGTCCTTGATGGATGTCTTCTTTACTAATACGGAGGATTTTCTGATTTTTGTTTTGTTTATTTGTGTTCTTTGAATTAGAAAACCTATATTATTTTGATGTCATTTCCTGTGAATGGGTGACGCTAGTTGGTGTGTGTAATTTAGTGAGTGTTTGTTTTTGCATTACAACCTACTTTTTGCAAATTGAATTTTTCAGGTGTTTTTAGATGATTTCAATGTGCTGATGTCAAAAATAAAAAAAAAACAAAATCTGAAAAAACATCATTTTGATATATTTTCAATTGAAAAGCACCCTCGTCACAACACCAAACACACACTTATTCTCTCTTTATTAATAAAAAAAAGGTCCATTGGTAATTCAATTTGTACAAGGACATCTTGCCTATCAACGAGAAGCTTCCCGTGATGAGCAGAGAGAATACTTTAGGAAGCAGCCTTCAAATAAACCAGAATACTTAAAATTCAGTCATCCAAATTCCTCCATTTAACGCATATAGGTGTTCCTTTTATACGACACCAAAATGGTCTAGCTGTCCTAAACTAAATTGGAAATAGAAAAACAATTAGGAAAAAGGAAAACCATAAATACTAGATACTCCTAATGAATATTGTAATTCCCTAAATAAGCTAAGATTCCTAGATAGTACTAATATTTTCTAAGCATAATGAATCCCTAGTTAGACCACGTGTACAAGAAATCTTAAAATCTAAAATCAAATTAAAGTAACATACAAATTTTCCTTTTCTTGGTTGCATCATCATGCAACATCCATCTCGTGGAGTTATGAACGAATTTGAAGTAGGAGCATTTGAGTGATTGATTGTGTTTTAAAGCATTGAGAGTGTCTAAGTGGGATGCTATTACCAAACAAAGTTTGAATTGAGTTCTTTGCTGTCCTTCCATGATCGGAGCTGTTCTTTAATTCTTCATCTTGAAATGTGCTTTTGTAACATCTTCTAACATATATGTGCACTGATGATCTTCAAATAATATTAGGAAAGTGAATGCTGTTTTGTGATCTGGACAGTGCATATTTTCTCCTACATATGCTGATCTACAATTTTGGTGCAGAAAGAAAAACCATCTGAAGATGGTGACAAGAAAAAAGCCAAGCGTCCTGATTTAAAGGCAATAACTAGGGTAAGTGAAGATGCAACGAGTCTGACTCTTTTTAAGAAATTTTACCTACTTATGTCACTTCTTAGGGTGTTACTTCTAATAGAGCTACTCTTTATGAATAATTCATCTCAGGTGCAATTCCACCTTTCATGATTGCTCAGCTTGTCATAAATGGATGAACATTGAGTATTTCTTCTTTGTTTCACTTGTGCACCTGCTAAGTTCGTGATTTTAAATTCATGATTCATAATGTACTATATATGCTTTTCAATCACCGAAAGATTGAATCGGTTTTCTCTATTTCTTTTTATCTCTTGGTCATATCTGTACCTGGACAATTATCATCTTTGCATCTTGATGTTATAGATATGATGATGACAATGTTCCTTGTCATTTTTTCCTATCAAACTCTGTACTTTGTATTTAAATTGAACGGGACTGATTGTAGAAAAACATGATGTTATCTTTTGTTTCTTTGCAACTAGGAAATAATCTTTATTTCCTCTTCAAATTGAAATGCTCTGGCAGATGTTTGAAGCTAATGCTACAATGTATCCTGAGAAAAGAATTGGTGATCTTCCAGGTTGGTAACTTGTATTTCTATTGTTTTTGACCATTTACACTTTCATACTTTTGTTTGACTTGATTAACCTGAATATTGTGTTTAGTATCTCCTTTAACATGTATGATTCTGAAACAATCACATGTTTCATGCTGGGAAATGACTGTTGGGTCCAACTGGCAGGTATCAGTGTTGGGCACCGTTTCTATTCTAGGGCTGAAATGGTTGCTGTTGGCTTTCATAGCCACTGGCTGAATGGAATTGATTATATGGGGCAGTCCTACAGGAAGGGGGTAAGCATCAATTTTATTTGTACTGTTACCATTATTCTTATTCTTTCCTATTTGCCTTGGATGTCAGGTAGATGTATGATCATGTTTTGTTTTGTTTTTTTTTATTTCTCCATCTCGAATTGTCCAATTCCCTATGATATGTAGAATAGACACTGCTTTTTGAGGGAGAAGTCAGTGGACCTTTTATTTTGTGAATATTGTAGGTTTTGGTATGGGAGAGGGCTCTTATTCCATGGAGATGTCTTGTGTCTTATATTGTTTGGTGTATTTGGATGGGTTGCAAATCACATGTTCTTAAAAAACTATTCTTTTTTGTAGCAGATACTGTGAGATATAAGTCTTTTTGATTTTGTTCTGGAGTTTTTTTAGGAGTTTATATGGCTGATATTTGATGGGATCAAATTGCCCTTTTGTATTGATTTTGATGTGATATTTTTTTTTACATGGAGGATTCTAGTTCTCCACATTTTAATCTTCACTTCTTTACTTTACATTGATACAGTACTCTTTTATAAAAAATAGTGTTTAGAATGAAGGATGCTGTTTGAGCATGTCTTTACCCAATCCCTCGGTATTTCTCAGTATTTTTTGGACATCTGTGATAGGTTATCCACGATTGAAGATTTCTTGCTTTGTAGCTTAGTCATGGTGTAAAATCATATTTTTGCACATCTAAATTTCGTAAGTCAATAACTACTAGTAATTAGAGGATTTTTGACTCAACGGATTTGTACATTACACGATACGGATTGATGTGACAACCATTTTTCCTTCAAAATTTACAGGTGTACCATAATTATACGTTCCCACTTGCCGTGGCCATTGTTATATCGGGGATGTATGAGGATGACTTGGATAATGCCGAGGATGTTATCTATACTGGCCAAGGTGGGCATGATTTAACTGGAAATAAGCGTCAAATTCGTGACCAAAAGTTGGAGCGCGGTAATTTGGCATTGAAGGTGCAATTAACTTAATCCCAAAACCTCCTCAATGGGTATTTCTTTTCCACTGTTGGCATTTGAACTTGTACATATATTATTTAGTATTATGGTATATATAATGTGTAAAGTTTGTTATGCCTTATATGGCATATTGGACTATTGGTTTCTACTCTCATTAGCTTAAATTTGAGTTGGATGTTCAAAATTTATGATAGGACATTTAGTCTTGTTATGTTTCCTTACGTTCTAGGGCTATTCTTTGGGCTAGGGATGGCTATCAAGAGTGTAAGTGCTGATCTTTTTGGGGGCGTCAATCAGATTTGTGAGTGCCCATTTGGCCTTGTCTCCAGTAAAGTCACTTGCCATTTTAAAAGATAACAAGTGAAACATCCTGTATTAAGCTAACTAGTAGTAAGCCAGGATAAATTGAGGGAGAGGAAATGATCTTGCTTGTTTGCTTCGGATATGACAATATTTTTCTCAATAATTTGAACACTGATGTAAATAGTTGCATTTCTTAATCATAAAATCATTTTATGCATCAATGGACCAATGTTGTCTTGCTAATAGGTACACTAGATAATTTGGGTTGGGTTTCCAGGCGTGTTTATGGTTTAGATTAGCAAGTCTGTCACCCTTTTCGCTGTTGATACATAGGAGAGCAAGCACAGGGAAGGGGAAAGGTGAGATTAACACCCACACACAACATAAAGGGTTCGAGATCAGACTATCAAACTGACATTTTTTTCTCTCTCCATGAATGCATGCACTTTTGTTGGGCTGGCAGACTAATGTAGGATCCTGTGGTTTGGCTTTGGATTTAAAATCTCATTGCTTGAGTACTGCTTGTTCTGCATTTAATTGCAGAATTGTGTGGAGCAATGTGTTCCTGTACGAGTTGTTCGTGGCCATGAATGTGCCAGCAGCTACTGTGGCAGAGTTTACACCTATGATGGCCTGTACAAGGTACATCTCTAATTCACATGGTGTTTGTGTACTTGTTGTGCCAATTAACTTGATGCAACAAGTTGCAAGAAAAACTGTACGAGATATGTTGTGGCCCTTTTGACTGTTGATTCCTACTTTGGCCCAGATTTTGTTTTTTTTTAGTCATTTTAAAATTAGGTCCACTCTTTCAGTTTTATGCACATAGGATCTTGGTGTAATGAGGTTTAGACTTTAGATCTTCAATCAAGCTCTTATTTTCTAAAAGAAATTAATTGAAAATCATCTAATTTTAGTGACTAAGGGTATAATTGAAAATGAGAAGATGGAGAGTGAGCAGCAACTGAAAGAAGGAAACTGTGCATATTACTGTTATCTGGTTCCATGGAGGCTGCTCCATTTTCCTGTTTTGCAGGCTGCAGTTTGTTAAAAGGGCAATTGATATTATATCACCTGAATTAAAATTGAGTTAAAATCATTTATTGCTTTTGCCAACCATTTCAAGTTTAACAGGGGATCTTTTGAAGTTCTTCTCCTGGTTTTAAAGGAAAAAGAAAACATAATTAAACATCTGTGTAAGAAGTGACATCATGAAGTTCAATTATTAGTCAATAGCTCTCTCTCTGTCCATAATGCTGGTCCATTTCCATACAGAACGACTTTTGAACTAGTGTGGTAATTACCCTTCATATGTACACCTTCATTCTTACACAGCAGCCAACCATTTGTTGGAAGAAAAAAGTTTGAACCTTATTGTTCTATTAAATATCTTGTCCATAGGATGAGCTTTTTGCTAACAGCGATGGGCAAAATAAGAACTTCCACAATAATCACTGTCAGGCTTTGGGCAATGGCATATACTGTAAGGGCTGGAAGAAGCAACGTTAGACCTATACTATAGGATATAGGGGGCGGTTGCATATTTCTTTCTTACTTCTTTTTTCCTTTTTCATGCTTACCTCTTGTATTTTTCCATCTCTTCCTATTCATGTTTTGCCAAGAGTCAATTGTTCTAATTTCAGCTGATAGTGTTTTTACTTGTTTTACAGGTTGTTCAATACTGGGCAGAGAAAGGTTTATCTGGATTTACTGTGTTTAAGTATCGACTGAGGCGTCTGGAAGGGCAGCCAATTCTGACCACCAACCAGGTTTTTATGTTTCCTTTTCTATTCAAAGACATTTTTACTTTCTTGACTGACTGTTGTTCATTGGCAAAATCTCTTGCTTAGAGATACCAGTATGGTTATTATTTTCTATATTCAGAATTGTCTGAATCAAAAGCTGCAGTGTAGGCTCCTGCAGCTCATTGGTCTTGTTGTACAATAGGCTCTACTATATGTCTTTATTTATTTGCTTGTGCGATTAATAAAAGCAAATTTCACTGGCAACACACTCTCAGTTGTTGATATGAAATGGTGCACCAATTTTAGGCTATTACAACAGGGTTGTCTATGAATACAAATGTGTCTTGTTTTAGTTTTTGGATATTGTAAAAAAAGGGTGTTTGCAAAGCATATGCTACACATCCTACGTTTTGGACATGCCCACATTTTAGTTTAATATGCTCCAAATACACTTGGGTCCAGCTTATTAAAGCCCACAGGAGAATCAGCTGAGGTCAGTTTCATTACCATCTGTAGTACCTCAGTTCAGCATTCAAAGTGCTAGCTCAGATTGCTTCTGGGGTCACCAGACCTCGAATAAATATCATGAATTCTCACACATGATGTGGGTTCTAGAGCATTATATTGATAGTATGGCGTAGCCAAATAGGTTTTAGTATTTATTCTATCATTCTCTCTGAAAACATAGAAGAAGAAAACAAATATTCTCTCTTACTTTTACATTGATCAATCTATCCCTTATATACAAGATAGGAACCCTATATAGGAAAGTAGACTAATTAGAATCCCTACAATTAGGACCCTATATTAGGAAATAATTAGGCTCTATATTATTTTCTAATTATGTGCTATTTACAACCTGCAACACTCCCCCTCAAGCTGGAGCATAGATATTTATCATGCCCAGCTTGTTACAAAAATAATCAACCCGAGCCTCGTTTAGAGCTTTCGTGAAAATACCCCCCAATTGTTCTCCAGCCTTCACATACCCTTTGGAAATCAAACCTTGCTGTATTTTCTCACGGATGAAATGGCAGTCAATTTCAATGTGCTTAGCTCGTTTATGGAAAACAGGATTATATGCAATATGAAGAGCAGCTTGGTTATCAGACCACAATTTTGCCGGTACTGAAGCCTTGAGGCCTACTTCAGTTAAGAGCTGATATATCCATATTATTTCACACACAAATTGTGCCATGGCTCTATATTCTGATTCTGCACTCGATCATGACGCAACAATTTGCTTGGAACAATAACCTGATGGGGATCTTCTATCTACCTTGGAACTTGCCCAATCTGCATATGAAAAACATTCAATATGAGTGTGTCCGTGATTTTCATACAAGATACCACGTCCAGGTGCTCCTTTTAAGTAACACAAAATCTGTTCTAAAGCTGCCCAATGGTGAACTGTTGAGGATGACATAAACTGACTTACAACACTGACAGAATAAGCAATATGTGGACGAGTCACTATAAGATAATTCAACTTCCCAACTAGTCTTCTATATTTCTCTAGATCTTCAAATAATTCACCATCTTTTGTAAGTTGCGAATTAGGAATCATTGGGACACTACATGGTTTCGCCTCTAATTTCCCTGTCTCGGTTAATAAGTCAAGCACATATTTCCTCTGAGATAGGAAGATACCTTTTTTGCTCCTATTTACTTTGACACCCAAGAAATACTTTAGCATCCCTAAATCTTTCGTGTGAAACTGAGTGTGAAGAAAGGACTTGAGAGATGAGATTCCTGTAATATCACTTCCAGTAATGACAATGTCATCTACATACACAATTAAAAGAATTATGTCAGCATCAGATTGTTTGTAGAAAACAAAGTGGTCAAACTTATTTTTTGTCATGCCAAACTTTTCAACTGCCTGACTAAATTTTCCAAACCAAGCACGAGGACTCTGTTTCAAACCATATAGAGATCTGCGAAGATGACAAACTTTCCCATACTCCCCCTGAGCAACAAATCCAGGAGGTTGCTCCATATAAACTTCTTCCTGAAGATCACCATGAAGAAAAGCATTCTTGATATCTAGCTGATGCAAAGGCCAACTATAAGTAGCAGCCATAGAAATAAATAACCCATCAGGATTTACTTTAACCGTGAACACCCACTTACATCCAATAGCTTGTTTCCCTGGAGGTAATTTGACCAAGTTCCAAGTACCATTGTCATCTAAAGCATTCATTTCCTCTATCATTGCATTATGCCAGTCAGGATGAGATATGACTTCATGAATAGTTTTGGGAATAGAGATGGAATCGAGAGAAGCAATAAAAGAACAAGAAGATGACAAGTGGTGATAAGAAACAAAGGAAGAAACTGGATAAGTACATTGGCGTTTACCTTTGCGTAAAGCAATAGGAAGAGCATCGCTTGAGGTTGGATCTGATGACGAAGGAGCTGGTGTAGGACATGTAGCAGGAGGGATTTGTCGTTTGGAGTAGACTTGAAGAATGGGAGGCTTAGCAACATCCGGTTTAGAGACAGGTTCGAGAGGATGTGATAGTATAGACTAACAAGTCATTATCCTCCCCCTGACAAGCAGGAGTGGAGGATTGAAAATATGGTGTAGCTTCCAGGAAAGTAACATCAGCTGAGACAAGATATTTATTGAGACTAGGACAATAGCATCGATATCCTTTTTAAAGATGAGAATAACCAAGGAAAATACACTTCAAAGACTTGGGATCTAATTTGGTGACATGCGGACGGACGAACATCCCGGACAAAACAAGTGCTACCAAATATCCTAGGTGCAATAGGAAACAATGACTTGGTTGGAAAAAGGATATTGTAAGGGGTCTCATCATGAAGAACAGAGGAAGGCATACGATTAATTAAAAAACATGTTGAAACTGCATCAGCCTAGAAAGATTTGGGAACATTCATGTGAAATAATAGGGCTTATGTTGTTTCAAGAAGATGTTTGTTTTTCCGTTCTGCTACTCCATTCTGAGGAGTATCAACACATGAAGTTTGATGAAGGATGCCATTGTGAATCATGTAAGTTTGAAAAGATGCTGACAAATATTCTTTGGCATTATCACAACGCAATGTATGGATAGAAACATTAAATTGAGTTTTAATCTCAGCACAAAAAGCACAAAAATGAGAAAACAACTCAGAATGACTTTTCATTAATTATAACCAAGTCACTCGAGAGTAATCATCAACAAAAATAACGAAGTACTTAAATCCAGTTTTAGACGGAACTGGACAAGGACCCCAAACATCAGAATGAACTAATTCTAAAGGAAAACTTGCTCTTTTATTGACTCGAGGATGAGAATGAAGACGATGGTGTCTGGCAAACTGACACGACTCACAATCTAATAAAGACACCTACTAAACTGTGGACAAAGTTTCTTTAGCAAAGGTAAAGAAGGATGGCCAAACCGACAATGCACCTTAAGAGGGGTTGTTACACCATAACAAGCTATGGATTTGGGTATTTGTGTGTCAAGAATGTAGAGACCTCAGACTCATGTCCTTTACCAATAATCTTCTTCGTCATAAGATCCTGAAATAAGCAATGATCAGGAAAGAATAAGATGCAACAGTTAAGCGCACGAGTAAGTGTGCTTACAGAAATTAAATTAAAGGACAACTGAGGTAAATGTAGAACGAGATGATAAAGGAATCAAAGGAGTTAGGGTAATTGTGCCGAGACCTAAGAACACAAGATGTTGACCCATCTCGCTAAAGCAACATTAGAGGTGGATGTATTTGACTGAAAAGTAGAAAAGAGATTGGAATTACCTGTCACATGATCTGTGGCACTAGAATCAATGACCCATTTGGAGGATGAGGAAATAAGACAAGTATTCGATTTACTTGACTCGACAATGGTAGGAACGTGAGTAGATGAAGACTTTAAAGATTCTTGGCACTAAGAGAACTTGACAAATTCGTCTGCAGAGATAAGAAATGATTTTTCAGATGTATCATTAGTAGATGCAATATGGGCCGAGTGAGTTTTCGAGTTTTGTTTTGTAGTCTTCTACAATCACGTTTCATATGTCCCGGCTTATGACAATAATGATACACAATCCCTCCTGAATCTTGTGTACGATCAAAATTGCTTGCCTCTCCTTTGTTACCGCCTTTGTAATGTGATCGCCCAGCTTCATACTCATTAGTTCGACTGACGAGCACTACTATACTGGACAGGTGGAGAACTTTCTGTGCGAAGTACCCTACTAAATGCATCTTGTAATGAAGAGATCTCAGAACTAGAGAGAATTTGAGATTTGGCAGTCTCAAATTCAGAAGGGAGACCAGCAAGAAAACTCATGACAACCATCTTCTCCCTTTGAATTTGCTGTATTTTTACATTAGGACTAAAAGTTGACAACATATTAAGCTCTTCATAAGTTATTTTAAAATCCATAAAGTAACTTGTAAGAGACCTATCATGTTTTTCTGCACGGTAAAAGGCTTTACACACCTCATAAATGCGGGAAACATTCTCTTTTCCAGAATACAAGAAATCCAGATATTCCATCAATTCGTTGACAAATTCACAATGATTGATCAAGCCAATTACCTCATTATTAATGGAGTTCTGTATCTGCAAGAATAATCGGGCATCCTACCTCGGCCATGCCTGTCTTGAATCATCTTTAGGTGGATCATTAGTCATATGATTATCCTTATCGATACTCCGTAAATAAAGACGAATGGTCTTACTCCAATCCAAATAATTGTTAAAAGCATCTTACACCACCGTCCCTTAACTAATCGTTGATAGGGCTCACCTCAACTTTCTGCAGAAAGTACAATTTTCATTACGGTTTCTTACCCCATAAAAGTTTTTGATTGTAAAACACTCAGTGATGCTGCTTCTCTCAACCATCATGTTTTTATTCTATGCATAATATACTGGATGTTCCCTCCCTTTCAATCACTTTTCTTTGATTGGATGTTGCTTATAAGAATGGAGTGTCATTTGGATATTGTTCTCCATATTCTTCATAGCCAACTCAATGATTCTGCATATACTTAATAGGATGTAGTGATTTCTATTAATCACTTTTTCCCTCTTCTGCATTCCAAATTACATTTTTCACTCTATATCTATCCTGAACAGCCTTGGATTGCACATTTATTCACTCTTATGACAGGTTCAATTCAGCTATGGACGTGTTCCCCAATCTGTTGCTGAAATACGAGGGTATAAGAATATCATTCTATTATAGTCTTGAAGCTCATTGCTTTTTGCATTACTATGAGGCATAATTAGTTTCTGTTGTTTAATTTGCTAAGGTTGGTGTGTGAGGATATTAGTGGAGGTCAAGAGGATGTCCCAATTCCAGCTACCAATTTGGTTGATGATCCGCCTGTTGCTCCATCAGGCAAGTTAAACTCTTAAATTTGTTTGCTTAATCGTTACTATTCTACGTATAATGTGAAAGTGGAAGTTAACATAGTTTAAAATCGCGGCCGCAATTGTGGCACAGCTGCAGTCAAAGCATTGTGACTGTTGCTTTTTGATTCATTAGTAACTCTAAGTCAATATTCAGTAGCACAAATGTTTAATATCTAATATGCTGAGTTAGAAGCTTGAAAAAGTTTTTCCTCTGAGCACTTGTCAAGGTGACAAGTTTGAAATGTTCTGGTTCCGCGGGCAACAACAAATCTGCTCATTTGGTGTAGCTATCCTTTGCAACTCAATAGATTCTGTATCAAAATTCAAGAGTTTAATAAACTTTGTAAGGGTATTTTTACCTATCTTAAAAACAAAATATTAAATTAAAAATCCCATTTTTTGTTTGAGAGGCAAATTGGTTGGTTGAAGGATAAGGAAACTGAAATGATCTGATTGTTTTAAATTAAGTATGGTATGTGAAAAGGTAAAAGGAATTTACTCCTTAAAATTCTTTTAAGTCCTGGCATATGAAACATATTATTGTTTTGATGTTCTTATTGTGTATATGACACTTGATTCAAATATTAAAAGAATCAAATCTAAAAGGATGGTAAAAAATAAAAGGTTTAGAGAAGGAATGTCTAGTCTTTTGCCGAGAACAATAACTTAGAGCATTGTTATTGTAATATATTGAAACAAATTAATCTGCATGCAATATAACTTTTTTTTTTACAAGAAAAATGTTTTCAGGATTGCAAGAAGTTAAAAAAAACTTAGAGATGGAGATGAAGGTGATTTTATCAAAAAAAGAAAATAAAAAGAAAAATAAAAAAGATGATGCTGTATGTGAGAGAGGTTAGAAATTAAATGGTATCGAGACTTTTTAAATCATATAAGATGATACGTTTGTAACATTCAAGGATGCTTTATATTTAAAGGTTGAAATTATGAAAAACATTAGAAAGGATTAAACAAGTGAAAGATGTGAAACATGAAAGATAACTTGATAAAATGTGAATAATGAAATGGTTAAAGGAATTAATTAGTATTACATCATGGAAGATGATTTAGTTCTTTGTATTTTACCTTTTCTGATGACATATAACACATGATTAAATCCTAAAAAAATGGTTTGGGCCTTCAAAATGCATGGTAAAATTAGAAGATATATCTGGAAGATGAAAAACTGAAAAATTAGCTAGTATGGAGCATTGTTGAAATCATGGAAGGGAAAAGGATGGATATGTTTAAAGGTCTAAATAAATACCATTTTCGTTTTGATTTTTCTAGCTTACATTAACATGAAGCATGAAGTTTTATGAACTACAGAATTGGCTCAGTATATAACTAGATAAGGGAAGAGGGTTCAAGAGCATTTTTAATGCATTTATGGGTAATGCCAAAAAGAAGTGTGAAATTTGTGTTAAGTTTCAACCAGGGACCCAATTACCAGTGGGTGAGTAAATGAAAATTCCTTCCAGAATTGGAGCAAAATGAAACTTTACAAAATCAGTCTGGACTGGGTTTTTGGCCATTTTTATATTTTGAGGGCCAACTGTATTAGGAACTTGACTGGTTTCCAGTTTTCTTAGTTGATTTGCATACTTGTCTAAGTTTACAACATTGCTTTTAAGTTTTAAGTATGTATGATTGTTTTTTTATTTTATACTTTTCAGTATTACATTCTCTTACAAGCATTTGTGATTTATTACATCTTTTACGATTCTAATTTGTGGTTCCCTAGTTTGTTGTGAGATGCCTTTCCTCTTCCCCAACAAGATCATAGCTCTCATGCCACTTATAGGAACGTTGGATAGGGTTTCTTTATTCTAGGATCTGCCCACTCATTATATTAAATCATCTCATGGTTTTACAAATTCAAAAAAACCCTTCCATTTGCAAAGTAAATAATTTATTCCCATAGCTGAGCATAAGTTTTGAAATCTGTTGGATACTGGGCCTTTTGCTTTGATGAATTGTTAGTGTGGGCTGCCTTGGAAAATGTAATGATAGTTTCTCCCATTTTTTCCTACCATCTGGTTGTTCAATCTTGTCTTGATTTGGTCACTGAATTTTTTGTACTTTGGTGCATTTGTTATCCCATCTGTCTTGACCTGCAACCATGAGGCTGTAGCCTCAAGAAGTGTGGTCACTGGTGATACTTAATGGCAGGCCTTCTAAGACCTTGGTTTCTGGGACATTACTTAATTGGACAGACCCTAAAAGGTCATTGGCCTTTTTTCTAAAGATAAAAGGAGCTCTCCGGCATTCTTGATTATGCATTTTTCCTTTGCTCTATTTCTTTCTCATTTGCTATCACTAGATCCATTAATAGGCCTAATCCAGGACTAGAAAAGTTTTTCCTTCTCTTCTGCCCAGCCTACATTTGAAACCACATTCATGCCTGGGCTTGGCCCTACTTGAACCTCAGATTTTCTAGGACAGGCCTCATGCTTTGTGATTTTTTTTTGAAAACATAAAATTATTTCATAATGAAAAAAATGTTTGAAAATTGAGAAATATGAAAAAAAATTTAAAACATTCAAGATACCAAAAAATAACCAGTTGTACTAAATTGGAATAGTTAAAATTAGCTTAAATAAATATAAATGTATTTGTATGGGGCTTTGATGGCCAAGCCTAAGCCTAATCCCAGACTGTGGTTATAAATGGTATACTGTTTCGTACTTGGAGAGTTGGACTGTTGTGCCTAAACCCCAGGGAGGAGTCAGCTTAAAAGGCATGGCTCTAGCTTACCTAGTGTACCCATAAGAAGTTCTAGATAGCATCCTCCTATGCTGCCAGAATTAATCTTGTGAATTTGAATCCTTGAAAATCTCAGGTTATACCTACTGCAAGTCTCTTCAAATTGCCAAAAATGTGAAGCTTCCTGCAAATGTGAGTGGATGCAACTGCCAAGGGACTTGTGTGGATCCAAGGACTTGTGCTTGTGCAAAGCTTAATGGCTCTGATTTTCCATATGTGCAAATTAATGGTGGCAGGTGAGTGTTATTTAACCATAGATTTAACAGAACTCAGTCAAATCTTAAATTGTAAAGTCCTTTACAATCTGTTTACTTGGTTACTCTTGCATAATAGTACTTTTTTTTTGTTTTTTTACCTTCAGGTTAATCGAAGCCAGGGCAGTTGTTTTCGAATGTGGCCCAAGTTGTGGATGTGGACCTGGTTGTGTAAACCGGACATCTCAACGAGGCATCAAGCATCGTCTTGAGGTGTCATTTATATCCATTTCCTTAGAATTGCAATCTTGTTTTCCACTTTGTCAAGTTGATTTAGTTTGCTCTTTCTCTAAATTCTTGCTGGTTAATGTCGACAGGTTTTCCGTACTCCTAAGAAAGGATGGGCTGTTAGATCGTGGGACTTTATACCTTCTGGGGCGCCTGTTTGTGAGTACATAGGGGCGCTTGTGAGAACTGAAGACACAGATCATGTCTGTGAGAACAATTATATTTTTGACATTGACTGCTTGCAAACAATGAGGGGGCTTGGTGGAAGAGAGGTACCATAACAAACTCCTTGATATACTCTTAAGACTGGAAATCATTCCCTTTTCTTTTTTGTTTATTTGTATTCTGCATCCTAGTTGTTTGGTGCAACACGGTGACAGTGGCACCCTGTAGATATACAGTCAACATTTGATCTCTAGTAAATGGAAGTTAGCTGAATTTCTACTTGGAAGTTGAGTACCTCCCTAAATTGGCAATGTTATCTCTAAGCTTGTTTCTCCTTTTTAATTGAGCAGTCTTAGAATATTTGGCCACTGGGCAATTTTATTTTCTTTTCTTTTGAAATAATGCTAATTACATTCAAGTATAATAGCTAATAGCATTAGAAATTAATCATCATTTTAGTTTGGTCATGTGTTTAGCACATATTAATTTACTAAGTACTTGCATGTCATTGGAATTTCTTGTGAAATAAAGTTTATTCATCATTTTTGACATACTTTTGCTTTATTGTTTGCCGATTATTTATCACGTGTTTATTGGTTTTTTTTGTTGTTTATATTTCCATACCAAATGTGTTCTGCTGATGTTTTCTTTTGCTTTTGTTCTTTTGAACAGAGGCGACTAGGAGATGTATCAGTGTCAGCAATTAACAGCTTTGATGGAGATGATCAGAAGTCTGAAAGTGTTCCAGAGTTTTGTATTGATGCAGGTTCCACTGGAAATATTGCCAGGTTCATCAATCATAGTTGTGAGCCCAATCTCTTTGTGCAATGTGTCCTGAGCTCGCATCACGATGTCAAACTTGCTCGGGTGATGCTGTTTGCAGCGGATAACATACCTCCTATGCAGGTTATTCACTATTTCTCTGGCTCTGTTGGGTGCTGTGGACATGCTCAATTTTTTATTATCTGTTCAACTCAAGCTGAGGATAATAGGTACTGTATGTGTATGGATATCAGTTGTAGGCCACCTGGAATGGGAGGAAAACTGTTATTCTCATTCCCAAAATTGCCTGGCTGGAAAACATAAAACCAGAATTCAATCATTTTGGGCATGCGACTGATTTCACAAGACAATTTTAAAACCTGGGCGGAGGATGGTTGTGACTGGAAATGGGACAAAAGGCACACTTCCATAACATCCTGTGTGACTGTGGACAGAAAATAGGAGCTTCTTCCCTTTATTTTGAGTATGTCTGGGGTTGTGGTAGAGTTGTCGGAAAATATTTTATCAGTTGTTTGTCCTATTTGAAACTGTATTTCAAATCCCAAGAACAATATGGTTTTGAAAAATCAATCCCAAAAACCTTTGTTGCATTATGTGTTGGATGAATGCCTATCTTTGAAAGGATTCGTGGTGTTTAATCGTCACAGATGGAACTACTTGATAGGCTATAACTATTGATTGTCTTGGTCCTCATGGTTGCATCTGGATGAAGTCATTTGTATTTTTCTCTGTAATAAAAAGGCTGACTCCAAAAGACATCTTGAGGTCAGTTTGTCCCCTGGATGTCGTTGGTGATTTTTATCCTTAAAGTTTAAGGGCTAAGAAGTTCTGTTCATGACATTCGCATAACTATATGAATCTTTGGCATTTGTTTAGGATTGTAACTTGCATTCCACATGAACTTACCAGTTCTGTTGTTTTCTTTCAGGAACTTACTTATGACTATGGCTATGCCCTGGATAGCGTCTCTGGCCCCAGTGGAAAAATAAAACAGATGCCGTGCTACTGTGGTGCAGCAGATTGTAGGAAGCGCTTGTTCTAGTCAGAGTTGGTCAAGCTGCTTTTGTTCATCCAAACTGACCGTCCTGCTCTTTTGACATTCTTGCCGGGGAATTTTGCCTTGCACTAGGGATGTGTACATTGACAATCGGTTAATATAGGGTATATCACACTGCTGCCTTGTGAAAAACATTATCTGATGCAGCCTGCAAGCCCTATTACTACCTTTTTTTTAGTGAGATTCATTTTCAACTAAAATCCTGAGTTGTCAAAGGTCACAGCCATGTGTAAACGTTGTAACTCGCGGTAATGAACAGAGAAGAAATTTACATTTTAGTGCTTTTATGAATGTTTTGGAATTATATATGTGAAATTTTCACTGTTTCCACAATGCCCTTGTATAAAGTTTTGCCACAGTTGTTTTGCATATAATTTTTAGGTACTGTTTGCGGCTGCAGTTTATCTTGCATTTCATTGAATTTTTTTCATGTTTCAAATAATTCGTTTTTAGTATTTTTAGATTGTTTTTATGAATAAATGTTAAAAATAAGTTTAAAAAAATATTATTTTAATTTATTTTTAAACAAATATTAGTTTTTAAAAAATATCTCCAAAGACTTTTAATGTGGTCGTTACAATGCCTTCAAGGAGTGGCCCCTTCGATTTTAGTATCTTGTTCAAGCCAAGGTGTGCCGGTCATTCACTGCGTGTATGTCAGGCTTTGGATGAATTTCCTGATGAACTGTTCAGATAAAACTCTGTTATCATTATGCGACGGGCAAAATGTACAGTCGCTGTTTTGTATAGCCGTGTTCAATTTTTAGGGAGTAGCCCAATCCCCAAAGTGGCTAGCAATGGAAGTATCTCGATGGTTTCTTGACAAACAGCTGCAATAATTAGTGGTGGTAGTATTCTTCTTTGGCCAATCCTCAGCAGAGCTGAAAACTTGCCCGTGAAGTAATACTCCTCAACTATAGACACCAATAGTACGTATTTTGCCAGCATCAATTCTAAAACAAAATATGGGCTAGAATCCAGCACGATATTAGTATACAGATACTTGAGTCAGAAGCATTTAGTATACAGGTACTTGAGTTGGAACCATAAGAAGAAACGTTAGGTTGCAATAATATGGAAGCTATCATGTTCAAGCAAATGCCAGAATGGTTCAAGTTAACTCATGTCTCCAACTTGGCCTTTGTCCTATACTGACGGTCTGGTCTCCGGGAACTAGTCCTATCAGCTGCTGTTTCTGGTTTATCTTCCTCCATGGCACAGGTTTCA
Source organism: Populus x sibirica (assembly GCA_019202695.1). NCBI lineage: Eukaryota > Viridiplantae > Streptophyta > Magnoliopsida > Malpighiales > Salicaceae > Populus > Populus x sibirica. Next base: position 193,109 of record JAGMVL010000092.1, read on the forward strand.
GTATCAAGGTCATCGCCAGCTGCAATCCTAAGAGGCACCCCTCTCCTAAGCTTGAAGTCTTCACTGGCATCATCCCGGTTTTGTTTAGAATCAATGCAGTTATCAGTCAACGTAACAGCACCAGTTTTCTTTTTTGGTACGAAGGTGAATGGTTTTGAAAGATCAACAGGATCATCATCTGGATGTAATTCTGCAGTCTTTGCTCGCTGCAGCATCTTGAGGAAGTCCATATACGCTCCTCGGTTTGATTCTTCATCTACGTCAGTTGATGAATCAAAAGTATAGTGTGTATATTTCGAAGGATTTCGCATGTGATCCGGAATTCCAGAAGGATAATCTGGAGAAAAATGATACACTATGGTTTCTTCTGTTGAATCAGTAGTTTCCATCTGCGTGTCTTCAACTCCATCATACTCTTCATCATTACCGTCTTTGCATTCCGGGTCAAACCGGACACGCTTTCGTAACTTAGAATCCAAATCATTCTCGATCGTCTTGGAATCCAATTGAAAATCCTTCTTCCTCTTCAAAATGGATTTCAGATTACCATCATCAGATACACTAGTATTTTCCTTTACAGTAACCCTCAAAGAATCCATCTTTTTAGCTGCTTCTGCATCTTCCTTTAGCCTAATTTTTGCAGCGAGGTGATTAGCACGCGGATCCCTAGCAACATCCTCAAATGAACTAGGAATCTCATTTCCAGAATCAATATCTATACCATAATCTTCCATTGCTGTCACATAAAGGCGTTCATCTCCAGCCTTTTCCCTGCCAACAGCTACTTTGTCATAATGATCTTCCTCTTCCTGCCAAAAGAAATCATAATTCTATCCGTAAGTCATCGCAAATCATATCCTGGATATGATGATGGACCAGGCGAATCATGGGCCCAATACAGGGCCCATTATTAATCTTGAATCCACTGGCTGTGAGTTAGGTTTGGGCCTGAACATGGGGTGCTAAGCCTACGGCCCAAGAGTAGCAAGAGACACAACTGGCTCCTGCTGAAAACAACACCAATTATTTTTATACTGATATTAAATAAATACTATGTTGCTAAACTTGTCATTTACTACCTGTCTCATCCTCAATCCATTATTTAGTTATTTTGAGGAATGAGGTTTTAAAAATTTAAATTTTTTTTTATGTATTTTAAAATCATTTTGATGTGCTAATATTAAAAAAAATTATTTTAATATATTATATATTTTTAAAAATATATTTTAAATCACAACCATTACTATACTTTTAAATATTTTATATTTAAATATCGGTGCTCAAGCTTCCATTAATTAGAGATAACAATCAGGGTTAAAGTAAATATTCTTATATATTTTTATGAGTGTTAATGTGGTTTTTTCTTTATTTATTTAGGTATGACTTTAGAATCATATATATATATATATATATATATATATATATATATATATAAAAGTTTTTGGAATTTTTTAAATTTAATTTGATAAAAAGATTTTAACTCAAAATAAAATCTCATCTCATGTTTATCGAGTGTTAATATTTAAATTTTAAATTTGATTCAATTTCTAAAAATACTATAAAAATAAATCATATATCAAACCATCTAATTTACAATTTTAATGATAAAAAATTAATATTAAAATTAATTTTTTTTAATACTAATCTAGCCTCTTTTTTTTTTAAAGACTTTTGAAGAAATGAGATGAAAACAATAACGGCAATATTGTAAATAAAATAAAATGAATTTTATTTTTTTAAAATATTTAAATCTTATTTATTTATCATTTAAATTCGAATGAAATACTACAATTAAATTTAATTATAATAAAAAATTGATTCTAAACAACTCAATTTTTTTTTGTTTAAATTTCTCAAATTTTTTTCATATAAACTATTTCAGACGTAATCAAATACTTTAAAAAAACCTGACCCTAATCAAGCAAGGGTTTTTTTTGCCATCTCACAACTAACATTTTTTGTTTTTTAATTTCCCTTTGTTTTTTCTTTTCTACACCAATCCTTGTATTGTATGATTTAATCCACCTCAAGAAATACCCTCACAGTGGTGCCTATGCTTGAAGGGCAACTTAGAAAAATTTCACAAGAGAAACTAAAATGAAACATTAAATAGCCATAGTTGTAGGCATGCATGCATGCATGCATGCATGCATACATACATACATGCATACATACATGTATGCATGCATGTATGTATGTATGTATGTATCACTCACGTCAATATCTGGAAACGAGAATCTCATTGGAAATTAGGTAAATAGGACAAAATGATTTTACAATCTTATCCTCTTGTTTTTTTATTTAAAAATCTAAAACAATAACATTAATTAATACTACTACTAATAAAAAACAGAAGTCAAGATAAGTAGATAACTTATCCAAGCAACACCTAGGATCCAAAACAATAACAATACTGGAAGTGCATATTTTGCCATAGTTGTCGGACCTGTTACCAAAGGAAGTTTTCGCACCTGCGGTTAAATTGTATTTTCGAAAGATTTTTATTTTTTATTTTACTGGGTCGGACTTGATTGAATATATTTTAAGTTTTGAACTAGAATCAGTTCGGCTGGAACAGTGAAGCCAGCTACACTATTCATGTTAATTAATTAGTATGAACAATGCGCAGGAAACAGTATTCACATGCTTTTTTTTCCCCTGCGTTTTGGATGAAAAACACTGTAGGATCCATGAAGTAAACTATTTTTTTCCTTTACCAAATAGATTGTATTTGTATTTTGTTTAAAATACAGCCACAATCTCGTTAACAAACATATTCTTAAATCTACTCAGATTATATATTTTATTAAAATAATAGTGGTTTTTTTATATAAACTATTATCCTGAATGAATTATAAAAGTATTTTTAAATAAAATATATTAAAATAATTATTTTTTTATTTTTTATTTATTTTTAACAACAATAATTAAAATTACCAGAAAATACTTAAAAAAATATAAAATTAATATTTTTGTTGAGATAAATATTTTTTTTGAAACAAATCTAAACAAAATTAAAAGCCTAGGTTAACCGGCTTCGGCTAAGCTAATGTTTCATGTAATTCAACTAAAAACCTAATCCGATTTCAGCATTCAATTCCAGGTTTCTTGATTAACTGCTAAGCCGAGCCAAGTTTAACAATTATATATCTTGCTCTGTTTTTCTTTGATGTGATTACCTTTCCCCTTTTTTTTTTTAACTACTTAATCCATGTTCTCATCATATCACTTTCAAAGAAGAAAAAAATTGTAAGAAAAGAAGCAGCAATCGCGGTGTGCACGCCTCTCCAGACACAACAGAGTTAATAATTACAAGAAAAGGAACTGTCTTGCTTTCCAAATAAGCGAGACTTCATCATTAGACTGGTTCAAGACTTTGCCAACAAGAAGAAGAAGAAGAAGAGCAGTACAAAACCCATCACTGAGACTTAGCTAAAACAAAGATAGCATGATCAGTACTACTTTTCCCATGATTTCTTCATCATTATCCTTCTGAATTGTAGAGCAAAGGGTGTAAACGAAGTAGCAGCAATGGCGGCGGCGGGGATGTTGTTGTGGTGTTTAACAATCTATTTGCAGGGGGGGCTTTGGTTGCCGGTGGAATCCAAGTACATAGCTTACAACACCACAGGGAGCATCGTTCCTGGCAAGATTAACGTTCATTTGGTACCCCACTCTCACGATGATGTTGGGTGGTTGAAGACTGTTGATCAGTACTATTTTGGCGGTAACAATTCTATCCGGGTATGCTTCTTTTTCTCCTACCTTCTCTTTTCCTTTCTTGAATTGAACTGTTGATGAAGAATCTTTATGTGCGTGTGTGTATAGGGAGCGTGTGTGCAGAATGTGATAGACTCTGTAATGTCTTCTTTGTTCGAGGATAAGAATCGCAAGTTCATCTATGTAGAGATGGTAGGTGCCCTTCTTCTCATTTTTCAACTACTAGTCTACTTTCTATTTTCTTTGATATTTCTTGGTCATGATCAATTGCTTGTTTGGGGCTCAATTTGGCCAGGCATTCTTCCAGAGATGGTGGAGACAGCAAAGTGAAGCAATGAAGATTAAAGTCAAGGACCTTGTCAACTCTGGTCAACTTGAATTCATGTACTTCCCCTTCCACTTTTCAATTAACTTTCACTCTTTTCTTTTTTTTCCCTTTTGTTTTCTTTCTAGCTGCTATCGAAGTACTAGTTAATGATGAAGTTCACTCTCTCTAGACTTAACTGATGATGGGTTTATTATCTTCTTGTTTTTTGGGAACAAGAAATGGGGGCATGTGTATGCATGATGAGGCAACCCCGCATTATATTGATTTGATTGATCAGACAACTTTAGGCCACAAATATATCAAAGATGAATTTGGTCAGCTTCCAAGAGTTGGTTGGCAGATTGACCCTTTTGGACATTCTGCTGTTCAAGCCTATTTGCTTGGTGCTGAGGTATATCTGATTACCCTTTGAACTTCTTTACTATTTTTTGTTTATTACTTTCAGCATTATCTCTTACAATTTTCTATATGCGATCGACTGTGCATACCATCAAGAACTATGTAACCTAGCCAAAGTTGTGTGCATGTACATGTTGGAGTCTTGAACCATGTTACTTATCATTCATCGCAAACATGGTGTGTCGTTCTCTTTTTGTCATTATAGCTCTGGAATCCGCTTGCTCAAGTATTTGTTTTAGTTTGCAGTTAGGATTCGACTCTCTTTTTTTTGCTCGAATCGATTACCAAGATAGAGCTAAGCGATTGAAGGAGAAGAATCTTGAGGTTGTCTGGCAGGGTTCCAAGTCCCTTGGTTCAACTTCACAGGTTGGCATATTAAATCTGTATATTTCTTTTGCCTTTTTCAATTTTTATATCAGAATTGTGATTTGTTACCATTTATTGATCACTGCTAGCTTTATTGAGGTATAATTACATAGGTGTGATATTTGAACCATTTTTTTTTTAAATTTCTTTGCATTATCAATTCCACGTGCAGATATTTACCGGTATATTTCCTAGGCATTATGACCCTCCTGATGGATTCACATTTGAAATAAATGATGTGTCCCCTCCTATTCAGGTACCTATATTTAAAGAATGATAGGAATTTTTTTTTTTTTTGAAATTCCTATCAACACATAGCTTTTGTCTTGAAGGACGATGTTCTCCTGTTTGACTATAACGTTCAAGAGAGAGTCAATGCCTTTGTTGCTGCTGCTTTAGCTCAGGTGTGATATAAAAAAAGGCTATTTATTCTCTCCAAATGTTTGCTCTATGCTGGATTTTGGATTTTTATCTGTTGTATTTTAATTGCCCTAGATGGGATTAAAGGCTGATTAGAGTCTAAGTATTAGAATCAAAGAGCCATTAATTGTCCATTCTGAGATACAATTAATGGCAATTAACAAACATATCATCTCTTCTTCTTTCCCCACTTTAGGCTAATGTAACCAGGACAAATCATATAATGTGGCTGATGGGGACGGATTTTCGCTATCAGTATGCAAATTCATGGTTCAGGCAGATGGACAAGTTCATTCATTATGTGAATCAGGTACTTCCTAGTTCCTACAGCCATAAGAAGGTCAAATAAAAAGAAAATGTGTAGATTCCGTGCTAGTGTATTGATTGAAAAGCTCTCAGGATGGTCGGGTAAATGCTCTATATTCAACCCCATCCATTTATACCGATTTGAAACATGCAGCAGATGAAGAATGGCCTCTCAAAACAGAAGATTTTTTCCCGTGAGTTTTATGTCGTAATGCTGATATCCTACTCATACATATTTTGCTAACCTTGCTGAAAGATTATAACCGCTTTCCAGATACGCGGATCATCCAAATGCATATTGGACTGGTTATTTTACAAGCAGGCCAGCCTTCAAAGGCTATGTCAGATTGATGAGTGGATACTATCTTGTAAGATCTTGGCCCTTTATTTCTTCACTAAATATCCTGTTATGCTCTCATTTCCATTGCTAACATTATTGCTCTATAACTAGGCTGCAAGGCAGCTAGAATTCTTTAAAGGCAGAAATTCTTCAGGGCCAAACACTGATGCTCTTGCTGATGCTTTGGCAATTGCACAACATCATGATGCAGTTAGTGGTACAGAAAGGCAGCATGTTGCCGCTGATTATGCTCTGCGACTGTCAATTGGCTATAAGGAGGTGCTTATCAGTTTGGTGTCCAACAAAATTCTAGGCATGTTTGGATTAAAATCTATCACTTTTCTGATACATTTCACTTATTTTTCTCTGCAGGCTGAGAAATTGGTTGCCTCTTCACTTGCTTCTTTGGCAGAGTCAACTTCAAATATCAGACAAGGGAACACTGTCATCAATTTTCAGCAAGTAATATCTGTTTGATCGCGCTATTTCTTTGGTGTATTGCAACTATTCAAAAAGTTACCCCTGGGGAGATTAAGTTTTTGTGCTGGATATTATCATGAACGTAAATGGTTTGAAGACTTGTTGATGCGTGTATGGTTCTAAAGGGTTAGTTTGGTAGGCAGTGTAAGCCTTGGAAGAGTGAAGATTTGAAATTACAACTGCCTGCTCTTCAAAAAATACATGCACGTGGATTATTCAAGTTGTTTAATTTTTTTATTAATTAAGAAATACTATTGAAATAATTGTTTTTTTTAACTAATTTACATTTACATAAATTGCTAAGTTTAAAAATAGTAAAAGAACTTTAATTGAATAGAGAATGAGGGGGAAAACAAGAAAAGGAACCCTAATTGATTTGACCATGTGATAAATTTAAAATAATCTGTCTGTTTGTGTGTCTTTGTGTTAAATAGTATCTAAAAAAGTTGCCAGAAATGAAATATTATTGAGAATGCTCCATTATTTTCCTGCTTTCCTCACCCCTTTCCTTGCATGCTCTGAGAATAACCTGGTTTATTGTTCATAGTGATATTTTTGCATCTTAAGCGACTTTATACTAGATCGTCCTTTCTGTTGACATTGAATGGAAAAGTTTGCTGAAATCTGTTCTGTGAATTTTGTTGGCAGTGTCCACTTCTTAATATAAGTTACTGTCCTCCTTCAGAAGCTGACTTGTCTGATGGGAAAAGCTTGGTAAGAGGTTTTTCCCCTTGTGCATGATTTGACTTTGAAGATTAGAGATGGTTTATTCACTCACCATCTTGGGTTCTTCCCTCTCTCACAGCTGGTGGTTGTTTACAATCCTCTAGGATGGAAAAGAGAGGAAGTCATACGAATTCCAGTGAGTTTTTAAATCTTTGCTCTCATCTTTTCTATCGAGCATTTTTACTCTAGGAGCCTCTCGGATGGTTTCTATTGCTAAATGAAGGAGAGCGGCTATTTCATCCAATGAGCTGTTGTCTTTTTGTGCAATTGTAACGGAAAACAATTTATAAAAGTGACCTTCAGCAGTCATTAAAGATAAATTTGATGGTTTCCTGAGTGTAACTAACTTCAGCTCATACTTGCCACAGGTTTCCACTGAAAAAGTTGTGGTTCGAGATTCTAGTGGGGGAGAAATTGAATCTCAGCTTCTACCTATATCAAATGCAACACCACACATAAGAAGGAAATATGTAAAAGCATATTTGGGTAAATTCCCACGTGAGGCACTTAAGTATTGGCTTGCATTTTCAGCATCCCTACCACCCCTTGGTTTCAACACTTACATCGTTTCTGGAGCAAAACAGACAGGTTGCAATATTATCTTCACTTATAATAATATGTCACCGTGAAATGAATGACTAGGACAGTGTTTCCAAGTTACTGACGGATTTCTATTTTGTAATGTCACTTTGTTGAAGGCCCTAGGTCAACTATCTCATTGGTACAGACATCAAATGAAAGTACAAATGAAACCATAGAAGTTGGCCAAGGAAGTTTGAAGCTACTTTATTCTGCAGATGAAGGGAAACTCACTCATTATTTGAATAGCAGAAGCTTGGTATATTGTTTTCTGATGTCAACTAACTTGATTTGTGTTTAATCCTGCAGTCATAATATATTTATTCTTTCACTTTTTGGTTGTCTGTTTCTTTGAATAACTCTTTGCGCTACTATATGAAGGTCTTCAAACGGTAGACTCTTAATGCTGCTAATAGTTCTATATTTTTTTTTTATTACTGAAGGTTACCTCCACTGCTGGACAATCATACAGTTATTATACTGGAAATGATGGCACTGATAAAGATCCACAGGTAGGCAAATCTCCAAGCATCCAAACTTGACTTCTTATACTTGTGAACCACTTACTGCATTTTACAGTACTTGCTCTAGTTTTCAGTTTACTTCAGAAAGTATTTTGTAACTTTACCTGGGTGATATTCATTTTACATGCTGAAGGCCTCTGGGGCATATGTTTTTCGACCAAACAGTACATTACCAATAAAACCCCAATACCAGGTAATTGTGTTCATTTAATTCTTAGATCATAAACTCATGCAGTCATGAAATATCAAACAATTGAAGGAAAATGACCTTTTTTTGGTTCCAGGTTCCTTTGACTGTTATGCGGGGTCCACTACTGGATGAAGTACACCAACAGCTTAATTCATGGATATCTCAGGTGGTTAACTTATCAAAAAATCTCCTACTAATGCTCCAACTTCTATCACAAAACCTTCTTGTTTCTATTACTAACAACATTAATTTTTCATATTAAAAAATGAAGTTACATTTAGCATTGACTAAGTAAAATAAGGCCTTGATAAAGCATAAATCAAGTGCTTGGAGATGGTGTGAAGATTAAGAAAGAGCTGCGCAACTTCAGCCATAAAGTCTATTTGTGATTAGGTAGTCTTTCAGTGGAACTAGGGCTGGCTGAACTTGTTTAAACATTCATCTTTTTCTCTTGCCATCACTTCTCCTACAAATTGTAAATATTGCTATTGGGTGCTTTCACCAGTGTACTTTTTGGTTGATTTTCGCCACTTCATCTGAGAGAAAACTTCAAGTTCAGATGGAGCTTTAAATTTAGTGTATCAAAATAAAATTAGGAAATTGCAGTAGGCAGCGAGTTCTCGATCCGAATATTTTGAATACCTTATTTGATTTTATTATAAAATTAACTAGATGAAAAACAAGAGTCTTGGGTTTTTGTTTCGGAAAAAAAAAACAAAGAATTTTGTCTCTTTTACTTTCAGTGACACAATGCCATATCCATGCACAGGTTACCAGGGTCTACAAAGGAAAGGAGCATGCTGAAGTTGAATTCACTGTTTGTTACCCTTTTGCTACAATTTTGTTATAAGAGTGCAAATTCCTTTAGGTTAGGGTTATTTTATCACTGAAAGAATGCGTCTTGATTTGATGATATTCATGTACATATCTTCAGATTGGGCCTATACCTGTAGATGATGGAACAGGGAAAGAAATCACAACCCAAATCACAACCACAATAAAGAGCAATAGAACGTTCTACACAGACTCTAATGGACGTGACTTCATTAAACGGGTACACTTGCTTGTTACTGCTTGCAATCCTATATAACATTCAAGTCATCTTACAAACAGCAATTCTTATTCGGTTTTCCTCCGTGTTTATTATTTTGTACGAGAATTTTAGTACAGATATTTGGAAGAGAAGAATGTGTATGAGAGCAGCTTGGATTGAGGGTGCTCATTTTCATGTTAACTTTGTTATGTACATATGTGGTATTTATGTCTTATTCTTCCATATTTTTTTCAGGTGCGAGACTCAAGGACAGACTGGGAGCTCCAAGTGAATCAACCAATTGCTGGAAATTATTACCCTGTATGTTTCTTCTGTAAAGCATCTCAAGTCACGATCTCTCTCTACATTTTTTTTCTTTCTCATATCCTGCTGGAGTCCATTCGCCAGTCTAGTTGTTAAATCTTGGAAGATGCGTGTTCTCTCCGTATTCTTAATCTGGCAATGTGGAAGTTTTGCTGGTTAAAAGTATACTGTTTGCTTAGAACATTGAGAAGCAGTTTTATAAACTTCAATTAGCAAGTAATCCTGAAATTGTCTACGAGCATCATTTAAAATCTGAAGTGCATGTACTTGCGGATACCCAACAATTTCTTCTTTGTGAAATTTGTCATTCAACTTTCAGTATGGTATTTATTGTTCCATATTCTGGTGGGTTCCACATTCTTTTGTTAGACAAAAAAAAAAAAAGAGTTGGTGGTTGACTTGATCTATAATTTCTGATAGCACTGACTTAACTTGTTGACTGTTCATCTTGTTATTTGCTTCGTGACAATTAGGTGCTGCCTGTCTGGGAAGCTGTAGAGACCAAGTTTCTGCGGGCTACCTAGCATCTTAAAGCTCTTCACAGAATTTTGTTTTTTTTTGAACAGTTCATCTAGGATTGAGGCAATTTTGTTTCCAAAAACTAATGCATGTTAAAGCCCGGACTAACTGAGCTGGTTAAACTGGTCAAGCCATTTTCTTTCTACCTACTCTGCTAAGATGGCTTACTTGCCTAAAAAGGACATATTTAGGTGGAGCGGGCCTACTTTCAAAAGAATGAATCCCTTCTTAACATCTATCCCACTGTTATTTGTTTTAAACTCGTTTTTTATTTTTTCGTTTTGTTAATTTTTTTGGACATTTTTTTGGCTTTTCCTTTATGTACTTCTAATTTTACAGGTAAATCTTGGAATTTATATTCAAGACAACAGCACGGAGCTCTCCTTGTTGGTGGACCGCTCAGTGGGAGGATCTAGCTTAGTGGATGGTCAAATAGAGCTGATGCTTCATAGGTTTGTCTGAATTAATTACTTCTCACTACATTTAACAATTTTCCTCTTTCCAGTCAGGTTTACTTGTGTTGCAACGATCTCTAATGACATCCATTTATAGGAGGTTGCTTCATGACGATGCAAGAGGTGTTGGTGAAGTGTTGAATGAGACAGTCTGTGTCTTGGATAGATGTGAAGGTTTAACTGTAAGCATCTGTTATGCGCACATATTCACAAGTCTGGTTTTGGTCTTTATCAGGGGGTTTTGGAAAATTGAGATACAGATGCTGTCTTGATGTGACATTTCTTTTTCAGATCCAAGGAAAGTTCTTTCTCAGAATTGATCAACTAGGAGAAGGTGCCAAGTGGCGTCGAACATTTGGCCAAGAGATATATTCCCCAGTTCTGTTAGCCTTCACGGAGCAGGTTAAAAAATAAAGTTCTGATGTTGACGTTGTTACTTGAGGCTGTATTGCTTTGGTGATCAATTTTCTGTTTTGCAGGATGGAAGTACCGAGATGAATTTCCCACTACCAACTTTTTCAGGAATTGATCCATCTTACTCGTTACCCAATAATGTTGCTGTCATAACTCTGCAGGTAAGCAAGAAAAAATTCCTCTTGAAAATTTCTCCAAACAAGCTATTTGTTATGCCCTTGGAGAAAAAAAGGATGCATTCACTTCATTGCTTTTTAATAAACCTTATCCTGGGTGTTGAAGAAACCCGAGACAGTGCACATGAGTTTGATCTCTACTTACAAGTGTGTGAGAAATAAACATTTTTTGCCTTTCTTTATAGGAACTTGAAAACGGGAAAGTGCTCCTTCGGTTGGCTCACCTTTATGAGGTTGTAGCTCCTCTCTGATCTCTCTTAAGCCTTTATATACATTCTGCCTTCTTTAGAATGAAACTAACTCAGAGGCTGTGTTTGGAACAACCTGTGGCAGCCCTTTTCTATTTGTCCACTATCTATCTACTTGCTGTTTGTGTCACTTCTGTTAGAATGAATTATCATTTGCTTTTAGTTTTACTCTTAACCCTTGTTTTTAACTTATGCTGCATTACAACAATGCTGAGCAATCTAATTCTTGTTTTTGGTGGGCATGATGTGTGAGAAGACCGGTGAGGACAAGGATTATTCAGTAATGGCAAGCGTGGAATTGAAAATGCTATTTCCAAAGAAGAAGGTAAAAGCAGTAGGCACTGTTTAGTCCTTTCATGGATGGACAGGTTCTTTTAAGAGCAGTAAGCATCTTAACAGCCAAAGTCATGTTCTTTTTTCGTTTTTTCAGATAGTTGAAGTCACAGAATTGAGCTTATCTGCCAATCAAGAACGAACTGACATGGAAAAGAAGAGGCTGGTGTGGAAAGTCGAAGGCTCCACCGGAGAAGAACCCAAGGTGGTGCGGGGAGGACCTGTTGACCCTGCCAAGCTAGTGGTGGAGCTTGCCCCCATGGAAATCCGCACTTTCCACGTAGACTTTGATCACCTCCAAGTGTTTGGTTCCTGAAAGAGAAAAGGGTCGGGCTTCTGCAATACCCACATAAGAAGAGACTTATTTTTGTGTGGTAAATGTTGCCCAAATCTACTGTAGTTTTGAGCCGAATTGCTAAATCCAATAAAGTGAGAAAGAAATAAACAGCAAATATTAACAGAGTGAACTTTGGTTTATATGGCCAATAGGATTCAGAGCAAGTAGCAGTGAACTCTTTGTACAAGTCATGGTGGTCTGGATCTCCAAACATAACCTTTTGAAGTATTACATGTCAAGACTAACTCCAGGATAGTCTCCAAGTATTCAGGAAACATGTTGCATTTATAATTAACTGAACAATCATACGCGTGAAGAGATATCTAGATTTTAGCAGATCACACTTTGAAAAAGAAACGGCATCGTACCATTAATAAACTTAATTAGTGACACAACATTAACTATGTAAATTAGGATTGAAAGAAAAAAATTAGGGAGATAGAAATGAGAAGGGCTTGAGAGAATCTTAAAATCTGTTGTGAGTCTCGCACAGAGATAAAATTTCTGAATAGAGAAAAGGCTTGTTCTTCCATACTGAGAATTCTTCATCAAGTTTTTATTTTTTATATAAACCAAATTGAAACCGAAAACAGTGGATTGAGTTTTTATTTTTAATATAAAATAATTAAACCAAATCGAAATTAGTCGATTGAAATTAATTTCAGTTTTATTTTTTATATTTTATAAAATTTTAATTTAGTTTTTTTTATAGATAAAAAAAAAACAATGAGATATTTATTATTGGTTTGCTGACTGTGAAGGATGCTTTCCATTATTATTTTAATGCAACGATAGTTTTTTAATCATGGAATTCAATAATAATTATATAAATAATTCAATTTTTTATATGTCGGTAAGGATGTAAAATGACAACTATGCCCTCGACTATGGATCGATCGATCCTAAATCCTAATTTCTAGTAGTGGGGGAGGACAGAGTGAATCACAGTCGCTGATACAGGAGAGGGAGAGAGAGCAATGGAAAGGTATGAAGAGGAGGAGTATTTGGCATGCTGTGGAAGCACCCAATTCGCAAAAGAAATGGTGAAGGCTTCTCCTTTTGCTTCTGTCCATGAAGCCGTCTCTGCTGCCAGAGACATCTGGTTCAACAAGGTGCCTCCCTCCCTCCCTCCCTCCCTATCTAACTCTCCTATCCATCTAGCCTCGTTAGCTTCTTCTTCCTAGGGTTTTGTTTTTTCAATTATCGAATCGAATCGAATTGAATTGGAGTATTTGGGGAAATCAAAGGAATTATTAATTTAATTAATCAATGGATTTAATTAATTAATAGGTTGATGTGAATGGTTGGTTGGAAGCATTCTCTGCTCATCCTCAGATTGGTCAATCCCCTTCTCCCGATCACATTGCTGCTGCTGCTCAGTTGAGTGTTTTTTTTCTCTCTTTAATTTAATTAACTAATATTGATATTCTACTAATTACAGATTCCTATCAAACAAATACAAAACTAATATTTTGATTAATGGTGTTTCCCTCCCTGTAGGTGGAGTAAGGGAGAGCAATCTACTGCTTTAGCTACTGCTACCACTTCCACCTTACAGGTACCCCATGCTGCTTTCTCTTCTCTTCTCTTCTTCTGCTACAACTTACTACTCTCGTGCTAATTATCATTAACGTGCGCGCTCGTGTCTGTGTGTGTGTTGCAGGAACTATCTGACTGGAATGCTCGATATAGACACAAGTTTGGATTTATTTTTCTTATTTGTGCATCTGGACGCTCCACTGCTGAAATACTTGCTGACTTGAAGGTACCCTTTATTTTGCTTTACATATATATATATATGTCGAGTTTTTCAAGTTTAGTTAGTTACTGGTGAATTATTCAAAAAATCCACCTCTCCGTAGATTGTTTTTAAGAAAAATTTTGCTCGCAACTAAACCAAACACAAAATACATGACTTGTTTATGGGGGTATTGTTGGAGCTGGTGTTTTTGTATTTACTCCATACCGATCTCATAAAACTACCACCACATGAGCTGTGCTCTTCTGCTACCATGCTATACAACTTCTCTCCTGCTGCATATGCATAATTTGTTCCTTGCACTTTCACATTTGATCTCTCTTGGCCTGTTATTTAGCCCCTTTTCTGACCTCTTGCACTTTAACATTTGAGATTCGCATTCCAATATGTGTGATTCTTATTTTGCTCTATGCAGAAACGATATCCAAACAGGCCCATAGTTGAGTTTGAGATCGCAGCCCAGGAACAGATGAAAGTTACAGAACTACGTCTTGCGAAGCTCTTTTCAAGTAAAATAAAATCTACTTCAAAAGGCAATGAACATGCCACAGTTTCTGTAAAGAAAGCAGAAGGTGGTTGTATTTTTGCTATCTTTATTGTTGGTTTTATTTATATGGAGCCTTCTTTTTTTCTTTCCTGGAAACACCATGGGTTCCTGAGCTTCTTTACTGCTTGCATCCCAATACTTGCCTTCTCACCCTTTTCATGTAATACCCTTCTTAACAGTCTCTGCATGTGCAATGCTAATTTTCCTGTGAATCCCTTCTTTACAGTCCCAATATGTTATCCCCAATTTTAATATTCTCCCATCAACTGAGTTATCTATTATGCTTTGGTTACATGTTTATTTTATTTCTACCTCTCCATGCAATTAAATAAAGATTTTAGGTCTTTGAACGATAAATGGAACAATAAAATTTTTAGGTCTTTGTCGGTGTAGACAAGTCCCTGAGACAACTATCCCAAGTTTTGAAGTGTTTTTGTATTAGTATGAAAATGTTTGTAATAATAAATGACCTTTCTTAGAAACAGGTTTTGGAAACAAAAAAAAAATAAAGTCTTTCTTGTAATTTCTGGCTTTTGATTGCAATTTAGTCCCGAGTCTCTCCCTGGAACATGTTGTGTGTCCATCTATTCTGTGTTTATGACTGTTTGAATTACTGATTATTTGCTTGTGAACTCTAGAAGATCGTGTGAGTATCATTAGCGGGCATTTAACCACAACTAGCGAGTCTTCATCTGCAAAGGCATCTCAAATTTCAACTCGCACTCGTCCACCAATTACAACCCATGTCTTGGATGTTTCTCGAGGCTCTCCAGCTGCAGGTGTTGAAGTATGCCTAGAACTATGGAAGGGAACTCAACCTCGTCCATTGTTTGGCGAGCCAGATGTAGGTGGTTGGGTATTTCAAGGGTCTTCAACCACAGATGCTGATGGGCGAAGTGGTCAACTGATGAACATTGTTGATGTTGTGAACCCAGGAATATACAGAATAAGTTTTAACACAGGTAAATACTGTCCTTCTGGGTTCTTTCCCTGTGTTTCTATTGTGTTTGAAATCAAAGAGTCGCAGAACCGGGAACATTTTCATGTTCCCCTTCTATTTTCCCCCTTTTCATTTACTACTTACCGAGGTAGCTAGAGCTTTGTGGTAGGATAGATGATGTGTGCAATTTGTCTATGATGCAAGGTGAATTCTCCACAAACTCGTTGTTCCAATGTAACATAAATTCTAAATAGTGTCAATGTTTGGTAATAATCCGTGACTGTCATTTGTGGAGTTGAGTTATGCATCAATATTTTCATGTTTATATGCTGAGGGCGTAGCATTATCCATTCCCTAATGCTTCTCCATCCCGGCAATTCTCAGATCAGTTGTAATGGTGGTTATAATAATTGGCCATAGTAATTTCTGGAGTTGATGATGCGTCGATCTATTTTCCTTTTTAAATGCTGAGGGCATCAAATTATCCGCTTCCTAATACTTCTCCATTTATACTCGAAGCATTTGTACAGTGATTGGGATGCTCAAGTTTGAAGCTTTTGATCAATGAAGTCAAAAGTTATTTGATTGTTGTAAAAACTGTGCGGATTGAGTCTTTAGGTGATTTCCAAATGGTCAAGCGTCTGTTGTCTTGCGGTTGTCTAGTTCCCAGGTTCACTTGTTCAAGCTTTTAGTGTGGAGAAATGTTGCTTAAATGCTAATGGTATTAAAATTAGTAAATAATAATTAATGGGTATTGTAGGTAACGAGCTTTGAACCCGACCGACTTGGGATCTGTCACGAGCTCTAATTAAAAATAAATAAATAAAAGCTGAGAGTTGACCAAATTAACCGGGCAAGTCAATCAAGGTTGATCTATATTGACTTTTAACTACTTTCTTTAGGGTTAATAACTGTTATCATCTTTGTACTTGAACAAATTGTCTGATAAGGTATCTCTATCAATTGAAATTTGTTTAATTTATTGCTAGGTTTAATTAGGTGGAAAATAAGAAAACTAAAAAGCAATAGAAAATATTAATAGAAAAACTACTTTGACAAAAATAATAATTAAAAGAGTTTGTTGAAATAAATATAATTCAATTAAAACAAAAAAAGACAAAATTATAAAATGTGAATGTTGGAAAACCAACATATAACTGAACAAAATATAATAATGAAAATCATAGCTTTCATTTTCTTAGAACGAAAAATAAATCAGTAACAAACGCGAGGCCCTTTGCATAACTCGTTTTCGAGTCCCTGACCTCCAAATTTTCAAAAATTTCTTCAAAGTCCTAAAAATGTCATGAAGATTCACCATTTTTCTTAAAAAAAAACTTATTTTCATAGAAATCTCATGAGGCATCTTATTTTCATAGAATGTGGAGTATCTCTGCACCGCTATCATTGACTAGAATTGTGGTGTTTACCATTCATAAAAGTATATTTTTATTAAGAGTTTGTCAATAAAAGTAAAGTATATAAAATTTTGCGTACATGATGGTGCGCGACACCATATTTGATTTTTCAAAACTAAAAAAAATAACTATTATTTATGTATTGAATAATTGGTCAAAAAAGGTTTGAGAAGGAGGAAAAAAACCTAGTTGACTCATGTTGGGTGAACCAAAAATAACATGGTGGTGATGATCATGCTATGCATATTGCTTGCAAAAATCCCAATCCCATATATTAGCATTTACATTTGGCTAGCATTGCTAGCCGAGAACTAACTATTAGACATGTTACTCACGTGTTATTGTAGGTTAAATAATTTTTTTTAATGTAAAAAAGTGATAGGTAAAAAAAAATTGAAATCCCAAGTCATTGGTAAAAATAAAAATTTAAATAATATGAAAAAATACTAACAAAAAGACAATAAAAAAAATCACACCTAAACTTATTCAAATTATCAAACAATCCAATCTAATTGAAGAAAAAAAAAGAGCCAATTTTTTTTTTAAAAGAAGAAAACATCAACTTAAAAAAAGAGAGAAAAAACTACACAAACATAGGGGAATCTCCTAAACCTAGTTTAATATGAAAAACTTACAACTTGTTATATCATAGACTTGAGTTCAATCAGGAAGCTTAAATGTTATCCAATTTAATTATGAATGATGAAATCATTAAAAAAATTATTAATAAAAAAAACTTGAAAAAGAAAAGGAAAAAAAAAATGGGGCTAAAATATGATAGGTAAAAACCCAATAATGATGAAATCTAAAAAAAAAAAATTATCCCAAAAAAATTACAATTAAAAGAATTAAGATCAAACTTAAAAGATTAAAAAAATTATAAAATGTGGAATTAAAAATCATTTGTAATACGATATATTATTTATATATTAAAAATTGATAGGGGGTGAAATAAAAAAAATTATTGAAGGCTAACTCAATAGAATCAAACCGAAAAACAATAAGAAAACAAAAATTATAAAAAGAGAATTAAATCGAAAAAAACAACAAAATAAAATTTTAAAAAAGATGATAAAAAAAAAGAAAACATCAATTAAAAAAAAACAGAAAAAAAAACAGGGCAAACGACAAACCTCTTAATCTTACTCTAATTTCTAAAATCACATCCGTGAAAATTTTTACCCAAATTCAATTAAGAAGCATAATTCTCAACCAAATTAATTTTGAAAGATAAGATCGGTACAAAAATATTAATAAAAAAAACTATACAAGTAACAAAATGAATGCGGATAAAATTTGATAGAAAAAACCCAAGGAGAATGCAATTTAATGAAAAACAAATATCAAATAAAATAAATATCAATTAAAATAACAAGAACCAAATTTTAAAGATTAAAAAAATATCCAATGAGTGAAATTAAAAACATCTGTAAAAACCAAGTAAATCCAGACAAACATTTTTAACATGATCAAATCTTAAAAAGCTCACAACCTATGAAATCCTGGATCCAGGTCCTAAGAAGTTTATTATAAGTTATTTTAAAAATATAATTTTTAAAAACTTATCAAAATAAATAAAAAAAAGATAATAAAAAAATTCTCTGAGTGAATTTAACAGCTAACCCGGATGAACAAATCAACATTTAACCTGGAACATGAAATTGGAGATGACACTAAGTGAAAGCATTAACGTTATGCGTCTCTTTCTCTAAGGTCGTCCTGTCTGATGGCAGAGAAGAGGAGGAGGAGGAGGAGGCAGAATAATTGGGAGCTGAGCTTGTAGGATTAATGTTATTAATGCTGGTAGCATGTACTGCATCAGGGGCATTCTTCGATTTAAAGGAAAAAGAAAAGCAAGAACTCCACTCTTGCATCTTAAAGATGAATGGGGAAAGAGAAGTGGAAATGGAGACAGTGGCGAAGTGTCTGGGTGGCGATGCTCTTCCTTCCTGGGAGGATAAAGGTGCCTCATCTGTTGGTGTTACTCCAAGGTTGCCAGTAGGACGACTTGGAGGACTGAGTAGAACATGTGGAGCGGTTGGATGGAGGTAGATGGTGGTCGGCTTTGGATGATGATGATGAACATGTCAAGTAGGGATCAGAAGTCGACAGAGGGATTGCTGGATTCAGGCGGCATGGTATAATTTACAGAGCTAAGATTTCTGTTTCTCCTGGGAAGAGGAGGTGGTGCTGATACTGACTACCGCAAAACATGAGATTATGTGTTAGTTAATTTGGTTTCAAGGGATATTCCAAATAATGGCGATTGCATCACCAATCTGAGGGACTCTTGCGACACAAACAATGCCGGAGAATGAGTTTGACAAAGCACCAGCCACCAGGCCGTCCATGTCAGTAGGAATTTCATGTTACAAAAAACGATCATCATTTCATGCACTACTTCCCTTTAACGCAGATAAGAAATTACAATGCAAAACTACCTCTCGAATGCAACTCTTGACCTTCACTCATGAAGCATCTGATTTCTATTAGAAGTGAACTGTATGTGCAAATGTTGGTGTTGTTGAGGTTCCCGATTAAGCTCCCTGTTAGGCCTTTGTTTTCCTAGAGAAAATATAACAGGGAAGCTAGGGCTGAAGACGTGTTGTGTAGTAGGAGCTAAACATATGTTCACACTCTAGGTCAAGTCATGGATAGGGGAGTTTCTCTGATACCATTGATTCGGTATGACTGAACACCTTTTACCAGATCAGAGAGGAGGTAGATCAGTCTTGCGATGCACAAACCAGCTTGAGAATGTCGCTTTTAGTGTAACTAAATGAATTTATCATTGCATTGTCTATTTGTCAAAATGAACCTGAATTTGCTGTTTTAGCAAATCAAGTTGTGACAAGATTTTTGCAAGAAAGTAAAATCAGAGAATTAGGTAGCCTATAAAAATCCTAAAATAACTGTACAGAACTCTGAGGTGATAAATTTTACAAGATTGCTAGGAACAATGGTCTCATTGAACTACTAGTCTTTGAAGATGATCCAAGAAGACCTCAAAGCTCACGTCATCGGTAAACAAGACATCTCCACCAGGAAGAGGAGAATCAGAGTTGTATGAAGCAGAAGGATTCAATTTTGCCAGAAGAAAACGGGCCTGCATCGAATAACAATGTTAGCTGACACACAGTATCAAATTAAACACATGTATTAAAGAATGTGATTACATCAGGGCCGGTATCCATGCATCTAATACCAGGACATTCGGCCAATCATCCAAGACATATGACACTAAAGAAATAGTTTCAGTTTGGATGCATAGCAAAGCATATGCAGCAAACCTGTCTTTATTCAGCTGAGGATAATAGGAAACGGCAAAACCTCTGTTCAAAACAGTTCAGAGAACTGGCATTAAGCAGATGCATTTGCTTTGAAGGGTTAGTTGTCAGCTTCTACAAAGTGTTGCCTACATGCACAAGAAGCACATGGGTACTAAAAGCCCTAGAGCCTAGCCACAAGGTGCAAAACGCAAGCATATGCATGTACTTTCAACATGTAAAATGTGTAACAATACTATTTGTAAGACAACGGAAGAAAGCTCTTCTAGAAAATGGGAGAAGGAGAAACAACAGTCATAACAATGACAATTTAATTAGCCTATTAGCTCAAATGGCCTCTCAAATGTTGTTGATAAAGGTTCTGCTCAAATTCTACATAGGTTTGAAAATTCTGTTTACTAACAGGCAAAAATAATTATCAATAACATAAAACTATTAAATGATAAGAAAATTGTTCAAACAATGAATCTACCACTATCCCATTCTGAGAAGGATAGAAACATTATCCTTGTAAAGCATAAGACTGGCAAACATCTCTCTCTTCAAATGTTTCTCCCTTTTCAGCATGCTTCAGGAAACTGTAATGGGCCGAACAAAAACAACTACATAAACGCAGTAGCCTTCATAAATAACAATAAAGAGACAAATGATAGTGATGATAGCATCTTGTTCACCTAGGCACACACTTATCCCTTGTGTAGGCTCTTGGAAAAGAGCCTTGTGTGCTTTGGTAGCTGGTGAAGTGCCTTGGTAGCTTGAAAGTGTTTAGAAGGAATTAGACCATCCGAATCCTCTTGCATTTTAGATTTAACTTTACGAGATGGATTATAATTCCTATAATGCACATCATAATTGAAATATCTCTCCAAAGTTGAAAAAATTCAAATGATGCAAGAGGATAAGTGTATGCCTAGACACACTTTTCACATCATAATTCCCATGATGCACATCATTATGTCATAGGAGCAACAATAAAGCTGAAGTCTTTCACAAATCACTGTAGAAAGAAGCTAAACCATGGAAACTCCTCACATCGGCGATACTAGCGGGTTTTGGCCGGTCTCGAATTGCCTCAATTTTCTCCTCATCAACCTTAACTCGGCTGCTAGAGATAATATATCCAAGAAACACGACTTTCTTTACAGAAGTAACACTTTGTGAGTTTCCCATACAATTTAAAATCTCGCAAAGTTTCAAACACAACTCTAAGATACTTCACATGATCATCAAAGGTCTTGCTATACACCAGGATATCGTCAAAATATACTACAACAAACAGCCCAATATACTTTCTCAAAACATGATTCATAAGCCTCATAAATGTACGAGGCGCATTAGATAACCCAAACGGCATTACCATCCATTCATATAACCCCTGTTTAGTTTTAAATGTTGTTTTCCATTCATTTCCCCCTTTCATTCTAATTTGGTAATAACCACTCATCAAATCGACTTTAGAAAACAATGCAGCACCATACAACTCATTAAGCAAATCATCAAGTCTGGGTATAGGAAATCAATACTTAACTGTTATTTTGTTGATAGCGCGGCTGTCCATACACATTCTCATGATACCATTTTTCTTCGGTACAAGCAAAGTAGGTACAGAACATAGACTAAGTGATTCTCGCACATAGCCCTTCTCTAAGAGTTCACCAACCTGCCTTTGAATCTCTTTTGCTTCCTCTAGATTACATCGTATCTTTGGTCTATTAGGAAGTGAAGCTCACGGCACCAAATCAATTTGATGCTCAATTCCACGAATAGTTGGTAACCCTTTAGGTAATTCATCTGGAAACACATCTTTAAATTCTTCAAGTAATTCCTTAATCTTTCTTGGTAAGTCCAATCCTTCTACTTGTAGTAATTGCTTTGCCCAAATCATGAAAACAGCCCCCACCAAAGCTAATGCTTGTTTGATGTCTTCTTTTTTGGTTAACAACAGCCCCTTACGTGATTTCACCTCCTTTTATTGGCTTCATAACTGATCCTCTCTAACATGTTGAGAACTCAATGGTAAAAAGTTCACCTTCTTTCCATTCATCATAAAAGAATAAGTGTTCTTTCGTCCATTGTAGGTCACATCCTTATCAAACTGCCATAGACGACCCAACAACAAATGGCTAGCTGACATCGGCGCAACGTCACACGAAACCTGGTCATGATAGGTTTTAATGGAAAAAGGTACACGGACTTGCTTTGTCACCCGAATCTCCCCATTCTCATTTAGCCATTGCAAACTATACGGCCTGGGATGTGGAATGGTAGTTAAACCCAATTTCTCCGCCAAGGTAGTTGACGCAATATTAGTGCAACTTCCATTATCAATGATCATCCCACACACCTTATCTTAAATCTGGCATCGAGTATAAAAGACGTTCTCGCGTTGCTCATCGCTAACGTCAATTTGTGCATTCAAAACCCGTTGCACAACCAATAAATCTCCCTTCACTGGTTTGAAATCCGCTTCTTGTTCAGCCACTTGTACCTCATCTTCATCTTCAGCTTCAACCTCAT
The DNA here is from genome assembly GCA_019202695.1 of Populus x sibirica. Lineage (NCBI taxonomy): Eukaryota > Viridiplantae > Streptophyta > Magnoliopsida > Malpighiales > Salicaceae > Populus > Populus x sibirica. The sequence goes on from JAGMVL010000092.1 coordinate 215,794, forward strand.
CTCCACTAATCAGCTCTCCATGATCCCCATGCAAAATCATCACCCTTTTATTTGGACATTCCGAAGCAATGTGCCCATGTCCTAAGCACTTGATGTCCGAGACCTCCTAGGATGTTGAGGTTCTGTCACCTTCTCTTTTCCCTTCAAAGAATCAGAACTAGTATTCCCCTTACTAAACTCCACCTTCTCATCTCGTTTAGGTGTGCTCCATGTTTGTGTAGGTGTAGAAACAGACCCTTGTCGTGCTTAACGTAGTTACACCGGTTCGGACACCTCCTCGTTTCGCTTTGCCTCTCTACTCGAGTTGCAAGCTTTATAACTTCCTCAAGGAAGATGTACGGCTGTAATTCAACAACATTAGCTATATCCTTCCTCAACCCTCCAAGAAATCTAGCTATTGTTTGCTCTTGGGGTTCCATCAATTCACATCGAATCAGCAGAAACTCAAACTCTTCCACATACTCTTCCACGCTCAAAGATCCTTGTCGTAAAGTCTGATGTATAGCTCCTGTTTATAGTAATTAGGAACAAATCTCTTCTCCATCACTCTTTTCATAGTTTCCCATATTGTAATCTCCTCTTCTCCATCCCTTCTCCTCTGAATCTTTAAGTTTTCCCACCATAAAAGAGCATAATCCGTAAGCTCAAGTGCTGCCACCTTGCACTTCCTTTCTTTAGAATATTCATATCAACCTTCCGAATCCACTCCAAGTATTCCTTGGGTGAACTACTTCCTCTAAACGGTGAAATCTTAAGTTTGAGACCATTAAGAGGATTATAATTCTGCCTTCTTGGTCTGCCTCTATCGTCGGCCTCATCATCCCCATTTGGATCTTCGTCGGACTTCTATAATATCATTTCGTGGCACCTTAAGTGCTTGCCTCATTGGGGTTGCAAATTATTTCTTTGCATCATTTGCATAAGGGTATTCAACTGTTCACGAATTCCGGTCATTTCATCCCGAATCTCGGCATGAGATCATTGTAAGCCCATAACTCGTGCTGTTCCAAACTTAACCCTCTTGGCAAATCTTCTTTATCTCCAGCCATAATTAAGTTTATCAACCTCAATTCCAGCAAGCCTTTCTTCTGTTTTTTGCTCCTGCCTTAGATCGCAATTGATGCTCTGATACCAGATAATGTGCCGTGAATGATTCAAAAATCGGCAACAATGAATCTGACGAAAATGGATGAAGGATAGGTCTGGTTGGTTGTCTTTCTTTTGGTGTTTAGGCTGGATTATAGTGATTTTAAGGTAAATAAGATAGTGGATAGACTAGAATGATACTTTTATAAGTCGATCTGGACGCCACAAAGATCAATCTAGGATTTCGACGCCACACTCTTTGTGATTGAAGAGTGATAAGTCAGGTAGGATTTTTCACAAAATCAATTTGGAAGAACTCTTAATTCTTTAAATTAAGTTTCAAATCTTGGCCAAAGTGTTTATTACATATTCTGATACTATATTTATAATTGGAACATCCCTTCATAATTAGGAAAATTCAACATGACAGAAGTCAAGTCCAAAAATTAGACTCTGACAAAGTAACAAGACAAATTTAACTAGCGCACGTTTTCTGACCTTAATTGAAACATAAACAAACCAAATTTAAAACGGCTATAACTTCTTGCACAAAAGTCCAATGCGATCATGGTTGGACAATCTAGAAAGATCACATTCTGAACTTGAAATCCACCTAGATTAGTTTTGTTTTCACATGCAATTGATGACTTCAAAATCGGGTTCAAATTCATCTACTATTCTGACCGTAAACAACATCAATTTTGTCACTTATTTGCATTATCAATCCAAACTCAAGTAGCCCAACATCAAAAGAACCATTAAAGGCTTTTCCCATGTCCAAGTTTCAATTGTAGGCAAATAAGAACCTTTGAACCAATTCCAAACAGATTGCTAGCTTTTAACTCCGAAGCAGCTTCAATCATTCCAATTTGACTTGTCAAGGCCCTTTGCAGTTGTTTCGCTCTCGCTCTTGTTATTGGGTCATCTGAATCTTCTTGTAGATTAGGTTCAGCTTTACAAGATGGATTGTAAACTGCGTCTAAACTAAATTAAAGGTGAGGGCCTTTACTCTAGATTGCACGTCCTTCCACTAAGAATAATTCGTAGAGGGGTTACTGTATCAGCGGAAACTCACCTTTTTCTGTTGTTGTCCCAATCCTTGGAGAACAAAATAGGTGACAGCGAAAGCATGACAGTAGAAATGCTGGTAGAGCAATCGAAGCTAGGGTGATCTTTTAGAAATAAACTTAGTGCAAAGAAAAGGCGTTGTGAACACTCTGTTTGACAAAAGTTAAATCCATCTCGTAAAGCTGAATCTAATCTACAAGAACATTCAGATGACCCAATAACAAGAGCGCGAGCGAAACAATTGCAAAGGGCCTTGATGAGTCAAATTGGAATGATTGAAGCTGCTTTAGAGTTAAAAACTAGCAATCTGTTTAGAATTGGTTCAAAGGTTCTTATTTGCCTACAATTGAAACTTGGACATGGAAAAAGCCCTTAATGATTCTTTTGATGTTGGGCTACTTGAGTTTGGATTGATAATGCAAATAAGTGACGGAATTGATGTTGTTTACGGTCAGAATAGATGAATTTAAACTCGATTTTGAAGTCATCAATTGCATGTGAAGACAAGACTAATCTAGGTGGATTTCAAGTTCAGAACGTGATCTTTATAGATTGTCCAACCATGATTGCATTGGACTTTTGTGCAAGAAGTTATAGCCGTTTTAAATTTGGTCTGTTTATGTTTCAATTAAGGTCAGAAAACGTGCACTAGTTAAATTTGTCTAGTTACTTTGTCAAAGTCTAATTTTTGAGCTTGACTTCTGTCATGTTGAATTTTCCTAATTATGGAGGGATGTTCCAATTATAAATATAGTATCAGAATATGTAATAAACACTCTGGCCAAGATTTGAAACTTAATTCAAAGAATTAAGAGTTCTTCCAAATTGATTTTGTGAAGAATCCTACCTGACTTATCACTCTTCAATCACAAAGAGTGTGGCATCGAAATCTTAGATTGATCTTTGTGGCATCCAGATCAACTTATCAAAGTATCATTCTAGTCTCTCCTCCATCTTATTTACCTTAAAATCACTATAATCCAGCCTAAACACCAAAAGAAAGACAACCAACCAGACCTATCCTTCATCCATTTTCGTCAAATTCATTGTTGCCGATTTTCAAATCATTCACGGCACATCACTTTATAAATAACAATAAAGAGACAGATGATAATGATGATAGCATCTTGTTCACCTAGGCACACACTTATCCTTTGTGTAGGCTCTTGGAAAAGAGCCTTGTGTGCCTTGGTAGCTGGTGAAGTGCCTTGCTAACTTGAAAGTGTTTAGCCGCAAAGCCTTCTGCCCAGTGCCTATGGTTCATGTTAACAACACTGGTACTGCAATATGTAAATTGTGGTGCAAACTTAAACTTCCAGTCACAATCAACAAGTAGGGGTAAAAGTCAGAGGTCAATCTTTTAAGAAAGAGGAACAATGAATAAGAGCAAACCCGAGCTGCTTATCAAAAAAAAAAAAAAGCAAACTCATGTTATCCATAATTGAATGCTTATTTTCAGTTCAGAAGTTTCATAAATAAGAGAGCACCTGTGAACCATGCTGATCACAAATGACCAAGCGAGGAACTGGAAACCTTTCCTTGATTATTTCATCTGTGTCATCTCGAGGAGCTTGCAGCAGCTGGGCAAATGCCTGCAAAGGACAAAAATGATATCATAAAAAGAGGAAGCGGGGCAATAAAAGAGAGATGATGGAGGCAGCATCACCACTGCCACTAGGTTCCAGAACCACGTGCCTCTTTCACCGTAAACCAAAATGCAACCACTGACTGGAAAAAAATAATAACATCTGAAGATATTTTATGGGAGTATATATTGCGTGATAATCTGCGAGTAATATCTGATGCCACCTACTTGTTGGATTGTATATTAACATGATTTGTCATCAAGAACAATTTTTGTAACTTAATGGTGATTCTCTGCACCTGTAACATAGAGCTAAGACTGAAAAACTAAGCTCAGAACACAATGTGATATAATGAGATAGAACTGCAATAAATAAGAAAAAAAGAGAACAAGAAACGGCTACTAAACATTTATGTCACTTTGTATACTTTGGGAGACCAAGCAAGTGTATACCATATCACAATGAACTGGTCAAAATAGTGATCACCATGCTGATGTCATGGGAGTGAAGTTCATTTTCTGAAGTTAGCAACCATGTCAATTAAGTCAAGGATTTAGAATCTCTCACTATTAAGAATGTCCTTGATTATATGTCAGTTTCAGGAATGGAGGCGGCCTATAAATTAAAAGACATGTTTTTTTCATATGGCTCATATCATGTCATCTTAGCAGAACAGAGTACCTGATGTTCAGGTTGATTATGATATCCAGCTTTCCGCCATTGAGCAATTGTTGCCCCATGAAAAATGACAACAGTGAAATAAGAGTCTAGAAGCAGAATTCTATCAGCTGCAATGGCAGCAACATCAAGAAGTGCTGGTTCTGGTCCTGAATGAAACGAATAAGAAATCAATGAAGGCTGTATCATCACAACTGAATTGGCAACATTTTCACGATTCAGTATAAGTCTAAAGTATGCTGTCTCATCTGGGCTGTTGTTGAAGACCTGTAGAATAACATTAACTGGAGCATATAAGGATTTCAAAGGACCTAACTGATTAATTTTTGTTAAGAATAAGTGCTTAAGAAATAAATCTCGAATTCATTATATTACCTGGACAAACTGAGAACGTCGTAAATGAAACATAAATTGAGGAAATATTGAAAGCCGTGAAGATAGGCTGAAAGAAGATGAACTACCCTTCTGATAGTCTCCAAATCCAGCACATAGATGTATCAAAGCTTTGTCTAGCCATCTTATGGGGTCAAACTCAGCCTTCTTGACAGGTATCATCAGACAACACAATGGCAAAATGGTTAAAATGCCAAATACCTATTACTATTCTAATAAAGTAACACAAGCCTACTTAACAAAGAGACCGTTTTTCCAAATCTGTAATAACTTGGGCATATATCAGTATTTTCTAGACAACTGTTTCATCACCCCTCAAACTATGCTAGCAATAAAGCAAAAGCAAAACAATTTCATGGAAAAAGAGCCCCTGATTTTCAAAGTTTGAAAAGGTTCTTCCAATTTTTTTGAGGGGGGGGGGGGGGGGGGGGCGGGCGGGCGCTTATAGTGTCAATCGTGGACCCACCCCTTTTATAATGTGGTCAGAGTCCATATGAAGCACTGTTTCATGCAAAATATTCAAATTATGAATTTTTGGATGTCTTTGCTATGCCAGCACTGACACATACAATCGCTCAAAATTTAAAATTTGAACCTCAAGCATGACAATGTGTTTCTCTTGGTTATCCACTTGCTTAGAAAGGTTACAAAGTTTTTTATCTTGAAAATCAAAATATAAAAATGTTTCTAGGTCTTCCATAAAAATATTTTTCCTTTTGAATCTAACAAGTCAGGGAGTTCCTTAAAATTACTTCTTCAAGGGGAAAAAAACCCCAAAAATCTGTTTGAAAATTCCCTAAAACTGAAAAGTGGCTTGTTCCTAGACACTCATTCTTATCTTCGCAAACCATCAATTAGAGGTACTTTCTAAAATAAAGAGGGGTTACTGGACTCAATTGATTACTCACTGTTTGTTTGTAAATGTGGTGGTGCGTGTCTTTCAGCACAACAGAGAGCTTCTCAGAATAAATCTCATTGATAACCCTCACTGTTCCATATCCAAGAATTTACAAAAGCCATCGAAGATTTGATGGTCACCTCATTTTCCATTTTGAAAGACACTAGGCGTGCCATAGCTACAGCAGCTGCTTCTTGGTCGAATCCAGCAATCAAGACCTAAAGCATATTAAAATAGATTGAGAATTACAAATAAAAATTCACTAGCACCCAAAAGAAGAAAAAGAAGGAAGAAAAATTGATCCATACCCTGCATCAGATGAAAGAATGATCTGACCACTATTTTCTATTTTATTAATTTGTGGAAAGTGCAAACAGTAAACCAAATATTGAATACGATTCCAAGCACCAACAGATAGATCTGTGTGCGTGTGTGGTCAATATGCATATTACCTGACCAAACTTTTAGTAACTAAATTAATATGTGCAAAGTCTATCTATCCTCATATTATGCCTTTTCACACACAATATTGACATGCATCATTGCAAAGCCCAAGTTGTTCTGGAAGATCACAGGATATATTTTTAATAAACTATAAAATTAGGGACAAAAGGTTGAGAAGCTTGACAGTATTTTATTCTGCACGACATACTGCCTGTCAACACCCGGATCTCCTATGCTGCCATGATATCACCTTTCATCACTACATCAAGTCTAGGTGGCACTTTGTTGCTTACATATAAAATGAGAGCATCACTGGAATTCACTACACTCGTATGAGAAATTTCAAGCTCCTGATAACAAATATGAAAAAAAAAATAGCTACAATATTCAAAGACAGATTAGAAAAAACCATGCCCCCGTGTCAGATTAATGCGGTTTTTTTTCCTGCAACAGAGGAATGGGTATGGCATGGTGAGAGTAGCTTAGAAGGTCATATTTTCATTAGGGCAACTTTTTTTTCTGCTATTCATGGATTTGATATATGACTACTCATCATGCAAGAAACAAGACAGGTGTGGCATATTAAATAAGTTCGTTACATGATGTCTTCACTTCTATTTTTCTCCCAAATATATCCCAGTTCTATTGGACCAGCAGGAAATGAGAAAACAATACAAATGAGAAGTAGAAGATCTAAAACACTTTTTGGACTCAGATTTTTCATAAATACAATTGATATTCTCTTAATAAAGCAACATGAACATAAGTGAAAAATATTAAAAAGCTTGTAATAATGTGCAGGGTAATGATATTAAGTACATGATGCCTCTTAGATCGGTGACTAAAACTCCTGGCTACGTAGACTTTCTAGTCATGCACCCATAAATATATTAGTTTCTTTTTATTTCCTAAATGAGTCCTGATTAATAATGAGATCGTGTTTTATTAGATGACGAACATCCATGTTTGTTTAAGCACTGTTTATAGTGTCAATCGTGGACCCACCCCTTTTATAATGTGGTCAGAGTCCATATGAAGCACTGTTTCATGCAAAATATTCAAATTATGAATTTTTGGATGTCTTTGCTATGCCAGCACTGACACATACAATCGCTCAAAATTTAAAATTTGAACCTCAAGCATGACAATGTGTTTCTCTTGGTTATCCACTTGCTTAGAAAGGTTACAAAGTTTTTTATCTTGAAAATCAAAATATAAAAATGTTTCTAGGTCTTCCATAAAAATATTTTTCCTTTTGAATCTAACAAGTCAGGGAGTTCCTTAAAATTACTTCTTCAAGGGGAAAAAAACCCCAAAAATCTGTTTGAAAATTCCCTAAAACTGAAAAGTGGCTTGTTCCTAGACACTCATTCTTATCTTCGCAAACCATCAATTAGAGGTACTTTCTAAAATAAAGAGGGGTTACTGGACTCAATTGATTACTCACTGTTTGTTTGTAAATGTGGTGGTGCGTGTCTTTCAGCACAACAGAGAGCTTCTCAGAATAAATCTCATTGATAACCCTCACTGTTCCATATCCAAGAATTTACAAAAGCCATCGAAGATTTGATGGTCACCTCATTTTCCATTTTGAAAGACACTAGGCGTGCCATAGCTACAGCAGCTGCTTCTTGGTCGAATCCAGCAATCAAGACCTAAAGCATATTAAAATAGATTGAGAATTACAAATAAAAATTCACTAGCACCCAAAAGAAGAAAAAGAAGGAAGAAAAATTGATCCATACCCTGCATCAGATGAAAGAATGATCTGACCACTATTTTCTATTTTATTAATTTGTGGAAAGTGCAAACAGTAAACCAAATATTGAATACGATTCCAAGCACCAACAGATAGATCTGTGTGCGTGTGTGGTCAATATGCATATTACCTGACCAAACTTTTAGTAACTAAATTAATATGTGCAAAGTCTATCTATCCTCATATTATGCCTTTTCACACACAATATTGACATGCATCATTGCAAAGCCCAAGTTGTTCTGGAAGATCACAGGATATATTTTTAATAAACTATAAAATTAGGGACAAAAGGTTGAGAAGCTTGACAGTATTTTATTCTGCACGACATACTGCCTGTCAACACCCGGATCTCCTATGCTGCCATGATATCACCTTTCATCACTACATCAAGTCTAGGTGGCACTTTGTTGCTTACATATAAAATGAGAGCATCACTGGAATTCACTACACTCGTATGAGAAATTTCAAGCTCCTGATAACAAATATGAAAAAAAAAATAGCTACAATATTCAAAGACAGATTAGAAAAAACCATGCCCCCGTGTCAGATTAATGCGGTTTTTTTTCCTGCAACAGAGGAATGGGTATGGCATGGTGAGAGTAGCTTAGAAGGTCATATTTTCATTAGGGCAACTTTTTTTTCTGCTATTCATGGATTTGATATATGACTACTCATCATGCAAGAAACAAGACAGGTGTGGCATATTAAATAAGTTCGTTACATGATGTCTTCACTTCTATTTTTCTCCCAAATATATCCCAGTTCTATTGGACCAGCAGGAAATGAGAAAACAATACAAATGAGAAGTAGAAGATCTAAAACACTTTTTGGACTCAGATTTTTCATAAATACAATTGATATTCTCTTAATAAAGCAACATGAACATAAGTGAAAAATATTAAAAAGCTTGTAATAATGTGCAGGGTAATGATATTAAGTACATGATGCCTCTTAGATCGGTGACTAAAACTCCTGGCTACGTAGACTTTCTAGTCATGCACCCATAAATATATTAGTTTCTTTTTATTTCCTAAATGAGTCCTGATTAATAATGAGATCGTGTTTTATTAGATGACGAACATCCATGTTTGTTTAAGCTCTAATAGGATTAGCCAATCCAAGAAAAACAAGTGGAACAATAATGCATCACATACAAGAGCACAGCAGAGCTTGCCTGAACACTTCCAAGTCCAGCAACCCATCTTCTTGAGAGGGTTGTTACGCGAAGCCTCATTTGACCACCACTATGCTGATAGCTGTAGCAAATTATTATTAATAAGTCAGAGACCCATCCATCTTTTCCAAGAAAAAAATAACAGGAAACTAACCACTCAAAAAAGCATAAGCTTGGCATACTAAGTCAGAAATTGGAAGTAGAATTGATAGCTTGAGGGTTGTTGAACAGTAGTATCTGTACTGTCCTTCTTTGCAATTTCAAATATTAGACATAAAGTTGCAGCTTTGTCCAGGCCACACATCTTCCATGCACTTGTAGTTCCCTGGCCTACAACTGTGTCAGAGCACAAAGGACCTTTCTGCACAAAGTCATGGACAAGTAAATTTACATTGAAGAAAGCCAAGAAGAAAAAGAAAACCACTAAAAAATCCATTGGATCATACCTTTTCAAGCGATGCACAGGGACCAATAATGCCTTGAACTCTGATATCCTTCGAGCAGTTTACCTCAAATATACCACTATATTGCAAGTGTGAAAAAATAATTTCTTAATATAGTTCTAGTCCAGGTAATCAAAAATATACAATTATATCACATATAAGGAAACAAATAAGGGAACTTTTGAACAAATCACATGAGGTTCAAGGCATCCATGAACTAAAGAAATATAACATGTTTTATGAGGAAGTACAAAATTGTATTGGGGAAACAACAATGGTATCAGCTGCTGTATTTGATAAAGCAATATAATAAAGTGTAAACCACCAAGCACAAGCAATAAAAAATTGTTCCATAATACAGGTCCATCTAAGCTACAAACTAAGATAAACAAATTCAAAACCATCAAGTGACACCAATGCCGTAAGAACTATAACAAAATTCAAACGAAGTGAGACCAATATCAACACTTGTTTCACAGTACACATCTATGTTTTATATGGAGAGCAATGCTTCAACCTAGTAAATATCTATTGCTTCGTACTGTTAGAAAAATTATATATCCCCTGATGAATTTAAGAAACCCCTAATTGATTTTGAGGTCTATCTTCATTTTTGCTTCCAGATCTACATCCTATGTCCAAAAACAAACCCAAGGAAAAGCAAAATTTAAAAAAAAATTATATATAGAAGAATTGTACATCTTTGAATGTGAGTTACTTGAGTTTTTGCAGTTTATTAATGTCCATACTATTGCTACCACTACAAATTACGTTGCTACAGTATGTTATATTCACAGCTACCTCGGTTTATCATTTATAAATAGATTGATGGGAATAGATTGATGGCAATACTCACAATGAATAGATTGACAATTTCTTTTCAGTAAAGCTGAAAGTTTGGCAAGTGACAGGACCATTGCGGGCTATAAAAAAACTCAAAAGGATAATGGGAAACTTCATAGACCAACATAAAAGGAGATTGAATAAATCTTACTTTGATGATAGTCCAAGATCATAATCACCCAACTGGAGAACGCATCTCAGAGAATCCTTAAAGACTAAATGGCCAAAGCTTTCTGCAAGCACGACAAGCCCACCAGTTCTTTCAATTGCAACTTTAAGTTCAGCAACCCCCACCTAGGAAGACAGTCAAGCAAAAGAATCACCTCTTGATTTTCAACCCATATTAAGCATTCAAGAATCAGGTTATTTGGAACCAATTCTCTATTGTAAATTAATTCAATTATAGTGTTTAAATTTACCTCTAATTGATAAATAAGTTGAATTGATGCTTGTAAAAGATAGAATTCAATTCATTTTATTTTCTATATTACCTTTATAATCTTCATTTTATTTCTTCAAATATCTCTAAAAAAACGAGATGTGTATTTTGAAAAAGCTATTTTTAATATTAAAATTCTTCTCATTGGAAATGTAATTTAGAGGGGTTGACTTTTGATTTATTTTGTACCATTTTTTGAGATTGAATTTCATTTGAAATTCAATTCTTGAAACTCAAAATGATTTCAAACATAAAATTTCATTAAAACCTCTGAATTGAATTGAATTTAAAGAGTTTCAAACATGCTGAAAGTAACTATAACAGCAGTTTATGATGAATACATATTTAAAAATAGGAAAGCAGCGTATTAAATGTAGGTAGGGACTGGCAAAATACTAAACATCTTATTTACTTCTGTGTACCAGATGTATAGAACAAAAATCATTAGAGACCCAAAGAGAGACACAAAGAAAGCTAATCATTACCAAGCTATCCAGAAAAGTCAGACCAAAAAAGATGGATAGCAAAAGGCTCAGTCAATGGATGTCCAACGAAAAAGCAGTCAAACATGGAGCAATTGTAGTATTCAAGAATTATATATGTAATTGACACAAAAAAGAGCATAGCCCCATTAATGAAATTAATTTTTTTTTGACATGCTACAGAGCTCTGCAGCATCTCCAATCACAAAATATTTCTAAAACTACAAAACCCAAGTTTCAGTAAACAGGCAAATTAGAAGTTTGACCTTTACTATGGGAGTGCCCTTTGTCAAGATATTTGCAAAAGGAAATTTTTTTTTAAAAAAAAAAGATATACATATAGCATCAGACGGAATGTAAAATTTCATTAAATTTCCCCTTTTATTCCATCAATACAAACAGATTGAGCACATGATGGTCAGTATGTGCTTGCTGTAAGAGTTGGATATTACCTGGTCGAGGGCACAAGCAAACAGATTGAGCACATGACCTTGATGTACAAGCTGCTTAGCAAGTCTCTCGTAGAACTTGACAGCTTTATGATAATGAGCAGCAGAGTCCTTATCGATGACCTTGTGAGAACGAATTGGTTCGGAGAGATTCTTTGACACAATCTAGAAGAAACACGGGGAAAAAATTCCAGTAAAAAAAACATAAAAATAAAAAGAAATAGAGGATACTGTATAAGAAAAGTCATTACATGAGTAAACACATAAAAGTGACAAGAGATGATGTAGAAACAATACAGTGCAAACATGGAAGCGGTCAGCATCTTGGTGATTGATTATGCTGTAAGAGTTAGAACTTAGAAACATGAGTTTAGATGCAGCTTAGTCATGTAGGATTCATGTAAGCAAGCAGAGTCCAGTTTAGAATTAGAACCAACAAGCATAGTGAGTTAAATAATACTTCAAATAAACAGCAAATCAAAGAAAACGAAGTCCTTACAGAACCAAGTCCTTCAGTGGATGGACCACTAATGAAAGCCATAATTCTAGCACCAGAACCAGGAACACAAGCTCCTAACAGACAAGCAGCCACACTGAGTGCAGTGCCGGTGCACCTGCTAGCCCGCTGATGGGGTGGGACCGGCCAAGGATCTTTCTGCAGCTCCTCCAGGACCTTTTTTTTATTCATTTAGTAAATTTGGCTGATTAATTAAACAACTCGATGAAAAATAGTTACATTGTACTTATCATAAAATGAAGTAAGAAGAAAAAGGGAAATGAGAAATTACAGAGTTGAGTGTAAATTCGCATTGGGAGGCAGGCAAGAGGAAGCGGGAAATGCTATCAGAAGAGAGGCCATCCTTGGCGCCGGCAATGACACTGGTGGGGGGCTTGGGCTTCTTGAGAAAGAAGCCCATCTGCTCGAGAAGCTGGTCCTTGGAGACGTCCTTGGAGCCCTTGAAAACGTAGGTCTTAGGGGTTTCACCAAAGCCAAGTTCGTGAACGTGGACAAGAGTACCAAAGGTAATGAGGCCCACCAAGGAGTTATCAGGGAGGAGTTCGATGGCCTGGGACAGGGCAGACTTGAGGAAGGCCATCTCCTCCTCGATCATGCAAGTGTCCACCACGAACATGAATATCATCGGTGATGGAGAGGAGGATGAGATCATCTGAGGTTCCTCGTACTCGATGGTCGTATACTGAGAGAAAAGCTCGGCAGGGAGGTTGTCGTCAGAGATGGCGGTATAGTGAAGGGGAAACTGGTTCCGTTGAAAGCAGAAGGGGCAGATCCAAAGCTTGGCAGAGAAATCGACGGTGCAGAATGGATTGAGGACGGAGCGACAGTTTCGGCAACGTAGTGGAGAATATGGGAGAACGGGCATGTTTGGGAAGGGCTTGATCGGAGTGTAAATGACGGACACAGGTACCACACAGTTGCTTGATTCTTGCTTGGTGCCCGGCAACACGTTCCAAGGCATTCTCACGCCGTCCTGAGCTTCCAGCTCCACAAATTCCCCCATCGCACAGTTAATTCCAAATCGATTCGGAAAATTCTACGTATCAATACTCAGTTCTCGCCTGCTTCCTCCTCCTTCCTCTCTTATTATTATTATTATTATTATTTCTTTCTTTTGCATCCAACACAAGTTCTATTTTTCCTTGAAAACCAAATAAATTGTGTGTGTGTAAGCTCATTTTCGTCACTTATGTTTTAACTTATTATCAATTTTGTCCTAAACAAATTAGATTTATTTATTTCCATCCCAAACTCGCATATTACAATGTTTATGATCCTTTTCATCAACACTAGATAGGTGGTCCATGTTATATTGCAGATTGGACTAAATTTTACAAACACTAAAAAAATATTCAGACGACAATAATTCAAGATAACTCAGGTGTAATTAACTAAAACGCGACCCGGAATATGAGATGGAAAGAACCCGCAGAAAGAAAAGCAAAAAGAAATTGTAAAATTCAAGGCCTAATAATCTAATGTCAAATATAAAAACAAAAAAATAAAGTCAAGGATGTCGTACCCTATCGAGAGCGCGACGTCACGGCGATCCTTCCCGGAGAGAGAGTTAATTGTCGGGGTCTTTGTTTTGTGAAAAAGGGAGTTGCCACTTAGTATTATAGTCACTGGGAAACCTAACTGGTCTTTCAGAGATTCTAAGGCAAGGGACTGGTTGTGTAAAGGGAAGGTTTTAGCACCCCTAGTACGCCCTACCTAAGGTAAGCTGCTTAGTGTTTGGTTTGCCTTATAATTACTATGGTATTGGTGTTCTCTAATCAGTTTTCCTAGGATGAGCTTTCCATGATGAATGAACTTGGGTTCAAAGTCTAAAAGAAATAACCATTGACCAATATGGATCATACCTTTAGATATGTCTATAGAGTGCAAAGGAGAACCGGTGCAGATCTCTTGAAATCTATGTTTGATTTGAAATAAATTTACAATCTATGAATTAAGAGACAGCTAAGATAGAAATCTAATGAGATTCAATGTGCTTAAAAGCTTATTTTTCCCTAGTATTTCAAGTGTTCACGACTTGTAAATCGTAAGGAAGAGAAACAAAAAAACTAAGTTAGAAATCTAAGAAAATTCAAGGTGCTTTAAAAAAGTTCATTTTTGCCTTAGTATTTCATACTTTCATGACTCATAAACCGTGGAATCAAAATTTGAAATGTTCCCAATTATAATTGAGGTTTCTTTCAAGGATGTGCAATTAAATTGTTCTAACTAATATTTTAGGTATAAATCTACCCTTATGTTAAAAATGAACAAGTTAGATTACTCTTAACAATATTTCAGATATTTACCTTTCATAGGTTTCTTTGCCCTTATATTATTAAGGGATAATGACTTATTATTCTAGAAAAGTATTTGGATATTAAGCACTTGGGGGTTTCTTTATCCAAATATTAACAGTGAATAATAGCAAATTATTCTCAATAATATTTTGGATATTAATCCATTTGGAATTTTTTTATCCAAATATTAATGGTAAATAAAATTATTCCCGACAATATTTTGGATATTAACACCTTTGGGAATTCTTTATCCAACTATTAATGGTGAATAAAGATGAATTCCTCAAAAATAAGATTTTTATATTTTAGGAATATTGGTCACCACCCTTTGGAATTTACAAACATGTTGTAAAATCCAAAATGCAAGAAAATAATTTTTGTGTTTAAGAAATCCATGCTAAAACATATTTTCTTTTAAACTTTGAATATTTGTTTTTTTAAAGAGAAATGTTCAAAATATATTAGGATATTGGCCATATGCAACATACAAGGAAAATTTTATGTTTTGTCGAAACATAAACAACACAATTAAATCAAGCATCACAATTAAAGAAACAAGTTGTACACATATATATTTCAAAATTCACTAGAAGCTTAAAACAATTCAAATCAAGCAAAGCCTGACATTGTAACTTAAACTTGAAGCCTGAATATAAGTCTCCGCCCATTATTCTCAAAAGAGAAGCACCCGTCCGCATGCATAAAAAAATACAAAGTTGAACTCAAAGCCTTACAACAGAAACAGAAACAGAAACCGAGTCTCACGCCTATCATCTTTTCCTAATCTCTAACATTGTCATGCTAGTTTCATGCAAGAGGAAAGAAACCCGGGAAGCATGCCTCTATACCCCGTATATTCAAGACTGAACTAGATAAAAAAAAAAAAAAAAGCAAATCCCAGTCAAAGATGTTGTATTAAACTCAATCCATCTAGAAGGTCAAGGAAGGCAGCCACCAGCTGTCACCGCCTGACCACCAACCGCCCAACCGCCAGCCGACCACCGGTTGTTTGCCGCCACAACCGCGCAACCGCCTTCACACTTGAAGGTTGAATTTTCTTGTTTTGAATTCGTGTATAAATAGAGTGCTCAGCTTATGTTATTATGAGTGGGAGACTAGAGAGAGACACTAGAGAGAAAGAGAGAGGGCGTGTATTGTAAGCTTCTTTGAGTTGTTAAGCTTTTGTTGTTGTAATAAAACCTTGTGTTTTATCCCCTCTTGAGTGTTTCAAAGCCACCACCAGTGGTTTCTCCCACCAACAATTGGTATCAGAGCCCCGTTCGTCAGAAAACAGAGGTATTTTTCAGAGATAGCCGAATTTTCAAAGTTGTCAAAAACAAGTTTTGATCATTCCACCGTGTAGAGATCATCCATACGAACTCACTGCCGTAAAAATCAGCTCAATCGGACACCGGGTGATCCACACGCGCCTCCCCGAAGATCCGGTGATCGTAGCCCGCCGCACCCACGCGCGCCAGAGGAAGAAGACGAGTGCCGTCCACGCACGCCATATTCAAGCCGTTTAAGCCGAGCCACGCCGAGCAGAAAGCCGAGCCATAGCCGCGCCGAAGAATATTCCCGAGAATATTCCTTTGTCAAGCCGAGCCGCTAAGCCGAGCCGATAGAATATTCCACAGAATATTCCGGTTCAACCAGCCGAACCGCCCGATGCCCTGAATTGGTTTTTTGACCGGTTCACCCATTTTCTGACCCGATTTCAACAAAGTCAGACCGGTTCCCGACTATTTCGACTATTCCGGATCGATCTACAGTGTCCGTTGTTCCAAATTCAACTCCCAGAAGGAGATATAGTCATTAAAAGAGCAAAATGACTACGAAAGTACACAAACACTCATCCCGAAGCCGACCAAAGACAACTATGATAGTTGGTGCATCGATTGAAGGCATTCCTTGGTTCACAAGAGTGTTTGGAGATTGTACACTATGGTTATGATGAACCAGAGTCCAAAGAAGAAGAAGATGCTTTACAAGAGGCACAGAAGCAAGCCTTGAAAGTCAACAGAAAGAAAGACAACAAAGCAAAGACGATCATCTATCAAGGTCTTGATGAAGACACGTTCGAGATCATTGCTTCCGCATGAAACATCACATGATATATGGGAGGCTCTCCAACAAAAATACAAAGGTGCTTGATGGAATCAAGAAGATTCGTCTTCAATCTTTGCGAGGTGAATTTGAGTTATTGCAAATGAAGTCCTCGAATCTATTTCGATTATCACACAAGGATTATGGTGATAGTCAATCGGATGAGGAGAAATGGAGAAGCCATCATAGATTCTCGATTCATCGAGAAAATTTTGAGATCTCTAGATCCAAAATTTGATTTTGTTGTTGTCGCCATTGAAGAGTCCAAGGAAGTGGACAAGTTGACAGTGGATGAACTTATGAGTTCTTTGCAAGCTCATGAGTAGAAGATTGTAAAGCGAAATGGAGATAAGGCCATTGAGCATGCCTTACAAGCAAAGCTGTCTCTCAAGGACGAGATATGAGCAAGGGGAGACTTCAACAAGTGGATATACCACTCAAGCGGAAGTCAACAATCCAGAGGAGGATTTCGGAGATTCCAAGGAAGAGGTTCTTGGAATACAAGCTTTAGAGGAAGAGGTGGTAGAAACACCACCAGAGGAGGTAGAGGACAACAAGCATTCACTCCTAGAGGAAGAGGAGGCGGTTACAATAACCGTGACAAGAGGAATATCCAATGTTATAGTTGCAATCAATTTGGGCACTATAGCACCGAATGCGAAGGAAAGCTCCGTTGGAGATACGTGAGCAAGCCAACTATGCAGAGAAGGATGACAAAAAGATGCCGCATTTCTTGTCCAACAAGAACTTGGCGAGAAACAAGAAAATATATGGTATCTAGATACCGGAGCCAAGAATCACATGTGCGGCTACCGAGAGTTATTTAGTGATCTAGATGAGACCAAGCAAGGTCTAGTTACTTTTGGAGATACCACAAAGGTTCCATTCAAAGGTAAAGGCAACATCCCAATTAAGTTGAAGAATGGCGATTCCGGCTACATCGCCAATGTTTATTATGTCCCGGCCATAAAGCGAGTAACCCGATCAACTTAGGTCAACTTATGGAGAGAGGGTATACTTTTTACTCGAAGAATTGTCATCTGACAATTAGAGACAACAATTGGAGATTAATGGCCTACGTGAAAATGTCCAAGAATAGAATGTTTCCTTTGAACATCCAGTATGATGCAGCAAGGTGTTTGAGTGCCATCACCAACAAGTGAAGAATGGCTTTGGCACCCGAGGCTTGGACATCTCGAATTTCACGAGCTTGAAGATGCTAGCAAGCAAGAAGATGATCAAAGGTATGCCTCACATTGATCATCCGGATGAAGTCGTGAGAGTTGTGTCCTCGCAAACATCACGGATCCAGTTTTGCCAAAGAAGTCAACTGGAAAGCAAAGAGGCCACTGGAGTTTTGGGCAGAACACCTATAAAAACCCTCATAAAAACCAATCTTTTCTAGAGGGTGCCCCCCCTTCTCTTTGCAAAGAAAACAAGCCGCCCCCTTGGCTTTTGATTTTTGGCCTCACCGCCGCACTCCCTCACTCTCCTTTTTCGGACTCCCTTCTCTTCCAAAACTAGTGCCCCCTTCCCTTTAAGCCAAAACCAAATGGCCCCTTCACCTACTTCACCAAGCACCGCTCACATTCCTCTTTCCCCTTCTTTGGTTTTCCCCAATTTCCCTTTATCCTAGCCTCGCCAGACCCTCCCTCTCCTAGTCAACCACAAACATATCTTCACCACCACTCCAATCTCCTGACCCACAAGAGGCCACACTGCCCCCATTTCTTCTCCAGCCATCCCTGTCATTACCATAACCTTTTAAACCAGTCGTCTTTCCCTCATCTTCTTCGATCAGACAAAACAGAGCCTCCCCTCCACAGACCAAGCAGTCGTTCTTCCCTCTCCTCGTGCAGTAGCACCATCCTCACCGGAGATCTAACAAGCCACGACCCTCCGCCTCTTTGTAACCGACTTTGGCCTAGCACAACAGCTTCCACAATCACCTTAGAGCCATCAGCCACCAAAAACAGGAAGAAAAATAAAGAAAATCAGACCCGAAAGAACCATATATGAAAAGGAGAAAAATAAAATAAAATAAAATAAATTGCTTATGTTTCTCTTATTGTAATTGGATTTTTGATTGCCATGGCTATTCTGAATAAAAAAAAGGTGAAATTGACGGTCATAAATTTTACGGAGTATGCATTGATTTGATGGGATCATATTGTAATCAGGAGGAGGAGGAATAAGGGGCCATCCATTCAGACTTGAAGGGAGATGAAAGTCTTGATAAGGAAATGATTTGTGCCAAACCACTATTACAGAGACTTATATATGAAGCTATAAGGTTTGAATCAATGTTATAAGTTAGTAGATGAATATCATAAAGAGATGGAGATAATAATGGTTTGGGCCAATGTTGTTGATGATAGATAAGTCATCATGACTAGATTTTTTAATGGGTTAAATTGGGACATTGCCAATATTGTTGAGCTACAACACTATATAGAGCTAGAGGATATGGTTCATGTGGCTATAAAGGTGGAGAGACAACTTAGGAAGGGACATATTCGGCCAGTGTTTAATTCGGGTTCTTCATCATCTTGGAAGTTGAATCTAAGAAGAGAGGGTATTGTTCGGTCGAGGTCCTTTGTTCCTTCCAAAGTTGATCCACTAAAGGCTAAAGTTGATGTCCCTACTAGTGCCAAACGTAAATTTAAAACTCAACCTAAACGTACTCATGATGTTAAATGTTTCAGGTGTCAAGGACATAGACATTATGTTTTGGAGTGTCCAAATAAAAGAATCATGATGATTAGAGATAATGGTGATATCGAATCTGAAAGTAACAAGTTTGATTGTAAAGGCATGCCACCATTAAAGGATAGTGATGGGGATGAGTTAGCATTACCGGTTGAGGAGTCTTTGGTTATAAGGCGAACACTCCAGGTTCAAATCAAGAAAGATGAAACTAATCAATAAAAGGTGAACATCTTCCGTACACGTTGCTATGTATAAACTAAGGTGTGTAGTTTAATTATAGATAATGGAAGTTGTGTTAATTTTTATAGTACCACCCTTGTTAGTAAATTGAATTTGTGTGCTATTAAGCATGCTAAACCATATAGATTACAATGGCTAAATGATAGTGGTGAAATGAAAGTGACTAAACAGGTTACGGTTCCATTTTTTATTGGGAAGTATGTTGATAAAATTCTGTACGATGTGATACCAATGCAAGCAAGTCACATCTTGTTGGGGAAACCGTGACAATATGATAGAAGACAATTCATGATGGAGTTAAAAATAAGTATACCATTGTAAGAGATGGTAAAACCATCACTCTTATACCTCTTATACCCAAACAGGTGTATGATGATCAAATAAAGCTAAAAAGTGAGTATGAGGCTATGAGGAGAGAAAATCAAGATGAGGAACAAGAGGAGAGAAGACCATCAGATTTGGCCAAAACCCAAAACACCACTACAACCCATTCGGCCACCCATCCCTTTACAAACAAATATTTGGCCAACACTCCAAACAAATCAGACCATCCAGCCACTATTCAAAAACACCCAAATCTGGCCGAGAGTGGAGGTAAGACAAGAGGAGTGAAGAAAGTCAAAAAGGGTGATGAGAATTGTGTGGAAAAATTAAAGAAACAATCCAATTTTTATGCTAGAGAGGGTGAGGTCAGATCTGTATTTTTCACTAACAAGCTAATGATTTTACTTGTGTAAAAAAAGGCTTACTATAATACTAGCTATCTTGATCATATTGTACCTAGTGTTGTTATTTATTTATTGCAGAAGTTTGATAATTTGTTCCCCAATGATATTCATAGCGGATTACCATCATTGAGGGGGATAGAACATTAAATTGATTTCATACTTGGAGCTTCAATTCCTAATCGACCAGCCTATAGAAGCAATCCTGAGGAGATGAAGGAGCTCTATAGGCAAGTTGATGAGTTGATGGAAAAATGGTACATTCATAAGAGTATAAGCCCATATGTTATACCCATGATACTTATGCCTAAGAAGGATGGAACATGAAGGATGTGTGTTGATTGTCGAGCCATCAATAACATAATGGTAAAGTATAGACATCATATTCATAAGCTTGATGACATGTTAGATGAGTTACATGGATCCTGTATTTTCTATAAAATTGACTTGAAAAGTAGGTACCATTAGATTAAGATGAAAGAATGTGATGAATGGAAAACAACATTTAAGATGAAATATGGTTTGTATGAATGGCTAGTAATGCCGTTTGGACTTACGAATGCGCATAGTACGTTTATGCGTTTAATGAATCATGTGTTGCGTACATTCATAGGTAAGTTTGTGGTTGTGTATTTTTATGACATTTTGATCTATAGCAAGAACTTAACTGAGCATCTTGATCATTTGCGTAGTGTACTTAGTGTGTTGCGTAGTGAGAAATTATATGTTAATCTTAAAAATGTACCTTTTATATAGAGAAGATTGTATTTCTTGGTTATGTTGTAACTACACAGGGTATCGAGATGGATAAGAAGAAGGTTAAGGCCATTTGAGATTGACATGCACCCAAATCGATAAGTGAGGTAAGGAGTTTTCATGGGTTAGCTAGTTTTTATAGGTGTTTTATGAAAGATTTCAGTACAATGGTTGTACCCTTGAATGAAGTTGTTAAAAATTCAATTGGGTTTAAATGGAGAAGGAACAAGAATTGGTTTTTGTTCTTTTGAAAGAGAAATTATGCTCTGCACATGTTTTGGCTTTACTTGACTTTACAAAAGCATTTGAAATAGAATGTGATGCATATGGAATAGGAATATGTGCTGTTTTGATGAAGGATTGGAGACCTATTATATATTTCAATGAGAAGTTAAGTGGAGCGACCTTGAACTATCCCACTTTCGACAAAGAACTCTATGCGCTGGTAAGAGCACTTGAGACATTGCAGCATTACTTGTGGCCAAATGAGTTTGTAATCCATTCATATCACGAGTCTTTGAAGCATCTGAAAGGATAAGGTAAGTTGAATAGGAGATATGCGCACTTTTGACAAAGACTTATGCGCTGGTAAGAGCACTTGAGACATTGCAGCATTTCTTGTGGCCAAATGAGTTTGTAATTCATTCAGATCATGAGTCTTTGAAGCATCTGAAAGGATAAGGTAAGTTGAACAAGAGACATGCAAAATGAGTTGAATTCATTGAAACTTTTCCTTACGTAATCAAGTACAAACAAGGTAAAGTGAACATAGTAGCTGATGTACTTTGGTGCATGTATGTTCTTCTAAACACCATGAATACTAGATTGTTAGGCTTTGAATATGTAAAGGAATTGTATAATAATGATTCTGACTTTGCCGAGATTTATAATGTATATGGACATTCAGCTTTTGGTAAGTTTTATTTTATAGATGGTTACTTATTCAAAGAGAATTAATTGTGTTCTTGCTAGTTCTTTGTGTGAATTGCTTGTTCGTGAAACACATGGGGGTGGTTTAATGGGTCACTTTGGGGTTGTGAAAACCTTAGATGTATTGCATGAGCAATTCTATTGGCCAAAGATGAAAAAAGATGTGCAACGATTCTGTGAATAGTGCATTGCTTGTAGAAAGGCAAAATCTAGAGTACAATCGCATGGATTGTATACACCATTGTTTGTGCCTAGTGAACCTTAGGTGGATATCTCTATAGACTTTGTTTTAGATTTACCCAAGTCAAAGAAAGGTAGAGACTCTATATTTATTGTGGTTGATAGGTTTTCTAAAATGACGCATTTAATTGCATGCCATAAAATAGATGATGCATCTCATATCGCAGACTTGTTCTTTAGAGAGATTGTACATTTGCATGGCATTCCTAGGAGTATATTGTCAGATCACGATATTAAGTTCCTTAGCTATTTTTGGAAGATTTTATGGGGAAAGTTAAGAACTAAACTCTTATTTTTTACAACATGTCATCTTTAAACAGATGGATAAACTGAGGTAGTGAATAGAACTTTATCCCAACTTTTACGTGTTGTTATTCACAAGAATCTAAAAAGTTAGGAATAATGTTTGATTTTTGTTGAGTTCGCTTATAATATAATTGTGCATTCGACCACTGACTTTTCTTCTTTTAAAATTGTTTATGGGTTTAATCCATTAACTTCTATGGATTTAATTCCTTTACCTTTTGAAGAAAGGGTTAGATTGTGAAAAGCAGGTAAAGATGGTGAGATAATTCCATGAGAGAGTTCGATCGCAAATAGAGAAAAAGAACAGACTGTACGCTTCTAAAGCAAATAAGAGGCGTAAATAAGTTGTTTTCCAACACGGTGATTGGGTTTGGGTGCACATGCGTAAAGAACGATTTCCTAACCAAAGAAAATCAAAGTTACAGCCTTGTGGTGATGGTCTATTTCAGGTTTTAGAGAGGACCAATGACAACGCATATAAAATTGATCTTCCAGGTGAGTATGGTGTTAGTTCTACCTTTAATGTTGTTAATCTTACTTTGTTTGACAGAGATTTTGATTCGAGGTCGAATCCTTTCAAGGAGAGAGGAGATGATATGGACTAGCCTAAAAACACCAGCAGAGACCCATTACATGTTCCAAATGGTTCAATAACTCGGTCCAAGTCAAAGGCATTAAAAGAGGCATTCAATGTATTGGTTTTGAAGGTTTCTGTAATATCCCACATCAGTGGGTGAGGACTTGGGAGAGGGCCTTATATGAGCATGCTCACTTGACTAGTAAGATGTGTTGTGGAGTCATATGTTGCTGTCAAGAACAAATCTGTGAGGCTCGTAGGCCAAAACGGATAATATCTTGCTAGTGGGGTGGGGTGTTATATTTGGTATTAGAGCTCGGCTCACTAGCTGTCCGATGGTGCCGACGAGGTCGTTGGGCTCCTTAAAGGGGGTGGATTATAATATACCACATCGGAGGGTGAGGACTTGGGGGAGGGTCTTATACGAGCATACTCACCTTAACTAGTAAGACGCGTTTTGGAGTCATGTATGGCTGCCAAGAACAAATTTGTGAGGCCCGCGGGCCAAAACAAACAATATCTTGCTAGTGGGGCAACCAAGTTAAATTTGAAGGGTCAATTGGGGTATCAAGAGGAGACCCTAATACATCTTATCTATGTGCAAGAGGGGCCCAATCCAACCTTATTTGGGCCATAAGGTAAGGACAACAAAGAAAACAAAAGAATCCTACTACAATTTGGAAACAACATGGGTGACTACCTTTTCCTTTTATTTCTAGGATTAATGGGTTGCATATAAGGCTATAAATAAGCCTAAAATCAGTTATGTAATATTTTATTTATTTCTCTTCTTCTCATGACAAAACATGGATTTAATATTGTGGACTTTATTTTTATTTTTGTTAGTTACAACCCAAGGCTTGTTTGAGCTTAATTAATACTTTGTTTTCAGTTAGGATCCAAGGCTTGTTTGGATCAGGATATGGCTTTTCAGTTTAGAGTTTTTGAGTCAGTTTTGTATGTGGGTCAGTTCAACCCACAAGGGTAGATCCATTATGGTTAATTTTTAAGAATTATTTAAACACATGTAACCAAAATTTTGGTAGTCATTGATGAATATTACTTTTGAATTTTTCAGTTTTAACGTGTGAGAGTGATTCTTGCATTCTTTAGTTCTTGAACGAATTAAATTTGACTTATCGAAGATTAACTGGCTTCATGGCGTCATTCTACTTCATTCCAATAGTGTTGGTGCCTTGAAGTAGATTTTCATTGTGTCACACTTCTATCAGGCTATTTCAGCTTTTCGGGATTAGATCTCAATCTTGATTGTGGGTCGCGTCATCACAAGGTTCGCATCAAGTTAGGTATGATATTTGCTCCATATTACCATGGAGAATCTGAACCAAGTGATGACAAAAATGACCATCACATTGATAGAGTTGAGGTTAAAGAGAAAGATAAAAAAAAATATAGGGAAAATGGGGATGTTCAGTTAGTTGAGTTTGTTGATCAATATATGTCATCTCCTGCTCCTAAAACATGGATTATATGAAATTTATTGATTATTCCTACTCCAACTTGTAGTACAAAAATGCATATAGTCCTCATTTTTAATCATTGCTTAATATGTCATTGTGACCTGCACATACCGGTCCAGATGTAAATGGATGTCCAACTAAATGGTGAGCAGATAAAGGTCGAAGAAAATCCACTCATCTACGTAATAAGATGGATGCTATAAAAGGGCACTCACTGGATAAATATGGCATATGCGGTTAAAGAGGCCATAATAGAAAAACTTGAAACTAAACAACATATGTTAATTGTTGTATTTGTTCTAAATTATGTAAACATCAATTATTGCTTTTAATTCAACTATATAGATGTTCAATTGTATTATAATGGCTAATAATTTTTTGATATAGAACCTCGAATGAGGCATGGTTTTGACTAGAGAAGGTTCTATTGCTTCTAGGAATGTAGACAAATATTACCACTTAGTTGTTGAGACAAGTCCTAATGATAGGTTGGTTCTATATATGCAGGATCGACATCGTTCCAATAATATTTAGAGCGAAGAGGTTAGATCTCTAGATTAATAATATTTTTAAATAATTGTTTGAATTAACTAAATTGCTTGATTTTTAGTATAGTGATCTTGTAACACCCCGATGGTATATATTAATAGAGTTGCACAAGCACGTTCACCTATCTGTTAACGAGGTAATTTTTTATGAGATCAATCAGCTATATGGCATACATCTTAACCACATATTAATTGCAACTTTGGTTGAGTGATGGAGGCACGAGACACACACACCTTCCATCTACGTGGTGGTGAGATGATAACCACACTGCAGGATGTAACCATATTGACTAGCCTTCTGATATATGGAGTTCTTATGATAGGACATGGATGGTTAGTTGATAGAGATGCTTTATGTGATTGTCTATTAGGAAGGGTGCCTACAACCAGTCTCATATAGGTAACTACATCAAATTAACATGGTTGGACATAAATTTTAAAACCCCTAGTAGATGCGATGGAGGACTAGATGGTTATGTATGATCAAACATCGTATTACATATCTTATTTTCACGAGTATTGTAGGTAATGCAATACCAATGTTCTTTCTGACACAGCTCGAGGACTTCTATGCCATTTCCAATTATAGTTAGGGGGTCATGCTTGCATATCCATACCGGCAACTATGTAAAACATGTCTAGAAAAGAGAAGACAAATTATTAGGTGTCTACTATTTCTCTAGGTATGATTATTTAAAAAAAATTTATTGTTAAAACTTATGGGATTTTAAATACCAACTTAAAACTGTCAATGTTTATTAATATAGCTCTAGTCATGAGAGCATATTCATGTTGGATGTCCAGAGAGTTGGGTGTGTGTGTGTATCTATATATATATATATATATATATATATATATATATATATATATATATATAATGAGTTCTACCATGATGAGTTGAACGCATGAAAACCACATTAGGTATGAGTTACAAATGTATTATATTTTTTTGTTATTTGAACATCAATTATTTAGCTTAGTACTTTAAACTTTGCCTATATGTCACAAAGGATCTAACCTTTGGCTCGCACGGGTCTCGTTGCACTACTTCGACATTGTTGAGATGTATTGCCTAGATTGGATAATGTGACAGTTTGTACTATCTCAAAATATACCAGATTATGTTGATATTAATGACAACCTCGCATAATATTAGTTGGCGAGTAAGCGTGAGGGGAATTGGTTTCATGTATCCTATTTAAATCTTTGGGATGCTATGAAAAATTGTGTTTTTTAGGAGCGATATTCGATGATTGATGTAGATACCTACATGAGATGGTATCTGACCATTACATGTCATTTTACTACACCTACCTAGTCATGTTTTCTCGAGGCATCCACACAATCTTATGTATTATGTCCCCGATATTTGAGACATAATTGATTGATATGCAATATTGTTTTACATACAACATTTATTGAATATTTTTAATGTTATTATTTATAATGAGTACTATTTACTTTTTTTATGTATGTATATAGATTCATTACTTGGTACGAGGAGCTCAAAAAGCAATAACAACTATTCATGAAGATGTTGATAAGATGGAACATATTGTGGTCAATACCAATGTTCTTTCTGACACAGCTCGAGGACTTCTATGCCATTTCCAATTATAGTTAGGGGGTCATGCTTGCATATCCATACCGGCAACTATGTAAAACATGTCTAGAAAAGAGAAGACAAATTATTAGGTGTCTACTATTTCTCTAGGTATGATTATTTAAAAAAAATTTATTGTTAAAACTTATGGGATTTTAAATACCAACTTAAAACTGTCAATGTTTATTAATATAGCTCTAGTCATGAGAGCATATTCATGTTGGATGTCCAAGAGTTGGGTGTGTGTGTGTATCTATATATATATATATATATATATATATATATATATATATATATATATATAATGAGTTCTACCATGATGAGTTGAACGCATGAAAACCACATTAGGTATGAGTTACAAATGTATTATATTTTTTTGTTATTTGAACATCAATTATTTAGCTTAGTACTTTAAACTTTGCCTATATGTCACAAAGGATCTAACCTTTGGCTCGCACGGGTCTCGTTGCACTACTTCGACATTGTTGAGATGTATTGCCTAGATTGGATAATGTGACAGTTTGTACTATCTCAAAATATACCAGATTATGTTGATATTAATGACAACCTGCATAATATTAGTTGGCAGAGTAAGCGTGAGGGGAATTGGTTTCATGTATCCTATTTAAATCTTTGGGATGCTATGAAAAATTGTGTTTTTTAGGAGCGATATTCGATGATTGATGTAGATACCTACATGAGATGGTATCTGACCATTACATGTCATTTTACTACACCTACCTAGTCATGTTTTCTGAGGCATCCACACAATCTTATGTATTATGTCCCCTGATATTTGAGACATAATTGATTGATATGCAATATTGTTTTACATACAACATTTATTGAATATTTTTAATGTTATTATTTATAATGAGTACTATTTACTTTTTTTATGTATGTATATAGATTCATTACTTGGTACGAGGAGCTCAAAAAGCAATAACAACTATTCATGAAGATGTTGATAAGATGGAACATATTGTGGTCAACACTACACTTAATTTGTGTTGTGGTGGACTTTAAGAGGTCGAGGAGGTTGACCGTCTTGAAACGGTATTAACGTAAGATGAGATTGCTTATTATAAAAGTGTTGGGGATGGTGGCCAGTCCACAAGCATATCAGGATCGTCCATAAGTTAGGGTGACATTGGTGTTGACACCTACGAGACACTGTTTTCGAGTTGGACTAGTTGGGGTGGTGGTGCAAGTATTTTCATGAGTGTCCCGAGTCTGTCTACGAGCTTGGGTGATATTGGTCCTCTTTACCCCTACATGAATGTTACAAACCCATCTTCGAGTTGGATGATTTGTGGTGGTGCTCTATACCCCTCCACGAGTGCTCTAGGCCCTTTCATGAGTTGTGACTATTATTAGATATAATAACATGTTATGAGAATTATAAATAGATGCGTAGTTAATTATTTTTTAATAAAATATTATGTTATATTAATAGTCGGTCTAATTTTATTAATTATGATTGAAGATGTTATGTGTTGTTTATATAAATTGTGTTTTGAGATTGAAAAATTAATTATTTGAATTGTGGTTTTTTTAGATAAGAAGTTAATAATTGAAGAAACCGATCTTTGTGTTTCTTTATTGACTCACAAATGATATACAAACAAGTCTCAAATGTTGTACACAACTTTTTTATATATATATTAACGTTGGTGTCTGGGTCAGCTTGCGCGCACCTCAACTAATCTCACGAGCCCTGAAGTTAACGATCATATAAGCCTCTAGTGGCCTTGAGGTTGTGAGACTCGAACCAGTGACCTCTAGGGAGCAAACCTAGGGTCTAATTAGTTGAACTACACCCCAAATTGATTAAGGAGGTGTTTGAGAGTGAGGTAACAGTTATTTTTTAAAGTGTTTTTTTGCTTGAAAATACATCAAAATAATATATTTTTTTATTTTTAAAAAATTATTTTTAATACCAGCAAATTAAAAAAATAAAAAAAAAATATATATATATATTTTTATTTTTTTAATTTGCTGGTATAAGCAAAAAAAAACACTTTAAACTTTAAAAAAACACTTTAAAACATTTTTTTAATTTACCCAACCCCGTGTAAAACAAAATACTAAATAATAGCTAAATATACAAGATTCCTAAATATTTTTTAGGATTTTTTTCCTTGCTAAGTTCCCGTAAAACTCCAGCAAAAACAAAAGCAAGTAAAGACAAATAACAGAATCGTATACCATTCCACGTCATCCCCTCTTTCCAACAGAAAAAATCGTAATTAACAGCGCTCAAAAGCATGCTGGCAGGTAAAAAATGCATACGTGTCACCCCCTAACCTCTCCTCGACACATCACCCACTCCACTCTCTCCTTCCCTCCTTGAGCATCCTAGGATTCCTCACCGCTCAAAAGAAAAAGGAAATAAAAAAAATTCCCTCCTAACGTGCTTTTTTCTCGGAATCCAAACACTCTCTCTCGCACTGAACTCTCACGTTAGAAACTACCGTCAGATCTGGATCAGAACAAGCAGAGCTCGCTGGAGTCTGTTGCGGCGATGGAGGAGTCACGGCGACGGAGCTCGTCTTCTTCTTCCTTTTCGCCTGTGAGAATCGAAGGCGAAATCGGCGTTGGTGATGAATCGGAGAGCAAAGAGGCAGCTGGTGTTGCTTCAGTTAGTAACGGTAATCCGAGTTTAATCGGTTTGTTTTAACTGTGTTCGTTTCTGATTCCGTTAACATTGTTGAGCATTGTGTGAAAAAAGCTGTTGGTTTTATGAGCTTATAGATTTCTTTGTTAGGAATCAGAGGGGGCGACACTACGACGGAACCAACTCTGAGTCAGCTCTCCAAGCTAGAAAGATCCAAAACCAAAACGAAGGGGCAAAGACATCAAAATATACTTCCTGAGGAGGCTGCGCAAATTTGCAATGACAAGATTCCTGTTCGGCAGAAGGTATTGATCTTGACTCTGCTTGAGCTCTTCATTTTCCTAATTACGATAAATATTCTACATATCGCAAGTGTATTTAGCAAGCTTTGAGGCACCGGATTCGAACTTTAACTGGTACTATTACTAGATGTGTATATAATTTTAGTTAAATTTCTTCCTTATAACTTAAATTTTTGGAGAGTGATTAGTTTTTCCTATTTGGTTTAGGATTTTATTTCCTAAAACTGCGGTGTTTAGGTTGTTGAAGATGATGGAGCTTTGCTTAGTGTTTTTATTTGATTTTTTAAAACTATGCAGCGTAAATTGTTGAGAAGAATAGCTAGTGTCAAACATGATGGAACTGTAGAATTTGAGGTTCCAGGGGATGGAGAACCCCAAGCTCCTGGTGTTGGATATGATGATGTATATAATACAGTAGTTGATGATGAGCCTCTTGATGCAACGGACCTTCAATATATACCACCACTGCAAATAGTAATGCTTATTGTTGGCACACGAGGAGATGTGCAACCGTTTATTGCAATTGGTAAACGTCTACAGGTTAGTTGTGATGCTTATTTTCTATTTTCAGCTTTTCATTCTGAGCTCTATCCATGAACATGTGTTTGAATGTTTGATCTTCAAATTTAATCATGTGTAAGATGTTTGCTATTTGTTCGGCAGAAGCTTTGAATAAAATATGAAGGATGATACAATTCACCGTTGACCACTCTGTTGCTGCAGTTTGTCACCCTCATCATTTTTGGCTTACCCTTCTAATTGTCTTACTTATTTACAGTGCCTCGTTGTGTGCTTTCTTAAGTATTAGTTGTAGAAAAAGCTTGCTTCTTGTTTTGTTATATAAACAAGAAAATCTGAAGTTACATTTTCTTTGTTAACACCATGATTATTTACAGTGAAAGAGTTTGTATATATAAGGCTGAATTGTTGCAGAATATATTTTTAGGACTTTTCGTTTGCAAATATTGGTTCATTAACGGGCACTTTTTGCGCAGGATTATGGCCATCGTGTTAGACTAGCAACTCATTCAAATTTCAAAGAATTTGTCGAGACAGCTGGGTTGGAGTTTTTTCCTTTAGGTGGAGATCCTAAAGTTCTTGCTGGTTGTATGTATCAAGAAATGCCACTTTCTTTTAAAATTTATTGGTCCTCTCTCTCTCTCTCTCTCTAATCTTTATGTTTTAGTCTTTTGAAATGGTTCCGTATTTCTTATGTCATCAATAGAGTTCTTGCAAAATGGTTTGCATTAATCACGTTGCAGCCTGTCAATGGTACTTTTGGGGCAAATATGCACTGCTGATTCACTATAACAAATCGAAATTTGTTTAATCTTTTGCCAAAGTTATAGAATTCTACTTGTGAATTAATCAGCATGGACAAAAAAGTTTAAGTTATACTAAAACAATAGTAGTAACCCAGTACCACTGGCAACAGATAATGCATGCTTTTGTTTTTGTTTTCATATCTGTATATATTATGAAAGAGTGCAGACAAATTTTTTGTTGCGAGAGTTTGACTGGAGAATCTTGGGGATTTATCTGAAATATCTTTTTTTTTTTAACTAGACAGCTTTCTAGCCCCAGGAAGTTGCTTTGAGCACAAGCCTCTGTTAAGAATTTCTTAAAATATATTTGAGACTGTAATTGTCCGAAAAATAACTTTGTTGATATGCGAGTCTGATTTACTAGAGTTTATGCTTTATTGGATTTTTTCAAATTCAGATTATAAGCTCCTTCAGTAACTTTCATTGTTTTTTTTTTGGCTTTAATGAGCAGACATGGTAAAAAATAAAGGCTTCTTGCCATCAGGGCCTTCTGAGATATCCGTTCAACGAAATCAAATAAAAGAAATTATATACTCATTGCTACCTGCCTGCAAGGAACCTGATATTGATTCAGGCATCCCTTTTAAGGCAGATGCCATCATTGCCAATCCTCCAGCATATGGTAAGACTTCTTACTTTGAATCTGCCATATGTTTTGTGCTTCAGTTGTAATCTGCTGTAATGTTCTTGCATTACCTTTTTTCTTAATTATCTGCTGAGCTTCCAGCATGTCCGCAATTTTTCCTTACAATAATCAACCGTTCAACATAAAACCCTAGTTGTACTTGTTCTTCTGTCAAATGGGATCATGATTTCCAAATGTTGCTGTCACTGTACCTCAGGATAAATTACTCCATTTTCCTTCCTTTGTTTATTCAACCTCAAATTTTCTCCATTCTTAAACTGTAAAAACCAACATAACTCCCTAGCCTTTACCATCAAATTAAACCATTCAAGAGTTCTTAAACGCCAAACTATGTTGTTGCCAGTCTAATTTGTAGTCTGCAAGTGCCCAAGGAAACTTATTCCTTTCAATCCTAGTTTACAAGACGCCCAGACTTTCATTAACTTTAAATCCAATTTTTCTCAACTTTGAAGTACCTATCCCGCTACAAACACTACTTGGAGGGTGACTTTTTGTAGCTTTATTGTACTTCTTCATAGATAATTCTCTGCAACATCTCGAATGACTGTCTCACCTAATAGATTTTTCCACGGAATGCTGGTCGTCTTCCTTGTAGATGTTTGAAATGTTGCTTCTATGATAATTTTGAGTTCTTTTTAATGATTTTAAAGAAGTTGTTCTTTGGTAGTGATTTTCGGTTTCATATCTGGCATTTAACTTGAATGTCTAAAATTGCTTTCCTTCCCCTTTTTTTTTTTGAGAAGTCCTTTCCTAATGCATGAAGATCAAGATATTGATAGCTCCCTCATTTGGCATTGTTCTCCCTTTTCTTTTGAAGTGGGGTTGAGGAAAGGAAGCTTTTTTTTATATTTGTAGATGACTTATATTTCTCTCAGTTTGCTCATTTTTGTTTTATGGGAAAGACAATCTGCAATCCTCTTCCTCTTGTTCCTCCTGTAGTAATTATTTGTAAATTCCTTGGATGTGCATCCCCCTCTCAGTTTTCTTCAAGTTTTAGCCATTACATTACTATTCTTTATTGTTTTGCGTCGTTTCTCTTCCCTCTCTTCATCTCCCTCGTGTGTCTGCTCTCACCAAATTATCCACATTGTACCATGTTGTTTTTCTTTAGTATGCGAACCCCATTTGAATTGGGGTTGAGGAAAGGAAGTTTTTTTTTATATTTGTAAATGACTTATATTTCTCTTTGTTTGCTCATTTTTGTTTTATGGGAAAGATAATCTGCAATCCTCTTGCTCTTGTTCCTCCTGTAGTAATTATTTGTAAATTCCTTGGATGTGCATCCCCCCCCTCTCAGTTTTCTTCAAGTTTTAGCCTTTATATTACCATTCTTTATTGTTTTGCGTCGTTTTCTCTTCCCTCTCTCCATCTCCCTCTTGTGTCTGCTCTCACCAAATTATCCAGATTGTACCATGTTGTTTTTCTTTAGTATGCGAACATACCTGGCTGTTTCT
This sequence comes from Populus x sibirica, assembly GCA_019202695.1. Taxonomy (NCBI): domain Eukaryota; kingdom Viridiplantae; phylum Streptophyta; class Magnoliopsida; order Malpighiales; family Salicaceae; genus Populus; species Populus x sibirica. The sequence continues at coordinate 248,915 of JAGMVL010000092.1, forward strand.
TGCATGGAGATTTTCAACCTGTCCTTATATTTTCGCGTTTGATATTATACAACTTACCCTTAAAATGTTTCTTTAGGGCATACTCATGTGGCAGAGGCACTAAAAGTTCCGCTTCATATATTTTTCACCATGCCGTGGACGTAAGTCTCCCCTGGGTAATGGAATCTTGCTGAGTTGAATGTAGCTTCATTGTTACTGTTCATCAGATTTTCTTTTTCTCCCTGTTTCTATCAGTGTTTACTTCTATACATCATTTGATGGGTAAATCCTAAACTGTTTTAAGCAATTTTTTATCTTCTCTTGCCAGGCCAACTAGTGAATTTCCACATCCCTTGTCCCGTGTCAAGCAACCAGCTGGATATCGAGTGAGCCATTGAATTTTTTCCCTTTTGGTTCTTGTTGTAGCTTTGATTTCTTTAGAATATCTTGGTTATTTCTGACTTACTCTGTCCATGTTCAATTTCTGTAGCTTTCATATCAAATAGTTGATTCGTTGATTTGGCTTGGAATACGGGACATGATAAATGATCTTAGGAAAAAAAAGTTGAAGCTACGACCTGTCACGTATCTCAGTGGTTCACAGGGATCCGACTCTGATGTCCCACATGGATACTTATGGAGTCCTCACCTTGTCCCTAAACCAAAAGGTGCTGCATACTGTGAGAATGTCAAAATCTTATATTATAGCTTACCAGCTTGTGCTGTTCTTCTGCAATACTAAGTAATTACAGCTACCATTCATAATGTTATCCTCTTCATATTGGTGGTTGTCCTGATGCAGGGCAACTCTAGGAGAATGTTTGTAGCTGACTGTTTAGTTTAGTTTTGTAGAATATGAAATTTTAGGACTTTTAGGAATTGAATAACAGAATAGATAGTAAAGAAATTGAGGAAAAAAAGAAAAAACTTCTACCCTCACTAAATTTATTCAATAAAAACATTTCTCCCTAAAAATCTTCTAGTGGACTCACTCCTAGACTGAAAGCCATATTAGAAAAAGCTGCAATTTATTCAATAAAAAATTTCTCTGCTAGAAATCAAAATACTACAAGCATATTTATAATGCTTGAGTGACTCCTAATCCTAATAGGACATGAATTCCTATATATGAAAACACAAGGATTTCAGCATCTGAATAGGAAAATATATTAGACTCCTATTGAAATTTCAGCAACCCTTCAATTCTGATACAGCTCTGCTGGAACTAAACAGCGGTAAAAACTCAAACCAACTTCTACTAGGAGTCTTCTTCCTCTCCTTTATCCCGTTGAGTTAAGGCTTGTGGCTTGAATATCTCTCTCTTCTTATCCCTTTAGTAGACCATAAACTGTTTTCTACCATGTCCACTTGTATGTCTTTCTTAATATTACACAATCAGGGTTATTGTTCTAGACAAAAGGATGATTAATTGACAGCACTGGAACCTTAAAATGTTTTGTTTGTTGCAGTTAATTCTGTCCCCTTGGGGAATTGAACTAGAGTGTTTATGGCTAGCTAGCTTCTACTTTCTTCACTATGCTTGGAGCTTCCAGTGTCTTGATAAGCTTGAACATATTTCTTGTAATGATCTTTTTTTTCATCACTAAATGCTTTGCCTTTTATAAATTTTTGAAACAAAAAACGTGTTCTATTATCCAAGCTTTAAGGTACCCTTTTTTCTTGGTAAGGCTGTGAACAGAGTCAAGCTTTGGGCAGCTCGCACTTGGTTTGGTATACTTTTTATCAAGTTTGAGCATGAACCAATCTCCACTTGAGTTTCCAAGAGCTGACCCAAGTTCGTTCTATTTGAAATAATCTATAATTTAATTGCTAAACTCAAACTTGTACAGGCTTATTAAATAGTTAGGAGTACGTGAACTCTAAAATAGAAGACTTGCAAATGCAGCTACCTAATATAACAAATCATAGAATGTTTTGAGGATGGTTCCTTCTGCAGTGGTGAGTTTTTCCCTGTTCTGGTTTTGACTCAAAGGGGTGTAATGGATATAAATAAGATAAATCAAAGTTCAAACAGCGATCTGTAAAATGAGCCTGATAGTGACCATATAGTTCGTTTCTGATCCTCCTTGCTAATATAAATCAGTAGAGCTTAGTCTTATCCTAGCTTGGTTCCTTTACTGAATGAGTTTGTGGTCAAGTTTGAGTTAGTTTGTTAATATTCGTAAGTGATGACAAACAAGCTTTTATCAGCAATGATTCATGATGTTTACAGATGGTTTATTCATATTATGTACAAATTCTCTGCTTATCTCTCATCCCTTTTTGGTAAAGAAAGTGTAGTTTTACTATGTTATATGAAACAACCTGGTATTCGAGCAGGCATGACTTTTATTGGAAGGATGCTAATCCTAGTTTTTTTTTTTTCTTTCTTTTTCTTGGTGTGCAGATTGGGGGGCTAAAATTGATGTGGTTGGCTTCTGCTTTCTTGATCTAGCATCAAATTATGAACCTCCGGAATCACTTTTGAAATGGCTTGAGGCTGGTCAGAAACCTATTTATATTGGATTTGGTAGCCTTGTGAGTTCATTTCCTCTTTCTTTCTTTGATTTTTTGTTTGGTTATTTAAAGGAAATATAAGGTCTGTAATTGATTGAAGCTTACTTTAGAATTGTAAATGTATGTTCTGACGTGGGCATTATGGAATCTTGAACATAATTGTTATATATTCCTTTCATGCTGTTTTGTCAGGGGTATGATAGAGATTCTTGAACACGAAAGAGTACCTATGTGTTTGCTGGTTAAGATTATACCTTTTCATTTATATTTGGTTTGTTTGAAGTGAATATGCAAGTTTAGGCAACTGCAGTTCAATAAAGATCACTAATGGAGAAACCTTTTCCTGGTCAGATAATCCCATTTGATGTAATCTGTTGGGCGTCTCATGCGATAGAAGTAGTACATATTGTTGTTATAGGACTTGAAATGTGCTGTTTCCTCCCAGGGTTTTTAATTAAATGACCTTATGTGCAATAGTTTGTCCGTACTTAGGTCTCCATTATGTGTGGACTAGTATGTGGCTTGAAATGTAAATTGTATGTGTATTCGGTCTGCATCGAAGTCAGTGCCAATAATTGAGTCTTGAATTGATACCAAGAAGGTTGACTATATAAAAGGATTTCACTAGTTGAAACCAACCCCCCCGCCCCCACGATTATTCTCTCAATTCTCTGTATCTTTTTACATGATTTCTTTCTCCTCGCATTCTCTGTATTCATGTCAGCCTGTGGAAGAACCAGAAAAAATGACCCAAACAATTGTTGAAGCGGTGGAACAAACTGGGCAGAGGGGCATCATTAATAAAGGCTGGGGCGGCCTGGGTAACTGTAAGTTTCTGGTTCCCCCTTTAAACTTTTGTATGTTCACTAAAAATTCTTGCTATTTCCTTTTCCTGTTGTATTCTGTGCACGGTATATGCATCTTCAGGGTCTTGCATGCCATCTATGTAGCTTATTTTGGTTCCTTTTTAGTGGCAGAACCGAAGGACTTTATATACTTACTGGATAACTGCCCTCATGATTGGCTATTCTTGCAATGCAAGGCAGTGGTAAGGCTTAATTTTATAGCTTTGTCAGTTGGATATAATGCTTGAGAAACAACTGTCACTTCATCGAAATCCATAAAACATGAAAGATTTGGAAGTGGAAAAGTTTGAGTAATTGATGATGATGTTGATTGAGTATATTATTTGTTCTTCAATTTTTGTGTTTTCTTTTCGATCTTGGTGTCCCATTGTTATTAGTTTGCACTTTACTGTCAGGTTCATCATGGAGGTGCTGGAACAACAGCTGCTGGTCTTAAAGCTGCGGTAATAGCTGCAGCTTGTTTGTATCATATATTTCCGTGTGATGTCCTGCCCATCTTTTTACTTTATCCTTCTTCTGTGATGTAGTGCCCTACAACCATCGTGCCTTTCTTTGGCGACCAACCTTTCTGGGGTGAGCGGGTGCATGCGAGAGGAGTAGGTCCTCCGCCCATACCTGTTGATGAGTTCTCCCGTACCAAGCTAATTGATGCAATAAACTTCATGCTAGATCCCAAGGTAATGTCAAATCACTCGATATATATTAGCTGAGGATAACAAAGAAAATAATGCCAAAATCTACAATCCACATGCAGTCTGCTCCTTTTCCTTTCTGGCACGACGTCCCATATGAAGGACATTAAGAGAGTTCGAACTTGGGCTTATCTCCTAGCAGTCAGCTAGACTATATATTCTGTTTAGATCATCTAACCTGGAATTAAAACTCAGTAGTTCATTATTATAGATTTCTAAAACCATAAACCAGCAGTGATCTTTCTAGTTTTGGCCGAATGCTACAGTTTGTGGGTGCTGGCCCTAAGGAGCTAAAGATTCGATGTGCATTTATTTGGAGAGAGAACCAATGAGTTTAAAAACATTTATAGTTATTTTCAGGTTAAAAGCAAACAGTAAGCTTCTCAAAACAATGTTGGGACTTGCCTCCACATTGATTCCAATGGCTACGAAATGATAATCACTATCATCTCGAACTAAAATAAACTTGTATTATTTGCAACAAATTCTGGGCCGAGAATTTACCTGATGAACTTTTAACATTTTAGGTCAAGGAGCGTGCCGTGGATCTCGCTAGGGCCATGGAGAATGAGGATGGTGCCACTGGAGCAGTAAAAGCATTCTTTAAGCATCTCCCTCCAAAAAAGCCCGAGCCCGAGCCCGAGCCGTCACCAGCACCATCAAGTTTTTCCTGCTGCCGTAAATGCTTTGGTTGCGCGTGAATCTCAGCCGGATCCATTTGCTATTTGTGGCGGTGTGCTCATCTAGCTGTATAGCATGATCATATTACTCGGTAGTGGTGTGCCCCCCGAATACTAACCGGGGTATATACCTGTTTTATGAACTTGCAATCTATATTTTGGGCCGCGGTTGACCCTATATCGTGTGCGATCAATATGCTAATTTCTGCTTGACCAAATCTAGATAGTTTGCCCGTTCTCCGCAATGGGCTGAGTTGATTTTTTTTAAGTGTAAAAAAACGATAGTGTATTTTAAAAAAATATTAACAGAGAATTGAAAATAATAATTTAATGATAAAAGATAAAATTAAAAAAAAAATATTAATGAATAATAAATATCACCAAACCAGATCTAATGAAATGACGATAAATTTGATAAAAGAAGAATAAAAATTAAAAATTAGAACATTGAGAGCTAAAATTTTAAATATTGTTAAATATTGAATTGAAGAGTAAAATTGAAAATTTTGAAGTCAATATATTTATAGAAGAATACAAATAAAAAATAAAAATCAATCAACAATAAAAATAAAAATTAAATAAGTAAGGATTAAACTTGAAAAAAAAATCAAAATTAAAATATATCATTAAATGCTTGACCTAATAGATTGACTAGTGATCCAGGAAACCCGGGGCTAGGCTGACTCAAGTTTTAAAAGTAATTGAAACAAGGTTTATATTTAATTTAAAGCAAAATTTCTCACAAAAAAAACTAAATTGAACAAAGCTAAAAAAAAAAAAAACTTTAGGTAGCACTTTTATTTTTCAAAAAAAAGTGGAGAATTCCATAAGAAGTGAAAAAAAACATCTAGGATTTAAAAAAAAAATGAGCTAGAAAAGGGGAGGGGGGATCAAGCAAATCTGGGTGAAATTTATAAACTCAAGTTAATTTTTCAAAGCCGCAAACCGTTAAATTCCAAACCTACTCAATTAAAAAGCTTAATATAAAACAAATTTGATGCTGGAGAGTGAGATAAATTAATTTAATTACTTTTTTTTAAAAGAAATCTAATAAAGAGCACCAAAAAACCCGAGGCAATACCAAACCAATTTAATGCTAAAGGGTGAGATAAATTAATTTAATTATAATTTTTTTAAAAAGAGCAAGACTCAACAAAGAGCACCAAAAAAACCGAGGCAATGCCAAATCAATTTAATATTAAAGAATAAAATAAATTAATTTAATCCAATTAAAAACAATTCATTCTAAAAGAGGTAGATCTAACAAAGACAAGAAAAAATCGAGGCAACCCGTTTTACTCTCAAAAAGTTAGAAAAGTCCCATCAAAAGTGAGAAAAAAATAGGATGATGAAAAAAAAAAAACCAAATCAACCCAGCTTAACTTTAATAACCTACGATCCAAGATATGAGATATGGATAACCTCACAAAAAAAAAAGCATAACAGATCACGAAGTTCAAAGCCCAATAAGTTAATGTCAAATTATGAAAAAAAAAATCAATTTTTAAAAGGAATTTAAAAAAAGACCGAACTTAAATCGGGTTAATCATCAAAACTAGTGAACCGGGTCATAATTGTAGAAGACAAATGCAAAAAAATAACGAAGCAAAATTCTCAATCATAAAAAATAAAATAAAAAGTCAAAAAATGAAAACAATGATGACTAAATCCTACACAAAAAATAATTGAAAAATAATAATTAGTGATTAAATTTAAAAATAAAATAAAAAAATGATAAAAAAAAGCAATAAAAAAAACGAGGATCAAAATTAAAAATCAAACAAAATTAAATGAAATTCTAAATGAAAAATAAAAAAAATTAATGCAAAGGATAAAAAATAGCAATAAAAAAAATAAAAACCAAATTAGATACAAAAATTAAATGAAATAAATGCAGGGTAATGAAATTGAAACAAAAAAGAAAATTCAAGAAACACTAAAATCAAAGCAAATAGAAATCAAAACAAAAAAGAACCAACTTTAAAACAAATATAAACAAGAGGACTTGACTGAATTTTTAAAGGCTTGATGCAACTACCAAAGCACAAGAGAGAGAAAAGAAAGGGAGGAGGAAAAACTTTCATCGCCTCTGAACTGTTGTTTACCAGACTAAACACATCATTTCAATAGTTGTGTCACCACTTAACGCGTCGAATGAAATGGCAGTCAGGAGGTTTTGGCCATCGAAACACCCCACACACCTCTTTTTAGCACAAGGAATAATGACGCGTTGATGTGTGCGTAGCATACAACAACCTTTTATATTGATTTATTAATATTTTATTAATTTAAATTACTAAAAAGCTCACGAGAGCATCTTAATATTATATAAAAAAAAAACCATGCAGCAAAGATAAAAATGCCCTCCCAAGACAAGATTATATTTTTTGAAGTCAGGCTAGACATGTTATTTAAGGCCATGTTTGTTTCCCGGAATTCACTTTTCGGAAGACCACTTTCCAAACTTTTCTGTGTTTGTTTGCCATTAGAAAAGTTGATCAACGGAAAAACACTTTCCGGTCAACGAAAAACACTTTCCGATCAACGGAAACACTTTTCGATCAACGGAAAACACTTTCCGATCAAAGAAAAATTTGATTTGGTTTTCGGGAAAGTGTTTTCCCTTTTGGCTGTGTTTGTTTTCCGGAAAGTGGTTTCCGGAAAACCACTTTCCAAACTTTCCTGTGTTTGTTTGCCATTAGAAAAGTTGGTCAACGGAAAACACTTTCCAGTCAAAGGAAAATTTGACTTGGTTTTTCAGGAAAGTGTTTTCCTGGAAAATTTGGGCGGAAAACACTTTTCGGAAGTTGTGAAAAATTTAGAAATGTCATTATTTGCGATTATATCAAATTTGATCCTCAAACTTTTGATTGCTATATATAATTTGTTTTGAATATTTATTTTTTAATTCCATCTCTTAAAATTTAATTTTTATATTAATTTTGGTCCTTATTTTTATAATTGCTATTTGCTTTTTTCTTATCATTTTTTTATTGAAATTTTTTATCTATCAAATTTGATCCTCATTCTTTTGATTGTTACTTATTTTATTTGAAATAATTTATGAAATGTTAATTATTATTATTTTAATTTCTTCACCTTTTATTTTTTTTTAATTTTTTAGATTTAATTTCTATTATTTTGATTATTATTTATTTTATTTGAGATAATTTATGAAATTATATTTTTTTTCAATTTCATTTTCATTCAACTTTTTAATTTGTAAGATTTGTTCCTCATTATTTTAATAAACTTGAGAAAAATAAAACATTAATAAGTTATTTTCCAGCTCATTTTTCATGACATAACCAAACACTTCTTATTTTCTATTACACTACCAAACATCGAAAAATATTTTTCTGGAATTCACTTTCCAAAAAGAAATTACTTTCCAGCAAACAAACGGGATATAATTATACAAAACATATGTGAAGATAAAAAAAAACCTCTCCGCAACGTCAATACTTTTGAGCATTTAAATGTATCATTATGCTTTTAACTGTGTAAATAAATTAAATATACATAAAAGACTGGATAAAAAGCTTATGTTTTAGTTTTTAATGGTAATAAAGTAATTTTTCTGTATATAAAAATATTAAATGACCAAATTATTCCTCATCAATTAACAAATAACATTTTCATACCCTAGAAAAAATAAACAACTCTACCCCTGCTGGTAAAGTAGTTGTTCGGTACGGTGCGGAGCAAAAGGATTAATACAGTATCTGAGTTCACAGTATTACATGTAATCACCGAACCTTTTAGTTTTTTGTTTTTTTTGTAATGATCTTAAATCGAAGCTTTTAATGGTTGCCACGTGTGCGAAACCCAACCCATGCATTGGGGGCAAGCATTGGGTTGTCTCTGGGCGGGGCATGACAAAGAGGCTTCAGTGCATGATAGGAATGGGCGAAGAAGTGACAAATGGCATGGATTTGGCGGTGGAGAACGCAGGACTGGTGGCTGTTAGCCCCATGGCCATAACTATTTATAGAAGGCAGAGGAAGGCGGCAGAAAAAACAGCCGTTTGCATGGACATAGGGGCAGAGAGAGCTGACACAACCACTTACTGTGCTTCAGACCATGTGGGGACTGGTTTTGGCTTTCAAGCACCCAATCCTTCCACATTGGCCATTGAAGATAACAAACCTGATCCACTAAGCTTAGCTTCTCTGACAAATCTGATTTCCCTCTCTCTGTTCACCTCTCTTGCTCACTTCAAATTTTTGATAAAAATAGCATCTCTCTTTATTGAAAGCTCCTTATTGGAGGGTTAAGAGTAGTTAATTTTTTTAAAAAATATTTTATTTATTTATTGACATATCAAAATATTTAAAAATATTTTTAAATATTTTTTTAATTTAATAAAACATTGTTTGGAATATAAAAAACACAGTTTCAATCGTCATGTAGCTTTTACGTGATAACGAGTGTTGAAATTCAAAATTCATGGGAGATGGAATGAATTTTTTTTATAATGTCTAGTTTTTTTTATAAAATTATATAATTATAACTTGAATATCATAGAATTTATAAAACTAAACAAAGTGGATTAAAAATATATTCAGATTGTAGTAGGGATTATTTTTTAAAATTATTTTTGCTTGGAAATATATTAAAATAATATATTTTTTTAAAAAAATATTTTTGATATCATTACATCAAAACCATTCATAAACACAAAAAAAAAACTTGAAAAAAATTTAAATTTTTTCAAAAATATCTTAAAAACAAACATAATCTAAGAATATATTTGACACTGTAGTAGAAATTATTTTCTAAAATGTTTTTTTGTTTGAAAATATATTAAAATAAATATTTTATTTTTTAAAATTTATTTTTGATATTAGTATATCACAATAATGTAAAATATATATTTTTTTAAAATTAAAATAAAAAAATTAATTTTTTTTTAAATAATGGGGAGACCACAATGCATGAGGCCAAACAGAGGCGAAGCATAAATCAATGGGCTTCAGTTATGACAAGAAACTTCGTACTCCTACAAGAGGAAACCCATTTGCCTATGAAACTGATATTTGTCAGAAACAGAGGTTCCACTTCCCAATCCAAGCTTTGATTTCCACCGATAACTGTCTTCACTCTTCACCTTAGCAACGCAGAAGCTTCTCTCTCTCTCTCTCTTATCTCTTCTGTTCCCAAGCCCATACAGCACCTTGTGTCAAGACCCCTATTTAATATTGTTACAGAGAGACTCTTCACATTTTCCAACTCTTCTGAACTCTCTTTTCTACTGTTATCATATCAGAGTATCAAACACCAAGTCAGCACATTTGGGTACTCGATCTCCATCCTGTTTCTCTACTTCTGCCATTCTTTTCAAGCATTTTATCTCCTAGCAGACATGGAACCTGGAGAAAAGGTTTCTCCGATCCATGCAGAAGAAGACACCGCAGCAAGGGTATTTCCTTGTTTATTCTGTTCACGGAAGTTCTACAGTTCTCAAGCCTTAGGAGGCCACCAAAATGCTCACAAGAAGGAGAGAAATGCAGCAAGGAAGACAAGAAGAGTATCTGAATATGCACCATCCCCACCACCAACATTTCCAGTGATTTTTTCCCCAAGTCATCATTTAGGCCTGTTGCACCCTTCAATGTACACAAGTACTGCTCATGCAGCCAACCTCCACTGTCATCCTACTCATGATCAGTTCTCTGACCGTCTTGGATCCAGTGGTGCAGCCAGGTTTGACAGTGGGGTGCTGTTTTATGGCGGGAGTTGTTCAAGCGATAGGTATGATCATCACCAATATGACCAAGAAGATGAGCAGAGTTTGTTGAATTGGCAAAGGAGCATAAGATGCCCTGGTTTCAATGGAGGCGGTCCCAACCACCATCTTTCAATGGCGAATGGCAATCACAATATGGAGATCAGGAACGATAAAGATCAGAAACTTGATTTGTCTCTCCATTTATGAAGAAAAATATGGTAAGAGAATAGTCTCAATTTGAGAGAGGGAGGGAGGGAGGGGGTGTTTTACAAAACTACATGTCTTCTTGTACAATAAAAGATCTCCAATGGCCTAAAGGTTGAATTATATATTAACTTTAGAGTATTGAAGGAACAATTATCATGGTTATTTTTATAGGTGAGAGGTAGATAAAGAAGAAATAGAATTATGAGAAATAAAAATTAAAAATTATTTTCAAGTTTATAATCAAGGACATGGAGTGATCATTTCACGGTGCAAGAATGTTTATAATTTGAATCTTACCTCTTTATATTTTCAATCCACGCGCAAATATGTTTATTGATAAATCTCGAGTTGATGAACTCTCTTCTTAGTTTAACTCTTAAAAGTGATTGCTCATATGTGGATGATGTCTAGAAGCGTGTTCAGAATGTAAAAAAAAAAAATATAAGTTTAAATGAAATATTTGATATGATTTTTTTTTTGTGTACTTCTCTCTTTAAAATGGATATATAATTAAAATAACTATTAGTAGATATTAATTTATTGAAACAAAGATTCATAAAAAAAAATTACTACTTCTAAATTTAATTTCATAGTTTTATCGATAGAAATATTTTGTCGGTTTATGATTCAAAATTCGTCAGTATTTTTTTACTGACTAAATTATTTACAAAGAATATTTGTCGGCTTACCTTTCTTCAATAATATCTAATTTCATCATTAAATTGGTTGGTAAAAAAGAATTACTAATTTTACAGATAGAAATTATACTAAAAAAAAAAAATTCCCGACATTGGTAGACACGCATGTTTCTTTTCCCTAGCTTTACATGCATGACCAAGTGGCAAACAGTAGACCCTTCATTTTTATTTTTCTTCTATCCATCCTCTTTTAAAAAGAAATCAAATTAAAAACTAGGGTATCCAAGAGAAAAACCTTTCTCTGTTATTTCCCCCCCATATTATTTTTATCATGATTAATATATCATTCTTTAATATGTATATAATATTGAATATGAAAAGATTCTTAAACTTGAATAAGTTTAGGCATATAAAAAAAATGGAAAAAAGAAGAATTTAATTTATTAATTGAGCATTTTATTTGATTCATAGTCTAGGCCTAATGCTTGGTACTTAAATTCATGCTTTATTCTTTTATCATTTTATTTCTTAATTAAGAAAGAAAAATTTACGATGCCAAAAATTTATAAAAGCTGTCTTTGGTTGAGCTTTTTGTATAAATAAAATTCGTTAATTTCTATTTTTATCCCTGCTTGTATTTTAGGCGAATATGATATTTAATGCTTTCTATGATTTATTTATAGTTAAAGAAACATATTTAACATATATATATATATATATATATATATATATATATATATATATATATATATATATATATATATATGAAAATTCAATTCCAATAATATGAAAATGAAGTTAGTCAGGCATGGTAGGGGCTGAAAAATCCAATGGGCTCAGCTTAAAAGGCCGTCTCATCAAGTTGCTTGTTTTGTTATCCATAATTTTATAATTCGTCTCTCTCTCTCTCTCTCTCTCTCATATATATATATATATATATATATATATATATATATATATATATATATATATATCAATTCTGTTTCAAAACATTTGATTAAATTAAAATGTCCTTAAATTTTTTATTAACTTAAAAATTATAATAGGGATTTTACAATTTCTACATATAAACTTAATTGTTAAATTAATTAAATAAAATAGAAACTTTGATACCTGTTTTAATACCTTTTCCATATTAAAAGTATTAACTTCTTAACTTAATTAACTAAAACAGTAATACTTTTTCCCTATAAACTTAACTGTTGACTTAATTAACTAAAACATGAATTTTAAAACCTTTTACATATTAAAATTATTAAATTGTTATCTTTTCCTTATAGACTTAATTATTACCAAAATAATAGGTTTATTACCAGAAAATTGATAAATACAAATGGAAATACTGAGAAAATATTTTTGTTGAAAATATACCGATGGATTTTACCGACTGCAATATTCTCTCGGTATATACCGAGGGAATTACAGTGGGAAACAAAATAATTAAAATAAAGCAAAAAAATAATGACGTGACGATTTTACCAACGAAATTACCGACGGAATAAATTATATCAGTAAAATTTGTTGGCAAAACTGTTGATAAACTGTGAATATTGTTCATCATGTCAATTTGGTATTTTCTATAGAGCTTTGGAACTGTTCACTTCTCAATTGCATTGTTAATTACTGTTTTTTACAGAAAAAATCACCGACGAATTGAAAAATCATCGGTGTTATTTGGTGGTTTTTTAAAAAATTTAGATTAAATTAAATATTTCAGACGGAATCACTGACGGAATGATTAAAAGTATTAATATTTAATTATTCATCTGTAAAACGCCTCAATAAAAAGCCTAGAATCTCTAATTTCACAATAGACCCATCTCCTTTCTTCTTCTTCTTCTTATTCTTCTTCTTCTTCTCCCCATATGTAAAAAACATCAATATTCATTTCTTTTTCTTTTCTTCTCTCCTCAACTCCTTCTCTTCTACTTCATGCTCAGGTATGTCTTCTTCTCGTTTCTTCTTTTTTATTCTCAATTTTTTTAATTAGTATACTTTACGAATTTGTTTTTTTCTCTTCTTAGCTTCACTTGCAACTACATTAAGGTAAGATTTTTTTTTTCGTGTTTTTTTCACTATATTTGTTTTTTATTTTATTTTTAATTGTTTTTGTTCTTAATAATTGTATGAATGTTGTTGTAGGAATTTTTTTTTCATATAAGATCAATTTTTAGTTGATTTATTTATAGGATTTTTAATTTTTTTTTCATATGAATTTTTTTAGTTGGACTTATTTGTTGCAAATTTGTTTAAATTGATTTTCTTCTTCTTTTTTCCAAGTATTTTGAGTATTATAGAGTGTTGATTTATATTAATTTAATTATTTTATAGTTTTTTAAGATAGATTTTTTTAATATTTTTAAATAATTACCGACGGAATTACATACGGTATTTGCCAAGGGAAATACTAACGGAATGAAGTGGGTAATTTTTTTTTTGCTCGTTTTTTCCGTCAGTAATAATATTTTTTTATTACCAACGGATTTACCGACGGATAAAAAATTACCAACACAAGATTCACCGACAAAGAATTTCCGTCGATAATTTTGTTGGTAAATTAATTACCAACGGAATGATAATGTAAATACTGACAGAAAATTTCATCGGTAAATCTAAAGATTGTACTGGTAGTGTTTAATATTAAATTGTGATACTTTTTTTCCATTTTCTTCTCTTACTATTCACTATTATTCTCTCCCTATATCTAAAGTCTTATTCAATTTCAATGAAACTAAAGTGGTAATTCTCAATTTAACTAAAAACGAATAATTATTTTTTTTCTTAACAATCGTATTATTACAAGGTGTGTTTTAATTCTACGAGTTAATAAATTCTTTTATTATATAGAACATAACCTTTTCTATTTCCAATCTCTTTTTTTACTTATTTTTTTTGTGGAAAGAATCAGATATTTGATTGTATCATAAAAGGTGTTCCTTTTTTGTTTAACAAATTTATTTAGGATGTGTTTGAGAATGTAGTAACGGTTGATTTTTAAAGTATTTTTTACTCAGAAATATATTAAAATATTTTTTTTATTTTTTAAAAATTATTTTTGATATCAGTATATCAAAACTATTTAAAAATATAAAAAAAATAATTTGAAGCAAAGAAAAAAATTAAAAAAATTAATAAAAAAACACTATTAAAATACATAAACAAACGGGTCTTAATTTTTTTTTTTTTATGTCCCAACAACCCATTACTCCAACACTTGGCACCAAGGAAAGGATCACAGGGCATAGCGTTTGGTTTCACTCCCTATCGCAAGGAATAAATTTAAATCAAACTACTACTTGGCTAGTTATCAACCATGACATTAGGGTTCCAAAATGCTTCACAAGAGCAATATGTTCGTAGCATGCAAAGTGTTTGGTGCTTATAGCAGTTAAGTTAGGTTGGCGTTAGTAAAACGATCGATTACTCTATAACTATGATGATTTGATAAACCTAACGACACAAGGAAGTCTTATAAACCTTTTGCCCTAGGTCACTTCCAACTGCTGCATGGAATTATGAACATGATACACCTAGATCATTTTCGTCGTTTTGTTTTTTTTTTTTTTTTTTTGGTTTTCTTTGATAAGAATGAACAACGGAATAAAAAATAATTTATTATACTAAGAAAATAACTTATATAGAGACTTAAATAAAATGTAATCTCTTTACAAAAAATAGTTTCAAGATCATATTTACAAGCCATTCTCTTCTTTCCGATGGCTGGCTTAGTAAGGTGTTATCTCCCCCTTTCCATCTCTCTCCCAACGCTTTAACTCATTAATGTGTTCATTTAATGTGAACTCCGTCAATCTTTGCAAGGATATATATATATATATATATATAGAAAGAGAGAGAGATGTTAGCTTACATGTATTTTAACAGATTTTACTGGTTTTAAAATTAATAATTATATAAGTTTATAGTAATTTTAGAGTTTATAAAACTCAAACTAGTAATTTTTTTAAAATAAATTTAAAATCTAAGTAATTAATTTTAATATTAATTTAGAAGGAGGGAGGGAAAATTAACGTATGATTTATGGGCATTGATTCTAGACTGATAAAGTACTGTGCTTGGTACTGTGCTCACTGTGTATACGCACGGAGAAGCGACTAATTTGGCCATGAGTTGGTGGAGATAAGCTTCCGATCACTATCATTGCCAAAACCTATCAGCACAAATTACAATACCAACCAACATCATTTATTAGTATAATTATTAAATCTGTTCTGAGTTAAACTTTTAAAATTTATTATTAAAAATTTAATTCAGGTTAGGTTTTAAATTTCAACAAGGAAAGATTTTAATTCAATAATTAATTGGTTTAACATGACTTCCCCTGTATTGCTATCAAAGTTTTAAAGATAAAGATACGAGATTCTCATTTTTTTTGTGGAATCAAATTTAGTATATCAAACTTGATTAAGTTAACTTCAAAAAAATTAAAAAAAAAACCAAAACTGTTTTAATAAAAAATAATTGGCCTGAAACTGCAAATTATAATAACATATTGCTAGATGCATGTTGGTGTATTGATATTCTTAGAAAGAAAGTGTCAGCTAACTAATTTTGAGGGGTGTAACTTAACTGATCAGTTCTTAAATTTGCTTTCTAAAAGTTATCAGTTCGAGTACTATAAACCTCAGGACCACTAAAAATTTACATAATCGTTAAATTTAGAATTCGTAGGATTAGTCGAGGTACACGTAATCTGACCCGAGCACCCAAGTTAATCTAAAAAAAATTGCCAACTAACTGTTTGATTTCTCTTGTGATTTTCTATCATCTGTTTTTATTTTAAAAATTTTGAAAGAAAAACATAAAACACCAATTTGTTTGTTTTGTTTTAAAAAGCAACAACTACTTGCCAAATTTTTTGAAAACAACATAAAGTTTTCACAAGTTATGTTGGTAGGTGGTGGTTAGTTTAATTATAACAGAAATCTAAAATTTGTTTATGTTCCTAAAACTATGAAAACAAATATAGAAAACAGAAACCAGAAATAATATTAAAGAGTTATAATTAATGAGATTATTTAATAATTTTTTGAAAATTGGAAATCAATATATTATTCTTAAATAATGGTTAGGGATCAGGGAGGAAGAAGATGTTGTAGTGTCTTCTGGCTTAGAAACTGGAATGAATGGCGGCTCTATAGCTTCTATGACAATAGATATGGTTGTGGTTGTGACAATGCTTAGAAACAAAAATGGTTGATTAAAAGGGATTTAGGCACAAATAATATGAATAAAATGCCACCAAAATTCAAAAAACTAGCGGTTGTTTTTTAAAGTGTTTTTCGTGCTGAAATGTATCAAAATAATATTTTTTTTTATTTTTTTTAAAATTATTTTTTAAATCAACGCATCAAAACGATCCAAAACAATAAAAAAAATTTATTTTTAATCAAAAAAATTAAATTTTTTAAGAACATTATTTACACTGCGTTTCCAAATAGCTTATAAAATAGAGCTTCTCAATAAATTAAAATGGGTTTTTGAATCTTAAACTATCGAATCCCACAATTGGCTTTTGTTTTATTAAATAAAATATGAAAAAAATAAATAGGACTTCTCAATTTTAAGATCATAGCCCCTAATTAATATACATTCTGAAATTTAATAATTCACAAAAACTTTTATGAAATATTTAATTTACAAATTATTTAAGCGGCCTAGTTAGTTAATGAAATTCAAATCTAGTAAAAATTTAAAACCTAAATAGAAAAGGAATCCAAAAATAAATAGAAAAATAAAGAAAAATCTCAAAAAATATCTTCAAAACTTAATTTTAGCATGTTTTTGGTCTCGGAAGGAGCTAGCCGATTTACTCTAGAGAGAACAAAACCTTTACAACATGTTTATAAAATTTCAGCTCATTTTAACAATTATATATATATATATATATATATATATATATAGTTTTGTTTAAAAGCTTATTTTACTATATTTTATCGATGTTATCCACAAATAATATTCCATGTCAATTGATAAGCATAAGACATCACAGGATACTTAAAATTAATTAACCTATAATACATACATAAAAAAAAAAGAAAAAAGAAAAAAAAAAGAAAAACACTCACACGTAGAATTTAGAGATTTAAGAAACATGGTGGGATTAGCATTTCGTGTTAGCTCTAGCGCCCCTAACTAGCGGGGAATAGGCAGGCGATCTTTTTTGCTCGCTGTCGTAATCAAGAACACACACCCAATAAACAGCAGACCGGCTGCTAACCTCGTCGGACCAAACCCAGCTAATCTTGTCCAAATTAATAACCAATTTCTTGAGTTATTCAATTTTATAAGTGAAGTTGGTCGGAAGCGTTAACTTGAAACCTCCGGCAACATATTTTTACAAGACGTATTGATGCTTCAAACGATATTTTTGTACAAACATTCATGTACCCGTATAGTTGTTTTTTATTTTTACAAACATAGTCTGATTTGATAAGTTTTAAATATCAATAATTTTTAAATTTTTAATCTTTATTTAAAAATAAAATACACAACTGTTTAAACAACAACTACACTGAACTAACTAATTAAAATTAAAATCAAATAAAATCTTGAAACAAAACCAGAAAATGAATGTAACTAGAAAAATAAAAAAATAAATTCAAAGCAATATCGTTTGGAACTCATTTGGGCATGATCCCGATTTAGATCAGTGCTAGCTGACTAATACTATAGAAAAAGAGATTTTAGAAAACACTAATAAAATTATAGTCAAACTCAACAATAGATTAAAAATTATACATATTTTTTTGTTGTTAAAAAACTTGTTTGTTCGTATGAACTTTGAATTGAATTAAACGGTGGACTATATTTCAAACATGTCATATACATGAAAGTTTGGTCAGCTTAATCTAATTTATTAATTTTTTTTTATAGTGGATACTGTTTTTCCCATGGTGGCTTTACAATCTCAACCAAAACGTTTACCCAACTATAAAGACAAAAAAAAAATTAGTAATTAAATAGTTTTTTTATATGAAATTCATAAATAATTGTTTTTTAAATTTTAGTTTAGTAAAATTTAAAATAATATGTTTTTCATATAAAAATCCACCTCACAACAATTTTAAAAAAATACAACAATTAAAAATATTTTTCTTAATTAAACCTATTTTCAAAACTATAATGGCAAAACCTATCACAATACTAATTATGTATTTAGTAAAATAGTGCCTGTTATTTTTTAATTAAAATTATACTAAAATAATATTTTTTGATAATATTTTTATTTTTAATATTATTATATTAAAACTATTAAAAAAATTAAAAAA
Organism: Populus x sibirica; assembly: GCA_019202695.1. Lineage (NCBI taxonomy): Eukaryota > Viridiplantae > Streptophyta > Magnoliopsida > Malpighiales > Salicaceae > Populus > Populus x sibirica. Next base: position 267,514 of record JAGMVL010000092.1, read on the forward strand.
GCATTAATTTGATTTTTTACTAGTAAATGTTTTTTGAAAAGCAGAATCTATTATTATAACAAACTAAAGTGTTTATTTGAAAGAAGTTGTTTTTTAAAATAGTTTTTAATTGAAAATATATTAAAATAATATTTTTTATTTTTTAAAATTAAAATATCATGATACAAGAATATAAAAAAATAATTTAAATCTAAAATAAATTAAAAAATTTATAAAAGCAAATTTCAACGCAGTACAAAACCGTGTAAATGTAAAAGCTGGTCCTCTCGCACCGCCACATCACGACAAGTCGACAGAACAGATAAGTCACAACTTGGAACAGAATTTCTAATGCCAGTCATCATGAAAGCTAATTAAATTAACACAACAGCAGTAGTAGAGTTAAAAGTCCAAAAGTCTTTTTCACCAAGCTCCAGAATTGAAACAGGAACTTGAGGTCAACGGCGCCGTGTGAGTCCAAGACAAGCTCCAGAATTGTATCTGAATTCCTCCGTGATCAAGGAAGCCGACTAACTCATGATCAAGCTTACGTAGAAGCAACTTAAGAGTGAAACCAGCCAGCTTAATTTCCAACAGCAAAACCGGCATACATTGCTTATATAATTTATAGGCTTAAAGTATTTTTTTTTTTAAATAATCATAATTCAATAGTTTAAACGGTCAGATAAGATCTCATGATTTATATTATTCTCTAGCACATCTTTTAAGGGTCTTTTTTATTTTTTACAAGTGGACTTTCAAATTAAAGCTTTTTAAACTTAAAATTTACATAATTACATATTACTTTATGCTTAATTTTTATCAAATAAATAAAAATGATGAGATTTAAACTCGTGATCGTTTAGTTATCGAAACTTTGATATCATGTCAAAAAACCAATTCAACTCAATAATTTAAACTATTAGATAAAATTCTAATATATAATTTATATTATTCTCGAGTATTTTTATTTATTAGCAAACAATAACATAGAGATACATGCACATCAAAGTGAGTAAAAGGTGGGCAAGCAAATTTACCAAAAAAGAGGAAAAAAAGGTGGTCGAGCAAAAGATCAGACCTTTGTTGGGACAATCTAATTAAGCTGGCTTGCATTTCAAGAGATTGGGTAATATGTGGGGTTCCATTTAAATCTTGCAATCATCGTTGACGTTTGATAGACTAACATTCTCAGTGAAGAAAGGCAAAACAGAAAAAAGGAGGGGTGACCACCGGCTTTGCTTGTCGCCTGTTGGAGTTGCTTTTATAGCTGTTATAAAGCATTTCTTAATTTTAAATGATAATATTTTAAATTTTTTTAAAAAAATTTAAATTAAATTAAATTTTATTAGATTTTAACCGAGTTATAAGTTAACTTGTCTTATCGAGTAAATTAAATTTAACTAGGTTAACTTTTAACCCAACTTGATATGAAATTCAATAAGATCAGTTTCTGGATCACCGAATTAATTCATTGGACCAGACTTAGGGACATAAAAATGTGAAAAGAGGTGACCTTTTTCAGTCTAAAAAGGTATAATTTGCGTTTAGATTATGATCTATGCATGATTAATTAATACGCTTAAATTTCAACAATGTAGTAAAAGAAAAGTTGAGGTAATCACTCCTTAATGTTGATAATTATAGCATCATTACTTTTTTGAACAAAATACAGCATTATTACAGTAATCAAGGGCAAAAATTCTCATGATTATGAACACAAGCGGTGACTGGAGCCAGGTAATCGTTGTCTCCCCCAATTTTGACCAGCAAAAGGAAGGGGGTGAAAATTCTTTCTATATTCCGGGCTTAGCTAGATTATGATCTATGATATCAGGTGTTTATAAATATTAAAAAAATTAATTTTAAACAAAAAAAATTAAATTTTCTTATATATATATATATATATATATATATATATATATATATATATAGAGAGAGAGAGAGAGAGAGAGAGAGATCCAGACTCAAACCTCACGAAATCTTGTTGGATGATAAGGCATTTGCTCGAACCAGCTTGCTTGTTTACTTCAATAATAATTGGATAGCATGTAGGACACGCTATCGAACTGAACCGTTTGAATCCACGTACGTACCATGTAACTGGGAAAGACAAATGTAGACCCGTAAGTCCATAGCATGTCCTGGGCACTGTACATTGGATGTCTAGTCACACGGGTTGCTAAGAAGAAGAAGAAGAAGAAGAAAAATAATAAAATGATTTGATTTTTATTTAATCCAAGCCAGATTTCGGATTGAAACTTTTTTCTACTCAAATTCAGTTGTGATACAAAATAATAGCTTTGATGAATTCAAGATTAAAATTATATGAAATACATTTAAGTTTATTTTTATTTTAGTGAAAGCATGAGTTTTTCAAAATTATCACGTTTTTAAAAACTAAGGGCTAATCATGACTGTATATAAATGGTAGCATTACCCTGTAACTTGGGATATTTAGGAGCGGTTTGTTTTTATAGTTAAAATTGTGTTTTATGATTATTTTAAAAAATAAATTTGTTAGAAATTATTTTTTTATATTTTGGATCATTTAATTTGATATTCTAATTTTAAAAATAATTTTTACTAGAGTTTCTAAACATATTTTTCCATTTTTTTTATAATTTCATGTTAGTTAGAGTTCAAAAAGGTTTTGCGATACAAATAAAAAAATGCAACACTTCTTTTTTTAGTGAAAAAAAAAGTAAATTTAACTTATCAAGATATAATTAACCTTGTATTATCTTTTTTATATTTTTTGTTCATGAATTAATACTTGTTTTGGTGTATGTTCATTTCAATAATATTAATATTTTGTATCGTATTTTTATCAAACTTGATTTTTTAATTTTTATTTTTTTATATATAAATTATATAAGATGTCATGCTTCACTAGTAAAGCCAACAGACTTTGAGACTTTGACAGTAGTCGGAGCAATAATAAAAGTTAAGAAATAAAAGCTTTAAGATGAAACTAAAAAAAAAAAACTAATATAAAAATCATGTCCAAACTTCTGTATATGTAAAAAAAAAAGTACATTGACGCAGAAGAAATGAAGTGTTAGAGATAAATGCTCTAGGAAGCGCAGAGTTAATGATTAAAGAGATGGTATACATGGCAAAAACAAAGCATAATCAATATCTCAAGCATGAACTTTGGCAAGCAATTTAAACTCGAACATTAGCTCGGGTAATCACCCAAAACCTAATCTAATTAAAAATTGAGAGATTTTTTAATTAAAAATTAGATTTGAAATCAAGTTTTAAAAAATAATTGTATGAAAGGTCAACTCAATGCAAAATCACGTTAAAAATCAGTTTATGTTGTTGAGAAATTAATTTTAATAAGCACTAATAACAATGAATTGGGTATCAAGACTGTATATATATACTGCCTATAAAGTAATTATTTTAAAAATAAGTAATAAGATTGCCGAATTTTGTATGAATTTTTATTTGAAGTATGATTTTTTTATTTTTTTAATATATTGTATTTTTGTATTTTGTATTTATTTTGTAAGTAATAAGAAATTAATTATAATTTCACTAATAAGTAATTTATTTTGTATTTTTTATACCATATCTAAAATATGTTTTTAACAACCTTACTAACATCAATGAATCGAGTAAAATTCCAACTGAAATGAGATCAAGTTAGTTTAAAAACTTAATAATAATGTGTTTATGATACTAAAATAAGTTAAACATTGAACTCCTTCCTTGGTTAATTAAAATCCTAAGATTCTAGTTATTCATCAATAAAAAAATCCCAACTTTATAATGAAAAGCTATAAAGAAAAAATATATTTCCTTCGTACTTATTTTAATCATTTTACTAATTTAGCAGAGCTTTCTTCGAGAACATCCTTAAATCTCTCTTCTTCTTCTTTTTTTGGCAAGTTGGTGTCATCATTTATTTCAAGCCTAGCTTATCGTTTTTTGAATTAGGAGTCATTATTTTTTGTTTAGTTTGATTTTATTAAAATAAAATAATTAAATTGATATTAAAAAAACTGAAATCGGTTCAAAAACCGACTGGTTTTGGTTTGGTTCGGTTCGGTTTGTTTTTTTGAATAAAAACCGGTTCAAACCAGTTTGGTTTTTTTGGTTTGGGTTCAGTTTGGTTTGGTTTTTTTGGTTTCAGACTTATAAAACCAAAAACAAAAATGAACCGGTCGGTTTTGTTCAAAATTTTAATCAGTTTAATCGGTTTTTTTTACAATTTGATTTTTTAATTATTTTTTTACTTTTCTTAATTTAATCAGTTTTTTAGTATTTTTCTCTACCTCTATTTGGAAGGCCATCACGATCCATAACATCTTCAGTCCTATTCGATTATTATTATTATTATTATTATTATTTTGCTTTTTACTTCAACCGTCTTCAAACTCCTCTGTTACTTTTATTTTTGTAACGAGGTTTGGAGGCCTACCACATTTGACATTGAGACCAACTAACATTTAAATAATTTCATAGTAATTTTTTTTTCAGTTCAAAGTTTAGTTACGAGGTCCATTATGTTAGGACACCCACTAAGTAGTTGGTTTCTCTTTGATTTGTAAAGATACAACAACTATGTTCATATCTACCCAAGTCAGTAAAAATGAAACAGATTGAATTACTTCAATATACGTACCCACACTTTGGCAAAATATTTCACTGATTTTTTTACATCTCATCAGAATTTTCATTAAAAAATCAAATAATAAATATATCTTATTTTTTGTAGAAAAAAATTGATTTTAATTTTAATAATGAATTCCAGAAGAAATAAGAAAAAAAATGAATTACACTAAATCCTCATTAGAAATTTGTTAGCATTCTGTAGGAAACTCCGTAACTTGTTATGAAAATTATAGTAGTGAACATTCACTTATAAATGATTAAACTAGAATATAAGACACAGAATCTTGGTACAATATTAATCTCAAAGTTTTTCCAAGTTATTGTCAAATTTATCTCTAAAAATGTTATTATAGTTTTTAAATTTAATTCGAGAATTAATTTTAAAATATACCTAAATCATTATTAATCCATATTAATTATTTTTTATTAAAAATATTTTTTTAATATTAAATCTAATTCTAGAATTAATTTTAAAATATACCTAAATCATTGTTAATCCATATTAATTATTTTTATTAAAAAATATTTTTTTAATATTAAACTGGTGAAATCTGATTAACCAAATCAACATTTTATCTAGTTTAATTAAAATTTCAGCTCAAATCATGCTTCAAATTTTCTATGTCAGCATGCACAAGTCGGGCTTGGTTTTACAAGAATATGAGCAAATATTTGCATAGGGACACAAACAATAAGAACCAAGAACCTATAAGAGTTTGTTAAACTTAGTTTGGGATCCGACCCTGTGTAAGGCTTGAATTACGATATATATAACATTATTTTATTCTTTAAAAAAATATTATTGCTTTTGACCTGGTTAGATTCTAACGAAACCCGTGAGTTTGATGATTCAACCCGCCGAGCCATTTAATAATTATGAAGACGAGTCATTTTACCGTACTCTTGAGTAGGACAGCTGTCAACGAGGTCCCTATTACAATCCACGGACAAATTCGTACGAAGACCTCCCACGTGGCAAACAGCAACAGCAAGTATAATAACTCACCGTCAAGAGCTAGTCCCAAATTCCAGCATATCGAAATAAATATGCTGACATGGCCACGGTGATCCCCGGTGAATGCTAGCTGATGTGTCAGATAGGAAGGTGGTCAGGCACGTGACAGACCGACCGACAAGAGAAGAGGAGGGCGCATTACATGATTTTTTTAAAAACAATTTTTTTAAAAATAATTATGTTTATATTATTTTGATATATAATATTAAAAATAACTTTTTTAAAATAAAAAAAATATTATTTTAATATATTTTTAAACAAAAAATAATTTAAAAAACAATTATTTACACAGTAATCACTCTACTGTGAGCCTTAAAAGCTCTCCCACTCTCTCTGTTTTGCAACACGGAATACAGTGAGAGAAAATATGGAATCAGTTAATAGCGGTTATAGATGTGGGGGTGGTTAATATTAGAAGGTTAATTGACTTAACTAGAGTTAAAATAGATGGTTAAATGAAGTTAGGCTAGAGTGATTTTACGCTTGAATTTTTTGCTATAAAAAAAGGGCTGAGCTGCACTTCTTCCCTGTCTTCATTTATTCTTCCTCATCAGTAGACAGTAGGAGGAGGAAAGCTATAGAGACAGAGACAGAGAGAGTCCGCGTTTGTGTATTTTGATTCAACAATGGAGGTTTCGCTGAGAAGCTTTTGTGTACGGACAATGCTGGTTCTGGTTGTGCTTATCAGTGTAAACGCTGCGGAGGAGAAAGACGAGCAAAAATTGAGGTAAATTTTGATGAGAATTCGTTCTAGTAGTGGTGATTGATGGAAAACAGAGGTGCATGTTTTCTCAAAGGTTGATCGATCGCTTGCTTAAAGCAATAGAATTCTCCTTAGTTCTTCATTTCTAGCTCCAAAATTGTTCTCCATAGATGAGAATTTCCTCTTTGCTTATCTGTCTTGTGCATTGAATTAATTAAGAAGAAAAATGTGAGTGGTGTAGGGTTAATTCGTTAATCCATGCAGATTTATGATTTGTTTATTTATTCTATCAGGTTGAAGGAAACGCAAGAGTTGTTGAGCTCAAAGAACTCGTCAATGGTGGACTGGTGAGTTGACAGAGCGGTTAAAATTTCATCAGGATCCACGTTGAAAATGGTGGAACTTGGGCCGTTGGATGAATTTCGCGCTGATTTTATCTGACTTCCATAAATTTAAACCATTGAGATCGTTTCGTGAAAATAAATCTGGACCGTTCGTTGATTTTGTTATATTACTTAGTTAGATTTGTTAGAATCGCACGCCTTCTTTTCCCAATTCTCGAGAAACTAATTTAAGTTCGCTGCATAATTTATTGGTCATTGGATTTTTTCAATTTACGAAAATGACCTCATTCACGGTCATGTAATGTAAATTTACTACGAAATCCATTGATCAAGCTGTAACTATATAGAAGAGATAAATATTAAAAAATAAATTATATTTGAATTCATAAAACATGATAATAATATCTTATTCTTAAAAATCATTTTATTTTTATTTTTTAACATATCTTTTCTGTATTATAAGTATTTATAATTTTAGCACCGTAGAATCTCTCGTTAAATTAATTAGTAACTAAGAAGTGAAAAATATTTATTTTGAATTAAAATTCAGTCTTATTTCTTTTTTTTTTTTCCAGGTATGATGATGCATGGAACGAGCATACTATGGAGGATCCGGAGGAAGTTGCGGCAATGGTTGACGAGTGAGTGTGTGTTTCTCTGGTCTTTTTTATTCGATCCCCTCTTCTATGAGAATTATTACGAGCCAATCTAAAGCCTGCTAAGCTATTAATTTATTGGGAACATGGCATTCCATTTCCATAAATCTCGTGATTTCATTGAATAATTCTTATTAGAGAGCTAGAAAGAGATCACATGACTGTGCATATTTAAAGAGAACACATGCGGATGTCATTTTCACCCACTGGTGTTGAAATTCCAGTCAAACACAAAAGAGTCAATGAATAAGTAGTCATTATAGGCTCCATCATATTTGTTAAACTGATGGGTTGATACGGAAAACTTGGAACTCAAAGCCTAACCCAAGCTAAATCTCAGGTTAAATATAAAAGGCATTGAATCAGTTAATATTTTCAGGGTTTTATTGATCCAATCAAATCAACATTAAAAACATTTTAAAAAAAATATTTATTTTTTTTAAATTAATTTTTTAGTGTTTTTTATTATTATTTTAACATGTTGATATTAAAATAAATTTTAAAAATAAAAAAAATTATTTTAATATATTTCTAAAAAAAATCAATATATTGAATCCAACCTTGTATTTGCAACTTGTTTGGCTTCATCTATGCTAATTATAGCTTGCTGGCTATGCGTTTTTGGTTCTTTATGATAACTACAAGAGGCTCTAAATTATTTTTAATGAATACACATACCATTTATGGCTTGATGATTAATCAACCACCATGTTCTCTACTGTTGCAATCTTTCCACCTTTTAATCTTGCTGCCAGTTTATGCACATGCCTATGTCCTGATCAGATCCGAGCATCACGCCCTTAATTTATTTCCTGCCTCTTCTTTCCCTATCCAAATCTCATTCGCAAGTACACTAGCTTTATGTGCCTATATCAAGTGACTACGTAATGTGATTCTTATCTCCGGATAATATAGTGGTCTTCTAATTTTTTTGAGTTCGAGTGTGCATTAAACTCGCAACTCGCCGTGTTGGTGTTTATTTTTTTTAAAAAAACCCAAGTTGTTTTATATTCTATATGATAAAAAAAATAATCTATAGAAGATGCCATTTAGCACACTGCCTTTTGCTGTACTAGATTGCAGGATATCTAGCACACCAATCCCTTTTGATGATAGAGTGCATATCTTTTGTATTGAGTCCTCTGATTTTACTAATAAGCTAGTTTCTTGAATCAAATTGTGAGTGCTACTTCGCATTATTTATATATTGGATATTTGGATTCCACTTCCAGTGCTACCTGCCACTAAATTCTAAAATCAATGTCGCTCAAGTTCTCTGTCAAACTTTAGAGATAGAATGCTGTTTGTATTCTTTCACACCATTATAAATCCATAAATCTTTCCAATTAGGGCAAAACTCACGGTTTACTCGACCGTAATAATTTCGCAGCCTTGTAAGAAAACCAGGTGGGGGAAGACAACTTAAATTTTGCTCCCATTGTCCAGCCTGGCAGTAGATACAAAGCACATAGCACAGATCTGGTTTCATACCATATGTTTTTATCCAAGTCTTTTTGTAGTTCCAGCAGCTGCTCCCTTTATTCAATAGGGCCACCACGAACTCAATAAATGACCACATTTTTACTGTCCACCGACACTGTAGGTACCCGACAGGAATTAGGTTCCCCAATTTTGCATTTATTTCTTACACAGCACAATGAGGGAGAGAAAATCACAAACTTTTTCCGTATGCTCCGTATACATTTCCCATCACATGGCCTACATGTTGAAGTGTGACAGCAAGAGTTAACTTCCAAGTGACTGATTAAATTTTGACACTACGTTGGTTTTGTGACTTTGAACACATTAATGTTGTTACAGTAAGTATACATGACTGTTTGCATTTTCGTAAACAGTCACCGGGGCCTGGTCACTGCTAGTTACTCGGTATATTAGTAACCCACATGTCAATTGATTGAAAAAAGAAAGGAACAATTTGATTGATTGATTATAGGATGGTAATAGCAGTTTCATAAATGTGATTTCTGATTTTACCAGGAGCATACGCAACAGCACAGAAAGGAGGAAATTGGGATTTTTCTCATGCGTAACTGGCAATCCTATTGATGATTGTTGGCGATGTGATCCCCATTGGCAACTCCACAGAAAGCGCCTTGCTAACTGTGGCATTGGTTTTGGACGCAATGCCGTAGGTGGTCGCGATGGAAGATTCTATGTTGTTAGTAACCCTGGCGATGATGATCCTGTTAACCCAAAACCAGGCACACTACGCCATGCTGTCATTCAAGACGAGCCTTTGTGGATTGTGTTCAAGAGGGACATGGTGATTACCCTCAAGCAAGAGCTCATCATGAACAGCTTCAAGACCATCGATGCTCGTGGAACCAATGTTCACATTGCCAATGGGGCTTGCATCACCATCCAGTTTATCACAAATGTCATAATTCATGGTCTCCACGTACATGATTGTAAGCCTACAGGGAACGCAATGGTTCGTAGCTCGCCTAGCCATTATGGGTGGAGAACAATAGCTGACGGAGATGGTATTTCCATTTTTGGATCAAGCCACATTTGGATTGATCACAATTCTCTTTCAAATTGCGCTGATGGCCTCATTGATGCTATAATAGGGTCAACAGCCATTACCATTTCGAACAACTATTTCACTCACCATAACGAGGTCAGTTAAATTTCGAATCCATCAATGTTTTTTATTGCATGATTTATTTGATCTTGTGACTCTACAGGACGCCTAAATTTCTCTTCGAAAATGATTAACAGGTTATGCTATTGGGCCATAGTGACTCCTACCACAGAGATAAGCAGATGCAAGTGACCATTGCCTACAACCATTTTGGTGAGGGTCTTATCCAGAGGATGCCAAGGTAACTGATATAAGATGACCATCGTAGCCCTTGCACGGTTTTCTCGTAGGATTTACAGGATAATTTTAATCAACGAGGCCAATTCATAAACCTTGCAGGTGCAGGCATGGGTATTTCCATGTAGTGAACAATGACTACACCCACTGGGAAATGTATGCCATTGGAGGAAGTGCTGATCCCACCATTAACAGCCAGGGCAACAGATATCTTGCCCCTGCCAACGCTTTTGCCAAAGAGGTACCGTAAATAAATATTACTTCTTGTGATCATAGTTATAAGACTCCCCGAGGCCTAAGGTCCGGGTTGTAGGTCAGATAAGTTGACTCGAGTAATTTAAATTTAATTTTTTTTTAATAAAAAAAGTTTAAAACCACGTTGTTTTGGTAAAAAATAAAAAAGAATAGACTCCGGGTTGGTGGATTTAGCTCGTGATAATGATAATCACATTATTCATGTGATGACTAGATTATAACAATCATGGGAAAATTGATATTGGCAGGTGACAAAAAGGGTGGAGACGGATGCTGGAGTATGGAAGCATTGGAATTGGAGATCAGAGGGAGACCTGCTGCTAAATGGAGCCTACTTCACTGCATCAGGAGCCGGAGCTGCAGCCAGCTATGCCAGGGCCTCAAGCTTAGGGGCAAAGTCCTCATCGATGGTCGGGGACATTACTTCAAATGCCGGTGCCCTTTCCTGCCGCAGGGGCCGCCGATGTTAATTCTCATTAATCCCATCAACACTAAGAAACGAGAATACAAAAGTTGAGTACAAAAAAAAGGTCAAAATTCTTCCTTCCCCTATTATTGCTATAGCAGAATCCAGTGAGTTTGCAGCTGTTCCGTTTACAGTATTTCCTTCTCAGTATTTCTCCCCAATGCCCGCCCATATATTTGGCAAGTGTGCATTATATTACATGTGACATACTGCCATTGATCGACCTCGGCCTGCTTTAAATGCTGCATTGTTGTTCGACATCTCTATTCCTCATAGAGTTAGTCCATTTGCTTCTCTATTGTATAATTCAATCCCCTATTGGATCAACCATGTCGCTGATATTGTCTGATTAATTAGCATCAAGGTTCCTTGCTTTAATCACCTGGTCTTGTAATTATGGATTGTCCTTCTTATCACCCCTGTAATTATTGACACGCCAATTGCCCATAGATGGCACACGATGCAATGATGCATTTAGCTCTTCGCTGTGGAACCTAATTACCTATTGGTTGATCCATAAATGAGTCTTGGTTAACGAAAATGCATCAACATGATTTATTATATTTGTTAAATTCTAGTCCATTTTTTAGATCATATTGTTGAATCCTATCCTCTTTTGGATGATAGTTACAAGACCTAAAACCTAATTCGGGATCAACCTGATCCAAAGCTCGGGTCGTGAATTAGGTATGTCAACCTGAATCAATCTAAAAATTTATTTGGTATTGCAGTCTAACTGTGTTTTTTTAAAAAATTAATTTTATTTTTAATTTCAAATTATTTTTTATATATTTGTGGATAGTTTTAACTCCTTGGATACTTTGAACAAAGTTTAATCATACTCTAAACAAGTTTTAAAACTGAAATTATTTCATGAAAAAAAAAAAGCATAGGTTTTGGCCATGTTTATCTTTAATAAATAAATCATTGGCAATTTAAGAAGTGCTCTACAAGACAAACTCCATGTGAGACATATTAGAAAATTCAATGAAGCAAAATAAAATATGGAAACAGGACAATCTTGAAGCATGCTAAATATAGTTTGATATTGATTAGTTTCGAAAGAATCCTTAATGAAAAAAAATAACATGGTCCCGTCCCGCTAGTTTAAAACACAATTGAACCTCGGACCCAACAAACGACCCAGAAATGTAGCAGAGACAATCCCAAAGACTAATTCCCCGCAGTAACTAAAAATCCCAATATCCTGGACACGGACTCAAGTTAAGTTAGTAGAAAAGGAAAAGTAAAGGAAAACAAATTATATTTATGTATTAACGTGACAGTGGTGTATCAATAAGTTCAAATCTAAAAATAAGTTTCAACATGCCAAATAATTTTTTAAACAAAAAGATCGTAACTCTAACTCTTAGATCGTATCTAAATTATTGGATTATTGGATTCGATTATTGATCAATAATTTTAATTTAAATAATTTTAATTTTTTAATTTTTTTAAACTTAAATTTGATTGGATTAACTAGGGTTTTACTGAGATCTTTCAATCCAACTTGAAATCAAACTTGCTAAGTCGAGTTTAATTACTATGTTCAATCCATGCATTTTCTTTTCCTTGGTGTAATTATGGTTTATTTAGGTTGTGTTTGAAAGTTGTTTTTCATAGTATTATTTTTTTAAAAATATATTAAAATAAAATTTTAATTTTGTTTATATTAACATATAAAAACAAAAAAAACATAAAAAAACTCGAAAATTTTCAAAAACACCTTTTAACATGGGAAAAAAACACACCCTCTTCCTTCGTTGAGCCGTGCTAAACTGGAAGCTCAGGACCCGGCTGCAAAGATTTTCATCTATTTTTCACAGTTTCTTCAATGTGTCAAAACACAATTCAAAATTAAATAGAAAGTCAGAGACTGTTGGATAAGAAGAAGAAAAACAGGTTCTTAAACATTGCAAGAGGATGGGTGGCGTTTAAACCGAGTTCGTAAATATGCTAACAATTTTATTTTATTTTTTTCAAAAAGTTGCAAACTTAAAGCATATCTTGCCATCTTGACAAGGATGGTTAATGTCATAATTCTCAATTAAATTTGAGAAAAAAAATATTATTAGTAGTTTGTCGTGTTAGTAAGAATACATGAAAAGAAAAGGACTAAAACGTATTCATATAAAGCACGGGATGGAAGGAAGTCCAAGCAACAGTAACTTTAGAGTATAGGGTGTCTAATTCACCGAGTTTTTAAACCCGGTTCAAGGTTGGAGTTTCAGGTATTGACCAGATCATTGGGTTTTGACCGGGTCATCTAGGTCAATTTTAATTTTTTTTAAAAATCAAAACGACGTCATTTTAGTAAAAAAAACAAAAGTCAACGGGTTGAACCGGGTCTTGCCGGGTTGCTGAGTCAACCCGCCGGGTCAACTGGGCCACCCCAGGTTTTGACTTCCTCTATTTTTTTTTTAAACCCGGTCCGATTCTAGCCCCGGATTGGCCAAGTTCTGGGTCGAGCCGTTAGGCCGGGTCGAGTTTTAAAACTATTCTAATTCATTATATAGTTCTCTATCCAAAAACTTGTTAACAAAAACTAAAAAAAAAGAGTATAAAAGTACCAGTGGAACCTTCTATCTAGTTTTTTTTTAAAAAAATTAATTAATTATTTTAATTGTATTTTTTTACATTCTAATTATATGAAATTAATCTTCAAATTAAAATATAGAGAAAATGCATGGCTCCCTCCAAATTCACAATAATTTTTATTTTGACCTAAAATTTTATTTTATTCATTTTTCAATTATTAAGTTAAAGAGAAAAGAGAGAAAGTTGTCTAAAAACTATAAAAAAGAGAGAAAATAGTTGGTTGTTGCAATACAAAATAGTCAAACTTGGTGTTGACAGTTCCATTCAACGAGAAAAGTTTAATGGTAATGGCTTTTTTTAAAGCTCTAATACGCTGAGCTACTCTGGTCCGCACACCTGGCCTAACCTTTTTTTTAAAAAAAAAACTTCAGCAATGGGTTTTTGATGAATCTTTTTATTTTTTTCAGTTTCATTTTTTAATATTGGATTGATTGAATTTGAATTAGTTTTTATTTTTTTATCATATAATTAAAATAAAAAAATAAAATTAAACTTAGTGGACTCACAACCTAGATCATGAATTTAACAAGTTAACTAAGTTAATTAAAATCAATCTAATACTTTGTCTAAATATTAAAAAAAAAGTTGTGAGCTTCTTTTTAAGGATTGTTCAAATTAACTTTAAACTTAGGCATCTAGTATTTGTTTTTTATATTATTATTTTTTCTTTGATTTTTTTATTTTAAAATCTATCAAGTCAATTAGATTATATCAAAATAATTCCCATATGATTTAATTAAAAACTCAAACTTGATAAAGACTAATTAAGGACTTTTAAATTTGACTCATTAAACTAGGTTAAATAATAACTATATAAAAAATTCCTCTCGCAACTTGGATATTCTTTTTTCACGCAACATAGCACAGGAAGGAAATTGCTAGATGTTAATTATAATGTTATTGTGGAGTCGTGGCGTGTGAAATTTATTGAGGAAAAACGCATCAATGATTACAGTAATGTAGAATTGAGTAAAACACAAAACATGAATACAAATCTTAATTATTGTTCTAAGAATAATAAAAAAAAAAACAGAAGCTAACAACTCATCATTAGACGAAGTCAAGGATGAATAATAATATTCTAACTTTGAAATTTGAGTACTTGCCTCTCAAGTTACATGCCATTTCATTTGTCTCAAATTCATAATTAATAAATAGAAACAAATATAGTTAATACAGTCAGTCCACAAGCACATTTCACCATTTGATCATAGTGATGGAACGAGCACAAGAAACAAAGAGCAGGACCATCTTGGCCAATAATTGTAGTGCGACACAGGGCACATAAATAATTGTATGACTATGAATTAGAGAGGGTGGGTCATGGTATTTTCTCATAGCACACAGAGTTCAAACAAATCTTGCCATACAGGACACAGCTTACAGGGTGCGCATATCAGGCTTGAAAAGCAGATCAAAAAATGGAAAAGCAGGACCACTGCCACATGCATGCTGGTCAAAATAACATGTAGCTAGCACTGCATGTGGGATGTTTAGGGATCAAATACGCATATCAGGCTTGAAATGCAGATCAAACATGGAAAAGCAGGACCACTGCCATATCAGTGTCTTTTAACTATGCACAGAACAAGCCAAAGGTAGGCAACCGAGTTTATCCCATATTGTCCTGTCTATGCCTCCAAGTGACAGGACTATGTTCTATACAATAATTTTATGACATCGATGAAGCACATGATAAAGCAAATGAATAGTTGTTCAAGAATATGCAAGGCCGTGTCCAGAAACCATGTCGGACAAATTGCGAAGCAATCAAAACTGAGAGAAACTAGATCCTGGTCTATCTGGTTCAAACACAACGCTTTTTCACAAAAATTGTAGCATATAAGAATGTTAAGATTAAACATCCACCTAATTAAGTAAAGAGAAAAAAAAAATATAGGCAGTCTAGTTTTATTTACTACCTCAACCGCAAATCTCCTTCTGTGCAAACACAGCAGCAACTCCATAGGTCCTCTAGGTTATTGATGCCAGATCACCGGCCGAGAAGAATTTCATGGAAATAAGGCTGTAGGTTTACTTGACGCATAGATAACCAAGGGTATAGACTAATTTGCGTTGTGCAATTTGGGGTCGTGAACCAACATTGGGCAGACCATCACTTCCCGTGTGGTAAGTAAGGCCAGCTTATGCTGGTTGAATATGATTATCAAGAAACTCAAGGTCCTAATCAGACAGTTTCTATGATCCGAAGTTTTTGTATGCTTCTAAAACAGGCTAGATTCTCCAACCTAAAAATCAGTCACCCTTGAATCAGAACATTCTAAATTTCGAACTAGTCTCTTGGCTTAAAGAAAGGGAAAAGGGCTAATATTTCTAAACAGAAGATAGGTTAACAGTTTGTAATCATGTCAGAGGTCAGCCCTTTCATGATGAGAGGACAGATTATCAGGGAACAGGTAAGTAAAGGGTCATGGAGGATGAGTAAGTAAAGAAGTTACATCTGAAACTTTACCTGTCATACAAGTCTTGCTAGACTTAGCGGTGCATGGAAATATAGTACAGTTGAATATCATAAATTCATAATTCCTGAATCAAATTCTAAAACCTGAAACTAAAAGCTCAGCTCATTTTGCCTAGCCAACCACCCAAACCCTGAAAAAAGCCTAGGAGTAGGGAAGATATATCTTGTTGCAGGATTCTATTTTCATAATTAATGGAGTCAAATCCTCAGCTCAAATTCTTTGACAGTAGAGACTCTCGAGATTTACACCTGAGCATGACAACATGAATACAAGCCAGTTAAAGAAAATGGAGATTACCAATTAATTGATGGATTAACCATCAGCTAAAGGCAAGACTGTAGGATGGAATCCCAAGAAAATACAGAGAGAAATTTAAAAAAACCATGCTGAGAAGAACTGTGAAGTAGTAAAAACTCCATAACAATTGTAAATGGAAACGTATAATGAAGCTGAAATACTCTCATCGTATGATGAAGCTTAAGCCTTTTATTCCCGAACTTTAATATCATGAAAGTATATAACTCTCATCAATCTAAGAAACTTACACCACAAAAAGTGACCCGATATGGATAGCACACATATTTTGTATTCATAGTACAACAAATTAACATATAAATTGAACTTATATCGAATGTATCACCTGAAATCACCTCAACCGAATTACTCCCGTCTCCCTTATCTTCTGTAGGCAGGACGCCAATTTTCATCATACCGCTGCCTCCTCAAATTTCCCCTTTCGACTCAATCAAATCCAAACAGCGTCCATGCCACATGAGAAATTCTCTGCTCTCCACTACTCTCCATAATAAAAGAACCCAAGCAAACACACTGGATGGAAGCATCAGACCTGCTAAACAGATTCTCTGCTGATGAAATTTACAAGATGAAATGGATAACCCACAAGTAACCTTAGCCGCACGCTACAGGAAATCCCTCCCAAAATTCTCCTGTTCAAGTTCATATCTTACCTTCCCAGGTTGACTCTGCATGAAAATTACAAAACATTAGACCAAAAACACAATTGTCAAAAACATCACATCAAATCAACGTAAAGATCCCTCCCAGCCCTTAAAAAATAATTCCATTCAAGAAAAAATGAATTTGTAATCCACACTATTCCGTTCAACTTTGCTGAATTTCAATGAAAAAATGAAGCTCAAAACACCAAAAAAATTTGATTAAATCTTATCGTAACCAAATCAACTCAGCTAATCTTAGAAAATCAAATTAATAACAATTAAAAGCAATGAAACTAAACCTTGGCAACAGTATCAGCAATAAACTTTCGATGCCGAAGAGCTACAATTTCCCCGTCACGAACAGCAACACAATCTCTGGGCATCTCAAACAAGGAAAGTGAAAATTGCTTAAAAACAACTCCAACATCGAAATAAATAAGTCCTGAACTCGGCACATCAACTCGAATCCCTTTAACAGGAAACCACAGAAACAACTCCTGCGACGAAATCCCCGATAAAGCTCCGATCTGCCCGTAACTCAAACTGCCCGTAACATTCATATCGTAATGCAATTCACTCTCAAACTTCGCATTGCAAGCCTGATCCAAGTGTACCTCGAAACGCCCCGTTTCATCGATCTTGAATTCCTTCACTCCCTTCGGTAGCAACCCTATGGGGAGCCCGTGCGCTTTTAAGACATCGTATATCGATTTTTCCTGATCGGAATAGACGGTTGTGATTGATATTACAAGAAATGAAAGGTAACAAATTAAACGAAGCATTTTATTTTTCTTCCTGTGGTTAGAGCATGAATTTAATTTAATGGTTATTTACAGTTTGGGGAATGTGAATTAGGGTTAGGGTTTAAGGATTTGTTTTGGAGAGAGAATGGTGGAGGAATGGAGGAACTTGGAGAAGTAGTCGGAGGAGAAGAACAAGACAGCGGTGCCAGCTTGCATCCAGCAATGATTAGGAGGATGATCAATTATTGGCATTGATTAGGTACTGTTTGGTAATGTGAAAGTTATTGTTTTTTTTAAGTTTTTTTTTAATATATTAAAATAATATATTTTTATTTTTTAAAATTTGTTTTTATTATTAGCATATTAAAATAATTTAACAATATAAAAAATATTTTAAAATAAAAAAATATTTTTTTCAAAAATACAATATTACTGTAAAAATAAACACTGTTTTATAAAACCCAAGATTCAGTCAATCTAACCTAAGATCTAGGTTACACATCATAATTGGTTGTAAAATATAACCTAGAAATTGACTCGAGATAACACTAGTGTCAGGAGGTCGACTCCCAAAAAAATTTTAAAAATCAAAATAGCATTATTTTGATAAAATAAAAATAAAAACCAATAGATTAAAAGTTGTGTTTTAACCAGATCAAGTCTGAATTAACTGGGTTAACTTATGTTTTTTATTGAAATAATTATATTTTTCTTTTATTTTTTTAGCCTAATAGATTTAGGTTTTAGGTCAACCAGGTCTCAAGCCGGTCTAGATTTTAGGTTTTGAGATAAAAGATTGGTAGAGTTACATGATAAACCAATTCCCTATTTGTTCCCCTCAACCAATAAAAAATTGTTATGTGTCATTGGAACATATTTTAGATCGAAGAGTGGGTGTTTAGGGCCTAATTTGGAGTATAGTGAAAATTATTTTTCAAAGTAATTTTTGTTTAAAAATATATCAAAATAATTTGTTTATTATTTTTAAAATTTTATTTTTGACATCAACACATTAAAATGATCCAAAAATACCAAAAAGATTAATTTGAAGCTAAAATAAATAATATTATATTAAAAAATAATATATATATATATATATATTAAATGAAAAAATTATAAATATTATACATATATGTTTTATATTAATATTGAAATATGTATATATCATATTGTATTAAAACAAATCTGGATGTTTTACAAATATATCAATATGATATAAATATATATTTCAGGTACGTTTTGAGTTGTGTTTGACAATAATCATACCCTACCCATTACCTATCAAGTAAAATAATTATATAAAAAATATCTACTCATTCGAATTGGGTTGATATACATCTATTTTGGATTAAATTATCATCCTTAAATACATTGTAAAGAACATAATTTAACAATTAGTGAAAAAAATTGCTTTGGGTAAACATTATAATTTTTTTAAAAAAATCTCGTTTTACACAAGTGAATTCAATTTATTTTTTCAATATAATAACATTGTTTTAGATTATTTTACAAAAATTAGTTCAATAAAAAAAATCTTGTCCACATCAAACTCAATAAGCATGGATGAACTTGTAAGATAAACAAGGTTTTAATAAGTATAAAACTAAAAAGTACGAGGAAAATATTGTTTCCCTACACCCATTAGTATTATGAATTATAACAGTAATTGACAAAAATTATTCATTTTAAACCCTTTTTCCTTTGTTTGATTTTTAATTTAGTCCTTATATGATACATTTATAGAGATTTAGAGTTGATAAATTATTTTAATTTGCTTTTTATATGATTGTTGCGGTATCAATAAAACATCCCAACATTGGGTTGGTATCAGAAAAATATCTTAGGATTGCGGTATGGTCTATTTTTAAAAAAGTTTAGTTAAATAAAAAATGATTTAAATAAATTGGGTTATTAAACTTTATGGAGTCAATGACTCGGTTTGCGAGTTTTGTGATGTAACATTGGTTGTTCTGGTTCACGAGTTTAATAGTGGTTTTACTTTTTACTAATTGAACTCAATTATTTAATTGTTTATTTTTCTCTTTATCATATATTTTAAAAAATAGTTTCAGAAAAAAAATATTATTAAAATTTTGAAAGTTCATGGGCCTGTTGATGAGTTCAGCGAGTTTAACTTAAAAAAAAATATTTGTTTCGATTTTATCATTTAATATTGGACTGATTGAGAATTGAGTTTCATAATTTGTTTTATTTTTTTTTCTATAAGGTTATCATAGTCTTAAAAAAAGTCTCAATATTGATTTGATGCTTGATTTTGCAATCGTCTATTTTTGTTATCATATAGTTAAATAAAAAATAGTTTACAAAAAAAAAAGTTATCAATCCCAATCAAGTCCATTATACAGTTTGCGAGTTTAACGTGTTGATCTGAGTTACCCGATTTACGGGTTTAGCCATCAAACCTGATATGTTTGCTTTTTAGTTTTTGGTCTTTTAATTTTTCTAATTGTTTTTTTTATTTCATTCTTTTTCAATATTGTATTGGTTGAAAAATGAAATTCATAGTTTATTTTTTTCTACTTTGTATAGAGTTATTAAGATCTCAAATAAACATCTTTTTTAGGGTTGATGCTCAATTTTGCAAGCATCTAATTTTACCATAAAATTAAATAAAAATATCTTTTAATAAAAAAACAAAGTTATTAAACCCATTAAAATCCATTACCAAGGTCACAGGGTGACCGAGATCGATTAAATCTAGCATCATCTCAATATTAAAAAAAGTTATCGTCTTATTTTTTTTTCAAAATTATATCATGTTTTTACTTGTCATCCAAATTTTTTTTGGACTCATTAAATTGAATGATTCATTTTGGATTAGTTCCCACGCGGTTTAATTCGAAACTCGAGTTAGACATGAAGCCTGACTAGTAAATTTTAAGATCGAACCACTTGATTGAATTTAATAATACTGTCAATTTTTTTTTCATATTTTTAATATTTTTTTAAATTTAAAAAAATAGTCTGACTCATAGCAAAATACGGATAAATATAATAGTAAATAAGATAACAACTTGACAAAAAAATATTCTACCACCGGATCACTGTTTGGATGCTATTTTATAATGATTTATTAACTTCACTCCCATCGGTAAAAAAAAAAAAACAACAAAAAAGAATAATAATAATAATAATAATAATTTAACCTTTGACTTGATCAAGTTGAAAGTAATCGATAGAGAAAGGAAGGGCGAGACATAGCATGTGAAGGTTGGGCATGAAGTATGATTATGATTTTGTCTTCACATGTAATAATAAACAATAATTTCGTTACTATTAATGGTAGAGGATTTATTCCTAAGCATGTCTCCATGAATAATTGTATTCTTGTCATGTTGGTTCGACAAACGTATCATGTTTTGCTTTACCAACTTCGTTTGTTTGTAGAAATGTATATTGCTAGGCCCTACAGATCCATAATTCTCAAGTTATTGAAATATATTTGATTTGAAAAAAAATTATTAAATTTATTTTTTTAATATTTACTAATTATTTTGATGTGTAATATAATTAAATAAAATCGCTCATGTTTTATATATACAATAAAATAAAAGAGAATGACGTGTCTTACCTACAAAATTAGGGTTTGGATTTTTTATTCAACAAAAAAAAATTTGATGAAAACACGCAACAACACTATAACACTTTAATAAATAAATATTATGTACCTAAATATAATTTAAACTAAAATGATACACTATACTTTCTTGTATAAAAGGAGGGAGTGGCGTATAGTGCACAAGTGTTATGGTAAAGTTTTCTTTCTTTTTTCTCCTCCTCCACCTCATTAACTTTTATTAATTTACAGTGATTTAACATTAAAATTACTTGTTATGGTAAATTAGAGTTTATCTTAACATTTTTTTTTATAAAAAAAACGCTTAAAAAATATGTGCAAATTACATAAAATATTTAACAATCACTAACAGTAAATAGATTAAGGGGTGACATTGTATGATACTCAGTGTTTTTGGTAAAATTGATAAAATTAAAAGGTTTGATACTTCATTATTAATAGGCAATATAAGTATCCTTTGCAATATAAAAATAGATTAAAAAAATGGTAAAACAAAAGCATAGCTATAAAACCTTACCCAATCCATGACTGGGCTCAAGGCTTGGATCATAGGGTAGGTGAATTAATCCGAGTTGAGTCACGTTAATCTATATTTCAAAATCATTAAGTTAAAATGATGACAATTTTTTTTTTAAAGAAGTTAAATTGAGTTTCACTCGGGACTCTCAAAGATGTCATTTTGTTTAGTCTCATTTGAGTAGTGTAATCGTTTACGGGCGCTTAGTGCAGCCGGTAGCCGTGACGCTAAGGTGTTGTGTGTTGTTGAGGGTGCCAAGATTTGTTGGGATGAAAATGTCTTATTTTGCCCTTGGGTTGCCAACACAGCCCGAATGAGGAGTTGTACTTGACTGGTGAGTTGTTAAAAGTCCATTTAGGTAAAAGTGTTCATGGTAACATGTAGATTTGTCTTGTATCCTTACCCAAGTGTGTCTTGATTATGTGCCATGAAATGACCTAAAAATGTTAAAAACAAGCTTTAAACTAATGGTTTTTTGATCAGTTCCTCACAGACAATGCTAATTGATGAGTCTCAAAATCTAAAATGCTTAGAAATAAAGTTGACGTGTTAGGTAATCAGTTAATATCTTAGTTTAAGCAACTTGATCCGTTCTTCCTAGATAAGATATCTAATGGCTTGATATGAAAAGTTTAGGTGGTTGGTACTTACAAAAGATCTCATTTGATAGATGTGGGGACTTTCAAATGCTTAAGCCAGTTACTTTATATAAAGAGAAAGTGCAATGATATTTTAGAGAGATATGTTTTGAAAATATATATGCTAAATGTGTTAAGAATGAAGAGATTATGAACCTTGAGTTTGAAATATTCATATTGTATGTATAGCCCATGAATCTTGTCATTTTGTAGAGAGAAGAGGTTAGAGTGTAATTTTATTATTGTGATTTTTGAGTTGTATTCTACTCAAAACAATATATATGGATCATTATAAAATATTAAGGAATTTGCGTGGGGTTCCGAAAACACTCTTAAGGGAATGTTAGGCTTAAGGCCTATTAGAAGTGAAAAATAGGTCTAGACGAGATACTAGGATCCAAACTTGTTGGGCTCGAGCATGGTAGCCCGAGCCCACGAGGATACTGGGGTGCACACCTATATGGTGGGCTACCATTCTTAAGCCCACATACCTTGGTAGAAGCTAGGCTCGGGCATGGTAGCCCGAGCCCATGAGGTGTTTTTAGACTTATTTTTAGAGAATTTAAGCTTCTTTGAAGGATTTTTTGGGCTCATTAAATTTGAATTTATCACCTTGTTAAATTCATGAAAAAACTTATTAATAATAACTATTTAACATGATCATGGCTCTTTTTTCTTGTTTCATAAATCTTTTACTTCCAAAATCATGTATTGAAAACCCACCAATCCCTTATATCACTCTTAATGATTTTTTGAACCCGGTTTATGCTGACCATAATCTTCTATAGATATGTGGACCATTTACTAACCTAGTACATATTTCATATGACCTATCGTAATCGATTATTATTTTTAGCCATAAGATTTTTCAGAATATTCTGATTTTTTTTGGGTACAAAACCAATGAAACCCTTGCAATTTCAAATTTTCCTTGCTAAGTTGGAAAATATTTAATGTATAATGTTTGCCATAATATACTTTAGAAAAATATAAAAATCAACAAGGATAAATAAATTATATAACAAAAAAGAATGGTGGTTTAAATGGTAGATTATTTAATATAGGAGTGTAATATGCTTTTTAAAAATATTTTTTTCACTTAAAAAAATATTAAAATATTTTTTTTCAGATTGTTTCTTTTATTTTTTAACATCATGATATCAAAATCATAAGAAAAAAACTAAAAATAATATTAATTTAATATTTTTTTCAAATAAAATTTATTTTTAATAGGGGTACCCGGCCATAAATACAAGGCTAGTTCTATGGAAATAATGGGGGCAAATGTGTAGCTTGGAAGTGAATATTATCGAGCATTGAGATAACAACATGGCCACAAGATACGTGCGACATGGATTCTTATGTTAAGGTGGATGGTCGTCCAATCGGTTTCTTCACTTCAATTTTAGTTTGTTGGGCTTGGCTTAAAGCCAAAATATTTGGGTCCGGTTTTTTTTTTTTTTTGGAGTCAATATTTTTAATTTTAATTTATTTTTCAAAAATAAATTAAAAAAGAAAAAAGAAGACTAAATCAAAACTAAAACTCAATTATTGAATTGAAGAAGGCGAATATTGAACAAATCAAATCGCCCTAGTTTTAAACATATTATCTTTTAGCAAAAATATGAAATCTTAAATTTTAGTTAAAAATAGTTTATAATATACGAGATGACATGCCCGCGTAGCGCCGCGGGCTTATAAAATAAATGTATTTGATAATGTTATAATTGTGAACCAGCGCTAGATAAGTAATAGAAATTAAAGGCATGATGGAGCAAATATTTCATGACGAAAAAAAAAGTTGTGTTGGTGATCCAAAACTTAGAGACTGAACAAAATGATTTGTAGTAATTTACAGTGTTTTCGCCACATGATTTAGCTTTTCAGTTAATAAAAAGAAAAAAAAAATTACAAAGCTAAATTCTCTACCAATTTAATATTAAAAAAAACCAACAAAGATAATTTTGGAAGGAAAAAAACCTATGAGAAAAAACATTGTAGCAATTGACAATGTTTTGTGAGGAAAACTATAACGCTTTTCCCAATAAAATAAAATAAAAAACCATTTAGAGAAATATTGTAACAATCCATAGTGTTTTGTGAGAAAAACTACAACTCTTTCCTCATATGATTTAGTTTTATTGTAATTATAATTTTTAACCAACTCAATATTAAAAAAAAATCGACAAAGATAATTTTGGAAAAAATCATAAAAAAATCACATGGAAAAACACTGCAACAATTCACAGTGTTTTAAATAAAAAAATTATAAAGCTAAATTCTTAATCAGCTCAATATTAAAAAAAAATCGACAGAGACAATTTAAGAAAAAAAAAATAACAAAACAAACACCAAAAAAAGGAAAAAAAAATCATGTTGGAAATACTGTAGCAATTCACAGTGTTTTGTGATGAAGCTACAGTGCTTCCCCACATGATTTAGCATCATTTGTAATGACTTGTAATTGTAATTCACAAACAACTTAATATTAAAAAAATAAAATTGAAAAGGATAATTTGAAAAAAATTATAAAAAAACAATGTGGGAAAAACACTGTAGCAATGAACAGTAAATTTCAAAAAAAGTTACAGTGCTTTCCTCACATATTGTAACTTTAATTTTTAACCAGCTCAATATTAAAAAATAAAATAAAAAAAAAGATAATTTTGGAGAAAAAAAATCATGCGGAGAAACACTGTAGCAATCAGCAATGTTTTAAAGAAAAAAAATTACAAAACCAAATTCTCAATCAGCTCAATATTAAAAAAACAATCGACAAATATAATTTTGAAAAATAAAGAAATAAAATAGAAAAACTAAGTGGAAAAACATCACAGCAATCCACAATATTTTAAAGAAAAAAATTACAAAGCAAAAATTTTAACCAAGTCAATATTAAAAAGATAAAATCAACAAAAATAATTTTGAAAAAAAAATAAATGAAAAAAAAATAAGAAAGTTGAAAAAAAAATTTGAAAAAAAAATGAAAAAAAAGGAAAAAAAAGGGAGAAAAATCACTGTGGATTATTGTTGTAAACCACAGTGAAATGTGTATGGGGGAACAGTGATTCCCCCACACGGTTAAAGAAATAAAATAGAAAAACTAAGTGGAAAAACATCACAGCAATCCATAATATTTTAAAGAAAAAATTACAAAGCAAAAATTTTAACCAGGTCAATATTTAAAAGATAAAATCAACAAAAAAAATTTTGGAAAAAAAATAAATGAAAAAAAAAATAAGAAAGTTGAAAAAAAATTTTGAAAAAAAAATGAAAAAAAAGGAAAGGGAAAAGTAATAATAATAAAAAATAAAAAAAAGGGAGAAAAATCACTGTGGATTACTGTTGTAATCCACAGTGAAATGTGTGTGGGGGAACAATGATTCCCCCACACGGTTTAGTATATTTGTTAATAATTAAATATAATCGCTATTGTTTTTTATATATAATAAAATAAAGGAGAATAACGTGTCTTAACTACAAAATTGAGGTTTGGAATTTTTATTCAAGGAAAAACATTGATGAAAACATGCAACAATACAATAACACCTAAATAAATAAATATTATGTACCTAAATATAATTATAAAAAAAAGCTAAATGAAGTGGGAAACACTATTAATTTTTCTCACAAAATATTGTGGATTGCTATAGTGTTTTTTCATATTTATTTTACACATGGTTTTTTTTGTTATGATTTTTTTCAAAATTATTTTTGTTGATTTTATTTTTAATATTAAGATGGTTGAGAATTTAGTTTTGTAATTTTTTTTATGAGGTTAGCATGGTTTGCAGGTTTGTCAAGGTAACCTACGTTGCCCTAGTTTATGGATGTGATGAGTTTTTTTAATTGAACTTGGTATTTTTATAGTCTATTTTTTTTTCTCATATTGTTAAAACAAATAGTTTTAAAGAAAAATCATGTTATTAAATTTTATGAGGTAACAAAAATTAAAGGATATGGGGGAAACCATTGTTTACCCAACACCCATTGCACTGTGGATTTCATAATCCATAGTGTTTTTCTTTCTTTTTCTTTTTTTTTCTTGTTTTTGAATTTTTGTTATGTTTTTTACCATGAGAAAATTACCACAAAGCCCTTGAATGCAAGGCAAAAAAATTGAAATGGCATGGGTAATGTCATAATTCCGTTATTTGACCAAACATGAAAATACGAAGTCACTCATATGCAAAAAGTATTGAATTATTTTATTTCAGGGTTAAATTCATTATTTTATTGTGCATTTACAAACACAATTACTAAAATAACCCTACTCAATTCCCAAAAGATATTCATGTTCCGTGAAAAGATCATCCTACCCCCAAACAAAGATAAAAGAGAAAATGACCAAGGGGTAAGACAATAATTACACTATTGAAAAACATTTTACACATGGTTTTTTTTGTTATTATTTTTTTAAAATTATTTTTGTTGATTTTATTTTTTAATATTGAGATGGTTGAGAATTTAGCTTTGTAATTTTTTCTTGTATTTTTATAAGGTTAACATGGTTTGCGAGTTTGTTGAGGTAACTCAGGTTACCCCAATTTATAGATGTGGTGGGTTTTTTTAATTAAATTTAGCTTTTTTATAGTCTATTTTTTTCTCATATTGTTAAAAAAAATAGTTTTAGAGAAAATTCATGTTATTAAACTTTATGATGTAACAAAAATTAAAGGATATAGGGGGAAACCATTGTTCACCCAACACCCATTGTACTGTGGATTACATAATTCACAATGTTTTTTTTTTTTTTTGTTATGATTTTTTTTCAAATCTATTTTTATTGATCTCATCTTTTAAAATTAAGACTGTTGAGAATTTAGCTTTGTAATTTACTTCTTTTTATTTTTTCTTTATATGAGGTTAGTGTGATTTACGAGTTTACCAAGGTAACCCAGGTTGCCTCGGTTTACAAGTTTGGTGGGTTGTCTTTTTATATTTTTTAATTGAACTTGACTTTTTTTATAGTCTATTTTTTTCTCATATAGTTAAAAAATAGTTTTAGAGAAAAGTCATGTTATTAAAATTCATAAAGTAATAAAAAATAAAAGATGTGAGGAAATCATTGTCCATCCACGCATATTGCAATGTGAATGACAATAGTAATTCACAGTGTTTTGCTTTCTTTCCTTTTTCTTTATGTTTTTGAATTTTTGTTATGATTTTTTTTCAAATTTGTTTTTGTCGATTTTATCTTTTAATATTGGGATGATTGAAAATTTGGCTTCATAATTTATTTTGTTTTATTTTCCCTTTCTATAAGTTAGCATGGTTTGTGAGTTTGCCAGAATAACCCGGGTTACCCTGGTTTACGAGTTTGGTGTAGTGCCTTTTTTTTAATTGAATCTGATTTTTTTATCGTCTATTTTTTTCTCATATAGTTAAAAAAAATAGTTTCAGGAAAAAAGTTATGTTATTAAACTTTATAAAGTCCATGAACCTATTTACATGTTTGACTGGTTAACTTGGTTTGCGAGTCTGACAAGTTTAACTTTTTTAAATTAGTTTTTTTTTCCATCCCTAAATATTGGGTTAATTGAGAATTCAGTTTCATAATTAGTTTTGTTTCCCCTTTTATGAGATTATCGTGATTTAAAAAAAACATCTCGATATTGAGTTAGTGTTTGATTTCGTAATCATCTATTTTTGTTATCATATAGTTAAATAAAAAATAGATTTGAAAAAAAAAATAAAATTATAATCCCAATGGAGTCCATAACTCAGTTCAATGGTTTGACATACTAGCCCGACTTATTCGATTCACAGGTTTGACGAGTTTACCCACCGATAAGATATGTTTTTTTTTTGTTTTTGATCTTTTAATTGTTTTTAATTTATTTATTTTTGATTTCATCATTTAATATTGGATTGGTTGGGAAATAGACTGTATTATTGATTTTTGTTTGCTTTCTAGGGATAATTGTCTCAAATAAGTGTTTATTTTTAGGTTGGTGCTCTATTTTATGAGCATTTGTTTTTATCATATAATTAAATAAAAAAATTATAAAAAAGTTATTAAACTAATAGAGTCCATGACCCGGGTCGTAGAGGGGCGAAGTTAATCCAATATGTTATTATCTCAATATTTTTTTTAAAAAATTATCTTCTTGAAGTTTTTTTAAAAACTAAATTATGATTTTATCAATCATCAAGGTTGTATTTAAAAATATGAAATCGATCGATTTAAGTTGAGTTAACTCTCACACGGTTTAATTAAAAACTTGAGTTAGATAAAGAGTTGAGTTGGGAGGTTTTAAAAGTAACCCACTTAATTAAATTTAATAATACTATTAAAATTTTTTTTATGTTATTAATATTTTTTTAAAATCGACTAAACTATAAAACACGAGCCAATATACTTAGTTTAAACTAAAATGATAATACTTCCTTGCATAGTTATTAAACCCGGCCCGGCCCGGCGGGTCGACCCGGGACCCGAGTCGACCCGGTGGCTGGACCGGTCCGGGTTTAACAAAAGACCGGCTGTGGCAACAGCCCGGCCAAACCCGGCGACCGGTGGGTCGACCCGGGACAGGCGACCGGGCGAACCCGGACGAGACCCGGTTTTGTTTTTTTTTTTTTTTTTTTTTTTTTTTTTTCAAATGTGGGATTTGAAACACATTAGTATATATACTCTATGTTTCCAAGAAAAAAGTCATGTTTTTTCAATGTGGGATAAAAAAACCTTTTGGTTTAAATACTTCAACTTAAAAGGATAACATAGTATTTTTTCAATGTGGGATTTGAACCCCTTTCATATATATACACTATGTTCCCATGAAAAAAACCATGTTTTTTCAATGTGGGATAAAAAACCCTTTTGGTTTAAATACTTCAACTTAAAATAATAACATAGTATTTTTTCAATGTGGGATTTGAACCCCTTCATATATATACACTATGTTCCCATGAAAAAAACCATGTTTTTTCAATGTGGGATCAAAAACCTTTTGGTTTAAATACTTCAACTTAAAATGATAACATAATATCTTTTCAATGTGGGGTTTGAAGCCCTTTCATATATATACACTATGTTCCCATGAAAAAAACCATGTTTTTTCAATGTGGGATAAAAAACCTTTTGGTTTAAATACTTCAACTTAAAAGGATAACATAATATCTTTTCAATGTGGGATTTGAAGCCCTTTCATATATATACTCCATGTTCCCAAAAAAAAAGTTATGTTTTTTCAAAGTGGGATTTGAAACCCATTAGTATATATACTCTATGTTTCCAAGGAAAAAGTTATGTTTTTTCAATGTGGGATAAAAAACTTTTTTAGTTTAAATACTTCAACTTAAAAGCTTAACATAATATCTTTTTAATGTGGGATAAATTTTTTTTTAAAATATTCTTTTAAACTTCATAATATGTATAATCTATATTTACATGGATTTTTTCATATGAAATATTAAAACTTTATTTTTTTTTAATTTTTCCGGGTTAATCCGGGTTGACCCGAGTTGACCCGGGTTGACCCCTGAAACCCGGAACCCGGTCCCTTGGCCGGGTCAACCCCCGGGCCGGGTCTTATAACTATGCTTCCTTGTATAAAAGGAGGGAGTGGCGTAAAGTGCACAAGTGTTGCGGTGAAGCACTTTTTTTTAACATTTTTTTTTTTAAAAAAAGCTTAAAAAATATGTGCAAATTACATAAAATATTTAACAATCACTAACAGTAAATAGATTAAGGGGTAACATTGTACGATACTCATTGTGTTTACTGTAAATTGCTAAAATTAAAAGGTTTGATACTTAATTAATAATAGGCAATATAAGTTTCGTTTGCAATATAAAAAAGATAAAAGAATGGTAAATAAAACATAACTATAAAACCTGAATTGTTCTAACTTAATCTATAACCTGACTCAAAGTTTGAATTATAAATTAGATAGATTAATCCGTTATAAATTAGATAGATTGACTTACATTAATTTTAAACAATATTTTTTTCAAAATTATTAAATTAAAATGATGATATTTTAATTTTTTTTTAAAAAAGTTAAAATCGAGTTTTATTATGGTTTTGAATGAGTCAAATGAGTATCAAGGTGGAAGATTTAACGAGTTAACTCGTAAGGCCTGGGCAAAAGGCATGATATCGAGGAAGGTGATTGGTGAGATCCGCATCGAAAAAACCAACCGTGCAATTCACTGGAGTGAAAGGCATAGAGACTGTTTGGAGAGTCTCCATTATAATAAATACAAGATACTCACTTTTTAAAAGAGAAGAAGAGCACAGAGAAATGGCAACATCATCTCTACACAGACTCTCCTCTCAAATCAACCGCATTCCTTCTCTCTCTCCCTTCACCAAATCCATCCTCACCCGCTCCTCCGCCACCACCACCGCCGCCGCCAAAGTCGCCGATAGAATCGTGAAGCTCTCTGCGATCGATCCGGACGGCCAGAAGCGAGAGATCGTGGGTCTTTCAGGTCATACTCTCCTCAAAGCCCTAACAAATAACGGCCTAATCGACCCGGCCTCGCATCGCCTGGAGGAGATCGAGGCTTGCTCCGCTGAGTGCGAGGTCAACATCGCCCAGGAGTGGCTCGAGAAGCTGCCCCCGAGATCTTATGACGAGGAATATGTGTTGAAGAGGAATTCGAGAGCTAGGGTTTTGAACAAGCATTCAAGGTTGGGTTGCCAGGTTGTGCTTACCAAGGATCTCCAAGGTATGGTTGTTGCTGTCCCTGAGCCTAAGCCTTGGGATATTCCATAATTAGAATAATGCTGATTTAGCGGGGCTTCACAGCTTGTTTGTTTGGGATTAAATGATGAATAATGCTGATTAGTGGGGCCTGACAGCTTGTTTGGGATTAAATGTTGAATAATGTGCACAATTGAAATGAATTCTTGTTTTGATTCAGTTGGATATTTGCAATATTTCCCTTCAATTGGGCGTCCTTTGAATTTATTTCTTCTGTTCTGATTCAGTTAAGGCTTGTGTTTTCTTTTGATTGCTTAGAAACTGTTGGATAGTAAAGGATATCTGATGAATGTTATATGTTGTTGCGGATATGAGAAAACTCAGTTGTAAGTTTTAGGCATTGATATTTATCGAAAATGTTGATGAGCAACGCTGGTTGGGTTTGTAAACTTACCGAGTTACCATGAAGTAGAGAAAGAGGTAGGAAAATTTAGAATCACCTGTCATCTGGATTATAAATTGGTTCAACTTTGTTCATTTAGCATATTGGTTGGAAGTAGATTTATTGAAGGGCCCTGTGTGCCTATTTAATCAGGTTTCTCTTACAATACCCTTAAATGTTGAAATGGCATTTTGGTTTAGGAATGCCATAGAAGCTCTGGCAATGGTTTTCTAATCAGGTTCCATCTTATACAGTTGCAGAGCTTGGGACTCTTGAGTTTTTTATATCTTTAAAGAGCAACTTGATAGAAATTCCTACTTTGGAGTGAGACTTTTACTTGTAGTGTTGGATTATGAGGTGTCTGTTAGAATAGTCAGCAAATGAAGGTAAAGTAGGTTGTATTCAAGAGAAGTGCTCCATACTGAGTTAAATGACCGAACTTTTCAAAGAGAAACTAGTATGTATTGAATTATTTCTTAAGACCTGATTGCTGCTTCTAAAGTTTGTGATCTTAATCAACTAAAGTAAATTTTAGAATTTTTTATGATTTTTATCCATTGAAAGGGTTATGGAATTACTTGAGATTCTAACTTCTAAGTGGTGTTTTGAGATTAATTGAGAAGTTCAAGATTCATAAAAAGTTTGAGATATCATAATTCTTAGTTTAGCATTGGAAATTCTGGTTGTGTGCACTACTTTGAAGACAGGCCAACGTTTTTTATGCCATGTCGTGTGCTGCCAAAGAATTCCTAGACAACATGGAGTTGTAAATCATGGGAATTCACATCAAATAACTTCAAGCATGCACATGCCGGGGTTTCTCTTGGAGAGAACACTGGATGGGTTTAATCATGAGCATATTTCCTATGCAGTTGAGGGTAATTTTTTTTTTTTGTAAATTTCAAATTTGTGGGATTATCTCCTTATTTAAGGGCCGGCTTACCTCCGGCGAGCATCAAAGTCACTTAGCACAATCCAGTCTAGGAAGTTTCCATCTTGGTTGCTTGTGCTGTTGCAGGTTCCTAGGTTGCCTGTATTTTTAAGTTGGTGAAGATACAATGGTAAATCCCAGTTGCCAATTCTCTGTATAATGGAGATATTATGATCTTCAAGTTATGGCAGTTATTGGATGAACTTGCGTGTTGATTTTGGAAAGGTTGATCGTTTTGTGAGAATCAGTTTGGGATGTCCAAGAACCATAAATTGCCAGTTTACTTATTGGAAATCTTAATTTTATCACACAGAAAAGAAAGGTAATTAAGAATGTTTTAGGTATGCATAGGAAGAACTTCCTCTTTGTTTATCTATGCAGGTCATCCCATCTATTACACATTCTATTTATTTATTTATTTATTATTATTATTATTATTATTATCTATTCTTTTTTTTCGGTACTTGTTGGGATTTTAGTATTTTCAGTCCTATATTTACATAGGGATTTGCATGAACAAAACTGACTAGATAACTTTGATGTCAATCTTATAAAGTATAAGTAAGATAACATAAACTATTATAAACAAATCAACGATTGACATATTGAAAAATATAAATCAATAAAATATATGACATGCATTAAAACATCCAAATAACATGAAAAATAGTTTTAGAAGATAAACTATAACTTTAAAATAAAGATATATAGCTACCCTCTAAAATTAAACAAAACAAAAAAATTATAACAAACCAAAAGATTATAGATTAAAACATATATAATTAAATATATAATTAAAATTAAATCTGTACGCTAGAATATGTTAATTTAAAAGAAAGTTAAATAACAATTTAAATTTTAAAGATGCTAAAAATCTTTTTCACAATTAATCTATATTATTAATTTAAGTCTATTATAAGAAGAATAAAGCCTTAAAATTGTAAATAAAAAGTTTATATATATATATATATATATATATATATAGTGAGCAATGATATTTAGTTTATTATAACAAACATGCTAAACATAAGAATGTTTTGCAAGTAAAACCTAGAGTTCATACAAGTTTAAATCTATATTAATGTAAAAGCATAATTAATAGCAGACATGCTTTCAACACAAAAATAATAATAAAATATTCATATTCATATTAAGCATACATTCAAACTTGCAATAGATATAAAATAAAATAAAACCTAAAATAAAAAAAACCTAGTATACATACTAATAATAAAATTAACTATGCTTAAATTAAAACAAGAAGAGTTCTTACTTTATTGAAGCACGTTTAAGTAATTAATATTTTATTATTGTCAAGGATGAATCCGTTATTATTAAAGCTTTATTGTTCATCATTTGTGTAATTAAGATATTTGCAATATGACTTTTAAGATTCCAACAACGCTACTTTGATTTAGATGCAATTTTAAATAAGATTTTTGAAATAAAAATTATGTAACTCAAATATATAAAAATAAATCTAAGTTCTAGATGTGAAAGGAAAATCATAACATAAAAAAAAAAACACTAAAATTATGACACATACCATAACATAGATTTTACTGAGGGCTCAAAACTCTACCCACATCAGGGGAATAAGCTTAATTGGATTTACCTATAATTGTGCAGAATGTAGATGTAGTATCACACACACACATATAAAACAATGCATCATGCACATACATAGAATGAATGTTGCATAAGATTCTTAAGTATACAAGATAGCTTTTCTTTTCTTTTTCTTTTTGTTTGTTTAACCATGTTTTAAACTATGTTCGGCCGTATAAAAAGCATAATTAAAGTCTTGTCAAGATGGAATTAAAAACTAGTTTGTGTGTTTTAATTATGGCTAAAGGTTTTTTCAGATATAATTTTGCACTTTGATTATATTTTTTATCCCTTAAATACTATAGAAAAAAATTATTCAGATGAATCCTTTTCTTTTCATGCCTAAACTCATAAAACTTGTCTAATTTGCTAAAGGACTTAAAAAGATCAATTTTGATATTAATAAATTTGTTGTGAACAGGATAGCTCGATAAAGGTGATTCTTTTCTGGTCAATAAATTTTTATTTAATTGATTTAGTTTTTTTTTAAGCTAAATAGAGGGTGTTTTGATGGTGAAAATAGGAATACTGAGGTTTTTATTATGTTTTTTTTGGATTGTTTAGGTTAGGGGTGAGAAAAAAACCGGAAAACCGAGAAAACTGGAAAAAAAAATAACTGAAAAAATCGAATCGTGAAAAAAAACCGATTAAAATTTTAAAAAAACCAACCAGTTCGGTTTTGATTTTATAAGCTTAAAACCGAAAAAACCAAACCGAACCCAAACCAGAAAAAAACCGAGCCAAACCGGTTTGAACCAATTTTTGTCCTAAAAAACCGAACCGAACCGAAACTGGCCAGTTTGAATCGATTTTGGTTTTTTTTTTATAAAAACCGAACCGAACTGAAAATAATCACCCTTAGTTTAGGTGAAGATAAGTTAAAATTTGAATTTTGAGTGATGTAAATTATAATTTTTTTTATGTTTTAGTAGATAATATGTTTTTTTGCTTATTAAAAAAAAACCCACTTAGACTTCCAGGCGCAGCATCATATGGTCTTTTCTCAAAGATTAGGTGTGCATGCATGATCTTGCAAACCTGCGCTCATAGGTTGTTCTTTGAAGCTCATGTACACCTAGACTTGATTCCTTAGACCCATCAAATAAAAGTATTGAGATGATATTTAAAAAATATTATCTGCTTATATCATGATTTTTAAATAAATTTTATTATGATAATATTAATAATTATTTTATTAATAATTATATATGAACCTAACATGCATATTAAAAAAAATTACACATGAATATTCAATAAGAATAAAATATCTACTTTTAATTATTTATTTAAAAAAAACTATGCTTCTAACAAAAAAGATATGTTTTCGTCAAAAAAACAATTCATGAATAAGGATGAGTTTTGATTAAAAAGATACATATTTTCCTCCTTAATTTAAACCATTAAATTTCTTATGAACATTTATTTTAATTGCTTTTTTATTAAAAAAAATCATGTTGCTTATACACAAGATATATTTTTGTCAAAATAAAAAAGACATACTTGAATGAGAAAATGAGATTTTGACTTAAAATATAGTTTTCCTTCAAAATTCAAATCATTATATTTTTACTAATATATATTCTAATGATCACAAAAATAAATAAAAATAGATTTTAAAAAAGCTCCACAACATCAGTACAATGGCTAATTAGAAACTAATTGTGTGTGAACTGTTTCTTGATGGTATCATTAACAGAGTAAGGCTTTGGCATAAAATAGCAAGCCTTTAAGGTATAGTTTTCAGACCCGGCTTTGTTCAAGGTCCGGGTTTTGAATTTTGACTGGGTCGTTCGGGTTAATTTTTTTTTAAAAAATCAAAACGACATAGTAAAAAAAAAACAAAAATCAACGGGTTGCAACCGGGTTTTTGACCGGGTCTTACTGAGTTAACCGGGTCATAACATGTTTTTTCTTTTCCTATTTTTTCTTCAATCCAGCCCGGTTCCAGCCCCGAGCTGGCCAGTCAAAAAATCAACTCGCCGGACTGGATTTTAAAACCATGCTTGAAGGGGGGCGCGCACGTGTAAGCTTTAAATATTTTCTCAGATGGACATTGTTTGCTTGTAATCCTCAAAGCTTTGTTGCACTCATAGCTTATGCTTTCTACATTAGTAACTCTAATGACAGTCTTGTCTTGACTCCTCTCTATCAATTGTGATATACAATGACAATTTAACCCAAAGTTAATGATTATCTATTCGAAACAATTTGAATATGAATTTTTTTTAACAATTATATTATTGAATAAAATATAATATTTTCAAATACAATTTAAAATTCAATCTAAATCCTACCTACAATGTATATATTAGTACTATATAAATATATTTGTAAAAAATTTATATTTTTAAATTTAATATAATATATAAATACTCCAATATTAATATAATACGGGCACGCACACATATATATTATATTAAATATTAAATAATATTTTATCTAAATAATTATCTGAAACTCAATAAATAAAACATTAATATTTAATGTTTTTACAAAACAGATGATGAATAAATTATGTATATAATAAAAACTTCATAGACACTCATTGCCATATTTAACTATATATCATATCTATATGTCAGCATTTTATATTTTTTTTATTATATTTAATTTAAATATTGATTTAAAATTTATTAAGCTACACACACACACTTTTTAATATCTACCAAACATACTCGATACTTTACTCTTTAACCAATTTCTTACACCTTTACAACTTCTCTTAACACTTAATCTTCAATTTTTAACCCCAACAAAACACAACCTGAAACTGTCAACCGTCTCAGACTAAAAAAACTATATATTAGTGCGAGTGCTGTGGGCATAGTTTCGGGTTTTGATCAGTCAATTTTTTTTTAAAAATCAAAATGATGACGTTTTAGTTAAAAAAAGTCAATGGGTTGCAACTGAATTTTGACCGGGTATTGCCGGGTCAACCTGTCGGGTTACACTAAGTTTTTTCTTTCTCTATTTTTTTTTTCAAACCGGCCCGGTTCCATTACCGGATCACCTTGCTAGGTTGAGTTAGATTTCAAAACTATGGCCGCGAGTGCACCCATGTTGTCAAATAAAATGATGCTTTTTACTTGAAAAATACAGGTACAACTACACTCCCGATCACGTTACTAAGCTATTGATTGGTTTTGCTTTTAAATAGAGGGTGATTAAATTTTAAAAAAACTATTTAAAATTAATTTTTTATATATATTTTTAATTATTTTAATATACTAATATCAAAAATAATTTTTTAAAAACAACTATTATGATAATACCTGCTAAATATAGTCTAAAAACAAGCTTACTATTACCTAACCTCTAGAAACAAGCTAGCTATTACCTAACCTCAATTTTATTACACTATTAATAACCTAAGACAACAGACTAGGTTTGTTACACTATTAATAACCTAAGACAAGAAACCAGGTCTACCCCAATAATAGTAATGCCACCACACAACTTTGCTATTTAGAAGGTAATCAACAACTTCTATATACAAAATCATAGAAAGCAACAAAAATAGCTCGAACTTATCAAACA
This sequence comes from Populus x sibirica, assembly GCA_019202695.1. Lineage (NCBI taxonomy): Eukaryota > Viridiplantae > Streptophyta > Magnoliopsida > Malpighiales > Salicaceae > Populus > Populus x sibirica. The sequence continues at coordinate 305,108 of JAGMVL010000092.1, forward strand.
AGCAATGATCCAACGATGGTAGAGGAGAGTTTCTCCTGTTTTTTAGACCCCTCTTGCTTTCTCATTCATTCTATGTAACTACTCTACGTTTCTGTTTGTCTCCTTAATTTCTCTAACGTTAAAATATTTTCCTTTGTTTAATTTATGAACCCTACACCAATTGCTTAAGATCTCATCACCTCTCTTTTAGTCCTGTCTTTTTTCATTTTTCTCTCCTCTTGATTTTTCTTTGAAGTAATTCTCTCCAGCCCCAGCTAGCTAGCTAGCTAGGATTGGAAAACAAAAGGGATTTCCCATCTGTTGTTGCTCAAGGTTTTAGGTGTCTGTATCGAGAAAATATGGATCCGGCAGAGCTACGTCGGGTATTTCAAATGTTTGATAAGAATGGAGATGGGCAGATCACAAAGAAGGAACTAAGTGACTCGCTAAAAAACTTGGGTATCTATATACCCGATAAGGATTTGATCCAAATGATCGAGAAGATAGATGTCAATGGAGATGGTTACGTAGACATTGAAGAGTTCGGGGCATTGTATCAAACGATAATGGACGAGAGGGACGAGGAGGAGGACATGAGAGAAGCATTCAACGTGTTCGATCAAAATGGAGATGGTTTTATCACAGTGGAGGAGTTGAAGTCAGTTTTGTCATCCTTGGGGCTAAAACAAGGAAGAACTTTAGAGGATTGCAAGAGAATGATAAAAAAGGTGGATGTGGATGGAGATGGCATGGTTAACTTCAGGGAGTTCAAGCAAATGATGAAAGGTGGTGGATTTGCTGCCCTAGGTTCAAGTTAATATTAATATTCATAGAATGTGTTATTATCATCATCATTATTATTATTATATAGGAGACCCTTTAATTTGCAGGACACAACTGTTACCTCTTGTATGATTTTATTTGAAAGAATATACACTATATGTGTCTCTTCCATGGGTTTTCCATATGGAGTATGTATACCCTTTTTATTTTTGTTTGTTTTTATGTGATGTTCTTTCTTTTGTTGATGTTAAATTATTAATTTTTTTTACAGAATAAGATTATATTCATCTCTCCAATATGATTGAAAATATAGGTTCAATTTCATGATAGAATTAGTAGAATTTTATTTTAAAAAAGAAAATGAACCCTAAAAAAGAGAACCAACAAGAATTCTTGCTATAGATGAACAATACTGCTAGAATAATTTTGTTGCCTTTTTTTTCATGTGGTTGTTCTTAAATTATGAAAAAAGTAAGAAATATAGGAGTTGTAATAATATTCAGATGGCTACCAAAACAGTCTGTTTAGAGCAAGCTCTTGTGATCTGCCTTCAATGTATGGCGCGACAGACTAGAGAGAATGTGCTAGATATCCATGAAGAGAGCACAATAATCATGTAGAGAGGGAAGAACCATTCCAAGGCACCAGCAGAGATTATGTCACCTAGAAGAAAATAATGCTTTCTTATTCTCTGTTTTCGTCATACAATAGGTATATATATACAACCCTACACTTTCCTAACAGAATAAGGAAAGACTAATTACTTCCTAAACTAAAAAACCAAATATTGTAGGAATCTCGCGAATTGTAGGAATCCAAATACAAGTTAACATTCCCCCTCAAGTTGGTGTATAGATGTCGCACATGCCCAACTTGTCTAGAAACCTGGAGAACTTGTTACTAGAAACCGCCTTAGTGAGAATATCTGCTACTTGGTCGTCCGTTCCTATGGGAGGAACCTCAATTACTTTGTTATCTAGCTTTTCTTTAATAAAGAATCGATCAACCTCTACATGCTTGGTCCTATCATGTTGCACTGGATTATGAGCAATATCACGAGCAGCTTTATTATCACAAAATAACTTCATCGGTTGGCTATGGTTGACCCCCACATCTTGTAATAGAAACTTAAGCCACAAGAGTTCACAGATACCGAGTGTCATGCCTCTAAATTCAGCTTATGCGCTTGATCTTGACACAACATTCTGCTTCTTACTTCTCCACGTTACTAGATTTCCTCCAATAAAGGTAAAATACCTGGATGTCGAACGCCTATCATTCGTGGATCCGACCCAATCAGCATCCGTATAGCACTCAATTTTGAAATGCCCATTTTTTCGAAATAAAACTCCTTTACCAGGGCTTCCTTTCAAGTAACTCAATATTCTCATGATTGCACTCATGTGTTGTTCTCCCGGATTGTGCATATATTGACTAATTACGCTCAAGGCATGAGCCAGATCCGGTCTAGTGTGACCCAAGTACATCAATCTTCCTACTAACCGTTGATACCTCCCTTTATCAATCGATCCTTGGGTCCGATCAATACCCAACTTCATTCCTTCAGCCAACGGAGTGGATACCGGCTTGCACGCTGTCATACTGGTTTCTTTTAATAGGTCAAGAACATACTTTCTTTGCAATAGAAATATCCTGGACTTACACCTCGACACTTCAATCCCAAGAAAATATTTTAAAGAACCAAGATCTTTCATTTCAAATTCTGTGGACAAATAATTTTTCAAGGCTGCTTGCTCAGCAGGATCATTACCAGTAACTACCATATCATCCACATATTCAATGAAAGCTGTAACCTTTCCATCCCAGTGTTTCAGGAATAACGTGTGATCCCAATTACTTTGTCTATACCCGAATGCTCTCATTGATTGGGTAAACCTACCAAACCAGGCTCGTGGAGACTACTTCAACCCATACAATGATTTCTTAAGTCTACATTCCTTGGGTTTCCGTATGTCTGGATTACTCCATCCGGGTGGAAGGTCCATGTAAATATCCTCAGTTAAATCTCCATGGAGGAATGCATTTTTTACATCAAACTGTTGCAAAGGCCAATCTAGATTTGCTGCTAAGGACAGTAGAACACGAACTGTGTTGATTTTTGCCACTGGTGCAAATGTATCAGTGTAGTCGATGCCATATTTATGTGTATATCCCTTTGCCACCAATCTTGCCTTAAAAAGATCTATTGTTCCATCTGCTTTGTATTTCACTGTATAGACCCATTTGCATCCCACAGTTTTCTTTCCAGCTGGTAAGTCAGTTATTTCCCAGGTAGCATTCTTCTTCAACGATCTCAATTCTTCATTCATTGCATCTTTCCAGCGGGAATCTGCTAAGGCCTTCTGCACACTGTTAGGAATAGATACAGTAGATAATTGATATACAAATGACTTATTTGATTCTGACAGGTGACCAGTAGACACATAATTATTTAATGGGTATCTCACTCTTGAATCAGAATTTGGCTCACTCATGGAATACTTGTGTTTACACTTAAGATCTGCCTCGTAAATAGGTTTGGGAATACCTCGATTAATATGCTTTGGAAGGTGACGGGGTGGAATTGCATCCGGTGTGGGAGATGATTGGTTATGAGAATTAATAGAAGATGAGTTCATACTTGGATCATATATACCATCGGAAGGAAAATCCTGTGACAATTGCTGCAGTTGTTGCTCAGTTCTATTGTAAGTAGTAGGTTGCAGCTCATTATCAAGCCCCAACCTCGTGGGACCAGTGGGCTGTTCTTCCTCCTGCAATGTTTGTTGCTCCTCAGAGTCGCTGTTTTTAGTAGCCTGATCACCATAACATGTGGATTGTTGCTCTTCTCCAGGTGCTGTGTACTCCGGGCGTGATGACTGCACTGGTTGCTCTTCGTGTAACTCGTTTCTAGCCACATGAGAGTAATCAAATGTCAAAACTTCAGTAGTATCTCGGGTCAGAACTTCACTACTTCGGTACTCCTCCTGAAGTGAGGACGTGGAGGGTCCAAAAAACATTTTATTCTCATGAAAATTCACATCCTGTGTAATAAACATTCTTTTACTCGAAGGATGATAACAACGATATCCTTTCTGGGTAATAGCATAGCCCAAAAAAACACAACGAATGGCGCGAGGCTCAAGTTTATTATGTCGTTGAGGAAGATGCAGGTGAACAAAAGCTACACACCCCATGACCCGTGGGGAAGATTGGGAGTCGGTGGACTGCTAATCTGAGATGTGAGAGCCTGAAATGGTGTATGGAAGTTGATAGTATGAGAAGGAAGATGATGAATAAGATAAGCTGCGGATGTAAGCGCCTCTCCCCAATACTGTAGAGGCGGATGTGCCGCAATGAGCGAAGCACGAACCATTTCTAACAGTGTCTATTTTTTCGTTCAAAGCAACCCCATTCTCGTTGAGGAGTATATAGGCACGTGGTCGATGAACAATACCATGCGGTTCCGGGAAGGAACGAAGTTCTAAATTAACATATTCACCACCATTGTCACTTCTAAGAACTTGGATCTTGCTGTTGTATTGCACCGTAATCATTTTATGAAACCTCTGAAAGGCTGAACTGACTTTGCTTTTTGATTTCAACAAAGCGACCCAAGTCATTCTGGTACAATCATCAATAAAAGTAACAAACCAATGAGCACCACCAAGAGTAGCTATTTTCGACGGTTCCCATACATCAGAATGCACAATCATAAAAGGAATGGTACTTTTATTGAAACTTGGAGGAAAAGAGGTTCGATGGCTCTTAGCCATTTCACAAACATCACACTTAAATTGGGAAACATCAGTCCTGACAAACAAACTAGGAAATAACTTGTGTAGATAGGTGAAGGAAGCATGCCCAAAACGTCGTCGTGCCACATCCAGATATCCGACACTTTATTAGTATTCCTTTGAGACCCATAACTGGAAAGAGCTTAAGTCAACAAGCTAGAACTGCTGGTGGTCAGTTCCAAGTAATAAAGTTTTCCTCTTCTAATACCATAACCAATCGTCTTCCGCGTCCGGATATCCTTAAAAACACAAAAATAGGGCCAAAAAATAACCAAACAATGTAAGGTAATGGTTATTTGAGCAACAAACAACAAATTATAGTTTAAAGAGGGAACCACAAGAACAGTGTCAAGTTCCATGGTATCAGTAAGGGAAACAGTGCCTTCCCTAATAACAGGGATGACATTACCATTAGCAACAATGACCTCAGTTTGGGCTGATGTTTTTAGTGATGGAACCTGTCTAGAATCGCAAGTCGTATGTTCAGTAGCTTCGGAATCAATTATCCATGTATTATTCATAACAAAAGTAGAAGTACTTAGTGCCTTACCATCTCTACCTGTTGCAGCAACCATGGCAGATGCCTTGTCTGCTATCTGGTCCGAATCCGTCCTGGTTTTCGCAATAGAGGCTCGTGACTTGTTGCACCGAGGATCACGGGTTTTATCCCAATTCTCAGGATATCCAATCAGCTCAAAACAGCGACTCTTAGAGTGTCCTGGCAGGCCACAGTGTGGGCATTTTCCTTGGGAACGATCCCAGCTTGGCTGGCTAGGCCGAGTTTGTCCTGGCCGGTTTTGTGACCCTCCTCGGTTCAACCCAGAGGATGATCCACGGGTTTTTACTGCCATGGCAGCAGGTTCACTCTTGTCAACCTCCATCTTCATTGGTTCCTTCCTATCAGCTTCACGACGAACATATGCATAAGAAGCCTGAAGGCCAAGTGGGGGATCCTTCCGTAGCACTTCTCCACGTACCTGATCAAACCTGTCATCAAGACCACCAAGAAATATATAGACTCGTTGTCTCTCAGTGGATTTCTGAAACATCTTGATGTCGTTTTCACACTCCATGGATACTCTATTAAAGTGATCCAATTCTTGGAAAATCTCAGTTAGCTCCCCAAAATAGGTTGCCAAAGGTCGGCTATTCTGACGAAGACGTGATGCCTTCTGATTCAACGAATAAATCCTAGCCTCGTCATTCTCATCAAAGTAAGCTGCTTTAAGGGAGTCCCAAATCTCCTTTGATGTAGACAACCGAATGTATCGTTTCATAATCTCAGGCTTCATTGAAGACAAAAACCAACTCTTGATTTTTTGATCTTCAGAGAACCAGTCATCATATTTAGGATCGTCTTCATGAGGTGCCTTGATCGACCCACGGAGATATCTCATCTTCTTCCTTCCAGCAATATGGATCTGAATGAGAGGAGCCCATAAATCATAGTTTTTTTCATCCAAAACCATACCAATATTAAAGCTTGAATTTTCTGTCTGCACCATGATTTGAGCAGCTGCTAGAGCATCTTGAGAACCGGCCCCTTTTTCTTCAGTCATCTCTCTTACTGTTGGTATAGCCTAAAACTTGCAGTTTTGATAGATTTTGGAACAATACAGACAGACTTACAAAGCAGGGGAGGGGCAGCAACAACTTTACAGTTGCTCGCTGAAACCGGCAGCAACAACTCTAAGTTGCTCGCTGCAATTACTTAGAGATATGGCAGGAAGCAAAAATATTTAGGGTTCAGTGTTTTCTTTTCTATTTTAGCTCTGATTCCAAGAAGAAAATAATGCTTTCTTATTCTCTGTTTTCACCATACAACATGTATATATATACAACCCTACACTTTCCTAATAGAATAAGAAAAGACTAATTACTTCCTAAACTAGGAAACCAAATATTGTAGGAATCCCGCAAATTGTAGGAATCCTAATACAAGTTAACAACCTAGGGCCACTCTCTCCATAAAGAAGGTTGTTTTCCCTTTTCATTTTATTTTCTAAGGCTTTTGAAACTGTGCTTGGATGAATATCCATTGTCATTTCATCAGGTCTTCATGTAGAAACCACGCAAAGGCACACACCCCAGCAGGGCTTAAAAGACCTCACATCTTGCCTTCCCTATGCTAATTTTCTCTCTCCTCTTGAGCCCTATATGCAGGCTTTGGATATGTCAAAATGCAGAGATGGTCTAAGGGCTGTCAAGAGTACATACCAGCACTCCAACAGGACCTTGAGTTGCTTCAAGCACGGGCTGAGGGAAAAGTTGGAAATAGAAGTACTGGAGCTGCCAAAGAAACCCCTGAGACTGGCATTGATGGTGCAGAATCTAGGAGCATTCCAAGCAGCTATTGAAGAATTCAGAAAAGTTGAAAGAAATCATTGATAGGAAAGAGGAAGGCTCTGAAGATTGTCGTGGTCTGGATGACCATCAGACTTGAAGATCTATCAGACATTTTTATGACTGTCTCTGACACAGAAACGGATGAGATAGAAAAACGTCCACCTTATTTGGAAGCTAAGTTTGACAAGTTCTCAGTTGAAGCTAATGGAGAGCCTGAAGAATGAGGATCACCTGCCTCAAATATCTCTAGACTCGAAAAAGGCACTGACATCGGGGGAAGATGCAGTAGATATCAGACAAGGTAAGGGTTTCAAAATCCAGATAATTTTTTTTTTTTGTTATATTATGGGTCAATTAAATCTACTCTTTGTAGCAAAGAAAGATGATCTTTTAACGCAAGAATCTTGATAACTATATATATATATATACTAGCTTTGATACCCGCGCGATGCTGTGGGTCATTTTTTTTTGCATAAAAAATATTAAAAAAAATAAAAATTTAAAAATCTTGGGTGTTTCTACAAAGTTATACCCAAGAATCTTGGGTTTGGCCTGCAACGCCCTGACCTAAGAGTAATATTTATAATATTAATAATAAAATTAAACTTGCATGACCCGAGTTTAAGTGAGTCTGGCTGTAATACCGGACCCAAGAATACTGGATATGAGTCTGGCTATAAGGTCGTGTCATAAAAGTGTGATAATTAAATAGATTAATAAAAAGAACAAAGAAAAAAAATCAACAGGAAGAAAAACATTAATGAAAAAAAAGAAAAAAAAACATTGAATTAATTGGGTCAACCTTTTGAACCAGGTTATCCCGTAAAACCTGGGATTTGCGTCATGAAAGTTTGATAACTAAATAGAAAAAAAAATGACGGGTTTACCTAGAATTAACCGGGTTAACCCATCAAACCAAGTTAACCCGTCAAGCCCAGGATACGTGTCATGAAAGTATAAAAGTCTGATAATTAAATAGAAAGAAAATTAACTTTAACAAACTAAACTAAATGAAAAAAATAATTCGTCAAATCAGGTTAACCCATCAAACCCGAGATTCGTATCATGAAAATCTGATAACAAAATAAAATTTTTTTTAACATTAACAAACTAAATCAAACAAAAAAAATTCATTAAAAAAAATAAACAGAAAAAACAAAAGAAAAAAACAGTTATATAATATAATACAATATAATTATAATTATAATTATAATGAAAAAACGTGGGGAAAATTTAAAAAAATTAAAAAAAATGTACAAAAAAACTACAGTGTTTTAAAAAAAGACAAAAAAACTAAATTTTCAACCAGCTCAATAGTAAAAAAATAAAATCAACAAAAATAATTCTGAACAAAACAAAACAAAAAAAAAAGAAAGTATGTAAAAAATGACAATTTTGGAAAAAAAGAAAAAAAAATAAACATATGGGAAAAGCTAAAGCTAGATTATCAGCCAGCTCAATATTGAAAAAAAAAAATCGATAAAGATAACTTTTTTAAAAAATATATGGAGAAACACTGCAGCAAAACAAAAACTATGTAGGGGAAACATTGTAGCAATCCATATTGTTTTTTTTAAAAAAAAACTACAAAGCTAAATTCTCAACCAACTTAATATAAAAAAAAAATCTACAAAGACCATTTTGAAAAAAGAAAGAAAAAAAGAAAACAATATATGAGAATATTATAGCAATCCACAATGTTTTAAAGAAAAAAACTATATAGTTAAATTTTCAACCAGCTCAATATTTAAAAAAATTAGCAAAGATAATTTTGAAACAAAAAAATTTTAAAAAAAAACATGTAAAAAAAAAAACAAAAGCAAAAAAAAAAACCCTACTACAGTGAATATCCCACGCGTTTTAGAGTTCTTTAATATATATATATATGTTTTATTTGGTAAATTTAAAGACTTATTTTTATAGCAAAAATATAATAAATACGTAAAAAAATACTAAATTTTAATAATAAAATTGTTTTTTCTTGTTTAAAAATAGAAATTATGAATTCTTTATTATTTATACTTTATAAATCTTGTTTATTTAAAAAAGAGAGGTGGAGAGTCATTTTATTTTTTTAGTATTAATATAAGATAAATATTATTTACATCTGCATTAATGAAATGAGGGAAAAATATTTCTAATATAAATATTAATGTGAAATAATATTTCTTATATGTATATATATATTAATAAGATGAAAAAATAATAGGTTTTCGAGTACAAATATTTCTAATATAAATAATAGGCGACTCTTTAAACTTAAACTTAGAGATGTATATAATAGGGTTTCAAGGAGCTAGATGTTGGTCCAGCCATAAAACAAGGCCCAAAAAAACACAAGATGAGACAAGGGCGTTGCCTGGACTCGAGAAATGCTAGGTGTGAGCCTGGTACTTAGGCCTAGGCATGGTGTATGGGCCATAGGCAAGCCTGCCCTAAGCTTAGGTGTAGGGCTTGAACGCACAAGATCCAGGCGCGTGCCTAGGCTCAGACTTGATGCATGAGCCCGCAGGTGCTCATGAGCTTGGGCTGGAAAAAGTTTTAAAGATTTTTTAGGGTCTGGATCATCATTAAAATGAGCTTCGGGCCACCCTAAAAATTGTTAGAAAATACTGATAAAATTACAGTCCATAGTTCATCGCATGTTTCCCATGCATCTTTCTCATTTATAGAAAAAGAAGAGATAATAGATGACTGATTTATTCTAGTGGTCATCATTCCAAACCATAAGTTCACTATGTTTCTCACAATTACAATGATTGATATTTAGTTTAACTTAAAAATATATTAAAATAATTTTATTATTTTAAAAAAAAATTATTTTCGACATCAACATATCAAAATGATTCAAAAATATAAATAAATAATTTGAAACAAAAAAAAATCAATTTTTTTTTAAAGCACGGTTCAACCGCACTTCCAAACACAAATAAAAAGGGGGAGAGAGAGATACAATAAAAGGAGAGAATTATTAGTTCTAGTTCATACATGAAAAAATCATGTTTGTAGTATTATAGTTAAGTGTTTTTCAAAAATATATTTTTCAATTGAAAATATATTAAATTGACATTTGTTTTTTTAGATTCGTTTTTAATACAAACACATGAAAATCATTCAAAAACAACCAAAAATAATCAATTTAATAGCTTTTTAAATAAAAAGGAATTTAAAATGCACTTTAAAAAATAAATTATAATGGAAAAACAAAGAGTAACCTAGCAATATTTGATGGGTGTCATTTTTTTCTTTCTGGTTTAGAAATTTGTGCGAACATTATGTTGTAGCTTTTCTGATTTGAGTAGAAGCAGAATTTCAAACTTCAGAAAGACCTGCTCTGGTTCAGGATTGTCATTGAGTTGGTTTTCTTGCTTGCCTTAAATGTAAAGTTCCAAAAATTTTATTTTTTTTTAAAAAAATTAAATTTTGTTTTATTTTCAAAAAAATTTAATATATTAATGTTAAAAATAATTAAAAATAAAAAAATATTATTTTAATACATTTTTAAATAAAAAATACTTTAAATCGCAACCTATATTTTCATTCACGCCTTAAAGCTAAGTCCAGCAATTTCGAGCTAATGTTTGCCTCTTACACATTTCCTGCTGTTAGATAGAAACAGATTTCAGGATGTTTTACTCCAAAGCATTTACTGATCTTCCAGTATTCTTACAATTATTACCTACCTCTGTAACCAAAATTCTTTTCGAGCCTCCAAAAGCATCCATCACCACCGTGGCGTCTTCTCCGGTATGTCAAAACCTTGTAGCCAAGAAGCATTGGTCAGAACGGTTAACACTCTCGTCTGGCTTGCAGAGTTACCTACACTTGCACATCATGATGGATTCAGTGATTTTGTTGTCCTGCTATATATAAAAAAATGTGCTAGCTACCGTAACAGAGGGAGTCTTCGCCTGTTAGTTGCATGGACCAGTGGATAGCCTTGGCCCTTGGATATTCTAGGAATGGCAGTCCACACAGAGGAACTGTCAATTATCAAAAGATAATAACTACTCTCGAAATAGACTCGGTTTAGTGGTTTGCCAAGGTTGAAAATCAAAGTGCATGGTATTCTTAATGATCCAAGTTAAATTTGAGTAAACGTACTGGTAAAAAAGCAACAAGGAAAAGAATGAGCAAACTGTTTATTCTAGACATATTTGCAATCCGAATCCTCCATATCATTTTCAAGTTCTTTCACATTGTTAACAATACCCTGAACTTTATTTGACAAATGAATAGTATGTTCCTCAACATATGACAACACCATGCGTAATTGTTCCTGGTAAGCGGCACACCTACGTTTACATAGTTGCTTCTCATTGTTTAGCTCAATAGTCAGTTCTCGTATTCTTCGATCCTTTTCATCCTGGGAAACAAAATATCTTTTCAATAGGAAACAAATCAAATAGGCTAGAGAAAAATGTTAAATAAGCAGGGGAAGTATTTGCCTTCAGTGTTTCATATGCTTAGGCAATAACTCATCTTCCTAGCACTGAAGGTTATGATAAAAGGAGAACGATGAATGTTCACCAATCTTTGTTCAAAATTCATCTTCTAACCTAGGTATTTACAAAATAGTTACCACAACAGTACGCATCCACTACAACATCCAGTTCTTATCAAACACATGCCCCCCTGATTGACTGTGCCTAAAAAGCCCAAACACCAAGCTGAGACTACTCTAAGTTAGTCTGCTGAAAGACTGGACATCAACTTTATAAGCTTAATCACCACTGAAGCACATAATTTTAGGACTATAGCACTGAATCGAATTGCTTGTGACAAATTACAACAAATAGTGCAATCATATAAATGTTGTATACAGCTTGACTCTATAGTCTAAACATCTTATGAGGTCTTTGCACTTGCAATGACAGAGCTAGTGAGGTTCTAACTAAGGGGTGTGTCTTCAATACTGTGGTTGAATACAGAATATATTCAAGCAAACATTGAGGTTAAGAAAAACTGGAGATATGGTGGTTTGGTGTCACAGGCGAAAGCAGGCAGAAGAATGCTGTATGGAAAGTCCCTTTAGAGAAAACATACCTCACTGACCAAACTTTTTGCAGATCCTCGCCATGGTACTTTACTAGGAGACATCAATTCATGATTGTGCTCTGCAATGAATTTGGTAACAACCCACGTAATCCCATCTTTTAAAGCAAGTCTTAACATTGCTTGACAGCCTTCTCGGGTTACAGGTGGTGGAGGAAGAACTCTATCTTTCCTGTATACATATTTCTTTTCACGAAATCCTTCTTTCGAACAAACAAAATCCTGACCAATGACCATATTATTTATTCGAGAACGCCGGTTATGATGGATACGCACAGTAAATCCTGTACGCCGTCCATAAGCAATATAAAATTCTCGTGCATCATCTCTTGACTTGAACTCCATGCCAATGCAGGGTTCCATAGCATCATTTATTGAACCTAAAGCTTCACTAGACTGTTCTATAATCTTGTCAACCTCGTCCATGCATAATTCAATATTTTCTGAAAGTTCATCGTCCACAAACTCATTTTCATCATAATTTTCAACAACAAAACAACTTTCGGTTTCGTCCAAATCAAATGCTTGCTTAGAAGTGCTGTCCATTGTACTCTTCAAATTTAGACAAATCTATCCATCCATCCATCCATCAACTACATACAGATTAAACCAAAATAAAATCACTACAATTACTAAATTATTTTGGAGGATAAATAATTTATAAAATTCAGCCTCAGCTGAAAAAAGAGAAGAAAAAAAGAAGTAAAAGAAACACAATACATAGTATAGAACAATCCCTCCTATACTCAGCTTTCATTTTAAAGGCAAAGGCTAAACAATATATTTCTTAGCCAATATATATATTGAAAACACAGTGAAATAACCTATGGTTACATTCTAGCTAATTTTCTAATCTAGAAAATTCCCTCTTTCTTTTCTCGGTAACCAAACGGAAAAGGTTTAAGTAAATAGTTTTTTTTTTTAAAGAAAAAAAGGGATGAAAATGAAGGCGGTGATGAGCTTACCAGCAGAAGCAGTAGAAACCCTAGGATGGCAGAGTGTTGAAGAGGCAGCTCCAACATGATGCACCGCTGGTGTATGCGATCGATCACCTCCTTTTGTCTTTTTATCTAGCGGGCTGGGCTTCTTGGGGCCACTGTCACCTTCAATTTTAATTTCACTTGCCCTAGCCCAACTCACAGAAAAAATAAATAACGTTTCTTTTTAAAATCACCACCAAGTTCTAGTGCATTTGGCATGGATTAAATCTTTTTCATTTGAATTTTTTTATTTTTTTTTATTAAAATTAGATTTTTTTTAATATTTTTATATCAAAACATATTAATATCAAAAATAATTTTTTAAAAATAAAAAAATATTATTTTATTATATTTTTAAATAAAAAACACGTTAAAAAATAACCAAGACATTCTCATTCCTTCCCATGCAGTGCATTGAAGAAAGTTGCTGTGTGGTTGAACCTGAGATGCATTGCAGCTAGTATATAACCGAAAGTAGTACATTATTTGACCATAAAAGCAGGTAAAACATATTCTTTTTTGCCTCCAGGACCGTAGAAAATAATGATCGTTTCTTCTGTGCCGCTAACCATGACATGACTCATCACTATTCCAGCATTGATCCTAAGCACCTATAGTGTTAAGTTATCACACAAACATTACAGAAATCATGAGACGGCTTAGCCAACATATCTCTAAGAGTTTGCTGGAGAAGATTACTATACAACTGGAAGAATCCCAACAATCAATTCATGCTGGTTCATCAATTAAGGTTATTTTGAGCACCAACATAGAGCTGTGTCCAGAAGTGTACATTTCAGCTCTGGGCAGGCATAATGGCAATAGCCACGAAGTTCCAAAGCATGGCTTGAGGGCCTAGCTTCATTTTGTTATCTACCAGCTGACAGAGAAAGAGAGAGTTTAGATATCATAACCAGCATACATGCGATTGTGTGAGTGAATATGCCTTAGACAGTGTGCTTTACATTGCATATAATGAATAATGCTACAAGGCCGAATCCTAAAACATCTTGAGCAAAATAAAGTGATTCTGTGGCATATTCTGAATGATCAAAAGCTTTCATGACCAGAAGTAAATACTAACGTTAAACGCAAGGACTATCTACGGCAGGAAAAGTTTTGCACTTCTGATTCAACTTTCCTGACGTTGTCAACAATAAGTTGAATTTTTGAAGCCAGTTCTTCTGTTTGCTCCTCAACGCTATTCATAAAACTGACTAGTTTTTCACGATAAGTTGCGCATAAATGGTCCTGATGCTCCAACTCTTTCGTAAGCTCTTCAATTTTCTTATCCTTGTCACCCTACATGCTCGAAAAAAGCAAACAATTTGCTAAGGAAACTGAATCAAATCACAGTAAGAATGTGAAACTCTACATAAATGTTTTGTGATTGCTAGTTCTGCCAAACACAAGGAGCCACCAGTGAAGGATCAATAGACTGTCCACCCATACTACAAATGTGGTGGCCAACTAGAGACATCCCAGCAAAGATCGCACTCATAAAGCAAAAATGGTTAAAAACTCTGCAAATCGTCTAGCTTTCATTTATCCTGATGCAATGATTTAATTTCACGAAAACACAGAGCATAGATAAATGCATACAGCTGCTGAAAGCCTGAACACTCAATAAAGGCAGTGGGTGTAGTACAATTAAGAGCTGCATCCAACAAAGCGAGTGATAATTAACGGATGTAAGAACACCAAATAAGAGTTTTAGATATAGTTAATGGCATGGCTAAGAGTAAAATGCAATACAACAACACGGCCTTTTGGAGCAAGGACTGTAAATAGAACATCCTGTCATACTGAGATGATGGTAAGCCTAAGGCCACCATATACCAGTCAAAACTTTTAACAGTACTTGATTCAGAAAGAAAAGGAGTCTTTTTACACACGCAAGTAGTTTTCCGGTTTCTTTAAGCATTGAGAACGATAGAAAAATGCAAATCACGGAACCACTACATGACGGGGATAATCATTATATACATGTAAGCCAAAACTTAACCCTCCCCACTAAACACTCTTAGGAGCAGCTAAATAGAGAAAGCAAGAGCTGTCTCCACAGCTAGATCCGTAATTGAAGCAATAGAAATGTACATACTCTAGCAGCGATTGGGATTTCAAAGAAAATTCCGGAAACAACTAGAGTTATTAATTACATATATGCAATTCATGTATTCCCATTTAGCACCGCTATAAAGAGTAATTCATGTATTCGCATTTAGCACACTACAAGGGATACAAACCAGAACATATTTCTAATATATAAACAAACTTAATGACGGTTGAAAACACAAATTATGAACAATCAAACAAGGTATGGTAGAGATACTAACCGATGAAGAGAACCCAGAAGCAGTAACAACCAAAGGATGATTATGATCCTTTTCAAATCTAGTAACGACCCATTTACCAGACTTGTCCATTTTAACCAAGATGGTTGCTTTGCAACCTTCTCGCGCACTGGGCCTTGGCTTCTTGTCCGGACCAGGACCAACTATAGTCCTATTATTTGGAGAAAAACCCTGTTTGTTACATCCAAGACGACGAGCAAGAGTTCTCCCATCAATCCCAGAACGACGACGCTGCATAACACGCACAACAAATCCTAGCCGTCTAGCATACTCTGAGTAGAACTTCCTGGCAGCATCTTCAGATTCAAACTCCATACCAACACAAGGTTCTACAATTCCAGCTTCTTCTTCTTCTTCGACATCCACTGCAACGATAATTAATTAAAACAGCAGCGATAGTCTCTTATTAAGGAAAAAAAGACTAAAAATATTTTTAAAAGATAAAACTCATATGATATCCGGCATTGATGGTAAGCTCCTTCGATCGATGGGTCGAAATTGGCGGTTGGGTAGAGGAGAGGAAGAGAGGCAACTTACTGAGAATCGAAAGAGAGAGAGCGGAGTTGAGGCATCCAAATTGAGAGTAGCCAAGCGATCTTCTTGTGAAATCAGTTGTAGTGTATGTGTTCCATTTATATTAAAATTACCACGCGTCCATTAATTTTAACAAAATTAATTGACTGAGAGATTAGAGAATAATAACAAATGAAAAGTTAAACCTCATTAATTTTTCTATACAACGGTATGATTGAGAAACCGGACCAACACATCCCGGTTTTAAAACCCGGGTTGGTACCTTAGCCAAACTTTTAGTTAAAAATTAAAAAAATTAATCCTAAAATTAATTTAAAATAAATAATGTATTTTCATTAAAAAAAATCAATTAGTTAAAGATTAGTTTTAGCATGGTCATGATAGGATCGATCATGTTAGTGATCATGTTAGTGGATTAATCCAGATTTTTAATTATATTAGTGAAAAAAAAATTTATTTATATTTTTTTAATCTAATCATTTAAGATCTTAAATCAGCCTACCATGTCGGTCAAGATTTTTTTTATTAAGGTGAGTGTCCGGGTCTGCTTGCTATTCATCGATTAATTTCATGGTCTTGAAGTTAACGATTATATAAGTTTTTAGTAATCATATGAGGACTCAAACTCGTGATTATTGGAAAATAAATTCAAGATTTGACTAGTTAAGTTATCCTAAAGTTACTAGCAAGATTTTACAACTAGGTGTTGTAGAGGAACTAAATTGTGGTTTTTATGGCAATTAGTTGTCTTTGTTTAGGTCATTTTGTTGAAGCCTCATTTTGCTTTTCTAGTTCCTATAACCAGCTAACGAGAAATTTAAAATTTGATTGAGGTGGTTATCCTCTCAAATCTGAAGCATGCATTTCATAGCCATGAACAATTTCGAGATAGCACGAAAAGAATCAAAACTTCAACTCAGGCATGCATGTCTTTCTGAATTACTTCACAGAGGCCAATTCTTCCCATAGCCAAAAAGTTACGGCCATGGGGTTTTGGCCATTTCTTGTGTATATAAAACCTGGAGAAAGATGTAAAGATTCGAGAATTGACTGCTGAGCTGCAACAAGATCGAAAGCGATCTGCAGCTTATCAAGAACAGCTTGTTATGGGTTTGAGAGATATGGAGGAGCTCTCCATCACCTACCAAGAAACATTGTTCAAGGTGTAAGAGAAACCGAATCGAAGATCAGGTAGCTTCTGCTGGCCTTGTTTGATATTCTAGTTGGCTTGTCTCTGTAACAATGTCTTGGAGATGCTGTTACCTTTCTTCTACAATGTGGCCTGAACCTGTAGGTTGAGCTGAATCATCCTCTATTTCATGAAAAATCAATGAAATTGGCCAGCTTTCTGATCTTTCTCTGTTATCAGTCTGGCCTTTTCTAATTTTTCTCACCATGAGACCGATATCCCACCTACTTTTACCATTTGAGACACATCTATGGAGCAGAGTCAGATGTGAACTCAAAAATCCTGAAAAAGATCTTGATTCTTTTTTCAGTACTCTTGCCAAGAGACTGAGGGAGAATCTGATGCAATCTCTCCATGCATATCCCTGCCAATGCAAGTCCTTGACAGGCTGATCTCTTTAAACCATGCCACTTGTAGTTTATGCTGTTCTTCCCTCATCCACATGGATTTTAGGAAACCATTGCTCTATTGTTTGAACTTTACGAATTATTTTGTGAAAACCTTGCTGCCTCCTCTACAGGCCCTCGCAGAGTACCACCGGGCAAGCCATAGGCGTAAAGGAAGAACCCATTGCCACAACCTTCAAGTGAAAGAAACTTCTTGTGCTAGCTTGTTTTTTTCAAGACACAAGATTCTGCGAGGTGTTCTACGAGGTGTACGGTAACAGTTGCGTTTCAAGTGAAAAAAAATTTCTATGCTAGCTTGTTTTTTTAAGACACAAGATTATATGGGTGTGTCTTTTTTAAGACACAAAAAGACATAAACTTGTTAATTTATTTGAAAACATAAAACATAAATAAAAAATTATTTCAAGATAAATGAGATAAATATAAAAAAACAAAAATATTTATTTGAAAAAAACATAGATAAAAGACATAAATTTGTGTGTTTGAAAAGACATAAACATGAACATAAAATAAATTCAAATACATGAACAATAATCAAATGCTAAAAACACTTTAACAACTTTGTACCACAATTTTCTCTCCAACAAAATTAATAAGGTATTTATTGATTGTAAAATTAAGATGAACTATTTATGTTGTGTAGCAAAATAATTAGAGAAAAGAAAATCATAAAATAAGACAGTCCTTGAACTGAAAATGTGTAAATTAACTAGTTATTTTAGGAGAGCACGCTACCACAAGGGTGGCACCCCTTATTGAACAAAACTCACATTGGTTTTGCTTTAAAAGAATAAACATAATAACTAACACTTTTTCTTTATTATTTTCTTATGCTTTCTTATTCATATTCATAATATGAATGTTTAAGATATCTATATATAGTCTTATAAGTTCTACTTAGACTAAGATTTTTATTCTTATCTAACTAAGACGGAAACTAATCAACTAGCTAACTCCTAACTATGATAATAGATAATATTCTAGTATTGCAGGATTCTAATAATCTTAGAACTCTTGCAAACTCTAAATTCCTATGAATCTAAATCCTAGTTGATATTGAACTCCAACATTCCCTCTCAATATCAATTGTTATCATTCTTCCATCTTTTTCTTTTCTTCATGACGTCCAGTTTTAGCAGTGTTGATGTCCTTCGTATTCTATCATTACCAAACATGGATTTCTTTGACATTGACAAAGATAGTTTCACCATTATGCTCAACATCCATTGAATTCTTCCAAACAATGTTTGTGTTTCCAATCCTTCAACTAGATTCGTAGCTTTTCCAACTGAGATTGACTTTTGGGCTTACACGTCTTTAATTTCTTGTAGCTTACCTCCAATATTATCAGCTGAATCTTTTAGTTCTGCCTCTTCAATAAGAGTGACACCATAAAGATCTAAAATCTTTCTCTTGGAGCTTTTACCCTTAACATCATTAGCCATTAAATTTTCTTTTTCTTGACCAAAACACTTCTTCTGCACAACAATTTCTTCCTAGTTAAGAGATAGAACATTGGATCCATAAAGTGGAGTAAAGTCTCTAACTGCTAAAACTCTTCTCCTAGAAGGATAACTCTTTTGAACAAAATATTTAGCTAGAATAACAACATTCATCTTTATAGATGATTGTTCTAGCTTTGCACCCAACTTTTATTCTTATATATTGTTTGAAAAGTTCTTTAAAAACATTGAAGTTTCAGAATTATCTTCTTCATCAGGATCAGACCCATTGTTGGTTTCTTCTATATAACCCAATGAGACACTTTCATTACATACAGACATCCTTGTGATTGATGCTTTAACTATTTCAGGTTTATCAAAATCATCAAAATCAATAAGCTCTTCTTCCACGTCTCTTTCTTTGTATGGAAGCATACAACTTTTTAAACTTTGAACTTGTAATATGACCTTCTCTTCCCAAAGATTAATAGAAGAGAACTTTTGTTGATATATAGTCAACAGGTTACAATCGGGTTTTTGATCGGGTCAGCCGGGTTTTTGACTTCCCTTATTTTTTCATAAACCCGGCCCGGTTCTGGCCCCGGGTCCTGGGTTGACCTGCCGGGCTGGATTTTAAAACTATGCTTTTTCCGCAACTATAAAATATGTCTTCAAATCTTTTGTTATTGCCATAGTTCTTTGAAGCTCCCCTTAATGAAAGCTTCCTTTTGATAATTCTTCTTCTTATCACTATCCTTATTAAATTCACCATTAGCGTGTCAACTGTGGTTTATATCTTTGCGAGTACACTACTGCTTACTTCTATCATTGTTGGTGTAGAGTGTTTCCTCTTCACTCTTCAACGAGACTCCTGCCATTTGCTTTGCTATATTTTCTTGACTTGCAAGAAAATTTTCAAACTCGTTGAGTAGGTCATCTTTGTACTACAACAACAAAACTCTGATATTCAGGTTTCAAACCATGGATGGTTATTCTTTTTATCCTCGTTTCACCAATAGTTGTTTCACGTTCTAATTTGAAAATCTCACAACATGTTGATTTCATCTTATTAAATTACCGAAGAATCATCATATCTCGTTGTGTCATCAAGAACAACTCGCTCTCCAGAAGTTGCAATTTGGCATCATTCTTCTTTAAGAAGAGACAAGCAAGGGTGTTCCATACTTCTTTTGGCGTAGTAGCATTCTAGATGTGCTCCAACATATCCTCTTCAATCATGGTTTTCAAGGCAAACATTGCTTTACCGGTTTTAATCTTCCACTTGCATAAGTCTTCATTCATTTCTTCGGCTGGTTGTGTGTCTTCACTGTCGTTGTCTTTTCTGGCATCATGCATGTTGACCATGTGCTGTAATTCTGATTGTTAAGCTTTTTGATCCCTCCAACAATTTGAAGATCTCTCATATTTGCTGCTGCAAAAACAAGCTACTGTTAAGTGCTTTGTCTGATGTATTTTGCTGGAACTAAAGCTGGAACTGTTGTGGACACTACTATTGTGTTGCTAATATATATGATCTACTATTGTGATGAAAGCCAGCTGTTAAGTGAAGGATCTGCTGCTACTACAGGTGCTGGATGCTGTTGGGAGGACTGCTACAAGCTGCTTCATTTGTTGTTGGAATCAAAAAATAATTGCCTATGATCTACTCACTAGCGCTGCGTCTGCTATTGTGATTTGCTACAGGCTGCTGCTGGCGTGAAAACTGCTCCAATCACGTGCTGCTGGACAACTGCTGCTAATTGGTGTTTCTTCTTCTAACAGCTGCTGAGGTCTTATTTGTCCAAGGGAGATGCTGTCCCTGCTAGCTGAAAAAAATTCTGATCGTTGCTGGATCGTTTCCTTCACAACGTAGATGTTGCTACGACTTGTGCTATCAAAGACGTTGCTGCTTCGCGTGCGTTTTTTCTTCTTCTTGCTGCTGAATTTGTTTTTTTTGGGAGATTTTCCAAAGACACTGCTGCTAATTCGCGTGTGCCTTTTCTTCTTCCCAACCTATTGGTATTGGTCCTCCTTTTCAACTATAGGATCTGATACCAATTGTTGAACAAAACTCACATTGGTTTTGCTCTAAAAAAACACGGCAGCTAACACTTTCTCTTTATTCCTATGAACCTATATCCTAGTTGATATTGAACTCGTCAAGGGAGCTTTATGAAGAAAACAGACATAATTCTTAATCTAATTGTTCGATCAGATTGAATTTTTTCCAAACTCATTCTGCAGACCCGATTCTATAAGGAAACATGGTGATGGCAATGTTCAAGAACAGAAGATACGATTTTGTTTTTCTTTCATTATCTAAGGTTGAAATTAACAAGCTAGGATGCTGAATTTAGATAAGCATTCATAGCCCACATCGCAAGTCATCATAGACAACGAAGTTAAGGAAGAGTTGTGCAAGTTGCAGAAACGAAGGGTAAGACAAACAATCATCCCTTCCCTTGCAAGGGAATTTGGAACACCACTAGTCTATAGAAAGAAATACATTCAAGTCAGGGCTCGAAGTTTCTCACATGACTTAGCAGCAGGTGCAATCACACACTCAGTTTTTCATATATACAATGCGATTCTTTCCTGATCACTCCCCGGATTTTGTTTCTGAAATAAACAGAGAAGAAAAGGATTTGAAGACATTGCATGTCCATATATAAGGCCTTGCTAGTTCCTGGAAGCTGCCAGGATCGTCGCAATCAAACAATAACAAGGTTCTTGGAATATATATAGATAATTAAGCAACAGAAGCAATATCAACACAAATCTTTGAGAAATATAACTGTCATCTAACTCATCTTGCCGGTAGCAAGGGTTGCTCCTCTGTCCTCATACTGGCGAAATCAACACACCTGCAGAGACTACAAGACAGGCCATTCAGCAGGCACTGAATTTTCCACATTATCCATATGCAAAGCAATAGAAAGATTTAATAGATGAAGTGAGTATAGCTGTGACATAGACGAAAATCAGTTCAAAAGTGTGCAAACCATTAGTCTAACCAGTACCACACCTCTTAAGGTATAGGGTTTAGATTTCATATTCTCTAAAAGATTAAATAAATTATCAAATCTAGTTAACCATAACCATCTCAATCCAAATGAAGCCTCAAATATAATACTTTTATATTACTTTCTAATAGCTAAAAACTTTTACAAATTCATCCCTATTTTATACTTAATTTTCTTAATCACTCAGTCACTATATCTTCAATACCATGTTAAAAAATTATTATTAGCACAAAAGCATAGGTTATTAAATGAAATTTTAAAAATAATTTTATATTAACATGTAACAAAAACAAAACAAGTTAACAAAGAAATTAAAATGGGAAAACTAGTAGCAGCTAGTGGAGGGGATACCATTCCTCAAATGGATGCAAAATTCCCAAGCTATCAAGATCTATATAAGCCATTAAGTTTGAACAGGTCGCATAATACGAGTCTCTTTATTTTTTATTTAAAAAGTATTTTAAAAAAATGATTTTTTTTATTTTTTATTTTAAATTAATTTTTATATATATATATATGTATTATTTTAATAAATTGATGTTAAAAATAAATTTTAAAAAATAATAAAAAATATTATTTAAATTAAAAACAGCATTTTATAAAGGAACCCTATACCTATAATACTAAATACCTATCATACTAAAGAGGCTATTCATCAAAGAATCCAAAGCATGGCAAAGCAAGTGCTAGAAATGGAGAAATTCTCATCAACCAAAAACATATACTCTTTGTGTCTTAGAAGTTGACAACTTGATACGACTTTAATAAAGCTAAACAATCTATCCGTGGAGAAAAGCATAAAAAGCAGTAGAAATATAGACCAAGAGAGCAGAAGAGACTAAAAGAACCAGAGCAGTCACAGCATGGACAGTACTCTTACTCCCACAAGACAACAGCCCCAGCCGAATCTGAATCACATTAACCATTGACAGCATCAAAAACACACAACCCATGACCGACCCTATAGCCGATCCCATCATCCCGAACCTCAAAACCTTCAAATTAATGCGTGCTCTAAAAGCGTCATCCACGTCTTTACTGTTCAACAAATTGATAGCCAGTTTCAGGCCTTGTGCGACCAGAGAAGAGAAGAGGAAGAAACTGAAGGACACAACCTCGAAGACTAGTAGATTCTTGGCCATGTCAATGCCTGCATCGCAGGAGATGCGGTTTTGGAGGCTGCGTTGATTTGGGGTTGTAAGGGAGAGACCAACAAAGACAGCGACTGTAAAAAGAGAGTTGACGTTCACTATGCCATCAAGGGCCGTCACATGCACGCTGGTTGTTGAAGAGGCTACTCCTGGACTGGTGTTTTCGCTGTGATACGAGTCTTTTGGACATGGGCTACATCTAGCAAAACAAGACAATAAACGGGTTATAGAAAGATATATAGATTAATATCATGAAAGAGCTTAGAAAACCGAGAAGAAAAAAATGAGTTCAAGATTAATATATGAAAGCAAGAAAGACAGAGATGATCATGAAGGAAATGAGTAACTCGTCCATTGCTTAATAATCCTTGATGCAGCTTGTAACTTTATGTTCCTAATGGAGCTCTGCTTCACTGCTCTTTATGGTTGAGAATGAAATTTCCTTTCCTTTTCTTGTGTTGAACTTTGCTTGTGGGGTATGAGTTTGTTTTCTTCGAGGAGAAAGAGGGAGAGATGCCTTGCTTTTTCTCAGCTTTTTTCTTTCCTTTTCAGTTTTCTTTATGTGAGGTTTTTTCAAAGGTTTAAACGTGTACGAGAAGTGGATACGGATACGAGGAGTCCGCCTGGAAGAGCACACGACAAAACAATTAAGTGGGTTTGGCTTCGAAAGGATCTGTCTTGATCTTGCGCTGGAGATTGATGATGGCGTCAATAAATTCAAAATGACTGGATTGCCTGTTTGTTGATCTAGCAAGTTACATGTGTCATGTGGGTTAGGTAGGGTGAAAGATGATTTGTTTCCGCATGCAGCCAAAATTCGAACTAATTCCTTCCTTTCAGAACCTAAAAAGGAAAATAAATGCGAAACACTGGGCATACTTGCGATTTAAGGTACAAGTAAATCCTGAATAATATTATTTTAATTTTTTTTATAAAATAAAACATCATTTTAAACACAAATTTCTTGAAGTTAACTCAACCGGGTCCACTCAAATCTAAATAGATATTCATAATTTGAATTTAACACATACACTCTAGCTAGAAAGAAACTCAACCTAAATCAAGTTTTAGGATGATTTGGTATACCTAACCAAGTTTAATAATGATGTAATATTGGTGTCATCTCAAGCAAAATAAATTGAATCAAGATTTTAGATTTCATTTGTTTTTACAGTTGAAAAATGTTTTTGAAATAAAATAAATTTTTATTTTTTGAATTAGTGTTTTTTGTGTTTTTAGATTGATTTGTTATATGGTATTAAAAATAGATTTTAAAAAATAAAAAAATTATTATTTCAATATATTTTCAAATAAAAATAATCACTATTATAATATAAAAAATACTCTTTTTTATTGTAATTCCCTCAGTCTTGTAACGTCATTGAATAATTAGCATGGATGATACACAATGATTTCAAAACCGAAAAATTACGTAAAAGAGTTGTATTGTTGACTTTTTTATATATAAATATCTGTGTTTGAGAGAATAATAATAATAATTTTTTAAAATGTTTGTTATTTAAAAATATATTAAAATAATATATTTTATATTAGTATATCAAAATCATTTATCAATATAAAAAATATTATTTTAAAATAAAAAATATTATTTTAAAAAAATATATTTTTAAAATATAAAAATAAATAATCTATAATGTATATACTAGTAGAGCCTACAAGTTAGCTGGGGTACATGAAGTTACATTTAAAGCAGTAGGACCAGTACAATCAACTTAACTTTATTTGTTAACGTGGTTGGAAAATATTTTAAAATTAATTAATTTTTTATTAAAAATTAATTATATATATATATATATATATATATATGTTAAATTGTTTGGTTGTACTGATATAAAAATAAATTTTAAAAAATAAAAAATTATTAATGTAAAACGGTCTCGTACACCTGTCCCTATGTAATTCCCTCAGTCTTGTAAGATCATTGTATGGTTGACTTGGATGATCCACAATGACAGGCATCACAGTCACAATGTTGACTTTTTAATCCCCACCTTGCAGCCTAAAGTCTCGATCAGTAATGCTGATATGGAGCCAACCCAGCTGGGCCAAAAGTTCTGACCGTATTTGACTAGAAGGAAAGGATAATGTTTCGATCTCATCACCAATCAGGTTTCGGCATGTATCAATCTTTAGAGTTACAGTAGTAATAAGTTAGAACAACTATATACACTTCTCTTGATTATGGATGTTCAGAAGACTTTTTAGTGACAGATGATCAGGTATTTGAAAAGTTGGCTAAGAACTGAAGAAACAGCTGACTAGGATCAACAGTGTGATTGCTCACCATGCTCGGCTTCAGCTTCTTTCACATCCTCAATTATGTTTCGGACACTTTGCGTAAGGAGGTTTGCTGTGCCCTTATAGGAGCGTGCGTTTGTTTTTTTTATGTAATTTTTATGATTGGAATTTTAAAAAAATAAGTTTTAAAAAGATATAATTAAATATGATTATTTGGATTTAAACACGTGTTTAGTAAAAATTATTATAGATATTTATGTGTAGCAAAAAATATGTATAAAATATTTAGTAATTGTGTAATTACGGTTGCTTTTTAAAGTGTTTTTTACTTGAAAATACATCAAAATAATTTTTTTATTTTTTAAAAATTATTTTTAATATCAATACATTAAAATGATCTAAAAACACAAAAAAATATAATTTTTTAAAAGCGTTTTTGAAACGCAAAATCAAACAGAGTTTTACGAAACCCAGTTACAAAAACATGTAAAAACTGCTTCTCAAAAAACTGTATTCCAAACTTAATTTAAATTTTTTAGTGAACTTCACACT
This sequence comes from Populus x sibirica, assembly GCA_019202695.1. Taxonomy (NCBI): domain Eukaryota; kingdom Viridiplantae; phylum Streptophyta; class Magnoliopsida; order Malpighiales; family Salicaceae; genus Populus; species Populus x sibirica. The sequence continues at coordinate 330,959 of JAGMVL010000092.1, forward strand.
AAAAAAACACAATTTAATGATTTATCAAACATTTTATTACGTTTGCAACGGCAAACGCAAAAGCTGCAAGTAAACAAACGCAGTAATCTTTCAAAACCAATTCTAGCTGCTGTTTCCACTCTGCCATTTGCTGGTTCGCACGGTGAAGTTCTGCAGACAAGCACTCAGATTTTCTTGTACTTTTCTTAATCACCAAGAGACATTACCTTATAGGATACCCAATTAAAGCCGCTTCATCTGTGTTCTCTCTTTCATTCATCCATGAAAGCATGAAGCCTTTCTCAAGCTACAGAAAGACACTTCAAACCTCTCTGTATTTAGGTTTTTAATCAAGATTTGAAAATCTGAATCATGCGAACCACTTCAGGGTTTGGCATTCATTCAATGTATATATAAATCCAGAAGGACATTGATTTTCAAGGAAAACACGGCAAATAACCATGATATTTATTTGGATGAAATGCAATTAGTCTACAGTGTGCCTGGACACCTCGGCGAAGCAAGCCGGCAGGTATCCCCATAGGATGACGGAGCTGTGTTTCAAGTTTTGTCATAACCCATTCGTCTGCAGATGGGAAAATTATGTGTACTAACCTGTGGTTGTGTCTGAACTGTACCTCAGCGAAGCTCGCAGCAGGTATCCCCGAAGGATGACCGTGCTATGTTTCATGTTTCGTGATAACCTATCAGACTTCTCCTTCGTCACCATAATTATTGCTTTGGCTTCCTTACCTCGAGCCTTTTTATCTTCTTGTTATTTACACGAAAACCTTCCTTCTCACAAAGAAATCAGCAACTAATAACAGAACCATCAGGACCTAAACGATGGAGATTACCACACGGATGATAATTAAGCCTGACTGAATGGCGTACACATCATAGTATACCACAAGAGGCAATTAGCTTGCACAGCCAGCTTGCACGATTGGTTTTTAATGCTACAAATAATCATTCAATAAAAGTAAAAAAAATTAAAAACAACTAAAAGGAGACAAATCTTAAAAATACAGTAAAAAGACAATGAACAAATCTGGCTTTCACATTAAAGGAAAAAGTTGGAAATAAGCATTGACATGTCTAAACAAACCTCTCAGTACAAAGTTTATAACTTGCAACTCAAATTAATTTGAAACTAAGGCCGAGGAAAAGCATAGAATAATCTTAAAAAACTAACCTATGTCTTAGTAGAACACGGGGAAAAAGTTAGGAGCCAACACACCCAAAAGGATGTCACAAAACAAAAGTGATTGCTATGACCAAATATGAAATAGAGGTCTTAAAAAATATTCCAACAGGACAACCCATCACCTATCCAAGTCAGAACAAAACTAACAAATCAGCCCCCTCACCTTGTCTCCACATTTCCTGCCCAAGAAAAAATGACCAGATATGAAATAAAGTTCTTTAAAAATATTCTAACAGGACAACCCATCACCTACCCAAGTCAAAACTAAGCTAACAAATCAGCCCCCTCACTTTCTCTTCACATTTCCCGCTAAAAAAAAACACTGCACATCACAATGGCGGCAACATGCCAACCTCAACGTGCATTAAATGTCTGTCAGTTGAAACAGCTTAAAACCATACTCCTTTTCTCTTTTCATCATCATGTTGAACCAACCCACTCTCAACTATCTCAACTTAGACATCCAAATGAATGTCCACACCTTAATTCTTAGGGGAAAAAAAAACATACCAGCACAGAGAAATGCAAGCAAACGAGCCATGTATAAATAAGAATTATAAAAAGCCTTTTAATCCATGCCAAGCCACCTAATAAACAAAGCTTCACTGTCAAGTGATATTTTGTAAAAAAGCAAACTGAAAATTAAATTAATTTTAAAAAAACCAAAACTGGTCAGTCAATCACTGCAATAATATACAAAATCTGACCAAATTACAAATCACAAATAAACTCACTTGCTCTCTCAATCAAATCTAACCAAGTGAGCGTTGCATTTAATGTAGCATAATAAAAACACATGCAATCCAGAAGAAAGGACTCCTAAAAGCAAGCCAGATTTTCTGGTGGCGGCCACATCTCTGCAGACTAAAGTCCCTTTCCCTTTTAGCCTAAGCCATCATGAAATCCAAGCCATCATTCACCCTTCATTTCCCGGTCTTTCCTTTTGGGAGCTTCTGTCCACGGGACCTGATTTTTCCACATGTAATTATAATATTTGTCCGTGAGGGCCCAACCAGCAAGAAAAGGAAGGAGCTAAAATTCCCTGCCAGACAAAGCTCTATAAGGTAAGGAAGAAAATCAGTCTTAACTAAAAGCTTATCGAAGTCACTTACGGATCCGGATCCCATTCTTTTTGAGTGAACGAAGCGCAAGCTCCGCCCAGACCTCCTGGTGAGAACTGAAATCCTGATGCAAACTGAGATCTTGGAGTGAAACCAAGACGATGTTCCTCCTGGATAAAGCCACCAGCTAGCCCAGCCTCAAAGCTACACCCAAACCTGTAGAAGCACACATAGCCGAGAACCAACAGCTTAAAAACTCTCATCTCACATGAATAAACCAACAGGGAATAAATCTCCATGAATCCCAACTTAGCGCGAGAAAACACCAAAGCAGACCTTCAAGCGATAAGAATTGCTCGAGTCCACAGTAATTAGTATTTTTTTTTAATTTTAATTGAGATGGATTTGGAATTGTGAACGTGCTCTCTGGTTTGTTTTTGAGGCGTTCTCTGATGCGTTTGTATCAGCAAAAACAAAGACATGGAAAGATGTAACCTGGAAAAAAAAAAGATACATGGTAGGGATATTGCCATGTATCCAACAAAACAAATGAAAAAACAGTGAAAGAAAACTGGCCAAATCTTATCGCAAGAATGAATTTTAAACGTAAATAGTACAATCCACAGTAATTCTAGAGACAATTTACAGTGATTCATTAATCTCTTTTAGTTTTTTTTTAATTTAATTAATAGCAGCTTCTTCAGATTCAGACCCCATTCCAGTATACGGTACCACATTTCCACTTCGCTCATGCTCAATTAAATCTCTTCCGTCATATAAATTAGTCATCTATCCACCTTGAGCCATACATATTTCCCTTCCTATTGAACTTTTTGTATCATTTTGTTGTCCATTCACTACAACATTATCCAGTTTTACCGACGGACTCATTCCGTCGGTAACAGTAATGCAATCCGTCGGTAAAAATAATACCGACGGAATAACCGACAGAAACAGTCCGTCGGTAAAACAGTCGTCGGAAAATCCCAATTCCGTCGCTAATTCTGTCGCAAATAAAAAAAATCACCTACCGACGGTTTAGAGACGGATACACGCGCGCGCCAAAAAAAACTTCCCGCGGGAAAATTACCGACGGAATAAATCCGTCGGTAATTTCAAGGGTTATTACCGAGGGAATTACCGGCGGAAAATCCGTCGGTAATTATGGCATGGCTGGTAATTTTGTTGCAACTCTCTGTCTAATACCGACGGATACTATCCGTCGGTACGTCCGTCGGAAGTTAATCACCGACGGATAGTATCCGTCGGTGATGCCGTCGGTAATGATGGCATGGATGGTAATTCTTTGGCAACTCTCTGTTAAATACCGACGGATAGTATCCGTCGGTAGGTATTTAAAATATATATAAAAAAATAATTTATTAATTGTAAAAAACCTTAATAAACAAATAGAAATGCATTAAACATTAAAAATGTAAAAGTAATGTTAAATAATATTCATTACAAATTTAATGTGTTTAAAAAACAAAATTAAACTAGAATAGCGGCGGAGCTGGAGGAGGAGGCGGAGGAGGAGGAGGCTGGTTGTTCCGGGACCATACGGCCAAAAGGAAGCCGCAGAAGTATCGTCACCCATCTTTGATCTCATCTCCATGACTATTTGACGGAGCTCATCATAATTCATCGAGAGTTGTTGATATTGTTGTTTCAACGCAATGAACTCCTCGAGACCGGGTGTTCGATGCGATGGAGAGCTTCCAACGGTTGAGACACTACGAGTCGAACGCAAGTTGTCGGCCGTAGTGTTGGAGAGCCCGTAGACCCTATTTTTATCGGGTCCACCAGACGATCCCGCCTCCATCCACAAATCGGATCGAAATCTGGATGGGTCGACGGATTGTCCCCATATCTCTCCCTCAACCGGCTATTATAGGTCTCCGAAAATTCCATCGGTAAAAAAATCATCAAATACAATTCAAGATGCAATTCAAGAAAATAATAACTTACAAAATAAAATGAATGGACGAACATACCACGAAGTGCTTGAGCACGGTTGTCCACGAACCGCTGCACCCTCTTTTGGCAGTCTTGACTCCGCACATGCGTCTCTAGAAACAGCTCCATTGGACTCGGTTCACATCCAAGAGACGCACCGTAAGGAAAAAATAGATTGAAAGTTAAATATATTATAAGGAACGACAAATTAAAATAACGATATATTTCATTAAAATTAATCTTACCATCCGCTTTGCATGTGCGCTGAATGGGACGGATCCGCCGGTGTGCGTGGTCACCGAACCATAAATTTGCCGGTTCCGGTTGTCGGCGCAGATCGTGAGCGCCGTGAGAACCGCTCCGAGGTCACGTGCTCAATATATGCCATCCATATTTCCCCCGAGATGAATGGCGGTTTGAATTCCTACCAAACCGCCACCTCATTCCATCCTTCAAGACCGTTATCCCTCGCATGTCTTTTTGATTTTTTTTTGGTGTCATACCAAAAATCACGCAACCTACTTCCATAGTAACAAATTAGAATTTAAAAAATAAAATTATATAAAAAAAAATATTATTTTTGATGTTACCTAGTTGCCGCGTGATTCTCCCATACCCTCCTCACAACATTGTTGTCCGCCCTATCCCACTCAAATTTGTTACGTGTATATAAATAATTCATATAAAATAAAAATAGTACAAGATATAAAATTATAAAAATCATTTATTAAATTCAAGCTGGAAATTAAAAATTAACACCGACCGAAATCGCTTAAACCATGCATCGATAATAGGTTTCCACTCGGGATGTTTGGAAACCCGGCTCCATTGAAACAATGGAATCTCCATCGACGATTTAAACGTCAATGTTATAGTCCTTGCGGACCTCAATGTTTGTGAACCCGAAATTAAATAAAAGTAGTAATTAATATTAATTAGTTGTTCATAAATTATGTTATAAGTATATAAAAAAAAAACTAAAACCTAAACAAACTTACATTGAGAGGTCATCCTTCCATTGTGCCCGGTACTTGCGGGTGAATTGACCCCAGTTGTGAAGGCACACCGCTTCGCATTTGTGAAACCGCGCTAGAAGAGGCAATCACAAGGTGGCGTAGATTCCTCGCCGTGATCAGCACCTAAGGATACATCCTCCTCGCCGCTAGAAGAACTAGCGCAACCGTCTTTCGACGACGTCTTGTAGATTTCATTCTACGCATCTACACAAATGTATACGAATAATTACATAATTAACTTTGATTATTTAAAAAAATTCGACAGTCTCCCCTGTCTTGGGGGTCCCAAGTTGTCGACAAAATCATATTACACTTTCAATTTTATTTCACATCCCGATCCAATCATCCTGGATCTCAACCCAACTCATCATCATCAACACAACATTTTTTTCAATAACATCATATAGAATTATAACTATGAACATTCATTGTTAAATTGGTACTTAGAGTTACAAACATTAGATTAAAGTCATACATTCAAATTTACGGATTAATATAACATTTTTAACATAAATTCAACAATAACAATTATAGCAATACAAACAATAATATCCTAAATTAAGATAAACTAATTAAAAGCAATTCTATATATATAAATTAACATTTTTAAAATAAATCAACAATAACAATTATATATATAAATTAACATTTTTAACATAAATTCAACAATAACAATTATAGCAATACAAACTATAATATCCTAAATTAAGATAAACTAATTAAAAAGCAATTCTATATATATAAATTAACATTTTTAAAATAAATCAACAATAACAATTATATATATAAATTAACATTTTTAACATAAATTCAACAATAACAATTATAGCAATACAAACAATAATATCCTAAATTAAGATAAACTAATTAAAAGCAATTATATATATATAAATTAACATTTTTAAAATAAATCAACAATAACAATTATATATATAAATTAACATTTTTAACATAAATTCAACAATAACAATTATAGCAATACAAACAATAATATCAAAACTAACTAAATAAATTTAATAAATAAAATTAAAAAAACTAAAAAACACTACACAACACACAACATAAACACAAAACAAACAATACACAAAACTAAAAAACATTATATCAATTCAAAATAAATTTGGGAATAAAAAATGCTTACCTTAATAATGTGTTGAATTTAAGATGTTATCTACAAATAATATACAAAACAAAGAACACCAAAAAAAATAATCATAATTAAAATAAAAAAATAAAAAGATAAAGAAAAAAATATACATACCTTTTAAAACTACCACCAAAACAATAAAATCCTTCTAAAAGCTAAATATAAATGAGAGAAGAAGAGCAAGGGAGAAGAGGAGAAGAGAAAGGGAGAAGAGGAGAAGAGGAGAAAATGAACAAAGTGAGGGGATGGGTGGTATATAAAGCAATATTTTCGACGGAATTTCCGACGGAAATTAATTGCTGTCGGTGCAATTAATTTCCGTCGGTAATTTCGTCGGAAATTAATTGAAATTCGCACCGAAAAGTTTGGAAAATCCCGCCAAACTTTTCGATCCGTCGAAAATTCCGTCGGAATTGCCGTCGGTAATGGTGCAGACGGACACGTGTCAGACATGCGTGATTCGTCGGTAATGCCGTCGGTATTTGACGTCGGAAATTCCGTCGGTAATAGTGCAGACGGACACGTGTCAGACATGCGTGCGGAAACCCGTCGGTGATTCCGTCGGTACTTACGTCGGAAAAACCCGTCGGAAAGCCGTCGGAAATCCGTCGGTGAATGTGGCAAAATCCCGTAATTTATTTTGCAACTCTCTGGAAATACCGACGGTTTATATTCCGTCGGTATATTGATTAGTACTTAAAAGTGCATTCTTATTAAGGCTTTATATCATCGTATTGCACTAAAGTATCGTTAAATTCCCTAACTAAAGCATGTTTTATAATAACAAGTCTAATAATATAATATATCTTTAATTTATGGTAAATGCTTGTTTTGAATGCAGGTATATCTCACAATTCAAAGGATTGATTGATGTGATTAACTATTGAAAGTGAAGAGACAAAAAGAGGACTAGGCTAGGAGAGGAGATGCTGGTTCAATTCCAAACTAGAACACCATTCGGTTATTTGATCATAACTGGAGTTGTAGAACTCGGATTTAGGTCCTCTGTATATGGATGGAAAGATAAGACATAGACCTAAAACTTTCATGAAGGGTCCAAGACTCAATTCTGCCGTTTTCAAGTTCAAATCTTAGCAACAACGGAGAAGTCGGAACCTGTCCTGCAGCTCAAACACTGCTCGGTTTTCAGCTCATATCTTGAGTTCTAGAAGTCCAAATGAGCTCTGGTTTTTTTTGTTGGAAAGCTGAGACAATTTCCCACATATTTCATGAAACAAAGGGCTCAAATTCTGATGTTAGCAATGACGTTTTGGCCAGCCAACAATATCAAAAATCTGCCAACAATTTCAAGAACCAGCAGCCAACAATGTCAAAAACCAGCCACCAAATCAATGGTTGGCCACCAACTATTTCCTTAGTCCACCAAGCAATAGTTCCACATCTTAGCCTATAAAAGGAGACATTTTCCATGTATTTAGTCATCTTGGTTTTCAGATCAAGATCATGTTCTTGCTTTCTTTCTTTATATCTTTGTAATGTTCAAGTTTTCTTTCATGTTATATTAATCTCTTGTTTATGCTTTTTCATTTCCTTTCATATACTTAGTTAACTTATATCATAATCATGTTCTTATCTTGTTTATTTATGTTTTTCTTCTTCATTATGTTTAGCTAAGTTAATTATGTCAAGGTGAAAAGATTTTACTAATGGTGTTAGAATAGGTATAATATAAACTCAACATGGACTTTAATGTTTATATCCAAGATAAATTGTTATTAGCATGTCTTATCTTTTTATCTTACTAATTCTTAATACCTTGCTTGTTGAATGGTTTATCTAGATTTATGTTGTATAACACTTGGTACATCGAATGCTTGATCCTTCATAGTTTTTCGGCCGACATCGTTGTTATGATAGGAACTTGATTTGTTGTTAACATAAGCTAGCAACATGAATGCCTGATGATATTTATAAGTATGGTGTTACTTAGACAAGATAATTAATATGATCATGTTAATACTTTATAATGAGCCATTAATGATAAATCATCCGATTAGAACCTCCTTTGTGTGTGGTTTCTAGTTGAGTAATAAAAAGAGTTTATATTATATTTATTTGAAATACCATTAGTGAATCCTCTAACCTTGACATTTGTTTTTATCATTGTTTAATCTTTACATTAATCTTCCATCTCAAAGTTCTCATTAATTTCTTCCTCTTCTTCTTTTTATTATTATTATTATTATTATTATTATTATTATTATTTACATTCTTGTTATATGTTATATACGTTAAGTATGCTCTGTGTTTGATCAAGGATCCTGACATTGTTGGTCTTGCCTTGTTCATTCGCATCGAAATCTGTTTATATTATATAATATATCTCTTTGATCTTTTCATAAAATCAGTATATAGGCTGGAAACCCGTGACCCGATCTTTTAGATCATTCTCGGGTATAACAACGCCACGTACTGAGTTTTATTATTATTTTTATTATTATTACTATTATTATTATTGTTGTTATTGTTGTTGTTGTTGTTGCTTTGTTATTTATAATTTATACAATTAACCTCTCGTGGTTCGACCCCGGTCTTGCCGGGTTATTTATTACTTCGACACTCCTGCACTTGGGAGAAGACATCAATCTTTTGGTCGTGTCAAGTTTTTGGCGCCGTTCGGGGAGGTAAGTATTGTATAAATTTTATATTTCTTTTATTTTCTTTTGTTTTTTTTACTTTTATTTGTTTTCTAATTTTGTTCCTTTTCTTTTTCTTTTCTTTTCTTTTGCACTTGCATGAGAGTTTGGACACGTACATTAAGTGGTAGACTTTCTAGGAAATCCTCAATTTCTTTAGAAAACATGGCCGAAGAAGATAACCGATCAATTCATAATGAGAATAATGAGAATAATCATATGAGAACACTTAGAGATCACATGAATCCAACAAGAACAAGTGCACCATCATGTATAGTTTTTCCTCCCGATGCTTCTCATTTTAATTTTAAGCCAGGTATTATTCAACTTTTACCCACTTTTCATGGCTTAGAATTAGAAAATCCATATTTGCATTTAAGAGAATTTGAAGAAGTTTGTAACACCTATAATGACTTAAATTGTAGCATGAACACCATCGATTAAAGCTTTTTCCTTTTTCATTAAAAGATAAAGCTAAAACATGGCTACAAAATATTAGGTCAGGATCCATTCGTGCTTGGGATGAAATGCAACAACAATTTTTAAAGAAGTTTTTTCCATCTCACAGAACAAACTCTTTCAAAAGACAAATCACCACTTTCACTCAAAAACCGGGAGAAACATTTTACAAGTGTTGGGATAGATATAAAGACTTGCTTAATACTGTCCTCATCATGGTTTTGAAACATGGAGATTGGTCTCACAATTTTATGAAGGGTTAACACCTAAAGATAGGCAAATGGTGGAATTGATGTGCAATGGAACTTTTGAAGATAAAGACCCCGATGAAGCAATGGAGTACCTAGACGTGCTAGCTGAAAATGCTCAAAATTGAGACACCACAGGAGATTTGCCAGCTCACTGGAGTACCGAAGACAAAGGAAAGTTTTTGAGCAACGTGTAGAAATTTTATTGGGATGACCCTTACTTATTCAAATATTGTCCCGATAAAATATTTCGAAGATGCATTCCCGACAATGAGGTAAGTAGTGTCATTAAATTTTGTCATTCTGAAACATGTAGGGGTCATTTCTCATCAAAGAAGACAGCTGCAAAAATCTTACAAAGTGGATTTTATTGGCCCACCATGTTCAAAGACTCACATGCATTCTGCAAAACCTGTGAAAAATGTCAAAAGGTGGGATTTATTTCAAAGCATTGAGAGTCTTTAGTTAATCTTTTATTGACTCTTAAGTCTCATCATAGTGGAGATATGCATCGTGCAATTCATGATTTGTGGCCTCATTTTCATAAAGAACATGATCGACTTAGTCTTGGGAATCTGACTAAAAAAGACCTTGTTTGTCAGTTTTTAAGAAAACTGGATGGGAAGCCTATCCCCGACCCATAGAGGGCGTTTAAGTCATTCTTGGACGTAAAACCAAGGGAAGATGTGAGCCACAATCACAGCTGCTTGTACATACACATGTTTTTTTCAAAAAAAAAAAACAAAGAGAGAGAGAGAGAGAGCGAGTGAGACTCTAGCTAGCCTACATATAGGTGGTATGATTGCATTTTCAATTTCTCATCTATAAAATCTTCTCTTCCTTCCCATCATTTCTACTCTACCCATTCATTTAATAGATATAGAAGTGTGTAGAAATGGCCGGTTCCTCTGTTCCTAAAATAAAAAAATATTTGTGTTTTTTGTGGATCCAATCCTGGGAAAGAAAAGGAGTTTTTAGAATCAGCAAATCATCTTGGTCGGGTACTAGATGAGAGAAAGATTCATTTAGTGTATGGGGGAGGCAGCCTTGGGTTAATGGAGAGTGTTTCAATAGCTGCATTTTTAGGAGGCAGTCAAGTTTTGGGGGTCATCCCCAAAGCTTTAGCCGAAGGGGACATCATTGGTAAAACAGTCGGAGAGGAACTACAGGTCTCCACAATGTCTGAACGACTATCTGTAATGTTTAACCATGCTGACGCCTTTATTGCTTTACCGGTGGTTTGGGAACTTTAGAAGAGATATTTCATATTTCATCTTGGGCTCAACTTGAACATTCACCAGAAACCTATAGGTTTGCTAAATGTTAATGGTTTTTATAATACTTTACTTGTCTTTTCTTGATCATCTTTGTGGAACAACAATTTCTAACATTTTCAGACGACAAATCCTTATCTCTGCTGCTACTGCTGAACAATTGATTGATGAACTTCAATCTTTCATCCTTGTAGTTGATTCCTCTATGAGTCGACTTAATTGGTCAATCATGGAACGCCGTAAAAAGCTTAGATTGGATTTGAGCCTTAGTCTCGTGACAACTTGTGTCTTTTGGTTTTATTAATAGCATAATATTTGTGTTTTGTGCTTTTTTATATTTGTTTAAAGTGTGTTTCAGGTTTGTCGGTTAGTTCTTTGTTTCAGGTGATGTCTTCTATACTCTATCTTTCTGCCTTAGAACATTGAGGACAATGTCTCGTTTTGGTTGGGGGGAGAGGGTAGTAGTTGATATTAAAAAAAAATAACTAACTGTGTTTTCTATTGTTACAACCATTTGCAAACCTGTTGTTACTAGGATGGCAGAGTAAAGGAGGACCTTTAGTGACTCTTGAGACGCATCTTAGTAAACATTCTTAACAAGGTCTATTATAATACTTCTTGAAATATTCAGATTTACAAACTCTCGCATTGTTATCACTTAATTCTCGCTCATATACTCATTTAACAAGTATTCTTAAACCTTCATTTTCACACACACACTTTAACATATGATTGTGGGTTGCATATTGGATTATTACATTATTTATGTTCTTTTGTTAAAGGTAACAACTAAGGGAAAGGGATAATATATAATATGCAAAAAAAAAAACAAAAAAAAACAAAAACAAAAACAAAAACAAAAAAAAAAAGTAGATAAGTTTGGTTTCGTAGCCTCCTTGACTTGAGCAATTAAGCCCGAAGGGGTGTTTTAACACCTAGTACCCTAAAGTCAACTGACTTGGGAGCTATTGGCCCAAGTGCTTGTTACATGGGTTAAGGAGAAAAGCTTAAGGGAATCAAACATTGCACTATCTATGTATCAGTATCTCGCAACCCGAGTTACTAAGCTCGTAGGGGTGTCTCAACACCGATGCCCTAAGACCAACTGGTGCTGGGAGTCATTAGCTAAAAGCTCGTTACATGGGTTCAAGATACATTGTATTATAAATTCTTGCTTTCAAAAAAAAAAAAGAGATAATAATCCCAACCCAAGGAAGTTAACCTGAAACATTGGAACAAAATTTTGTTTTCTTCCATAAAAAGCTTCATAGCTATGTTTTGATTTAGGCTGGAAACCTGTGACCCGATCTTTTAGATCATTCTCAGGTATAACAACGCCACGTACTGAGTTTTATTATTATTATTATTATTATTACTATTATTATTATTGTTGTTGTTGTTGTTGTTGTTGTTGTTGTTGTTGCTTTGTTATTTATAATTTATACAATTAACCTCTCTGTGGTTCGACCCCGGTCTTGCCGGGTTATTTATTACTTCGACACTCCTGCACTTGGGAGAAGACATCAATCTTTTGGTCGTGTCATATATCCGTCGGTGAATGTGGTAAATTTTTCTTATTTTTTTTATGTAACCCTCTCAAAAAATCTTAAATTGAAATCTTACAGCACACACAATACAATAACAGAGGCTGACCCTTAAAGAAGAATAAATATTTCATGTTTCAAATTATTACATTATAAAAATAAGGCTTTATAACATGTTTAGTTAGTCGGAATTTTCATCTTCGTCCTCTATTGAATTGTTATCATCGGCTTCATCGCACTCTTCAATTTCGTTATCATCTTCTTCAACAACATTCTTTTTTCCACTAGTAGATCTCGAACAACATTCAACTCCTCTGCGTCAACATCAACAAGACTATCGTTGAAAACACGAAAATTCGAATTTTCTTCTAAGTCAATCGACGGAGCAACTCGGTATGGTTCAACCAACTCACTAGCTTGAAAGACTTCATCTATCACACTTGTGTCTTCATTCTCATCCTGAACAACCTCGACACGACCCTTGGGTTTTGTTTTTAAAATGGATAACCAATCAACTCTTGATCGGTCCTTTCTAAAGGAAGGGGTGCATGTGTAATAAACTTGTTGGCATTGCTTTGCGAAAACAAAGACATCGTTTACGTTGCGGTGTCTAGCTTTTGAGTTGATTTCAACGAGACCATAGTGAGGATCTACTTTGATTCCTCTATCAGTTGTGTCATACCAATAGCATTTGAATAAAAACACTCTATTTTGCTCGCTATGATATTGCGGTTCGATGACCTCTTCCAATCTACCGTAGTAGTCAACTTCAAACTCACTAGAAGTCGATCCCTTAATACAAACACCGCTGTTGTATGTCTTTCTTCCATGCCCGTATTCTTCAGTATGAAAGACATATCCATTGACAAAATATCCATTATAGCACTTGACTTTTCTTTCGGGGCCCAAACATAGTAAAGAACAGTGAAATAGCAGCACTACCTCCCATTTGATAAACCTAGCTTGTAAATTAAATACAACAATAATCAATAAACGGATATTATGTAACATTGACTACAATTAATTACATTGCAAGAGAAAATGAGTTTGTGATAGGACTTACATGTGTTCTAAACCATGTGGCAAATTGTTCATCTTGTAATTGAAAGATCCGGGATTCGGTTAGTTGTGAGTTATTGGACGATAAGTATCGTCGATGTTGCCTGCAAGGTTGTTCCAAAGTATATGAGTGTATGGTATCACAAAACATAAATCGTACACTCTTGACAAAGTTTAAGTCGAACATCTACTTACTTAATAAAAGGTCTCGGCTCATCACAGTTAAATAGGACATAATTGTGTGCTTGTCCGAACTCTATTTCAGACAAATATCTTCCCCCTCACGGCATTTTTAGGTGTGGGTCGTCCAGGATTAGAGAATATTGACAAGTTCCCACTTGAATGCACTTCACCACCATCATCATGCCGTGGAACACGGTTTATCCTCGTTCTCAAATGAGGTTCGAAATAGTATGAGATAAATGTTGAGATCTCCTCAACAATATACGCCTCACATATTGACGCCTCAACATGCGCCTTGTTCTTAACCTTTTTTTAAGATTGAACAAGTACCTGCATATATATATATATATTAATAAAAAATTATCAATTAAAAATATTAAAATAAAAATAAAAACATTTAATTATAAATGTCATAGCAACTGTAATATCTAACCTCTCGAATGGATACATCCATCCGTCTTGGACCGGTCCTCCAACTTTTACCTCAAACGGTAAATGTACGGGTAGATGCTCCATTGAGTCAAAAAATGATGGAGGGAATATCATCTCAAGTTTGCATATTGTCTCGACGATATTCTTTTCAAGCCTTTCAATGTGATCAACATTCAACTTGCTAGAGCATATGTCTCTGAAGAAATGACTAATCTCCGTTAGTGCATCCTATATCCCCTTTGGCAACAAATCACGAAAAGCTAATGGGATGAGTGTTTGCATAAACACATGGCAGTCATGACTCTTCATTCCATATAATCTGCATTCCTCCGTATTAACTCGACCTTGATATGTTCGAGGCATGTCCATCGGGAAACGCAAACTCTTAAGCCATTTGTAGACTAGTAGTTGTGCGTTTTTCTCTAGCACGAAGCTTGCTCTTGGTTTTGCGACCCGTGACCTATCACAAACCAACTCCATATTTTTACGGTTCTGAACAGCGCTACATCCAATCTAGCCTTGATGTTGTCCTTTGTCTTCCCCTTCACATCCATGACGGTGTTGAAAATGTTCTCAAACACGTTCTTTTCAATGTGCATGACGTCAAGGTTATGGCGGAGAAGATTGGTCTTCCAATAAGGAAGCTCCGAAATATACTTCGCTTCACCCAATTATGGGTCAAACCAAAACCAGGAAACTTACGCTTACCCGATTGGAGACCAAACACAATTTCACCGTACTCGACACAACATCAAACAATTCTTCACCGGAAAGACGCGGGGTGCAACATCATTTTCAACTCGCCAACAAAGAAATCCTTTCTGTTCTTTACGTACTGTTGTTGGTTAACTTCGCAAGTGCACGAATCGTAACAAGTAATAAAGTGATGAGTAGAGTATCGTCCCACGAGGATTTGTAAAAATTACTACTAATTACCAAAGTCTTTTAAATTATGATCTATTTGAGGAATCGAATGAGATAGTTTATGAAACAAAAATTAATGATTAAAAAACAAACAACCAAATGATTAAATATTAATGAATTCAATTGTCTGGTTCTAGGATTTCGACTTACCGTAACTATGCCTATGTGAACTTTCTCGATTAAATTAATTACTCCTAATGTTGATAATCAGGTTTTGCTAATGTAAATATTAATCTCTCTCGAGCATCAATAAATTATTTCGACAACCAAATTTCATATACTCTACGAAAGTTCTGAACTTGCCGAAATCAATTAAATACTGTAAAACCTGTAACGATTACAAAAGTTCCTAGGATATCTCTATCCTATAGATTTCTTAAGGTATTTCAAACAATAGCTAAAACAATTATCACTTCTCAGTTTCAAATTGAATTCTAAATCATGCGAGATGTTGGCCAAACACACACAAGCATTACACATAGAATGAAATACTCAACATCTTAATGTAATAATTCAATTGAAGAAATTGTTCACATATTCATAGTAAGGTTACATCAAAAATCCCAGAATAAAAGTCTACTCCATAGTTAAATTAAAGAGAAACAAACTTGATACGATGAACATCACTCAAAAGCGGAGAATTTCCGAGTGGAAGAGATAGGTGTCCTCCCCGGTCTTCAATATTTTTGCCTCTGTTCTTTTTGTTCCTGTTGGTGCCGCCTCCTCTGTTTTTCTTTGCTCTGTTCAGGGTTTCTAAGTGTCTCCCTCCTCTGTTTTTCTGACCCCGTAACTCTTCTTTTATATTGTGGCTTTTCTACCCCTAAAGTAATGAGGAAAATTTCCTTTTCGCATTGATTTCTCCTACCCGGACATTGCGAGCCAGATTTGAGGTAGGAAACGTGCGAATTCAAAGATCTCTATTTCTGGAGCAATTGTAGAGAATCAAATTTTCTTTCCAACAACACTGATCTTGCAATTTTTGGACCTCTGAGCGTTGAGATATGGGCTATAAACCGAAACAGTCTTTGCGGTGCGGGAATTTCGGGCTGGTTCAATCCTTGTTTTTCAACTCGCTTTTTGGGCTTCGAAACAACAAAACTGAGTTATATGTCCTTCATATGTTTTGTAGACCTTCATCTCAGCTATTTGAAAATGGTTACGAACATCCGGAACTAAATTGTATAGCTTCTTTGCAGCACATAATGAATCACTGTTCAGTTTCACTTGCCGCTAGCTCCGCCTATTCAAGTAACCTAAGATCGAAAACATATTAATTTCCCACGAGGTCAATAGTTCAAAAGGAGATTCAAAATTCTAATTGTCTTGTGCAACATATCCAAAATATTTAAAAATCAAGCATGAATAGCAGAAAATATACATGCTAAAAATTCCCTTATCACCTGTGGTTATGTGGCAAGAAACGACGGTGACAGTCAAAAAAAGAAGCTTTACCCCCGTTTGTTAGCGTGAATGCCTTGTTGTTCTCCATACAATATGGACATGCTAGCTTTCCATGCGTGCTCCAACCGAGAAACCATTCCATAAGCTGGGAAATCATTGATAGTCCACATCAAAGCCGCTCTCATAACAAAATTTTGTTTCCTCGAGATGTCATAAGTCAAAGCTCCAGAGGACCACAACTGCGTCAACTCATCAATCAATGGACGAAGACAAACATCTATATTCCGCCCCGGCATCGCTCGGACCTGGTATGACCATAGATAAAAACATGAACTCCGGCCTCATACACATCCCCGGTGGCAAGTTATAAACCGTCAGTATGACCGGCCAACAAGAATAAGGAGCAACAAATGACCCGAAAGGGTTGAATCCGTCTGTACACAACCCAAGACGCACGTTCCTTGATTCAAGGTGAAAAGGGAGGATGCATCTTGTTAAAGTGTTTTCGGGCTTCACCGTCGAAGGATGAACCATCACTCCATCAACCGCATGGTGTTATTGGTGCCATGTCATGTGCTCGGCAGTCTTTGGTGACATGAATAACCTCTGCAGTCTAGGTGTGATTGGGAAGTATCTAAGTTTTTTATATGCCACGAGAGTCTTCCCTCTACCAGTTCGGGTTTGTAACGGGAATGCCCGCATGTCATGCACTCGGTCATCTCAGCATTTTCAAGGTAGTATAACATGCAGAAGTTAGGGCATATATCAATTTTCTGGTATCCTAAACCGAGGGGTTTCATCATGGACTTGGCAGCATAGAAGTTCTCTTTCGACTGTTCCTTCAGTAAAGCGCTTCTCGCCCATTCAATAATCTTGTCATAACCGGCCTCACTCAACCCGTGATCTGACTTGATGGTGAACACATGTGCTACGGCTGATAATTTACTATGGTTCGTGCAGCCATCCCATAATGGTTCGTCAGAATCTCTCAACAGATCAAAAAACCTTGCCGCATGATCTGCATTAGGTTCTTCTTCTACGATTGGACATTCCACGACATTACCTTCACTCATTCTCATTGCATCCATAACCATGTTCCTGTAAGGATTATTTGTTCTCATTTCCAACTTCATGCATGTTGCTAGCACTAGAAGTTGACCCAACCACCTGTTCTTCCATGCTCTCATCGGGAACAAATAGTTCTCCGTGAGCATACCAACGAGAGTAATCTTTCATGAACCATTTGGTTAGAAGATGCATCGTTACAACATCTTGATGCAGAAACTTTAAATTTTTACACTTCCCGCATGGACACCTAATACCGCCATCGTAAAATTCCTCGGAATAGATGTTGCGAAATTAATAAAACCCTGGACACCGTTACAATAATCCATCCTCCGCAATCCTTGGGGTGAGTCCCGATACATCCATGAACGATCATCCATGACTTCTATTGAACCTCTATAAAACATAACAAAAATATTGGTTTTCCCCGACATTATCCAACAAACTAAAACAACACTACTTATGTTAAATATTCATTATCAATTATCAACTATCAACATTCATACATACAAATTTATACATATATAAATTTACAGAAATCACAACTTCCAAATATAATTGATAACAATTAAACAAGACACTTAAACAAGCTATTAATTATTTATTTCATCACAACGACACATTTAATTCGGTGTAATTCAAACAAAATTTCAACAATTTACAAACAAATATAATTTGATAAAATCTAAAACAAACTATAACAACTACAAAAATATTATACAATATTCATACTACAAGTTTCTTTGATAAATAACAATTAAACAAGTACAAACGTTAACAAAATACATATACTAAAACAATAAAATTCACAATTAAATATTAAAACTAAAAAGGATAGATTTACTTACAAAAAAATGATAAAATCTACAAAAAAACGGATATTGTGACCACGTACAAGATATAAGAAACCTGAGTGCTCGTGTTGAGAATAGTGGAGAGTTTGGGATGGGTGTTTGGCTGCAGTTTGGGAGGGGAGAGGTGGGATGGGAAAGAAGAAGAAGGAGAAACAGAGGAAGAGAGTGTCGGCAGATGGGTCATATAATCGTTTTTTCCGACGGATTACATCCGTCGGTGATGCCGTCGGTGACTGCACCACGTCACTGTACGGCTATCTCAGTTTGAATCCCTCGGTAATTTTCGTCGGTAAAATCGCCTGACGTCACCGCGCCGTTGCATTTTTCCATACGAACTGCGTCGGTATCTACCGACGGTTTCGCCGACGGAATTATTTCAGTCGGTATAAATTACCGACGGAAAAATTCCATCGGTAATTCCGTTGCTTTTCTCCGGTTTTCTGGTAGTGATTTCTGAATCAGGCTTCACATTAGTAGAATCTGTGATCATTTCATTATCACCATTTGCATTTATAATTTTCAAAGTTCACTGTTCCAAAGGAACATGTACTCATCATTTTCCAAACTCAAATCCTACATTGAACAACATTACTGCGGAGAACATGTTCTTGACTAACACAAACCAATTTTTTTTACAAATGGCACATCCAAATAAGGAGAAAACTCTGGTAATCCAAAAAGTCTAGTTATGAGCAATCCTACACAAGAAACCAGGAGGCATGGCTGAAAGTTCAGAATAAAACTCGAACCTGCATCACCCTTTCTCATTCTCAGGAATTATAGTAATCATTAACCAAATAAACTAACATTTTAGGACAAGAATTCTTTTTGTTTCCTTTCCGGAGGAGGAGGAGAAGAATGAAAAAGTTACAATGCATAATAACATCATTTATAGACCTTTATGATCTTCATCTCACCAATAGTCCCCACAAGAGCAAACCCCATTTTCAAAATGGTGAAATCTATTGCGATCCCTCACCACTATTTTTCTCCTTGTAATATTTGAAATGAGCTTGATCGTTAAGTGACAGTCATTGCATACCCTCAAATTTTTCACAACTCTTATTGTAGTCAATGGTTTGGTTGAGATTAGTCCATAACAGATGGCAAGCCTCTCACTATGTATTGCTAAAGCCCATTCTTTTTCTGATTTCTCAATATCATGCAGCACAACCTCTGTTGCTGGATTATATCCTTCTAATCTTAATATTTGGTTCAACTCCTCCAACTTTTTGTAGATCTTTTCCTTTTGGGGGTGTCTGAGGTCTCCCAGAAGGAACTCGTGAATTTCATTGTTCACTTCAATGGAACTACACCCTGGTTCCTTTTCTATTCCCTCCTCCCTCATATTTGTTCTTACTTCAGCAGCCTCTTTCCATTTCCCTGATGAAGAGTACGCATTTGATAGCAAAATATAAGTTCCAGAATCTGCATTTTTGCAAGCCACCAAACTTTTTGCAACCCGTTCTGCTAATTCCAGGTTTCCGTGAATCTTACAAGCACTTAATAAAGCTCCTAGCATGACATGATCAGGTGCTACTTTCATCATTCTAATAAAACTGTATGCCTCTTCAAGCCGACCTAGGCGACCAAGAAGATCAACCATACACCCATAATGCTCAATTTGTGGTTCAATCCCATAATCTTTAGCCATAGAGTGGAAGATTTCGAATCCCAACTCAGCCAAACCCCCATGACTACAAGCATTCAACACTCCAACAAAAGTGACACTACTTGGGGTAAAACCTTGCTTTATCAATCCCCTAAACAACTCAATGGCTTCAACGCTCTTCCCGTGCAGCGCAAACCCCATTATCATAGAATTATATGTGATGACATTTTTCTCCTTCATTTGTTCAAAAACCCTTTGCGCCTCATCTATATCACCGCACCTGGAATACATATTGATTAAAGCACCCCCAACAAAATGGTTGAGCTCAATGCGATGCTTGTCCATATAAGAGCGCACCCATCTTCCAAGCTGCAAAGCACCCAATTCCGAACAAGCAGATAAAACACAAACGATAGTAACTTCATTAGGCATGACATCCTCCCTTTGCATATTTCTAAACACCTCTAGAGCTCTATTGCTCTCTCCATTCCTAACCAGCCCATCAATCATCGCAGTCCAACAAACCGTATCCTTAATCCTGATCAAACTAAACACACTAGTGGCGTCATGAACCAACCCATGATCAAAGTAATAGTTTATCATGACAGTCGACGCAACAACATCTCTTTCAGGCATTTCATCGAAAACCCGCCTTGCATCTTCAAAAGCTCCGCATTTCCCATAGAGTTCAATTAGTTTAATTCTTATCGATCTATTTGAACTTAAACCCAGTTTCAATACCTGGGAATGAACCTCTCTACCTTCTTTCAAAGCCAAGTGGCACCCACAAGCTTTTAAAACCGAAGTGACCGCATAGCTATCGGGCACAAGTGATGAATTGATCATTTGATAATATAAATGAATCCCGTCAGTGTAATAGCAAGATAACACCAGCCCATCAATAAGAGCAGTGTAAAGATAGACGTTTGGGTTTTGAGTGTGAGAGAAGATCTTGGACGCGTAACCAATGGAGTTTAGATTGGAGCAAACACGAAGCAGCTCGAACACAACAAAGGGGTCTTGGTGATGGTGGTTCCTTATGATTTTAGCATGGATTGGTGGGATTTCGTTATTGTGTTTGCAATTTTGTAGAAGAGAGATGAAGTGTCTTCTTCTGTTTGGAGTGTTTTTGGGCTTTGTACCTGAGTTTGGCGGCAAAGCTGAGCACCCTGCAACAGGAGATAACATGGAACTGGAATGATTCATCGGTACCTCGTACTTAACAGACGTTTCGTCTTCTCATTTTCTGGGTGAGCCAGCCATGCCAGTGTGAGACAAGGTTTTTGTAGTTTTGGGTAATAAATTCCAATACTCCAATGGCTCGGGACTGCTAAATTGTATTGCTGGTTTCGGATATCAGAGAAACTCTCTTCTAAATAGTTATCAGACCAGTCGCAGGCTGATCCAATTCAAGGCTAGGATAGTTGTTTTGTCATCTCCACTTTGAAACAACTTCGACGGACCTGTTTTGAATAAAAACTAAAGAAATATCCATAGAATTAAATAATATTTGGAAGTTTTTTTAAGAAATTATATTAAAATTATATTTTTTTATTTAAACAAATTATATTGAATATCAATATATCAGAATAATTTAAAAATATTTAAAAAATATTTTTTTATAAAATATCATTTGATGCCTTAGTATATATTTAAAATTATAGTGTTTGGTGCAATACTATTTTAAAAAACATTTATATAAAAAAAAAAACATATAAAACATGTTTTTAATGGACAAAACACTACCATTAAATAATAAGTTGTACATGAAAAAAACTATTATCCGACCACACACATTCTTAAACATATTTTTATATTAATAGTTAATTGTTCGACGAAATTAACTTCTAAACCGATCTAAAATGAAAATTAATTTGGAACGGGTTCTAGATCGGCAAATCACCGAATTACACTATCAAGTTATGTTTAATAACTATACTATTATGAACATAGGTTTTGTTTGCGCTCAGTATCCGCTTCGCTACATTGGTGAGATGCTTTTAACTTTCAACCGCCACCATTGACAACGGTGGAGCAGTTGGATGATTCGAATTTTGTTAGGGAAATGACCGCAAGTATCGAAGCAGTCTTGGGGCTGAGGCAAAACATCAGTGAGAACTGCGTCAAAGCAATGCAGCGCAAGAGATATATAGCGATGCTTGCTGGAGCCATAACTCGTAAACTCGGACAACAGATCAGTTCGCTTCACAGTCTTCACCAAGAAAATACCCATGCAAAAACATGTCCACGAAATTATCAAAAAGTATGCATAGCCCGATGTGATCGTCCCCGGCACAGCAATGCTGCCATGTCCAGCAGAAGTGCCTCCCCACCTCCCAGCGAGGGAACTGAAACTTTCAGCAGCATCACTTCGGAAAACCAGCCTACCATTCCTTTAACAAACTGCCGATTTATGGCCTCTGGTGTAAACCTGGCATAAAATTGGAATTGGAAATATGATATAGAGTCATGAATATATTGTTGTTAGAGAGCTGTTCTGTAAAGTTTGAGTAAGCCGAAGTTCCTACACTTGCTTCCCGTAAAGGCCCAATGAGATGCCGGCAAGAACAATAAAAAAAGGGAGAAAAAATCCATGCTTTCATAATTGATGTGAAAATAAAGGAATATTTAATTTATAAAAACTATATAAGAATTTTATAATAAAAAATTAGATATTCTATTCTCATTGAATATTTAAAAAAGTTTTTTTAAAAAAATACATATATTAAATTAATATATAATTATTCATAAATTAATTGCTAAAATTAAAATTAAAAACAGCTAATTTTATTGAAAAATTAACTTATGTTTTTTTAAAATCAAAACTATATTGATTTGGAAAAAACAAAACCTCACAGAGTTTTTACGGAGTTTTTTCCTGGTCGATCAATCAACCTTAATTTTTTATCGGATAATATTAAATTATTTTTTTCTTTATTTTTATTGAAACCAACGCAGCATTAAATCAATTTTTTCTTTGTTTTTATTGAAACCAACGTAGCCAAAGCTCAGGTCTACCGGGTCCCGATCAACCCACCGGCAGACCGGGTTTTAAAACAGAGATTCACATACAAATATGGAATATATTTTTGCAAATGAATAAGATCCCGAGTAAATAAATTTACATTGACAGAGAGAGGTAACAACAAACAGAGCAAAAGGTCGGGTTTTTCTCTACTTAACATAGTAAGGAAGGTTAATGACATAGAGAAGGAAATATGCCCAGATGACACCAGAAATTCCACCAAAGAAGAATCCTCCACTGAACTTGGCCCATCCATCCGAAGTTTGCAACTGGTCAGGCTCCTTCTTCCTTCCGGTCAAGGTTAGACCCGGGGCAGTGGATGGCTCTCCTTCAGTGAATGATGCGACTCCATACATGGTCAAGCAAATGCTTAGTATCGCAACTAGACCACCTGCAGCCAAAGATCCAGCTGCACCTGCATACTCTGTGTTCCTCAGAGGACCAGCCTTGACAAATGGTCCTACCAGGAGGAAGCCATGGGCCAGTCCAACCTCGATTCCTCGGAGAAGTGGGCTGACTGCTGTCCTGTAGGCGGGCAGATTTGACAGGTACCATGCAATCAGTGGGCTTGATGTGATGGGAGTCTCAAGGCTTCCAATGAAGGGATCGCCATTGATTGGTTGTACCACTTGGTATGTTGGCTGCAATATTTGAACAAGGGAAATATTTATCATGATTTCTTATGAGCTTGTCTAAACAACAACGGTACGCTAGACATGGTCAACAAGAAAGGCAGGCAGGCAAGAAAAACAGAATTTGTCACCTTTTCTGATTGAATGGCTTTGACAGTGAAGCTTCTCTTGCTGGGTGAAACTCTAAATGGAGCTCCAGATATGGCTGTGGGAATGACAAGCCTCCTTGCTAAAGATGAGGCAAAGCTGCTCTTGAGCTGGCTGGCCATTGGAGAAGCAGCAGTAGCCATCTGATGGCCCCTTCTTCTTCCTGTGTTAAAAGAGCTTGGAGAATAGAGCGTACAGTTATGCAAGTATCGAAGGGAACGAAGGAATCTGATTTTCTGACTAAGCTAAAAGAGTGTCGATTGCTTACAAACTTGTGGCTGTTGTTGGTGAGGTGTCAAACCTGTTCGATTTCCATTGGAGGGATTTCGTTTGTGACCTTATCCTATCGGCAGTTGCAAAACTTGTTGACATGGTAAGGCAAAAGGAGATTGCTTTATTTATTTTTCTTCCTTTTATTTTTTGGATGGAGGAAATATCTTGGGCACACCACAACAAAATCCCCAATGTACTGGGGCAATCTCGATTAGGTCTTCAACAAATTAATGAATTATCATTTAGATTTTTTTTTTGGTAGTTTTGATCAACAAGATTGTTAAGTACTAATGTGATATTCAAATATATATACACACACTCGTTAGCTATTCAACCCTCACTCTATTGCAAGTTATAAAATTTTTTTCTAAAAACATTTCTAGTATGGAAGTTACTTCGATGTGTTTTTTTACATGAAAATGATTCAAAGCCAATACAATCATCTAATTAAATAAATCAATAATCATCTATTTAAATAAAACAAAAAAAAAACATTAACAATAACCAAAAGAGAAATCGAAGAAATGGAGAGATGAATACGAATCAAGATATTTAATCACACAAAATGGAACATTCACCGGAATGTGTTTACTGAACTTATTTATTTAAATCAATAAAAGATAAATTCACACCGTAAAAAACTTGTGACCTAAAAGATAAACACAAATGAAACTGAATGCATAAACTCACACCCTAAAAAAATATTACTCAAGGCTGAACATATCAGAAATATTATTTAAAAAAAATAATATTTTTTTTTTGAAAAACAAGGTTCATTTGTATAAAACAAAAAAAAATATAGATGACTTAGAATAATATCTTGAAAAATCAAACACAAACAAAATAATTTTGAAAAACACTTATATTCTAAAAAGACATGCAAAACCCATGACTTAGATCATGAGACCAGGATAAATTCGTTGAAGAAAACCACAAAACTAATATTAAAAAAAACTAATACAAAATGATAAGATCGCATGAAATCAAATCCCTAACAAATAAAATATTGAAAGATGAAACCATGAGAATAAAATCACACAAAACGATCTAAGAAAATTAATGAAAGAACAAACAAGAATTTTCAATTAGAGGGTTAAGTTTAATTGATAATAGCTTTAACAAAAGGAAAAAAAATTAAAAGAATGAGGGTTAAATTGAAAAAAAAAAACAGAAACTTTGATTGAATAATGAAATTGAAAGCTAAAAAAGCTTTTAACAAAAGAGCCATGAAAAATAAATCAAAAGAATAAGAATTGGAATGAAAAATAAAGCATATGAGAAATTATAATTGAAAGACTAAATTGAAAATAAAACTTCTATAAAAAAAATAAGAACAAAATTAAAAATTAAAAGAATGAGGACCGAAATTGAAAAAACAAAAAAAGGACAATCGTGCATTTTACTTAGCAGGAAAAAGAAAAGGAGGGGAAAAGGAATGACACCGATAACAATCCAGACATCAAACGTCGTTACATGCTATATGATGTGGAAAAGGACATGGTGGTGTATCGAAAAAAAATGACAAAAAGTCAAGTTTGGCCGCCAAGTGGTGTTGCACGCGCCGCTTGAATGGCACGGATATCACTCATGCGCCAACAACTTTTTTTATTAAAAAGTCAACGTGAAAATAGTAAAACACCTCCATGACCTTGGTAATTACCCAAAAAAACCATGTACAAGTACAAAAATACCCTCAAATACAAACTTGATTTTTGGTCTTTTCTAATGCCGAAATCGTACTTTAACTGTACATGAATAATGGAAAAACCAAAAACACTTTTGATCAATAGCCTAATAATATTTTGACCCTGAAGATAAAGAAGTATTTTTATTGTTTAAAAGTTTATGAAAAGTCAAAAAACATTTTGGTTAGCAGCTCTAAGTTTTGTTAACTCTAAGAGTAAAAGAGTATTTTTATGTACAAAAACAAAACCTAGATATTCTTGAACAATCTTTTAATAATCAATTAGCTAATGAAAAAGACCAAAGCATCCCCACCCCCAAAGATTATTTTTTCTTCACTGAAGGGCAAATAAATAATTTCAATATAGCAATGCTCAATAAATTATGTCTATAAATACAGTGAAAAATCTACGCTGCATATATATATAACTAGTTACATGACCCGCACGATGCTGCGGGTCAATTTGTTTTGCATAAAAAAATATCAAAAAAATTAAGATTTAAAAGTGTTAGGTCTTTCTGCAAATCTATACCCAAGAGTCTTGAGTTTGGCTGCAACGTCTGACCTAAGAGTAATATTTATAATATTAATAATATTAATAATAACATTAAACTTGCTTGACCCAAGTTTAAGTGGGTTTGGCTGCAATACCAGACCCAATAGCATTGGATGTAGGTCATTTGTAAGGTCGTGTCATAAAAGTGTGATAATTAAATAGATTAATTAAAAAGAAAAAAATAAAGAAAAAAACTAACGAGAAAGAAAAAAAAACTAATGAGAAAAAAGGAAAAAAATCTGAATCAATTGGGTTAACTCGTCAAATCAGGTTAACCCGTCAAACCTGGGATTCGTGTCATGAAAGTGTGATAACTAAATAGAAAAAAGATTTAAACTAATTTTTTTTAAAAAAAAGATTAATTAAAAAGGAAAAAGCAAAGAGAAAAATACATACAGGACTAATGAAAAAAAAGAAAAAAATCTGAATCAACTGGGTTAAACCATCAAACCTGGGATCCGTGTCATGAAAGCCTGATAATTAAACAGAAAAAATTTAATATTAAAAAACTATAGACAAAAAAAATAAACTAAAGGCATAAGCTTTTTCACTGTGGATTGCATCGTGCTATTCAAAGTAAAAAGCTTAAAAAGGAAAAAAAAACAAAGGCATACGCCACAAAAGTTAATTTTTTTTTTCTTGCATAAAAAATATCAAAAAAATATTAAGATCTAAGAGTGTTAGGTCTTTCTGCAAAGATATACTCAAATGGCTTGGGTCTAGCTGCAACGCTTGACCCAAGAATACTATTTATAATATTAATAATAACATTAAACTTACATGACTTAAGTTTAAGTGAGCCTGACTGCAATACCAGACCCTAGAGCATTGGATATGAGTCTGGCTATAAGGTCGTGTCATAAAAGTGTGATAATTAAATAGATTAATTAAAAAGAAAAAAACAAAGGAAAAAAAACCAATAGGAAGAAAAAAACTAATAAAGAAAAGGAAAAAAATCTGAATTAATTGGGTTAACTCTTCAAACCAGGTTAACCCGTCAAATCTAGGATTCGCATCATGAAAGTTTGATAACTAAATAAAAAAAATAATTGACGGGTTTACCCAAAATTAACTGGGTTAACCCGTCAAACCAAGTTAACTCGTCAAGTCCGGGATACGTGTCATGAAAGTCTGATAATTAAATATAAAGAAATTTAACATTAACAAACTAAATTAAATGAAAAAAAAATAATTAAAAAGAAAAAAAATTCGGGTTAACTCGTCAAATCAGACTAACCCATCAAACCTGGGATCAAACAAAAAAATTCATTAAAAAAACAAAAAAAATTAAAAAAAAAACAATTTTTTAGTATATATTATAATATAATATAATAATAATAATTATTATAATATAATATATTAAAGATGAGAAAGTGAAAGGCGTGGGAAAGCTACTGTAGCTTTCCCACACCTTTTAGAATATTACTTAATAGACATAAGGTTTATATTTTTATATATATAATTTGGTCTATCACGTCTATTTCATGAGATTCAAAACAAAGATATTAGGAAATTAAATAATTTTTTATGGGAAAATAGAATCTAATTGATTAATTCTTATAAAAAATAAACTTTTTTATTTTTTCACAGTTTAATGTTTTTTTTATATAGTTTGGTCTATCACATCAATTTTATGAGACTCAAAACAAAGATCTTAGGAAATTAAATAATGTTTTATGGGAAAATAGAATCTAATTGATTAATTCTTATAAAAAAATAAACTTATTTATTTTTGTATTATTTCACATCTGTATCTTGTTTTTTCCAATAAAAAATAACGGATAAAGAAAGCATAGATAAAATGGACATTGTAATTTACAATTAAAAAGTATAGATGAAATTAAAAAAATAAATTCATCGCCATCGCCGCCAACGATGATGGTGATAGAAATACTTGATACACAATAAATAAAAATAATATATCATTTAAAAAAAAACATTTACCTTCTTTATTTTTATTATCATCCCTTTATAGAAATGGAATTAACGTTTAATTTTCGATCACATTCTCACTCTTCATTTTCATTTCGATTTCATTCATTTCAACAAAATACCTATAAAATTAAAATAAATATTTTTTAATTCAAAAACCATAAACTACTTTTTTACCATGATGGGAAGGAAGGTGGTGGCCACGGCGATGGCTGCACCAACAAGGGTGGTGAAGTGATCCTAGCCAATCTAGAACTTGTGATCCCCTAGCTTTATCAAGAGGTTAGCTGTCATACTCATTCGAGGACTAGCTCAAAAAAAAGCCTACGTCACTAGATCAACAGGTAAATCCATGTCAATCATTTTTGTTTGCATGTTGTGCACGAGAAATATTACCCGGTGAAAGAACCAAAAATGGCAATATGATGCTTTTTACAACCCATATCATTGGTAATGACACGAGACAATTTCTGAAGCTGCCATGGAAGTATACAGAGGAAGCAGTGGGGGAGAATGTGGTTCAACCTCCCACTCTAATACATACTACTGATATTTCAAACCTATGACATTGGACAAACAGTAACACAGAGGTCCTATAATCATATCAAATACATGAGGGATCATAGCACATTAACAATAACATAAGAAAAGGAGATATTGGAATCAAAATTCAAATCCCATTGTTGTATCAATATGACACTATCGAAGTGATAAAATTTCTTGGTGCGAGACGATGGAGTGCATAATGAAATGTTGACTTGTCACTGAAGAGGGGGAAAATGGTCTCCTCATGCTTTTACAGAGTACAGAATCAATGGCTGCCAAAATTGAGAAAAAAAAAATTAAATGCATTGATAACAATACCAGATACAAAGAGTTGCCCTCGTAGATCTAAAATGAGTTCCAGCCTAAAAGGAGGCAGTTCAAAGCAACGAACTTGCTGCATATATCTCATGGCTTTGACGGCGTTGGGGAAGATGGAGGTTTCAAATCTGGGTACTGCATAAAAAAAATTAAAAAGAAACATTAGTGATCACTAGAAAGAGTATTGCTTCTAAACGCAAAAGCAGTTGCCTAACGGTTATATTGCTTCTTGGCAACATTTGCAGGCATTCTCCACCTGTTTCTTTCACCCTTTTTGAAAGGACAATTGACAACTGTGTCACTGTGGATATGGGCACCACATCAGAATTCATGAGATTTAAATACACTTTTACGAGGTTCAAAATGTGATCAAACTGGAGTGAGGCATGGGTTGCCGAATTGCTGTTTTACTAGGATACTATATTTGCCTTGAGTGCTACTCATTTAAAACTATAGAAAAGAAACACCCTATTTAGACATTTGAATTCCCTGCTATTTTGTAAGATCATATTTGTATTAGGTCTGTTTGGATATTGGAACTAGTGTGAAAATTGGCAACAGGAATATCAGATACTTCCTCCTTTACTTTTTTATTTTATTTTATTTTCAAGGCCAAATTCTGATAAAATTTTGTTATTTTTCTCCAATTCTCACTCCAACTACAGTCATACCATGTAATGTATCAAGTCAGGACTCCAGCTAGAAAATCACCATTTATGCTTACAAACCACTGGCTCCAAAACATGATTTCCGGATGCTAATTTTTCACTTTAAACAGGGTTGTGATGCTCATCTCATGTTCTTACGCAATCGTACATAAGGGTTAGATAACCTGAAATCAATTTCCATGTGTGTTTGCACATGTGTATGTGTGTGTGGGTGAGGGAGGGAGGGAGGGTGTCTTACCTTAGGGTAAGGAGATCTGAAATCGATTTCCACATGAGGTGTGGATGTCATGGGCTTGTTTACATGCCCATTGTCCACACTTTGGCTTCCTTCCAGAGGTAAACTAGTAGAAGAGGGTATGCCATCCTCACCATCATTTTGCTGAGCAACTCCTCCATTAACTCCAAGTTGTGAAACTTTAGCTTTCTTTTTCTTCTTCTTAGGCTTCATATGTACAGAAGGTGGCAAAAGGGTTTCCTGTATTTCCTATATAAACCAACACAAATCTATGAATAGAAGAACAAGCAATTTCCAAAGGCAGATTTCTCCATCCTTCTCTTCATCTTCTTCCACATAAATAAGGACTACTAAAGAAATACATTATACATGCACTGAACAAACATTCGCATCTGCTCATACAAAGAAAAAGAAGGCCTTAATACACACACCATATGCCTTTGTGCACTAAATTAAATGAGAAATCTTTAAGGCTTCACTCTGAGGGAAACAATAAACTGGAAGCAAGTATCAGGTTTGCCAGAAAAATGTCATCGAAGGACAGGTTTGTCAAACCTATATACCAAGTGATAAAATTGCTCTCTGTCAAGTGTCAGCTCTCTTTTGTTCACCTCACAGGGGCAACCTTTTATGTGGTTCTCAAGTTTTCCAAGTAGGATTCCAACAATAATATGTAAAATTCAAACACCTAATTGTTGTCCGGACAATAAATCCTCAGCAAAATAACAATTGTTTCCTTTTCATGCTCACAGACTACTATTATGAATTGGCTGGAAATTGATGCAATAAATTCAATAAGCAAAAAACTCTTGTATCTTAGGTATTTTCCGAGTGCTGTCTCGAAGAGCTGAAAGCTTGTAAATGCCATGCAGATGCATGTAATCCAAGCCAGTCTCTCCAATCGTAGGGAGATAAAGATACAGTGACCCCAATGTTAATCCTAGGTAATGTTTCATAGGCTACAAGAAATCTATAATTACGGGTTAACAGGTAACAAATATAAAATCATCTAAATCTAAATAAAAACAGAGCTCCGTGAGCAGAAACTATGATGTAAGCATTCAAAGCTAAAATATAAGAAAACATTAGAGGAAAAAATAACAAAAGAACCATACCAACCAGCCCTTTTTGCCCCTGACACCGCCCCTGATTGCATAAGCCTCTTTGAATCCGTTCTTGAACAGCAACTCAGCCACTCTCATTGAATCACCATCAAAACTACCTTACACGCAAGAAGCGGAAACAAATGACACATTAAAGACATGCTTTATGCAAAAGAAAAAAGAGACTAAATCAGAAACTCCAGTGCTTAGCTCTATAATTCAGTCGACATTCAGAAGAGTAGAATAATAAAGACGCAAAGCAGAATTTAATGCTACACCAATCTTGCCATTGTATCTACATAAAGCAGTAAATTCAAGTTCAAGTTAAAGAACTACCATGGCACTGATTATAGCACTTACTTGTCCAAAATACACAAGCTGGTATTTGCTGGGTCTTGAAAATTCTTCAAAACATTCTTCACAAACCCGCCTTCATCTCCCTCAGGAAACTCAACCTGAACCACACTCTTATCGAACATCTTCAAATTGGGAGACCCCAGCGCGACCACGCTCCTCCTGTCCCGAATATCCAAAAGCTGAGCATCCGGGTTATCCCGTAGTTTCCTAAATGCATCAATGGCAGAGACAAACTTGTACTTTCTCAAGTACTCTTCAGTAAGAGGTATAACAACAAGCCAAATGAATGTACAGCCAGCAACAAAAAATGGGTTTTTGTTGAAGAAGTCATCAATGGAGACCAAGATTGATTCCAAGTTTATTTTGTCTGAGACTTGCTCAGTTTGGGAGGTTAGACTTTCAGAAGCTAGGCAAGGAAGAGAAGTGAAGAGCTGAATGGTAGTGAAAGAGAAAGTGGTCTTATTTGACACAAGTGAGAGAGGATTTTGGAGAGAAGACTCTTTGGAAAAAGTGAATTTGCTTAGATGAGAATTGGGTTTGGAGTTGGTAGCAGGTTTTAGGGTTTTAGGGTTGTTTTGGATGGGTGGAGAAGAAGATAGTAAAATGGAAAGAGACTCCATGATCGCCATGAGAGGACAGAGGAAGAGAGATGAGATAAGGGCGATTGCCCATGGACTGGGCCAACAAGGATAAAGGACCGGTGCTACGACTTGAGATTCTGAAATGGGCTGTGGTTGATGGGCTGGACTTGGCAATGAACAAATCGACACAACAAACCATGTTCTTAAATCTTGATTGGGTTTTTATAGTGTCACTTTGTATCGAAATAAGAGTTTGTTCACGGTAGAATGTGTTTTTTAAAATTTTAAAAAAAAATTATTAATTTTTTTTTAATATTTTTAAATCATTTTGATATTTTGATATTAAAAATAATTTTTAAAAATTAAAAAAATATTATTTTAATATATTTCTAAACAAATTTATTTTAATATTTTAATATATTTCTAAACAAATTTATTTTAAATCATAACTTACCACAGTACTAAAGGCATCCTTAACCTTAATTAATCATCCTTAACCTTAATCATTAATCAAGTTGGTAACTAATAGTGATTTGTTGATCCAAAATTGGTTTGGGACAGTTTTTTTTTCAAATGAACTTTGATCCAATTAAATTGTTATGGAAAAGTGTTTTTAAAAATATTTTTATTTTTAAAAATTCATTTAACATCAATGTATAAAATCATTAAAAAAATAAAAATTTAAAACAAAAAAATAAAATAAAAATCTTCAAAAACATTATTTAAATAAAAAACAAACACACTTTTCGTAGTGACCTGAACTATTATCCGGGTTAGATCCCAGGAGTTCGGGTGAGTTAGAGAAAGAAGGGAGCTGAGAGAGGGGAGTAAGCTTCCCTACAGTTGAAGAGTGAAGTGGGGGGCTGGAATCTAGATGGGCTTGTCATTCACGATATTAGCTAGCAGAAGCAACAGCTGGTTGCTGCTTTTTCTCCATTGAAGTTATACAATGGAGCTCATCGCTCTATCCCTTTTTTACTCATGTGTCTCCCAGATTGCTCCACTTCATGCACACCTTAGTCATCCCCAAATTGATGTGTTCAAAGGAATTTTTTCGTAAAAAAAAGAGAGCTGGAGAGAACAAAACAAGACAGAAAATTGTAAACAGAAAATACACAGAAAACAGAGTGCATATATTAGAGGATCAAATTATCTCTAGTACAGCAAATTAACAGAGCAGGGTTTTTTTTTTGGGTTTTTTTAGATACTAAATTCATTCATACAACATCAACGAGCTGAAGGGTTAAGGCTAGCAGTTAAAATGAGGATCAAGGTCACCTTTTCGCCATCTTTACTAACTAGTGAAGATACGGGGTCTGATACTGGTAGCCATTTCCAAAGTAGTTGCCATGACTGGGAGAGAAGTTGTAAGTCGCAGAACTCATGAGTGGGGGAACATGGTTGTCAGCGGGTCCAGAGTAAATATATGGTCTGTCATACACGTACTGTGGGTACCTATCAGGTACTCTGGGATAGAAAATCTTCTCAGGAGCATTGTTAGTGACGCGGGGCCCACATCCGACACCGCTGGCACGAGGTCTCTTGGGTTGAGGCTTGGCAACTTCATTTGCCCTCTTCTTGTCTGCCTTGGCCTTCTCTAGCTGATGAAGGCGCTTTTGGAGGGGATCCACAGGATACTGCTCCTCAAGTTTATGTTCTTCAATGCATTTGATCACAGCCTTGAGGGCAGTCAGCTCTCGTTCATTGACATCATTCTGAAGCGATAGAAAAATCCTTAAAAGAAAACTCCAAAGTGCTCAGAAGGGATGTTTGCATGAATGTGGTTTTACAACAAAAGCCAAGATAAGGTTTCAATGGCAATTGTTCTTCAACATGTATGCATAACAAAATCATCTATCCTTTTCTGAAATCCAACTATAAAGCCCATTTTTCATGTATAGTAAGCATAAGATTTGTTATAATTCATTTGGGTGGGGAAAGGCCTTAGCATTAGCAATCTATACCGATCATATAGCAATAAGTTGGAATTATCAGACAACAAATTATGAAGGAAACAACAATTTACTTAAAATACACAACAGCACACATCAAATTGCCAAGAGATAATTGTAGAAAGGAAAGGCCAATTCAATTAATGTAGCTGAGACAGAACACGCACCTGCACGGTGGTGGGAGATGCATTTCCAGGCTTGCCTGGTGAAGCAACTTTTCTCGCCTCCTTCAAGTATGATTTCAGTAGAGGTACTGGTGAGAACTGTTCCATCAAGTCAAAAGCAAAAGCCAAGTTAACTGCATCGATTTGCCTTCCACTATTCACCAGAACTTCAATTACACCTGAAGAATTGATGTGTAGGAGAAGTTAAAATGACAGAATGTCAATGAGCAATAAGAAGTAGAAGAATTGACAAAACAAAGGAAACAAATAGCTTCTATACTCCTTGTAGTTTGCAAAAAAATTATTTGTCCAAGGCATGAGCTTAACAATTGAGCAAAGGCCAAGAAGATCCATGCAAGGTTGCTTTATATAAGAATCCAAAAAAGGAAAATTTAGATGCTTAGGTTAATAATACCAAAGTGAAGTCATTGAATCATCACAATTCTAATCTAACACGGCAGTTTCATATTTTCTCTGCAAGGGAAGATTTCATATTCTCTTCAGTAATAAGGTTTTTAACACGACGTGCCACAATTTCTGTGCATCATCTACATTTTCAAACTTAAACCATGATATGCTTCCTGCTACAATGATTAAAGTGCAGCAGGATTTCAACAAACCTGGCATTCTCTCTGATAGCCCAAGAAATCGACATAGTTCTGCTGCTTGGCGACGACGAGAAACCATTGGTATTAGCCTGGATATTTCTTCCACATCAAAATCAGAAGCAATCCCAAATGTGGCCAGAAGTTGCAAAAAGGCATGTGCCTCCAAGGAGTTCCCGTTGTTAGCATCCACATCCAAAGAGTCCAATTTTGGCTTCCACTCTTCAGCAATTGCCTTTGCCTGATCTTTAACATCTTCTGAAATTAAGGCAGATACAGAAACGAGATCTGTATACATTAGCAAAATGCTAAGGCATTCCATCAACATGATACAGGTTCGGCGGAGACCCAATAAGGTTGAATCTTTCTTTCCATCAACATTTGCCACTTCCTTGGGGTAGAAATCTTCGAGAGAGTCCAACACCAACTGGGCTGGGTTTACTGCAGCCTTCAAAGCAAGTGGGATTTCCTCCTTGAGGACAGCAAGGTTCTTACGGTTATCAGATATAAATTTGTGCAGTCCTTCTGAGTCCATCTGTTCACATAGTTTGACTAACTGTGGATACTCCAAATTTCCATTTTCAGAAGGATCTATTATTTCTCCTAAGTTACTTTCAGCAGTCATGGCATCAGGTGGTTGGTCATCAATAGTTGGTGACTCACATTGGCCATCATAAGGCACAGCAGCAGGTTCTGCAGATGATACTTTCCTGTGCTTCTGTAGAGCATTTGCAATGGCAAAGACAGCAGCATCTTGTTTCTCTTGGAGCTTCTCCAATGAAGCTTGTTCCTTGGCCATAACAGCAGCTTCCCGCTTCTCTAATATTTCCCTGGCTCTCCTAGTTTTGGTTTCATACTGCTTTTCTTGATCTTCCAACTCATGAAACCGCCTCTTCAAAGATCTTTCAAGCCCATGGAAATGTTCCTCAAGTTCTTTCCATTTCAGGTTGAGTGTTACAGCCCGGTGACTTTCAAGTTCAGCAAATGCTTTCTGAAGTTGCTGTATCCTAGACGTTGTAGAGTCCATGAGTGTTGCAACTGGTTCAGTATCTTCCATAGCAGAAAGCTGAGGAGGAAAATGAGAGAAATGATGTTAGAAAACAAAAGAAAGGTTATTTATGATATTTTTTTCAGAAAAAGGACGTATATTGACAACTATCATACACATTAGATGATGCAGATGGCTTTCTGATAAACAGAACAGATCAATGCAATGCCCGAAGAAACAACCAATCAAACTACAAGGAAACAATAAACTGGAGAAAAAGAAATACATGTATCAAGGTTCACACGAAATGACAGGCCAGGCACTTACATAAAGTTGCTCATCAGTCATCATACTAAAACAGTAGCAACATTTCTTTCTAACATCTTTGAAGACCAAATTATGAAATTTGATGTCAGAATTCTGCAAGTTTTGGGTATTAAGTTCTACTCTAGGGTGTTACATGCCTACTCGGTCATGTGAAATAAACAACATGTACAACAAATGCCATGGCTAAATTCATGAATCACTGTAAACTGGACACTGACATCAGAACTACCTTCCATACACAACCAATGCCAACACACTGACTTTCAGGTTTGCTATAATATGCATTGGGTAAGTGTATATATGATAGTCATAACATGTAAGTCCCCCTTACACAGCAGATTTGGAACAAAGCTGCTCCCATCCACAGACGCAAACAATCTGAGGAAGTAAAAACAGAGAAAAAGATAGAATACATCATTCCAACCATTGCTTCTGATGCACTAGAGGGGAACCAGACTCAAACAGAGCATATAGTTGTTGTCAAAGGAGTTTTTTCTTCTATTATCATTTTTCAAGACATTTTATTTGACCAGGGAACGGAAGGATGGCAGCACAAAAATCATTATCAAAGAACTTAAACAAATGCTGATTTGAATTTGAGGTTGGAGGCATTGTGCAGGAACAGGCCTACAAACTTAAACAGATAGCTTTCCAAAACTATTATAAACTAATTTGAAACTAACAATTTAAAATCATTAAAGCACCAAGATAGTAGATGGAACCATCTAAGGCGCTTTGCTAAGCCTCATTTCTTATTCTCTTTGAACTACAAGGAATTTATTGAATGAGATAAACCAAAAATCCTTCGAATGATCCGCCATGCTAACTCGGTGTCAATTTCATTAGAGACTACAAATCCAAGTGAATAGAAAGTAACAACAACCCCACAAAAAGCTTTGTTAGAAAGAAATATAAAGCCGTGCCAAGATTTTATATTACTTTTTAACACATTATATAAACAATTACAGGCCAATCTAGGTTCATAAAGTAATTTGTGTAACCTAAAATGATGACACACGAAAATAACATTACAATCTCTATGACACATCTCTTCCTAACCAGAATTGACAGTACACGGGAAGATCCAGTAAAGTCTTTGGTCGGACATACCCTGAAACATTAGGGAAAATCCATATTTGGATCACTTTTTTCAGTGCTTTAATGGTCTAGCACAAATTGTAAAGGTCTTACAATTACATATCAAATTGAAGTAAGAAAATGTTGCCCACAATTTCATTTTTCATGCGCTTGAATGCCAAACAACTCCACAACAGAAGTTTAACACCTCGGTCAGTAGTCTAGCGTGTGATTAAGTTAAATTCAGTACACAAATGTCTACACACACCACCAGATATCTCGAAACTCTAAACAGCATTAAGTTAAACCTCCGAAACGTTTAAGACTTGAAACCCAGTATAGTAACAGTAAGCGAAAGCAAACGCCAGCTCAAAATATATCAGACAAGCAAGAGGGCTTACCGCTGATTCTGCTGCACACTGAAATCGACCCACAAGTAAGAGATGGTGCAAAATTAGACTAACAAGACGCCTGGAAACCTGAAGAAAAAAAGCCTTTACCATCAGAAAAACAAACAGAAACTTCAAACCCTGATAGAGTAACAGTTAATCGTCTTGCAAGTATAAGCACATCTGAGCTGAAAGGGTAGAAATTCGAGAAATTCCAGAGCTAATTTTGGTGCAAATAAACAAAGGCGATCTAGAAATAGTATTGTATCTAACAATCTAGAGAGATGAGAGAGATAAGAGTTGAAATAGTGAGTTACTTGCCTGGGTGAAATCGAGCAGCGAAGCAATCAATCCATGGCGGATTGGATTGGATTGGATTGTTTTGGGTGTGGGTACGGCTAGGCTAGCTTTGGCTGCTAACCCTTCAATCCCTAGAATAGAAATGAAAGAGAGGAAAGTTAAGAGAGGAGGGGGCAGGAAAAAGGCAGTGTGTGATATCGCAGCCTTCGCTTTTTCTTGTCCACTCCCTTTTTTGCTATTTGCACTACTATGTGTGCTTTGTCTTCACGTCTAGTGGACACAATGCTGTCAAACTCGATGTCGGGAAAAAGACATATTTAGAGTTGGGTAAAAATTATTTTTTAATTTTTTTTTTAAATAAATAAATATATATATATATATTAATATGATTTAAAAATTAATTAAAAATTAAAATTTTCAAAAGCATTGTTGAGTAACTATATCATGGCATGTCCCGGGTAAAAACCTAGATTATAGAGTTAACTTATAAATTATTGGATTAATTTATGTAAATTAAAATAATTTCCTTATTATTCACATAGTCAAATTTAATCAAGTCAAATAAATTACTAAAAATTAAATTTAATCAACTAGGTTATAGTAACTAACATATTTTTAGATGTAGATTAAGTATTTGTTTAGAAGTGTGTTTATAATTATAGTTTAAAGTGTTTTTTTATTCAAAAATACATTAAAATAATATATTTTTTATTTTAAAAAATTATTTTTAATATTAACATATTAAAATAATATAAAAAAAATTAAAAAAATATAATTCCAACCCTATTATCTAACACTGCCTAAATTCTAGACTGTATGTTTTTTAATTAACCTGTCCCGGCCAATTTTACCAACCATAATCTCACCTTTTTCTTTTTTTACTGTGCTAGTTATTTAATTTTAAGTTTTTACTGTGAGCGTACAGTGGAGAGTGCTCCTGCGTTTGGATAATCTATTTTTTAATTTTTTTAATAAAAAAAAAAGTTGTGGACCAACATTATAGAGTGAGGATATTTTGTTAAATAAAGTTTTGTTAGCAACCCAAATAAAGTAATTAAATGTTGATGGCCGGAATAAATATTTTTCAATTGAGCATGGTTGATTGGGCTTTATAGTTTATTTGGAATTATAGTTGGAGTTATTTTTCAAAAATTATTTCACTTATAAATATATTAAAATAATATGTTTTTAAATAAATTTATTTTAAAAATCAGTGTATCAAAATAATCTAAAAATACTAAAAAAATATTAATTTAAAGCAAATAAAAAAATAAAAAAATTCAAATTTTTTCAATAATACTTTTGAAATGTAAAAACAAATAGGGTCTAAAAATTTCAAAAGGCTTGATGGATAGGACTAAATTCAACACTTGGAAGGACAACAAGGACCAATTTGTAGAAAGCCATGACAAACTTTACAGTTTGGAAAGTATTTTGGCATCATATTCCATGGAATTGGGCATTTTTACTGGGGTTTAAATTGTAGATCGTTATTTAGGAAAATAATATTATAGCAAAAACTATATTGTTAATTAGTTTAGTTTTTTATCCAAGCTTGTTTGGCCATTATCTGTCAATTTCAAGTTATTTCTGTCAAACTCTATTTTTTACAATTTATTTTTATTCACAACCTATTGCTTTTTGTTTTGTGTAATCTATATCTTTCATTACATCTTTCTGCTGTATTTTTTATGCAATTTACTTTCATGGTTTTATTGTTTTCTCTAGCTTTCTCCATTACTTTTCTTTGTATTTGTTTTTTTTTTTGGGTTTTTAATGTTTTATGAGGTTTTTTAATCTAAAAACCTTGAATATCATGTTCAACTTAAATTTCTCGATTCACATTCCTTTTATTTGTGATTGCGATAAAGATTATTTTTTAAAATATTTTTTGTTTTAAAATATATTAAAATAATATTTTTTTTATTTTTTAAATGAATATTTTTAATAACAGCACATTAAAAAAATCCAAAAAATACCAAAAAATAATTAAAAACTAAAAATAAATTAAAAACTTTTAAAAACACAGTTAAACCACAAAACCAAACCAATCCTTAAATTTTTTTAATCATATTCCACACACACCTACGGGGTAGTTGTTGTTTTTTTTTAAAGAATAAAAATTAATTAGTAACATAAAATTATTCAATAGAGAAGTTAAAAATCATATGAGAAAATATACGCGTTTTTTATTAGGAGTTGATGGGTCAAATTAATTCTCTCATCAAATCCCTTTAAGATTGTGTTTATTCACCGAATAAAACTAAACAAAACAATAACGAGTTGTGAAATCATCATACGTTACCAATTGTCTATTTATCACTCATTTATTTATTTTTATTTATTTGAATAAAAATTGACCAAGTTTACTTATATTTTCATTAAAATTAAAATCTTAAAGCATGATCTTAATTAAAAAAAAATCAAGTGAAGATATTATTTTTTTTTTTTGTTCTTACCTGGAAAACCTCACACCTTTTTAAAGGGTGAGACTAATTCCGTTTAAGATTTGTAACTGTTTCTTTTAATAAATACATTTTCTGATGATCGAACCTGTGTTCTTATCTTTATAGGGATATAATATCTTAATCGCTAAATCAACACTTTATTAATAATAAAGATATCATATAAGAAACAAATAAATAAATGCCATAAAATAGAAATTAGGCACTAAAATAAATTACTGAAAATTTTCTCAAACACCAATTGAACTTTTACGAAAACTTTACGCGCACACAACAAAAACACACGTATTCGTCCCATCTTATTTATCATCTTATTTGTGGAGGAGGAAAGAAGTAGAGTGTATCTTTTTTGTTTCTATTTTTCTTCCATTTGTTTTTCAATGGATTACCTTATAGCATCTAGTTATTATCCACTAATAACAAAGACGTGTCATGTTTTTTTATGTTTTATTAGGGATGAGAAAAAAACCAAAAAATTGATTAAATCGAGAAAACTGAAAAAAAAATTACTAAAAAACCGAACCGTGAAAAAAAACCGATTAGAATTTTGAAAAAAACCAAACCAAAACGGAAAAAAACCGAGCTAAACCAATTTAAACCGGTTTTTATTATAAAAACCAAACCGAACCTGATCGATTTGAACCGATTTTGGTTTTTTTTAAAAAAAATCGGTTTGGTTATTTTTTTTTATAAAAACCAAACTGAACTGAACTGAAAATGATCACTCCTATATTTTATACTTTGAAAATACAAAATTTTACTACATGAATGTTTAAAATATAAATTTGTTTTTGTTTTTTTAACTAGATACATTTTTATTTGTATTATTTTATTTTATGCAATTATATCTTTATGATTAACAAGTTCCTCAAACCCAACCATGTGAAAGAAAGAGCTTTCTACCAGCACAAATAGGTTTATTCCAGGAGTGAGCAAAAAAACTGGAAAACCGAGAAAACCGAAAAAAAAAACCGAAAAAACCGAACCGTAA
The DNA here is from genome assembly GCA_019202695.1 of Populus x sibirica. Taxonomy (NCBI): domain Eukaryota; kingdom Viridiplantae; phylum Streptophyta; class Magnoliopsida; order Malpighiales; family Salicaceae; genus Populus; species Populus x sibirica. The sequence continues at coordinate 372,352 of JAGMVL010000092.1, forward strand.
AAAAAAACCGATTAAACCAATTAGAAAATCACAAAATATTTCCGGTTCGGTTCGGTTTTGGTTTTTAAAATCTAAAACCGATTGAACCGAACCGAACCGGCCCGGTTCAACTAAGCGGCTCTTGAAAAAAAAAAAGAGTATAAATAGCATATTTTCTAACCCTAACCTGAACTTAAATCACTATTCTCACTTTCTCAGCCGCCGCCTCTCCCTTCTCTCTGCCTCTCATCTCTCAAAAGTTTTGTGCATTGTCTTCTTCTCCATGCTCTCTGCTTCTCATCTCTCATATCTCAAATCTCTCTCCTTCTCCTCCAAGTTCTCTGTCTCTCATCTCTCATCTCAGACGGCGTGGGAATATGCAAAGAAAGGTTTAAGAATTCCAGTCTTGAGGCTATCCTATTACAAAATTTTGTAAGTAGTGTTTGAAATCGCTTCTTGAGGCTATCCTAGGCTTTCATCTAGTTCCAACGATTCCTACTTCTAACCACTCTTATTTCACACTTTTTAGGAAATTCCAAAACCCAGGAAGAAAGGACACTAAATCAAGATCTATTCTAATTGAAGGGGTGTAATGGCACCCTAAGCTCATTGAGCTTGAAGAACAGGAAAGAGCGGACTAGCTAACCTAAGCGCAAAGAAAGCGTCATGACCCGGGGATATCTTTTTTGTTTTGTTTTGTGTATTCTTTTTGTGGGTTTAACTTCGGGCAAGGATCTATCAAAACAAAAATTGAAGTTGATTTTCTGGAAAATGGAAGCAAGTACAAAACAGAAGTGTTGAAAAATGTTGTCGATAAAAAGCCCAGAAAAAACTCAACCGGAGTAATTTTGGTTTGAACCGGTTTGGAAGGGAAAAAACCCGAACCGAACCGAACTGAAATTAATCGGTTTGAACCGGTTTTCGGTTCGGTTTGGTTCCAAAACTAAAAAAAAATAAAATCGGTTTGGTTGTTTATTTTGGTCCAAAACCGGACGGAACCGAAAATGCTCAGCCCTAGTTTATTCAACTAGTTCAATTATACTATTTCATGAGGAGTAATTTGAAAATGGCAAGAACAAATATAAGATCATTGCAAGGCATTATTTATCACGTGGCCAAAATCGGACCATTGATGGTTCCAACTTCAATTTTGTGTCTCACGATGTTGTTGCAGCAATTTAATTTTTTTTTTACCAGCGATTAAAGATATTATTAAATAAGTTTGAACATTAATTAAAATTATTTTTTAAAAGATAATTTTAATGGCATGGTTGCAATATTGATGAATTTAGGAAAATAAATTTTTATGGCATGGTTATAGCAATCATTTTCAGCCACAATCGCATTATATTACCAAACAGAAAGCCTCGTTAGCATGGTAATAAAATACCATACAACTTAAAATTTAGGTTGACGAGTTGACCTTGTTTTATTGATTTTTTTAATGAATTAATGTTTTTTTTTAAATTAAAATAATATTATTTTAAATAATTAAAAAAAATACCTGGACTCAGTTCAAAAATAAATTTAATTTAAGCCAGATTCTGAGTTAACAAATTACTAAATTTATCGACCTAATTGGATCGGATTTAATAAGAGGAGAAAAAAAAAAAACCGGCAGGAATCCAATGGCAAAGGAAATTACATTAAATAATGCTTATGAAAAATACAATATTAAATAGGAGGAAAAAGAAATCAACTAATCAAGTCAAAGAAACTGAAAACGCCGAGTCCTTGCACTCGCAATTACATGGATTAAGCTTGGAAAAAATGGCCGTCCTTGGTTGACCCAAGAAAACGAGTTCACAATCCCCTCCATTTCTCAGTTTCACACGCCTTAAAATTCATTGCTTTCGCGTTTAGCCATCCGTATTCATTTCCTGCTTGCTCTCTTCTATTAATCCTGTCATATATTTACAGACCTGATTGATTGTCACTGTCCTTTTCTTCTTTTTCTCCGTGGAAAAACCGCTGCTTCAATATTTCTGCCATGCAAAAAATTCTCAAGCTTGAAGAAGTGTTTTCTTTGATCTCTTCTGGGGTTGAGGGGTCGTGAATATCTTTATCATCAGGTGCGTCTTTTATTGTTTTTATCGACATATATATCCAAGTCAACCCATCTGGGTCACTGTTGGTTTTCAGTTTCTCTGCTTTACTTCTTGTTGCTACTGCTGCTGCTGTTGATATCTCTATCTGTTGTTATGGAAGCTGATTTTTTTTATGTGGGGTGGACCCTGAATTTTTGCTTCTTCCTTGCATTGATCTTGACTTTGTTTTAGGTATTACTGTTATGGAAGCTAGGACTTTGTGGATACAGTTAGTTTGGAGCTCTGATATATGCAACTTATAGCTATCTGGGGTTTTTTATCATTCTCTTTTTGACAAGAATTTGAGGAAATCTTCGTTGAAACGATGTTGATCAGTCGAGTTTTTAAGGTAGTTGTTGTTAGTTGCCTTTGGTTATTGCTTAGCTGTAGTCTGAGCTATGGCACCGAAACTGATATTGCTTGCTTGAAGAGCATAAAAGATTCTCTTATAGACACTCGTCATTACTTGAACTCTTCATGGAACTTTGAGAACGCTACCGAAGGATTCATCTGTACCTTTCTGGGGGTGGAATGTTGGCATCCTAACGAGAATAGGGTCTTGAACATCCGACTTCCGGATATGGGTCTCAAGGGCAGGTTCCCTCTTGGTCTTACAAATTGCACCTCCATGACGGGCATAGATCTCTCTAGCAACGAGCTCTTTGGATCAATTCCACAAAATATCTCTACAATAGTTGGTTTTGCCACGTCTCTCGACCTCTCTTCCAACAATTTCTCGGGGGAAATTCCATCAGGTCTTGCAAACTGTTCCTTTCTGAATATCCTTAAGCTCGACCACAACAAGTTGACAGGCCAGATTCCTGGACAAATTGGGTTTCTAGATCGCTTGAAAACTTTTAGTGTAGCTAATAATCTTTTGTCTGGGCCAATCCCAAGTTCTTTCAATTCCATGACCTTCACCGAAGAAAATTTTGCAAACAATCCGGGACTCTGTGGGAAGCCTCTTAGCCCTTGCCCGTCCATTTCAAAGAAAACCAACACTGGAATTATTGCTGGGGCAGCTGTTGGCGGGGTTACCATTGCAGCAATAGGTGTGGCAATTGGTATGTTCTTTTATTACCGTAGAATGTCTATGATGAGGAAGCTGAAGAAGGATGATGATCCCGAGGGGAATAAATGGGCTAAGAGTTTAAAGGGAGTAAAAGGCATCAAGGCAAGTTATTCTAACACACTTCTTTCATTCTTTTTATTTTTATTTTATCTCTTCAAGTCAGTTGAGATCCTGTGTTCTATGTTGAAAAATGCAATGACCATCCCTATATTCCTTCTTGGCATACTTGTGGACTTGCTATGTGTTGATTAAGAAGATTTTGTGATTCCAGGTTTCCATGTTTGAGAAATCAGTTTCTAAAATGAAAATGAGTGATCTGTTGAAGGCTACCAATAACTTCCACAAAGAGAATATCATCGGGACAGGAAGAACAGGGGCTGTGTACAAAGCAGTGCTAGAGGATGGGACTCCTCTTATGGTTAAGAGATTGCAGGATACTCAGTACTCGGAAAAAGAATTTGTATCTGAAATGGCTACTCTGGGGAGTGTGAAACATTCTAATTTGGTTCCTCTTTTAGGTTACTGCGTGGCTGATAAGGAAAGGTTTCTCGTTTATAAGCATATGCCAAATGGCACTCTCTATGATCACATACATATTGCAGATGAAAGCAGGAAGCCAATGGAATGGCCTCTGAGACTCAAAATTGGTATAAGGGCAGCAAAAGGATTTGCATGGCTCCATCATTACTGTAACCCTCGCATCATCCACCGAAACATAAGTTCCAAGTGCATCTTGTTGGACGCTGATTTTGAGCCGAAAATTTCTGATTTTGGACTGGCCAGGCTAATGAATCCAATTGATACACATTTGAGTACATTTGTGAATGGAGAATTTGGGGATTTGGGTTATGTTGCTCCAGAGTATGCAAGAACTTTGGTGGCCACTCCAAAAGGGGATGTCTACAGCTTTGGAACTGTGCTGCTTGAGCTGGTGACAGGGGAGAAACCTACCCATGTGGCTAAAGCTCCTGAAAGCTTCAAGGGGAGTCTGGTTGAATGGATCACACAGCTTTCAAGCAATTCTCAACTTAAAGATGCTGTAGACAAATCTTTGGCGGGGAAGGGTGTTGATAATGAGATTTTCCAGTTCCTTAAAGTTGCATGCAATTGTGTATTGCCAACGCCCAAAGAGAGGCCCACTATGTTCGAAGTATATCAGCTTCTAAGGGCAATTGGGGAGCAATACCATTTTACCACTGAGGATGAGATTCTGATGCCTTCAGATGCTAGTGGCGCTGATTATATGGAGGAACTTATTGTTTCTCGAGAAGGGAGGGAAAATTATTAGAAAGGTACGAGGTAGATAGGGTAATACTTCTTGCATAATTTATATGTATTTATCTTTTGTTTTGTCTGTTTTAATAAATTCTAATATTCACATATGTGCTTTATTATTATTATTATTATTGCACTCTATTGCGTGGTAGTGTTTGGTTATATAGATGAATACAGTGGAGACAGGTCTCTTGTACTTCCTATTTGTTTTGAAAAAATTCACTCCCAAACCATGTTAGAGACAATCTTGGTCTCTCCAACTAAATATGTTTTTGTCTATTTTATCTTGGGATACCAACCAATCGCATCCTTAGTAATGGGTAATACCTTGGGTTTGCCAGTTTGAGTCTCTGAATGGCCACTTTGTGCAGAAGTGCTGAAAACATGATCATCTCATAATCATCACGAGGTGTTCCACTTTTGTGGGATCTTAACTAAGTAATGGCCTTTTCTCTTCCAATTAAGAAGTCACATTCTTGCCATCAACATATCTATCTAGCTCCATTTCATTGCTGTATCATTAAAATAGTTCTCAATATCGCAATTTTGTTTTAAGAGTGTCCTTTACTTTCATGGGTTGAGTATAGGATTTCTCATCACAGGTTGTTCCACAGCCCGTGGAAGATGTAATAATTCCATAATTGTTCTTGGAATTACTATCTTGTGTATTAAATATGCGTCCCTTTCTTTCTCAGATTCATGTTAGCTGTGCTAATAGCCTTTGAAATATTATGTTGAGTTCTGCATTTATTTGGATGGTGACAATCACTCTTAAACAGGCTTAATTGCAGTAACCGAGTTGGTAAACAGTTCTCTGTGAGGAACTCATCCTTCCCTTAGATTATGAAATCTGTTGAGATAGTAACCCGGGATCACAGTTCTGCATGCCTTGTTTAGTTTCTCATTATTCACAGTTGGCGTTCTGCTTCTTTAGATCCCCTTTTTCAATCATGAATGTTAGAAGTGCAAGTGAAATTTTGTTCTGGTGGAAAACATGGTATTATGTTGCCAGTTACGTTCACGCCCCTGAAGTAAATATTTTATCTAGCACTTCAAATTCAAAGGAATGAATCAGTTAATCACAATGAGATGCCAATAAAGTTTTCAGAGATTTTATAAACTCTGTAATAGATGGGATGGCACCATGTTCAACAGCTTGGAACACTTGTCAACCTGTAGCATTTTCACCTTGCTTTACCATGCATTCCTGAACTCCGGATGATCAGAGATGAAAAGGTGTTCTAAACTGCAAAATGGCACCTGAGGTGCGTTTTACAACGTGTTAGGGAAGTATTTCATCTCATAGCGACCACTGATCGATATAACTCCTGATAATCAGAGATGAAAAGGTGTTCTAAGCTGCAAAATACCACCTGAGGTGCGTTTTCCACTGTGTTAAGGAAGTATTTCATCTCACAGCGACCCCTCATGGATATAGACTTCGAGTCGTCGATTCATTGATATATCCTTCAATACAGCAAAACCCTATTAAATGTACACTACCGACTCTGAGTACCAAGTCCTTAACGCAACCCGGCAGTGGAATTCTTGTGTCGTGTGGGAGATTCGAGCATCGTTATGATAACTTGTTCGAGACCCAGTCTTGAGCTGGGAAAAAATAATTAACATCATTTTAGATAAATTTTTTAAAATCATCGATCAAGTTTCACCTAGGTTTATCATTCGAGTTTGACGAAGTTAACTTGACGTCGGACTGAATTGATTAACCGAGTTAGATAACTATGAATTCGAGGCTCGGGGCTCTTGAGAATGACTGAGCCTTTATATCAGACATATCTGCTATTGCTGTGTCATAATTAGTTAGGTTTAGAAAGGGCATTTCATTAGGATACGAAATCGAGACAGGACTTGTTGCTCAGAAACGCTGCCATTGCTCCCTGTCCTTGAATCTCCTTCTACTTCAGCACCCCATTGCCAAAAGCTACGGAGGTTGGAAGTGATCCCCGAAGATAACAGCTCGAGCTCCCAACAGTTAGTTAAATAAAACAACCTTAAGCATTCGGTCGGCCAAGGCTGCGTTGTTTTACACCCGTTTTTATATTTATGGCGAAACAAATCCTTGGTAACAAATTAAATTATATTTTATATTGTGAAATACATAAAAAAATTAAGTTTGAAATGTAAATTTTATATATTAGTTTTTACATATTTTTTTAATTGAGTTTTGTAAAACTCTGTTTGTTTTTGCGTTTTAAGAGTATTTTTTTTAAAAAAAAAAAAAACTTTTTTTTGCTTCAAATGATATATTTTCAGATCATTTTAATGCGCTGATATCAAAAATAATTTTTTAAAAATAAAAAAATATTATTTTGATGCATTTCCAAGTAAAAAAACACTTTGAAAAGTAATCGCAGCCACACTTCTACCAAACATTTTATACATATTTTTTGCTATATATAAACTTCAATCATAATTTTTATCAAACATGTATTTAAATTCAACCACCACTGCTAACTATACTTTTTTAAAATCACAATAACAAAAAAATACCTAAAAAACAGATACACTCTAAATCATGGGCGTTTGGTTGGAAAGACAACGAGCATTCAGTTTATCATCGTTCAGCCAATTAGTATTTAATTGGTCTGCACTAAGCAGCGAGTTGTAGCAAAAAAATTCTAAAAAACAAAATTCTAAATGCAACAAGAAAAAAACAAAACATTAATAACATGTTTTTATTTAACTATATTTTTATTTAATATTAAAATATAAATATATTGGTCCTGGGCTGACATGCAAGAGCATGGAAATAATTTTGAAAAAACCAAAATAAAAAGCTTAATTCTCAATCAAATAAATGTTAAAGAATAAAAGTTGTGAAAAATAACACTCAACTAAAAAATTATTAAATGAACTCGAGTCAACCAAGTAAACTAATGATGCAAGTTATGTATATCATTGGATTCAATAAAAAAATTTATATTAGAGATTATTTTTTATTTAATTATACAATGATTAAAAAAAACATGAGAATTTTTTTGCATTAAATATTTTCTTAAAAGGAAAAAATTGTGATAGATGCTTGTGGCTGAGATAACAAAAGTAAATCATAGATAACAAAGAGTGAAATTGTTTTTTTTATATATATAGTTTTAAGTTAAATTAAAAAAAAATCGATAATAAATGGTGAAATTATATTTTTAAAAATCAAGAAACAAAAAAAGTATTAAAAAAACTAATAATAGCTTGAATGTTGTGAATGAACTTATTAAACTTATGACCCGATACTTAAACTCTACTAGATTCAACGATTTCTTTTATCAATTTTTTTAACCCAACAAAACTTAAAAAAGAAGAAAAAAAAGCCCAAACACACTAGGTCAAAAAAACCAGTCCAACCTACGCTCCTATGCCTAGATTTTTTTTTTAGTGGGGTGGACAACTTTTTTTTAAAAAAAAATAAGACAGCAGATGATGCATCATTTGTTTTGTGCAGAATCCAGCGACTAGAGGTCATCAGAAAAAAAAAAAGGTGTCTATTTTTTTGGGTACAAAAACTCATTTTTTTACTCTAAACACCTAGAAAACACTCTAAACATATTGATAAACATATCTATGACTTCAAAAAATAGATCAAAAATAAAAAACCAACCTGAATCCAAAAATATTCATGCACTTATATCTGCATCTTCAGGCAAGGAGAAGGATAAAAACATTTAGGCAAAACTCTTCTTATGAAATGAGACTTATTGACACCAATTTCAACCATTTTAGTGGTTGTAATTGTCATCAATGATCACTTTTTCTCTATTTGCTAGAATTCAGCGGTCTTCTATCTCTTCTTGCAAAAAAGGATAGAGGAAAATGAATTTTGATACCGAAATTGAATTTTTAAAAGCTAAAAGGACCAATTACCTGTAAACCAATATACTTTTTATATAAAATTTAAAGCCGCCATCTATTTTACCTGTCTTTTACACTTTGAATCTTTATCTTTTAATCATCTCTTAAAAAAAACATGTCATTGTATGCTAATTTAGACTCAAAAAAGCTGATTTGTGAAAAAAAAAGGATTGAAAGCCAAATTTAAAATTGAGAAAATCAATGTTACAATCAAATTTTTTAAGCTATACAACTCATGGAACTCATCCATTCTATCGATGTGTTAAGTCCATTAATTATTATTATTTTGGAGGCCCGCATGTAGGCCCTAATGAAATAGGCTAGATGGGCCTCAACAACTTATGATCTTGTTTTTTATTATTTTTTTTTAAATTTAATTAATGTTTTTTTATTTTAAAAACTTAATTATTTTTACATTAATACCTCTTTTTTTTATTTTGTTTAGAAAACCTCTTTTAAATGATGATGATATTTTGGTTATACATTTAATTTTCAAAGAGATTTTTCTAATTTTTCTATGATTTTTTTTATCTTTTGTATATATGAACTATATTATTTAAAATAAAAAATATTTATTTTCAAATGATATTTCTAATATGTATAGTTTTGCATATTATTCCTGTTTTCTTTTTGTTTTATTCAATCAATTTAATATATTTGTCTATTTCTATTATCATTTAATTAAATAAAAAAATGTCTTAATAAACAATAATTAACAAACATAATTGGGTAAATGTGTCATTTTATAAGATTAAATATTTTAATATACATCTATCTCTTGATTTTTTAAATTTTATTTTTAGGTGTCGTTAATAATTTTTTATTTATTTATTAGTGTATATAATTCTCTGTTTATTTGATTATATAAATGTATAAATTGTTTTATTTATATTTAAATTTTTTGAACTAAAAATATATTAAAAATATCTGTATATATAATTATTTTCAAGAAAACTAAAAATATTTCACTGATTGAAAGTTACATAATTAGTGGAGGAGGAGACCGTGTAGTTTTTCACCAACCTAACACCAAAAGCAAAGCCCTGCGGTAGTGTGTTTGTTTTTTAGTTAATTTTTAAAAAAATAAGTTTTTTAAAATTGTAATTAGATATGATTAGTTGAATTTAAATATATATGTGATAAAAATTATGGTCGGGGTTTATGTCTAGTAAAAAATATATATAAAATATTTGGTTGTGATTACTCTTCAAAAGTGTTTTTTATTTAAAAATACATTAAAATAATTTTTTTAAAAAATTATTTTTGATATCAGCACATCAAAATAATTTAAAAATACAAAAAAAAATTTAAAGTAAAGAAAAAAATAAAAAATTTAAAAATTTTAAAAAAATATTTTTAAAATATAAAAACAAATAGAGTTTTATGAAACACAATTAAAAAAATATATAAAAATCACTTAAAAAAACTGTATTTCATACTTAATATTTTAATTAATTCCACAATATAAAATATAGTTGAGTGTATTACCATATACCTATCTGCGTTTTCTACACCGCGCACACAAAAGCCAGACTATTAAACAAACGCAATCTTTGATCTAGGAATCAAAGAACCCATTTGAGGAATCCAATTCCCAAAATTTAGAAGGAAAGAAAGGAAGAAATGGAATTCAATTCCTCCTCTCCAAGAACCATCCCTGTCGTCTCCACATTTGCCAACCCCTTTGACAACAACTACGACGACACCAATTCCCTTACTGGTGTCAACGGCCAAACACGGAAGCCCATAGCTTTATGGCCAGGGATGTACCATTCACCAGTAACCAATGCTCTGTGGGAAACAAGGTCCAAGACCTTTGAAAGATTTCTCGACCCTCCTAAAGATGCACCTCCACAGAGTGAATTGTTGACAAAAACTTCAAAACAGAGCCGTACTAGTATCTTGTATAGTTTCTCTGCTGATCATATCCTAAGAGAGCAGTATAGGGATCCTTGGAATGAGGTCAGGATTGGTAAATTGCTTGAGGATCTTGATGCTTTGGCTGGCACCATCTCTGTTAAGGTACTCCAATTCTTCCTTTCTTTTTTATAATAACAATAAAAAAATAATATCTGGGTTGTGCTTCAAAGTTAATTTTCTGAACTGGGTTTTCTGAATTTTTCTGGAATAATAGCACTGCTGTTGAATTGTTGCTTGCTATGTTATTTGATGAATTTTGAGTTTCAGTGGTGTAATGTAATGTATCATGGGTTTGGAGCGTTTTGTAGATATCCCTTTTTGTTGGTCTTGTAGGTGGATTAGGCAGTAGTGAAAGTTCCAACCTTTTTCTCTGCCTATAGACCATAATTTGATTAGTCTGCAAAGCAAAATTATGCCTAATCTTTTTGATAATTTTAGAGTTAGCAATGTTGTGTGTAAATTGGGTTTTGGCTAGGACACGGGGAAAATGGATAATAGACTGTATCATATGCTTGGTTTGTTGATTTTCTGTAGATGCATTAATCTTCTATATCATAGTTTATGACGCGCAAAGAAATTTGATGTGGAATCCCCATCCGTACATTATATTTTTGGATGATTGCATTTGTTAGTTGAGTAAACTTTCAAACCTGATAATTTCAGTTATGGGAAAAGAAAAGGAACTTGTTTCCTACAATGCTTTAATATTTTGAAATGTATTGCTAGTTCATGTAATTTAGATGAAATTTTCATCGTAGTGAACCATGCACTAAATCTTCATTTCATTTTGTGATTGAATGTTTATTGGTGTATTAGCACTGTTGCGATGATGATAACACAACAAGGCCACTGCTGCTGGTCACTGCTTCTGTTGATAAGATTGTCCTAAAGAAGCCAATTAGTGTTGACATCGATCTTAAAATAGTTGGTTCTGCCATATGGGTTGGGCGGTCATCAATTGACATTCAACTGGAGGTCCTTCAGTCTACTAAAGGTAATCTACTCTGGAACTAGCTTTAGATTGAAGATGTAATGTTCCTTGACTTTTAGAGAGAGAGAGAGAATGATAGGCAGAACTGATGCTGATAGAGTGTTCTCAAGTGGGTGCCAAGCCCTCTAGATGTAGTATTCCTTGACTGGCAGAGAAAAAAAGGGTAAAGTTAGAATTGATCCTGATGGAGTTTTCTCAAGTTGGTTGAGTGTTAAGCCCCCTAGTTATACTATTAGTATGAATCTTGTAGTGATAATATGTTTTGTGTGATCATTCAATCAGAATACTTCAGCTTATGTTTTGAAGAAGTGAAGGAAGAAATGCATTCAGGATGCCAATTATATTTTATTATCTCAAACTACCTGGAAGTTTTAAAATCTGGCTTATTGAATGTGTTCTTGACAATCCAATAAAACGTCTTGTTTTTGTGCTCTTTATATTTTCTCAGTTGTTTTGCAGAGACCTCTGACACTTCAGACTCAGTAGCTTTGATAGCCAACTTCATATTTGTAGCCCGTGACTCTATGACTGGGAAAGCTGCTCCAGTGAATCGGCTGTCACCTGAAACTGAACAAGAAAAGTTACTTTTTGAAGAAGCTGAAGCAAGGAGCAAGCTGAGAAAGAAGAAGAAGAAGGTAGAAGAAAAGAAGGAATTTGAGAATGGGGAGGTAAATAGACTTGAAGCATTGTTGGCTGAGGGACGAATATTCTGTGACATGCCAGCCTTAGCAGATAGAGACAGCATTCTTCTAAGGGATACACACCTTGAAAACTCTTTGATTTGCCAGCCACAGCAAAGGAACATCCATGGTCGCATCTTTGGAGGTTTCTTGATGCATCGGGCTTTTGAGTTGGCTTTCTCAACTGCTTATGCCTTCGCTGGATTGGTTCCTTACTTTCTTGAAGTTGATCATGTTGATTTCTTAAGACCTGTGAGTGCCAGCATCTTTTCTTTCACCAGTTATAAGGTTTTTGCTTCTCTCTCATGAAATATAAGCAACTGCTCCAAACCCCTCTAGTATCATTTCCTTACATTACTGACTGAGTGTCAATTTTTGCTATATGTGAAGCTAAGACATGATTTGTTCATATATTTGTCTTGAATTTGAGACACCCAATATTCTACACAGTATTTGAAATTTAAAATGCAGATGGTGATTTCTTTGCATGGTTTGTGATTGAGTTTGTGCGTGTGTGGTAAGTCTCAGAGAGAGAGAGAGAATTCATAGGTATATATCAACTACAGAAGCTGCATACGCAAACTGCCATCTCCAAAGTCCATGCAGTCAATTTTAAGTCATAGTTTACATCAAGAAATTATGTTTGATGAACAGGTTGATGTTGGAGACTTCCTGCGTATCAAATCTTGTGTTCTTTACACAGAACATGAAGACTCAGAAAAACCACTGATCAACATTGAAGTTGTTGCCCATGTTACCAGGCCTGAGTTGAGGTCCAGTGAGGTAGGTGTCCATATTCCTTTCAGAGTAATTGCTACTCCTTAAAAACGGCCCCTGGCTAAAACTTCTACAGCATGAATTTGATACTTAATTGACACGTGAAACTTTCCTTACACATTACCTATCCTTTTGATTTGTATGTTTCCATTTGCATTTGTCATATTTCAAACAGGTATCCAATACATTTTACTTCACTTTCACTGTGCGTCGAGAGGCAAAGGCCGTGAATAATGGATTTAGGATCCGGAAAGTGGTTCCTGCAACTGAGGAAGAAGCACGCCGTGTTTTAAAGCGGATGGATGCAGAGTCCTTGGAATCCAACCAAGGCAAAAGCAAATAGGAATATATATTACAAATTCAAGACAATAAATTGCCAAGTATTTGGCAGGTGTCCAGTTCCACGCATTGGAGGGGCAATCAATCTCACTTGATATAAAGATTAGTCAAGTTTGCTATTTGTAAAGATTTCCTGATAAATATAGTATTCCTGTCACGAGGATATGAATTCCTGGGTTGAAATTTACCCACCTGTATTTCAGTACATTACTGGAAAAATAAGAAATGCTTCCCCTCCCTGATTTAATGTTGCTTTAACTGTTACTTATTTGCAAGGGAAAAGAAAATGTGATAGTAATTGCATGGAAATCTGGCTCTAACTTCTAAACATAGCAGCTCATTTTCTACTTTCAACTGAATTTAGAATTACATTAAGATTTTTTTTATAAAAAAAAACGAAGTACAAAAGCTACATAAGAGGTAAGGCTGTTAACTATATTCATTCTCAAGCTTTTTGGAGGTTGTCCTAGTTAGTCCTGTATGCACAGTAGGTAACCAGAGGTAGACTCGAGACCTAGCTTTTGATTGGGCTTAAAAAATATTATTTAGAAATTAACTCAATACAATTTAATTAAAAATTCGAATTGATAAATAATTTAATAATATTTGATTGATTTAAAAAATAATAATAATTAAAATAATATTATTTTAATTTTAAAAAATAAAAATAATATTATTTGGATTAAAATCAACCCGGTCAACCTATAACTCTACCGGTAATTGGCCTGGCCAAGTTTCATTACTATGCCTGCATGAGATTTGAAGTAAATATGATGCTTTTGCCGAACATTTGACATGAAGTATAATGAGGTCAAAGTTACTAAAACAGACAATGTTATACAGTACAGTAGAGCTTCTTCTATGTAACATGAATATATTTTGTGGTCATGACTTGTATAAACTCAGCAGCTTTCCTATAATTGAAGTTTTCTGACAAGCTTACATGATATTGCCATTGTTGACTGCGAGTCAGCATATTGCCTTGTTGCACCCAAAGAAAACCTCCTCGTATACTATCTATATGACAAGCAAGTTACAAAATCTTTGTCATGGATTTATACACAGAAGAGAAATAAATTACAGAAATCAGGCAAGGCAGCTTCCGGTCCATGATGACCCCAACCAGCCCAGTTCACCTACCATAGGCATTTTCTGGCTAAATGCAACAATAAGTTTACCCTGATAGAACCGGAGCCACGAATATTAAGGTGATTCACTCTCGTCATCAAAGGAATTATACTGTTTGCTTGCATTGGATCCAGAAAAAACCTGTGGCAGCGTTGGATTTACAGGAACCGGAAGCATTGGATTTACTGGAACTGGAAATTTAAGGGCAGAACTAACAATTGTTCGCTCATTTATCATGCCAACTTCTTTGCAGACACGATCAAGGACACTAAGAAAGTCTCTCACCACCATGAAGATTCTGAAAGGGTGAGCCTCTTCCTTGGCTGAATTACCATGGAAGTACTCTGTGATCTCCTTTACTAGCGATAAAGCAACACTTTCTTGGGCTTGAATCCTTATAATCTCCTCCTCAGCCATTTTCATGAACATTGTCATTGACTCTGAAAATTTCTGATTGCTTTCCACCATCCCCAGTTTTTCAATTAATCGCACCACCTCACTGATATTCTCGGTGCCTCTAGAAAGCTTGGAGACATCACTGCTAAGCACATCAGAATCCATAGCAGCTGCTTTCTTCACATGGGTGAGCTCTAAACTAAGACCAGAAACAACTTGCAGTCCAAGCCTCCTCCACTTGGCATCTTCACTGGAAATGGAGTTTGGAGTTTGGTTGGTACTAGAAAGACGAGCACCTTCCGTTCTTATAATTTCCTGCACAACAAAATGCAAGAGTGTGGTCTTTCCATCTGCACCCTTGACATCAACAAGCTTAAGGAGCGTGTCAAGCTTGAAGGCATGGGCATCACCCCGGTTAGTGCCAACATTCATGCGGTTCCCTGTCTTGAGCACGGCTTCTAAAAGTTTAAAAAACATCCTGCTATTTCTCAGCTCTTCACAGGCTGCCTGTAAAAGGAAAAATCAATGAGATGCGGCCTGTGACATCTCAGATCCACCAACACCATACGACCAGCTTCACCAAACAATAATGACAAGAAATCGCAGGGAATAATTTAGAGTAAAGAAAGAAGCACTGGGACTGGTGGTTGCTTTGTGAAGTAGTGCACAGAGTTTTCTATTGGATAGCTGACAAGGTAGCAAATTTAGGTCATTCGACAATCATCCACCATAAGTTCAATCAGACTATCTTGAGAAGTGAAGAGCCAAATGGATACTAAATGTTTGTAAGTTTTGATGAATTTCCAAGCGCATAAATTGTAGGCTTGATGACTACAATTATACCACAAGCAAAAAGAAGCAACAAAAATATCGAAGGAAAAGGATTAGACTACTTTATTTACCTCTAGAGTTTCAAAGGACTTCTTGAGGTACTCAACCTCGGACTCAAAATTGGCTACGTAAAGCATTGCATCCACTCGTTTAAATGCAAAGGGTACATCAAGCACTGCCTTCAGAAATTTCTCAGCATGGCCAAGCTTCGTTGGAGAATCCTCTTTGTATTCTTTCAGTTTGCGCTCCTCTTCTTTGGTAGGCGCCATCTTCAATAAACTTTCTAGAAGTTCGGTTCCAAGAGTATCAACATTACCTGCATAACAAGCGGGGCTTACTTTAGTTGCTGGAACAGTAATTCAGAAAATGGAAATGTCACTGCACGCTCACGATACAAATAAAAGAGACAAAAAGAAGAAGCTCCAACAGAAGCAGTAGTGGAGGATGGAAGAAACATATCCAGCACAAAATGACCAAATGAGGCATTTACTGAATTAGAACCACAAAATGAAAAAATCTATAAGCAGGGATAAGCATCTCCACCAGTATTTATGCCCAGGCTCTAGGTTGTAGCACTCAATACTCTATTATCCACCATTGTCAACTAAATTTAACCCGAGTTTCATTTGTAAATAGACTTTCAGAAGCAAAATTCAATGCTTTGTACTTCCGGAGGCCAGAAACAATTGAATATCTTTTACTAAGTTAAGCAAGGCAAAGGAGACTTCAGCAATAAAATACTGGTTCATCCGAACTATCAGATATGTTATGAAAAACAGCCTAGAAAGGTTATTTTCTTGCAACAAAGGAGATGCACCAAGAATTCATTCCCAGATAGAACCCGGATAAATGAAATAAACCAATAAGCAGCACAACAATAAGCAGACTGTTGGAGCATGTCTGCCATATCAATGGACATTTACCTTCTAAAAGGCCTTCACAGACTTCCTCAATTGTCACATTGAGTGCCCTGAGCAAAATTGCAATGTTCTGTGCCTTTTTGGGATCAAGTACCCTGTTCTCTCGGCTAGTTGTTGGACTAACTGAATTAGGAGTAGTTGCCTTTGGTTTTGGTGTTTTGACAACAAACAGTGTTTCAATCATTTCTTCGTTCAATCTGCAAAACACCCAATTCAACCAACCAATTCATACAGGAGAAGAGAGAATATAATACATGTTATACCAAAAAAAAAAAACTAAAAGAGCTCGTATATTTAATGTGCACACACTCATATTTCACCGTGGATTCACATAAGAAAATTACTAGTTTACCCTTAGTCGGCAAACTCACAAAGCTTGAATTTAGGGGTAGGAAGGTATTTTTTATTGAACCTATTAGTCATTATAGGAAAAGAGGGGGTTAATCAGTATTTTTACATCGTTTATCCACAATATAATTACTTAATCACCCAAAAAGAAAAAAAATGTTTTTCCTTGGGTCAAGGAGCTTTTCGGGTTTTTTGAATTTTTTAATGGGTAAAATTACTTAAATGTCCCTAAAAATAATTTTTTTTGGCTTTAAATGCAAAAACACTTTAATTATTTTGTTATGGCTTTTTTATTATTCTTATATGGGGTTTAGGAGTGATTAGGTCTTTTAATAATATTTATATATAAAATAATATTTTAATTAAAAAGTGGTTGGTGCGTGCCTAGCACGCTCCAGCAAGTGGACGTCGTCCATGCCTTTCGGGTGACGCGTGCTGCACCAAAACAACTCTGAACACCGCCGCTAGGTACGACGTTCGATGCGCCTCACCACCCCCATTACGGTGGTGAGACACGTGCAATAAAAAGATTGGCGATTAAGCTTCGTCAACACGTTTTTTCTTCCCTTCCTTTTTCCTCTCCCCCCTCCTAGAAAAACATGCTAGTCAT
The DNA here is from genome assembly GCA_019202695.1 of Populus x sibirica. Taxonomy (NCBI): domain Eukaryota; kingdom Viridiplantae; phylum Streptophyta; class Magnoliopsida; order Malpighiales; family Salicaceae; genus Populus; species Populus x sibirica. The sequence goes on from JAGMVL010000092.1 coordinate 389,569, forward strand.
TGCAAAAAAATAAAGAAGTCTAGTTATTTGTTTGTTCATTCAAATTAGATCCTTGTTCTTTTAATTACAAAGTATTTGGTCTTGAGTCATTTATTGAATTAACCTTTGATTTTTATATCAAATTCGATCCTCATTCTTTTAATTGTAATGTATTTGATATTGAGTCCTTTATTGAATTATTTTTTTCAATTCTATCCCCTAACATTTTATTTTTATATCAAATTTAGTCCTTATTTTTTTATTGTTATTTTTAGTTTTTCTTATCCTTTTCTTAATTGAAATTGTTTTTCAATTTCATTCCTTATGATTTTTTTATGTCAAACTTGGTTCTCATTCTTTTCAAATCTACATTTTTTTTTTATCCTTTCTTTTTTGAATTTGTTTTTTTCAAATTTACCCCTAATTATTTTGGTTGGTTAGGAAATTTACATTGTTATTTTTTTGTTTGCTTTTTATCTTTGTGTTCCGATCGCATGATTCATGTCACAAGTTTTGAAGGTTGGACCGGATTGGTTTCGATCATTTTTAATTTTATTTTTAATTTCATCCATCATCATTGAGTTTGATGAAAATTGATATCTTTGTTTTTTTACCTTTTCTTTTTATAGAGTTATCCCGATATTATGTCTCGGGTCATTGACAACAGGTTCACCAAGTTTGACTCAGTTTTTTTTTCATTGCTTTTTAGTTTTTTTTTTAATTTGGCTCTTCAATGTTAGGTTGGTTTGAAAATTGAGCTTCATGATTCTATTTAGTTTGCTTTCCACGAAGTTATCCCAATCTCACGACTAGGTTATAGATTTGGTTTGATTTTTGCTAAAGCCGGATAATAAAAAATTTTCATGTTTGGTTCCTTCAAAGGATGTAGTTTTTAGAATTCACGTGTGTCATAGCTCAGATATACTCGAGCCAATTTTTTTTTGTTTTTTAAATTGTTTTCTTTTTAATTTTATCATTCATCATTTTGTTTGTTGGAATTGTGATTCATTTTTTTTTCTATGTAATAATCTCATTCTAATTTAATTTTTATTTTTTAACAAATAAATTGACTGAGACATTTTAAGAAAATTATAAAGATATATTTCTATAATATTAATATGCATTTATTTTTTACATTGAATTGTTTTTTTTTCCGCTATATTTGTTGTCGATGTATTATTTATTAATTTTATTATTAAATTAACTGAATTTATTAATTTCTTTTCTCTATTACTGTAATCTTAGATTTTTTTTTCATTTTTTAAATATTTACATTGTTGTAATATTTTTTTTCTAAGATAAAAAGTCCCACGATGATAGATCATCTATTTAGTTAGAACTTAAAAAAAAAAAAAAAAAAAAAAAAACACAAGAAAATAAGTAACAGAGGGTTAAGCGTCTTACTTAAAAGAGCTAGACTTGAGATGATCCCACACCATTTCGCGATCAGAGCTTGCTCTAACTTTGTCCCAGTGCAAGGGCTTTAGCTTTGGTTTAGGAGTTTCCTCGGCATCCTCAACTGTTTTAGAACCAGGTGGCAACTCAATTGGCGACGCATTGGTTGTGCTTTGTAATACAAAAGGCCTTGAGGGCGGTATAAGCGCTGGGGGCTTTGAAATTGGTTGGTCTGTTGGTGTGGATGATGCATCAACACTGGGAGCTTCCCATTGTCTTTGTGGTTGTAGTATTGATAGAGGAGGAGGAGGAGGAGGAGGAGGAGGTGGTGGTGGTGGTGGACCTGACGTAGGCTGCTCCAAAACATTACTAATTCTTGCATTTAGACCTAAAACACTAGAAGTCATTCTTGGTGATGCATCTGGGCTCTTTCTATCTGGCGAAGAAGAAGCTGAAGATAATAATGTAGGAGACATCTTATCATGATCCGAAACATACGAAATTCTGGTAGATGAAAATGAGCTCTTGGATGCTGACAATGAAGGAAACATCATCTGAATTCGACCCAAAACATTTGAAACTATTGGAGATGGAGGTGGGCTCTTCTCGAGACCTCTTTCTGGTGAAGTAGAAGCAATAGACAGTGAAGGAGACTGAGCAGTTTGATCCAAACCAAATGATATTATGAGGAGCGGGGTCTTCTCCAAAACTCCATTGCCAGGTGATGTAGAAACAGAGGACAAGGACGGAGACTGCGCGTTAAATGGAGCTGAATCGTTCAGTGCTCTACCAGGTGAAGAAGAAACTGAAGATGGTGAACTGGACGGTGTATTTTGGGACAAATTGTTATTCAATATTCTAGCTGGAGATAAAGATGGAGACCGCATAAGCACATTGTTTCGATGCGATACTCTAGGAGAAGTAGAAGCCGAAGACAGCACATTTCTAGGCGAAACATCTGGAGATGAAGCCGAAGAAGGAGATTTCCTCTCATTATCAACATCCATCATTGGTGGTGGCGGCGGCTGTGATTGAGCAGCAAGTAGAGTATGTGATTTTGGTGTGGAACTCAAACTTAGTGGCGGTGATATACTGAGAGACTGGGACCGAGAAGGAGAAGCTGAAGTGGAAGACGAATACGAGCTCGAAGAATCAATACTTTTTTCATCAAAACCTACACCAGCAGCAAACACTCTTCTAGACCCGGATCCTGTCCCGCTGGGGCTGTCTCTACCGCCTAAAGATCCTCGCGGTGAGTAAAACTCCTCCTCCTCCTCCTCCTCACGCCCATCCCTACTAGTAGTAGTAGTACTACTAATATACCCAACTTCTCCATTCCCATACTTCTGCGTGGAATTCTCCTTGTTGAGTGGTGGAAGCGGCCGGAGCTCCGGAGACTCCGGTTTCCGACGGTCCGACCCATCGGAGCTTTCGTCTAGCCTCGTTGAATTTACTAAAGTGCCCATGTAGAGAAAGTTGGAACTAGTTGAAGTAATTGATAGTTTATAGCTGTTATTACTAGTCCCAATTACTCTCGTATCTGCATTTCTGTTGCTGATATTGGATCCAGTGTAAGTCTTGTCATCGGAGAAGTTACTGCGGTTTCTCCGGCAACGAGCGTAGTAAACGATAATAGTAATGGACAAGACAATGAGAGCTGAGATGACTGCAGAGATGGCGACGAGGAGGGGTTTTTGGGAAGTGGGTTTGGGCTTGGAAGACTGGGGGAGGATAAGAGAGGAGATGTTGGCAGGGAAAGATGCAAATGTGGTAGGAGAAGGAGGGGGTGGAGGAGAAGGGTAGGAAGGGAAAAAGGGGGGTGGGTTAGGGGTAGAAGTGGAAAATGGGATTTGGGGAGTTGTTGAAGATGGCGGGGAAGGTGGGGAGGAAGATGGAGGTTCGGTGGGAGGAATGGAGCCTTCAGGGAAGAATGGTTGGTGCAGGATCCTACGGTTATGAGGAGAAGAGGTGGAGGAGAAGTGGAGGGCGGGTGCATAGGATAAGAGGAAGAATAATAATATTGTGGTGGAGGTGGACATTTTGTGGTGTCTCTCTGCTTGCCTTTTTGAAAGAGAAGAAAGGGAGAGGGAAAGGGTCGAGAGAAGGAAAGTGGAGGAGGAGGAGGAGGAGGAGGAGGAGGAGCATCCAGCTATGATTCTGCCGTTGAAGGTTTTGTGTTCTGTTTGCTCCTGCTATTAGTGAAGTGCAGAGGGGCCCTCGACACTTGAGGATGGCCTCAAAATGATGAGACTGCGTGCTTTTTGTACGTTACAAGTAAATACTGTAAGTTTTTAGTTTCTTTCCCATGCACTAGTGCTTTTTGAATACTAACCTTAAAAAAAAGTATTTCATCATATTTCAGGTTAATTTATAAATTATTAGATTAATCTAAATTAATTATTTTTATTACATTAATATTTATTTATTTATTTATTTATTTTTACCACTAATCAAATCAAATTTGATTAGGTACAATAAACCATTAAATCTCTAACTAAATAGAATAAATTTTATTAGATTAATATCTTGTTTAATTTAAGTAAAAATTTGATCTGAGTCTGATTTGAAACTTAATTTATCAGACAGGTTTAACAAATAATAAAAGCCTTAAAGTTTTTATTTCTGGAACTTTGATCTGTATTATTTTGAGATTTATTTAAAAAATAATAATAAACCTCAATTTTTCTATGCACTATGTAAAGAGTGCTGCAATATTTTTCATGAATTTTTCATTTTAATATACCGAGTCTTGGCTGCACAACGCGGTGTGTTTCATAAAAATTTAAATTTTTTTATTAAAAGTTAATATTTTTAATCATTTTAATATATTAATTTTAAAAATAATTTTTTAAAAATAAAAAAATATTTTAACAAATAACTAGAAACTCGTATTCATGAGCATATGTTTTGGAAGGTATAATGATCCCATTTTCTCTCATCCGTGTGAATGGTATAAATAGATAATTTTTTGGTAGGTGTAAACCTTTCCAACAAGTCAAACAGCGGCTCCCTTCCCCATTTGGCACGTGTGCATGGACCTTGGACGCACCGACACTTTATTGCGTTTTTTATCATTGAAAAATAATTCAAAAAACGTTGCAAATTAGTGAATAGCAAGTGTATCGTGGGAGTTAGTAATAGCGATATTAAACGTTGCTTGGCTTTCCGTGAGTTAGTTTGTAACAATGTTTTTTTAATATCTTTTTTTTTTAAATCTTAAAATAATATAATTTTAGATTAACTTGTTATCAAAATTTTAAATTAAGTTAAGAATTAATTTACTCAACTCTGATTTAAATTCTGAATTAAATATAATTTGAGAATATAGTTATAGTTATTTTTTAAAGTGTTTTTTACTTAAAAATATATTAAAATAATATTTTTTTAATATTAACGCATCAAAATATCTAAAAACATAAAAAAATAAAAAGAATTAAATATTTTTAAAATATTTTTGAAACATAAAAATAAATAATTATGGATTGGTTTGGATTTAATAACTTGATAAGATATTTTATTAGATTTTTTATAGTTATAAATAATTCAAAATATAAGAAAAATTAATTAATAGTAAATACATCATCAGAGTTAAGACACGTAGGTAGTTGTTCAACCTATGTTTTGCTAATTTAATAATAATAATATTATTATTATTTTAATATATTTTTTTTAAAAAAATCATCGTAACTTCCAAACTTTGGAAATATGTAATCTATATATTAGTGTGTACGACCCATGTCGATGCATGTCACTAATGATATTCCTTAATTTTATATTGCATGCTCATCTACATAACCATCTTTTCAAAATATTGTTGGAACCAAGATGACAAGAACTATATAATTATATATGTTTATTGTTTAGACGAGGTTGTCTTGCTCGGCACGATTGAGCCGACGGTGGTAAAATATGAAAAAGTACACGTGTTCACTTCTCACCACATCACACAACCTAGAGCAAGTCCCCCTTCATTAATTTGCTTATTATATAGTACATTAATACATTCGGTCAAATTTTGTTTTGTTTCATGAAATTGTCTCATTTTAGTGCCTCCTCGACACATTTCTATTACTTTTTTTTTTCATTTAAACTAATAGAAAAATCACATGATAAATATACATATTTAAAATAAAATTTGGAATAATTTGTTTTGTATTTTTAAGATATTACAGATAGTCTTTTTTCTAAAAAAAATTAATTTTTATACAATTATAAAAATCAATGATGCAATTATACATGGTATTAATATATTCCATCCATGCATTTTTGCTACCATTTTCCTCCTCCATCCACCGGAAACCTCTCGATACACCGCCCCTTAGAAGGGTGGAAACTATCCTCGCCAAATGCTAGTCACAGCCCACCTAACCATAAAATTTGCTTACTCTGTTCCATTCTGACATAAAAAACATGTGATTTTAAGAGTGTCGAAGCCTATAAAAACATCACCAAATAACTGAAACTCACCAATTCCAAATGGGGGCTGCATCCCTTCAAATATACCATTACAAGCAGCTAAAAAAATAAAAATATGATGTGTAGATGTTAAAAATAAATTTTAAATAAATTTTTTATTTTAAATGAATTTTTTTATGTTTTTTTATGATTTTGATATGAAAATATCAAAAATAAATTTTTAAAAATAAAATAATATTATTTTAATATATTTTTTTAAAAAACAATTTAAATTTCAAACATTCTATTCCAAACACACCTAGAATTTCACTAGCACACAAAAAAACGATAATATAACTCTTTGCATGATATTGTTGTATGTTCATTGATATTGATTGACAGTGTTACATTATTGTCTGTTTGCTGGCAGCAACAACGAAGTTGAAAAAGGTGAAGTGTCACGGAGAAGAGGAACATACGTGTCCAGTAAAACCCGTAGACTTTTGGGGTTCTTTGCCACCACAAAGACTCTGCTTTGATTCCTGATTCCCTGCAACATTTATTTTCTGGCCTCTGCTGTACATGTCGTCGAGAAGAGGAGGGACATGCGTGTACATTGACATATTAATTTGTGGACTTTATAATATGGTTAGTTTTATTTCAAACTTATATCAAAACCATTATACACCACATAAATTATATTTATTAAATTCTATCTGGCCCCGATAAATTGTTCTGAAAATTTTTCAATTTGAAACCTTATTTAGATTAACATTTATTTCAAATTTTTATTAGGTGTGTTCAGTTTAAAATATTTTTTTTTCTTAGTAATGCATTAAAATAATAGTTTTTTTAAAAATTATTTTTGATATTAGTATATAATTAAAATGATCTAAAAATACCAACAAATATTAATTTAAAACTAATAAATAAAAAAAATTCTATTTTTTTTAAATACTTTAGATAATAATGATCATTAAAGGCCTTTAAACTTGATTCAGTCAATTTAAAAAAAAATCATTAAAAATAATAATGTTTTAATTAAAAAACAAAACATTTTATTTTAGGATTATCTTGTTTTAAATCCATGATCTAAGTCTCAACCATACCCATCATTTAATATGAGGATAAATTAGATAATTATGATATATAAAGATGCTTATTGATAAAAGCACAATGTGATATAGAGATATTTATGTTTATGCGTAAAGTATTTTTAATTTAAAAATATATTTAATTAATATATTTTTAGTATTTTTTTATGATTTTAATATATTAAAATAAATAATTAAAATAAAACTATTTTAAAATAAAAAAACTATTTTAGAAAATAGCGTGAACTAATATTCCAAACACCCCTGAAAGCAATGTTTCATGCAGTATTTACCTTCTAATTTTATCTCTTTCTTTAATTACAAAACACCCTGTTCCCTCCCTGTCTCAATATTTGCAACTTCACGCTCCATCATTTCCTTTACAAACAAAATAGTACTGCTGCATGATTACGACACTCAGTCATAATTATGTATACGATACATACGGATTCTTGGCCAAGAGAGGCCCATTTATTATTTTTTACTTCAAATTAATTCTTTTTTATATTTTTGAATTTTTAAAATGTTTATATGAAAAATAAATTTTAAAAAATAAAAATATTGTTTTAATTTATTTTTAAATAAAAAATATTTTAAAAAATAAAACGATATCAAACAGCCTCCAGAGCTGTTACATGAGATGGCTACACTGCTACCAGCACATCATGCGAAGCTGCATGCTGGACTGACTTTTGCGTCTGCTTCTTCTACGCATTCACTGATTAATTTCAAATAAAACCTTTCCTTTCCTCTTGGATGAGCTATCGAACAATCAATGATAATTATTTTTTACAAGGTTATGTTTATTTTTTTAAAAAGTAGTTTTTGAAAAATTATTTTTTAAATATTTTTTTATTTATTTATTATTAGAAAAATTAATTAACGGAAAACACTTTCAAGTCAAAGAAAAATTTGGCTTGGTTTTCAAGAAAGTGTTTTCCTGGAAAATTTAGGCGGAAAACACTTTCTGAAAATTGTGAAAAATTTAGAAATGTCATATTATTTACTGATTATATCAAATTTGGTTCTCAAACTTTTGATTGCTATATATATTTTGTTTTGAATATTTATTTTTCAATTTCATCTCTTAAAATTTAATTTTTATATTAATTTTGGTTCTCATTTTTATAATTGTTATTTGTTTTTCCCTTATCATTTTTTTATTGAAATTTTTTATCTATCAAATTTAATCATCATTCTTTTGATTGTTACTTATTTTATTTGAAATAATTTATGAAATGTTAATTATTATTATTTTAATTTCTTCATCTTTTTTTGTTAGATTTGATCTCTATTAATTTGATTATTATTTAATTTATTTGAAATAATTATAAAATTATATTTTTTTTCAATTTCATTCTCATTTAACTTTTTAATTTGTAAGATTTGTTCCTTATTATTTTAATAAACTTGAGAAAAATAAAACATTAATAAGTTACTTTCCAGTTTATTTTTTAATTTATTTTATATTACATTACCAAACATTAAAAAAAAAATTCACTATTTATTTTTTTTAAAAAAATTATTTTCCAGCAACAAATAGAGCCAAAACCTTTAAGACTTTTCCACTCATATTGTAGACTTTATAAAACTTAGAAAGCACCATAAGCTTTCAGAGTGGGATTTCCAGCAGGAAAAACAGAACCGTTCCTGCTAGATTTTAGAATTTCACAAAGTGAGCCTTTATTTTATTTTATTTTATTTTACCCCTTTTTTGTCTTCTGGGCACAGCATTTCTCAAAGAAGAATCCGATCATGAAAACAACAAAAAGGAAGCTCCAGGTAACAAGCATATATACATATAGGATACCCACTGCTTCTGGGAAGCAAACGTGATGTTTTTACTGTAAAGTAAACAGCATAACATTAACACTCCTTGTACAAGGATGCTACGAGAGTGATTATTTTTTGTTTGGTTTAGTTTTTATCTATAAAAATAATTAAATTAAAATTTTATAATATATAAAAAATAAAACTAAAATCGGTTCAAACCAATCAATCTCGGTTCGGTTATTTTATATTAAAAATCAAAATCCAACTGATCGGTTTTGGTTATATTCGGATCGGTTTTGGTGCAGTGCATTTCGGTTTAATTATTTTATATTAAAAATAAAAAATTATATTGTTTTTTTTTGGGTTTTTTAGACTTTCTAATGGGCTTGGTTTCGGTTTGGTTCGGTTCGGTTTTCCAGTTTCAAGCTTATAAAACCAAAACCAAACTGAATCGAATATTTTTTAATATATTCTAATCGTTTTAATTGATTTTTTTTATGATTTAATTTTTTCAATTATTTTTTTTAATTTTCTTGATTTAATAGATTTTTCAATATTTTTTACTTACACATAAATGCTATGATCTTGAAGCTTGCAGCTTGGATAAGAACTCGTGATTGGTGTGGACTTGCTGTCTCCCTCCCTCGCTTTTGGTAAAGAGCATCTTGAAGGAATCAACTTTTTTGAATGCCCATGACAAGAGAAAAGAAGAGTGAACGGTAGCTCGATTGCTAAAGCAGTACAGTAATCAAGTTGCTAGAGATGTCTGTCACTGTCCACGCATACATAAACATACAAAAACATTGTATATAGGTTTGGGTATTATAGTTATGAAATTCGACACGAAGGGTTGATCCAATCTAGATTGGGCTCAATTTCTTTTAAAATTATCGACTGGTTGATCTAATTAAATTCGAGTAATTGAACGGGTCAAACTTATTATCTAGATAATCCAATTAAAACTTGAAGTGCAATCTAAATAAATTTTTTTTAATTTTTTAAAAGAATATTATTCTGTTTTTTTTTTTAATTTTTATTTAAAATAATATTGTTTTAATAAAAAACAAATTAACCCATGTTAAAAGCACTTGTCAGTTAACCTGCAATCCCGAGTTTTAGATCGGGTTATGAGCTAGGCTGAATTTTAAAATTAAACATGTGTATCTCACGAGTTAACCGATGATCCGAGTCCTAGACAATGTCATGAGCTGTGTGTTGATCTTACTGAGTAATGGGGGATTTACACAGCCAGAAAGTGGCATGGATCAGTGTTCTGTGTCTGGTGCTAGATTCTCGACGAGAAGGAAAGAAAAAGAGAAGGAGACCTGATTGGATTGCAGGAACAATGATTGTCGAAGGGAGTTGTTGCAAAAATGATCAAGACGGCTCCATGAGTTCCTTCATATGATGATTAATGCGTAAGAACGTCTGAGAAAGGGAGTGGATCCTAATTATTATAATACCAAATCGATCAGGATCATGGCTGCAATTCTGAGAAAGGAAGTGGACCAGACTTAATTATTTTAAGACCAAATTGAGGTGGATCATGGATGCTTATTATTACAAGTTGCACTGTTGTTTGTTTTTTAGGGCAAACAAATGTACTGTTGGTTTTTTGTTTCCATTTGCCCAATCAAGCTTATGATGGTTTATTGTCTTTTTCTCCTGTTAGTCTTCTGGTTTCTGGCAACTACAGACAAAATATTAGTCAATTAGGTTTTTTTTTCCCCCATGAAAAGATCTATTTTATAATTATCTTAATTATATATATATATATATTAAATTTATTCTTTTTTAATTTTCAAATAATAATTAAATAGAATTTAACTCCTAAACTTTATTTATTTTTATTTGAGTATCATAGACTACTTTTTGATTAAAAATATACCCTTCTATCCAGGTTTTTGTTCTTCCATTCATTTTTTTTATAAAAACAAATTATGTGTTTTCATGACATGTGTCATGTTTTTAGATCATCACTTGTATGTGATCAAGATTAATAAAATATTATATTGAATTTTATAAATAAAAAAAATTGATTATTTTTTTATAACAAACTAATTAGCAAATGTGATCGTGATCATTTGGGTTTTGTAAATCAAAAGGTACAATAATATTCGATAAAAGCAAAAATATATATATATAAATTTATTGATGAGACACACTTGATGGAGTAAATGTATATTTTTTTTCATAAGCATGCCTTTTCAATTTATTATTTTATGAAAGTTTTGATGATCTTATAAAAAAAATAGTACGATTTGTGACTCTATATCTTTAATTATTAACTTGAGTGCTAGGCATGATTTGTCAATGCTTGTTTGTTAAATCACTTATATAAAATTAATATGACTTTGGTAGAGTATGATATTTGGTAGTGATTATTTTTTAAAGTAATTTTTTAATTAAAAATATGTTAAAATAATTTTTTTTTAGTTTTCATATTCATATATCAAAACAATTCTAAAACATAAAAAAAATTAATTCAAAATAAAAAAAAATATTAAAAAAAACCGCTACTTTAATCCTGAAAATAAACAGAAGTGATAGCATTTTGAATCAGAGAGAGGGAGTGCTTATTGATTGGCATAGTGGTTGGACTTGAGTTTGACATGAAAAAATATTAAATTAATATTTTTTAGTGTTTTTTAATATATTAATGTTAAAAATAAAAAAAATTATTTTAATAAAAAACAGCTCTGCACTGTAACATCAAATACAAACTCAATGTATTTGATGCCATATAACCTAGAACATCAAATTCAAGACACGGTTCACACAAGTATAATAATCCAACCTATCACATTTTGATTGGGAAATTGAACTCAAGCCTATATTATTGAATAATTTTTTTCTTAATTATTGGAAAGTTGATCTCTGTAAGTACAGACAGTTGAATTGAATTCAATCCAAAAGGGATGAAGTTGCCGATATTTGTGAATAAGGAATAAGAAGGGAACAAATTAGCAGAGGAGGCTGTCTAGCATATTGTGTAATCTTTCCTCCTGGATTTCTCTATGAACGAACAATTCTTTTTCAATTTTGTTTGTAGAACCTGTTTTCAATTCATTAAAGAAGTTTACATTCTTGTTAGTTGATCTTTAGTTCTTGTTTTCTAGCTTGATCTCCATAACCATGCTGCAATTTTTCCTTCTCAATTATTGGAAGCTCTTAGTTATTGCTTATAGGGGTGAGCAAAAAAATCAAAAAACTGATTAAACCGAGAAAACCAGAAAAAGAATAACCGAAAAAATCGAACCGTGAAAAAAACCCGATTAAATTTTTGAAAAAATCGGCCGGTTCGGTTTCGGTTTTATAAACCTAAAACCAAAAAAACCGAATAGAATCCAAATTGAAAAAAAAAAGCCAAATAAAAAAAAACCGAGTCAAACCGGAAAAAACCGGTTTTTATCCTAAAAAACTAAACCGAACTTAACTGAAACCGGTCGGTTTGAACCAGTTTTGGTTTTTTTTAAAAAAATTTCGGTTTCATTATTTTTTTTTGATAAAAACCAAACCGAACCAAAAATAATCACCTCTAATTGCATCATTGTGGATCAGTCTATATCTGTAAATAAAAAATAAAAAATTTGATACTAAATTAAGCTTGCTCCAACTAATTAGCCGACACGATCATACGGGAAATAGATTGAGCAGGAAAACAAAAGTACAATAAAAAAAAGAAGGGATAATTACAAAAACTCTTCTGTAATTTGATATAAATTTCACTTCAATTAATGGCTTCTTTTGGATTCTGAGTTTCTTATGGTGTGGGTGGAAAAACTAGCGAGGGAGGAGGGCATGCTTGTTTTTGAAGTTCTTAATTATGTTGAGTTTGTTCGATTTGATTCCACTACTAAATTTTAGCATAATTAAAGATGTTAGGATTCACTTCCACTGGATCGATCATCTACCCAACGTGCATCATTAGATGACAATCTTCTCCTTTCAACTTTCATGAGCATGATTACTGTGATAACAGATATTTTTAAAAATATTTTTTGATTAAAAATATATTGAAATAATATATATATATTTTTTTAAATTAATATTCCAAAACAATTTAAAAACACCAAAAACAATTTAATTTGAAGCAAAATGAATAATAATAAAAATTTAATTTTTTAAAAATATTTTTAAAATATAAAATCAAACGGGCTCTAAAGATGACTTATCAACTATGTTTTCCCTATCTGAAGAGAATATGCGTAAATTTTGCTCGATTTTTTATTTTAATTAGTTTTTTTTATTAAAATAATATTATTTCAACCATGTTTTTTCTCTTTAAAGAGCATGTTCATAAACTTTGTTCCAATTCTTTTTTTAATTAGTTTTTTTATTAAAATAATATTATTTTATTTTTTAAAAAAAAAAACTGCTCTGAATTAAATCTTACAACTATGCCAGAAATATATATATATAGAGAGAGAGCATTCAGGCAGTGTAATTATGCTGTGAAGCTCTTGCTTGTTTCTTAATTTTATGCTTGCTTAAGCTGTCCACGATAGCACCCTTGCAAAATACTACGGAGATATTTTACTAAAAATGTTGAGGCCGAAATTAATCATTTATCAGCATGGTAATAACTTCTTCAAAATCTAATAGCATTTGCCAATGCATGATCTAACATTTTCTAACATAAATTATATTTATAATAGCAACTAGCTCACTGTACAACATAAAATTAATTTCAGTAATTAAAAACCAAAAATTGCATGCATAGTTCATGTAGCCGTGCTTGTAAAAATTAAACCTTCTAAGTATTCGAGAGAGGATTTAACATAACTAAATAAAAATCTGATATGTACAAACTATGTGGATGGGATGATAAATGTTTTTATGAGCTATTGGGATAGGTTTAGATCTAAAAAGAGGTCTAATTGTATTAAACTAAGTTAGCTTTTAAAACAAAGATATTGAGAAATCTAACCATTGGATTATGCTCAATTTTTTCAAAAGAATTTTCTTGTAAGAAGATATTGCATTACTTATTCGATCGTTGGATCTCTTGAAATTAGGATCTTGGTCCGGATGGTATTGTTTGGGCTAATTTTGTTATTTTACCTAGGTTTTTTTTATATTTATTACTTAATTCAAATTTTTGTTTTAATTCCCATGATGGTTTTAGATTTCTAGTTGTTTTCTAGTAAATATAGAGTTTTCTACTCTATTTATAGGTTTTATAAATCTCTAAAGGGGCGGAATTTATTAGGTTTTTTCTTAGATAAATAAATTATGCATTTAAAATTTATATCTACAACTTTTTTTCTCATTAAAATTATTGTGTTTTTATATTGATTTTATCCTTAATGCTTTCGTCTGCATCTATAGCCTAGTGAACTACCTAGATAATGTTTGATTTCTGTGTTCTAGTTATAGGATAGAAGGGACATAGACTTCTACAAGTAGTGACAACAGCAAAAACTTATTTTTATCTTCATCTCTGAAACAAAATTAGAGTTAATTTATGAGCATTAAAAAAAAAAAGTGATGCAGTAGGGGCATGTAAGGTTTAATTTCTAAAAATACCCTTGAAGCTGAAAAGAGGAGGCAGTTCACATTCTATAAAAGTCATCGTCGCATATTCTAATATGCAAATAGCGTGTTTGGAAATATAGTTGTTGTTATTTTTTAAAGTATTTTTTATTTAAAAATATATTAAAATAATATTTTTTTTTAATTTTTTAAAATTAATTTTGATATCAACACATCAAAATGATCTAAAAACATAAAAAAAAATATTAATTTAAAATTAAAAATATTTTTAAAACATAAAAATAAACATACTTAACACCACTTTCTTTGTAGCATTAAGCCATGTTGTTACTTGTTAGGTGATGAATTGGGATTCGATACGGAGAGGGAGGGTAGGTATAGTTGTACAAGGAGAGACAGAGAGCGAGAAGGGAAATTGTAAAACATGCATCTATATCTAACAGTATTTTTTAAAAATTAAAAATTAAAAATTAATTTTTAAATAAATATTTTAAATAAATATTTTTTAATTATTTTAATATGCTGATATCAAAAAAATAAATAGATAAATAGATATTATGTATAGGAAAATACAAACAGATCGTGTATATTAGAATTACACTTCTTCTTCCCCTATTTGTTCTGTACATATCCTGATATATATATATAGTATTACATTAACAGCTTCTAACGTATTTTACCAGCTGTTGATTTTGAATGCATAGAATCATATCTTCAAATCATTTGATTTTGAATGCATAGAATCATATCTTCAAATCATTTATCTGCTGCCGCTTTCACGGAGGATAAGTTCTTTGCTTTGTAATCACGGGTGTATCAGATTCTGTTCTTCATAGGATTGTTTGGTGTGATCCTTTACGGTCTACGTCACTTGCATTCACGGGTGGATCGGTATCTTCACCCTTGAATTCGGTAACCATTACTTGATCTTCTACACGCCCCCTCAATCGGAGGGTAGGTCACGGACATTCGGATTGTGTTGAACCTCTTTGAATTTAATTGGTGGCAAAGGCTTGGTAAGGGCGTCGGCTAAGCGATCTTTCTTTGGAGATAAACCTGAACTACAAGTTCCTTGTTGTAAACTTGGTCACGAGACGAAATGAACATCAATCTCGATGTGTTTGGTTCTTGCATGAAATTTGGGATTGGACGTGAGGTAAGTTGCACCAATATTATCACACCACAAGGTTGGGTTACGCTGCGGTTGCAGACCGAGTTCACGAAGTATGGATTTGAACCAGATGAGTTCTGCGGCGGCATTGGCAATTGCTTTGTACTCAGCTTTTGTCTGCTTTGCGTGCTCTTGTGGGTTGTTGTTTGCAACTCCAAGAAACTAAGTTGGAACCCATGTAAATACGGTAAGCACCAACGATCTGCGATCATCTCTCGGCGGCTTGATCCAGAATCGAGAGAATGCCGCAAGGTGAAATTAACATTGCTTGGTGATGAACAAACTGTTGAAATAGAGTGCTTGAGGTAGCGAAGGATACGCTTGACACGGACTGCCAATGAGTGTCAGAGGATTGTGCATAAACTTGCTCACTTTATGAACAACAAATGCTAAATCAGGTCTCGTAAAAGCCAAATCTGCATGCTACCTACTATCTTTGCGATAAAGGTTGATGTCTTCAAATGGAGTACCATCGGTAGAAGTAAGTCGATAGTTGGATGCCATGGGGACCGGTGCGGGGTTTAGCATTCTCCATCTTGCTTCTTTTAAGCAAATCAGCAATATATTTGCGTTGAGTCAAGTACATGCCATCTGTGCACCAAAGTGCTTCAACACCAAGAAAATAAGCAAGACTACCTAAGTCTTTGACAGCAAAGGTGGTTTGCAGAGAATGAATGATATTGTTGATGACGAGGACGCACTTTGGAGCCGTAATTAATATATCATCAACATAGATAAGAATGTAGATCACAGAATCAAATTTCCGTAGCACGAAGAGAGATGTACCTGCCTTACTTTCACTGAACCCCAGGGACAGGAGCTTGGTTGAAAGTTTGGAGAACCAAGAGGCGGGAGCTTGGCGTAAACCATAAAGTGATTTGTGCGGTTGCACACATGGTTGGGATGCGAGGATGAACATAGCCTTGTGGTTGAAGCATAAACACATTTTCATGCAAGTCACCATGCAAGAAAGCATTTTGCACATCCAACTATTTGATAGGCCATTTATATGTTACTGCAATAGAAATTACTAACCGAATGGTGGCATGTTTGATGACCGGGTTGAATGTCTCGGAGAAATCAACCCCCTCTCTTTGGTGAAATCCTTTAGCTACTAGGCGAGCCTTGTAACGCTCAATAGCTCCATCTTCCTTTCTTTTTATTTTGTAAATCCATCGGCAGCCAACAATATTTGCATGTGTGGGAGGTGAGACCAAGGACCAGGTGCCATTGTGAAGTAATGCTGAGAATTCTTGATTCATGGCCTCTCGCCAATGCACAGATTTGGAGGCTTGACTGTATGATGTTGGTTACATTCTTGTGGGAACAAGTCTTGCTTTGTCAATGCTTTCGATAATGGATAGCGAATGAAGTCATCACTTGATTGTCTAGGGCGATGAATATTATTTTTGGACCTTGTGACCATAGAGTGAATGTTGGTAGGAACAGGCGGTGTATCGGCATGTGTAAAGCTGGAGTCGTAGTTTGGAGAAACAATGGGAGACGGAGAGCGGGTTCCGTTTACGGAGAGTGTGTTGGAGGCGGAGCTGATCTGTTTCTGCGGGAATCAACATAAGAGGTGCGAGATGGTGTGCATGTAGTAATATGGTTAGGATGCAACTCTATGGGACATAGGAATTGTGGCACAGTGATGTGGTGAGGAAGAGAAACAGACGTGGAAGGAGAAGGTTGATCACTCACGGAGACAATGGGTTGTGAGTAAGGGAAAAGAGTTTCATCGAATATAACATTTCGAGAAACATAGATTTTACCCGTAGAGAGATCTAGACACTTGTACCCTTGATGACAAAGAGTTTCAATAGAGCCATTTTGTTGGTGAGTGTGTGGGCAAGCTAGGCGATGATTAATACCATTTTGGTGAAAATAAGTGTTTAGTCGTCGATACTCCCCACCCCGATCGATTGAATTGCTTTTATTTTTCTTTAAACATTGTTTTTCAACAAAAGTCCGAAAATTTAAAAAGATACGTTCAACATCGGATTTAAGGTGAATAGGAAATAACCAAAGAAACTTGGAATAATCATCAAGAAAGCTAACATAATATTTAGCACCGGTTGTGGAAGGCACCGTGCAGGTCCCCACACATCGGTGAAAATTAAATCCAAAGGGTGCAACGAAATAGAAGTAGAATTTTTAAAAGGCAAAACATGGCTTTTGGCCATTTGACATTCAGGGCACACATTGTGTGTTTTATTTTTCTCTACGGGAAAAGAAAGAAGGGATAAAATTTGATTGACCCCTTGGAGCAGAGGCATGGCCAAGTCTACGATGCCACTCATAGGAACGAACACAAGAAAAGGCTTGAGGAAGACTGGAATTATTGGTGAATTGATACGGTCCATCATGAAGATAGCCTCGATGAAGGACATTCCCGAGTAATCCTTCACAAGAAAATAATATGAGTGAAACTCAAAATACACGTTATTGTCAACACGTAAGCGGTGCACCGACGGTAAATTTTTATGTATTTCGGGAACAAGGAGAACGTTATTAAGAACAAAGGTAGAAGAGGGAGTGGAAATTTTGGAAGTCCCGGTTTTGAGATTTGCAAACCTTGGCCATTTCCAACTTGCACTTTGTCTCCACCCGGCAGATAGTCGGATTTCCGAAGAGTCAAGTTATTCACATCATTGGTAAAATGATGTGTGGCTCCTGTATCTGCATGCCATGCGGAGTCCCATGTATGGTTGGAATTATTACGCATAGCGACCAGGCCGTGTTTTGTTGGTAGAGGAGGTGCTTCCTGGTAAGATAAATCAAAACGAAAATAGCATTTCTTAGCGAGTGTCCAATCTTACCACATATCGGCAAACAACGAGATGGTTGATCATGATTCTTGTTCTTTGGAATTATAACCACCACGACTAGCACGCCCCCGTCACGAAAACCACCACGCCTTGGAGGGTTGTATTGTCGATATGCAATATTGGCAGAAGGTTCTTTGGATGATAGGGGTGAGTTGATGCCTTGACAGGCGAGCTTGGAAGTTAGTAATAGAGAATAGATTTCCTCAAGAGTAATGTCATCGGTACGTTTGCGATATAGAGGCCACAAAGCTGTCATATTCATGGCTGAGTCCTGCAAGAATATATGTTATAATATCATCATGATTCAGTGGTTGTCCAGCAACAGCTAATTCATCAGTGAGTCTTTTGATGTAATGGAAGTAATCAGTGGATGTCTTGCTTCCTTTTGTTGCAGTTGCAAGTTGTGTGTGGATTTGCAGAATGCGCGCACGAGACCGAGAGGAGAAGGTATCATCCAACGCATTCCATACGGCCTTGGAAGATGTATAAGTGACAACTTGAGCAAGAATTGGCTCGAGACGAGAGAAGTCATAAGAGTCTTGAGAATGAGATTATCCTGACGAACCCATTGAGAGTAGGCTGGGTTAAGACGTTCAGAGACAACATAAGTTTCAGGGTGAGTAACAGAGATGATTTTAGGTGGTTTGGGAATGCTACCATCTATATAACCGAAGAGATCTTGTCCTCTGAAATATGGTACAAGCTGTGCTTTCCAGAGAAGGAAGTTGTCATGGTTGAGTTTGACAGTAGCATGAGAAGGCATGGAGATTACAGAAGAGTGGGGTGGAGTTGCAGGAGAATTTGAGGAAGACATTTAGACGTTAGTCTTTTGAGGCTCTGATACCATATAGGAAAATACAAACAGATCGTGTATATTAGAATTACACTTCTTCTTCCCCTATTTGTTCTGTACATATCCTGATATATATATAGTATTACATTAACAGCTTCTAACGTATTTTGCAAATTGTTGATTTTGAATGCATAGAATCATATCTTCAAATCATTTGATTTTGAATGCATAGAATCATATCTTCAAATCATTTATCTGCTGCTGCTTTCACGGAGGATAAGTTGCTGCTGCTGTAATCACGGGTGTATCAGATTCCTGTTCTTCATAGGATTGTTTGGTGTGATCCTTTACAGTCTCTGTCCATTGCATTCACGGGTGGATCAAGTATCTTCACCCTTGAATTCAGTAACCATTACTTGATCTTCTACATTATGTAAATATATTTTCAAGCATAAATCACTTTAAAAAACAACTTCTATAGTATTTTTAAATAGTTTCTAAAATAATTTAGAAAGTTCATTTGTAAGGATGTTATGAGGTTTTATATTTTCGAATTTCATCTAAATAATAATTTTTAGCTTTTATTTTACTTTTATTTATTTTTATTTCTTTGAAAAACGAGACTTTCAAAGATGATTTTTTTTTAAAAAAATTGTCTTTCATAATCCGTTTACCTTTGCGCATTAGGGAGACAACATTCTTAGCACCCATCCTATAGACAAGGCTTGAAATGCTGTAGAAGTAGAAGAGTAAAACAAATATCAATATATTGAACCAAGAACCTTTCTTTTTCTACCTTTTTCTACCTTTTCCTATTTTTTAAAAATATATATTTTTTTATTTTTCTTATTTATATATTTGTTTTCTAAAATTTTCTTTATCATTTCATCATATAAATATTGAAGAAAATTAACCATTTAAAGTGGATTGTAAATTTTTCTTCATTTATATCAATGAAAAAATGGATTCACCAAAGTAAATTACAATTTATTAGATAAATAATATTTCTTCTAACTTTATATTAAAAATAAAAATAATTAATAATTTAATAATTTATTTCAAGTTTGATAGTAACATATACATATTAAAAGTATAACATATATTTTTTTTGTATTTTGTTATGTTTTATTCTTTATCAATTAAACAGAATACAAAGATATTCATTTTATCTTGTACACTGTTATCAAATATAACTCTATTTTCATCTTATATTTCATCTTGTTACCTCTATTTCTTATGTTTAGAGACAATACTAAATGTTACCTGCTACCTAACAATTGTGTAACCATCTATTTCTTTTAGTAAAGAAGTTTGAGACCAAAT
This sequence comes from Populus x sibirica, assembly GCA_019202695.1. Lineage (NCBI taxonomy): Eukaryota > Viridiplantae > Streptophyta > Magnoliopsida > Malpighiales > Salicaceae > Populus > Populus x sibirica. The sequence continues at coordinate 409,816 of JAGMVL010000092.1, forward strand.
ACATTATATATTATTGTTATTGTTATTGTAGAAAGAAAAATTAAAAGAGGGGGTGCTTTTACTTTGCACCACCTTAGAAAATACTATTTATTGTAAGAATATTTTTTTTGCCTTCTATTATATGTTTTTATTTTTATTTAATTTTTCAACATTTGATTTATTGCCTTTATGGTTTGTGAGGTGGTGTTTTTACTATTCATCACATCACAAAACACTATTTATTGCAATAATGTTTTTTTTTTCTAATCTATGTTTTTTATTTTTATTTCATCCTTCAATATTTGGTTTATTAAAAATTGGGTTTCATGATGTATTGTGTTTTACTTTTTATGTAGTTATATCAGCCTCATGGCTCGTGTTGTGGGTTTAGCATGTTAACACAATTTACTTGATTTTTTTTCCATTTTTTTAATTAGTATTTTCTTGATTTTATTCTTCAATATTGATTTGATTAGAAATTAAACTTTATAATTTATTTCAGTTTGCATTCTATGAGGTTATCCTGGTATCATGACATGGAATCTGGATCATAGGTTTTACGGGTTAACTTGATTTGAATCAAATTGTTTTATTGTGTTTATTTTTTAGATTGTTTTTTTTTTCAATTTTATTCTTCAACAATGGGTTGATTGAGAATTGGACTTCATGATTTGTTTCAATTTGTTTTCTATGATGTTATTTTAGTCTCAGGATCCAGATCGTGGGTTATCAAGTTAACCCGAGTTGACTATGACTATTTTTTTTGTTTACTTTCTATGAGGTTATCTCGATCTCATGATCTAGGTCACGAGTTTGACAGGTTAACCTAAGTTGACTTGGGTTATTTTTTTGTGTCTTTTTTAATTGAACTTTTTTTTTCAATTTCATCACTCAACATTAAGTTTATTGGAAATTAAGCTTTATAATTTATTTAGATTATTTTTATGTGGTTATCTTGGTCTCATGACTTGGTTCGTGAGTACTTTAGCAAGTTAATTAACTCGTGTTGACTCTGCTTGTTTTTTTTAATTATTTTAAAAAAATTTATCCTTCATCATCGAGTTAATTCAGAATTGAATTTTATAATTTATTTTGATTTATTTTATATGGGGTTATCATTGTTAAAGTAATTCAGAATAAACATAAAAGGAGGCTAGAATTTTCAATCATCTATTTATTATGAGTGCTTAAGTTAACCTAAATACAAAGGAATTATATATAGGTTAAACTGAAAATACTATTCTACCCTTAATAAATAAGACTAGATAAATATTATTTAACATCTCTCCTCAAACTCACGATGCGGCAGCTACAAGTATCGAGAGTTTGCCAACTAGAAAACAAAAACGAGAGATGGAATGCGTCTTGGTAAAGAAATCTGCAATTTGTAAGGAAGAAGGAACAAAAGGCAAAGTAATGATGTCATGCTTGAGATGATGACGAGTAAGATGACAATCGATCTCAATATGCTTAGTTTGCTCATGAAAAACCAAGCTGTGAACAATCTGAATAGAACTTTGGTTGTCACAATACATAGGAGTAGGATAAAAAAAGAAAACTCTCATATCTGCAAGTAACCAACGCAACCAAACAATCTATTTGGTAGTAGATGCCATGGCAGAAGCTGAAGGAAAGTCGAAATACCAAATTTTGCAGAAGCGGAAGACAAAATATTACTCCAAATTTTTTTGTAGAAACTGAACGCAAATACCAAATTGCAGAAACTGAAGAGAAGACAAAATACCAAAACAATTGCAGAGACATAACATAAATATCAAATTGCAGAAGCTAAAGGAAAGTCAAAATACTAGATTTTGCAGAAGCGGAAGACAAAATATCACTCCAAAAAACATTGCAGAAACTGAACGCAAATACTAAATTGCAGAAACTGAAGAGAAGATGAAATACCAAAACAATTGCAGAGACAGAATATAAATACCAAATTGCAAAAGCTGAAGGAAAGTCGAAATACCAGATTTTGCAGAAGCGGAAGACAAAATATCACTCCAAAAAACATTGCAGAAACTGAATGCAAATATCAAATTGCAGAAACTAAAGAGAAGACTAAATACCAAAATAATTGCAGAGACAGAACAGAAATACCAAATTGCAGAAGCTGAAGAATCCAAAATAAAGGTTCGAGATATTAATTCTTCACCCGCAAGCACAAAACTTGATCTTCATCCTCCATCTTTTAATAGGTCAAACAACCCATGTCGATGTTTTGAAAAATGGATCTGAAGTTAAGCTTCAAAGGAATGCATTGAGCGTCTTTGGAACATCCTACAAGAAATGAAGTGGATGACGATAACGATTTTGATACTAGCAGTGACTCTGATATTGGTGAACATGATTTCTACAGGGGCAGCGAGTTCCATAAAATTAGCAAGCCAAGGGTTCTACTAACTAGGCTCTGATCCATGTTAAAGTAATTCAGATCAAACATAAAAGGAGACTAGAATTCTCAATCATCTGTTTATTATATGTGCTTAAGTTAACCTAAATACAAAGGAATTATATATAGATTAAACTGAAAATACTATTTTACCCTTAATAAATAAGATTGGATAAATATTATTTAACAATCATGATTATATGTCCCGGGTCGTGAATTTGAAATGTTAAACTTGATTGACATGGTTGATCCAACAAATTGTCATCACATATTTAATAAAAAGATGTTATCTTAATTTTTTTAGTCAAATTATATTTTTATTTATCATTTAAGTTGTATTTAAACTTAATAAATTAATCAAATCAATCTCAACATAATTTAATTTTTTATTTGGAGAAAATTAGCAATTAATGGAAATCTTTTTACAGTGAAAATACTTGAAGACAGCAAACCTGGCATAAAAAAAGGACATTTTAGTCATCAAGGATATAAAGGATAAAACGATGGCAAGGTTATACCGATGGAAGCTTGTTTGTTTGTACAGTGCATCGCATAAAAAACAAAAAAAAATATTGTGTTTTTTGTCGATAAGCACTCCACAGGAGAAAAGAATCACGCCATACGGACGTGCGAGGGCTACAATAGCATCCAAAAATGGAGTCGGAAGTAGGAAACAGTGGCCTCGAGAAATTTATCAGAGACCACCCACCCTTCACTATCTTGGCCTTATTCCCTTGACGGGGACAGCTTCCTCCATTCTCTCGGGGACACAGATATTAAACCGCCGGGATAACGACACGTCATCATCAAATACAGTGGAAGGGAGGGGTTACACGTCAGTCACCTGGGTTCCCATCATTGCCGGTGGGTCAGAAGGAAATGTATGAGAAAGCTCTAACACAGTCGACAGGACAAAACAACCAGTGGACATCTTAAATAAGAACTATCAGAGCATGTGTCTTGCTCGGCTCCATGCTTCCCCAGCATATATGGCCAGTGTTCATGGTAGTTAGGGTTGCGTTTTATTATTATCTTAAACATATCGAGACACTACGTTACTGCAGAATTTCTCATTTCTTAACAATTAATGAGAGCATCTTCCTCTTCACATGCTCTTCTGTGTATCAGTATTTGTATAACAAAGAGTCAATTAATAATACGATAAACTCTTTGTTTAGTCGAAATGGTGTTGGTAAAGCTGGCCCAATATGTCTTTGCTGGCTCGAGCGAGGAGTTCTAGCTAGCTAGCAACATACTTTGCTGGATATTTGTGTTTTATTTTTTCCAGTCTTTGCTGTTCAAGCTAAAAGCCTTGCACTCTGCTCTCCCAAGCCACACATGGTCTTATCGTCATGGAAACTCTCTGTGCCTCCTTAAAATGTATAAATGGAGCCATTTTTTTATGCATCTTGAGCATTGAGTGGCAGAATAATTAGTCTTTGTTCACTGAAGAAGAGAGTAGAGATGTACAGCATCTAAAATATTCAATGCAGCACCGATTCTTAATTAATTATTAATTATCATGAACAATTGACTAGTCCTCGTGGCAAAATGATTGACTTAAACCCATTAACGCCACTAGATTGCACCAAGCATATTCTTTTGCTTTCTTCAATGTGTCAAAACATACAAAGCTATTCTTTTCGCAACTTAATTAACTTGTTGAAATCAATTATGATTTTAATTAGAGGTTGGTAGTAGTTGTGTTTTAAAGTATTTTTTGGTTAAAAATATATTAAAATAATAATTTTTTTATTTTTAAAAAATTATTTTTAATATCAACATATTAAAATAATTTAAAAATATATAAAAAAATAATTTTAAATAAATAAATAACCCTTTTAAAACACAACAACAATTAAGTCTTAAATGTACTACTTTAGCAGATTTTTGCAGCTAGCAGCCTCTAATCATAGCAGGTTAAAACTCGGACAAAGTTTTTTAATATAAAAAATGAGTTTTTTTCATTAACTTAACTCTAGCCAAACCCTAGATATTATAAGCATGTACGTCACATATTTGACCTATTGAATAGTGGTGCCAATCAAAGGGTCCACCTTGATCGATGAAATGCAGATCTACAAGTGTTCGGCAAGAGAAATGCCACGTGGCTAAACATGGTTCTTCATTAACTCAAATCTTTCCTTAACACCCACCACATGATCATCTTTATAAACAGTTTCCATGTTACGGGGAATCACATGCCAACCTTCCACCACTCACTGCTTAGTTGTCTCACTATCTCTTTTAGATCCATTTCCCTAATTTCTTTGTCTTCATCTTCTCAAAAAGGCTTATTTTATTGCAGACAGGAATCTTCAGCTCACTCAAGCACACACAGAGGCATGTTCCTATATAAGTAAGGGTATAAAAAATATCAAGCACAACATGCAGGTTAGCTTTGTTGAACTTGACATTATCATATAATTAATGAGATGTGTAGAGCTCACATCAAAGCTTATGTTCACTCTTGAATGAATGTAGCAGACATTCCACAAGCTCTTCAGGGTAACACATGAACAAGCAAGAGAACATGCATCCATCCCTGCCACAAAAAACAACAGTAATGGTGAGAAATACTATCAGTACATATATAGTACCTAGTTCTTAAACATTTTGCACATTAGTATCTGTTTATTAAATATGCATAGCTCTTTTCCTTACAAATTTCGTTGTATGCAGCTAAAGGGAGAGAGATAATTTTGTTGAAGGATAGTGGGAATCATCGAAGATCAGAAAGGGTCAGAGAAAGTGATAAATTTGGTTTCAAATATTCCTGGCCATTTGCATTTTTATGCAGAAAAGATGTTGCAAAAGCTTGCTTCTACAGCACACTTGATCTGAAAAGGATTAATAGCTACAACAGTACTAGACAGCAGCATTGCATACGCTCTAGGAAGATGAAGCAAGAAGAGACTGCTGCACGAGGACAAGTCACGAGTAACAAAGTGGATCCAGCTGCTCATGCTGGTAATAAAGTTTTACCAGTAAGTGACACGACACTGTCATCCTCAGCCAGCACAAATGAAAAATGTAGTACGTTGGAGAAGAAAGACAAGGTTAAAGGAGATAAAGCCAAAGCCATATCGAGAATGAAGGAACTATTGAGATGGGCTGCCACTGCAAAATCGGAGAAAGCAGGAAAGTATATCGGCCGGAAGGTAAATTTTTTAACATATTTGAGTCATTAATCTTCTCCCTGAACCGGAAAATTTAAAATTTCTCCTCTCGGCATGTTTGGACGTTTGAGTTCATTAAGTGCATGCAGTATCATTCTCTGGCCATATTAAAACAAGGGTTTAAGCAGGTAGTGCTGCATGATACGGATTTTACAATACTGCTCTCAAGACTGTAAAATCGAGCTGCCAATACCAGCTTGTTTAAATGATCTCTTTCTGTGATATTTCAGGTTCTACAGCTTAGAAGCCGAGCAACCCTTAAATCAGTACCAGATGATGAAGAACTCAGCATCGAGTCTCCCAAAATCAGTTTTAGATGGGATGTTGAAAGGTGCTCAACCACTTCCTCTGCCTACTCAGGCGTTTCAAAGGCTTCTTCCAAGAATATGGACCTCAACATGCTGTCACTGAGTTCCACTCCTGTTCATGACAGGAAAGGAAATTGGATCACAACAGACTCCGAGTGTAAGAACATCTCCCTCTATTCTATCCCTTCTTGACACCCCCCCTCAAATTTACTAACACTTCCAAATGGTATTCTGATATTGGACAGTTGTGGTGCTAGAGCTATGAAGAAAAAAGCCCAAGGATCGATGGTCATTCTCCATGGCAATTGAATTGAATCAACTTGTTCGATTAGGCTTTGTATCACAGCTAGATTGTTTTTCTTTCCTTCTTTCGTTGTCTTTCCTTTAATTTTCCATTGAGATATTAGTCGATCAATTCCTTGTAAAATATCAATGTAATATGATCTGAAATGTGATCAGCTTATGTCTTGTTCCACTTAATTATAGAGTTGTTGGCGTGAGATAAATGCGTGGCATGAAGTGAGGAAGTCTAGTGATGGTGTCTTTAGAGCAAGAATATGAGTAGAAAATTAAGGAGCTTCAATGGAGGAAATGAAGACCACAAAAAATGCTTAGGTTAGGTAGGTGGTGCATTATGTGTGGGATGTTAATTTAGTGACGAGGTGCAAATTATTTTTATAAAATATTTTGCAATTAAAATAATATTTTTAAAAAAAGATTTATATCTAACATGTAAAAAATATAAAAAATATTTTTTTAATATTTTCTAAAATAAAAAAACAGTTTAGACGTGAGTGGAATTTGAAGCTTATTTGAAAATGTTGTTACTGTTATTTTTCAAAGTTTTTTTTAATTTTTTAAAAATATATTAAAATAATTTTTTTTTATTTTTTAAAAATTATTTTTGATATCAACATATTAAAATGATCTGAAAAAATTCACTAAAAAAATATTAATTTAAAATAAAGAAAAAATTAAAAAGCTTAATTTTTTTTAAAAATATTTTTAAAATAAAATACAAATAGAAACTTGCTACAAGAAAGGTCTCGAGAGTGAGATTGATAAATGAGTCGGGAAAAAAAAGAAAAAAGATGGTGTACCTAATTCTATGCCCTTGTACCACACGCATCCAGTCTTCTGTCCTACCTACCTATTATATATCTAATTAAATAATATTATTTTCTTCATAAATATTGTTTCCTACTCTAGCAACACCACCAAAACTAGAGTCGGGCTACAAACAATTATTACGGCTGGGGCCAATTATCCCCCCCCCCCCCCCCCCACCCCACAATTCTTTTTTTGTACTTAGTTATCAGGTTTAACTTGACTGAAGTACTCAGATTACATATTTATTGACATCATTTTATTAAAAAAAAAATAGAGATGATATCATTTTTTTAAAAAAAAAATTCTTGGAGTTTGCTTAGGTATTGCCTGAGTTTATTCATGTTAACTAGATTTTACAAAATCAAACTAAGTTTATCAGAATCAACCTTTAAACAAGTTTGAAAAAAAAACACAACTTAGATTAGGTTTGTGGGCTTACGCTACGCTATAGGCTGAAATAATTTTTTTTTGTTGGTAAAAAAAAAAGATAGTTGGTTGACGAAAAGGCGTTTTAAAAAAGTAAAAAAAAGGTTGAATTCTAATTACAAACAAATCCAACATAAAAGCATGAAATAAAAAAAATAAACTAAAAAAATGAAAAAAAACCAGAAAATCAGAAAGACAATCAAATTTTGCGACCCATATTATATGAATGAGATAATCTAATAGAAGACAAATAAAAAAAATATGAAACTTAATTTCAAAACAACCAATGTTAATGATGTAATGGAAAAATATTAAAGTTTAAAAAATTATTATAAAAAAAACTTGAGTCAACATGTCAAACTTGTGGTCTAAATGAAGGGACTAAAATAAAAAAACATAAATATCTTTTGAATAAAATCACGAATCTCAATATGCCACCTAAGATAGGTGGGCCACACGTTACACCGCGGGCTGGTCTAGATTTCTCCAATATATAAAAAAAAAAGGTTTCAAGGAGATGTAAGTGCCCTTAAAAAAGAAAATAAATCCAAGGAGATAAAGCAAAATTTTAAACTAATAAAATATTAAGAGATAAAATTGAAAAAATAAAAAGCAATGAAAAAAGGATTAAAAAATATCAATAAAAAGAACATCGCAGGTAAAAAAAAATACAATTTTAAAAAAAGCAATGAAAAAGAGAAGATTTGAGTGAACCCGAGCTAAACCGCTAAACCCATGAAAAAAAAAGGTAAAAAAAAAAAAGCTTCAAGACCAACCCTCATTTAAATGCTAAAAGATAAAATTTAAAAAAAATTATTTTTAAAACATGACAAAAAAAAGACTAAAGTGAAACCATGTTAACCTCCGAATCGATGTCCTGGTCATAAGTCCTAAACTAACCCCATGGAAGACAAATTCTTAAAAACAACGAAGCAAAATTATAAATTAATAAAATATCGAGGGATAAAACTAAATAAAATAAAATAAAATAAAAGATAAAAAATGGGGATTGGATTGGATATAAAAACTAAAATCAAATGTTTATGGATGAAATTAAAAGAAAAAATCAATTATGAAAATGATTAAAAAAAACAAATAACAATAAAAAAATAAGAACCAATATTTATATAAAAATCAAATTAAACTAAATGTTGAGGGATGAAATTGAAGAAAAAAAATCAACAAAAGATAAACAACAAAACAAATAGAAATCAAAAGAATAAAGACCAAATTGGATATAAAAAACAAATGGTAGGACACCAATGAAGTTTTTCAAGGAGAGAGAGAGAGAAAGGGAAGAAAGTCCACCGGAACCCAACTGTTTCTCATTTATGAACATACACCTGACAACCACTGATTGAAACCTCCATCACCAACCAACTTTTTCCATAAATAATATATTTTTATCAAGAAAATGACCAAATCACCTCTTACCAAAACTGCTAATATATATATATATATACACATATATAAAATGACCAAAACACTTAACCATCACTTCAAAAAAATTTAATCCAATAAGTAAATACATCATTTTGTTGTTTAAAAAAATAGGAAAAAGTAAAAAAGCCCTGGCAATATATACAATTCAATTAATTATGTTTTAAAGGTAGTTAAATCATTCGACTATGTAATAAAAATATTAAAAAGACTTTTTTGTCGTGGGCAAAATTGATAATTATAAATGGATCCTAGTTGTCATAATCTAATTTTGAAACCCTAAAATTGTTATATAAAAAATACTCTTTTTCTTATTGAAAAATATAAAAAATTCAAAATTTAAAATTCAAAAATATTTTTAGAACATGAGGTGATAAGCTTTTGAGCTATATTATGTTAAAAAGCTAAAAGAATAATTAGATTGAGATATTTTGATAAGATAAGATGAAGAAAGATTTAATAAAAAGAAATTAAGATTAAAAACTATATTTAACTAGAATTAAAAGAATTAATTAAGTTTAAAGATTTAATTAAATTTTTAGTAGGTTTTTTTCACTTATTTAAAGAATTAATTAAAGGAAGATTGATTCTTCATCGTCTCTTCACTTACCAAAACAAACTTCACACCACCTTCTACCTTGTGACTTGTACTTCACTTTTAAGCAAAAAATGCAAATTCTTGTTGCTCTGAAAGACCTGCAGATTATCTCCCAAAAACCCTAGCCAACACTGCTCAATCTGTCAAGACTGTTGTATTAAACTCAATCCATCTAGAAGGTCAAGGAAGGCAGCCACCGGTGTCATCACCGCCAATAGCATACAATGACAATGACCACCAGCCGCCTTCACACTTGAAGGTTGAATTTTCTTGTTTTGAATTCGTGTATAAATAGCAAGCCGAGCTTATGCTATTATGTGTGGGAGAGTAGAGAGAATAGAGAGAAACACTAGAGAGAAAGAGAGGGTGTGTATTGTTAAGCTTGTTGTGTTTATTTTGCTCCTGTAAGCTTGTGTTCTTGAAATAAAACTTTGTGTTTTATCCCCTCCGAGTGTTTCAAAGCCACCACTAGTGGTTCCTCCCACCAACAATTGGTATCGAGCCCCGTTCGTCGGAAAACGAAGTATTTTCTCGGGATAGCCGAATTTTCAAAGTTGTCAAAAACAAGTTTTGATCATTCCACCGTGTAGAACTCATCCATATGAACTCACTGCCGCAAAAATCAGCTTGATCGGAGACGGCGGTCGCCCACACGCGCCACCTGAAGATTCTGCACTGTTTGACCACGCGCAGCCGACGCATGCTAGAGGAAGAAGACGAGTGACGTCCACGCGCGCCATATTCGAGCCGTTTACGCCGAGCCGAGCCGAGCCGCAAGCCAAGCCTCCAGCCGAGCCGAAGAATATTCCCGAGAATATTCCCTTTTCAAGCCGAGCCGCTCTTAGCCGAAGCCGAGCCGATAGAATATTCCACGAGAATATTCCCGGTTCAACTCAACGACGAACCGCCCGAAGCCCGAATTGGTTTTTGGACCGGTTCACCCATTTTCGGACTGATTTCTACAAAGTCGACCGGTTCCCGACTATTTCGACCATTCCGGATCGATCTACAAGTGTCCGTTTGGCCAAATTCAACTCCCGAGAAGGTGATATAGTCATTCCAAGAGCAAAATGACTACGAGAAAATGTACATACACTCATTTCTGAAGCGACCAAAGACAACTATGATAGTTGGTGCATCAGATTAAAGGCATTCCTTGGTTCACAAGAGTGTTTGGAGATTGTACACTATGGTTATGATGAACCGAGTCCAAAGAAGAAGAAGATGATTTACAAGAGGCACGAAGCAAGCCCACGAAAGTCAACGAAAGAAGGACAACAAAGCGAAGACCATCATCTACCAAGGTCTTGATGAAGATACATTCGAGATCATAGCTTCAGTTGAAACATCACATGATATATGGGAGGCTCTCCAGCAAAAGTACAAAGGTCTTGTGCGACGAATCAAGAAGATTCGTCTTCAATCTTTGCGAGGTGAATTTGAGTTATTACAAATGAAGTCCTCGGAATCTATTTCTGATTATCACACAAGGATTATGGTGATACTCAATCAAATGAGGAGAAATGGAGAAGCCATCGTCGATTCTCGAATTCGAGAAAATTTTGAGATCCCTAGATCCAAAATTTGATTTTGTTGTTGTCGCCATTGAAGAGTCCAAGGAAGTGGACAAGTTGACGGTGGATGAACTTATGAGTTCTTTGCAAGCTCATGAGCGAGAAGATTGTAAAGCGAAATGGAGATAAGGCCATCGAGCATGCCTTACAAGCAAAGCTGTCTCTCAAGGACGAGATATGAGCAAGGGGAGACTTCAACAAGTGGATATACCACTCAAGGAGGAAGTCAACAATCCAGAGGAGGATTCCAGAGATTCCAAGGAAGAGGTTCTTGGAATACAAGCTTCGAGAGGAAGAGGTGGTAGAAACATCACCGAGGAGGAGGTCGAGGGACAGCAAGCATTCACCCCTAGAGGAAGAGGAGGCGGTTACAATAACCGTGACAAGAGGAATATCCAATGTTATAGTTGCAATCAATTTGGGCACTATAGCACTGAATGCAGAATGAAAGCTCCGTTGGAGATACGTGAGCAAGCCAACTATGCAGAGAAGGATGACAGAGAAGAAAGCTGCATTTCTTGTCCAACAAGAACTTGGCGAGAAACAGGAAAATATATGGTATCTAGATACTGGAGCCAGCAATCACATGTGCGGCTACCGAGAGTTATTTAGTGATCTAGATGAGACCAAGCAAGGTCTAGTTACTTTTGGAGATACCACAAAGGTTCCATTCAAAGGTAAAGGCGGCATCCCAATTAAGTTGAAGAACGGCGATTCCAGCTACATCGCCAATGTTTATTATGTCCCGGCCATAAAGCGGAACCTAATCGGCTTAGGTCAACTTTTGGAGAGAGGGTATACTTTTTACTCGAAGAATTGTCATCGACAATTAGAGACAACAATTGGAGATTAATGGCCTATGTGAAAATGTCCAAGAATAGGATGTTTCCTTTGAACATCCAGTATGATGCAGCAAGGTGTTTGAGTGCCATCACCAACGGTGAAGAATGGCTTTGGCACACGAGGCTTGGACATCGAATTTCACGAGCTTGAAGATGCTAGCAAGCAAGAAGATGGTCAAAGGTATGCCTCACATTGATCATCCGGATGAAGTCTGTGAGAGTTGTGTCCTCAGCAAACATCACGGATCCAGTTTTGCCAAAGAAGTCAAGCTGGAGAGCAAAGAGGCCACTGGAGTTAGTACACACAGATGTGTGTGGCCCAATTACGCCTATGTCGATGGGATGAGAATAGGTACTTCCTCACTTTTATTGATGATTTTAGTAGAAAGACGTGGATATACTTTCGAAGAAGAAGTCGGAAGTATTCAATTGTTTTAAAGATTTTAAAGCAATTGTGGAGAAGCAAAGTGGCTACATGATCGAACCATGAGATCCGATCAAGGTGGAGAATATACTGACAAATGACTTTGAAGCCTATTGTACACAACAAGGCATCGGACATCGGACAACGCCGCTTATACACCACAGCTGAATGGTGTAGCTGAAAGGAAGAATCGCACGATTCTTGACATGACAAGAAGTCTGCTCAAAGCAAAGAAGTTGCCCAAGCAATGCGGGCTGAAGCTGTATCATGTGCGGTGTATCTACTTGAATCGTTGCCCCCACCGAAGTCTCCGCAATCTGTCACTCCGAGAAGAAGCATGGAGTGGTCACAAACCAAGTGTTACTCATCTACGAGTATTTGGTTGTGTGGCATATGCAAAGATCCCAGATGCAAGAAGGAGAAAGCTCGATGATAAAAGCGAGAGATGCATCTTTGTGGGATATGGTGAAAGAAGGATGGGATACAAGCCGTATAATCCCATCACGAAGAAAGTGATTATGAGTAGAGATGTTATCTTTGAAGAAGATAAATCTTGGGAATGGACTGATAATGAAGAAGCAGTTAGATGGATCAACTTTGATTTGATCCTTGAAGGTGAAGAAGTACCACCAGTACTTGCAGAAGGTCCAATAGTACCAGCAGCTGAACCACAAAGTCCGGAACACAGATTCCTTGTATTCAACGGGAGGAACACACCAGGAGCATCATCATCAACACCAGACAGCAACATCCTCATCGTCGGAAGGACCAAGAAGGATGAGGAATCTTGACGAGTTGTACGATGCCACGCAAGTCATCGAAGATACAACTCTATTTTGTTTCTTTGCGAGAATGACCCACTTAGCTTCAACAAAGTTATCACAGAAGAGAAGATAGAAGCAATGGATGAAGAAATGCATGCCATTGAGAAGAATGATACTGGAAGCTGGCTTATCCACCGAGAAAGCAAGAAAGCAATAGGTGTCAAAGGGGTCTATAAGACAAAGAAGAATGCAAAAGAAAAAGTGCAAAAATACAAAGTCATTGAAGAGGGAAACATTTATCAGAATGAAGTTCATGCTTGGCATGACATCCCTCGATTGAGTTTAAAGGGGAGATTTGTTGTATTAAACTCAATCCATCTAGAAGGTCAAGGAAGGCAGCCACCCTGGCATCCCCCCAGCCACCAACCGCCCGGCCCGCCGCCGCGGCCTTGACCGGCCCGGCCGCCTTCACACTTGAAGGTTGAATTTTCTTGTTTTGAATTCGTGTATAAATAGCAAGCTGAGCTTATGCTATTATGTGTGGGAGATTAGAGAGAAACATTAGAAAGAGAGAGAGAGAGGGCGTGTATTAAGCTTTTGTGTTTATTTTTGCTTCGTAAGCTTTTGTTCTTGAAATAAAACTTTGTGTTTTATCCCCTCTGAGTGTTTCAAAGCCACCACCAGTGGTTCCTCCCACCAACAAAGACAGCCTGGTGTGCTCACTTACTAGCAACAGAACTAGAAAAGCATTTGTTCTTAAATTCAATCAATGGCCAGGATATATTTCTATATCAATGGTTTAAAATAACCCAGCCCATAGGATCTAAATACTTCTCCTTTGTCCTATAATAAAACAGTTCAAAAACCTTGACCCCAACTAGCTGGAGAGGGAGATGAACACTGTCATGAACCCAAGACTGTCAGCACGAAACAAACCCAGAAATAACCCTCAAATCATCACAACCCACTCAACAACCCGAAGCCTTCCAGCCATGACAATGACCATTTAACCTGAAAACTCAACTTTGTTTTCAGCCAAATCAAAGCTGCCACTGTACAGCTTCCATAAACACCACTGCATCCTCAAAAACCAAAGAGACCAGAGTAAAACAACCACCCACGGCTGCCAACCTCCCACCGACGGTCCAGCCCCTCTTGAAGCCGAATGACAGCAGCGCGGCCTCTCCAGATCCAGCAGCGTTCCTGCCACTCTGCTCCAGTAACTCTTCCTCCACAAGAACCATGAGCCTCCAACGTTCCATCTCCACTAGCAGTGCAGCTGTGAGCCATCAACAGCATCTCAGATCCTCCAACAGCAAGTTTCAGCAGTTGCACCGTGAGCACCAGCATCTCAAGCCAAACACAGTAGCTGCACCGTGACCTCTATTGTAGAATCTCAATCGTCCTTCATGGCACAGCTCCATCGTGACCTTTTCTAGCCGAACATAGCAGTAGTGCAGGCTCTCACCAACCGTGAGAAGTCAAGAAGCATTGCCTCTTTTTTTTTTGCCATTTGAAGCTTCAAGCTCGCTGGTCCTACCATTCTTGTTTCTGATCTCTCTGGAGTCGGCTACAGCCAAGGTTAGAGAGAGTAGGGGGACTAAGTCTTTTATGTATGCTGATTGCAGGAGTTAAGGTAATTCTGCATTCTTTGTTTGTTACATAAGCCATGTTTGGGCTGCATTTTTTATCTTGCTTAAGAGTTTCTTTGACATGAGATGATAACTACCTTGCTTTGTAACCCTTGTTAAAAAATGATGCATGAACCATGCTTGGAAATCTTCAATGACGACTATCATGCATGATTTTTCTACAGTGCGCTAAGTTATGCATAGTTTTCGGCCTGCCCATGAACATGTTTTTTGTTGATGAAGATTCGACAGGTGCAAGGATTTTTGGTTCTTTTGTTTTGCTGTCCCATGGTTTTTTTTTTTAAAAAAAAAAGAATCTTAGGCATGTTTTGGGGTCCTGGAAAAAGCGAGGTGCTAAGAAAAATTCATGCAATGTTTGGTTTTGATCCTTGAAATGTAAAAAGCTTCCCCGTCTTTTGTTTATGGGTTTGGGTTTTAGATCCCTTTTGCTTGGAAAGAAAAAAAAAGGGGGAAGGTTGGGACATTTGTTTTTAGCCCATTAGTACTGGTCTCCTATCAAGAAGCCCGCCCCGTGGGTTTTGGGCTGAGCCCATTCTAAACCTTAAGACCATGTTTGAAAATGTTTTTTTTTATCCTTAGAACCATGTTTGGTTTGGTTGTGCAAAATTTCACAAAGAAAAAATGTTTTTTTTTATCCTTAGAATCATGTTTGGTTGTGCAAAATTTCACAAAGGAAAAATGTTTTTTTTATCCTTAGAGCGTGTTTAGTAAACACGCCCTTAACAATTTTTTGACAGTTTTATTTTACTGATTTTTCTTGTTTTGCCGAATAAAACCTTAATTTTTCAATTTAATTTCTGATTTTTTCAAAGAACCATTTTGTAATTATTTTTGAGTTCCAGATATATTTTTACCCTCTCGTATTTCATTTTTGTAATAATAATCTACACGAGGTATTTTTTAGGTATTAAATATATTAATTTTATTATTATTCTTATTATTATTTCAAAACAACAAAAAAATAATCTCTTTTTTTTTCAAAAATACAATTAAATATTTTAAATTGAATATGTCAAGTCTCTAAAAAATAAATCATATTTACATAATTTAGCATATTAAAAAAATCACAAAAAAATATAATTTTTTTTTTGTATTTAATAACCATTTTATTAAAGCCATGAAAACTTGGTCTACATTCCAAAAACACCAAAAAATTTATTTTGTTTCTTTTAAATATATGGGGTTATGAACTTATACGTAAGATATATTTCAAAAACTAAAAAAAATATATATATATTTTTTTACTATAAAATTGCTAGGCTTGACCCATAAAGTCATAAATTCACTCTACTATGGTGGATCGACTTTAACCAATTGACAGATCAATGGGTAGAAAACACAACAATATCTTAGAAAATAGACAAATAAACAACGTACCTTACTTTAGGTAAGGTGTATTAGAGGTGATACGTCTTTCTTATACATAATCAGTCTCCTTACATAGACTCTGAGATCAGTTAGAGTTTTTAGTGGCTAAAATACCACGTGGCGACACCAAATCTTTTTTTATATATATATAAGAAATAAGAATTCTTTATTCTTTCAACCCTTCACCTAAAATCTTAATCTAGGAAGAAGATTATCGCGTCGCACACGTACGATACTGGTGAAAATACCATCTTACCTTCGGCCCCATGTTAAAAAATTTTAGCTTACAAGAGAAAAAAGTGTTTATACTATTCAAATGAATAGTAATACACGAGGAGGTGATCACGAGGAGTTTTAGGTTTTTGTTGATGTCGTCAATTAAGTGATGAAGAATAACTATTAATAACTACAGTATTTCAAAGCCATAACAAATGCACGGTCAACTAGTATATTGGCACGCACTTCCATCGGGTCAATATCATTTTTTTAATGTAAAAAATATATTAAGAGTGTCTGACAACCATGTCAGACCCAAGCATCCTAGGTCTGGCACCCATGCCAGATCCATTTTTCTTGGGTCTGGCACCTCTGCCATACCTATTTTCTTTATGTTCGACACTCATGTCAGACCCACGTTGGCAAACATGTCAGACCCACGTTACTTAGGTCTGACACCTAAGTAATTTGAGTCTTGTTTGTTTGCTAAACTCAATTAAATGTGGGTCTAGCGCAGCTTTTTGAATTTCAAAATAATAAAACAATATCAAAATTTTTGGGTCTGCCAGTCTTGCCAAACCCAAACGTCTTGGGTCTGGTAGTCATGTTAGACCTATTTTTTTTTTGATCTAGCACCTATGCCACACCCACATTACTTGGGTTTAGTACCCAAGTAATTTGGGTCTTGCTTGTTTGTCAGACCCAAGTATACGTTCAACGCAACTTTTTGAATTTCAAAATAATAAAACAATACCAAACTATCCCCTATGATTATAGAAAATTACACAAAAAATAGTGTGGAAAAACAAAAATACCCCCGCATGCAAAGTTTATTTTTTGTCTTTTCCAAGGCTAAAGATGTATTTTAACCATTGAACAGTTTATGAAATGTCAAAAAATCCCTAGACAACAGGTCTTAATTTTGTTAACCTTGGGAGTAAAATAATATTTTTACTATGCATACAATCATGAAAAGACTACCATACCCTCGCTGAAACGTTTAATGACCAATGAGCCTATGAAAAATACTGAAATACTTCCATAACCAGAGCTTCAATTTTTTCAGCCAAAGCGCAAAATAAAAATTTAACTTTATGTGAAAAGGCAGCATTAGCCCCGTCCCAAGCCTTTAGAGCCGAAAATTCACTGTGCAAGTCTACAATGGATTGTGTTTTGGTCCACAGTACACTTGCATGGGGTTGCCAGACCTAAGCTGCTTGGGTCAACCCGGGAAATTAAAAAAAGAATTTGAGGTTTTAATATTTCATATGAAAAAATTAAGAAACAATTCGTATAGATATAAGTTAAAAGATTATTTCAAAAAGTTTTTTTTATCCTACATTGAAAATATATTATCTTATCCTATTAAGTTGAAATATTTAAATCAAAAATATTTTTTATCCCACATTGAAGAAACACAATTTTATTTTTTTATGAACATAGAGTATATATATTAATGGGTTTCAAATCTCACATTGCAAAAATAAAATATTCTTCTAGTATTTATATAGTGGACTTTGATGTGAGTTAGTAACCAACTAAGAAGGATAAAAAAGAGGGGTCTCTAGCTAGGGGGAAAAACACATTTAAAAAGAAGAAGATCTCTACCAAGTTCTGTTGGGTCACCCGAGTCCCGGGTTGAACTGTCGGGCTGGGCCGGGTCTGATAACTATGCCTAAAGAACAAAAAGTAAGCTTTAGAGCGTTAATTATAACTTATTCTCTTTTTTTTTTGTTCAATTAAACCATTTAATTGATCCTTAAAATTTCAAAATTTAGATATAGATTCGCTTTTGCCTTTGTTATTTTTCAATATTTTTTAATTTTATTTTGGACCCAAGCGTCTGGGTCTAGCAACTATGCCAGACCCATGTGCCTTTTTTTTTAGAATATGAAAATTCACTTATAATTGTTTTAAAAACTAACCTGAATTTTGACCCATTTGCTTTTAATTTAATTTTAAAGGGATTAAAATTTGAAATTAAAAGATCATGAATTTATTTCGATTAAAAGTGTAATTTGTCAACTTGTGAGAAAATTAAGGACTATAATGTATTTTTGTCATCCTCTACTTATTATCAAGATAATAATAGTTATTTTTTTAAAAAAATTTGATTCTTAATCAAATATAAATTTTTTAAAAAATATTAATTTATTTGAAACTTAGTTTTTCATATGCTACAGAACTCCTCACATTCTTTTTTTTTTTTTTTTTCTGTTGCCAAAGGAGAACAAGGCTCCCTGTCACAGATCGTGACTCGCCCCCGTACGCCTCACTTCACCCTTTTTTGAGGCACACCCTCATTTTCTCCTTCCCTTACCAGACTTACCCCACACAAGACAAGGGACGCCATTTTTTCGACAAGGTTCCAGCAACCCCTTGGCACAATAGTTTAGCCAATACCATCTCCGAGCCACCCCACATCATCCAGGCCATAGACATTGCTCTTCCTCGCATTCACCCAAAAAAGAAAAGGATCAATACAAGCGCTGTGTCTTCTCTGCGTCCTGCACCAACACGCAGCCATCAGTACCAACAGTCACAGTTCCTCTATGCACCGTGAGCATGCACCAGCCATAGCAGCATCGTCGTCCAGAACACTAGCAACCGTGAGCAAGTTCAAGCCAGAAGCAACAGAGGGAACCCTTCTTTCCTTTCCTCCTCGCCTAAAGCATCAACCACCGGCATTAGCTATAACACCCTGCACTGCCAGCAACGACTTTCTCTTCTCAGTAGTGACAGCATAGACTTCAGTAGCTTGAGCAGCAGCCATCGTGAGCAAAAGCAGCTGTTTCTCCTCGACCACGGTTGCAGTCATCCCTCCTCAGCACTAGCAACAACGAGACTAGCTAGTAGAGAGAGAGAGAAAGACGGGACAAAAAAAAGGAAAAGACAGAGAGAACAAAAGGGGAGCGCAGGGGACGAATACAAGGGACAGACAGAGAGAGACCAGAGAGAAGAAAGATCAGAGGAAAAAAAAAAGGAAGAATATAAACAGCGAGAGGGATGCATTGATCGCCCAAGAGACCATCACCTCCCGTTTTCGTCTCCAGCAGCACGCCCAGGCAAGTCTTCTTTCCCCTGCTTTTGCAAATTTTATTAACCCATTCATGTAGCAAGCGTGCACGCCTGCTGCTTTGCCCAGCCGGGTCACTGGCTTAGCCGCCACCTACTTATTATAACCACCTTCTTAGTAGCGCAGACACCACATACTTGTTGGAGAAAGAAAAATAAAGCTAAAGAAAAATCTCGCGTGAAAAGATAAGAAATTAAAAATGAAATTATTATATAATCCACAATAAAATATTTTTTAATCTATAATAATATCCCCATACTATTTAGCTTTTGTTAGGATAAACTAGTTATGGCTACAGTATTTCCTTCTCTGTTAAAGCATCCCGTGTAATAATAAAAAAATAAATAAAGAAAGAAAGAAAAAGCATCCCGTCATCTGCTTCAGGGCTACGCAAATGGAAGATCTACGCAACCCAATCTCCCGCAACTGCAAGATCCGATGGCAACGTAGTAAATAGAACCGGCCTCGAGGTTTTTACCATACCCCTACCTTTAGTTAACAGTAATACAGCACAGTTGTTAGGGCGCTTCGCACTGCTTTGAAAAAGTTTAATTTTTTTTATTTTAAATTAATATATTTTTGATATTTTCAAATCATTTTGATGTATTAATCTCAAAAATAAATTTTTTTTACAAAAATTATTGTCATATTTTTTTAAAATAAAAAATATTTTGAAAAACAACTATAACTACACTCTCAAAAACATTATTCATTCTCCTTTTAATTTTAATTTAAATTAATAGAAGAATTATCTCCACTAATTATTATATTTTATACTTAGATTGTTTTCATAAATCTAACCTTATATCTTAAATTATTTTCTAATTCATCTCCTCATTTAATCTTTTATGCAAATGACTCCAGATACTAAAATCTATTTAATTTATAAAGAAAAATTAAAACTGAAAATAAATCTCCTTATGGTGTTGAAATTCAAATATTTTTCAAGGTTATTTTATAATAAATTAGGTTACATTTGAATTTGGATTTCTCATGTAAAAGTATTTTTTATCAATTTAAATAAGAATATTTAATAAAATAATAGATTAAATAACGACTTATTATATAATCTGCAAAACTCACCAAATTATATATATATATATATATATATATATATATATATATATAATATTCTTACATTTATTTATATAATCTGTCTTATTTCGTGATGGTATAAATATAAATTACATGTTTTATTTAACCATTATATTAATATAAACTAATAGAAGGATTCGATTGAACATCTATCGATATTTCAGGGACTTAATTGAGATAAAAAATACATGGGGGGCCTAAATTATCTATGTAAATCAGGGGCTTTTTAAGAGGATTCCCCTATATTATATTATATTATTTTGGGTGTAGAGTTGAATTAGAGCAGTAAGAAACGCAACATTTTCTGCTAATTGCCTAGGGTTTTAAAGGGTTTCTCTCTCTACTACTGCCACCACCACCACTAGAGCACTAGTATAATCCGAACAAGACAAGCCATGGATAGATACACCCGAGTCGAAAAGCCAAAGCCCGAGTCTCCCATAAACGAGAATGAGATCCGTATCACTTCCGGTGGCCCCCTCCGTAACTATATCAGCTATGGCACTTCTCTTCTCCAGGTACCACCTCCTCCTCCTCCCTCTTTTTGTTTTATAATTTTTTTAAAAAAAATTATACATGGACTGCTGTGATTAGTCGTAATAATAATGATTTCGTTGCTGTTACTTGATTTGGTTTAATGGGGTTTCTAGGTTTTGGGGCATGTTGTATCTGTGTAGGGTTTTTAGTATTTTTATTGCTTGTTTCCTTCTGTTTTCTCTCTAATCTTTTTGTGTTTTCTTAGGTTGGTTCTTATGATTATCATTTTGTTGAAACCCCAGTTGGGCAAGCATTGAAGAGGGTTTTGATTTTTGTGCATTCTGGTTTTCTCTTTAATGGGCATGGTTGTATGTTTTTTTGCAGCACCGAGCATTTTCTGCTGTGGATTTAGTTATCTTCTGACCTGATGATAAGTTGCTATCATACGCAATAACATGTTTGATAGAGTTCTAAGAACTCGGAGTGGGTTCATTTTGCTCAAATATTGATGCTTTTAGTACTAAATTGGTACTTTTGGCTAATTGATGCTAATGTTACCTAGCGATTATAGGCATTGTCTTGATCATTTGCAAGTGAAAAATGCTAAACGAATTGGATCCTTAAATAGAAAAGTGCAATAATCATGAGTTGAAAATGATTTGATAACTTTCGTTATAACGATTTGGCTTTGTCCTTTTCTTTTGTTTTTGGTATAATTTATTGGCCTTTTCTGGGATTTGTTCTTGCACTGCACTTGTCTTTATTTTCTTCATTCAGGTACTATGCGTCCATAAATATAACAATTTGGTCCAATTATTTTCATTGCATCGTTGTTAGGGTATGTTGTTGACTTCTTTATGATTGTTTGTGATATTTTACCAGGAGAAACATGTTAAGGAGATTGTCTTGAAAGCCATGGGACAGGCAATCAGCAAGACAGTATCTGTTGCAGAAGGTATAAAGGTGGGTATGCCTTTCAGACTGATATTTTTGAGTCACCAATACTTTTCCCTGCTCCCCTCCCCCTGTAAAGAAACATGCAGAACTAATTAGCCTTGTTAATACTAACTCAGCGGAGAAATCCTCGTTTGCACCAAGATACTGCCATCAGCTCAGTGAGCATAACTGATGTTTGGGAACCATTAGAAGAGGGCCTTGTACCGTAAGTTTTTTGAATCAGTTTTATACTATCCAGTTCCTGGCTTGAGTGTACTTGATGCTTCAGTGGTGGCAAAAACCTGTAACAGTGTGGAACAGACGCGCCAGGTCTCAATGATTACTATCACCTTATCTTTTAGAGAGCTAAACAAAATGTCTCCTGGGTAAGCTCATTAATCCATCATGTTTTTAGCTATAGTGAGATTAGGGAAGCTACTACAGTGGACCAGAAAAAACCACGTAAAATATTTTTCTCCATTTCTAATTTTCATGGCATGGGGATTTCAAAGTTCTGCCTGAATATGCTATTTTCAGGGAGACCAATCAAAGAAATGTTTTTAGTCAGTTAAGGGTCCGTGACCTGCCTTTAGGATATCTCAGTAGTAGCATGTATGAACTGATGCATACTGTGCACATATATTGATTTTTCTACTGGACTGCTGTAGCCCTTTGTATGAATGGATATCTTTTGTTACCAGGTACCAAGCTCCACACTCCATGAAACAACCAAAGCAGCAAGATCAGCAGCAGCAGCAGCACCAGCACCAGCAGCAACCTAGACAAGCACGTGGCTCCTACAATGCTGTTCCTGAAGGTAAATTGAAAACAAATGGACTATTGTCAATGTTGAAGTGTCTGGTTTAGACTAACATGAATCATAAACTTCAGATTCATATGGCCGAGGTGATTCGTATGGCCGAGGACGTGGTAGAGGGAGAGGACGGAACTGGGGCCGGGGTGGATATGGATATGGAAACAATCGGGGTAACTACTACCAAGGAAGCTATCGGGGAAATTATCACGGGAACTATCGGGGAAACTATCAAGGTATTAGTTATGAACATCGAGTTATTGATGGTGATGGCTTTTATTTTCTCTTACCTGTCCGTGAGTGCAGATCATAACCTTGAATTCATACTTTCTCCAATAGATAATGGTGGTTACTCAAATCAGGGCCGTGGTGGGGGTCGGGGCAGGAATTGGGGTTATCGTGGTAAGTTACTTCTTTTACAGAATACCCATGCTTATCGTTCATGTTGACACTGGCTGTGAATTCTAGGAGTTGTGATGCAGCACAGCTTAGGAAGCTGTTCTGGAACTGAGTTGCAGGGACTGTTTAGGGCTATGAATAGTGGTGTGAATGGTACTTTTAGAGTTTGAGTAGATCTTTTGATGGTCAATATCTATAGATTGATGGGGCTTGAACATGTGGATGTTTAGGAATTCAATGGAGGTTGTCTGATGGTTGGAAAATAGGATTTAAGTTGCTAGAAATTGTAGAAACTATTAGAGACACTAATATGATTTCTAAGACACCTAGAGGTAGAGAAACCTAAGCTTCATGCCTAGGGTTTTTAGGAGTCACGTGGGAAGATCAAGTCGAAATATCAAAAGGAAAGTTACTAGAATTTTATTCGTAAACAGTAATGCAAATATTGAAAGACTAAACAGAAATAAAGCCTGGATCCAGACAATTTTCCAGATTTTCTAGCAAATCTCGAAATTACATCAATACCCTTATCTGCAATTTTATTTTTTAAAATTTTGCTTGTTTTTTTGTCTGCCTCAAGCTGGCATCAAATGTGTTTATGCTAGCATAATGTTTTAGGCATTTGATTGACACGTGTTAATGCTAAATGTGAATCTTCCACTTTGATGGTGGAATTAATTCCTGCAGTATAACTTTAGACGTGCTTCATATGCCTTTGTACTGATGACATGATTGTTATAGGAACTGGATATGAAAGAGGAACTGGATATGAAAGAGGCAGAGGCGGAGGGGGCAGAGGCTATGGCCAAGGTCGTGGAAGGATGGCCAATCGCTCAAGGGGCGGCGGTGGCGGCGGAGGTGGCAGTGGCAGTGGCAACGGCAACGGCAACGGCAACCAAGCTTAAAAAGAGAATGGTGTTCTCTCCTTTTGCTTCAGCGAAATGCTTGCCTAGGCCAGTGGGCTGGATTTTAATCCCAATACTTGTGTTAATGGCGTGAAATGTGGCTTGCGATCTCAGGCAGTTGTTTTGAATTTTCTCTATCATATGATTTGGGCGAGGTTGTCCGTTTGGTTTTTGCATTTAGCCATGAGCAAGAGGAGTTTTATTATAATGCTGTAATTATTTTGCCCTTGTGGTTACCCTGTTCATATTATCTTATTATATTTCTTTATTCCTTTCCAAGCCTTTTTGCTCCTCTTCATGTCCATATCCAAATCTGTGTGACTTATGACCAGCCCGGGGCAGTTTTTTGAACTTTTTTTTGTTAAAAAAACTTGGATGGAAGATGACCTAGCTAAGCAGCTCATGATCTTTTTAGGTTACGGGCTGGGGGTGCCGTGCAAGATAACTTTTCACTTTGCTCATAAGAATGGCCGTGCAAAAAGACCTTCGAAGTGAAGTAACCATGGAGACACGTTGTGCTGTGCTCATGTTGTTTGTTGCGATTCCACTGCCTGCAGCCCCTGCAGCAGACAGGAATGACAGCCTGCAATTTCTTAGTTATATTTAGATTCTCGGAAGAATATTGGCAGTTTGGGTTATGCTTCGAGCCTATTTAAAGTAGGGTTAAACTATTTAGCTATTTTAAAATTGTTCTATTTAAAATAAATAAGGATGATTGTCCGCGCTGCAGTCAGATTATATATTTTTAATATAAAAAAATATTTTTTTTTGGTATAAACCACGCGGTATCCTGAACGCTGGCCCAAACTAATCCACGCTCGCACCGGGTCGCCCCACAGAGGGGTAAAGTGCTCCCCAAGAGAGTGTCTCCATACACAAGGAGGGGTCGAACCCCTGACCTTGCTTAAGGGATGAGAGTGCCGAACCACTCACACCGTGCCCATATTTAAGTATTATTAACATATTTTTTTAGTAGAAAAAAAAAATGTGTGGGGTTAATATGATGTGACCTGATCAACTTGATGGGTTAAAAGATAACCCAGATAACTATTAAAAATGTAATTTGACTAAAAAGATTAAAGACAATATTTTTTTTAAAAAAAATATTAAGACAAAAACATATTGGATTGGTCCAAGTCAAACTACAAATCCACGACCCGAATAATGAGATATGGATAGTCTCATGAAAAACAAATCGAGACAAATTATAAAACTCTATTATCAATCAAACTAATGTTGAAAGATGAAATTGAAAAAAAAAGATAAAATACAAAACAACTCGAGTCAACACAGTTAATTTATCAAAGTCACAACCTAAGTCATATTACCGGGATAACCCCATAGAAAGCAAATTGAAACACATTATGAAGTTCAATTCTCAATCAATTCAGTGTTGAAAAATGAAATTAAAAAAAATATCAATTAAAAAAAGATAAAAAATAACTTGAATCAAGTCGGGTTAACTTGCCAAACCTATGACCAAGACAATGAGTTTGGGATAATTTTATAGAAAGCAAAAATAAAATAAAATTATGAAGTCTAATTTCAAATTAATCAAATATTGAAGGATTGAATTAAAAAAAAAACTAACTGAAAAAATACATAAAAAAAACTTGAGTTAACTCTTCAAATCCATGAGTCAAATCATGAGATTGGGATAAACAAATATAATATTGAATGATAAAGCTTATAAATAATAAAAAAGCTAAATCTAAAAAAAAAAGAAGAAGGAGGGGAACAGTAAATATTCTTAAATAACCCTAGACTAAATATTTAATACAGTTAACCCCTCATTAAAAAAGTAGTTACAATAAAGGGAAGAGATCAAAAGTAAAAAGCCAAATTCAAAGAAAATTAATGGATTGATGAATTGTATAAAACTCTGGATAAATTGTTTGTTTTTATAGCATTATTCACCAAGGAAAAGGGGAGGCTGATCCTACCATGAAGAGGGGAGAGAATTAATGGATTGATGAATGATAACAATTATATAAAAAATATTTATTAAACAATATTTTATTATTTTAATAACCCTAATTACTCATGGATGTTTAATTTGAAATCAAGAATGCTCTCAATCATATAAAAAACAAGGATTGCAGGGGCAAAAGTCTTTGATTTGAATCTCTCCTCAATAATTAATCAAGATTATGATATAAAAGACTAATTTATGATATGGATTTTTCACAAGATCATTCTTGTTAGGTTTGGTTTGTTGGAGGATAGAAGTTCCTCTATCCATGGTCAAGTCAATTTTAATTATTTTTCAAAGAAAGGGACATGTATTGGTTTTCATTGGTGAGATCAAATTTAAAAAAAATGTATTCACTTTTTTTTTTTAATTTGATTTTGTGAAATTTTGTTGCCTTATTTAAGAAAATTAAAATGATTATGAAATGATTAGAGAAATGTTATATATATATATATATCCTTCAATGGATATTGTTAAATCATCTTTCAATTTACATGATCCAAATAATCATTATAATATCAACTAATGAATTTGTGAAAATAAAAATAAGTTAAAAATCAATAAAGAAATATCTCAAGAATAAAATCTTTGTTTTTTTTGACATCTTTGTATAAAATCTAAAACTTTTTTCAATGTGAGTAAAAATCTCAAACATAAATTATATTCCATTGATAGATAAATTAATAAATAATTGAAAAAAAAAGAATTATAGTTTTTAAAAATTTTATTTTTTTATTAACTTTTCTCTCTTCTTGAATTGGAATCAATAAATATTTAACATGTGTTTTTTTTTCTTTTAAAAGATGCATGAAATTAATAAAAATTGACCAATGATAGTTGAGAGAATTTATGTTTTTTTTTAAAAAAAAAATATGTCCAATAATTACTCTATTAATATAGTTTTAAAAAATAAATACAAAAATACAACAAAAAATTACAATGGATTTCATGATTCCCACCTAAATTCACAAATAAGATTTTTAACTCTTCTTCCTTGTATCTAACTTTATCATGTAGGGTAATTATCAATGATTATTTTTTAAATAATATAAAAAACTCCAAGTTATGAGATATTTTTTTTCTTCCACAGTAGCATCAATTATTGTCCTGCTCTCTTACAAAAATGGAGACAAATCTCACAAATGTGTCCAACGCTGTGGTGGGTGCATCAAAATTTAATGAACCTGACAGCTTTGTCGTCCAGGTTCACTATTTAAATGAATCGACCTGAAATTACGTCCAGTATTCAGGAGAAAGATCAATTATTGTCCCGCTTTTTTTTTTTTTTTTTAAGAAATCATTAACATAAAATATTAATAAGGTCAATCGATACTTATCTCTGTACTTTTAGGTATGTAAGAATCTTTAAAATAATTTATAGTGCATCTCTAATGGTATATACTTTCTTATTAATGACAATATTTTTTCTTTATTAATAGAGTGAAAATGATATTTATTTATCCTTAAAGCTATTCGGACAAGATAACATTCTAACTCCTCATTTCCATAAAAAAAAAAATAAGATTCATAAGCTATAAAAATCCTATGAATCCTTCAAAGTTGTTAGGTACACGATCTTCATTCTTTATTGTGTATCTATTTTCAGAGTTTCTTTCTAAAATATCATTATTTTTTCTCTCAAAAAGATACTTAAGTATAAGAGAATCTCCAAGTCCACCAAGGAGGACCTTTTACAGGTACCACGTATCAATCATCTTGAATAAGGAGAATAGATCAGATTGCTAGAACTAAGAGATTAACTAATTATCTAACACATAAGCCTTATTTTTAACCTACATGGATTTTTTATAACATCATCAATATACTATTGTAAAGACAATATTAATATATATAATTATTTTTCTTGTAGACATTAGTCTATAGTTTTTGTTTTTGTTTTTTTCTTTTATAAAAAAATAAGATTGCAAATAGGATTTGTTAAATAAATTTGGTAAGATTAGCTATAATAGATATTGAAATCATAGTTGTCGGAGCTAATAAACTTACTTGAAAAAGGTTATGGTTTATTAGGTAATCGAGTTAACTCGTGGGTCATTAGGTTGACCTGTATTAATTATTTTTATTAAAATGGTATCGTTTCATTAAAAAAAAGTTATTCTTAATATTGACCTGGTTGAGTTTGACTGTATAACACCCCACACTTTCTTATGCATTTATACATAAGTTCATTGATCATGGATATAAAATTCAAGTAATTTTTTTTTTGTAATGATAATAATGAGAAGAAGAGTAATGTCAACTCACCATCCAAAAATTACTTCAATGATACAAAATTCATTTCCACACATTTTTAATTACAACACTTACTAAATTACATACATATAAATTGTTCTTAAGGTAATCATTTAAAAATACAAGAATCCCTTTAACATGAAAGTCTAATTAGCTCGGTGACAATCTAAAAGAAATTGAGATCTTCAAGAAAAAAAATACATGTAACATATAATTAATATAAATCATCACTCAATAATATCCATAAATTTCACTACTAGAACCTCTATTAACTTAAACACAACAAATCAAGTTATATATATGCACCTCTATTGCCCGAATACTTAAATCAACTATAGAAATAATCACTTCATTGTGACCCTTTCTCAAATATATTTCTTCCATACAACTTCACAATTTCTTTCAATAGTTATCTAAAATATTATGTTTTTCTCTCTTCATCCATCATGATATACTATTAGTCTTTATTTTTTCTAATTCAAATTCCTTCAATTATGAGCTTTATAGTTCTTTTTTCATACTGATGAATGGTTAAATAATTTGAACAAGAAATCCATTAGTAATTAAACATGTTGATAATTTTCTTATTTTAAAATCCTTAAAAATTCAATTGATTTCAAGGAATTATCATAATTTCTCTATCCAATAACCGCATTCAAGTTCTAAATAATCAATTTATATTTTTCTAACTCGACAATCAGCTACGCATTTGTAGTTTTACATCAACCCTTGATTCACCCTTAATAACAATAGCTTAATATCTTTCATATCCAATGTTTTGCAATTCATTTTATGCTCACTTAGTGTTGTCGACTTTAACTATAGATGCAATAATCCAATAACACCTATGGATAGTACTCTAATCTAATTATAGTTTCTCCAATTCATTTAATCCTCTCAGCATTCATGAATAATTCATTGACTTTAGCAACTATGTTCATTCTTTAAAAAAATCCCTATCTCAATTTAAACCTAGGCGACATATTTATACTCTTTTAAGATCATTAATATCTCTACCAAAATTTCAGCAAGGTTTCCTCTTAAATAGATCATTCCCAAATTTCCTCAACTTGTAAATCACACACACACACACACACAAAGATGTATTTATGATCTGATCATCCTAGATCTTATTCTAACATGGCTTTATGGCAACCATACAACTACTTCATTAACACTTAATAATAATCAATCTTCCAACATCCTATACAATTTCATATTAAATGATAAAATTAACATACAAGACAATTATAATAATAAATAACAGTTAAATACTACAATTAAAATTTGTATGCACCTCCAAATAACATTACTTAATATACATGTCACAACATACAAAGTCAGTTATATACTAACTCATTAGATAATTATATACACATAGACATTACTTTCATTTATAAAAAGATAATCTATTAATGATCCCCTGCTTCTATCTAACCAAAATAATCAATATCATGAATGTCTGAATACCATTACAAGTATTAAAACATATACAATACACTAACCAATTTTTTTTTTATTCTTATTCTTATACAACCTATCACTTTTATCCAACAATTTAATAATTACAGTTCGCATAATTGAAGTCCACTTAATTTCAACCATCCCACATGAATGTTTATATCTTCAGCTAACTCATCTGGTTGCCAATCAATAAAGCTATTCTTTATAGATGTCATAACTCCGGCTAACCCATCTAGTTGCCAATCAACCCGGCTATTTTTTATAGATGCCACAACTCAGGTTAACCCAATTGGTTGGAAAATTAATCCGGCTATCCCTTACAAATGCCATAACTTCGGTGAACCTACTTGGTTTTAAATCAATCTAGCTATCCCATATGGGTGCCATAACGCCTTCCAACCCAATTGGTTGCCAATCAATCTAGTTATCCTTTACAGATACCATAAATTCAGCTAACCCACTTGATTGCCAATCAATTTGACTATCTTTTAGGAGTATCATAACTCCGACTAACTCATTTGATTGTTAATCAATGCATTTATCAAATTCATACTATTATTATTTCCTTCACTTTTTACATCACATCAGCAATACATAATAACTCAAAAATAAAATACTTAAATGATATTTAATTTCAAATGAGGTGGGAGCACCTACATATTGTTTGAGCTTTAATCGTGATTCTTTAATGCCTTTATGATACCACGACCTCTTTTATACCCATTCAATCTAAATTGAAAATTCCATTTCAACTTCTCATTCACTCCACATTCTTGATTTAATTAACAAGAGAAACTTCTTATGATCCATGCACACGTATACACTAATACACTCAAATTTCATTCTTATAACTTCCATCATTTATGTCTTACATCAAGAACAATTCTAAACAAATTAGAAGTTAGCTAATTATAGCCGATTAACTTAATCACTCAAGAACACTGTTTAATATTTTAATCATAACTAAAGTTATATAATTTGCTTTAAGAAGTGGATTGTCTCTTATGGAAGCTAAGATATGAAGCTATAACTTTTATGAAGGGAATAAAACTCAGTTCTACCATTAATGCACCTAAAACTACCCGTTATAGCAATATTTTAAATATATCTAGTAAGTTTCAGTCCAACCTCCCTCAGGTCTTAATCCATATATGGAGTTTTAATACTCCAAATTAAGCAAAGTTAATTATTTTTAAAAGCTAACATCCCTAGATATAATTTTTGTGAAGAAATGTATTTCAAATTCTATCATTTTTAAGTCCTAAACTCGTCTAGAACTTAGGTGATGAAACTATCCAGTTTTCTAGCTTAAGGTTTTGACATGCAACCAGGTATTTTCATTTATCTCTTCATCATTCAAAGCAAACATTTTCATTCCATATATTTTATAGCACCATTAAACACAACCTCCAATTTAACCATAGCTTCTTAATAAGATTAACATGCTACTGTATCTTACTTTCATAATTCTTCACACCACTAATTCATTAACTATTATTAATTTATAATTTCATTCCATCTAATCATACTTTATTTATTCAACTTACTCATAAGATGAAATTGTAAAAAAAAAACCATTCTCTCAATTTAAATTCCATTTAATATGTATCAAATTAAAAATCAATTCAAGTTCCTCAAACTGGCCGACCTTGTATGTATATCATCTACTTCTTATACTTTTCAATTCCATAAAAAAATCCACACCATTTTCATTTATTTTTCCATCCATTAATTTGATTTGTCAATAATCCATACACAATTTCATTGAATTAAACAATACAATTTCTCAATATTTCTCACAATAATTGTAAGATCCAAATTTTTTATCAAAATTCAAGCCCGAGTCAGCCCAAACCCAACCTATGTTAACCTAGGTATATAAGGAAAAGTTGCAAGAGAATTTTTTTTCTCTCTTCTAATTCTTATGGCCGTCGTGACCCTCCTCTCATCAAACCAAGGATTTTAGTTTTTTATCTTGAGTTTTTTGGGTTCAAGAAAGGTGGAAATAGCAAGTAAGTGGTTCTCTCTCAGGTTAATTACTTTTAATTATGATTTGCTTATGAGAGGATTAAAGAAGATATTAGAGATTATAAAAATTTGAATTTTATGTTGTTAAGATTGATTCATGATTATTAGGAGTTTAAGATTAAGTGATTGATTTTGGGTGTGTTGTTAGAAATAAGAATTTGTGAGTTTATTTGTTTAAATTGATTTTTATGGGTTAAGAAATTTATTTCAACTTTGTTGGAAAATCTGGATAGAATGGTCTTGAGATTGAACATGATAATTTTATCTGGTCCTTGATTTATGAAATTTACAGTTTAGTCCCTAAACTTTAGAGAAATTATAATTTGACCCCTAAATGTATTTTGAGATTCTGGGTAGTGTTATTATGAGGTTAAGGATGATGAATCTCAGTTTGATAACTAATTTAGAATATTTTTAGTTTGGTCCCCAGTCTTAGGAATTTACATTTTAGTCCCTGGAATTTAAAAAAATTATAATTTGGTCCCTAGTTCATTCTGGACAGAATTGAGGATGGTTTATGGGTGAAATTTCAGTATGGTTATGTATTTACAGTTTGGTCCTCCAATTTTGATCCCTGTTTTGGAAAATTATCATTTTAGTCCCTAAACCTAGGAGACTAAACTTGGTGTTCTTGTATGCATTGAAATCCTTAAATTGTGTTGTTTTAGGTCTTTTTTTAGTATATTTCATATATTTATTGTAGGTTCTCCTAACGATCTTTAATGGGATTTTCGGGTCTTTCATATGATATTCCTTTTAGTTTTATATTTTTTGGATGAGTGAGATAATCTTTAATATGCATGTAATATACATACATATAATATGTATGTTGATTATATGATGAGTATGACTAATTAATTTCTTGAATATTTATATATGTTGTTTTATTTTTCAAATACTCATCTATTCTTGAATTTGCACTCACATTCTATTAAACTAAATTCTATTCAATATGATATATATTGCTTTGATAATTCTATGAATATCTATTATGCCTTGATATAGGACTTGTCAGTAAGTCCATACTAACAGAGAGTAGTTAGCATATGTGCACATAATATTTTGTATACCTAGTTGGTGAGAGAGACATCAGCATGTGGTGAGTAATTCTCCCACAGTGATCACCTGCGGGTGTCATCTAGTCACCTTCGTGTGTTATCTGGTCACCTTCGGTGTTATCTAATCTTTAACATGTATTCAACTACTTTATAATAATATACATACACACACACACACACAGATATATATATATATATATATATATATGTGTGTGTGTGTGTGTGTGTGTGTGTGTGTGTGTGTGTGTGTGTGTGTGTGTGTGTGTGAAGATAAATCATCTTGCAAATCATTAATATCTAAAATGTATATTAAATATTATTCTCTCACTGAGTTGGTTAAACTCACCCCTCATTTTTAATATTATTTCAGGTTCTTAGTTTCTGTTAGCAAGTGGACTTTGTTGAGTGTTCTTGTTTCTTCAGTTTTGGTCGATATGTCCTACTTATTTCATAAGACTTTTCTTTTAGTTTTTATTCGATATCTCAGACACTCCACTATTACCTTGTTTTAATTAAGTTTGGATTTTGACAATGTAATGAGTATTATGAATTATTGTTTTGTTTTAATTACTGATGAAAAATTTTGAACTATCATTTGGTTTCATTTGTTTTGAATAATATAATATTTCTGAAGAATATAAAATATCGCGTATTTTTAAATAACTTGTTCTTTTGATATGTCCGTTCTGAGACTTAACGTAGGTGAGGTGTCCTTTTGACACCGCTCCTATGTTGCCCGTCATGGACTCGAGATTCAGGTTGTGACAATACTCATTTGTGTCAAAATCATAACACATCATCAACATTCATTATACATTTCACAAACCAAACATAACCATAATTTATTTATCTCATCCATTCATCATAAAATCCTAACTCAAAATATAATAGAGATTCAACTTTGACTATATAAAATACTTAAATTCATTGAACAACATTAATGCATTGCTAAACACATATGAATAGGAAAACATTTCACTTGACTCTACAACTTCACAATTTCATCTCAGCATGGCCGACCCTTGACTTAATAAAATATCAAGTTTTTTTATATATAATTTGTCTCAATTTCCTTTAACTTATCACTAATTGTATATCTCATAAATGACAACCCAATCATATTAAAATTTAACATTATAACTATGTGATGACAACATTCCTTCATCAAAATACATACATCATTCAATCATATTCAATTTCAATATTTAATATCATTTCAATAATTATATGAATTATGCTACAATACATAATTATACATAATTATAAAGATTGAACCCACTTAAATTCATCCTTCCATTTTTTCTTACTTAGTTGGCCCTTTTGCCCATTAATTCAACAAGCTTCTTACTTCAATAACAAGTGATTTCACATGATTCTTAAGTTATTCTAGCCTATTTACATGATTTCACAAGTAATTTGTAATTCCCTCCAAAATCATTTAAGAACCCTAATTAGGTAAAAATTTGAAAATCTACACTAACATACTAACTACTTAAATTAATAAGAGCGTTGGGGTTTAAAGATACATTACCAACCAAGATGGATGCTTACCTTTCCTTTGCAAATCAATGTTTCTAATTTCTCTTTCCTCCTCCAATCTTCTCTCTCTTTCTTTATCTCCAGCTGTCTCTCTCTCTCTCTTTATCTCTTTCTTTTTTCTTAGATAGAATCCGATTCCATTTATGATTCTATTCATTTGGCAAAATAAAAAAATAAGGTCTTTTTTTTAGCCCTCATGCATGTCTCATCTCCCTTTAATCTTTCTTTAACATCCCCTCACACCATCTCTCAAAAGAGAAAAAAAAGAAATTAAAAAGAAAAAAAAAAGATGAAGACTCTTAGTCTCTCTCCCTCCCTTCATAGTTGCACATCAGTTTTTAAAGGGAAAGAGAAGAGTTTCTAGTTAAACTCCAATTTTACCCTTACTTACTGTCTATATGTTATTTTACCCTAACTCCAGCACTATTATGAGGTCTTTTAGACTCCGATTAACTTAAAATTTTAACACATGTTATAATGACATGTCAGGAGATTACTTGTAAAATTATAACTTGATCTAATGGTTAGATTGAGAGTTATTCTTGATAGCATGAAACTAGCCAACAAGTAGTTTTTACACCAAAATCTGAATTTATGTATTATTTTACTTACTTAAATCACAGTATTTACAAACTAATTCATTAGGGACTTATATCCAAACTTATAATAGATTTGTTCCTCAAATTTCATCCATTTACAGGTTAAAACCGCGCGATTGTACGCAAACTTATATATATCGGTGGTCAAAGTTAGTTGTGCATAAAACCATACATTAATTTGTTTAAAGATTTCAAATTACTTTTCTAAGTATTTTCATCTCATATTTATATAAAAAAAATCTCCATAATAATTATTATTTTATAAATTTTTTGGGTTACGAGTTCACATTGTACCTTTTATGTTCGTCGGGTTATATTTTCTAGATTTAGACGCATTTTTAATACCAAGTTTAAGCTGACCATATTGAATTTCATTAAACTTTATCCCAGAACATCGCTTTCCCCTTTTATCTCTTCCATTTTATTTTTATTTACTTTTATTTTTCTTCTATTTCATTCTTTTATTTTCTAAACTAAAATCACATTTATGTCAAATTCCCAAAATTCAAAACCACATTTTTAATTCCAGTACTCAATTTACTTATTTAATATAATAGTTTTTTTTTATTAATTTCATGTATTTTATTCAGGGGTTTACGTATCACTTAAAACTCTATCAAATTAACTGAATTTCATTAAACAATATCTCTTTTAGTTAAATTTAAAACACAGTTCTCTAAATCATGAGCTTGTCTGTCAAATAAGATGATAAGGCGAGAGGAGGAGGGGGAGAGAGAGAGAGAGAGAGAGAGCAATGAACCACAAAACGACACGTGATATATCAATGTAAAAATATTTTGTCTGACAAATTAAGTTGATCAGTATACATCCATAAACACGTCTACATTCATTCCAGACCTCCTTTCTCGTACATATAAATTCGGACCCACTTTCTATGTGACAGTCTGCTCGATCTCTAGAGAAGGAAACCGACCTCCGGTTCTCTAATATTGTCATATGATCGAAGTGCGTGTAGTTTAGTAGCGTGTGAAGGAGTGAAAGATAGGACATGGAAGCAGCAGCAGCAGCAGGAAGCTCAAGAAAGTGCAGTGCTAATGGTGGTAAAAAAGAGAAGGATCTGTTCCATGTTATTCACAAGGTTCCTGCTGGTGACGGCCCTTATGTTAAAGCCAAGCATGCTCAGGTCTGTTAATTCCCACCTTCCCATATTCATACTGTTCTTTCCCTCATACATCCATGCAGATCGATGAAGCTCTTTACAACCCATGAGCTCGAGTCCATCTACCCAGCTTGGAACCCTAGCTAGCTAGATTCAAAACATTAGCTTATTAAATTGATCCACTATACAATTATATATATATATATATATATATATATATATATATATATATATATATATATATATATTCGTGATAAGCATTTTGCACTGTTATGGGTGACTAGCTACCTGTTCCATTTCCATTAATTACCCATTAATCCAATGATAATTATGATAATCATTAAGAGGTAATAAATGGGTTAGCTAATCAAGTCTTAATTATCACAAGTAATTAACTTCAACACTACAACTCTTTTGATTGTAATTCTACACCTTCTTCTCACATGTATAAAACCACAAAATTTCAAACTAAAATTAATCAAACGGTGCAGAAAATCTTATGATGTTTACACTGTATGTAGTATTTAGTGCGTAATTACAGCGTGAACACCATGAAATTTATCACTAAATACCAATTATTTAGTTAATTGATTTTCTGCTATTGTTTTAGGATCGACTTTATGTAACACTTTCCAAACTTATTTACATACCATTTGATAAAAATGATAGAGTACTGGATCCTACGCAGAGTCTAGCTAGCTTAATTAGGTGGTCCAACAATATAAAGATGAAATTATATATGAAAACTCTTCATGATAATTAAGCTATTGATGTTTTGTTCTTAATTTGGAGGTGTTTTGTTTCATGATCATAGGTTAATCTCCCTTGCTTCTCCTTCAAATTTAATTTGAGAGCAATCTAATTAATTGAGATTAACAGTGTTAATTAAGTGTTCGCTCCTTTTTTTGTTAATTAAAGTAGATAAAAAATAACGAATAAGTGGTTTAATTTCATCTTAAGAAAGAATCTTCAGGAAAAAAAAATGAAATACATTGTTGTTTACATAGATGGAATGTGCCAACATAAATATAATTAAACCCAGATAATCATATTTAAATTGATTATTTTGTGGAATCCGTATACCATTTAAAGATTTTCAATTAAGAAATAAATATAAGGACAATTAATTTATGATACAAATAAAATAAAATAAACATTTTCAAAATAAAATTAAATTAAATTAAAAAATTAAAAATTAATTTTAAAATAAAATAAACATTTTCAAAAGCAGCATATTGATTGGTTGTATGGAGTAATTAATGTGTATATATTTCAGCTGGTACAAAAAGACCCAGAAGCAGCCATAGTTTGGTTCTGGAAGGCGATAAATGCAGGAGACAAAGTGGATAGTGCTCTGAAGGACATGGCAGTCGTCATGAAGCAAATAGACAGAACTGAAGAAGCCATTGAAGCTGTCAAGTCTTTCAGAGGCCGTTGCTCAAAGCAAGCCCAGGAATCACTTGATAACGTTCTTATTGACTTGTATAAGGTACCCTTCAAATGCCGTTCACTGTACTTTTAATTTCATGCCATGTCCTAAGTTCAATCATCATGTAAGTTATTAATTGGCAAAATTACCCATTTGCAAATTTATAATTTATTTTTTGAAGTATTTTTCTTATAGAATTCATTGCTTTTTTATAGTAAAGAAATGAGATTAAGGTTAGACTAAGACCCGTTTGCGGGGTGGTCCAAATAGAAATGGATTAAAATTTAATTTTTTTTTTGTTTAAAATTATTATTTTTTTTATGTTTTTGAATATTTTTAATGTGATAATAGCAAAAATAAAATTTAAAATATTATTTTGATGTATTTCTAATTGAAAACAACTTTGAAAAATAACAATTATCACACTTTCAGATAGAAAATAATATAAATCATATATTGGGACCTCACCTAACAGCTTACGCTATTGGGTTGAGATGATTCTTTGACATGATATCAGGGTTTATTTGAAAAAAATTAAGCATAAGGTAATGTGGGTCTATGCAAGTTTCAAGTTCAAAAGGCTTTCATTTGAGGGAGTGTGTTGAAGAATAATATAAATCATATCTTGGAACCTCACTTAACAACTTAAGTTATTAGGTTGAGATTGTTATTTGACATTTTCAAACACTCTTTAACGTAGATATTAAATCTGATCGGCTTGCTTGGTTAAATTTGGTAACTAACTGATCTGATTGACTTGCCAAAACTCGAGTGAGATTTGTATAAATTAATTTTATTTTTTCTTTTCAAAACAATGTAGTTTCATTAAGAAAAACAAAATGGTTAATCCGAATATAATTTATTTCTTTGCAGAAATGTGGGAAAGTAGAGGAGCAAATAGAGTTGATAAAAAGGAAGCTAAGATTAATATACCAAGGAGAGGCATTCAATGGCAAACCCACAAAAACTGCACGCTCCCATGGAAAGAAGTTCCAAGTTTCTGTTAAGCAAGAGACCTCCAGGTTGCTGGTATGGTGTCTGTTATATTATTTATTTATTATTGGGCTTTACATTTTATAGGTTCCCAGCTTTTATTTAGCTCTCGATTATACAGGTTTTTTCAACTCAATTAGTTTTCATCTTGTTATTATTTAATTATATAATGGATATTTTTTTATTAATCTTTGACATGTTGTTTGGTTTTAATATAAAATAAATCAAGTATTTTTTATTAATCTTTGTTGCTTTTCAAATGTATTTTTTCCTTTAAAACCGTATCAAAACTCATTTTAATTTTTTTAATTTTTAATATTAGTATATTAAAATTATTAAAAAACACTAAAAAAAACATTAATTTGATACTTGTGTAAGCAAACACATTTTTAAAATGCACTTATACATAATTTCAAACGCAAAAACAAATGATACCACTGAGTCTTTCTTACAATATGTTTTTGTTTTTGCGGTGGTAAAAAAAAAATTATTTTAAATTATTATTATTATTTTTGGATGTCAAAAATAAATTTAAAAAATAAAAAAATATATTTTATTTTTAAAAAATATTTTATAAAAACAACCGGTAGTCTTCACAGATAGATGCTAAGTGATGTTTTCTATGTGCGCAGGGAAACTTAGGATGGGCCTATATGCAAAAGCCGAACTTCATAGCAGCCGAGGTAGTGTATCAGAAGGCCCAGATGATTGACCCAGATGCTAACAAGGCCTGTAACTTAGCCCTCTGCTTGATCAAGCAAGCTCGATACGACGAGGCTCGTTCTGTTCTCCTCGATGTCTCACAGGGAAGACTTCCCGGTTCCGGTGACGTTAAGTCAAGATCACGGGCCGAGGAATTGTTGATGGAAGTGAAATCAAGGGAGACCCCCGATGAGTTAACGGATATGCTGGGCTTTAATCTTGATGAGGATGATGATTTTGTGAAAGGGCTAGAGAAATTGATGAGTGAATGGGCCCCATCTAGATCCAAAAGGCTTCCAATCTTTGAAGAAATCTCTTCATTTAGGGACCAGTTGACTTGTTAATTTTGTATATTTAGGTAGCTTTTTTTTTTTTTTTTTGTTAATGTAGGATAACCAAAAAAAAAAAAAAAGGTGTTTGGTTGAAAAAATAAAAATAAAATTGTTTCTTAAATGTATTTTTAAAATATGTCTGCATGATCTTTGTCTTTTTATTTCAAATAGGTAACCAAATATTATTTTAGTACTAATAATTTTCTAGTTGTGCATGATAGCGTGTTTGAAAGTGTGGTTATGATTACTTTTTAAAATGTTTTTCCACTCGAAAATATATTAAAATAATATTTTTTTTATTTTTTAAAAATTATTTTTGATAGCAACGCATTATATGATTTAAAAACAGTAAAAATATTAATTTAAAATAAAAAAATTTAAATTTTTTTAAAAAAGTTTTGAAATATAAAAACAACGTGTAAGTTGTTAGCAAGGTGTTCATGTTCATGTTGTTCCTGTACCAATTACGAAAATGATAATTCTTTGTAAGTAATTAATAAAAGATGTGAACAGTTTAGATATATGGGCAAAACCAATTTCTCAACTTCTTGATCGCGGCGGCGGCGGCGGCGG
Organism: Populus x sibirica; assembly: GCA_019202695.1. Lineage (NCBI taxonomy): Eukaryota > Viridiplantae > Streptophyta > Magnoliopsida > Malpighiales > Salicaceae > Populus > Populus x sibirica. Next base: position 449,855 of record JAGMVL010000092.1, read on the forward strand.
CGGCTTGATTTTATTTGAGTTTGAACATTTGACCGAGAGAGGCTGCTTCTTGTAATTAGTTTATATTGTTTTTATCATCAAGATTCTCAACGGGCAGCCACAATGCACGGTCGGTAAGAGTCAAGGATTAAATTTGTCAATCAAAACTATTTATTTGTATTTGAGGATGGCTAAAATATTTGCACTCCCAATTAATAAGTCCGGGAAAGAAAGATTCGAGTATTTTACATTGATTTGCACTCTGTTTTAAAAAATAAATTAAACAGTTCTGTTAAATTAAATTAAATTAATTAAAAAAAAAAGAAAGTTTAACTTTACTCCTGAAGAAATTAGAACAGTAATTTGATGGAATTGCTCATAACCCATCAAACATTAAACTAGATACCAGGAGTGAGATGGGCATTTCACCATGATATAATTATTTTTAACACTTTGTATAGGGTTAGGTTGGTAGTTTTATTTTTTGCAGTCAAATTATTTTATTTTTTTGCAGTCAAATTATCCATGGAATAAAAAACTATTGAATGCTTTTCAATCATGAGTGTTATGGTTTCTTTTGTTTTTTTTTAAATAGTAAAATTATTTTGTTATTCTTAAAAATAAAATCAACATAACTCTCCCACAATGATTTTTTTTTTTCCTTTCACGTTAGTTTTATTTTCAATACAAAGTTTACTTAGAAATATTATTGTATTTGATCATATAATAAATGTTATCAAAAAAACATATTGGCATATGCAAACCATAGAGTGGGAGGCCCATGCACCGCATTTATTAAGAGGTATTTCCCGGGTTACCGGTCATCAAGCACCGCCTTTTATGGCATTGTTTAAAAGGTTTTGACGCCCCTTCTATAATAGGACGTGTGTGCACCAAACGCATCTCTGGTTTGACATTAACAACTATTTCTTTTTTTGTTTTCTCTTTCTTCTCATGAACTCCATGTAAGAACCTCCAAAATTTTAAACCAACTCCTTCAATTTATTTTTTCTTCATATTTGGTCCTTATATTTTTTAGTACTATTTGTTTATTTTGAATAATTTATAAAATTAAAAATGTTTTTCAATTTCAACCCCTCTTATATTTTATTCTTTCAAATTTGATCCTTTATTATTATTATTTGTTTTGTTTGAGATAATTTTTTACATTATTTTTTTTTACAATTTGATCATCTTTAGGGTTTTTTCCTATCAAATTTGACCCATAATTTTTTTAATCTTTTTTGCTTTGGAAAGATTTTAAAATTGATGTTTTTTTATAATTTTATTCTTCAAAATTAAATTGGTTGGGAATTAAGCTTCTCAATTGAAACTAGGTCAAAGACTTCACGAGTTACGAGTTTTAAATATTAGATCATGTTTAGGAGATTCGTCAATGTTTTGTTGGTTCTTTTTTCCCTTTCTTTTAAGCTGATATTTTTTTTTAATTCTTTTTTTAGAGTTTTGCTTTGTTATTTTTTATAGATTGCATTATATAGGTTCAGTCTCGAGTTTATGACCATAGTCACCGGTTTCAAAGTTAGCAAGGGTTGACTTTTGTATTTGTATGATTTTTTATCACTAAGTTAGCGAGTTAACTTAAGTTGACTCGATTATTTTATATTTTTTTATTTTTATCATTCAATATTAGGTTATTCGATAATTAATTTTAAGATTTTATTTAATTTGCTTTCAAACGTGGTTATTCTTGGTATCACGACTGGGCCTGAGATTTTGTATTTTGACCTGGGAGGGCTCGAATCAAGTTTTTTCAATCTTTTTAATATTTTTAAAATTTTTATCTTTCAATATTTTATTTGTTGGAAATTGAGATTCAATATTTTCATTCTATTTTCTATAGAATTATCACATTCTCATTTGATTTATTAGAAATTGGCCTTTAAATTTTTTTTTCTGCTTTTCTTTTCGTGAAACTATCTCAATCTCATGTCTATGGTAACGAAGTTTACGAGTTAACCATAATTAACTAGTTTTTTTTTATTTTCTAAATTATTTTTTATAGTTTCACTTGTAAACATTGGGTTGTTTGATAATTCAAAAGGGCTTATGTCAAGTTTTTTTTTAATTTTTTTTTATCAGTTTATTTGCTATTGTTGTATTTTTTTTATTTATATTATTTAAATTATTAATTGAATCAATGACTTGAGACTTGAGACTCATATTGTTTTTTCTTAATATTATTTTTTATGTAAAAATAATTAGTCAGCTTGCAGAGCACTACTAATCTTAGACCTAGATCTTTATTAGGAAAAAAAAACCCTAACATTAGAATATCTAAACTAAAAATAAGAAAAGTAAAATAGCTATGGAAAATAAAAGAAAATTTCTAAACTTGATTTGGGCATGATTTGATATTGGCTATCGCTAGTTAGTACGATTACGATGACTTCTTAGGGAATTCGGCCTGTAAAACATCCTTCTAAAATTTCAGCCCAAACTATACTTGTTTTTGTTAGTCAACTTTGTTTGACTTTATTAGGCTTACTCTAAGATAATAATCACGCAACTAAGTACTAGTAATGAGTTGTGCGGACCATTGGAGGATATTCATTAATAGGATTATGTAGTAGGGGTATTGATGGAGATGGCTGGGCTGGTTTTGGGTACAAGATTATATTTAACCTAATTTTTTATATTTTAAAAATTATAAATTCAAATTATTTAATTTTTATAGGTGTAATTATACTTTTAAAATTAGATCTAATTTTCATTTCACACATCACCATTAAATTACAGTTGCCTTCTCTTTCTCTTTCTTCAACCAAGAAACAAATTATTTTTTATTATATTAAATAAATTTAATAAAAAAAACTCATTAACAATAACTTTTAAGTAGAAATATTTTTAAATAAAACAAAAATAAATGTTAAATTCACATGCTATCAGATATAAAAATAAAATAAATATAAGATATACAGATTAGTTCAGATTGATCAAGTTTTAAAATTTTTTACTTGTCACCTGATGAGTAATATTTATTTTTTAATTTTTCAATTCATTATCATTTATAATATTCATCTTGATAATACAAGTATTACTGTTGAATCAATTTTTTTTTTATATAGATTATCGTGGGTGTCCAGGTCAGCTTACGCGCACTTCGATTAATCTCATGAGCCATAAAGTTAACGATTATGTAAGCCTCCGGTGGCCATCATACGAGTCTGTTGAATCAATTCTTTAACACCCATAGTTAACTGGACTGGATACAGAGGATGTTAGCTAGCATGGGTGGAGGGAGCTAAACAATTTGATCTATCATATGCCAAAAAGCATGGACCTTTTGCACACAGCAAACCACCAAACACCATTAGGCTTTGGAAAGACACTTTCTTTTAACTTAAAAAATAGATTATAGATCAACAGAAAGAACCAAACCGCCACTTGCAGGTTGCAAACCTTAATACCAATATTCCTCTGGCATAGCCATGCCAGTTGCCACAACTCATCCCTTCAAGTCTTTCTATCTAAATCTCAACCGCTGAAATATTCACAATCCCTGATAGTTTGTCCGAATGGAAGCGTCAAAGAAAGAGCCTTTGATAATAACAGACAAGGAGCAGATGAGGAAATGGTCAAGAACTATGAGATCTCAAGGCAAGAGCATTGGCCTTGTGCCCACAATGGGTTACCTTCATCAAGGCCACATATCACTCGTCAAAGAAGCTCTAAAGCTCACCAACCTCACTGTCGTCTCAATCTATGTGAACCCAGGTCAGTTCGCTCCCTCTGAGGATCTTTCCACATACCCATCTGACTTCCATGGTGATATTAGCAAGCTCATGTCTGTTCCTGGTGGTGTTGATGTTGTTTTCCACCCCCATAATCTTTATGACTACGAAAATGACACGAAAAGAAATAAGAATGATAAGGGTGCTTGCAAGAATTTAGAGGGTAAAGGGGAGGTGGTGTCATGTTTGGAGGAGTCGGGGATGGGGCATGAAACATGGGTGAGAGTGGAGAAATTGGAAAACGGTTTGTGTGGGAAGAGTAGGCCTGTGTTCTTTAGAGGGGTTGCTACTGTTGTCACTAAATTGTTTAATATCGTCGAGCCTGATGTTGCTGTTTTCGGTAAGAAGGATTACCAGCAGTGGAGAATTGTTCAAAGAATGGTAAGACTTTTCCTTTTTTTGTCCATTGGTTTTCTTTTGATTGAATAAGAAATAGGAATCCTTCACGTTTCTCAGAAAAGAAGTAAACTTTGGTGAATCGATTGAAAATATTAGTTTGCAAGAAAAATTTGCTTGTTGCTGACAAAGATTGTGAAATTTTGTCTCAAGTACTCGTGCGTTTCTCAATAGTCTTTTCAAATATTTCATGTGCTTTAGCACAGGATGATGATGTTCTCTCTCTCACGGACACCCCATTTGAGTGGGACAATGGCCTTTTCTTAATGCAGTATTCTATTGTTCACTGTTAGTATTTATAATAGAGAAAGTTTCGGATGTGTTATGCAATCTTGCATCAACTCAATGCTTCATGTGTATCTTGTAACTGGATGGTAGAACAAAACAACACATGTCAATGTCATCATGCTTTGTAAAATGATTTTATGGTTCTATCTCAACTTGAATTAGGATCCCAGTTCATGGATCTCTCGGTTCAAGAAATAAAAATAAGAGTATCGAGCCATTTTTCTTACTCTTTTGACAGATATTAGTATTCAGAACCACATTAGCATTAGTGACCTGGTTTGGTTTTCAAGTTGATCTGTTTTTTCAGTATTCACCTTATAATACTTCTGAAACACCTGGTTTGGTTTCTTAATTTGGAAGGTTAACCCAGTCTTCTTGTTTTTAGTGACATTTTCATCAAATGGTGTATTTTTTGGTTGCCTTCCTGCAGGTTCGTGATCTTGATTTTTCCATAAGAATTATAGGTACAGAGATCTTGCGCGATAATGATGGCCTTGCAATGAGTTCTCGCAATGTACACCTCTCTGCAGAAGAGAGGAGAAAGGTTCTTCAAATGATCCTTGGAACTTTTGATTTTCAATTTCGATAGAAGTGGATTTGCTTATTGCATGCAGTCATACTTTCAGCATGAGGAAACTTAAATTACCTCTACCCCTTGGTTTGTTAAGAAAAGAATTGCCAGCATCAAGAACTCTGTCACATACTTTTGATTGTTAAAATCCCTTTCACTTACTTTCGATTATAGATGATCAGCGTTCACAAATAAATTTGCATTTTGCTGGAGAAAACTCTCACTGTCCTTTTGCTGCTTAGTAAGTAGATTAAAAAAAAAAAAAAAAGTTAGCGTCAGATACTTCAACATGTACTTTTAAGAGTAGATGTTTTACTTCTGCATATGCATATTAGATGAAATGGTTCAATCATATGTTTTGTGCAGAAGTTTTTAAAGAGTAGACATGCTTTTATGCTTTGCGCAGGCTTTGTCCATAAGCAGGTCATTGCTGGGTGCTAAATCATCAGCAGAGAATGGCCACATAAATTGTAGAGAATTAAGAGACTCGGTTATCCAAGCAGTAAGTGAAGCTGGAGGAAGAATTGATTACGCTGAGGTGAGGGGTGCAGTGTTTGTGTTCCCTAACTCTGCAATTTGAACTTTATTCTGATGGATCCGAAAACAGAACATTTTTTTTCTTCTATTCTCTTAACTACAGTAGCTGGTATTTCTGAAACTGATGATAATACAGTGACACTGTCTGTTTAAATACGAAGTGAAATAAAATGCATGAACGTTAGATTGTTTCGACTTGATTGGAATCCGAGTTTTCTTGTACTATTAGTTATATCGATCCGATCCGATCCGAATCGTTATGTTCTAATTGCACTGTTTCTTTCTATCAGATTGTAGACCAAGAAAGTTTGCAGGCAGTGGAGGAGATCAGTAGTCCTGTGGTGTTCTGTATTGCTGCCTGGTTTGGGAGGGTCAGGCTGATAGATAACATTGAAATCAACCTGTGAGTTCCTAATGCCATTGAAGACCAAAAGTTTGGAGTTATTGGAAGAGATCAATAGTCCTGTGGTGTTTTGTGACGCTGCCTGGTTAGGGAAGGTCAGGCTGATAGATAACATTAAGATCAGTCAAATCAATGAAAGATTTTTGTTTTTCTTCTCACTGTGCTTGATAACCATGAACATTAGGCGCTTTTTTTTTGGCGATTTCTCTATCGTTTCAGAAGGGCGTAGAGTTTGTGAGGCGGGAACGGAACCTCTTTTTGAATGTATTGAATACTCTTGCAATTCTGACAAAAGCAACCTTTCAAAAATATTCAAAATGATGTTCTTGGCTAATGCATTGAACTATTGAAGTGTATCACAAAGATATTTAGACATGCCTCAGCTATGCCCCCAAATTGTATAAGATTCTTGATTGTGTCCTTAACAATTTCTTTTTTTATCTCAATTTAACCTGAGTTAATCCACGAATCAGATAAATCAACTCAATTTATTTTCAAAAATCTAGTCTAAAATAAAACCTAGTTCAGGCTACGTTTTAAGTTACCGTGATGGTGTTTATAAGTAGCTATATTCACTAGCCATGTAAATTTTATGGCATTTAAAGTGTGTTTTTCTGGATTTACTAAAATAGACAAAATAAATGAGAACATCGGTGAATTTTTAGTTGATTTTGGATTTAATTCCCTAAACAAGAAGATCTTTGAAAATATTTATTTTGAATGTAAACAGGTCTGCGTACACTGAATAATCAGGAAAATTTGGAACCCCCATGTTTTGAACGTCTTTCAAAGCATGAAAATTTCAGAGCACTCCAAAAGGACGGGAAATATGGGTAAGATGCCCTCTCCAATTTGCCAGTATCCACTTCTTGAGTAATCAAATTCATTGTATTTAACCAAGAACATATCGAGTAGTAAATGAATAACAAGGAATGGCCGCAAACGTCAAGAAATTGTAAATAATTCAAAAAAAAAAAAAAAACTATACAGGCACTGTCGTATGATACAGTCATTTGAAGCCAAAAACTATATAGCAGAACCTGGTACGTGTAACCCCCAAAAAAGTAAAGGTAGATCATCTTCAGCATTTGAAGCCACCACAAATAGACAATACTATTATGAGAATCAGGACAATCAAGATCGCCAACACTATCAGCTTTATTTTCATGTTCTGCCACCACATTTTCCTCCTTATCTGGGTCCCGTGCTGCCTGAAATCTTGTGCCTGGGAAAAAACAACAAAGGATACGTTCATTGGTCAACAAAAAGAAGGCAACAGCAATGATCAAATACAATTTATAAACCATAATTATGTATAATAAACACAAATGCAAAACCAAGCCTAGCCTAGCCTAGCATGGATATCCTTTGATTCTGGGTAAGTTTGCTAGCAATGAATGAAAGGACTAGTAGCCACCAAACGATGTTTATGTTTTTTGTAATATGGATTCTGTTTGTGTGTTGAAATGTTAATGCCAGTCCATGCTTCGATGCAGATGATAACTAGATGTATAAAGAAACCGTACAGCTGCATATTTTACAATCTCATTACTATGTGTCCGCAGATGAGCTTCGGTAAGTTACCTAATGCCTAAACATATCATAGCCGAGTAAGTTTTATTTTCCTTCGCTGGAAGCTAGGAAATTGAATCAGTAATTAAGCCATTGGCACACTAAAATCTATCCATTTACATCTATTCCCAGTATGGTTAAGGAGATGGTCAATTTTGCTTTGTGGGGAAAATAAGAAAAGATAAATCTACCCGCTTACCTGAGAGTGAAGGTCATCTGTTTTGTCCACCAGAAGTTCAATTTTCACTCCCCGATCAAGAACCTGCAGAAATGAACTTCAATCTCTTAAACATATATGTTTAAAATGACAAGACCATACAATATAAAATGAACTTAATTAATCAACATGATAGCTCCACATCTCTGTTCTTATTTTTTATGATCTGCACTAATATAAAACCAGAATCTTCCCTGTAAAACCATAATCCCCAAACAAAAAAATAGAAACTTCCGTAATCCCTTTTGGTGGTTATAAAAAAGAATTAAGAATGCCTTACCTTCTCTATGTTTTCCATCATAACTCCTTTCACTTCAGAAACCTGAGCTTTCACTTTGGCAAGCTTGCTGACTTCCTCTGGATGGTCCATACAATACTGCATCTGCTCCTTCAACTTCGGCCTAAGTCAAAAAGGACAACTTTGTGACAACAAATAGATTTATAGCATAGTGATGCAGGAGATTTTTTTTTTTAATGTTAATAGGTATAATTTTTTATCGAATTATGGGGCTAAAATTTTATTAGAAAATTTTGCAAAAATTACTTTTTAAAAAAGTGTTTTTTTTTGCTTGAAAATGCATTAAAATAATTTTATTTTTTTAATTTTTAAAAATATATTTTTGAAATTAACATGTCAAAACAATCCAAAAACAAAAAAAAAATAATTTGAAGTTAAAAAAATTTAATTTTTTTTAAAAATATAGTGCAATGGCAAAAACAAATATTACCTTATATACTCAGGGTTAAAATTTTATAGCAACCCAAGAGACCTTTAATAAAATCTAGAAGTTACTGTTTTAGATTTGTTATATTTTTCTAGTTGATTTAGTATTTGTTTTTTATAAAAATTATTATTTTATTATTATTTTTTGGTTTCCTTGTTCATTTAAGTTTATTTAAGTCTCTGAAAATAAACATTCATTAATAAAATTGCAATTAGAGTTTCTTAGTAATCTTTTATTTTGAAAATTTTATGTTATTGTAATTATTGTGTTTCTCGTGTTATTTTCGTCATTGTGAAGGAGACACTGTTTCTTCTTATTCTTTTTTTTTTTTTTTTACAAGCATGATACTGCATAAACAAATGACAAGAAAAATTACCCAAATTCCTTCTTCAGACTATTAGCAACCGCTATTGCAGCTTTCCCCCCACCATATCTGTTGGTAAAATCCTCCTTGATTCTCTCGAGATAGGCAATCGGAATCTGTCGCCCCACAGACTCCACTGCAACTACACAGTAAGCTGCAAAAGTTCCGAGATGCCACCGTTAGTTTGGAAACTTTTAATTGCTATTAATTGAATCCATCACTTATGTACATCCATTTCTACAATTCTAAAGCTTAAAATAAAATAAAAAGATATATTATACACTCATAAAACATCAATAATCACTATCTACATCATCATTAAAAGCTAAGAAAATTGTAGTTTAGTAAATTAAATATTTCTTTTTTTTCAAATGTTTCCTTTCGTAGCCATCATCTATAACTGTATGAAATAAATAGCAAATATCATCTAGAAAATTCGCAGAGGCATAAAAATTAAGATCACAGCAAAACGTATGGATCAGATCATATATAAAGAGCGGTAAATCAATTAAATAATCAACGGGAGGGAGGGAGGGAGGGAGGGAGGGAGGGAGATACTGAAGCCGTTATCGACGAGGTAGTTGAAGGTGTGGCCATCGCAGTTGTAAGTGAACTTGTTGTTAGTTGCAGGAAGTTTCTGGAGACACTGAGCGGCTATGCCCGCGAAGTTACCAGAGAAATCGGTGTAATCAGCCAAAATCACCGTGCCTCGAGCCACGAAGCTGTAGATCAACGATTGTTGCCCCATCTACTGCAAAAATAAGCTCTAACCCTGGGAGAGAAGCTAGGTTTCGTAGCAGCAGAAGCGGAGATGAATTTTCGAAGACGAGAGAGGAAATAGGGAGGATTTCGTTATCGCTTGGAGGTGAAGAAAGCTTCAAGGTAGGCAGGCAGCGTACCGTAGCTTTTGTTTTGTTTATTTATTTACCGGTAAAACCACCCTCTGATTTTTTTATTATTTTCGGAAAACGCCACGAAGTTTGGTTTTGAATTTTTTTTTATTTGATTTTGATATTTTACGAAGAGTTTTTCTTCTCTTCTAGAAGAGTTTTTCTTCTCCTCGGTACCAAGGTCGTTTACGAAGAGTTTTTCTTCTCTTCTAGAAGAGAAGAAAATTCATCTGTGTTTTTCATTTAATTTCGAAATTTTTTTATTGAAAATCAGGAAATGGAATATATTTGCATTAAAATATTTTTAAAAATTAATAAATTAGAAAATATGTTGAGGTATTTTTTTCATTTTCCGTTATAAGGACTAGATTATACAAACTAAAATTATAAGGACTACACTGTAAATATACCATCCTCCAAAAATAGTTTGATCACCATGTGAGTTATTTTTATTAAAATGATTTTTAAAAAAAAAATAAAACAATAATATTGTCTTTATAAATTTTGGATGGAGTCAACAAATTTTATTAAATTAATATTTAATTTAATTAATTAAAAATTCAGTTCAAATTAGAATTTAAATCCTAAATATCTTAGATCAACCCACCTGGGTTTTATCAACTATGATACCAAACACCTCCATCAAAATCTATAATATACACAAATAAACTATAATAAACCTACTAGAAATTAATTCCATGCAACCTGTTTCAAAAAATAAACAATATTTTCCCTAAATCTCAAATCCTCCGACAGAAATCATGGCAGATCTATCTTATAAAAAATGGTTTCTTCATATACAACCATATTAATACTTCAAAAGTATTTGTTTTTATTTTTAATTTATCAAAAATATTAGTTAACTTACCAATTGAGACATAGATACATACGGCAATTTAATTTGAACATGATAGATACTGACTCAATCCAAATGGATAGAATTTTTGGATCCGATGGATAATGGGTAGGGTATAGATATTGTCAAACTCGACCGAACCTAACCCGAACTATATATTTATGTTATATAGATATATTTGTAGAATATTTTTTTAATACAATATAATGTATACATACTTTAATATTGATATAAAACACACGCATGCACGCGCGTATACATACATACATGCTATTTTATTTTTATTGATCAATAAATAATAATAGATAATAGATACTTATTGGATACTCAAAACCCGATAAATAATTTATAAATATCTAAATTTCTTACCTGATTGATAATATATAAGATATAAATATAAAAAATTAACTGTTAGTACCCATTGTGATCCCTTAGACATAAATAAAAAAGACATGTATTCAAGTTGAAAAATTATAAACAAGTGTTTTTAGTTTTTCAATTAGAAAAGTTTTATTTTTAAACAAATCTTTTCAAAAAATCTCGATAGAGGATGTTGTTGTCCATATAGTTTCTTTTTGTTATTTAATTATAATAGTATAGTTAAATTTAGCTTAACAAGTCAACTTAATAACCTATCAATTCAAAATATAGCTTGAGTTGAATTTTAAATTAAATCAGATAAAAATTAATTTTAATCTAGTCAAAACATTTAAAAAAAATTAAAATAATATTATTTTAATTTAAAAAAAAAATCTTAAAACAATAGTTATTAACTAGAGTTAATTCACTCAACATGTAATTGGATCTTGAACGGTTTTATTAACTTTGGAAATAATATGTTTTTTTATTCAAGCATCCAAAGATAATCAGTGATCAAACACCTAGGCATAAAGGTTCTTTGAGAATTATCAATCATATTAGGAAGAACAATTTTAAGGTAATTAGAGGTGGTTTGGCCACCAGTTTCACAATTACATGGAGAATTAGGGTTGCTACTTTTGAAATAAGAACAATATTGGTGGCATTAAATGGCTTAGGAAGAGAGTTATTTTTTAGAATATTAAGGAATGCCAATATCATCTATATGCCAATACTTAAAGATAAAAATGGTATGGGCATTCTAGGTTGCTTCTAACTGTGTTTTTTTTTTTTTAATTTTGAATTTTTTTGTTTAAAATTATTTTTTTATGTTTTTGAATTGTTTTGATGTGTTGATATCAAAAATAATTTTTAAAAAATAATAAAAATATATTATTTTGATGTATTTCTGAACAAAAAATAATTTAAAAAACAACTATTGCTACACTTACAAACACTCGACCATGTCATTCTTGATTCGAGGTGCCCTAAACCTAGTATTTGCTCGACTACAAGCATTTTAGACTTAACTTTGGATGTCCTAGACCCAAATCATCTTGACCTCTGGTAGCCTTAAACCCGATCCAAACCCAATCCTGACCCAATTTTTGGACGCTCCATATCTGATTGCCATATACATTTTGAACTTGATTTTAACTTAACTTTTAGACACCAAGAATTTAGTATAATATTATGATAATAATTTTTTAAAAGTATTTTTTATTTAAATATGCATCAAAATAATATTTTTTAAAAATTTATTTTTGACATCGACACATCAAAACGATTTAAAAATATTAAAAAATAATTTAAAGTATTTAAAAAAAAAACTCAACCATGCACAATACCAAATACAGTCTTAGGTAGTGTTTGTTTTTGCGGTTCAATCGTGTTTTTAAATATTTTTTATTTTTTTGTTTTAAATTAAAAAATTTGGTGTTTGTGTATCGTTTTAACATGTTATTGTTAAAAATAAATTTTAAAAAATAAAAAATATACTATTTTAATATATTTTTAAATAAAAAAATATTTTAAATAATAATATCATTACAGTACGAAACACTACAGGGTAGATGAAAAACCGAAGCAAGCAACTAAAATACTAATGACCCAAGCTAGGCCCAAATCCAACGAAATCAGATAATCCGACAAATTTAATTATCCTAACATTTCCTTCTTACAAAATCATTAACCAAGTAAAAACAGAGAGAAACCGAGAGACGGTCGGAGGCAGATACTGTGTGAGAGCAACACTAGCTTAACGTTAGCCATGAATGGGGTTTCTGCTTCTGCTTCTGCCTCAGCTTCCCCACCATCTCATTGCTTCTACAATCTTCAATCTAAAATCCAAACCAAGCAAGAGCTTAGCTTTGTTAATCCTCCTCTTATCTCATGTTCTCCATCATCATCATCGCATATAAAGCTTAAAACCCATCCAGGTCTGAGGTTTGAAACAGCTTTGAGAGGTTGTCAAAAAATCAATGTACGATGCAGTAGCAGCAGTGGACCTGGTGGCCCTGGTTCTGCTTCTGGTACATAGATTTCTTTTTCTCATTATTTTTGGTCTATGTATTGATAGATATTATATTGTTTGGTGGTGATTTGAGAGAAATCTTTTTATTTGCTCCTTATTGTTTGGATTTTGTGAATATCAATTTGGATTTTTATCTTATTTTGAATCTGATACGATCTTAGTTTTTAGTATCAAAAAATTTGCTGGTCAAACACTTCCCAGATAGTGTATACTACTGCTGTGCCCATGTTAAAATATTGCATGCGGAATAGTTGTTTGTATTTGTTGTTAATCATGTGAAACAAATGGTGTCAGAATGCCTGTGTATAAATCCGATTACCCAAATCAATTTGGAAAGAAATCAGTCCTCCAAAATATTTTTGACGAAGTGTCAGTTGTGGTTTAAGGATTTCGTAGAGAATTTCTTGAAACATAAAGGGACTCTCGGTGTAACTAATGTGAACAATGACTTTAGAATGTCAAGTTTTGTGCTACTTAGGCTCGTAAGTGCAACAGTTTTTTTAGTGATTGTGTATGGATGTGAAAGTATTGTGTGATTTTATCACGAGACTTGTCAATGCTGAAGAGGATGTATAGTCTAGTGGCCAAGTTTCATTATGATTTCAAATACTTTGCTGAAGATGTTGCCCTTGATCTTTTATTTGTTGAAATTGTGATTGACTCCTTAGCGTTGCGCATCTGTTGTGGAAAAAATTGATTATTAGCAAACATTTCCTACAAGCAGTTACTGTAGGAATTAAGAAACATTTATATTTGATGCTTAAACTCTTAAAAGTTCTTTGAATCTTTGATAATGAATGATGTAAAGGAGACTGTTGGGTTTTATGAATTACGGCATTTTGGAGAATTGTGAAGTGTAAACCACTTAATGAATTTCGGGCCTACAAGATCATGAAATATTGGAAATAGTAAGTGTCAGGATGCCAACTGTAGCATCATGTGATGTTGCTTCATTGAGATACTTGATTTTGCAGGTGACAGTGATAGCAGGAGTGTTCTGGATGCATTTTTCTTGGGAAAGGCTGTAGCAGAAGCACTTAATGAGCGTGTTGAATCTGCAGTTGGGGAGTTTTTAAGTACAATTGGCAGGCTCCAAGCAGAGCAACAAAAGCAAATACAGGACTTCCAGGTAGTAAACTACATGAATTGTTATCAGTCTATATTAATTTTATTTATAGTCAAAGAGTACTTCCTTTTTACGTTCCTTCTTTTATTAATGGATGGTTCTTTGAGCAAATTCATGCTGATGTGTTCACGGTGGAGGATGTTTAATTGTGTTCCACCTGTATTGAGATTCAAGAACTGTCACAGCAGATATTCTTTAAAAACTTTCTATTAGCTTTTTAATTGTAGTGGCATTACATGTTGAATTTTAGGCTACATATTTATGTTTTTATATGTTTTAATGATAACAATAAAATGAAAATTGGACAAATAAAATGCTTTGTTGAGAATAAGTGTTAAACATGTTTTTATACAAAGATTATATCAACAAGCATGAAGGATTTCATAAAGAAATCAATCAAGAAATCTAAGGTGTTGTTCTAGGATTAAAGTAACTATAACACCTAAAAAAAGGTGAATTAGGTGTATCACTAATATTAACAAATAATGCAAATTAACTCAATAAACACAATATAATTAAAGTGTTTAAAATAAATAGGTAAGGCAGAGAATTTGCAAACTCAACTCTTAACATAGTTCGGCAAGTCTACATCCACACCTTAAGTACCAAACCGTACTTGAGTAATATAGTCTTTTACTTGTCCAAGTTGTAGAGTACAATAACCACTTGATGAATTCATACCAAGATTTTTACACCACTTAAAGATGTTCCCTCTTCAAAAAATTTCTCTCACTTGAAGATATGTTGTTTTCGAGATTTTCTCTTGATGAAAACACCTCACCAATGTCAATAGTTTTTTTTTCTAAATCTCAAGGGCTTACAAATGTGATTTTTTTTTTTATCATGAATTTACTTTCTTGATAGAATGGGTGTTACAATTGAAAATCTTAGTATCTCTATATCCCACTAGATAGCACATATAGGACTAAAAAGTGGTTAAGTGTAGTGATAATGAGAATGTATACTGTTGTGGTATGAAGGTTTGATTGCACAAATATATAATTAAGGATTGATGATTTTGAAGTTATTTTGCTTTTAAAATAGCTTGTATATAATACATGTTTGGATTCTCTTGCTAACGTTACAGTTAGAGAAGCTATATATATATATATATATATATATATATATATATATATATATATATATATATATATATATATATTTTCCCCGTACCTGGAATATGGTGTTCTATCCATACCCTTTAGCAATATCTATTATCTATTTTTGTTGTCTATAACCTGGAATGTCTCTCAAAGCGTTTGAAAATGGAAGTCAAACATTGACAGAAAAAGTTGTTTTTTTTTATCATGATCATATTTTTACCAATGTGATAACATTCAAAGATTTTTAAATTTTTTTTAAATAGAACAATTGTTATAGAAAGAGGATTAAGGCATGATTTGTGTGCATTTGAATTGATTCTATTTTTTAACATATAGGTTAGAGTATATTGTCTTATATGAAGAAACTCACCTATCCTAAGCTTATTAAAATGTTTTTTTGCCAAGTTTACTTGAGTAGTGAGTATCTTCCTTTTATTTCTATTCTATAGCATAGCTGCAAGATCTTTTTCTTGTTCTTGATTTATATATTTTCCCTTTTGCTAAATTGTTTTCAAGCAAATGTAGATTATATGGGCTGGGATTAACTTTCGCAGGCTGTCTTTTGTATGAGTGGCTGTGCGTTATTTAGTTCATTCAAGTAGTTGAAATTTTTTCCATGTAACCTAGAATGGTGTACATACATCTTACAGCTAGTATTTTTGACCTTAGTAGAGATTTGAGTCTTCGAACCAGTCATGGTCATTTACTCCTTACATTTTTAGCTTTATTGCTCTTATCCTTCCAATTTTTTGGTGCATGTATCTGTAAACCATTTGATCATGTGCAGGAAGATGTGTTGGGAAGGGCTAAAAAAGCCAAAGAGCAAGCAGCTCGCGAAGCCATGGAAGGGCAAGGAATCATTCCCAAGCCTACTACAGTAGAAACAACATCAGTCAACCAAGGTGTTAGCCAAACACCTTCACCATCGACAGCCAACGCTGTCAAGACAGATTCAAATCCTGCCACCAAGGGCCCTGTTTTAGGGGTGTCAAGTGATGACTGAGCATCTTTCTCTGTGTTCTATGTGTGTTGAGTGTTAATACATTTCCATGCGATAAATCGGTTGTCTCTCAGCATGGCATACATGTTGCTAATTAGTTAGTTGCTAAACGTTTAGTACTACAGAACCTGTTCAAATGGACTGCAATGCTTCCAAGAATCATTACCACCATCACCGTAAGATCTAGTGACCAGTTGTTGTCGTTTAGGAATTAGGAAATCTTGCATGCTCTGATGATTGCGTTGTCAAACATCAAGCTCCCGAATGAAGCTGTGTTTTAATAATTCGACACTTTGAATGTAATACTTACAAGTTTATAAACTCGATATCCTATTTGATAAAGTAGTTGAGTCTATAATCTTTTGATTTTTTTTTGCCACAGGTGCAGTCATGATTTACTCCTTTCATGCATATTTTAATTAAATGATAAAATGAAGAGCACAGTTGCTCATTTTTATTCAAGATTGGAGGTGCGGCTGTGAAAGGCAGAATTATAGGCAGCCTTTTGGGTGTTGCATCTGGCATGGCAGCAGGAAGGTGGTTTTAGAGATGGTCCGGGTGTGATGGTGTCTTTAGCGGATCCTTTTTTTGGTGCCACATCAAGAAATTTTTGTCTAGAGTGGGAGGTTCAAGTTCATCAGGCCTCAAGAGGAACGAGGAGAACACGATTTAAAGTTCTTAAGCCACACCAAAATTCACAATTCAGTGTCTCATCTTCAATTTTTAACAATTAGAT
Organism: Populus x sibirica; assembly: GCA_019202695.1. Lineage (NCBI taxonomy): Eukaryota > Viridiplantae > Streptophyta > Magnoliopsida > Malpighiales > Salicaceae > Populus > Populus x sibirica. Next base: position 466,762 of record JAGMVL010000092.1, read on the forward strand.
TTTTCATTTTCAAAGCTGCACAATCAGATGTGGTTGATTCAGCTTTTTGCACTTGACTCTGCTATTGTAATGTTCAAACACTAGCACTGTTTGGTTAGCTAATTGAGCATCGACACAATGCTTAGATCTCTTCTTTTTTTTGGATAATTTCGTTGCTACATCAAGATGTAGTAGACGAAAAAAACATGGAATTTATCTGTGGAGAATGAATTTTGTGTTTTCTTCTAATTTACCCGCCCCCACCCACCAAAAAGGAATTCATGATATCGAGGCATGGTACAAGCACATATGAAATAAATTAATCTCGCTCTGTTGTTTAACAAAATTTCCAATTTGCTTGAATCAGAAAGAGTTTGTATTTCCACGGTCTCCCCCAAAAAAGGCTAACTCATTACTCATCATCACATTGAATACCAGACATAGGCACCTCAGCAGGAATTGGACTATCATCATCCATCTTACCACTCCTGTCTTCAACATTCATGGCCGAACCTTTCTTATAATCCACTTTAAAGTCATAATCACCATCCATTGTATCCACTTTAGCTGCTTTTTTTCTCCTTTTCTTCTCTGCTCTTTTCATCTTTGTATTCAGTATACCTTCTGCTGAATAGAGCTTCTCATTTTGCCTGCTAATTTCAGTTTTTGCCTTAGTCTTGTTAGCATTGTCATCTTCAGACTCCATTGGTTCGTCATCATTGTTAACCAGTTCTTTGGAGCTTTCATCACCTTTAGTTGATGGTTGAGCTTCATCTCCATCTCCCTGATGTGTGTGACAAAATGTAATCAGAAGAAAATATTGAAAGAAACTAAAAAAAATTGAGATAGAAGAATTAGATGTCTCGAGAAATAAATCTTTTATAAACATTGAATTATAGGAAGAGCATAGTAATAGTAAGTTTACTATAAGCAGTTTTCACATGGGAAACTGCAACTTTCCCCTCCATATGGATATTGAACTTGTAAAATATAAGGTTTATACAGTAAAGCCAAAAGCAATGGTTATATAAATTCTTTCTTTGGGGAAGGCTTCATGTGAAACATCAAGAGATGAATAAACCAGTCACAAAAACAACAATGCAGTCATCAGAAACCATTTGCAATGAAAAAGTTTAAAGAGCAAAACTGGCTCGCTTCATAGCCTAAGAATGTTAACATTTCTCAAATGCTGAGACCAATAAAAAGACACAAACCTCAATCAGCTTTTCATCAAAATTGAGAGGGCAACTAGGAGGAACTTCTACAGGATTGTAGTCGTCAGCAGACTTGAGGCTTCCAATGAATGAGGATTCACCATTGTAAACTTCATCAATGTTAAATTCCTTCCCTAACTCTGAAACAATCTTTGCCTCTGAAGGCTCCCCTTGATTCCTGGCTGGGGGCATTGTGTAATATGGTATCTTACCTGTAAAATATAAAATATATACCTAAGTAGGAATTTCTTTCTTTAACATATGCAATGTGTCTTTGAGGTATGTCTTTGTTTGTAGAGATTGTAAAATTTCATCAAAAATGCGTACCTTCATTCCAGTCATGCAGAACAATTCTAGCAGCAGCATCAACATCCACAATACCACCCTTTTTGAGTCTACCCCTTACAGTAGCCACCTTTTGTAGAAAGTCATCAACTGAATCAAAGCTAGGGATCTTGTATAGCGTTACCAACAGTCTATCTGGGCACAGCTTGAGAATTTCTTTCACTGCATTGTCCACAGAAAGGTAACATGCATCAGTATGCTAATTATATTCCTAACATGAAGGTTTCTGACTAAACAAATAATGCATCTCAATTTTCTTAAATGTTAGTGCCATGGATTTCAAATTTACAGATTTGTAATTCTGCAGTCTGATATAAACTCGTACAAACTTTAGTGCTCATATCACTTAAATTTATACAGTCGTTTTTCACATGTTTAAAAATCATTTCCAGGGAATAGAGTCACAATAAGACATTCTCTACAAGCAGCAAAGAAATGCCAGGATGCTTGCATTTATCTTCCACAGGAGAAAAAGGACACAACTCTCAACATTAAATTTCAAATTCAAAGAAAATCAAAAGCTATTTGCTAGACAGTCATCTATAATGAACATGCATTACTTTCTAGCCAGTAAATAATTATAATAAATCACAGTAACATGATCCTTTCAGAAAGGCAAGCATACAGCAACAAAATGGTATCTGCAAGACTGGAACATTCCAAGGAAAAATAATCCTTCAAAATAAGCATATCAGTAAGATTGAAAATGCTAATATAGCTCCTCATAACCCCTAACTCCAGCTTGCTCATCTACCTTGTCCTCTTTTTGTTACAGAAATACAACTTCCATGTTTAACCAGACTTGCGAGATACATAATTCCATCAAAGTAAACATTCATTAAAAAATAAAAATAAAAATAAAATAAGCAATAAAGAAGCTGGTCCAAGACAAAGGCAACACTGTTGAAATATTAACAGGAAAGAAAGAATCATTTACCTGGACCAACTGGATCATCCAACTTCTCTATCCTTTTGCAGTTTCGAAGAGCTACAGACGCATCACTCTCCACAGATTTAAGCATTACAACACCAGGACAGTCCAACAATTTAACATTCTTGTCTAGCTGAACTTCTTGCATTGATCTAGTTAATCCTGGAGTAGAGCCAACATTGACAACATGGGATCTCTTCAAGCTGTTAATTAGACTACTCTTACCAACATTGGGCAGGCCAATTACACCAACTGTGATAGATTTCTTGATCTGAAAAATCCAAGGTATAGCTGGGATTACTACTTGCCAACAAGATTTTACAGGCTTCAACACCCAACTTAAAACTGTAGCATATATTAAATAAAAAATTTCCCATCCCCTCCCCTCCTATCACATTTTTTTTTCCCAAACAAACTGTAAATAAATCACTGCTCAAATGAGTGGAAAACCAAATATTATGCAGGTATCTAGGCACTCCTTAAAGTTCAACCTCAGCACCCTCTGAAAAAAGAAAGTTGCACTAACATACCTCATGGCTTCTTGAGTAATTTTTCAGCAATTTAATAAGAGTTTCAGCTCCAAGACAATCACTTGTTTGTAGAAGATTGCTCGTCTTGGCTGATTTTGAGGAAGATTTCCACCCTAAGTTTGATCTCTGCTCTTGCGTATTGCACTTAAATGCAACTGCCGGGAATTCTTCCCTAAGATACTTAAGCCATTTCTCAACAGCTTCACGAGGGACAAGATCTAGAATAGAAGAATCAATAAAGATAAGTAACCAGTGGAACTGCAAAAGTTTAGGGAAAATGGAGCATTCCACCTGCCTCGTCGCATTCTTAATATATTCAAGGAGCAAGCAAAACTGTAATAAAATGAGAGAAATTACCAATTTTGTTTAGAAGCAACACTAGGTGCTTATCATAACCCGATTTCATCACCATCTTTTCCATGTCAACACATCGTGTACCAAGAGGATCCCGTGCATCTAGGACCTCCAGGATGACATCCGATGCTTCAACAACTTTAACCAGCTCCTTGTAGAATGCCCTATCAGAATTTTCTGCACGAGAATAAATGTCAAAATAAAAGCACAGCAAAAATTACACATGTTAACTTTGATTCTTCATTACCTCGGTTTCTCGTGATTCCTTTGAGTTCTACACCACCATTTTGGTCTCCAGTATTTTGTTCTTTTGCCGAATCCATAGTGCCATCATTCTCTAACAGCCCCAGCTTCCTCTTTTGAGCCTGAAAATACACATGAAGATGTGTTCCTAGCAATGGATGAAAGGTACAAGACAAAATTGCAAGTCCTATTTAAAAAGATAGCAACCTGGAAAATGAACAATCCTATTTAAAATTGTCTCTTATAATCGATTCTGAACCCAACCATTCTGCCTAGGTCGATCCTAAAGGAAAAGTAAAAAAGGCTACGTGTGCATGTTCAGAGCTGGTTTTGGAACTGCAAACAGTAGAAACTTTGCCAAGCGAACCCATCAAAGAAGCTGACTGCAGCAGCTTATTTATCTAAATCTTTACAGATACAAACCGCTTTGTTGACTAAACTAATAGACCATCTATGTGAATTCACCAGACCAGCAAAAAAAAAGTACTAAACAAATATTAAGGCAATGGAAACAATACCCTCTCTTTGCGGGCAGCTTTTTTTTGCTCCAACTCCTCAATAGCACGAGCCCTGCGAGCTTCAAGAGCTTTTAGCTCCTGTTCCTTGAAAGGCCATTCATTAGGAATACCAGGGTCCTTCTCAACCTTGCGTTTTTTATCCAAGCCAGACTTCTTAGCTTCTTTGGCCTTCTTTTTGTGATGCTCCTTCACTTTCCTTATAACCTTATACTTCTGTTTCAACGACACCCTCTTACTCTTACTCTCTACAGAAAATCATAGCACACGAAAAAAAATCAAGACAAATAAAATCTTTTGTGCGGATATTGAGATTAGAGAAAAGGGTTTTGCTTACTTTTGCTCTTCTTCACCATGTTTGATAGCTATAGGTCTGATACCCTGAAATTATAGCATAAGATGCAGAACCAAGAAAGAAATATCTTCAGACCTTGATGATGGTAGAGAAAGAGAAGAGCAAGCGTTGAGAGTTATGGAGAAATACCTGGAAGAGGAGCTGCTTGTTTTCTTTTGAGTTTAGGGTTCAGCCAGCAGAATGGAGAGGTTGCTAGGGTTTTTGAGAGGGGGGCTTGTATATGGGTCAAATGAAACGATGATCCATTCGGCACCGTATGTAGGCCCAAGCCCAACTGGGAGGACTAGGTGGCAAAGTAGTGGCTTCGGCGTTATATATTCACCCGAACCCAGTAGATATTAATCCGGGTGAATAGGAAGTTTTTAGATCTTATTAGGTTCGGGTTGGTTCGAGTAGAAATCTAAGATAAAATAAATTCATTTTTAATCAGATTTGGATCATAATTATTTCAAGTTTTTTTGAACAGTATAAACCCGACTAATAAGAATTTATTGTCATTCCCAACATTATATCCTTTATGAATCTCTGTTTCGATAAGTTTATGAATGTAAATTAATAACATATAAAATGAATAAAAATTTATTATTAATCTTGAGGGGTGTAGCTTAATTGGTCAAGTCTTAGATTTGTTCTCTAGAAATCACCAGTTCGAGTCTCACAAACCTTAGGGCCACTAGAGACTTACATGATCGTTAACTTCAGAGCACGTGGGATTAGTCGAAGTGCGCACAAACTAACCTGGACATTCATGTTAATAAAAAAAATTATTATTATTTGATGAGTGATTTTTTCAATACTAGTAAAATATGTTTTAAAAAAATGCAAGTCTAGTGAATTCTCTTGGCTAGAAGAGTAAAAAATACAAGATCTTGTAATAAAAAGCAACATGGATCTAATTTATTTTGTATTTTAATTTTATTGATTTTTATTTGATTTTTTTGTTAAGCATTTTTAAAGTTTTATATTCAAAATAAGGTGTCAATAAAAAACTATATGGGTTGAAAGTGATCCACGGGGCTTATTTTACATTGTTAAGGTTTTATTAGCTATTTGTCCACGCTCCGTCATAGGTTAAATATTTTTATTTTTTATAAAAAAATATATATGCAAGTTTTTCAATGTATTTTTATAATTAAAAAAATATAACAAATCAAAAAGTTTATGCATACATGTAATCAAATAAACTAAAAGTTATGTGTGCTGAAAAATAAATCATTAATGACACCTAAAAACAAAACTTGAAAAACTAGGAGACAGATGTAGATTAAAATATTTAATCTTGAAAAATAGAACATTAAATTAATTGAATAAAATAAAAAGAAAAAAGGAATAACATGTAAGGCTACACGTATTAAAAATATCATCTGAAAATAAATATTTTTTTATTTTCAAAAACATAATTTATTTATATAAAAGATAAAAACAAAACCATAGATGAACCAGAAAAATATCTTTGAAAATTAAATGCATAACAAAAAAATCAATACTATTTAAAAGAGGTCATCTGAACAAAATAAAAGAGATGGGGTTTTATCTATTTTTTTGGCTTTTAGTTTTTGAACTTGTCACGACACTTTATCTCTTTTCAATTGTATTCTTTAAAGTTATATTTTTATGGCAGTCATGACAGGCTCAAGCATTTTGGGTCTGACAGGCATGCTAGCAACAGCCGACGCGTCGCCTGTTGAGGCAAATGACATGTCACCTGTTTTGCCCAGATTTTGATCATTATAATGGCTAGAAAATTAGGGTCTATACTCTTTTTACTCAAAAACCTGTTTTGCAACTCATTTATTGATCCAAAACACTCTAAAAACCATAATAAACTCATTTATGGCCTCAAAAAAACCCTAAACATCTCTCCAAAAACCAAACACGACCCGAAATCAAAAATCAACCCAAGCTCAGATTTGTTTTTTCATAAAATTTTAAGATACAAAAACACCTAATATAAACTCCGTGCATCAAATGGAACAATTTGACACGAAAATCTTTCATTTTAATGGTCTAAATCGGTGCCAATAGCAAGTTTTTCTTTCCACCATTGGAATCCAACGACCCCCCCTCTTTCTCCTCTCTCAAATAGGGACCAAAAATAACAAAAATAAATCTATGTACCAAAATAGAATTAGAACAATTTTGAGGGACCATAATTGTATAATTTGTGTGATTGTTTAAGTTGGAGAACCAAAATTAATGTTTTCGAAACTTATGGTACATCACCTATGTTTATCGTGTCTTTCATTTCGGTCCTCCCTCTTCTAATCCTATTATTTCATAAGAATTTGAAATCAATTGCTCCTTAAATAGGACTTGATTGGTAAAAAAAACAAAGTTTGAGGACTAAGCTGAAAAAAAACAAATTTTTGCACGGTGACAAATGTACAATGAAAATTCCACGCATTTTAATATACAAGTGATGTGGTGTATGAATATTAAAAAAAATATTATTATCCTATCTTCTTAAGAATTGGTATTTTTTAAAAAAGAATGTTATGAACATTAGTCTTTTTTCATGATTATAGATGAGTTTTGATTTGAAAAAATAAATATTTTTTTAGTTTTTTTTCGGTGTAGAATTTTTGTCTATTTTTATTTCCATGTTAAATATTATTCATCTTTTCTTTTCGTCCAAAGGGAATATTTTTTCTATTTTTATTTTCTATTTGATGTTAGTGGATTTTCTATTTTTTTTCCCTAAAAAAAGGTTGTAGTAGTATTTTGGCAAATGAGATTTTGAAGAGTAAAAATTAGATATTTTAGGTGTCTACTTATTGTTATGGAGTTTTTTGGTCTTCTAGGATTTTTAATTATAGCAAACACCATTGTCATGGACTCTCGACTATGTTTGTACTGAAGTCATGTTATTTGGTATAAAAACCTAATGATTTCTGATGATTAGTTGATGTGCGGTGTTATTAGAAATTTTAGTGGTGGCAACTATAACGGAGCGGTTTGTTCAAAGATGTTAGAGACTCATAATAGAGCGGCTTGCACATGAAAAAGTTATTGGTTTTCTAGTCGAGGAGGTAACGCTTGAAAAACATTACATTGGACGTTTTAATGATTGAAAAATTTCAAACAAGAAGGTTTTGCTCTATGAACAAGCTGAACTTGAGAACTTGTTCCTTATAATAAATGGAGATTGGTGCACGAGCTTCATGAAAAAATAAAAAAATTCCTTGATTTTTTTTTTCTTCCTTTCTAGTTCAGATATTTCATTCTTTTCTATTTTTATTCTCCTACTCAATGTCAATAGCTTTCCTAGTTTTAATGAAATTAATAGATATCCTATTTTTTTAATTCCCATATGATAGAAATAGGTTTTATAGTTTTAATTTTATATATAAAATATTATAATAGTTTTTGACAAATGAAAACTAAATGAAAAAATTTAAATATTTCAAATGTCTCTCTATAGTTATGACTAACTCATTAATATGCATTACATCATAGATTAGAATAAATAATTTTCTTGAAGTGTGATAAAAAAAAATATAGGTGTTGTTAATGCTTGTAATGCCATGTAATTTTCTAAATGTTCAATGATGAAACTGGTAAAAATAACATCTGGTTTTTTTTAAAATACCATGTAAATTCGAGTGAACCAACCAAACTTGTAATGCAAGTCATGCATGCCATTAAATTCAATAATTATCTTTCCAAATATTATTTTTCATTCAATAAATTTACATGACAATAAAGTACCTATCAATTTCTTTGCACGGAACATTTTTTATAAAGAAAAAAAATCATGACAGGGATATGAGATCAAGATAGCAAAAACAGATTAATAATAATAATAGGTGAAAATGCTTTTTCTTTTTAGTTTTAAATCAAATACAAAAATTAGCTCATCGATAATAAAGGGAAAAATTACATTTAAAAAAAATAAAGAACAAAAAAAGTATCATATAAAAAACAAACAATAGCCTGATTGATGTAGCTTAACACATCAAAGTTGTGATTCAAGTTAAAGATTTAATTGGGTTCAAGATAATTTTATATAAATTTATACATAACCATAATATATTAAAAAAAAAAATTGAAAAGGAGCCCAACAATGCGGCGCAATTGTTCAGTGCCCTGAGCCTTTGAAAGGAAAAGCCCAAAATAAGGGTTTGGTATTTTTTAAAATGATAGACAAACTGTCACTTGCACCTTTTTTTTATATAAAAAAATAAGTATATAATAGGTTACCTGCTATGGTAGATGACATCTCATTTGCTAGCTCGTATTTTAGCCACTATCGTGGTTGACCAAAAAATCAAGGTTACGAGTTTTTTTTCTTGAAAAAAAAAACATTTGTCAACTCATTTGAACTCAATAACACCCTACAAACACCTTAAAACATTAGAAAACCAAACTATCAACCTAATAAACCAAAAAAATAGTATGAGCCACGAAACAAACTGAGTGAAATACTTCATCCTTAACTTAAATCTAGTTTTTATGCTATATTAGGACTTAAAACAACCACCATAGGACTCTCTTTACCTTATGAAACTTTTTGACGCGAATTTTAACCATTTTGGTGGTCGGAATAAATGTTAGTGGCGAGCTTTTTCCCTTTATATCATAATCAGGATAGCTCTCTCTCTCCTTGCACAAAAAAAATAATAATTGAAAATGATGAAAATAAATTTTGATATCAAAATTGAATTTGAATAAACATAAGAGATTAGTCACCTATTAAGTTAAAAAAATGAAGGGCTAAACTAGTTTTTTGGAATGAAATTATAATCTTTCATTTATTTTGCTTGTGTTTTTCACTTTGATTATCTATTTTTGAGTTTCACCATCTGTTTGAAAAAAAAAACCGACTAGTTATTAATTTGAGTCTTAAAGGATTTAATTATGCATAATAAAACATCAAGGATCGATTTCAGAATTTTTTTTTAAAATTATTTAATCTTTAATGTGATTTGAAGTGTCATTGAAAACTGAAACAATAAAATCATCTAAAAACTTAGTTTTTGTTAATGTTAGTGATTTTTAAGATTTTTATTCACAACAAACCATATCATTGGCTTTTAGTTATTGTGTGGTGTTAAAAATACAAATAGTTAATGGAAAGTTTTTAAAAGTTGGTGTTTTGTGATGTAACATTTATTTTATTAATGTGATTGTCTGGGTAAGTTTCTGCGTACCTCGACTAATCCCACGAGCCCTAAAGTTAACGACTATATAAGGCTCTAGTTGCCATAAGATTTGTAAGACTCGAACTAGTAACCTTTAAGGAGCAAACTTAAAGTCTGACCAGTTAAGTTACACCCCTCGTGTTTTTGTGATATAACATTTGTTTATTAGCTAAGTGGTTGAGAAATAATTTATGGATCAAAGAAAAATAGTAATTAATTAAAATCCAAGCAAACTAACTTGTATGAACCATCCATGACCGTGAATGCTTAATTATTTTTTAAAAATCATAAACATATTACACTGCAAATGCTCTTTCTGTTTTAAAAGTAAAATTATTTAAAATGCAAATAGTTTTTCTATATTGTTTTCTATATTTTAATCATTGGCTCTTACTTGTTGCTTTAAGCATTATTTTATGACAAAAAAATCAAATATACTCCTAGAGTATTAGAATAATAACAATTTTGGGGCTTTTTATACAATGGAAGAGCATTTTTTAGATTTGTTGAATTATTTAAAAAATAACTTTGTTAAAAGATTTTTTTTATAGTTATTAAACTTAGTTTAACAAGTTAATTAAATAATTCATTAATTTATGATATAATTTAAATCTTTTAAAATCATGATCATGTACGTCAATATATGACCTAAATAACCCTTGATCAACTTTTTTTTCTTTTAATTTTTATCCAAAACAATATAATTTTATTTTATAATTTTTTTATTTAACACAATATTTTCATTAAAAATAACTCGTTAATTCGAGATAAAGCTTAAATCAAGTTTACTTTTGAAATCGAATAGAGAATTTACCGAAAACCCACACCCAAACAATACTTTGATCAACTTTTTTTTTTTAATTTTTATAAAAAACAACATAGCTGTATTTTTAAAATTTTTCTATCTAACACGATATTTTCTTAAAAAAACCCAATAAATTCGAATCAACCACCTGTACATTAGATTAGATCATGAGCAGGAAAAAAAATAATTTGAAAAGAATAAAGAAAAAGAAACAGGCAGGAGCCAGTGGCTGGCTGGCTACTAGTTAACAACAGCGAGGTTCATACAATTCCAATCCAAAACCTTTCATTTTCATCATCTTAAAATAATAATAATAATAATAAAATAATCAAAACATTTCCCTTTCCTCTGCAAGTAGAGTAATATACGTTGTCGTTATGATATAAAATCGATCATCTTTGGATTGAATCTTATTTATTTAGTGCAGAAAATTTGGAATACTACATGGACGCCATGCGTTGTTGATCGAGGAGTAGCAATGGCAGAGTATGTAGTTTCTTCCTCACCTTCATTTAGCAATTTGCATATGTGGAGGAGAAACCGTGTCAAGGAGACGACGCCCTCTTTTACCCCCAAAAATTTGCACTCCCAAAGGTATTCATTCATTATTGTCTCAGTCTTTTTTTTTCTCTAAATATTTTTGGATTTTTTTGAAACTTGGAGGAGATGATAGCCAAGAAGCATCGAAGTTGACTTTTTAGGGTTTTGCCAAGGGTGATAAGGTGGAAATACTATTAGTATTTGTGATTTTGTTTCCCTGTTTTCAGAGTATTTTCATGCATTTTGAATGATTTTGATTGAGAATGTGGGCTGCTGCTATTGCACCCTGTATTTTTAATATTTTTGGATTCGAGAAGCTGATAGGCAGCCAATGTTAAGAAGAAGCATCAAATTTGACTTTTTAGGGTTTTACCTAGGGCTGCAATTTTGGCAGTAAACTTGTTTTGTGCAGAATTGGTTTCCGAGGAGATCACAAAATACTATTTGTATTTGTGATTTTATTTCCCTGTTTTCTGCGTATTTTCATGGATTTCGAATGATTTTGACTGAGAATGTGGGCTGCAATTGTGTTACAATGTGCGTTTTTTTTTTCTTTTTAAAGTAAAAATGAGATTATTTGTGAGTCGTGTGTTAATGTTCTCTTACTTGTGTTTGTAGAAAGTATTCCCACCGAAACTGTAAAGTTGTCCAGGTCTCTACGCTGAAAACATGCTTTGATGGGCTATTAAGTTTCAAAGCAAGCCCTGTTACTAGGAAGGATTCCGTCAAGTGCTGTTGCCTGGGATCGTTGGTGGACCCTAATGGTGCAATGGTGTCTGGCTGGGTTTCTGTCAGTGATCAGTTACTTCTGATGGCTAGTATATTTCTTACGTATATGGCTGGAGTAATTCCCCAACACAACTCCAATCACACTCATCAGAAGAATTTTATGGAGGACAATGTGGTTGTTGAAGGCTCTACGTCTTCTGGTAGGTAAGGGTAAGCAGAATGGAGATTTCAATTTTGAAAGATGTTTTACTCTGCATAGTAACAAGCTGTTTTGCTTTTCTAATTAGCGAAGAAAAGATTGCAATGCGCTTATTTATGTATGCTTTAGTTCTTTTAGCTAGTGAAAATATTTTCTCTGTTTGCAGTTATAGGAAGAAAGATGACCATGTTAATTTAAAGCATGCTTGGGATGCAGTGAAGGAAAAACTTTTGGATTCTCTAGATGCTATAGAACGCAGGAGCAACTTGGGAAACAAATTCCTTCAATTTGAGCAACAACATGCCAAGCGACCTTTAAGTTTGTTTGCTATATCCGACAGCCCAAAGTTGCGATTACTGTGGACTTCTTTTCAGTGGCTCGAGGAAGAGGCAGGCACTGCCACAACTGTCTCTTCATTCTATAACTGTCCATTAGCTGATAAAGGAATTGCTTTCGCTTAATTTGTTATCTTTGAGTAAATCATTGCTTTTTCATTTAGCTAGATGAAGGCTTAAGCTGGTTCAAAAGGCATTATCAGGGGAAGAAAAACAAGAAAAAAAGTTTGATATAATGGCAATTTTTAATTGCAAGATAGGTGATCAATCATATTTTCCACAAAAAAGAAGATTGTTTGGCGTTTTACATTAGGTATTCTAAAGTTACTTTACTTATGAACTTAGTATAACTTTTACTTACCAGTTAAAAGTAATGGTTTGTGAAAATCTCTATTTGTTTTACTGATTGAACATCCGGGAACCTATTTTTCTTTTAAAGTCATTATCCCACTTACCAGGATTGTAAGAGAAAAAAGTTTGAAGATACCCCTTCCCATAGCATCATTTGATGAAGTGGTTTCTCCCAAGACTCAAACCATAGCCTTGTAGTTGCAAGCCACTCTGGCATTTCTGGAATGACCTATTTATAACGATTTTGCTTAACTCTTTGTTGTGATTTTTTTGAATTTTTTGTATCTAACTTGCAAATCTTAGGTTAATTCGAACATGTTTGAGGTATGGAAGTTGTTCAAATTAAGGATGTTATTCAGATACTACTATAGAGAGGTTGGGAGTTATCTGCAAACTACATCGCAGCATGATTAAAAACAAATTTTGTTAACATACTTTGTTAAATGAATCTGCAGCCTCTTGCTGTATAGAGACCTAACTCTGATTTTAATTTGTTGTATAATTTTTGCATTTTGATGATTTAGGGTTTCATAAATTTGGTTTCAGGTAAAGAACGTATTTGCTGATAGTGAGGCTGTTAGCATGGATGATTGGTTGGCAATCTTTCCTGAAATTATTCAAAAATCCTGTCACCCCGTATGCATGGCTTGGCTGGTAGAGGAGCTTCAGCTAGAAAACAAGAAGTCTGACAAGGTAGATTGGATAAACTTGAACTATTGTTTTTAAGTTTTTTTCACCTATCTTGCTGATATAACTCCTCTTTTTTCAGGAGCTTGTTTCTTTGATGATTGAGAAATTGAAAGGAGATGATATTGTTTTACAGAATATAAGAAAGTCGGGCAAAGAGGATCTTTATGCAGAATTATTATACTTTCTTAGATTTGGTTCTCTCAGGTAAAACCTGCAAGGATTTTCTTGCCTTGTTTCTTCTCATCTTCTAAACTACTGTAGAATTTTCATCTCATTCTTCTACAAAACTTGATTTTGAATCCTTTAGAATTTGAGTTGAGTGCAATTAATTGGGACGGTTATAACATTTTTCTGCCATTTTCAGTTTTAGTACTAAGAATCATGATATCTTGTTACTATTCTAAAAATAAAAATAAAGAAAGGAACATAATTTTCTTTTTCCCAGTCTGGAAAAACAGCAAATTTATATATCTTATCCAGAAGGATTCTTTGATGATTACTTTCCTCTCCCTTTCTTTGCAAAGACGAGAGTACTGTTTGGCTAAATACCCATTGGTGCATTTCTAGAGCTTCTGTTAAAGTTTGCTGATCGAGAAAGAATTGAAAGCCATGGTGTTGATCAACTCTCCTAATGTATATTTGCTTGATTCATCCTTGAGAACCATATTTAACATATAGTATTCAGTTTCAAATGAATGTACTGTTGTCACCTTGATTAATAGTTGTTTCTATAATTTCCGAGGGCCAGGATAAAGCATTGTTTCTAAATTTCGTATATTGCTCTAACAAAATATCCTGTTTTCTTTAAACCCCTATTACATGTTAGCCTAAAATTGCCATGAAGTGTAAAAAATGAGTTAAAAAATCCTCTAAAATAAGCTCCCGCTGAAAAATGCTACAGAGGTGGTGTGTTCTATGAGTTTTCTCTGCACTGATACACAGTATCAGTGGACCCAGCAAATTGTGTACTGATTAGTTAAAAGGAAAAGGATGCGGTTTCAAAATCTCCTTCCAGTGTGCTGTTTTTATTGTTGGGAGAGGTTGCCTGAGCATAGAGGCAATTGGAAAATCAACATATGCATTTCTGATGTAATTGCCTGAAGTTCATGGATCACATATATTTTCTTATCGAATGGCAGTGTTACTAAGATAGGACATATCATTATCAGCTTCTCACAGAAGCTTGTGAATCTTAATTAATTACAAACCGCATCACATTTACATTTCATATGGCGTTCTGGCAGATTCCTTTGGCACTTCCTGTCTGGGATTTCAAATTAGTTTTACCTCTATTTGTTGGATCACTGTATAATTATCTTCATTTATGCATGGCGAGATATTTGCTTTGCTTTACTGATATCTGTGTTTGGCAGGAAGAGTTGCTGTTATGATTGTAGATTGTTTATTTTGCATGGAGATTCCATATTGGAAGATTTGGTGATAACTTTAGCGGATGGGATTGCTAGTGTTTATTTGGAGATTATTTCTGTTGATGGTAGTTTGTCGAATGAAATGAACAGCCTGGATATGTTTATGTGTAATATGTCAACCCGAGCACTCCAGAGATTACGCAATGAGGTATATTTAGTTTTTTTGGGTTAGCTTGAGAGTATGATTAATGCACAGCTGGTTCATTAACTGGAATAGTTGTCATGTTTTTTTTTGTTTTTTTTTTTTATAAAAAATCCCCCCCCCCACACTCCCTGTCCCTGATACAGGGCTAACTGCATGCTTGTCATAAAATTTTGGTATCTTGTTTTTCTGATTCAGTTAACTTTCTTGTCTATTCTGTCATTGGCTTATGCTTTTGTTTCAGTTGCCGGTCAGGGATGTCACCTTTGAATACTTGAAAGGATATTGCAAATTCTATTCCTTTTCCTCTTTCGTTCTTTCTCTTCTTTTGTGTTGTTTTTGTTCTTCCAAGAAGTAAAAAATGAAATTCTATCTGATTATTTAATATAAGCTGCCACTGAATATGCAGAATTTTCGCTAAAGAATATTGTTAACAGGTAGCTCTGAATCAGTGGCTGTATCAAAATGTGGAGGCAGTTGTATCAATGTATGAGGACCGATTTGACCTGTGTACTCTTCAATTAAAATTCATTGAAGAACCCTGTGAGAATCAGATTGAAAAGCATCCTTGGTGGAAGAAACTTACTCTGAGAAAATCCATAATGATGCAATCTTCATGTTTTAGTGCCATAAGCCACTTCTCTATGCCTGTAAAGCGGACAAAGGAACTGAGGGCCTTGACAGGGTGGTATGTCTTTATGCTTTCCAAACCCTCCTCCACCCACCTTGACAAGCGCACATACACTTGCCTGCATATAGCATAAGCATGCACTTCTATGGTAGATTTAGAAGGTGGTTGTTTCTGTTTTGTTTTCTATACCTCCCAAGTTCACTCCTTGGACGATATCACTGATTTGACACTTTAACATGTATATGATGTTGATGCAGCATAGGGATTTGGCTTTGACTTTGGGAAAATATTAAAGCAAGGAACAATAGGAGACAAATATTCTACCCTCAAGGTTTGGCTTGAGAGAAATATTGGAGCTCCGAGCTCTAATTATGTGGGATATAGGCTTTAGTCCATTCTTTCTAGGAGTCGGTTTAGCATTTTGGAAAACTTTAACTAACTCCCACAAAGAATTGGCTATACCCCACATAATTAGAGCTTGGAGCTCAAATATTTGCCTCAAATCAAAGCTAAATCCCTAGGCTGCATCAGATGTTTTCATGGGGTTAGAACATGAAGGTTGCTGAACTAGGGATGTTAACTAGGGTAACTCATTGTCATGCGAGTTGATTATATTGAGAATGTGGAAGCCATTACCAAGTTATTGTCCAAATCCCAATGAAATGTGGTCTTGAGATGAAATTTAGAAAGCGTTATTGTTTTATGTTGTTGCACAAAATGCTTGCTTTTGAGTTTGTGCCCTTATGATTGCAAATGCAAGACTTTTACTAGCACACCAAGCAGACCATAACGAATGAGATTTGCCGTGTATTGGTAGCAAGGTTGTCAAAAACACTTTTTGACTTTTTGTAAACTCGGATCGTAAAATCGTAAGTAGTTTTTTTTTCATACATGTTTCATACAAACAATAAGCAATTCCATCAACAAAGATGTGGTGTACTTGTTCTTGCATGATAAAATCCTACCATGCAAGATTCCAGGAAAAAAAGTTGAAAGTTGTTGGTAAGACTCTACGTTGAAGGAAAAACTTTGAAAACTAATATGTCTTCACAACTATGCTCCTATGTTGGCTAACACCCTTTCCAATGCTCTCTCCAAATGCATAACCATCTGTAGTGATAGTTTTAGTTTATCCGATGTCTTTTGCCTTGATGAATATTACATAAATCTTTGATATTGTTATGCTTTCTTTTAATTATTATTATTCTTTCATAAGTTTAAGATATTGTTTATTACACACCATGAATCTCAACAAGTGGATCAATAAGGAATTGTAGGCTTGTATAAACTAAAACAAATGAATCAAACAAGTCAAAGTAAGACCTTTTTTTCTTTCTAATCTTGAAGTCTGATTCCTTGTTAGATCATATCTTTGACAAGTTATGAGATTTTCTATAGAGAAATCACAATGCTGTAAACTTGTTGAAAAGAGTTTGGTATTTAGGTATATGCACATGGTGGATTAGACTTCAGAGTATAGTTTATCACTCTTGTCCGTAAAGATATCCCTATACAATAAGATTTTTCAAAGTCTTGCCCCATAATAGACAATTTTGTATTTGTCAAGAAGGGTTTACGCAGGACTATGTTTCCTTCATCCTTGCACTATTGATTAAAGAAAGAATTCATGGATACAAGCGCTTGTGGGGCTCATGTGTTAGTGAGTAAACACAAGGATATGCAATGAGGACAATAAGAATTTAGAATTTGAAATTTGGAATTATTGTAAAATCATAAAATTGGTCGTAAAATTGTGAATTTACCCTATTTTATCGATGTTGCATGATTTTACATGATTTCGGTATGATTTTATCATTTTTTGATTTTTAAGTGATTTTGCCAATAAGTATATATTGACTTGTAAAATCTTAATTTACAAGTCAACTCGCCATTTTAACAACCTTGATCGGTAGAATAGATGATGGAATGGATGAAACTGTTATTGTTAGATAGAAACTGATGCTTCTGGGAAAGTTTTGAGGTAACCCTGCAAGTGAGTTGAAGTGCTTGTTGAGAAAGTTTATTGGCTATTGCTGAATTAGGATATAGCTAGTAAAAGGTGTGAAAATGTGAGTCGATGTGCTAGTGCAACTCATCAACTCAAAGCACCTAAGTGTATTATGAGATTTCACTCAATCTGCATTTAAGATGTACTGGCATATTGTGAAAAATAGCCTCAGATTAATCACATTCATCCCGTGAATCTCCTTGACAAAGAGAGTGGACCAACCCTGCTGTCTTTTATATCTTACAGTTTTGCTCAAATGTATCATGCCCTTAACCATTTTCTGTGTTTGTTTCTTCTTTTGCAGTCTTGCTAGGTTTTCAGTTTCAATTCTGATGGGGTGTTTTAATAATGGATTTGGTCTAGTTGGGAGAATCACCTGGGTTCCTTTTAGGCAGATGATTCCTTCCTAATCAACCCGCTACTGTACTACCATTAGCACTTATCATGTGACATGGTGTCTTACAGTAGCATGCACTTAAACACCTATTTTCTGCATTCTGCAAAAGGGAAAAATATTATTGTGAAGACCAAGCAGTAGGAGATTTATGGAGTCATAGGAAGTCGATGTTATTAGCACTCATTGCAATTTCAGTGATGCCTGGCTAACTAAGACCTTGAACACGTACATGATGGGCAGTAGGAACATCCTGCTTCCCAGTCTAGCAGTAGGAAGTCGATGTTATTAGCACTTATTCCAATTCTGTATGATTAATCCATGCTTGTATGTTTTAACAATCTTCGATGTGCTCTCAAAGTCTATTCTGCAACTGTTATTTTGCAGGAGATACTACTTCAGTCTATACCTTGAGTTATCTGACATTATGATGCCACTGGTCAGAGCTGTTATTGACAAAGTCAGCAATGCTATTTCATTCTTCCTAGTTACGTTGATTGGGAGGTCATTAGGACTCATTTACACTGGAATTAGGCAGTCCCTGCGATGGAAGTGAGATTTTAATGGTACATTTTCTGTTTTAATTACAATTTTGCATCTCATCTTTTATCATTAGGATTATTATTTTTTGGATATAGCAGTCGCTGTTGGAAGATCAGTATCACAGTGACGTGTCATTAGAACCTTGGAATTTTTGCTTGGCCACTTGAGGCCTCTATTAAATCGTTTCTTAATAAATCTCAGAATCTTCACCAGTTTCATTTAAAGAACTGGCTTCATCTGGTCAAAGGGTATCATTTCAAGTTCATGATAATTATTTAGAAAATGCAAGTCATGGAAGCATGGGATGTCTGCACCTGTCCCTTTGTGAAGGATGTGCATGTCACAACAACAGGTACTTGTACACTAGTACCTTTTTTATGCCCGTTGCTTTCCTTTTTCTGTAGTTACGCAACCTCTGAACTCAAGTGGAGGGAGTGCTGAACCCAGAGTCCTTTCTTTTCCTTCTCTTTTCATTTACTTAATTGATCGAGTGGGGGAAAGGGTGGTCTGCACTCTGCACTGGGTTCGGTCCACGTGCTTTCCCACATGCGAGAAGAGGGAGCATTATTTGCATTGCGTTTTTGATAATATTTGTTCACACATGAGGTCTTGGATTTCCCAGTCACAAAGAACATGTTCGATTGTCAAGCTCCAGGGACAAACCTCCCCCATGCAATAATATTGAAATTCTAGTCCTCTGCGGGGACATGGGCATGTGAGATGGCTGCTGAAGCCTAGGCATTTAGGGGCCTGGGTGGTCCAATTGAGGGGTAGATTGTATTTGGCCTGAACCAAATTTGCAAAGGAAAATGCCCCTCTTATATAGTGGTTCGAATTAAGATTGCAACAGCCTGAAAATTCTTTATTCTTCCCTTCATGCAAACATGACATGCATCGGCTATCTTAAGATGGTGATGGTGAATTGGTTGGATATTTCTGTATTTGTAGTAGCTTGGTTTAATGGCTAGATGGATCCTTTGAGGCAGTCTTTTCACACCAAGACCAAGTTCATCTTTCCGATTCAATTAAAACCAGGTTGTTCGCATAGGTTGTAGTGTCCTAGGATAGAAGAAACATATACATAAAAGTGGTTGAATGGACAGACACGAAAACATAAAAATAAATATGTTTTTGAGTGAATATATGTATTTTCAAAACAGAAAGTGTAGGAGGGATTCATGAATATTTTGCTTATTATAATCAGGTTAGAGGTTTGGCCTCGAGTGGGGCTAAAGAGGGAGGACATCTTCTTAAACATTAACCCATCTCTCTCAGGTTGATTGTATCAGTACATTGTGCCTGGAGCTGTGCATGTTTGTTTTGCATGTATAATTTAGTTTTCAATGTCTATGGAGAAGATGGTGGGCACACAAAACATTGAGAAAGTGACAAGCACGTAGGTAGTAATTCTTTTCAAAAGATTTCAAAAGCAAAAGTACATTTCAGAAGATTATACTTGTGCCCTACCATCTTTACATGATTATCTCTTTTAGTAAGAAACTTCTTATTATACATTAATCAATACATGGTGTCCACACCTTTTTATAAAGCAAGGTCTACCACTTCGGAGCTGCCTCTTTGAATTGCATGCCCTAATTGCATGCTCTATATGTCTAAATTTTCTGAGATTTATGCCAACTTTTCTTCTTCCTCCTTGTTTTTTCTTCCTTCCTTCCTTTCTTTTGAGGTTCCTCCAAGGTTGTTCTCTGTATGGGCGTGGTAGTATGTCTCATCAATGACCTGAAGTGGACAAGACAGGCAGAAAAAACACAAATACAACAAACATAAAGTCATACTTAGAGGGCTGATGATGTATCCCCGTCCAAAAACCAAAAGAAAGAAAGAAAACTATTTTAAGGCACTTTGTAATGAGTATAGGATATGCACATATGTCATATTTTCACCATACAAATTTAGTATTTCTTTTTACATACTATCATTGGACAATTATGAAGAATGCTAGATATTATTTCTTTTGTGTGTGTGTGTGTGTGTGTGTGTGTGGAATGGGAGGGCCACGAAGGTCATGTCGACTTTTCTTTCTTTATTGTATTTTTGCTCAGCAGTGAGAGGAACCCTCCGGGAAAGAGTTGCCGGGCAGATGGCACTGTAGTGATTTGATATGGATAATTAATCATGACTTTATCGAGGTAGGGAAATGGAGGAAAGACCTTTGATGGATTCAATTATTAGGCGCCCATGCAAGTTTATGCTATAATTTTAACCCCTCTTTTGTGCGGCTCCTGAGTGGGAAATCTTTCTTTATTCTGTCTTGTTCATAACAAGTACTGGGTCACTTGTTTTCTTCAACTAAGCTGCTTGAATTATTGTAAGAATGCATATGGATAGTACCCAAAGTGCTTTTTTTTTTTTTAATTTTTTTTAAAAAGACTGAATATATGATTAGTGTTCTATATATCCTCCATGTCGTAGAACTCGTACACTCTTAATCTAATCTATATCTTTTTTAGTATGTAAAATTATGATGTATATTGATTAACTAAATATTTTTAAATTTATAATTGAAAAAACTATATCACATGCACCGCACATACCGAGCCCACGAGCCTAAAACTCGATTTTTACCTTTTTCATAGCATTACCTTTCAAATGATAATTAGAAATCACATTCTTGTCTTGTCCAAAGTAATCACTATAATTCATGCCTATCCAAAAGCCAATCAGTAAATGAAATGATTGAAAAATGTTTCCAAAGCATCTTAGAAGACACATCTTGCATAATCTCTTGATTTTGCTTTTGCATTTTAGCCGTCCTTTGCATAGCTACATGCTCTACAACAGTGTATAAATCAATCAAAATACAATAGTAAATCGGAGGCAAAATATTAGTATTCTGTATTGAAAAATGAACCACTGACATGTCTTTTCCTAGATTATACCATGACAAATCATATCAACGTATGACAAGCAATTTCGTGTAGATGTTTGAATTTATTGGTTTCTTGACGAGGAAGATCCACAATCAATTACAAGACATTTAATTGTAATGGGATCTTGTGCTTCTTTTACTGTTCCAATCTTGAAAATACATGAACAACAACTTCCATGGTTCATTAGCTTGGTCAAACAAAAGACTTAAAGAGTTCAAGAATGTAGTATGAAATGTTATACTCCTTTATTGTTTTAATCTTGAATGCAAATGAAATAAAATACTCTTATGATTCTAAATTGACTTGGTCAAATAAGTTCAAGATAGTAGTTGATTGGCCTGGTAGGCAAGGAAAATTAAATAAATTTCTTGAAAATAAATTGTTTGTTAAACCCAGTGAAGCTGTATATCCGAATTTGCTGGGTTACACAGCATGAGTTTCAATTTTCAAAGATGTACGGATCGACTGCTAGTTGCGGATTTGATTTGAGGATAACACAGTGAAGCTGAATATCCGAAACAGTAACAGAAGCAAAGATTTGATGAAAAATCAGGTAGATAGTAGGGTTACTGGGCTGACACTTCTTGATGTCAGCCATTACTAATCTTACAAGTGACCCTACAAACTGGTCTGCGCTTCTGGGTACAGCTAACTCAAACTAGACCGTTTTACTTTTGCAACTTTTTTTCTTTTTTTTTTTAATATTTTTATATTATTTTGATATGTTTTTATTAAAAATAAATTTAAAATAATAATAAAAATATTATTTCAATGCATTTACAAATAAAAAATACTTCAAAAAATAATTATTATTGTGATAACAAACATGCTAACCCAACAAGCTAATCAAGTAACTCGTATGTCCAAAACATAATTTGATCCGATAGATAGTATGGTTACTAACCCAACAAACAAATCTCGTAACTTGTATATTCAAAATATAATTTTATCCGGGTTTTATTTGAAATTAGTTTAGAGATTAACTCGGTTAAGTTTGAATTAGATTCAATTCGGTTAATTTCAAAGATTTTTTTAATTTTTTTTATTTAAATTAACATAATTTTAATAAAAAAATTAAAGCAATATTATTTTAGAATTAAACCGATAAATATATAATCCTGATTTTAGATCAAGTTAGATGATTGTTTTTTTTTAATAACTATAATTATCTGAACCAGCTATATATATCTTAACTAATTTTACGATGTTTTAATAATTAAAAAGCACGCTCAAGACTTAACAAACTGAGATTACCCTTGGGGTTGTGTTTTTTTCTTTGCAAAGGCCAAAATGGGAAAATGGAGCCATTAGGGTAACCTAGAAATTAAACGTGGAGGAGGATAATTTGAAGGTCCAACATTGAAAACATTTCCACCCTTTATCGATTCCATAAATTGATTTAGCTTCAAGTGGGGCCGTGCAATAAATGGTTTTAAAAAATTAATATGCTATATGCCTCCTCTCAGCAAGATATTTTTTATACCAGCTTGACTACTTTATATTACCAGCCATGAAAGTGGGAAAAAGAATATATAGAGAGGATCAAAAGCAATAATTATATGCTTTGCAAAGTGATTCCTTAACAAAAACTTGAAATTCCCAGCTTTTCTTCTCCAACGCGAACAGTACCAGCTCGATCATTTCAATTTCATGATTGAAATATACCTGTGAGGTACGTTGATGCCCTAGAACAAAGAATGAATTCTTGACCCTTTCTCGTGATGAAAATCTTAGTGTTCATACTTGATTGTTAGCAGCACTAACTATATGGTTCGATAGGGATGCTTGAGACTGTGGTAACGATTGCGGTTTAAAGAGTGTTTTTTGTTTGAAAACGTATTAAAATAATATTTTTTTTATTTTTTAAAAATTAATTTTGATATCAACACATCAAAACGATATAAAAATATAAAAAAATTATTTTTTAAAACAATAACTAAATTTTTAAAAAACATAGTTTCAAATACTACCAATTATTAGAAACAGTGTTTATTGTAGCTTGACAATTATATGAAGCTCTAAAATAGTAATTAAGCTTGGATAATTACCTTTTTCAATCCAACTTGAACTTGTTAATAGATATAAATATTTTTAATATCATTTTTTTAAAAATTAATTCTATTATCTCAGTACTATATTCTAATTTGAATGTCAAATTCACACTGTACTTAATTTTATGTGTGTTATGTAATTACTTTCTACTCACTATATAATAATATCTTGTTTTTAAATAATATATTTTTCAAAAGATTTTTTTATATAAAATATCTTATGTTCACCCGCATTTCGAATTAATAGTAAATTATTCGAGCTTGTTCATGAAAATAATTAAGTTTCAAAATTGTGATTAAGCTCGGTTTGTTTACCTAATAATAGAGCTCGAGTTATTATTATGTTGAGTAAATCTATGAATAGAATTCGAGTGATTTAGTTTGTTCTAGTTACGGCTTCTTAATGAGAATCAATTTGTAAAGGAAACTTATTTAACAAACATACTCTCTCTCTCTCTCTCTCTCTCTCTCTCTATATATATATATATATATATATATATGGGCGAACATTATAAAGTTGATCCTTGGGTGTCTATTATAAAGTTATTACACCCGATTCATGTTTTAAATAAGTTAATTTAGATTCATCTGAGTAAACTTAAAATATCATTGTTTTAAAAATTAAAAAAATTAAAATGACATATAGTTTTGAGCTTTTAAAAAAAAATCAAACTGATTTTTAACCAGATCAATCATATTTCATGTTAACTTATTAATTATATCTAACCAAGTCAAGTCTTATAATTTTAAAATCCAATCCAAAAACACGAATTATTAAGTTAATCTACTGAGAGCTGGACTAAGTTTAATCACAATGGTATATCAAGAAGAACTAAACACTTTTTCTTTCTCAATATTCGACAAATTAGGAAGACAATTGCCTTAATCAAGAAATTGGAAGTGTCGGATTATGCTCACCATATCATCTTAATCAAGAAGTTAAAACTAGGGGAGCATGTAAGTTTCTTCTCCACGCACTCCTAGTAATTAAGAAGTAATTAGGAGCATGATGAGGCTTGCTCACCAAATTAGCTTGACGAAACCTAACTATACAGATTGAGAGCTCACGTCAATTTGTTGACAAATTTGGCCCACAATATATTATGGTGGAGATTGTGCTGCTAACTCACAGCTTACCTAATACAAGAAAAGATGCATTTATTTATTTATTTTTATAGAGCTCTTGTCTTGCTTTAGGACGGTGAAATCATTCCTGATTCTTTTTTTTTTTTGGGGTTTGACGACAATATACAAGGAGTAATTAAATTGAGTTTTTGTAGGGTAGTCTCCATTGACTATGTTAGCAAAATGTCGTGGAACCACCACATGGGAGTGTTGTAAAATTTATTGGATGAATACTAGTTGAGATTGCACTTGATCATTATTTTAAATATATATTTAATTAGAGGAATAAAGATAAAAATATAAAAAAATAATTCTTTTATCTTCATTGACTATAGAAATAAATCCTCGTCAAACCAAACCAATACATGAAGTATTAGGGAATTTATTGGATTAATAATTGTTTATGTTTTAGGATAAAAAAATAAATATACTAATAATAATAATAAAAAAAAACATGTTCCGTTCGACGATGAAGACAAATATAAAAATAAATATATTTATGAGATAATTTTTAAATAAATTTATATTTATTTAAAATTAAAAACACATAAAAATATTATCTGAAATTCATTGAATGTTATAAACAACTAGTCATGTAATGTTGTGATTTCTTGGCTTTGAAGACCCAATTAGAGCACAATATTGGTGATGAAGCTGGTTTTGTCGACCACCAACAACAAATTAATATAGAATTGATTTTCCTTTCAATTATATATAATTAATTAAAGCAACGAGTATTATTGGGTTGTCATCCCTTTTCATTAATTTCTTGAGAAGCAAAAACCATGACTTTTGGCTTTGATTAGTCTGACAAGATTGGCAGGTAGAAAGTTAACCTCAACAAGGTCAAATCACTTGATAGTTGGTGCCTCGTGCTAGCTAATTAAATGCTTTATTTTACATATTAATTTCTAGCTAAGCACTACACTGCACCTCTGATTATCATCACGCACAGATGTAAATAGAAAATGATCACGTCAAATAACCAGTAAAAAATAAAATTGTTCATTGTTCTTAAGACTCGAGATTAATTAGCAAGTTGATTACCGTAATTAAATAGCATGATGGCTCTCATTACTCGATCACGTACAAAAATATATTTAGTTAGAAAAATAAAAATAAAATCATAAAATAAATTTATTTTTATAAATATTTTAAAGTGGGTTTTTGTTATTTTAAAGTAGATTTTTTTTTTAAATCTTGGCTATTTTCACTTATTTTATCTAAAAACAATAACCGAACTGATGATGTGTGTCCATAACCGCAATATGACAGGTCCATCACAATGTATTGTTCCATATGATTTTCAGTGAGTTTTGTTTCTTATAAGGTGTCTCACAATGAGAGAGATGTTTTTAATGCCATATAAGCAACCAAGACTCTCGTCTCCTAACCAATATAGGATAATGGCCTTATCAGAGCCACCTAAATGAGGAGCTTGAGTAGAGCACATGACTCGTTCTAACAGACGACACCAACTAATTAATGATATGAGTCCATATCTACAACATGACAGGCCCACCATGAGGTATTGTCCCACATGACTTCCAGTGAGTTTTGTCCCTTAATTAAATGTGTCTCGTAATGAAAGAGATGTTCTTGATGCCATATAAACAACTAAATTTTTCGTCTCTAATTAACTTATGTGAGATAATGATGTTATCACAAACAATAGCTTAAATTTCGGTGAAATTATGGCTACATGATGTACTCTTCTACTTCCATGTGTTATATATATAAACAATGTACAAAAGATTGGATTGACTTCATGAGGGACGATGCTGAAAATGGTCACGTTGGTTTTTCGTGAGAAAAAAGTAGTTAATAATTACAAGGAGAAAGTATGGCACACTAATTACTTCTATATTAATGGCATAGATTTCAACGAATTTTAAGGAAGACAAAATGTTATTATGAGACAAATGTCAATGGAAAGCCTTCTGATCATTACTTAATTATATAAACAAGAGATTATTATCACTAATGTTGACCAAAACCTAATATATAGAAATAATCCAAACACAAACACATTAGAATTATTTAAAAGAAAAAAAAAACAAAAAGTGTCAATAATAAAAAAAAAAGATCGTTGAGGGGATGCTTACACGTTTTAGCATATAGAACGATAATGATTCACTCAATCATACTCCATTGTAAAGCTTGGTGGGTGATCGATGAAAGCTAGTCACAAAATTGGCCTTAAACGCACAGTCCGTCTCCTCTCCTGAAAGTTACCGAGGCAGAAGGGACCCATGCATCGCCCATTATGGGAGACACATTTCTCGATCGGCCTTTCACTATGAACTATCAAAGCTAGCATGAGTGAAGCAGCAGTGTGTTCACTTGGAACAGAATTCGATGCTTTGCTTTCCGTTTGCCCTTTTCCCTATTTTTGTTTCCTGAAAACAAAAACAATTACGCCTCCTCCGACGACTGTTTTTCGAAGGCGCTGCCAAATTTAGACCCACTCTCCTTCCAAGCTCTTCCTCTTAGTACTCTCCTTGGCTGATGATCTTGAGCTCCATGATCACACATTGTGTTCCAAAAAATAAAAGAGAAAAACCCTGGAAATGTCAGCACTGAACTTGGCCAGGTTAAGTCACAAATGGTTTCAATATCCTCGTGACGTTATTATTATCTTTGATCGAGAGCTGCGAGAGGAATTCTCATGACTACTGTACAATTCCCTTCTCTCTAAAAAAAACCCTAGAAATCTAGTTTTTCTTACAACACAGTTATGTATTTAGCTGCCGTGGATGCCTCCCGTCAACAGCAACCTCTCTACCAACACAGTTATGTATTTAATTCGATCAATCCATAACGCTGGGCTCCTTGAACAAATCATTCCCAGCATATAAAATATTCTCAGTACTCTTTTTGACTTCAACCACAGGGCTAGGCGATGCAGTTTCACGAGATTAGTTTATGTTTTTTTTTTTTTTTAATTTTCTTTGTTTGTAAATCTATTTCTCGCATTTAAATTATTATGTATAAGAATAATAATTTATTTTATAGTAGAATTAATTTCTATTTTTTCTTCTTAAAAAGGATAATGTCTTTTCAAAAAAAGATAACGTACGTCTTCACTCAAAATACAAACATATAGTACGTCAAATATTCTTATACATTACATGATTTTTCAATCATACTTTTTTAATTTGTTTCCATTATATACCCCACTATCAATTATTTTTATTAAAATTAAAGATCACATGGGGAACACATGATAATTTAATATAATCAATAAAAATACCATTTTAAATGAATAAAAAACACCCCTTAAGTTAAAAAAACAATTAAACGCCGTTCATAGGCGTTGTACATGATATTCTCAAAATTTATCCGGCTCCGAACCCTTCACAAATATATAGTTGTTTTGTGTTCTAAGGGATATGAAAACCTAAAGGATATGATCAAGAAACATTGTAATATACATTGATATATCAAATATTTTAATATTCTTTGTTAGAGAATAATATAAATCATATATTGAAACCTTACCTAACAGCTTAAACTATTGGGTTGAGATGATTTTTTTGACATGATATCAGAACCTTAATGACCAATAGCGGTCACGAGTTTGAATCTCATCATCCCTATTTATTTGATAAAAATCAAGTATAAGATAGTATAGCTCTATACATGCAGGTTTTAAGTCTAAAAAGTTTTTACTTGAAAGAGTGTTAAAGAATAATATAAATTATATCTTGAAATCTCACCTAACAGTTTGAGTTATTAAGTTAAAATAGTTTTTTTGATTGCATTAATCTATTGATTTCAGGTTGAAGTGTGAATTATATATAAACCGATTATTGCATTAATCCATTGATTTCACTGAATATATATATACAATTATATGATTTGAGAGTAACATCTACGCGCCAAATAAAGGGGGACAGTCCAATTCTAGGTGGAAAAAAAGTGATGAAATAAGAAGATCACAATAAATAATTTTCCTTTAGGGTTCTCTCTCTCCAAGTCAAAGAAATATTTCTTGGGGAACCGGCCAAGTGAGAAAAGCCACCACCCCTCCTTCCACCACTTCTCTTTCTTTCTATTTTTGTGCTGGCTTTACCTTTCAAGATTCTTTAATATTTGTTCTCCATCACTAAATTTAGTGCATTAATGTCTTAATTAGGATAAGACTATATCACCCTTATTCAATGCACCAATCCCTGTAATTCCATCAACAATTACTAGCAAAAATCAACTTTAAAATTGTTCTAAGAACAAGTTTATTTTTATGTTTTAATATTTGTTTTCCAACAAACACGATTTTTTCTTTTTATTACATGATATTTAATCAAATACACCCCAGAAGAATATCAATAAATGAGTCGGTTGGGCTGATATTAATTGCAGAATAGTTGCCTATATTTAGCAACAGCCTTTCCCAGTCTTAATTATAACCTGGAAGGGCGTTTTGGTCATGCTAAAAACACTAGTGGGATTTCAAAAACTATATGATATATCATATATCCCTTTGTGAAGCTAGGGTAAAGCTAAAAATTATTCATATCCACGAAAAGGGTTTATTGGTAAATGCACAGACTCGTAGCTAGCAGCATCTTTAATGTTAAGTTGGTCCTTGGTTCCTCAACAAATGTGTATCGAATTTCAAATCCTCCTTTCCATTCACTTTTGCTGAAGCTTCTCCTCCTCTCCCTTTCTTTCTCTCCTAATTCTTCAGCTAGCCTTGGTGCTGGTTCATGGATATTGAACCCTTGTGGGCTCTTGGGGGGTGGTTTCTTTTTTCTATTACTTGCATGGCAACACCAAAATCACAGTCAACAATCAGTGAAACCTTCAAAAGATCACACCATTTCTTTCTCTTCCTTGCACTTCTTTTCGTTTTTATTTTACTCACTAGCCCTAGCAAGCCAATAAACCCAACAGACACGGTTGCATCAATTTCCATCAAAAGGCTTCTATTAGAATCCTCAGAACCAGCCTCTACTACCATGAACTTGCATCCAAAACATACGCAAGGCACGCGCACTTCTTCTTCTTCATCATCACCACCGTCATCAAAATCCACGCGTAAGAAGTTTGGAGCTCAGGCTCATGAAGTTCCTAGCGGTCCAAACCCTATATCGAACAGGTAATTAATTAAGTTGATCATGATGAAGCACAGAAAACTTGCACTGCCATGAGAGCCTGTTGTTGAAGATGATAGTTAGAGAATTGCAACGGTGAAGTTATTATGAATTTGTCATCTTTATTTTGACTGTTTTCGTGCACCATTAATACTGCTTGTCGTCAGTGAGAGGTTTGTTACCGTGTTTGTTGTGTCATCATCCTTAGCCTTACCCTTTTTTCTTTTATCTTTTTTTGGTGTTTGTTTTGAGGTGGGAACTGGGAAGGGTTCTTTTTTTCTTACTAGAAATTAATGTATAGCACGAGACAAACTCTATATAATTATATATCTTGGTATATGTATGTTCCCATCTATATATTTGATTCATATATATATATATATGATATGGTGATGGTGGTGGTGGTGATATTGTCCTTTTTTTTAAAGCATTATGCATGATCTGATGAGTGCTTTAGGTCACATATATATTCTTGTGGGTGCCCTTTTATTTTGGTTAAAGATTATTAATAATTTATTGCTAAAATCTTGAGAAATTAAGGTCATGGATGATCATCGAGGAGATCTCTTAAGTTGAAATTTACGAGTGTCATCGAAACTATATAAATTTCAACTCGATCCAGTCGTTAATTTGCTCATATGCTTCTCATAGTCAATGGATTACTTCTTAATTTCAACTATTTTTGCTAGAAAAGGTCTCAGATCCTCAAGAATTTGCTGAGTCTGATCAATTGATGATAAAAAAACTTGTTCTTAAAAAGATGAAGAGGCTAAACAAGAGGAAGTAAATAAGAACAGAAAGAAGATCTAGCTAGCTAGCATGGGCGTATAGTTGCATGGATCTCCTTTCCAACCTAACGGGGTTTCATGCCAGGCTGGGAAAGGCAGATAAGAAAGGAATATCTGTGCGGTATAGTTGTGTCGGATGTGTGACACAACAGGCACAGAGGGCATTTTGTTTTCCCTGAGAAAGTATTTGATCTTGCTTTTGGACTTGAGCTACTGTCTTCTAAAACACTACACCATCCAAAAAAGCTGAGATGAGAGGCCAAATCAACAACTAATTATAAGTCATGAGAGGGGCACAGAACTAGGTAGCCCCATGCTTTGACGATGATAACAGTATCATTGGCTATATTGTTGAATGATTAAGGAGCCATATTCAATGATATGCTTTATGATGGTGTTCCTGTTGAGAGAGAGAGAGAGGGCTTTAAACCGTTCCTTTTGACTTTTGTCAGGCTGTTTTATCCAGAGCGAAGCTTTTCCATCTTCAACCTCAATTTATGGTTGTAAAGCAGGCAAAACTTGCAGTATTGCAGCATTTGGCATACCTTTGTGCTTTCAATATTTTACTTTGACCAATGATCGTTGAAAGTTCCATTGGCAGGCAGCAACTTCTATGTGTTTTTATTTTTATTTTTTAGACAAAGCTTTTCCTTTTCCTTTTTTATATGTATACGTTTGGATTTTTTTGAAACTCCATCGACGTGTAGAAGAGAAATGCCATCTCTACTTGGACCAACACGTAACTTTTAATTGTTCTAATAATAATTAAGAGGTTAATTGTTCAAATAACAATTAAGGGACACCGTGTGGTTTATACTAAAAAAATAAATAAAAACAAATCTTTTATGATAAACAAATTTATTTTGCAAGCTTGTTATTTATTACAAGTGATTTCTACAAAAAAATTTAAACTATATATATATATATATATATATATATATTTGGTTCTCATCTTTCATAGATTACAAGTGTAATAAGAGCACCTTGAACAAACAACAAATCTATGGGTATTTGAATCTAAATGCTCGGGAAAAAAATATAATATTTGATGGAATAGAGGCAAATCTTTTTGAGTAGCCTTATATAATAAAAAAGCTTTATATCTTAGAATTAATTAATCAAGTTGCTGATAAAATTCATAAATAATTTAGTAAATATTATATATTTGTTATGCAATAAACCCATAGAGAAAGGGCTAAACAAGGGGACAAGTAAGAGAAATTAAAGGTTCGGGTTCTAGAGAGATTTTGTGTTTCTCATATTTAAAAAGATGTGATTTGATTGATGCTAAAGAAAGAAGATTATTAGTTCAATTATCCATTTCAATGACAAAAAAAAAATTGATAAAATTCTATCGAGTCTAACCCATGGTTATTATTTATCAAAGAGTGACTATGATTATTAAATGATTGAACATCGAAAAGTAATTTATTTATGATATTAGTTGGCACTCATAAAAAATATCTAATAAATTATAAATTCAATACACTATGTTTAGTAAAAAAATGGGCATTCCTTGAATATTATCAAACAATTACTTATTCACAAACCTTGTATAGAGTGGATAGTTTTCATTTTCCATCACATGAAAAACCCTTCTTGCTCCACTTAGACTTATCCCTCATCTAGGGATATCTTAGTGATAGGTTTTATAGAAAATAGACAGTTCTATTTAGTCAAATACCTAGTGATAAACTTTTATGTTGCTTTAATTATAATATTTTTGAAAAAGTTCATAGGTCCAATAAAGAATGAGATGTAAAAATATACAGAGAAGATGGCCTTCCACCCTTTTTTTTTGTTTAAGGGTTGCTTACCCTATCAAAGTACCAAATAATTTTTGTTCTTATTGATTTGATCTGGGTTTTATCTATATGACCTCCGGGCGATGCAAAGTACACCTTTTCCATAGAGGCAGATAGTAATTAACTTGGCTTTACTTCTAGATAGACAATAAACTTTCTACAATGAAATCCTAACACACACACACACACACACACTAAAAGGCCTTGGTATTTTATTATAGTAGTGAACAATGAAATGCCAAGGAATTTTACAATTTGATCCTAAAAAATAAAAAAAACATTGGGAACTTTTTTTTAGTTTTCAATTTATATTTTAATTTCATCATCCAACAGTAAATTTAATAGGTATTAGACTTTATAATTTATTATAATTTGCTTTCTATAGAGTTATCTCAGTTATATGACCCGTGTTGCGAGTTTTACCGGTTAACCGTGTTGACTTTAGTTTTTTTTCTTGTTTTTTTTTTCTCAACTTCATCTTTTAACATTAGGATGATAGGGAATAAAACTTTATAATCATAATTATTTCTTGATTTACTTTTTATAGGGTTACCATGGTCTCATGAATTAGTTCACGAGTTTTGCGAGTTAGCTAGGTTGACTCGGGGTTTTATTTCCTTTTTTAATTGAATTTTATTTTAATTTTATTCTTCAATATTGAGTTGATTAAAAATTAAACTTTAATTTTTTTTATTGTTTTTTATGGAGTTCTACAGTTTCCTCACTTGGGCCGACTCGGGTCATTGTTTTTGTCTTTTTTTTATTTGATTTTATTTTTAACATTGAGTTGATTGAGAATTGAATTGAATATTTTTTTTTCTATGGTGTTATCAGGTTCTCATAACCTAGGTAACCGATTTGTCAGGTTAACCTGAGTTGATCCGAGCCGATCTAATATGTTGTCGTTTAAATGCTTAAAAAAAGATGTCGTCTTTATTTTTTTATAGTTAAACTATATTTTTCTCGGTTATCTGGATTGTCTTTGTACCTATCAAGTTGACTAGGTCACATCAAGTCAATCCCTATATAGTTTTAATTTTTTATACTAAAAAACTCATTAATGACACCTTGATATTTTTTATGTCTAGAAAAAATTTAACCTGACCTGCAATGTAGGGCAAACAATTATCTAGTATATATATACATTGTGACACTGGAAATACATTATGTGTATGCATGGCAAAAAAATATAATCTACAAAGGTGAAATACGGTACTCTAAATGTTTATCATGTTAGTGACAAAGGAAGTAACTCTACTTATATAGTGTTTGTATGGTTTTGAAGGTGCACTTGCGATCTAACCTTGGTTTCCAATGAAAAACATCAAAACAATGCTTTTCACTAGAACAAGGGGGTACATAGTAGGTGCAACCCAGTTTTCAAATGGATCCTTAATCAATTTGGTTAAAATATCCATTCACTACTAATTTGTTGGATCAAGTACTTCTACTATTCATGTTGTGTACAATATAGATCCTTTATCCATCTCTATCAAATATATTAATGTTTTGTAACTAATTCTTGAGAAGGTTGCCAATTTCATA
Organism: Populus x sibirica; assembly: GCA_019202695.1. NCBI lineage: Eukaryota > Viridiplantae > Streptophyta > Magnoliopsida > Malpighiales > Salicaceae > Populus > Populus x sibirica. The sequence goes on from JAGMVL010000092.1 coordinate 500,467, forward strand.
TGATCAAGATTTTTACCTGTTGAAAACTTAGAAGATAAAATTTTAACTAAATGAAATCGTTCAGTAAAAACAATTAAGTGGTCATAAAAACATTGATTTTCAATCACAAATAATTTTTGTAATAAATTGGTCAGGATTTTTACCAATTACTTTGAGCTTTTAAACTGAGTATAAGTCAAAATATTGATACGTTGACAAGATCATTTTTAGTGAGGATTGAACCATTGAAGTCTAGTGTTGACCAGAACACTTTTCGAGTGGGCTCGGTTGGCACCAAATAAATTATATTTGGAATCTTTCTAATAGCTTCCGTGAGTATCGAATAATTGATATCTTGTTCTGATCAGATCGGTCACTCAACAGTTAACATAAGAAGATTTACCTTTCTTTCTCACTAGTAAAAAATTGGTAAATATAAACAGAAACACCGATGAAATTTTTATTTCGGTATATTGCGATGATCTTAACTGATAAAATTTTTCATCCTTGTTTCCATCGGTAAACACTGATAAAACAATTCCCTCGGTATGTATCGAGGGAATTGCAGCAGTAAAATAAGAAATGAAAAAAAGAGTCAAACAGTACGATGACATATAACTTTTACAGACAACATTACAGATGAAATTAAATCAACGATAAAGTATGTCCATAAATATACCAATGAAAAAATTTCCTCCGTATATACCAAGGGAATTACGGAAAGTATTATAGTGAGATTCAAAAAAAGCAAATCATATGGTGACATGATATTTTTATCGACAGAATGATCAACGGAGAACTGATAAAATAATTTCACCAGTAATGTCGTCGGTAATATCTAATTTATGACTTGACAATCAAACCTCCTCCCTCCTCCCTCATTTCTCATTCTTCCTTATGCATTTTTTTCTGCAATAAATAGTCACCGCCTCTCCCCCAATCTCGACACAATTCAACCTTCCACAACAAATTTTACCACCATAACACTTGGTCTGTCAGCATCTATATTTTGATTAAAATTTTATTGAGAATTCTCCACTTTAAGTAAACAAATCTACCCTTTTTTTTATTTGAACTCAATTTTAAAATATTAAGTTTTTTTTGAATATTTTTGTAGTATATGTATTTTTTTAGGTGTTTACTTGTTTTATAGTTTTTTCTCATACAAATTTGTTGTATTTTTTTGTACGGATTTATGATTTGTACATGTTAGGATTTGTTTTAAATTTTATAAAATTGTATTTATTTACTATAGGAAGTTGGAAGAGGTTATTGAATTACAATATCATAATGAGCTGAATAGAGTATTTTTATTGAAATGTTATTGGTATGACATCATTAATAGAGAAATCATAGTAGATCCTCATCATAGTTTGATCAAAATTAATTCAAAAGCTAGACTCCATAACATCGATTATGTCTTTGTTTATACTAAGCAGTGCTAATAAGTTTATTATATATATATATATATATATATATACACACTTCTATTAAGAGTCATTCCGCTCAATCTATGAAGTTGATGGGGCTGTTAAACTCAATTACTTGGACACGGTCAAAGGAATTTAATTTTTATTTATGATCTCATTAATATCTATGCTTTTGTGTGATAATATTGATATTATTTATTTGTCTTTTAATCTAATTTTCATGCTGGGACTAAGCATGTCGAAGATTCGAAGTTGGCTATCACTTTCTTCATCATAAATTGGCCACTTTGGAAGCAGAACTGCCCAAATTAAACCAAACGCTACTAGATTTCGATAATGTATATCTTGCTCATTTAGATTAAAACTTCCTTTGATAATTAATGATATTGGGTTAATGACAGGCAAAGACTTTTTTCTCGGTGGATTTGATTAATCATGTTGATGAAGATTAGCTTGTCCCACGAGATTTTGTTCAAGGACAAACAAACCTTACGTGGGGCACAGAGAGAGAGACGAGGCAACAACTCTGCATTAATAGTGAATTAGGAGTTGGAAAGAAAAAACTGCAGTCCGAATACTGCCCTGCGATATATGGCCCTCTATGCCTTTGAATATGAAAACCTAAGCTTTAGGTTTAATGAAACTGGAGAGGATTTTAAATTTCCAGCTTGCATCCATATTGATGGAGTAATGGCAACCAGAAGGGAGAGGCAATAATGGGTAAAGGAAAGCACAGAAGCAGACGTTGCCCTAGCTAGCTAGAGATCGTAGAGAGGAGGATGATGGCTAACGATTTCAAACAATTTAGTAGTTTTTTTTCTCTTAATAGCAATTATTTTCTAAGCTTGAAAACAGCACAACTTAATAAATTTTAATTAATTGTAATATTTTTAAAAAAGAAAAGAAAACGCACACAATTGAGGCTACTTGAAAGTCATGTCAAAGGCCTTGCTGGAGCACAGCTTGCAGGTTTCAAACAAAATTTACTGCATTTAGTGTAGTTGTCCAATCAATAAAGGAGAGTGTATTATTGGATAAACATATCGATAAAGTGGAAGGAACAAATACCACATAATGATTATGCTGGCTTCGTTCATGGTTACAGTGTAAATGCAGCATGATTGACCATCTTTATTCATTTATTTTGGTTAGGCTGTGTTTAAAGAAAGCAACACCTTTTCCGGCCCACAGACATGGAAACATAGCCTGAATCATTACCGGCAAAAGCTTCCATCTTATTCACGATGATGATAATTATTTTGATGTTTTTTTTTTAATTATTATTATTATTATTATTATTATGATACTAAACAAGCTTGAAGAACAATATCAAAGCTTTGTCCAGGAGATTTGTCTCTTGCAGTGCCGGAGCGCAGTGCCGGAGCTAGGGCATTTAAGAAAAATGTGTTAATATTATTATTATTATTAAACTAGACTATACCCAATAAGTTGAATTAAAACTTAGCTCGCTAAGCTGAATTTTTTTTTAAAAATGAAAATTAATCCGGTCAAATCCATGTAGATTGATATGTTAATTTATAATTCAATTGATACGTTCAAAATAAATTAACATCTTTTTTAGTTTTTTTTAAAATGATGTCGTGATAACTTTTTTTTAAGTTGATACCTTGTTGTTTTGATTGATTGAGGTCAACCAACTCAACCAATAATTTAGGTTGAAATTAATAACTTTGGTTAAAACTAAACTTATGCTATGATTGGTATGATATAATGTAGTGTAATACAATATAATCAAATATACAATGTAAAAAATAACTAATTTAATGTAATGCAATGAGATTATTTATTACATTTTTAAAAATTTTAATAATGTAATGGAGTATTTGAAAAGGTTTCATTTCAGTCCTTGTAATTTAAAAAATATCTAGTCTCTATTTTTATTTATAAATTGGTCCTTATAAGATTTTTTGGTCCTTACATCTTATTAAAATCACAATTTAATCCTTATAATGATTTTTTTTAATATAACTTAGCCTCTTCATGGTTACTTTTAATTAGGGATGACAATTTCACCCAAACACATTAGATACTGACCTGGATAGTTGGTGAATTTTATGGATAATTTGAGTTCTAATCAGGCTCGGGTAAAACTTGAAAGGACAAAGTTAGGTTTCGAGTTTTGTATGAACTAGATTGGTAGCCTGCGCTACAACGCGGATCATTCCAATTTTTTTAACAGAAAAAAGGATGCTTAAACAATAATAGTGTTTTTAAAGAAGTAAGAAAACTCGTTTCTCGAGTGATTAACTTGATTGGATGCAATAGTATCAGGTAATCCAATAATCTGATTTAAAAGGTAGGCAACAACAATAGATGAACTGTAAAAAAAATATTTGGCAATAATTAACTACAAAAAATGAAACGTCAATATCATACCTGGAAAGAGAAAAAAAAAGTCTGTTGGAGACACATCGTCACTCCACCGTGGATATTGCTCACCACCACAAGAGTTCACCGAAACAATTCAAACCCCACAACAAAAGGCTACACGATGACACTATAAGAAACCATATAGGCTGCTAGAGCAACGACTTGGAAAAGTAAAATGAACAAAACATAATGAAGTGAGCATTTCATGCCTATATTCAATCAATTAATTCTATTTAATTTAAAAACGAACTTTATTATTTAAAAAAAATAAAGAAAAACAAATAAAAAAACCCTAGAATAAAATAAAGGACGTAGAAAGCAAATAAAAAAAAAACAAAGACCAACCTCCAATGAAATAAATTTTGAAAGATGAAATTGAAAAAATATCAGCTTAAATGATAAAAAAAAAATTCAGTGAAAATGAGGGAAAATCTCTCAAAGCTAAGTTAATATCTCATACTTGAAATCTGTGAGAATACACGGGCCTAACCAAGAAACTTAAATTCCAACCAATTTAATGTTGAAAGATGAAATCAAGAAAAAATATCAATTTAAAAAATTTGCTAAAGAAAAATAAAATACCAATAAAAAGAATGAGGATAGAATCTGATAGGTAAAAAAAATAAAAAAATGATAAAATCGTAAAAAAAAATCAATTCTAAAAATCATCTCAAATTACATAAATAGAAATTAAAAAAAATAGAGACCAAGTTTGACAAATGAAAAAATTGAAACAAAATTTTAATTTCTTGAATTATTTTAAATAAAACAAATAATAATGAAAAGAATAAGAATTAAATTGAAAGAAAAGAGAAATTGAAGGGCTAATTTAAAAGATCAAAAAGCAAGGTGCCAAAATAGAGGAGGAAAGAAAAGAAAAAAAATTCGATACCAAACCAACAATTTGTTTGATGTACGCGTTGTCAGGTCACATAATTAACTCCAAGATAAATTAGATGCTGCCCTGAAATGATTTTTTAGCCATCAAAATTAGTCATATGTGCCATAAAAAATTAGCAAGATGACCAAATTTTTTTAAAATTATATTTTATTTATTAAAATATTAAATTATCTCAATTTAAACCCAACAATCACGACAAATCAATAGCGCAGTAAAGAAAATACCCTTAGACTGAAGGTACAAGAATTTGGACTTCAAGGGTAATTAGGTGTTTAAACCGTCCTTCCAAAATAAAAAGATAAAAATATCCTTCATTAGAGTTAATTTTCTGGCATTTTATATGAAAATCCAAAAAAAAAAAACTTTTAAAATATTAAAATGATCTTATTGCAAAGATTATTCCACTCTCGACCATTAACTTATGAATTTTTTTAAGGATAAAATAATAAAAATATTATTCCCGTCCACGTTAATTCCCGTACCTGACCTAAAATTTAGTAATATCTTTAAATTTTGAGACAATTACATTTATGCCACAGATTATATATAGAAAGCTTAGGGTTTCTCCTCCGCCCTTCTCACTCTTCAGCCGGCTGTCAGACCGTCTCTTACTGTCTCGTCTCGATTTTTGAAATCGAGTGGGAAAGTCCATTGTAGCACCTGCATTCCTTCCAGCCAGGTTGGAAACTAATCTCTTCTCTTAGCTTTGTTTCTCTGCCCTTTTTGCATTTGTTTTTGTGTGCTTGCGATTGCCTATTTGACAATAAAATGAATTGTTATTTCAATTACCCAAAACTACGATGCGTTTGGCTCTTTATTTTCCTTCTCTAATTTGAAAATTTCATTCCCTAATTCCTCTGAACTTAGATTTGTAGTTTGTTTATGGAAACACTTTGTGTAATGTATTGTTAGATTCATATATGGTGTCAATAGTGAAATGGGTACGCTAACTTATTGTTTAGTGGATTATGTAGAGGATATGTTCGATGAAATGCTCGTTAGAGTGGGTTTTTGATATCCGTTGTGCTTTGTTTCAGTTGATTGATATAAAAAATAGTTTCTTGATAAGTGTTTCTTCCTCTGTTTTGATATCCAGTTTAAGGATATTCGACGTGGCTGCTGGCAGAAAATCAATTTTCAAAGGCTTGAATCACAAATAAGCTAGCGAAGGAGTCCCGAGACTTTTTAACAAGTCCCGTTGCATCTCCTTCTCTTCAAGAATTCAACTGTGAGAATTCATACACGTATTCTATGAATTCTGTTAGTTGATTTGCTAATCTTTTATTGTTGCATATTTAAATTTAAATTGGTAGTATCGTCATTCAACTTCTCCCATGTAACCTTCCTCTTTCTTCCTCTCCTTGAGACAATGTCAGGAGCTTTTTGAAGCCATGACTGTTATACATGACCAGGAATAATGGTTTGTTCATAATCAATGATTGCAGTTGCTCGTCATCTTGTTTTTCTTTTAATCAGCCTTAGCTTCTGCTGATCGTGTTTCATCCATGCTTTGAATGTTTGCTATGCTTGTATTGTTCTTTTATAATAACATGATATTATTGGTTAACTAATTAATTAATAGAGTTAACTAACTAATTAACAAAATAAAAAGTAAAAATGGTAAAGATTTAGAAAGCATTTACCTGATGAAATCACAAGTACAATAAGCAGCAGAGGTAAATGCAGTGATGCACATTGAGACATGCCATCTTTCTTTGCTTGTTTCTTTTTATGGAGGTAGAAGATTTAAAATGTACCCAACATATAAAGTAGAGTAGCGAAGAGTACATGTGGAGTGAGGGATAGTAAAATCAAAACATTAGTCCATTCTAGGAAGGCTTTAGGGCAAAGCTAGATGATTCTTTTCCTAATCCTTTCATGCAATTTTATTCAGGTTCCATTCATTCCTTTTTTTCTCTACTTTAATTCCCAGTTCCGTGCATCAAAGTGATCAGTGGATCTGTGTATCAAAAAAAAGAAGAAAAAAGAGCCATAAGCAGACTTTTGTATTGGGTCAGGCTATGGGTACCCAAATGGATACCAAAACTGATCAGGTCGAGTTTGGATATCCAAAACCCCTACCTTTCGGGTTCTGGGTTGTGTATAGATAGTGGTTTTGGGTTCAGGTATTGATAGTTCCAAAACTTGACCCTTAGGTACCCAATGTCATCCCTAGGCATCTCTTTAAATCGAGGATGATCAACGCTGCTCAAACAACCTTTCAATCAGTTTCAATATTTGAGGGACTAATATATACATTTTGATATACTAAAATGACTCATTTGTTATTACAACAAATTAAAAAAAAAGAAGAAATTCAAAAACAAAAAAAGTCAAGTGCGATTTCTATTCTGCCAGCCATGCCATCCATCCCAAACTAAACAAAACATTCAAAAAAAAAAAAAAAAACCTAAAAAATCAACATATAATTTTCCTAAACTTTTCGAGCTTTGAAGAAGTTGACTGATTGATTGGTCAATTGAAGTTAGCCAACCAGAAGCAGAAGCAGCAGTCATGGCGTATGCTTCTCATCTAATTAAGCATTCAAAAAAGGTATTTATTCTTATCAGATCTCTTTATTATAATTTGCTTAATGTTTCATGTTTTATATTTTTAAATAATAATAGTAAATTGAATTTCTGGATTATTTTTTTGTGTAAAATTTATTGCATGCATCCTCCCTTTCTCTTAATTTTTTTCGATTTTGAATTTAGGATTCAGTTTTTATTTTCTGTATTTATTTTGTGGAAAACTCGAATTTTCCTTCTGATTTTTCTGTTTTTAATTAATTTATGATATATAATTTTTTACTTTTATTTTTTGTGGTTTCGGCAGTTACGAAATGTTTCCAGCTTAATGCGGCATGAGCATGCCGGATTGGTGCGTTGGTTATCAAATGATTTACACGTCTCCGGTGGTAAAAGAAATGGTATGTAAATAATCTCTAGCATGAAATCATTTAAATCTGTTGGTGATGGTTGCGATCAAGTATTTTTATTTAGTTGCTGATTTTGTTTGACTGCCAAGAGTTACTGCTGCACTTAAGATGCGTAATTTTTTTTATATGAATAGATATTTATAGATTTTCATTTAATTGGTAAGAAAATGTGAATGGCTGATGAGGTTTAGGAATAAAAAGATGACAAATGAGAAGTGCATGTTAAGGGATTTGGATTTGTCTTTTGTTGTTGCAGGGAGTATTTTTCAATGGAAGTTAAGTGTGGTGTTGTTGTTGGAAGTTTTGACTTCTTTAACCGTTTCCTCTTCTTTCTTCATTCCTTGCTGTGATATATTCTTTTCACAGTTTGATATAAAAACACAAGTATATGTGGTGCATTTTTATACACAAGTGCTTTCAGAAGTAAATTGATTGTTAATTTACTTACTTGATGCTCTTTTTTGTAGTTATTGAGGAGTTAAATGTGCAAGAAAACATGAACTTTGACAATGGGATTTCTAGGCCCAAATTGAAAACCACCTGGGCGAAACAAGCTGAAGTTATCAAAGAACCTTACATGTGCTCTCCTCTCCAGAACCTACTTCTTTATTTCCCAGGTTTAGCATTTCTTAGCATGGTTTCTGTTTCCTCAGCACAATTTCTAATTATGGTTTCCATATATCTAATAACTCAGGTAACCTTATATATATATCAAAGTAGGAAAAGGTGAAAATCTATTAGATTTAAGACCCAAATAGCAAAGTGTGTGCCCTTTGACCTTATGAAATTAGTGATTAAATATTGAGGGCTACGTGGAGTAATGCTTATGAGATTAGTGCTATAAGTTGGAAGACATGGAATCTACTACATTCAGATGCAAGAAACATTTGACATGTTTAAATAACAGAAGTGATGTTTGTCATTTGCTCCATTAAACTTGTTCAAATCAAGAGGGTGCTAATTCTGAATAATAAGACAATTGAGATGATAATTTGTTGAGTTGTTTGCAAATTAAAAAGATCAAAGTGATTTTGTAAAATAAACTATTGTTTTCTAAAAATTGATGTTTTTCTATAGGATGTGTTTCTGCGGATGAAAGTGGCAACCGCCTGTTCCTTTCTGACAGCAATCATCATCGCATTATTGTATCTGATGGCAATGGAAAGATTCTGGATTCGGTATGTATAACTGTTACATCAAATGAGTTAAAAATAGATGCAATGTGAAATAACCTAAGGGATCTTGAAATAGGTTAACCTGATATTTGATCCATTTCCTTTGTTTTCCTTTCTTGTGTTGTCTTACACTTATAAAATATATTCAATATGGATCTGAATCTAAAGCTTATAGCATGAATTTTCATTTAGTTCAAGTAAAAATAAATAGCAACAAATAGATCGTGAAATATTTTCTTGGTTATAAGACTTTGCTAACCCCCCCCCCAAAAAAAAAAAAAAAAAAAAAAAAACTGTTAATGGATTTACATAAATCTAATTTTGATCTGTTTGGACGAGGGAAAAAGAGCACACATGGCAAGAATATCTTGTAAAAGATACACCTGGCATAAATCTACTAGGAGGAAAACTGTCTAACTGGCAAAATGGAAGCTCTACAATGCTCGAGGTTTCCATTTTACATATTTTTATTGATTATTGATATTGATTGATTGACAAATCTTGTTGATTGAATACTGATATTCTACTTGAATTTATTCACTGGTTGGAAATTATAATATTCATCAGCCATCCCCAAGGGTTTCCAAACCTGGCAATATATAACTCAACCCATTTCTGTGTCTGTCATGCAAGTGATAAGGTTTAATAGTTTCATCAGTAGATATTTGGGCATTGCAGAACTCAAAAGATATCACCTCAAGAGTTTTAGTGATTTTCTTGCACATCTTTCTCTAATGCACCATGTTTATCCTTATTTTGTAGTTGCATTATGGTTTGTAAAAAGCTCAAATGAATGTAAAGATAAAGCTTGAATTTAGACTTACATTTTTCATACACCAGATTGGTTCTGGCCCAGGATTTGAGGATGGAGAATTTGAGTCTGCCAAGCTAGCACGTCCTGCAGCTTCCTTTTATGATGACGAGGAGGATTGCCTGTATATTGTAGATTCAGAAGTATGCACTCAGAAGCTTTTGAAACATGATTTATGCTATGGTGAAGTTTGATGTGCCCTTCAGGATAGGTGTTTAAATTAAATATTGAATTTCAATATCAACATGGTTTGAAAAGATAATAACTTCTCGTTAAGGGTCCTTTTATTTTGCGTAAAATATTTTTCAATGTTTGGCTTGAAAAATATATTCCTGTAAAATGTTTTCCATGTAAAATATTTGGTAGTGGTGGTGGTGAGGTGGTCTTGGTGGTGGTGAAAGAGGATGTGGTGGTGGTGGTGGTGAGATTTAGATGGTGGTTGAAATAATTGGATGATATTGTAAATGAGTTACTATTCGAAAATTATTTTACCGAATTTCATGAGCTAAAAATGTTTTCTAGCAAATGAACTAATTGACTAGTTTTTCTATAAAATATTTTATGTGAACAAACACTAGAAAATATTTTCTGGAAACAAACATGGGAAAATCTATTAAACATTTTCCTATAAAATATTTTATGCAAAATAAACGGACTCTAAATTTGTCAACATGTTATCAAGAAAGTGTTTGACATATAATTATGTTATTTTTAGATTTTTCACTTATTATTTAATTGAATTGGTTCTTATCTGTTAAGAACCATGCCATCAGGAGAGCTGATCTGGAGAGTCGGGTTTTAGAGACAGTTTATCCAAAAAGCTTCAGTAAGAAAAATAATAGTATTTGGACCTGGATTATGGATAAGCTGGGTTCTAGAATTAATGTTGATGCAAAATCTGAAGAATTTGATTCACAGCCTCTGGTGTTCCCTTGGCACCTGTTGAAGTCCGTGGATAATACTTTCTTAATCATCAGCCGTAGGTAAGGAAGGGTGTTTGTCTTATGGTTACTTGTTAATAATAAGCAACAAATGCCTCTTTCAAATTTTTGCTTTCTTTTTCGGTTTATTTGCCCCGTCTGCTTTAAATTTTGTTTTGCTTTTTTTTTTATCTGCAAGCTTTTCTTTGGAATGTGTCTCTGATATGTACTGGTAGTTCCTTGGAATATGCTTCTGTTTGCCCATGCAAAATTTTTCTTTCAGCCAAACATGTGAAACTAAGTGGTGAAGTTTTCTAATTAATTTGAGCAAAACAAGCAATGACCAATTACAAGGGGACTGTGTGATGCTTACAAACCATTATGGGGGAACATGCAAGGTGTCATGGTTAAGGAAAAACAGTCAAAAAGGTCCAAAAAGAAGTGAGAAACAAAGCAAACCCCTATTATTATAAATGTTTGCTTGGATCTCTCTCTGCACTATTCGGTTTCCCTTTTAGGGCTTTTGGAAGTTGCCTCACTTAACTTGTTATTCCCTCTCCACAGTTCATGCATTACCCAGATCAGAGGGGTGAGGGCAAAATATTTCTACAAGTTGGAATCTTATTGTCTTCAAAAGCATGTCTATTTATTGTACTCCATCAATGCACCACATCAAACCAAATAGCACATACTTCCATCCCAAACTTTAGTGCTTGATAGAAACTAATTTTAGAAGGTTGCAGGGTTCACCGTTGCAGGGAACAATATTCACAACTTTATAAGTTGGTTCTATCTGTTTGATTTTTGCTTAAATAGAAATATGAAGCTTTAGTTTTTGTTGGATGATCATTTTGATCCTGTTTAAGTAAACTGTACAGTCTATCATGAAGTTTTGTTTGTATTTTCAGCTTTGAAACTCTGTGGGTCATAGATTTAGTGTCAGGAGAGATGAAAGAATGCATCAAAGGTTTGTTGTTTTTCTAGATTTTTTTAATTTTTTCATAATACTCTAATGTTCATGTCTAATATTTGCTTATAAAAATTCTGTAAAGGATTTCCCAACATTTTGGAGACTTGTGGACAGTTGATCACAGGGAAAGTATCCCTTTTGAAACAGCTACCAATTGATTACTTGAAACAGCAGACTGATGTCAACTGTTCACTGAAGGAATTTCCATATGCTACTCTCGTATCGAACTTAACAACCTTTGAGAATGACATTGTCTTGTGTGACACAGGTAGAGCAAATTCTGTATTTTCTTCATCTTGATGTTCATCTGCTGTGGTTTTGGTTTATTACTCATTTCTCTCTTAATCTCTTGAAGTTGCACATAGAGTTCTTAAAATAAGTAGAGAATCCGGTGCCTGTTCGAACTTCCAGTTATCAAATTTTGGGATTCTTGGATTACCTTTCTGGCTATCATTCCCTGTGGAGAGAGTTTATTCTGTGTGAGTATGAGTACTGTATTCTGCAAGGTAGCTTCTTTCTGAATTCAAATCGATTTCTTCTTAAAAAATGGTGACTTCACTTGCCTTAAGACAGTGAGTTTGCTGAAGAGAATTTCCTTTCAATTTTTTATGCTGTGATATTTGTTCCTTTTTGGCTAACATGCCAGTTGCATGTAGACCTGTTTCACCCCACTGATATTTTCCCCCTCTTTTGCCCATGTTTTTGGCTGATTAGTGCTGGAGCATTGGCCGATCATATTGAGCACGTCAGCTTGTTACCAGGTATTTGCTGTTTAGTTTGATTAATTTCTGTGTTTATGATGTGAAATAATCTTTTGCACCATTCATCACTATCATAAAACATATCCACCTCAATATCAAGATATTTTAGATCCTTCGATACCATTTCCATCTGTGCTATTTTAGGTCTTCCTCTTCCCCTCTTCCCTCCTGTCAAACCATCACTTATCCAAACCATGGGTCCTCTGTTGGCCTAGCCATCTTAATTTCCCTTTTATCATCCATCTCCAATGTGCGCTGCAAGGATCTTTTGCCAGATATGTTCATTTATAAGCGTATCTTGGGTTAATAAAGTTTTCCATGACTAAAATTTAGTTGGAGTATCTACTGCCCTAGGTTTCATTTTGCTTCCGTGCATGCTACATCTCCTTCAGGAATTTGGTTTTGAATGAAAGTTCTCAAATGATGTGGCATCTTGGCTTTCCATGTCATAACATCAACACTAAAAATACTTAACTTGAACTTAACACTAAAAATACAAATGGTAGTTGAACTGTTTCTACATTTTCTAATGAAATGCATTACACATAATATAACCACAGCTGCTCTGTGGATGACGTGCACACTTTGACACAACCTTGATTTACTTGAAAATCAAATAAATTTCTGTTAGCAAGGTTCAGGTTTCAATTTTCAGCCACTGACTTATCATGATCTTGGTGGAACAAAGATGTAGGCAGTTTGATTTTTGTTTCAGCATACTTCTGCACTCCTAAAAAATGAAACATGTCTTTGCTTGCTTTGAAATCCAAAGAAGCTGAGCCACTTTTGTGTTTGCCATTCCACAAATATTTCAATCACAAGAAGACTCGTTTTGTTTTTTCTTTTTCTTTTTTCGAAAAAACTCTGCTGTGTTTAGGCAGCTATCTTGTTCTCACGCAAACATATAAAGATAGGAAAACCATGCAGGCAGGCTGCTTGCATGCGAGCTATACCGATTTACATCCCTAGTTGGTGCCTTTATATATTCATGCCACAAACCACGAAATAATCTGCCATGGCTTGTTTTCTGGTTTATGTAACAGGAAGGGTTGACATAAGGTTAAATATAGACATCCCTATGGATACCGAGCTTGTTGAACCATTACAAGAAGGATGTATATGGCGCCAGGCAAGAGGGTCTGCTACAGTCATCTTAGGAGCAGAAGATGTAGTGGGATCCTCAGAGAAGGTTCCTAGTTGCAGAGCCTTTATTTTGTTTTCTTCTTCTTGCCTTACCTTCCATATCTTGCTTTTGCTTTTGATCCTTTGGCGCAGTAGTCCTCTACTTCCAGTCCCTCAGTAGTTTTTGGTGTATTCAGGCTGGTGTTTCCCAACAGTGGTATGATGAATTGGATAATCTGGCATTTTCAACTCCTGGATTAGAGATGGCTACTGACGAGGATAGTGCAACCTCTGATGTCAATTACCAGGATGAGAGACTCCATATTGATTGCGCTGTCAACACTAGTCCCGGGACAAGCGAGGTATATTTGGTTTGTCCTTTGCTTGATCGCTTGCTTTCGACATGTCCTTCATTCTATTTTTTTTTTTTTTGTGCTCACTTATTGTTTCAAATTAGTACTAATATCTTTATTTTATCTGCAATAACAGCTTATTATACATGCGGCACTGTATCTAAAACTAAGAAGGCATCTTGATCTGGAAGAGGGTGGACAGCAGAAACATGCCGCTAGGATAGCTGATATTTTGAATCCTGGAAGAGGTGAAGGACTGGAAAAAGATTCATGCATTCAGCTCTTGTTAAAATCAAACTGTAATTTGAGAGACCTCATCTTTGTGAAACCCTTGCATTTGAGGATAAATTTGGATACCCTGGATCACCCAAAAGCTGATAATTCAAAAGATATCATCTTAACAGACTCTGCCATTGAAGTCAATGTATCTCTCCAGACATGATTGCTGCTGTGAAAACACGAATATCCTTTTCACAAATTTTGGAAGGTTCGACTTTTGTCACTCAAAAGCTTGCGTTCATGCATACAGCAAGACCCTCCTGAGGGCAAGAGGAAAAATTAAATTAACACTTAGCAGGGATCCTCCATTGCAGGGCATGCCCTTGTGTCGTTGTGTTTTTGTCATAAATTCAAATGTAAAAGGAAAATCAATAGATAGGAATTCAAAGTTCAATCTGATTGTTGTACTGAGAAGAACATATCATAAATAGAAAGAGAAAAAAAGAAAGAAAGATGGGATTTGGTGAACACTTTGAGAATTGAAATCGTTTCTTGTCAAACCCTAATGTTTCAAATGGAATGTTGATGTCGATTCGTTAAGCTTGATGCAGCTTGGTTTGACATTGTGATATGAGAGGGTTGAAAGCTACTGTTACGAGTTGACCCGGAATCCTCTACCAAACTCACTAGTGGAGTTTGCTAGGCTACTTGGAGCTCGACCATGGTAGTAAAATTGAGGATGTGAAATAATTGGACAGTTTTTGTGTGGAAATTTGTGATTGAGAATTGAGATTGGAAAGCTAGCAAAAGCTTTTGATCACGCAGGTTAATTATCCAGATCAAGACTAACAAGTGGAAAAAATCCTGGATTGGCTCAACAGGTCAACCTAAAACCTAGCTGATTTTAGATTTAAATTGATCTGACTTGAAAAAAAAATAATAAAAAAAAATTAATAGATCGGTTAAAAAACCAGGTTGAGATTTGATCAATCTGAACCTGACCTTGATCAATCTGAACCTGACCTGATTAAAATCTAACCTTTAATCAGGTTGAATTTTTTTTAAAAAATAATAAATATGACGTGGTTTTGCCCTCTCCGACCCAGGCCAGTTTTTACAAGTAAGGTATTTATCAATTTCTGTTAACATTGCTGCAACCTGCAAATTACTGTTACTATTCAAAACATGCTTCCATGCAGTGATGGTGGTATTATGTGTTATTTTCCCTTCTGATCCGACTACAAATGTTCATCAAAGTATCTTCACATCATAAAGTCACAACTCAATTCACCTCAAATTACACGTTCAAGATTCAGATGAAGAACAGGGGGCGGCGCTGCAATGAGCTGAAAGCCACCATAATATTTTTATTCATCAACATTCAATTTCTATCTAGGCGGAAGCATTGACTGCAATTTTCAACCCCCAGTCACAGTGACTGGGGAGACTGCATATAAAATAGTTTTGTCCCTCCTTCAGCTTGATCGTATCTTTTCCACTTGTGTAAGTGCTGGAGCTCGGAGAAACTGTTCAGCCATCGTAGCCATCGACATCTACAGTGGCCACATCATGCAATGAAGGATCGTAGTTGAAAACTGTTCATCAAGAAAACACAGCACTGAAGTTAATATAGTTACCATAACAATTATAGAAGACAAATAATTATAATTATGTGGTGGTTCTCAGCATTTTACTCAGGCTGTCGCCGGCCTTGAACTTTTTCCCATCTGTCCAACTCTGGATGTTGAAAGTCCAGCCCGAGGTGTCACCGACGGTGAAAGTAGCTGCCTTGGCGATGGCGATCTTGAATTGGAGTGATAGAATGACAAGAAGAGTACTAGCCAGAACTACGCCGATCGCACTGCATCTTCCCTGGCGAGCCATTTCAGCAATTACCAAGAATTAATTGATTCTTGAAAGAGAGCGCCGGTGAATCCTGAAGTGCATGCTTGAGTTATTTTTATAGAGAGTTTTGTAGACAGGAACTGTTGATTATGTTATGTTTTTTTTTTTTTTTTTAAAAGGTGATTGGAAGTGTGGTTAGGATTATATCTATTTATGCAAATACCTCGACGATCCCCGCTTGTTAATACATAAAGCCGCATAAACATATCTTGAGTTGGTATGAAAATGGGATCTCCGATAGCTGGAAATAAGAGATTCATATGAGAAAACATAAATAAACGAGCCTCTGCTTGAGCCTCTAACAATAAAGGTATATGAACAGTAATTTTTTAAAATGTTTTCCACTCATAAATATATTAAAATAATATTTTTTTATTTTAAAAAAAATTATTTTTTACTTCGGCAATCAAAATGATCTAAAAACACAAAAAAAATATTAATTTGAAGTAAAGAAAAAAATAAATAAAATTTAATTTTTTAAAAAAATGTTTTTAAAACACAAAAAAAACAAGATATAAGTTACAATTACCTAGTTGGTGAATTTTGACAAAAAAAAAAACAATAATAACAAGAATTAATTTTTTATTAATTTTTAGTTACTTGTTAGTCAAGATTAGAAACATTCCTAAATTGAAGCAGAGATTTTTTTTTGTAGTTATCTTCGTTTTTTTTTCTAGATATGCTTTAAAATATTTAATTGATTTGATTTTAATTAATTAGGTTGATTTAACTAGCTAGTTTGTATGTTATTTTTCATATTAATTTTATAAATTATTGAATGTCAGAATCTCCAAAAACAAAATTATCTCTATACTTTATGATTATAACATTAGGGCTTAAAAAACTCAAAATTTGTTCTTCCGCTGTACGCTGCATAAAGGCAAGAAAGGTCAGTTTTTGGGTATCAAATGCCCGCCCGTGAACCTTTCCCAATTTCTTTAATAGCTTGTGGGTCAATGTCATGTCAAGACATATATATATATATATATATATATATATATATATATATATATATATATATATATATATATATATAGTCGAGGAAGGTTGGGTAAATAAATAACTTATGATTTTTATTTAGTTCTCTAAATTAGTGTATTTTTGTTTTATAAATATTATTCCGTTTTTCCAAAATTATATTTATATTGTTATATTTATTTTAATAAACTTTGAAAATATATAATTATTACTTATACTTGGAAAGTGATGCATTAAGGAATGAAGGGAGTGTTTGGCAGTCATAATAACTCATATCTTCATCATGAACAAAACCATCCTTCACATGCTCTCTTGATCCCATCCCTCAAGTGAAAAGGAATTTGGAAAGATCAATGGGTTACCTCCACTCTTTCTTACCTAAATATTTTCAGAATTTCTGTTTATAAAATTGCATTTAATTACTCTTTTGAGACAAAATATATCGGAAATAGTTGAAATATAAATATCTGTCTATTTTATATTTTTATTCTAAAAAAATAGAAATTTATTTTAAAACTGTTTTAAGAATATATATATTTTTATATTTTTGTCTTTATTTATCCTACCTAACATTTTTTTTATCCCTTTTATACTTGTCCTTCAATATTTATTTTGTTATATATATGGGTTGAAATTGCATGATTGCAAGGCAGGCAAGGACAGGAGTAGCATAGTATTTTAATTTTGCAATCACTAAGTACAATCTCAAGATTCCAATTACAACAACGTCCTTTTCTTCCTGTGTCTTCACATGCTAACCAAAGAAGGAAATAGATGGAAGAGAATCTCTTCTCAAGACAAAATTAAAAATAAAAAATCCTTGCATTTAGCATATAAAAGAAGCAATGAGAAAGCATAAAATTTGCATCATGTTGCTTGGGTTAGGGGTGATCATTTTCGGTTCGGTTCGGTTTTTATCAAAAAAAAGTAACCAAACCGAATATTTTTTTTAAAAAAAACCGAAACCGGTTCAAACCGACCGGTTTCGGTTCGATTCGGTTTTTTGGACAAAAACCGGTTCAAACTGGTTTGGCTCGGCTTTTTTCCTATTGGGCTCGGTTTTTTCGATTTGGGTTCAGTTCGGTTTAGTTTTTTCAGTTTCAAACTTATAAAACCGAAACCGAACCGGTCGGTTTTTTCAAAATTTTAATCGGTTTTTTTTCACGATTCGGTTATTTTTTTTAAGTTTTCTCGGTTTAATCAGTTTTTCAATTTTTTTACTCACCCCTAACTTGAGCCCTAGGTTCACAATCACACACACATACACAATATATATATATATATATGATAAATTTTTGCAGTTTTTTTATGCAATATCTTGACGTGAGGTACAAGAAATTCTCAAGATTCAATTATTTATTTTGGCTTTTTAACCAAATAATATAGGGTAAATCTCGAAAGTCATGAAAAACCTCTCTCAATTGAATATGAACTAGTACATGATAAAGAATAACCATGTATAGACCTTATGGAAAAATATTTTTCATCACAAGGATATAAGTGTAATTTGCATAAAATACAATGACAAAAGTCTTTGATGACCAATTTGTAAATGAAAGTGAACTAAACAAACTGAATATTTTTTTGAAAATTATAGGAGCTAAAATAAATATTTGTCAAAAACTCCCTTAGTTTAGTAATCGTTTTGCAATCAAATAAAGGAATATAACGTATTATTTCATTCCATTACATTCATATTTTATTACGTTACATGATACTAAACATATCATTATAATATTTATATAAAGGAAAGAGGAAAATTAGACCTGGCCCGGTCCAAGGCTCGGGTTCCGGGTTTTGACCAGGTCGTCCAGGTTAATTTTTTTATAAAAAAATCAAAACGATGTCATTTTAATAAAAAAAATCAACGGGTTGCAACTGGGTTTTTGACCGAGTCAACCCGCCAGGTTACACAGGGTTTTTTCTTCCTCTGTTTTTTCTGCAACCCGGGTCGACTCGCCGGGCCGGGCCAAGTTTTAAAACTATGGATAAATGATTTAATGTTTATGTACACGTTTTCTATTTGATAGATATACTCATTTTACATTATTAATTTTTCATTTTCATGTATCTTTGTTTGCATTGTATTATTCATATTTGGATTCATAGGATTAGATTGAAAACCTTGTCTTCGATAGTTATAAGACTGTTTTTTACGATATCAAAATTAAAATAGCATTTAATTACTATTTCAAGTTTGAGAATTTGTATCTAGAGGATATATTCTTGTATATTTTCTGTTTTTGTTTTAAAATGTTAAAAATTCATTCCAAAATTATATTATAGTTTTTATTTCAATTTTATTATAATTAATATTGACCCTTCTTGTAATCATGCTCTACATAGTTCAATGCACGTCGAACACGCAAGTAGACCGTGGCTGGCCATGCCAATTCATGAGCATGGGGATCCCTTCTATTTTTTTTTTTTCTCAAGAAGTCGCCTGGCCATAGCTAGCTAATGTCTCAAAGGTTTGTTTAACATGGCAGCCACCGCACAGTTAGGCACACACATTATAATAATAATAATAATAATAATAATGTTATTTCAGTATATGTTAATAATTGTTAATAATAATGTGTGCGCCTAACTCTGCGTTGGCTGCCATCACTGAAATGCTAACGTTTATATATATATATATAATTTTAAACTTGTTTTTTTATATTATCTTTCAATATTAAATTTATTGGATATTAGACTTCATAATTTATTTTGATTTGTTTTTTATGGAGTTACTATGATCTCGTGTCCTGAATCGCGAGTTTTACAGGTTAGTTGGTTGGTTGAAAAATAAACTTCATTAAAAAAAATTATATTTGTTTTCTATGAGATTATCATGATTTTATGATCTGGATCACGGGTTAAGCTGGTTGACTCAGGTTTTTTTGTTATTTTTTTAGTTGAATTTATTTTCAATTTCATCCTTTAATTTTGGGTTGTTGATTGAGAATTAGGCTTCATTATTTGTTTTAGTTTACATTCTATGATATTATCTCAGTATCATGACCCGAATCACGAGTTTGAACAGTTGAATCAAGTGGTTTTTTATGTTTTTTTTAATTGATTTTTTTTAATTTCATCTTTCAATATTACATTGATTGTGAATTGAACTTCATAATTTATTTTGATTTATTTTCTATGGGATTATCATGGTTCATGACTCATGTTCGACAAACTAACCTGAGTTGACTTGACTTTTTTTTAGTTGAATTTTGTTTTCGATTTCTTCCATCAACATTGGATTGATTGAGAATTGGGTTTAAAAAAATTATTTTTTACAAGGTTATCAAAGTCTTATGACCTGTGTAGAAGATTTGGCAAGTTAACCCAAGTTGATCTGAGTTAATCTAATATGTTGTTATTTTAATGTTTTAAAATTTTATAATCAAATTACATTTTTATTTGTCGTCAAAATTCTCTTTTGACCTACTGAGTTGACGAGATCCCATCAGGTTAATAGTTTAAAAAATTTTATTAAAAAACACATTAATAGCATTTAAATATTTTTTATGTCCAAAAAAAATTAATTCGACCCATAACATAGCATAGACAATTATCTAATATCTATCTAGTTAGCCTCCTTTGTCTATAAATTTGTTTTCTTATTTAAATTCAATTCACTATTATATAAAACCTTATTTGCATGGTCCAACCATCCTAGCTGGGCATAGGTCATAGGTTGGAACTTGGATGCATGACAATTTTTTTAAAAAAAAAAAACACATAAACAACCTTGGGTTGATGAGCAACCCACCAAACCAAGCCGGGTTTCATAACCAATGAATGTACAACTATCCCACTTCAACGGTTTTCTAGAATCGTCACAGGCCAGCTCATTCCCCTCCACGCACGGACAAAAACCTTTCAAAACCTATCATTCACTTGTCTATCCATTTTCCTCGGAGGCACCAAAAAAAACCAAGTCATTTTCTATTACCTGGCTTGTCTCTTTGGATTTTCCTTTATCTTTGGTAAATTTTTCTTATCTTTAAACTTTAGGTTGTTGCTACCTAGGTTTAGTTAATCAAGTTTGGAGTTTTTAACCACCCAACATCCTTGAAATACCATGATGTTCGATATCTTGTGTATCAAACAACAGCGTTAATTAATTGTATTCTTTGAGAATTTGGTGTTAATTTGGTTTCTTGATCGATCGAGTCTTATGGATTATGATTTCTTGTGAGGATTATCTCCATTAAAAATTTTTGATATCTTTAGAGTTTGAGACGACGTGATTGCCCACCATAAATATTTCTTGGAGCTCAAGCTGATAAATTTAGGACATATTTGGCTTTGAAACATGGGTTGCTTTTGTTGTTTTTCATCTAATGAGAATAATGTAGATAGGAGGAGAAATGGTTCAAGAAGATCAGCTCAGCCACCTGCGTATCCTCCTCGGAACGATCACAATAATATTGCACCACAACCGGGTAGGTTCTTTTGGACAACTCTCTCTACATGCGTTATATATTGAAACATCATGGGATTTTAGGACGAGTGTATGATCATGTCATGTTCAATGAAATCAATTATCTTTTGGAAAGAATTAATCAATTAGATAGACATTTGAAAGCTCTAATTCTAATATCTTGAGCAGAGAATTGCAAGCCAAGACCCCCACCTGAATCTAATGACAACAAGGATGCTCGTGATCATAAAGAAGCTGCCAACGGTAGCAGTAATGTCATTGCAGCACAAACCTTCACTTTCCGTGAGCTGGCCATGGCTACGAAGAATTTCCGACGGGAATGTCTAATTGGTGAAGGTGGATTTGGTAGAGTTTACAAGGGAAAACTTGACAAAGGTGGCCAGGTATGTTGTTTTTTTTCCACTGATGTCAGCTCAGCACCCTCTCTAGCTAGCTTCAAATATAAATAGTGATTCGAGGGACATTTTATTTTATCCAGGTTGTGGCTGTGAAGCAACTTGATAGGAATGGTTTGCAAGGGAACAGAGAGTTTCTTGTTGAGGTGTTAATGTTGAGTCTATTGCACCATCAGAATCTAGTAAATCTCGTCGGATACTGCGCAGACGGGGATCAAAGACTTCTGGTGTATGAGTACATGCCAAAGGGATCTCTTGAAGACCATCTACTAGGTACAGTAGCTAGTTTTTGTTCATGTTTCTTTCTGCATCATAGAATGCTATAACTATTTGGATATGTACAATTTTCAGATCTTACACCTGAGCAAAAGCCATTAGATTGGTTCTCAAGAATGAAAATAGCATTAGGAGCTGCAAAAGGTTTAGAATACTTGCACGATAAGGCCAATCCCCCAGTTATATATCGTGATTTGAAATCATCAAACATCTTGCTGGACAAATTCTTTAATGCCAAACTCTCTGATTTCGGGCTAGCAAAGCTTGGACCTGTTGGGGAAAAGTTACACGTATCTTCAAGGGTGATGGGAACATACGGTTATTGTGCACCAGAGTATCAAAGAACTGGGCAACTTACAGTCAAGTCAGATGTGTACAGTTTTGGAGTTGTTTTTCTGGAGTTAATCACTGGAAAGAGAGTCATTGACACGACAAGACAAAACAATGAGCAAAATCTAGTTGCTTGGGTAACTAATCTCACTCTCCTTTCCTCTTCTTAATCTGTCAGTCTAGTAACTTAAACATATAATCTCGAAAGGGGGTCAAGTGTGCCAACATGTTCGCTTCTAAAACGTTGTCACAGGCACAACCAGTATTCAAGGAACCAAGTAGATACCCAGAACTAGCCGATCCACTTCTACAGGGTGATTTTCCTGTTAGAGGCTTAAATCAAGCAGTTGCAGTTGCAGCCATGTGTCTCCAGGAGGAACCATTGGTTCGTCCATTGATCAGTGATGTGGTCTCTGCTCTAGGTTTGCTTGGAGATGGTCTAGAAGAAGGAGCAGAACCAGCTGCTTCTTTTCCTTCCCCGCCAACCATGGAAACCCTTGACAGTGCAAAAGAACGTCAACTAGCTGTGGACGAAGCCATAGAATGGGGATCAAATTCAAGGCGTATGGCGTCGCAGAGTCCAAGGGCTACGGCGTCGTAGATTTTCTTCCGTTTAGATTTTGTATGAATCAATATGGTTGTTTTCCTTCATGCCCCTCTCTCTCACTCTCACTCAGAAGACATCAATTCTTTTATTCTTTCGTTTGTGTTTGATTAGTGTCTCGGGACAGAAAGAACAATTACCGATAAAGATGGAAACATGTTTGATTGACATAAAGCACACAGAGATATGTCCTCGCCATTTCCATCTCTTTTATCTTAGGACAGTAACTAAACTACCTTGTTGTCTGTTATGCAATACAAGAATATGCATCATCATGTTACTGCACTCCATCTCCAGAGCAAGCATAATAATGTCACACTTGTGAGACAATACAAGGAGATGTGATTGTTCAATTTAATCATTGAATGATCTTTATATTTTTTATTTTTTTTTGGATTCGAGGAAATCCTATCTCCAGAAAGCGTACTTTGAGGGCTCAGGTGAGCAAGTAAAATCCCGGCTGTCCCAAATTCTTACAAGAGATGCACGCCTTGACTAAAAGGCATTTTTCTACTCTCTTCAACCTCAGGCTTGAATTTCGTCCTGGGGAATAGTATAGGTGTCTGGTGATCATTGTCCAGAAACACGGGAATAAAAGACGAAAATTCATCAAATAATAGTGCAAGCCTTCTGCCCTCATCTGCTGCTGACTTGTTTTGATTTTGATGTAAGAGATTCAAAGATGGAATTAACAGTGTTAATTAAGGAAAGAAATCTTGGTAAAGACAAGATAAACTCGATCAAGTAAGGGGATCTGGTGTATAGAGAGGAACTCGTTGTTTAAGAGAGAACTGAGTCTTGATATTCTACTGATTCATCAAGTTGCTGGTAAAATATATAGATGTTCCGGCTGGCATTACGCCCTTGATACACAACAGCCCTTTAGAGAGAAATGCTCAGTTAGAACATGGAAACACGACTGAAATTGTCTTAATTACTCTTCCTAGTTAGTGAATGAAGGGAAGAGCTTCTCAACCAACACCAGAAAACACAAGGAGCTCCTTCCGCATGTAACCATGTGCTTCTAAAGGCTTATTAACAATAAAGCTAAAACGTCACTAATGGTGCATTAAATTATTGTTCATTTTCTTGCACTGTTAATTGGAACGGTGAAATTTAAAAAATAATAATAATTTCATCCTTAAAATTTTTTTATATATACAATTAAGCTTTTATAAGTTCAAATTAGAGCTCAATTACATGTATTTTTTAGAGATAAAGGTTGAATTGAAAGAAAATAAACTAAAGTGACAAAAAGGGTAAAATTGATGATAAGTCTGAAATTTATTTGAAAATTTTATTTTTGTTCTTTATCTTTTAAAGCAATTAGGTTATCAGGTCTTCATGATTTTTAAAAAATACATTCTAATACTAAACTTTATTTATTTTTATTTTTTTTATGAAGGAGAGAAAAAAAGTCACTGAATTCCGGCTTAGAGAAAGAAAGTTGTCGTTAAAAAAAATTTAAACTACCAAAACGTATAATTTTTGTGTCAAAATATTTCATATAATGAGAGGGGTTAAGATTAGGTGTTTTTTACCTTGAAAACACCTAAAAACATATCTAAGCTCGGGAAGATCTTTTTATTTTGGGTTTCGGGCTGGTTTTTTGCTTTTTTTTGAAGGCTATGGTTTGGTTTAACAGGGTTACTAGAGTGTTTCCTAGTTGTTTTGGGTGAAAAACATGTTAAAATAGATTTTTAGAAGGAAAAAACCATGGATCCTGTTTTTTCCGCCACTACAGTGGTCAAATTCTAGGATATCAGATGACATGTCATCTTTTAAAAAAAATACATGTCATCCACCTCTTTAACTAAAAAAAATACAGGCATGCACATAGGCCCTTTCTATTTGGGTCAGAAGCATGGTCCGGCCTCGTATTTTTCCTTTTTTAAAATTAATATTTGTTTTTATATGTATTTTTTATAAAATTTTAATTAATATTTTAATTAATACCCCTTCTCTAAATTGTTTTTTTTCTTATTTAGCTTTTTTTAAAAATAATAATTACTTTTAATTATATTAGATGTATTTAATTTGTTAAGAAGTTAGTATGACTCATCTGTAATGTTTTTAATGTATTTTATTTATATTTAAGTTTTTTTAAAATTATTTGAATATGTGCGGCCTTATATAATATTTTTTAATTTTATTAAATAAATTTTATATGTGTGTTAATCTCTATTATAAATTAATTTTAATAAACAAATTTAGTAAACACAACTAGTTAAATAACTCGTGTTGCGATATTAAATATCTTGATTTGTCTCTTAATTTTTCCACTTATAATTTTATTTATCATTAATGACTTTCTTTTATTTTTTTACACAATAGTTCATGATTTATTTAATTGGATGCATGTATAAATTTTTCAATTTACATTTATGATTTTTTAATGTAAAACAATGCATTGAAAAATTATATTGTTCAATTTTTTTTATCATGTATTGTTGTTTTTAATTTAATTATTATTCTTATGATTTCTTTTTGTTTTCATTAACCTTTTTATAAAAGTTTAATTGTTTTTAATTTCAATCTTCAATACAAGTTGATAATATATTGTTTTTTTTATTTGTATCCTTATTCTTTTGGTTTTTGTTTTCTTATTCTTAATGTTTTTGTTATCATTATTCTTTTGGTTTTTGTTTTCTTTTTCTTAATGTTTTTGTTCTTTTCAGTTTAAAACTCAAAATAAAAATTTGATGTTGCCCTTTAATTTATTTTTTATTTCAAATTTAACCTTTATTTTTTTAATTTTGGAGTTTTCGGTTGTAATTTTTTTTTTCAATTTCATACTTTAAAATTTCATTTTCTATAGAGTAGGCTTCATGATTATGTCATGTATAATGTTTCAAGTCTGATGACTCGGATAAAGGATTAACATCTTTTTTTTGTCTTATTTATTTTAAATGGTTTTGTTGTTTTCTTCAGTTTCTTTTTATATCAAATTATCTTGATATTATGACCTAGAACGCAACTTTGTCAGGTTAGTCCGGACTAGCTCGCCTCATAATTTTCAGATTACATGTCTACCAAGATGGCTCGAGCTGGCCTGACCTCATTCATTTCTTCTTCTTTTTTAGTTTTGATTTTTTTTAATTTATAACTTTTTTATATTTTTAAAAATAATTTTTAAGTTTGTATTTCACTTCTATGTGATTTTTTTTTATTTATATTTTTTTAAATAGTGATAATTTTTTATTATGTTGGATATGTTTAATTTTTTAAGAGATTAGTATGATTCATTTATAATTTTTATATATTAAATATATTTTTAGAAATAAAAATTATTTATTTCTTATAATATTTTTTATATGTGTGGCTTTGCATAGTATGTTTTTTTCTTTTTATTTTATTCAACGTGTTGATTTCTATTTCAAATTTATTTTAATTAACAAAATCATTAAACACAACCAATATAATGATCTGTAATGCGATATTAAATATTTTAATTTACATTTGCTTCTTAGTTTTTTCAATTTTATTTTTCTAAAAAAAATTACATGGCCAAAATTGATTTGTTGATGTGTCTTTTTTTTATTATTATTGAACTTGACTTTTTTATGTATTTCTTGTATCATATTGTAAAAAGAAATAGAATAAAAAAAAAACCATGTTATTAAATTTTATAAAATCCATAGATATGTTCATTTGTTTAACTGGTCGACCTAGTTCGCAAATCTAACAAATTATTTTTTTTTAGTTTTTAATTATTTTTTTTAACAAATTATAATCTCACTTAAACCCATACTGGCTGAATATACTATTTTTTTTATCGACTAAGAACAATCTAATTTAGCATTATTTCAAAAATTATTTTTTAACAAAAAAAACTATTAATCTAAAATTAGACAAATAGATCACAAGGTTTTGAGATTTATGGCTAAAAATTTATTCGCACTTTCACAAGGAGCTCAGGCTAATATACTAGCACAAAATTATTTAACCCAACCTGATTTTGTTTTAAACTCTTTAAGGAGAAAAAGAGTTGAAAATAATCAACCTGATCTTAAGCTGTCTCATCAAATCGACCTGATTTTATCCTGTCAAACTCCCACCAACTTTAATTTGAAAACAAGCTTAAGCCAAGAGCCAAATCGGACGCTACGGAACTGTTTACACAACCAAACACCTGAGCATCGAGCGCATTGGCAACAGCCACAAACACCAGCACCCGTCACATTCAGGTGATGTCCAACCAAACCAATGATTGAAATAAGTAACAAATATTGACCAGCAGAAAGATTATCCAATGGTTAAGTTCAGGCAATGTGCCATGTTGTTTTAGCCACAAATATTGACTAGGAAAACAGATCCCGGGCCTCCAATCAGGTGCAGGCCTAACAGTATCTGCTTACACAAGAGATGAGATCTGATCATCAGGTTATCATTGTGTTGGCGACTTATAACATATGACAGCTACCACGCCACCTAAAATTATCCCCTTTCACAATTTCTAGCTTTGTGGCATTGCAGCATTTAGATGACCATATCTTTGCATTACTCTCTTCGTAGCTAAAGCTGCTGCCTCGCTTGCACGAAATGTGCCGGTAGCCATGATCACGGCGAATTCGCGGCCAATTTCCTCCTGTACTTTGTTTCGTGCATCCCCAAGAGGATCTCCTCCATTGACTGTAGTCTTCCCCTTGGCTTCTGCAGATTTGACTGTGTCCGATGTCTCGTTTGGTTTGGTATCAACAGATTTGACTTTGACATCAGCCTCTTTAACGATTACTTTTGTGGAAGGGCTAGGACCACTGGCCGTGGATTTATCAACAGTAACTGTTGCAGCCTGTGAAGACTGCGCCATTGAAGGAGGCCTGAATTGTGGAACTTGCGGGACAGCCCCTGCTCTCAGTGTTGACTCCAGATTTTGTATCATGGGCACTACAACATAAAAATAAGCATGGTATGTTAAGAGTTAAATGCCACGGGCAGTAAAGTTGCATGCGCAATCGCTATCCACTAGCATGAGCCTTGTCGGCAGACAAAATCTAGTATGAATCCACTATCCCACCATGATATTTGAGACTTCATAACACATTAGTAAGTTCTCTAAAAGAAAATCATTTACAGCTATTTGACCCCAAAAGAGGGTTTTTCTCCTAGAGAATAAGAAAAGGGGTTAAAGAGCATCTATGGACCTGCGCTAGTTCATTCAAAATTCAAAACAAAACAAAAAAAAAGGGAAAGGAAAAGGAATCAGGGTAATTCATTGAACAACTCTCTCTCACCCTATCTGTATTTCGATTCAACAGAATAAGGAAAGTAAATGACTTGCATAATCAAGACTAAGTTAGATCAACTCACTTATAAGAGCACCCATTGGACTGTTCATGACTTCATTGGGTAGCTGAATAATATATTCTGGAATGGTCACACCCACCAAAAACTGGGCAACCTCATTGCTGAAGTTGTTGCAGTTGTGAGTAAGTAAACTGTAAGTCTCAGCAGAGTAACGGGAACTAATTTCCTGCAAATACTCTTCAAATACATCCTGGGGTACATGTGTGATACCCAAATCAACCACTTTAATTGGCGTTCCATATGGAGTTGTTCCAGAAGGCAAATGTTGTATACCTCCCCCAAAGAAGTATTCATTACCGTACACCACAACTCCTGTGTGCCTGTGATGAAATACAAAACAATAAAGTCAGATACAAAGCCACATCACACTAAAGCTTGAAGGTTCATAACAACTCATGCAAGACTTTAATAAAATGAAGTTCAGGATCATTTTACATCCCTGCATAATAGACTGCACAATGTACCAAATGTTGTTTACAAGTTATCAAAGAATGAATTCCAAAAAAACATAGTAGAATTCCAGAAAAAAATAAGTTCATATTTACTTCATATCTCAAAACAGTTTTAAAAAATAAATACAGCTAATTTGGGTACGTCATCAATGATTAAGGGCAGAAGATGCCAATGATAGAACAAAACCTTCTCCATCTATATATATATTGAAAATAAATGCCCATTTAAAAAATGAATTGAATAAGCCACTTAGGCATTCCCCGGCAAGGGATGCATGCACATAATTCACTTCTAAACTGTTAAAATTATTCCATAAGGGGAAAAAAGAGCACAAATACCCACCAAAACAGATAGTCTTCACTTATCCACCTCAACATTTGTATCGTAAAATGAGGTTAGCTCAAATTCCAATTACACTACTCGCATTTTACTTTATATTAAAGTAAGTACAAGATACATGCTCACTGCAGAGAAGGTTATTTCAAGCATCCGAGATCTTCAACACATCATTCTCATTCGAGAAACTTACCAGATTCCATCAATGGCCTTCCCCAAAAACGCTGTTGAGAGTTGCCGTGCCAATCCTTGGCTGAGATCATACACATTCAAGGTAACTTTGTAACCCTCCTACCATCAGTAAATCAAAGTTCAGACTCAATAACCAATGCAAAAAGCCACTGCCACAACTCACATGCATACCTCTAATACAACATGCAATGAAAAACAAAGAGCATGACAGACAAAATCTTACCTCAGCCATCTCTCACAATATTTCACCGACTATAAGTAGCAAAAAGTTCTGTCAACCAATGAATGATAATCTGTTCCAGTCAAAATCCAACAGCACAAGCATTCATTTAAAACCAATATGATACAAAATTAGCAATACCAATTTACAAAAAATCCAAGGTATAACTTGAAATGTCAGACTTCTTCGGTATATCCAAAGTTGCACCCGATACTCTCAAATGAAGATTGGGCCATGAATTCTTGATAGCATTTGAGAGTATTGTAGTGATTGTTTTTCAAAATATTTTTCGGTCATAAATACATCAAATATTTTTTTTATTTTTTAAATTTTATTTTTAATATCATCACTCCAAAATCCAAAAATATAAAAATAAATTAATTTTATAACAAAAAAAAATCAATTTTTATAGAAATACTATTTGAAACACAATTTCAAACGGCTCTTTTGTGTATGTTTGACATTATGATATTACGGTTATAACTTTAAAAAAATAACTTCAAATTATAACTTTTTCTCACTGAGTTTCTAAAAGCAAAATTATATTATATATTAAATACTTTCAAATCTGTGGTGGAAAAAACACAACGGCACCGCAACGTACCAAGCAAACAGAGCCTAAACTCCCAGTATACCTAATAATTTCTCGAACGAGTGCACGAGGACTTCCCAGTTCCCACAATGCTACATTCTAGAGTTTACAAGAAGAAAAATCAAAGTATAACCCTAAATTCATTTCATTAATGAAATAAAAATTGAAAACAAAAACACAGAAAATCGTATCGTCATTTAGAACAAAAGATTAAACAGCAGCACTTCAAAATTACACAGATCTACAAGAAAAAATTAAATAATTAAAAATAAAAATCTAAGAGCCAAAGACAACAGAGAGAAACGCATCTACGTACAATTAAACATAAGATTCAAGTCTTAAAAGAAGAAACAAAATAAATCAAAGAAAAATGAAGACGAGAGAGGAGAGAAGGGACCAAAGGATTACCTTATGAAAGGTACGACTTTAAGGAAAAGCCTCTCTGCCTGGCCTCGACGATGCATACAAGGAAAGGCAGGGGAAGGAATTTATACCATACAATTGACCTCCGAATCGAGAACTTTCCTCTCTTTTCATCTTCTTCTATGAGTTTCTAGAACTCCCTCGCCAATTCTTGCTCGACACGTGGATTCGGTCGGTGGTTCGTTTTTTCCTCCTCACGTTTTTTTTTTAAAGAACGAAATGAAATGAAAAATCTAATTCAAACACTAGAAGTTGACATATGGAATGATGATGTGTGTAGCATTTTTACTTTAGAGGAAAGTATTTTTTATCAATTCTAAAGTTTTTTCAATTAAAAAACATAGTGAAATGTATTTTTTAGATATAAACTTTATAAAATGCACATATGGGTTTTGTTTAATTTAAATTAAAAATAACAAAGAAATCATAAAATATTAAGTTAATCAAACTAGATTTTTATTTTTATTTTTATTTTTATTTTTATTTTTATTTTTAATATTGAATTTTGTAGGATAAAATTCTGAAAAAATATTAATAAAAAGACTTGCAAACAAAAAAAAACAATAACAAAAAGAATAGGGATAAAACTTCATAAGAAAAAAAAGCGCAAGGAAACTGAAAGACATTTATAGTTTGTGTCATAACTCATTTTTGAATTATTCCCTAAATTCACATTTTCTCTTCCAAAAATCAAAAAAAATATTCGGACTAAAAACAAAAAAAAAATCCAAAAAATAATAACAGTGAGAAGAGGATGTCGAAGCGCCCAGAAAATGGTTTGAAATTGGTTGAGGAGGCTCAAAAATTCAAAAATTAAAATTTGACAGTATATTTTTTACAGATGAAGAGCCATGTTGACGAAAAAAATTCAATTTAAAGAAGAAATGTCCAAAAACAAATATTTATAGACTCAATTAAATGCTATTGGAGGTTTAATTGAATTTATGAAGGGTTTGATTGCAAGAAAATTTGATTTTTAAGTCAATTTGGGCTGTAATTTGAAGAAATTAAAGTTCTGGGGTTAAATTAGAATTTTTATTTTAGAGTTGATTTGGTCAAATCAGGGGCTTGATTGCATAAATATTGAAGTTTTATGGCCAATTAGGAACTTGATTGAAGAAATCCAAAACCAAGGACCAAACTGAAAAGGGCGCATAAATAGAGAGACTGAAATTGACCAAATCAGGAGTCAAATTGAAGAAATTAAAAGTTTATTGATCGATTAAGAGTCAAATTGAATAAATTCGAAACCAATGACCAAAAGAGAAATGGGCGTTGAAATCTAGGGCTTGAATTGAAGTTCTTCAGGTGTGAAATTGAACAGAACTGAAAGTTTGAAGCCAATCAGGGGTGTAATTAGAGATAAGTCACAAATTGAAGGACTAAAGCGTCTCCACGCCAAGTAACTTTTCTTTCCCCTCCAGCGTCTCCTTCATCTTCGTCTGCTCCTCCATGCAGAACGATATATTCGTCTGCATGCAGAAGGACGGGAGGGGGAAAATAACCCCCCTTCCTTTTCTAGGTCCGGCCGGTTCTGGCCCAACCCTGATGTCTGGGCTAGGTCCGGCCCAGACCAAAGAAGCAGAGAGGATTGTTGGGTCGAGATCAGCCCAATCTTTTTGGGCTGAGTCCGACCCAGTTAGCTTGGCTGGACCAACCCATATATTTTATGATATTATATATTATAATATTTGATATTATATATTTAAAAAATTCAAAAATTCTGAAAAATCCTTTCAAAAATTTCTGATTTTCCCACATATTTTTTTATCAATTTTGCTTAATATTGGTTTGTATTTTTATACCGTAAAGATACAAATCTGGTATTAAAATATTTGGTTTTCATCAAAACATTGCAAAAAAAATTATAAAACAAAAAAAATATTTTGTTTTCATACATACGGCCAAGTCTCTTAAAGATAAAAAAAATCATATCATTTTTTTATACAGAAAACACAAAAATTCAAAAATATGTTTTAGCATGTATTTTGGCTTTAATAACAAGCTTATTAGAGTTACGAGAACTAGACCAATATTTCAAAAATTCCAAAAAAATATTTTGTTTTCTTTTAGTATCTGAGATTACGAATTTATACGTAAAACGTATTTTTGATATTAAAAAGATAATTTTTTTTATATAGACACTAGAACGGATAGGTTTTTACTTGATAAGATAAAAATCTTCTTACGAAGAAAACTTTTCTTAAACCTTAGATAGATCAACAATTAAAAAACATAACACGACCTTAGTTTTTTATCAAACAATTAAACAATGCAGCTTACCTTAGGTAGGGCGTATTTGGGGTGCTAATACCTTTTTTTTACGCAACCAGCCTCCGTATTCGATCTTTAAGATCAGTTAGGGTTCCTAATGACAAAAATACTAGGTGGCGACTCCTTTTTCGCTTTTCACTGATAAAAGATAAGAATTCCTTGTCTTTCTATATTTGCCAGATAGATACCTTGATGAAGTGGAATATTCGTCGTGACGCCGCACAAGTGCGACAGTTTGATAAATAATTTATAGATTAAAAAATAACATGGATGAAATTAAAAATATATATATAGGGGTCAACTCAATAAAAGGCAAAACACAAAAAATAACAACAGAAAAACCCCAAAAAAAGAAGTATACAATATAAGAAAACTCCATCGTAAAAAAAATAAAAGCAAACAAACAAACTCAGACAAACCTTCTAAACCTGATTTAATATTTAAAAGTCACACCCCATGATCTACAACAAAATCAATGTAAAATGATCAAAAAAATCTTATGAGAGAGTTGCATCGTTTTTGTCTCCAAAAGCACTAAAGTAATTATATTATTCTGAAAAAGTAAAATAACAAAAGCACCCTCGAGTCAAAAGCATCGGGATTATTTATTCCAATGCTAAAGTTGTAATTTTACCATGCATTAAAAAAGAAAATAACAAATATAACCTCATGCAATATGTTAGATATATTTATGTAATGGTAAGAAGACAATCTCACCTCCCAAACCTAGTTCTTTGCTCTTTTTTTTTTAAAAAAAGGGGAAATTAGAAATTACACTATTACAATGAATAGAAAGTTGAGTCTCAGACTACAATAACTTCTCCTCTAAGTTTAGTTAGCATATTGGCTCGTGCTTCATAGCGGGTCAATAACAAAAATGAATTCAAATGTAAAAAAAATATTAAAAATATAGAGAATATTATAAGTGTCTTGGGTCTAGCGGCCAAACCAGACCCAATAGGCTTGGGTCAGATGTCCATACCTTGACCCAGCACACTACAATAATTTTTGAAATAAAAAATAGAAAAGACAAAGCCCCTTATGGTCCTCTAAACATCAACAGTGAGGTCCACTGTGCAAATACTTTATGTACACAGTACCAGCACAATGATTTTTTTTTATAAAAAAACATGTAAACTACCCTTGAAGCATCCTAAACAGAAATGCTAATTTTTTTTTAATAATAAAAAATAATCTACCCTTTAAAGTATGCTAAATAATTTTTTTATAAATACTTTCTATTTCTTATAAAAAAAAAACATTTGAATTACCCTTAAAGTATCATAAACAGAAATGCTAAATACTTTTTTTTTTAATAAAAAAAACATTTAAACTACCCTTAAAGTATCCTAAACAGAAATGCTAAATAATTTATTTTATAAAAAAACATTTGAAGTACTCATGGAGTATCCTAAATAATTTTTTTATAAATGTTCTCTATTTCTTATAAAAAAAATATTTAAACAATCATTGAAGTATATTAAACAGAAATGTTAAATAATTTTTTTATAATTTTTTTATTTGTAATAAAAAAAATATTTAAACTACTTTTGATTTATTATAAACAGAAATGCTAATTAGTTTTTTTAATAATTTATTTATTTTTTATATCCTATATAATTTTTTTATTAATTGTTTCTATTTGTTATAAAAAAAACATTTAAACTATCCTTGAAGTATCTTAAACAGAAATGCTATTAATTTTTTTATAATGTTTTTTATTTTTATAAAAAAATACATTTAAACTACCCTTGAAGTATCCTAAATAATTTTTTTATACATATTTTCTATTTTTTATATATAAAAAATTAAACTACCATTGAATTATCCTAAACAAAAATCCTAATTAATTTTTTTTATAAATTATTTTTTAAAAAAATAGATTTGACGATCATGCCAGACCTAAGAGCTTCCAATAGCTTTGGGTAAGGCAGGCATGCAGACCCAATAGCGAAATAGCCTGAGGTCTAGCATTGCAACCAAACCCAAGAGTCTTGGGTCTAACGGTCATGCCTTGACCCAACACATGCCAGTAGTTTGACCCAACACGCACCAGCAGCTTTTGGAATTAAAAATGGAAAAGACAACGCCCCCCATATTCCTCTGAACATCTACAGTGTAGTCCACAATGCAAACACTCTATGTCTACGGTGTGGTCCACGGTGCTTTTTGAATAAAACATAGAAAAGACAACATCTACAATGTGGTCCACGGTGCAAACACTCTATGTCTACAGTGTTTTCCACAGTGCAATGAGTCTATGTACACAGTACTTGCACAGTGTTTTTTCCGCGCATTTTAAAGTATAGTATAATATTTGTCCTGTGCTTGCTTTTATCTGTCTTCAACCACCTTACCCAGTCACTATAATTATCAAGTTATGTTTATATTTTAATTATATCTTTGTTTTATGAGTGTTTGTTTTTTTTGTTGACACCATAGTTTTTAAAACCGGCTTGGTTTGGTGGGTCGACCCGGGACTTGGTTGATTCGGAACTAAAATCAAGTGGGGTTTAAGAAAAAATAAAAAAATGCAAAAAATTCAAGTGACCTGATAAAAAATCATGGTTGCAACCCATTAACTATTTGTTTTTCTAAACAAAAAACGATGTTATTTTGATTTATAAAAAAAAATTAGGGTTGATCTCGATCAAAACTCGTGATCCAGATCATGAGTCGGGTCGACCACCGGGCCGGGTTTAGAGGTTTAAAAATCATGGTCATCACAAATCTCTTTTTGTGATCGTTTTAGTTTTTATCATGTCATCTGTTTGGGTCACTTTTTTTAAGCTTTGTACTTTTTTAGTGTTTATTTGTCCGCGCTCCATCGCGGTCCGAACTATGTTTTTAAAAATGTAAAATAAAAGTTATTAAGAGCGCGAAGAGTTTGTTGCAATACTATAAACTCAAGCAAGATGATAAATCTTTAATTGCTAACTCGATGTGAATTGGTTTATTTAATGGGTTTAAAGGAAACCTGGATGACCTTTTTTTATTTTTAAAAATTAATGTTGAACGATAAAATTAAAAAAAAAATAAGGCAAAAAATAAAAGAGAATGTTTAGCCATGTAAACTTTTCAAACCAGTAACCCTAGCTATTATATCAAAAATACCATACATGGAAAAGCAGTGAAACTCAATTTTCAATAAATCTAACATCAAATGATGAATTATCACTATTATTATCATTACAAATATTATCATAATCATTACAACTATCATTGTTGTTATTATTATCGTGATCACTGTCATTGTCATTATTATCGTTGTTGTTATTATCGTTGTTGTTATTATTATTGTTGTTGTTATTTATACTACTGTTATAATTATTATCACCACTGCTATAACTAATATTGTCATTATTTTTATTCTTATTACTATCTTCATCATTATTATTATTTCTGTTATAACCATAATTATTATTATTACTATTGTTATCACAATCACAATCACAATCACTATTAGTATTATTATTATTATTACTATTACTATACTATTATTAATATTATTATTATTATTATTATCACAATTATTACTACTATTATTATCATCACCACAATTATTAATATCATAACCACTACAATCATTATAATAAACTATTATTATCATTATTGTCATTACAATAACAACAACTACTACTACTACCATCATTATCACTATTACTACTTCCACTAATATTATTATCACCACCACCACCATTATTATTACTACTACTGCTATCACCACCACCATTGTTATTATTATTATAAATATTATTATCACAATCACCACCACCATTGTCAATATCATAAAAAACTATTACTATTATCACTATCATTAACATTATAATCACTATTAGGGGTGATCATTTTCGGTTCGGTTCGGTTTTTATAAAAAAAGTAACCAAACTGAATTTAAAAAAAAACCAAAATCGACTGGTTTTGGTTTGGTTCAGTTTGGTTTTTAGTACAAAACTGGTTAAAACCAATTTGGCTTGATTTTGGCTCAGTTTGGCTCGGTTTTTTTGGTTTGGCTTGGTTTTGGGCTTATAAAACCGAAACTGAACCGAACCGGTAAGTTTTTTCAAAATTTTAATCGATTTTTTTCATGGTTCGGTTTTTTCAGTTAATTGTTTTCCGGTTTTCTCGATTTAATTGGTTTTTTTGCTCACCCCTGATCACTATTAGTAGTATTATTAATAATATTGTTATTGTTATTGTTATTGTTATTGTTATTACATCCACTACAATTACCATTATTATTATTATTATTATTGAAATAACAAAAACTATAAACTTGTTTTGAAGGATAAAATCATAGATCATGAAAACTTTGACAAAAGAGTAAATGAAACAAATAAGAAATCAAACGAAAAGGGACCAAACTAAAATAAATATTATTACCATTGAAAAAAAACTATATATTTGATTTGAAGGGTAAAATTAAAAACTATAAAAACTCTGACAAAAGAGTTAAGAGAAAAGTAAGAAATCAAAAGTATAATGACTGGATAAAAAAACATCATATACATAAATTATAATTGAAGGACTAAATTGTAAACAGAGAAAACTCTAACAAATGAGAAAAAAGACAAAAATCAAAAATCAAAACTAAGAGGATGGATTCTGGAACACTAACAAAAAATAGGAACGAATTTATAAGGACTGAAACTATAAAAGAAATAAAAACAATATAAGAAATTAAAAGAATGAGGATTGAAATGAAAAGCAAAACATATGAGAAATTGTAATTGAAGGACAAAATTGAAAAAAAAAACTTTTATAAAAAAGAACAAGGATGAAATAAAAAATTCAAAGAACAAGAACTGAAATTGAAAAACAACAAACAAATAGGACAATTATGTACTTTAGCTGTTAGGAGAGAGAAAAGAAAGAAAAAACAAAAACAATCAATCACTCGTGGTAATCCAACTATTATAAGCCTACACACGCTACACCATGCGGTTCCTGCGCTTTTAGGGAGATGGCGGATGACTAGATTTGACCACTAGATGGCGTCACACGCGCCCCTGAATGGTGCAGACGTCACCCACTCGCCAACATGAAAAGTAGAACACACACCAACAACTTTTTGATTAGAAAATTAAAAACAAAATGTGAAAAATACCAAAACGACTCCATAACTCTTTTAATTACACAAAATACCTGTGTGAAATTACCAAAATACCCCAAAAGGCAAAGCTTTTTTTTTTAAGGTTAAAAACGTTCTTTAACTATACATGGAAAGTGAAAAAGCCTGAAACACCCTTGTCCAGCAACTCAACATGTTTTTTATCTTAGGGGCGAAGAAGTATTTTCACCGTTACGAAACTTGTAAAAAGTCAATAAAGTCCTTGGTCAACAATTCTAAATTTTGTTGACTAAGGTGTGAAAGAGTATTTGTACTGTGTTAAAAAATTTGAAAATACGCATACACCTCAAAATAATCTTTTAATGATCACTGGGCCAGAGAAAAAGATAAAAAAAACCCCAGCTTAAAGGCTTAGATTTTCTCCATTCAAGGGTAAAAGGATAATTTTATTGTAGCAATCCACAATAATTTATGTATAGAGCTATAATGAAACCCCCACATGTTTTAGCTTTTTTTTAATTTAATATTTAAATACTAATACATATCACCTGTTAATACGTGTTTGTTCGCAGTCAAGTGTTTTCTTAGTTTTCATACTAGTTAACTCTACAATGTTGTTCCAACTAAAGATATTTGCTATGTGCCTACTATAATTTGTCTTCGACTTCTTTACCTGGTGATCATAACCATAGCTATTAAACCTGGCCCAGGGGTTGACCCAGTTAAGGGGCAGGGTCCTAGGTTTCATGGGTCAACTCGGGTCAACTCGGATCAACCCGAAAAATTTAAAAATATATATTTTAAGCTTTAATATTTCAGATGAAAAAATTAAAAAAAATCCATGTGAATATAGGTTATACATATTGTAAATAATGAAGTTTAAAAAAATATTTTAAAAAAACATTATCCCATATTGAAAAGATATTATGTTAAGTTTTTAAGTTGAAGTATTTAAACAAAAAAAGTTATTTATCTCACATTGAAAACATAACTTTTTTCTTGGAAACATAGAGTATATATAATAATGGGTTTTAAATCCCACATTGAAAAAACATAATTTTTTTCTTGGGAACATAGAGTATATATATGAAAGGGTTTCAAATCCCACATTGAAAAAATATTATGTTATCCCTTTAATTTGAAGTATTTAAACCAAAAAGTTTTTTTATCCCACATTGAAAAAACAATATTTTTTTATTGTGAATATAGAATATATATACTAATGAGTTTCAAATCCTACATTGAAAAAATATAATTTTTTTCTTATGAACATAGAGTATATATACTAATGTGTTTCAAATCTCACATTGAAAAAACATAACTTTTTTCATGAGAACATATAGTATATATACGAAAGGGTTTCAAATCTCACATTGAAAAGATATTATGTTATCCCTTTAAGTTGAAGTATTTAAATCAAAAAGTTTTTTTATCTCACATTGAAAAAACATAAATTTTTTCTTGGAAACATAGAGTATATATACTAATGAGTTTTAAATTTCATATTTAAAGGAAAAAAACATCGAGTCTTGATCGGGTCCTGAATCAACCCGTCAGGCCGAGCCGGGTTTAATAACCATGATAATAACTATGAAACTATAAGAAATTATAGTGTCATTAAACTCACTTTTTCAATAGTGTTCTTGTCCTGCCATTAGCTTTAGTTTTTGTCTCGTCACTTATGTTTGCTTTTACTTTTCAATTGTCCAAATAAAAACCACAGGGATGTTTTTATCAAAAATCAATACGATAGGGAGCTCTAGTGTCATCAGTTGAATCTAATAAAAAAAATGAATAAAAACAAGTTTTAATTGTTTAAATCTCCTTGTAAAGTAAAAAAAATAAAAAATTACATGGATTTTTCCATTTTTCAATAGGGTATTTGGTAAGTGCAAACGAATTGGAACTTCTTTTTGAAAAAAAATAATTATTGCTGAGAAAATTTACATAACTCTTTGATTTTTTTGTAAAATCTTCATGGATTATTCCCCAAAAATATATTTTTTAATATAGAAGAAAAAAACTTCTACCATGAATCTTGGTTGAGCAAAAACATTATAAAAATATATAAAAACTCTCTTTTAAGCTATATAATAAACACCTTTCAAGCAACAATTAGAGCCTTCCAGAGACTTTTCATGTGCCAGGTTTCCTGAATGTAGATAGAGATAAAAAAAAAAAAAAAAACAGAAGAAGCAGAGCTTGTTTGGGGGTGAAAAATAAATAAAAATGAACATTAAAGAATCAATACAGTGAATTGTATTTAAGAACATATATAAAAGTATAAAATAGAAAAGGAGAGATTGTGTTATTTATGTTTTCCTTGCAGTTATAAATAAATTTGGATGTCTATAGATTAAATATCTTTAAAATAATTATATGAGTATGGAAAGATAATCATAATTTCATTTTTTTTTCTTTTTTAAATCTAATAAGCGCCGTCTTTCTTTTAATTTGTCATGTACAGGACAATGAAAAAGCTAGTATTCAACAATGTTGTATTGATCCATGTCTCAAGGGGTGAGAAAAAACTTGAAAAACTAATTAAATCGAGAAAACTGAAAAAAAAAATAATTAAAAAAATTGAACCGTGAAAAAAGTTTAATTAAATCAATTAAAATTTTAAAAAAACTGACCGATTTGGTTTTGGTTTTATAAGCCCGAAATCGAAAAAATCGAACCGAACTGGAAAAAACCGAGCCAAACCAGTTTTTATCCTAAAAAACTGAACCGAAACCGGTTTTGGTTTTTTTTTTTTAAATTCAGTTTGTTCCTTTTTTTTTTATAAAAACCAAACCGAAAATAATCACTCCTACAAATTGAATTTAAAATTATAACATAAATTTAAATATACAAATGCTTTATAATTTTCGAAGATGCTATATAGTCGTAGCATGATATTCAAGGTTATGAGATGTTGACATGATTTTCAAGGTTGTTATTGTGAGATATCTTGACTGCGAGGTATCTTAGGATGATCTTCATAATTGACTTGCCTAACATGAAGATAATAAATAGTTTTTAATAAAGAAATAATAATGTCACTTCTTGTAATAAAAGTCAAATAAATTCTGTTGCTTAAGTTTTTGATTTCAAATAACTTTTTTCGTGAAATATTATGACATCAGTATCATAAGATTGCATTAATTCTCATTACCATAAAAAACAATATTTGGGTCTATTTTAGAAAAAAAAAAACAATATAAGAGAAAATAGCTTGGTTTGTCCTTGTATAACGAGTGAGTTTTTAATCTATCCTTATATATCTAATTGTATAAATTAATTTCTTAATAAAAAATATTTCTCTGATATGTCATTTTGTTTATTTTTTTTATTAACAGTGTATTTAGAAATATGGTAACAGTCACTTTTCAAAGTACTTTTTGCTTAAAAATACATTAAAATAATATTTTTTATTTTAAAAAAATTATTTTTGATATTAGCACATCAAAATAATTGAAAAACACCAAAAAATATTAATTTAAAAAAAAACATAAAATTTTCCAAAAACACTTTTAAAACACAAAAACAAATAATCCCAGACAAAATGTAAAAATGCTTCTTATTCAAAATAGGATAAGTAGCTCACATGTTCTTTTTTTTAGATTAACGTGAGTATCCGGATCAATTTGCGTGCACCTCGATTTATTTATGAAGTCTTAGATGAATTTGTCTTTTATATTTAAAAATATATTAAAATAATATTTTTTTATTTTTTACATTCTCATATCTCAATATTCTAAAAATATATAAAAAAATTATTTTTAAATAATTATATTTTATAAAACATAATTTGTCTTAGTTTTTCAACTGTATTAAAAACCTAAAAAAATAGTTACAAAGCTACACATATCTCTCACTCAGAGTTATTTATTTTTATTTTAAATTAATAGTTTTAGATAATTTTAATATATTAATATTAAAAATAATTTTTAAAAATAAAAAAATTAATAATGTTTAAATAAAAAATATTTTAAAAAACAATAATTCTTCCATTTCCAAAACATCCGCAAGTCACATCACCTAACTGCCAGCCCACAAATTGCGCGTGTGCCTGATCTGTTTTTCTTCACCGTTCACACGACAACCTGGTCGACCCATATCCAGTCAACCGGCGCCGTAATTGCGTTCCAAACCTGAAGCCCATCAATTACCGAACTGTTCCCCAACCCGAGGCTAACTCCAAACCTATAAAAATAAAAATATCGCATGGGACCAGGTAAGCTGGCTGGAATCTTCTTATATTTTAATAACAAGCTTCTTTCTCTCTGTTTGCCCGGTTCAGTCCTCTAATTCTTCTATATTCAGTATGAGTCCCTGTATTTTTAATTATACCTATTATACTCTTAAACAATATCTAATTTTCCAATATACTTTTCTCTAGTTTTTTCTATCCATATTAATATAATTGTCTTTTTTTATTTTAAATATTTTCTTGAGACATACAAGAATATAATTTTATTTTTTTCACAAAAATATTGAATTTTTTATATTTTTAAAACTCAATGGCCAAGTAATTTTTATTTCTAAAATATTTGGAGAATGTTTTATATAATATTTAAGGGAAATCTTGAAATAAAAGTATAATTTTGTTAATTAGATAAAAAAATTGTCTAAATAATAAACACGAGATATTCACTAAATTATACAAGGACAAATTCAAGTTAATTGGTCAATTAGTTTTGAAACTTTTTATTTTTTAAAATATTTTAAGAAATTTTTATATAATATCTTAAGGGCAATTTTGAAACTTTTTGTTTTTTAAATAAGGGTATAATAGATATAATTAAAAATACAAGTAAATGTTAGATACTCAATAAATTATAAAAGGACAAATTCAAGTTAATTGACTGATTAATTTTAAAAATTTTATATAATACTTTAAGGGTAATTTTAGAAAAAAATATATAATTTTATCAATAAAAATTTTACTAAATAAGGACATAATAGATACAATTATATATATATATATATAAGGACAAACCCAGGTTAGTTGGCTGAGTAATTTTAAAATCTTTATTTTTTAAAATAATTTTTTTTAAAATATAATATTTCAAGGGAAGTTTTGGAATAAAATTATAATTTTGTCAATTTAGATTAAAAAAACTGCTTAAATAAGGACATAATATATACAATTAAAACTATAGGGATATACTAGATACTCACCAAATAATATAAGGACAAATTCCAGCTAACTACCCTCTAACTTTATTATGCAGAGAATTTCACTAGAGCAAGCCGGTCTACTTCAGTTGCGCTCAAAAAAGAAAATCCAGGCACCGATTTTTTCTCTCTAGTGATTGAGTTTTTTTGTTTTTGGTTAATTTTGCTTTGAATTTAAGGATTTTCGTGCAGAGATCTTGTGAGATGGTTCTTGTAGCTGTTCAAATTTTGAGCTCAAGGAAGCGTGGATTAGGTCTGTTTGGTTGCTAGCAAAATTCGGTGCAGAATCTCCAGGTTCTTCTCTATGTGTATTGCTAGGTTTTGTGTTTGCGTAGTCTTTAGGTTAATCTATTTTTTCTGTTTTAGGAAATTAAGGCAAAGATTATGTGTCAAACTTCGTTTTTTCCTGTAACAAGTTGTGATGCATTGAATTTTAAGCAACGATTCTATTCTTGCAGAAAGGAGTAGTGATCGGTTGTTTTATTGAAGAGACATGGCGCAGCAGAGTAATTGGGAAGCAGATAAGATGTATGTGATGGTTTATAAGTATTTGTTTTTTGTTTTTTTTTTGCTGATATCTGTTATTTTGTTGGTATAGGCTTGATGTATATATTCATGATTATTTGCTGAAGAGAAAATTGCATAATTCTGCGAAAGCTTTTATGGCGGAAGGGAAGGTTGCCACTGATCCAGTAGGTAATGTTGTTTAGCTAATTAATTGCAGTAATTTTAACAAATTGTTGATACTTTATATACCCTCAAAGAACAATATGCTGTTTTGTTGTTGACTGATTCTTATTTTGTTTTTAAAATGCAAAAATTGCACCGCGCGGTATGTGCTATGGCTGTTGTATTTGCGTAATTTATCTTGCTCTGCCGGTTGTTTGAACTTCTTGTAACTTGAAGAAGACTGAACGGTATGCTTAAGCAGAGGTTGTACAATGTATTTGAGTGTTTTTTTTTGTAGCAATTGATGCACCTGGAGGATTTCTGTTTGAATGGTGGTCTGTCTTCTGGGATATTTTTATAGCAAGGACCAATGAAAAACATTCTGACGCTGCTGCGGCATATATAGAGGTGCCTTCATGTTGTTCAAGTTAGAGTAATTTGAATGGTTTTTTTTGAAGGGTGGGGAAGATGTAACAACTAACCCGAATATAACTTTCCATCAAAAACAGGCACAACAAAGTAAGACAAGGGAGCAACAACAGATGCAAATGCAGCAATTGCAACTCATGCAGCGTCACAATGCTCAGATGCAGCGAAGGGATCCTAGTCATCCAGCTCTTTCTAGTTCTCTAAATGCTATGAACCCTGAAGGGATGATGGGGCAGCCATCAGCCAGTGTATTGGCTATGAAAATGTATGAAGAACGTATGAAACACCCTCACTCTATGGACTCTGAGACATCACCAGCTCTAATTGATGCCAATAGGCTGTCCCTGCTTAAATCACCAACTGTTCAACAAGGGTAAATGTCCTTCTATTTTTAAATGCGAATTTCATCTCTAAT
The DNA here is from genome assembly GCA_019202695.1 of Populus x sibirica. NCBI lineage: Eukaryota > Viridiplantae > Streptophyta > Magnoliopsida > Malpighiales > Salicaceae > Populus > Populus x sibirica. Next base: position 544,898 of record JAGMVL010000092.1, read on the forward strand.
TTTACAATCACTCGACAAGGTTCAGGTGGGTAATGGATTTCTCTTGTCCTTGCTGATTCAGCCAGCTAGCACAGGGTAATTCTGGGAACATGTCGGCTTTGCAGCAAATCCAGGCTCGAACTCCACTGATAACTGTAATTGCTTGGACTTGACCCTTCACTTACATTTTTGCTACTCAAATTTCTTGTTCCTTTCAAGTTTTTCCATTCTACCATGCATTACCTGTTAACATGTTGAATTTTCAGGACATCAAAAGTGAGATTAATTTGGGCCCAACTCAGAAAAGTTTGCCTATGGATCCCTCATCCATCTATGGACAAGCAATTTTGCAATCAAAGTCTGGTCTAGGTGGAGCAGGTAATTTCAAGAAGAGATTTTCATATAAAACTTTTGTCCTTGTTATTGCAAGTACAATTCATGTTTGCATTCATTTTTTTTCTTTTGCCAATTATCTTTCATCTCATCATATTGTAAGCTTCTGGGGCATGGTGGAGTGAACTTAAGACCTATATGGCTAGAAATTGAAGATGCTTCACAACATGCCTAATTTGAAATGTCTCAAGATCTCTAGAAACATTGGATGTAGAAGCTTAAATGTTTAATTTATTTGTTTTAACGCATGAAATATCATACCTTCCTTCAGGTGTGCAAGCTTGGTAAAACTATTATTGTGTGTCCCCTTGTGGGCCTAGATTGAATAATGCTTACCAGTTTGACAAATAGATGGGAGCGGACCACACCTACTGTGCTATCATAACACCCCACCCAAAAAAAAAAATTAAAGAAAGAAAGAAAAAAAAATGTCCTGAAATACATGTTGACTAAGTTATGTGCTCTGATAAAGGTCATTCAAAACTTTAGATGAAATAACTATTGAGCAAACTGGAAAGATTGCTATTGCATTACTTAAAATGGATTACCTTTACTTCCTTTACTCAGGACTAAATCAAGGTGTTACTGGTCTTCCTCCATTGAAGGGCTGGCCACTAACTGTAAGTTTTCTTTTGTTTTCCTGTGCTGGATATTCAATTCATCCTTTTATTTGTGTATGTATTTCTGGGTCCTGGAACTTATAGCACACCAAATCCTACAGGGAATCGAGCATTTACGGCCAAGTTTGGGTGGACAAATGCAGAAGCCTAATCTGCAGACTCAAAATCAGTTTCTTTTGGCTTCACAACAACAGCAGGTCTTGGCACAGGCTCAAGCACAAAGCAACCTTGGAAATTCAGCTAACTATGGAGACTTGGATCCACGAAGGCTAAGTCAGTTGCCTAGGAGTAGCTTGAATGCAAAAGATGGCCAATCCACGAGAAATGATGGGTCTATATGTTCTCCAGTTCAATCAAGTTCACCAAAGGTTTAAATGTCTTCTAAGATGAGGAGACTGTCCAACAAAAATAATCCTTCTCCTGATGTTAAATATATCAAATAAAACTCAGCCATTGAATGTTTATCCTGCTTTATTTCAGAAGATGATGCTTTTGAAACTTATGAAAACATGGTTTTGATATTCTAAGGTCTCAAGAGGAGGGGTCTCTCTCTGATTTCTCTCTCTCTCTCTTTGGGTGCTTTGGCAAGGAGTTTGCACAATATCTGGACTCTTTCCTAATAGAAGTTCATGAAAGTAACATCACCACTGTTTGACTGTGGAACTGTATGCAAAAAATGTGTTGCAATGGATATTTTTTGTATAATCATGCCAGCATAGTGAGTCTGAGTCTTACGAAGATGTCTTTTTGAATTTCCGCTCCATTTAAATGTATCCTAAAATATTTTATATAACTGTAATCGACCCTCACAACCCTTTTTCCTAACAACAGTGATTCAAGACTCATTAATCTCCTGTCAGTTCTAAATACCTTCCTATTGTCTCTTGTCCTAACAACAGTGATTCAAGACTTGTTAATCTTCTGTCATTTCTAAATACCTTACCATTGTGTATTTGCTGGTGTTCTGACAGATGAAGATGACCCAGATGCAGCACCCTTCGTCTCAACAGCAGGACCAATTGCAGCAGCAGCAGGAGGTTGTAGTTGTTCAGAATTAGTTACAAAGCTCCCTGTATCATCAAATTTATAACTATAAGTGCTATTTATAACTGTACAATACCTCCTTCAATTATATGCTTTTCTAACCATTGAAGTTTGTATTATCTTATTTATAGTCTAATTGCTGGCTGCAGACTAACAGGAAAAGGAAGCAACACTCCTCTTCTGGACCTGCTAACAGCACCTGTACAGGAAATACAGTGGGTCCATCACCCAACTCTCCTCCATCAACTCATACCCCTGGTGATGGAATGCCAACAACCAGTAGTTTTCAGCATGCTAAAAGTGTGCCAAAAAGCTTGATGATGTATGGTCCAGAAGGGACAGGAAGTCTTGCATCATCTTCCAATATACTGGTATATATTTTTACATTTCACAGCTAATAATTAGGGAAATATGCAGCAGACGCGTATTCGACATTGGTATCTTCATTATGAGCTCAAAGTTTCTACTATTTTAACAATGAATGAGATGCCTCATAGTCATGTAGTGTATCAACATTATTTACTGGTAGGTTTACAATGGTGGCAATGTGGGCACCTACCAAAATTAAGGGTAGGCTTACACATAAGAGAAGGTTTTTTTTTTGGGTGAAAAGGAAGGATTACAAGAGAAGATCGCCCCCCAAAGTTTTTTTTTCAAGAAAATTCATAACGGCCCTTAATCGTCCCAGGACTTTCCCCTTTTTTCTTGTCATGGATCCCTCCTTGTCATATGTCCTAAAGAATAGCTTTGTTTAGAATAATTATTTATGAAATAATCATTTAAATGGAATATTTTGTGTTTTTCAATTCAGTTTTGAAATGATAACTTTGTTTAAATCCAGTAGTACATATTAGAGTAACACTATTTTGTGTAAAAATGCCTATTGAAATAGTGTTTTATTTTTGCACCCCTTAACCAAGAACCCTAGCTCCTCCCTGCCCACACTGCCTCTGTCAATCCCCTAACAAAGTAATGGAAGTCTAAATTTGGAAGTCTATCCCAATTAACATGCCTTGTCCTTGCTGTACTCTACTCCGAATTTGTTGTCCACAAACTCCTTGAAATGCGAGTGGGGTTAACCAATTTATGAAACTAGCCTTAGTACATTCGATGGGAGCCATAATTAACCATTAATTAGGTGTATTGTCTCATGATAAAAAAGAAAAAAGGAGATCACCATAATGGTAAGCAAAAATATATCTAAATATGACTACTACCATAGTAAGTTAAATTTGTAAATCATGGAATTATTAACTGAAACATAAAAAATTAGCTTTAATCATTACTTGAGAGATAGCTGCTTTTTTTCCCAGTAAATGATGTCTTCAATTTTTTTTCCTTGTTATTTCTTTCTTTTATGTTTTCTTAGTAAATAGGAGGACAAATACCATTCGCATGCTTTCATTGTAAAAGCATGTCCACTCTCAACTCTCAAGTGTGTGTGTGTGTGTGTGTGAGAGAGAGAGAGAGAGAGAGAGATTTTATCTAAACCCAATTTTATTTAGTTAAAATTAATAGAAATAAGGAATTATCTGATATTATAAGTAATTTTGATATTTAGTTCAGAATATATTTATAAAAGTATAATTTTTCACAAGGAATAATTAAATAGTAATCTGTGTGAAAGAAAAGTTAATGATTTTTGTGAATTGCTTTATGTTATTTTCATTAATGTGAAATACTTATCGATTTTTGTGACATTATTCTCCTTTACATGAAATCACTGTATTGAATTTGACCCCTGAAAATAAATTCTGGATCAAAATGGCACTGTTAGATTTAGTTTCCAGTCAACGTAGTTGTTAAGAAACAGTACCCTTCAGTAATGTACACCACCATGAATCTCTGGAGTTGTATAAACTAAAATGTGACGATGCATTTGAGGAAGTCATTTCTTGGTGCAGGAAGACATGGACCGTTTTGGAGATATTGCTGCTCTAGATGATAGTATGGAACAGTTTCTAGCACCCGATGGAGATGGAAGGGAATTGTATGGAACAGTAAAGAAAAGTCTCAGTGAGAACCAAAAGGAGTCTTCTAAAGGTCGGCTGCTTATGGACATCTTTACGTCTTTCCTGAGTTGAGAATGACTGGTTTCTTATTTCATTGTTGGCCACTTTCTTCATTTCAGGTTTTACTTTTGGTGAGGTTGGCTGCATACGGACAAGAAATAGCAAGGTCACTTGCTGTCATTTTTCTTCAGATGGAAAGTTGCTGGCCAGTGCTGGACATGACAAGAAGGTATGGTGCATGTTACTGTTAATAATAAATCCATATTTGAGAAAGCTATTTACTGGATGATGTTCTATCCCATTAGCATAAATATGGACATCTTTTCTTTATATTACCCAAAATAATGAATACTGAGATATGCTTACTTTGTGTTGCGTGTATCAGGTTGTCCTGTGGAACATGGATAACCTGCAAACAGAGAACACCACTGAAGAGCATAAATCAGTCATCACAGATGTTCGTTTTAGGCCAAATTCGTCTCAGTTGGCTACATCTTCAGTTGATAAATCTGTGCGATTATGGGATGCAAACAATGTGAGTATCTTTTCCTCTTCTTGTGATTGGGATGTGCATCAAAGTCTGCAAGGTGCGGGGTGCAGCAATAATCTTTGTATTTCTGTGGTTTCCATGTCTTGTTGTTTAAGCAATCTTAAAATATATCTTATTGTTGAAAATGGTTTATTCATTTGAGTTTTCATTGCAGCCGAGCTATTGTTTGCATGAGTATACAGGGCATAGTTCACCTATCATGTCTCTAGACTTCCACCCCAAGAAAACTGATCTTTTCTGTTTTAGTGACTATGACAACGAGATTCGTTATTGGAACATCAATCCATTCACAAGTGTTCGTGTCTCTAAGGTTCACTATATTTTTTAATGTTCTTTGATAAGTATTTCTTTCTTTCATTGTTAAGCTGCACTTGATTCTCTTTCAGTATAACCTTCCTACTAATGATTGAAAACAAATAAAAAAAACTTTCACTTAGGGAGGCAATGCACAAGTGAGATTTCAACCTAGAGATGGACATCTACTAGCTGCAGCATCAGAAAAAGTGGTGACCATCTTTGATGTCGAAACTGATAGGCAGATTAACTCATTCCAGGTATCGCACATAAAGAAATATGCTGTAGTTGGTAATTTAAATGTCCACGCGTTATTTTTCAAAAATAATTTCATTATTCAAGTACATAATTATCCACTCCTATTATTTCCAGGGGCATTCTGAAATGGTAAACTACATATGCTGGGATTCAACTGGAAATTTTTTGGCTTCGGTTAGTCAGAACTTGGTGAAGATTTGGTCGATGGCATCAGGGGAGTGCATTCAAGAGCTCAGCTCCAATGGGAACCAGTTTCATTCTTGTGTTTTCCATCCAAGTTACTCCACTCTCTTGGTTATCGGAGGAATCTCAGTAAGTCGCATTCCTTTATAGAATCATACTACAGACAATAATGGATGAACCTTTCTGATGACTGGCTGTTGATTTTATTGTAGATATCACCTGTCATTCCATGGTTAAGACATTGGTTCATGGTAGTAGTGATGTTAGTACACAAATAGATGGTGACAATTCTTGTTGATATTTCCGCTTCACACCAGCGAGGCTAATTTCAGGCCTTTTCTAAATGTTTCAGGAATGAGCCTGTAGTCCTTCCTCCTAACATTATATCTGAAACCAGTCCAGTGCTGAATTTCTTTATAGCTAGGGTCTTCCTTGTACATGAGATCAAACTCTATTTTTTCCAGCAATTTCAATTACATTCCAAGCATAGCAATGAATTCAGCTTATCTTGTTCCTATCTTTGCCGGATTTCTTGACATACTGCAATTATTTTTTCAAATGTGGCTGCAGTTGCTGGAGCTATGGAACATGGCCGAGAATAAGAGCATGACAATCCCGGGGCATGAGAACATAATCGCAGCCCTGGCGCAGTCACCTGTCACTGGGATGGTTGCTTCTGCAAGCCATGACAGCACTGTCAAGTTATGGAAATAAATCCAGAATGTGGCCGTATGGTGATCAGTTGGTGCTGCTCTCACTTACATGTAGATCCTAAAGCTAGCAGTCACATGGTGGTTAGATTACTTGTATAATTTTCTTCTTTTCAACTGCTACACAGCATATAAGTGTTGCTTATAGGATGGTTTTTTTCATCGTTAAAAGTAATAGAGCACGAAGCAAGTAATTAAGCTAGTAAACCTAAGAAAATAGTTCTAGGAAAAAAAAATCCCGAGAAATGATTTATTCATAGCTTAATGAATACATAAATAGGTAGCGTCTGATTATAAATGAAGGTTTTCGAGTTTTGTCAGCCAGGAATAAAAAAAAAGGCAAGTTGCTAGAAGCAAAATAATATACGTAAAGTGTTTATTTATTATTATTTTTTATCTTAAGATAGCGGTTCGTTATTATACCAGTAAGAGAAGATTTCTAGGTTTTCTCAGCCAAATAAAAAATGCAAGTTGCTAGAAGCAAAATAATATACGTAAAGTATTTATTTATTTATTATTAAAATTCATGGCTCTGCACTGTCGTGTTTGTCGTATATTATGGTATAATGTTTTTAAAATATATTAAAATATTTTTTTATTTGTAATATTATCACATTAAAATAATAACTAAAATATGTAAAAAATATTAATTTAATATTTTTTACATAAAAAATATTTTAAAAAGCATGTTAGATTATAAAAACAAACACTACGGAAGACCATCCATAACAGGAACCATAGATAGTACAGTTATCGCGGGAGATAGAGAGTGGTAGTTTCTAGAAATTGTCTGTCATGTTAAGAGGTTGACAAACATAAACATAGATTATAACACTAGATTATTTCACGTCTTATGTCGCGGGTAAGATTAATTTTAGTATTGTCCACGTATCTTTTAGCCAAAACAAAAAAAAAAACAAAAGTTATATAGGAATGATAACATATTAAATCCAGGAATAACTTATTAAATATGTCATCTAGGTTATCTAGATTATGAGACTTTGATAATTTTATAAAAAATTATTAAATTTAATATTTAATTAATCTAATATTAAATGATGAACTTAAAAATAAAATTTAATTTAAAAAATTAGTGAGTTAATTTGGATTAACTTGTCAAACATGGATCATGGATAATGATAACCTCATAGAAAGCAAATCAAAATAAATTATGAAACTTAATTTTCAATCAACTTAATATTAAATGGTGAAATTAAACAAAAAAAACACAAAAAACCACTTGAGTAAACCGATCAAACTTATGACCTGAGTCATGAGAGTAAGAAAACCTTATTAAATGCAAACCAAAACAAATTATAAAGTTTAATTTCCAATCACTATAATATTGAATGATGAAACTAAAAATAATCAACTAAAAAAAGACAAACAAAACTGAGTCAACTAGCTTAACTCGCGACCTGTATAATAAGACCGTGATAACCACATAGGAAAAAAAAACAATTATAAATCTCAAATTCCAATCAATCTATTTTTTTAAGAATTAAATTGAAAAAAAATGACAAAAAAAATGATTGAGTGGATTCGGGTTAACCTGCAAAACCCGAGTCAGAAGACCAAAATAACTCGATAGAAAGCGAACAAAAAAAAATTATAAAGTTCAATTTACAATCAACCCAATATTGAAAGATAAAATTAAAAAAAATAAAAAATAATCTGAGTCAACATAGTTAACCTGCAAAACTCATGACGTAGGTCATGAGATCATAATAACTACTTAGAAAGTAATTGAAACTTATTATGAAGCCCTGTACCCCGTAAATTCAATGTTAGATGATAAAAAAAAATTTAAAAATAAATTTAAATTTTTTTAAAAAAATCCTAACAAATTTTAAGTGATAAAGTGGAAAGGTGTTTCTCTGTTTATTATTATAATAGTAAAAAGCCAACTTTTTTTTAGCACGTGTTATTTTTTAAAATTTATATTAATTTTGTGATATTCTTTTAATAAAATATTTTTATACTTCTGGAATCTCTTTCATGAGATTAAATATTTTAATATATATTTAACTCTTAACTTTTTAATTTAGTTTTTAATTAATATTAACAAAAAAAATTATATTTATTATTACATGTAATTTTCAATTTATTTAATTAAATAAATAAATTATATTTTTATTCACATTAAAGATTTTTTCATGTCAAAAATATATTGGAACCATGCCCATTCATATTTTGACATTAAAAAAGCTTTTGATCCTATCAACGACAAAGCAAGGATTAACGGGAAAATTTTATGGCATATATAAAATAATTCGTGATATTTTATTAATTATTTAATATAATTAACTTTAAAGAAAAATATATAAAAATAAAAATTATTAAAAGTAATAAGAATATTTTTACCTACTATTTTTTATATTTATTTATTTATTTAGTTTAAAAAAATAGATCTCATAGAATAATGAATAAAATATTACTAATTAATCTCTAAGCAGAATAAAATTTAAATAAGTAATTAATTAGATTTTAAAATTAATTGTTAAAATTTTACTTATAAATGAAAAATGTTAGCAGTGCCTATGTTTTTTATGTTCAGTTTTTTTATTTATTTAACCCATAGCAGACAATTGTATATTTAATTCAACTTTATATAATATTACATGCTAATGAAGGTATAGTTGCAGGTGGATCGACCAACCACGCGCGAGTTCAAAATGGGTACAGTAAAATAAAATAAAATAAAAATTAATTCACGTGTGTATGTATTGTAATGTAAAAGCCACGTAGACAAGCCATGGCCATCCATCCATCCATTCGGGCAGTACAGCACATAGCCACCTCGAATATCTTTGTCCTCGGTTGGTGCGTGTAGTAGATCCCAAACCGAAAGAAATGGGAAGAGGTAAAGTGATTGACGACGCCGTCATGAATTTCGCAGTGACCGGAAAAGATCATCACTTCCTCGTCGACGCTGATCTTGAGGAGGAATTCTCCGATTCCTTTCGTTGTTCCGTTTGCCTGTAAGCTCTCTCTCTCTCTCTCTCTCCCTCTCTCTCTCCCCCCCCCTCTCTCTCTTGGATCTGGTTTTGTATAATCTGTGCCTACTGATACTGTCATGAGTTCTTCGCTGTACACATGGATAATAACAATTTATCTATTAGCCGTTTTCAATCCTTCTAAAACAAAATTTTCTTGCTGGATATATGGCAAGTATTCAAGAATTTCTTCAGCTATTGTTAGTGTTAGTTGTTTGTTTATAGAGTGATTAAGAACTAATTCTAATTTACTATTGGTTTGGTCTCAGGGATCTTCTATACAAACCCATTGTGCTCTGTAAGGCATTAATTTTTTTTTAGCAAATATGTTATTATTTTGATTATTAAAATATGATCTAATTCTCTGTTTTTTTTTTTTATTGTTTCATTGCAGCTTGCGGCCACATTTCCTGTTTCTGGTGTGTTCACAAATCTATGAGTGGTCTGAGGGAGTCTAATTGTCCAATTTGCAGGCATCCATATAATCACTTTCCAACCATTTGTCAGATGCTGCACTTCTTGCTCATCAAGTTGTACCCTATGGTGTATACGAGGAGGGAAGAGCAAACTCTAGGTCAGCATCTCCTTGTTTTTGGAGTGCTTTTTTTTTTCACCTGCAAACTTTTTAAATTGCTTGGTGTGATAATGGAACGTAGAAACACGAGCTGAGAAAGACTCCTGCTCCTCTCGCGCTTTATTATTACCCTGACGAGATCAAGGTGTGATATTTGTTAGATTTTTGCCTTGTGATTGTACATTTTACAAATGTCATGGAAGGAGTCTGGAGCAATTCCATGCTAAAACAAAATCTATTGAAGAACAAGGACATATGTTGAAGATGCCAGCTTTGTTAATTGGCTGGTATAGTTAAAGTGCTATTGAACAGTAATTCATGAAATTACCTGAGCTTTGTTTTTGTCTGAAGCATAGGATTCATTTGTGCATTTTTTTAAAACTTCTTGTTAAATGGGCACTTGTTCTTAATTGTAGTCCAAAGGGGCAGCGTTGATAAGCAGAACCTGTGAAGTGATTTTTGACTAATATGAGAAATAGGATGGTCAGTTTTTTTATTTTTGTTTATATTTTTATTTTGAGAATTTAGTTTGGCAGAAATGATACACAGTTTTCCAGTGAAAAATACTCCAGAAAGACACTTGGGTGAAACCATTATATTGTTTTGCTTGTAACCTTGCTTAAATCATTTTAATTAAACTATAGGTAAATATCTTCAGTGATATGAGAACCATCTTCTCCCACACACAGAATGACAGAACGCCAAAGCTACTTTTTTTTTTGTCATTAATCAATGAAGTTTTGTGCTATTTTATAAAGATTCAAGATTTCCTTTCCTTTTCTTGCTTTTTAACTGTTTACAATATAGGTGCATCCAATCACCACCCACATTATGTATCACTTAACTGATAATGCATTTAATGTTCAGAAGTTTTGTTAGGCTTGTTTTGAATCTAGTCTTATTATCATACTCTGGCCTGCAAAGCTCTCAGGTGCATAGTGGTAGTTAGGTTATTTTACTAATGGTATTAAAATGTCCATTTTAATCATGTAGTGTTCGTAAATTCTATTTTTTTTACATTTCTTACTTTTCATGTTTTTTCAGAGGAAGAGATGAAAATGGGCTGCTTCTCACCACAATTTGGCTATAAAGAATGCAACAGTGATCTAAAACATCATCATCCAAGGGATCGAAAGCATGCACTAGACAGTTGCTTCTTCAGGAATGGGGAATTTTGTGCAAGTACACAACAAATAGAGTCTGTTAAGTCTGTTTCCATGATTCAAGCTCCCACTATGTCTATTCCAAACAAAGTTTGTGATGAAAATTGCTGCATGATCAAACCTGACAGTGTTGAAGAAAACAATTTGCCTGAAGATAAGTCGAACAGAAATTGCAAGCAGGTTTCAATTGCTGATGTACAATGCAGCACATGCAAACAGCTTCTTTTTCATCCAGTGGTTCTTAATTGTGGCCATGGTATCCTTTTTCACTTCAACTTTAGACGGACTACTGATAGTAGGCTATACCATCGCCTATCCACCTGGAAAGTTTTTTCATGACTGATCCTTTTTTTCTCTTAAATTGTTTCAGTGTATTGTGAAACTTGCACTGGTCCAGTGAATGAGATGCTTACATGCCAAGTTTGTCAGAGTTTGCATCCAAGGGGTTTTCCAAAAGTGTGTTTGGAGTTTGATCATTTTCTAGAGGAATACTTCCCTACAGAATATGCCATGAGAATAGAAGCTGTTCAGGCCAAACAAGTGCCTGTCAAGTTTCAGCACCCAATCACTTGTATGTCTCACTGCTTGATCCCTTCCTTCCCCAACCATGCTAACTGCTCAATTTACAACTCTGATAATATGCCCTTATCTTCTGTTCATATTTGGATTAGATGTCTCATTGTTCGACTAGTTAGGTTGTTAAAATTCATGTAGGGAAGCCTCGTACATATTTTATTTAAACCTAATCAATTTAAGGAAAATCAATGATGAAGTCATCAGTTCAAGAAAAGTGCATAAACAGGAAGGGAGCAGTGTTGTCAATGTTGTTTCTTTCTGGCCGGCCAATATCATCTCAATTTAAATCTCATCCATCTTGGATTTCTTGGTTAGATACCAGCCTGGCTATACTGGTTAGTACCATTTCATTCCACAATTTTGCATGGACGTTTTGGACTTTTCCAAGTTAAAACACCAAACCTCTAATTTTCTAACAATCCCTAATTTTTGGGATTTTCTCAGTTAAAACAACCAATCCCTAATTTCCTTGGGAATCACCACAAGATCAAGATCATTGCTTTTATCTGAAATGTAAATTATAAATTAGTCCTTTTATTTTTCATAAATTGGATTAAATAGTCCTAGTTTGAAAAATAATTAATTAACCCTTTGTCTAGCTTTGACCATTTTAATTTTTTTTTTTGTTCCAAATAATTTTTTCTCTCATCATTTCGTATTATCTATTTCTTTTTTATATATCTTTTTTTCTGTTTCTTAAAAAAAAAATGAAGCGGGCGAAAAGGATCAGGTTACAAATAGATTTAAAAACATAGGGACTGGTCAATTAGTTTTAAAACTAGGGGAACTATTCAATTAATTTTGCAAAACTGTAGACTCATTTATAATTTTCTCCTGTGTAAATGACATATGATTTAATATTCTCCTTGTATTATTATTTTTTTTTATTTTGAGATATTGTCTCTTTGTTTCTATTGGACTAATTTAGTTTTTAAGTGAATTTTCTTTCGGACATTTAGTATGTAGTAATGATTTTAATCTTCTAATTTATTCTTTGATGTTTGAGATTTTGTTTTATGGAAATTTAACTTTGGATATTTGGGCTTTAATTTGTTTCTCCTAGAATACAACTTTCAATATTGTTTTTTCCATTAGGACCATGGAACAAAACGCTGAGATGTCAGGTATAGAAAAATTTCCAACCAATAACAAATCCAGAACAGTATTGACAACATTGGGAGGGTGGGACAGTGCATTCCCTTTCGATAATGTACCTTCGTGGGAAGGTGTTTGACCTTATTTCTTTTGTTTTAGATTTCTATCTAAAATATAAGGCTAATCTGTACTAACACCTCCTAAACTTTAGGTAGTTTTGACTGACTCCTAAATTATTTTTTTATTTGAACCCCTAAACTATAACATGTTTTCTTTTACACCCCTTACACCATTTCCTTCCATTTTTCTGTTAAATAACATCTGAGTTGCTCTTTTTTTTCTTATAAAACATCAAAATGTCATAAAGAATTGGTAAAAAAAAATAAAAATCCAGCTCGACCAATATTATGATAAAGACATCGTTTACAATATTTCTTGCATCACAAATGTCTTTTTATAGTTTGAGATACCACTAGTTACCATTAAACCATCCACTTCCAGGTTCTACTAAGGCTAGTGAAAAGAGTTTTCAATCATCCTCAGCAACCACAAGAGAGAATTTATCATGGCGGGCTGACCCACACTTGAAGGTTCATGTTGGAGTTGGTTGCGATTCTTGTGGGGTAATTTCTATTCCTTTATTCCTTCCCTTTGGATTGATTTCTTCTCTTCACTATTATGACAAATCATTACCAAGATGTCTCACAACTTGGTTGTTTCATGATTTTTGGTTGAATTGTGTCTTTGCAATAAGTAGAATAATGGGTTACCCATGTTGACATTTGGTTTAGACATTGTGATGCTTGCCTTCCATTTTCTTTTGTTTGAAATGTGCAAAAGGTGGGGTTGCACATTCTGAACCAGTATATGATAGTGATACAAGTTGTGTTTATGTTGGATGTCAGATAATATTGGCAGGATTGGCATGTCTTTGCAGTTCTTTCATTCTCGCACCCCGATTCATATCACTTGATGTGAACTATATGCTAAACCTCTTTGTTTTGTGAAGTTAATATTAGTATAGTGGGTGAGATTGTATGGAACCCTCCTGCACTATTGGTTGAAAGTGTCATTAGCCCGCAAACAAAAGATTTTGAGCCTTCAGTCCCTGAACAAATTGTTTGGTTTAATTTATTCCACTGTAAATCAATCAAGATTTCCATCCAAAAAAAATAAAAAATACTTGCAGTGCAGTCACATATGTAATAGTGGACCCATAAAAAAAAATTTATTTTTATTTTTCCACTCGTCTCTCTCTCCTTGCATCACTCCCTAATGCAATCCATCTGCAAAAAGCTTTCCATCCTTATTTTCTATTTCTCCTCAATCAACCAAGTCACCTACCTCTACTATGCTAATCACCACTAGCCAAAACCCAGTAGAAGAAACAGTTACTTATCCGCCAATTACCACTAACCACCACCACACCATCAGCAACCTCTACTATGTTACCAGCCAACAGCCTCTGCCGCACCATTAGACAACAACAACCTCCATGTATCATCAATAATAACTAGCTTGAGACGAAAACGCTGCCACCAGCAACTCTAGCTACCACTGCTTTCAAAAGCTTCTGTTACTTCATCCACCATCGAAGATTTAGTGGTGTTCTTTCGTAGGTTTCTGATGGTACAAGGGATTTGGAATGGGGGTTTGAGAATTTGAGACTAGGCTATCTCTGAGTAGAATTAGGAAATGTTTCTGATTGTTTTTTTGTTCTATTCATGTAGGTTGCTCCAAGTTTAGTCCCTATTCATGAGCAAAGTGTAATTTCACATTCACTTTGCTTTGAAGCGGGTTTAATGTTTCCGTGATTAGGGTTCTTGCGTGCTTGCCCTATTCATCAGTACCCTCTGCAAATCTCTTTATTTCTCAACATCTCTCGCCCCATACATCTGGTATTATTAAAAATATGTTTGTTTTGCAGAAAATATTCCAAGTTCAGAAAATATTTTGTAGGAGAATATTTTCCTTCATTTTTTCAGTGTGAAACAAACGTATGAAAAATATTTTCTAGTCAATCCCTGAAAAGCACCAATTTGGAGGAAAATATTTTAACCTTAGGAAGGACGGACAAATACTTTTCTCAGTACTATTAACTCATGATATTTACCACCCCCACCCCTTGTCACAACCACCACATTTTATTATTGTTCCTTCATAACCCCAGCATCACCACCATCATCTTATTACTAGTATAGTACCACCATAGCCCTCTACTACCGTAACAACCACCACCACCATCATTAATGTCACCACCTTATTATTATTGAAGTAACCATTATTACTAGTATATTACCACCATAGCCCTCTACTACCGTAACAACCACCACCACCATCATTAATGTCACCACCTTATTATTATTGAAGTAATCATCATTTTATTACTAATTGTCATCATCATCACTAAAACCACCAGTGGCACCATTCATAGTATTAGGATCACAAATATCATGTTCATAGCTATCACCACCACCATTATCTTTATCACAAACATGTCAATTTTTCTCATCTTATTATCATCATTAAAAATTTAAGAAAGGAAATAACTTATTTTATAGTAAAATATTTTTCTTGATACATCTAAACAGTGAAAAATAACTTATTTTTCAAGCAAATGTCTTCCATTTTTCTACAACACAAACGAACCCTAAGTTCTGAATATTCCTTTATGGTTTCAGTGTTTCAATTTTTGAAGAGTTTGCAAGCATGCTCTTCCTCTATATCGATCTTCTCTATGCAACTTGGTTTGTTTGTCCTGTTTTTTTTTTTTTTTCCTTTTTGAAGGATTTTTATTTTGGTCTTGAAAGGTTTGAAAATATTGGATGAATTTGGATCGTTACTGTGGAATTTTGTTCAAAAGCTAACAAGGCATGGAAGAATTGATGGTAGTTTAGTTTTTCCTATTATTATTATTATTATTATTATTATTATTATTCAAACTCTTTTATTAACAATCTTCTTATTTTTAATAATGACAAGACATGACTTGTGTGAAAATTCTGAATCCTCATGGACAGAACCCCAAGAAAACTAACGGTTGGACTAAATCAAATCAAACAATTTGCTTATAGGCTAGGACACTCTGACCAATAATTGGGTGTTCCCCTCCCCTCCTCTTTGCAAGATTGTCTCTGTTTCTTTCTAGTCCAAACCTTCAAGTGCCTCTAGGTGTACGTGTTGTGTCCCTTGATTATTTGTTTCAAATTTAGTTACAATTTGAGATTTTGATTTGAACTTTGAAACTCAATAATACTTGATGAAATCTATGCTGTCCAGGTATATCCAATAGTTGGGGATAGATACAAGTGCAAAGATTGTGTTGAGGAAATAGGTTTTGATCTTTGTGGAGACTGCTACAATACTTGCTCCAAGCGACCTGGACGGTTCAATCAGCAGCATACCTCGGAACACAAGTTTGAGCTTGTAAAGCCAAAAAGTATTCATAATATAATGTTGAGGTTGGTGGCTGGACAGTTGGATAGTGCTTCTGCTTTTGCCAACCACGATGATGCTTCAGGAATTTCTGAAAATGAATCCCCTGCTCCCATTTTGTCTGGCGATGCTCAAGACAGTAGCAGGAACAGTTTGGCTAGTGCTGTGACCCACCCTGATAGTGCAGAGGATGAAAACGAGACCCAAACAACCAGGTAAAATGTTTTACCTTGAGCATATGTTGCTTGATTTGGTGGGATTATCTATGTATTAGTTGCCTCAGATCAAACCCCCTCAAAAGCGAGAGAAAATAAAAGAAAGGAGAGGAAAAAAGCTCCCATTGCTCGGTGCAATGCATTTCTAGTCTATTTCCTTGCGAATCACAAAGATCTGATGAGTTTTGTTCTCACTGCTCTTGTGATAATTCACTTTATATCATATCAGAACCATCTCCCAATTTTAACTGCCATTGGCGGTTGTATATCATGTATCATGGTGTAAAAATCTTCTGCTTGTGCAAGAGTTATGAATCAGCAGTGCTCGCATCTATTTGCTTTCCTTGATAAACACACTGTATATTGCTGCTCTTTTGTATAATAAATTTATATAAGCAGTGCTGTCTGTTGTTTTTGTGAATGGAAAATGAGAATCAGCAGATATTATTGATTTCCTGCTGATTTTGTAAAATATCCACGAGTAATTAAGATTTGATTCATTAGAGCAGAAGGTTGTGAAATTCATTCAAAGTTAGTAGGAAAACATTACCGAGATTAAGACAAGAGAGGAGGCAACATAAGCCGATCGAGGACTGCCAGGACAGAACAGAACAGGATAGTTGTCTAATTGATAGCATCCCATGTACGTTTAAATTAAGGGGATATATAATAATTCAGATAAAATAAAAGGGTGGTCCAAACGAAGGGAACCATCAGCCACGAAATCGTTAACATAATAAGATTGTAACTTTCCATTACTGGGCTATCTTTTCACTATAAAAAAGCATGTTTGAATCATCATCGCTAGACACAAGAAAATCATAGTTCTGTACAAACCTGGGAGAGTGCCAGCTCTGATAGACTTTGGTTAAAATGGCTTTCAAGCTCTCAATTTCTCTTGCTCTTCTTGCAATTCTTGTACTGGTAGTGGGTTCCGAAGCTGGTGGAATAGCGGTTTACTGGGGTCAGAACGGCAATGAGGGCACCTTGGCGGAGACTTGTGCCACCGGAAACTACGACTATGTAATCCTAGCGTTCCTCTCAACTTTTGGAAATGGTCAGACTCCAATGATTAATCTCGCCGGTCATTGCGATCCATACAGCAATGGCTGCACAAAATTAAGCCCTGACATAGAATCATGTCAAGCCAAAGGCATCAAGGTGATGCTCTCTATTGGAGGAGGAGCTGGGAGCTACTACCTCACCTCAAAGGAGGATGCAAAGCAAGTGGCGACCTATCTTTGGAATAACTTCTTGGGAGGAAATTCTTCATCTCGCCCACTCGGCCCAGCTGTTCTTGATGGAATTGACTTCGATATTGAAGGAGGGACAAACCAGCACTGGGATGATCTTGCCAGGTTCCTTTCAGCTTATAGCAAGCAAGGTAAAAAGGTGCACCTAACTGCAGCTCCTCAGTGCCCATTTCCTGATGCTTGGGTAGGAAATGCACTGAAGACAGGTCTCTTTGACTACGTCTGGGTTCAATTCTACAACAATCCTCCTTGCCAATTCTCCGGGGATATTGCCAATCTTGAAGATGCATGGAAGCAATGGATTTCAAGAATCCCAGCTCAAAAAATCTTCCTGGGATTGCCTGCTGCTCCTGATGCAGCTGGAAGTGGCTTCGTTCCTGTAGCTGACCTTACTTCAAAAGTGCTTCCAGCAATCAAGGGCTCTGCAAAATATGGTGGTGTTATGCTGTGGTCCAAGTACTATGATGATCAAACTGGCTATAGTAAATCAATCAAGAGCCGCGTCTGAAAAAACAAAAGTTGATCTCTTCACATATATGTCTAATACCAGTTATATATCTGCATAAATTGCCTCTCATGTAGAGGCAGATTCTATGTTCTTGTTACATGTTGTCGACTCGTATTTTGTCTGATCTCTTTTTCCTTTTTCAGATTTTATTTTATCTCTCTTTTAGGCTTTGTTCGTCTAAGCGGTGGCGTTTGTGTTTTTTGAAAACACACCAATACATGTGTTTGGTTACCACATATTACAACAATTTAAAACATGAGTCCCACCAATAAAATGAGACAGGACCGTGATTTTAGAGAAGCAGTATTTTATTATTTTTTTGCAAGTTCAACCACATGTTGAACTTGCTAGAGATAATAGAGATAGGAAATTACCAGCTTATCCTCTTCTCTGTTATTGCTCTTCTTGTCCATTCTTTTTGCATTTATTTTTTTTCATTGCGCACAACAACAATTCAGGAAACAATTACTGCTACACAACCAACAACAATTAAAGTGATGGCTGCGTCTTTTTTTTTACATTCGGTTGTCATTAATTTTGCCTTGACAATAGAAAAACAAAAACAGCAGCAACCCATTTTGCTGCAATCAACAACCCCTAAACATGGACATTGGACGTGCTTCATTCAATTATAAATTATTGTTCTAATATGTTTAGGTTATTTTGCTCAATTTTAATGGTTGTAAGATTACTTTTTATGTAATTGTTCATTAATATTATGAATGAAGTCCTTTTAAGTAATTATACCATAACATCAAATTGAGCCATAATTTTTAACTAAACACAATAAATTATTTTTTGTTCAACCACAGTTTTAACCAAACACATATTTTTTCAAACCAACCACAACTAAAAGTATTTTTTATAAAATTATTTTTTTCAAATCACAACCACAACAGTCACCGCAATACCAAACACACACTTAAGAAATGGAAACTCAACAAGCAAAGCAAACCAATCAGAACATATATCAGTGATGGCACCATCACCCAGCTATCTCATTCAAGAGAGAACAATTGCAGCTCCTAAGGCCTCTACAAGGGTCATTAAAAATAGTTCCTGCCTACTTTTATCACCCACTTCACGCCCAACATAGAATTCCAAGTTAATTTTTAATATAAAAAATAAATATGTTAATGTTATAGATGCATTTTAAAAGATTATAATTTTTTTTAATTCATAAACAAAAATATTTTATTTATGTTGCGAGCATGATTTCAATTCAATTTCTAATGTGAAAAAAATAATTATGCTACGAATATATGAATTGCTAAATAAAAAAAGGAGTTGTTAACAAGAAGAAATTTAATTTTCATAGTAGAAATTAAAAATAGTTGCACTTGTAATTATTATTCTTTTTATTTTCAATAATCTTATTTATTTTTATCTTAGCGGCTAAATGTTATTGCTGATAAAAAATAATTTCTATTTTTATAAAAAAAAAAACTCCATAGAAAATGTAAAATATATAAAAAAAAAAATTCAATACAAATCATACTATACTATAGAAGTATCACACAACTAAACAAAATGTAAAAAGATCAACATTTAAATAGAAATAATTAATGAAAAAAGTTAATGAGCCAACCCCACATACCCGGCCTTAGTGAAAAACCTAGGCGCGCCCAGGCCTAAAAGCCCATGCCCGCGTCTTGGTCACCAGAATTAAAGTTTGTTTTATGGACCCAAAAATCTAAAATTCCGCTCACTTTTACTCAAAAACACTTTTCAAACATGTTATAAACCTCAAAAAATCACTTAACAATCTCAAAACACCTTAAAATCACTCTAAAAAATAAAAATCAACTCCATCAAAATAACTCAAATGGATCGATCTATTTTTTCCACCATGTTTAGAAATGAAATCATCTCCATTTATCTCCTTTCAAAAAAATAAATTCATTAACACAAAAATCCTTCATTTGTTGGCTGGAATTTAGCCAACCAATAACTTGTTTTTCGTTCATTGTTTTTCAATAAATTTCTCTGTTTTTCCTCAATTTTATGAACTAAAATATGAACTAAATAAACTTTTGAGTCAAAACTTTGAGTCTAGCTGTATATTTTCTCTATGTTTTAAATTATATAATTATATAACAAAAGAATTAAATAGAAAATTCAGAAGGAAAAAATTTTAAAAAGAGTTGTGAAAGGCAGTGTTGATAAGGGACAATTTAATATTTTTATTTTTTACATGTACAGTATAACAGAATTATATTAATTTTACAAGCAAAATTTAAGATATTTTAGTAAATAAAACTTTCACATCCAAGAAAGAATTTTCATGCATTTACGTTGGAGATAGAGCTTAGAATATTCATAAATAGAACTAATTAAATCCATCCACTTAATATATTGGTTGCTCTTTAGCAATTTTTGTTCTTGAAAGGCTTTGGTTGTTTGAGAGGACATTAAGATATACGGTTTAAAATATTTTTTTGTTTAAAAGTATTTTAAAAAAATATTTTTAATATTAATATGTTAAAATGATTTACAGATATATAAACAAAAATAATATATTTTAAGATAAATATAATTTCCAAACACAAATGAGCGGCAGATTTGTTGGGAGTAGAGAGCAAAGAGCAGAGTCATAATTGGTAAAGTTTTTCACACGTTGGCCATATGTACGGCTCTTCATGGTCCTCGGGAAATTAACTCCCAGGTTTAAGAAAAAATATTTTTTATATATATAAAAAAATCACTTGCCAATAAATTCTTTTTTTCGACTACAACAACGTAGAAAATATTTTATAAAATAATAGAGTTGTTGTCCTCGAGAGCGTAATTTGTATACTTTTTTAAGGTCATTTTCTAATAATGTAACATTAAAATCAACAAATAATTCAACAAATTGTACTGTTTTTTATGACGTAACCTATTGAAAATATAAAAAACAAATTCACAAATATTAAATGGGCTGTGATAAATAGTGTTTGGAATTAAAGGAGCAGTGATTTTTTAAAAATATTTTAAAATAATAATTTTTTATTTTTTTAAATTTATTTTTAATATTAGCATATAAAACTATCTAAAATTATAAAAAAAACATTTTTAAACATAAAAACAATTATAATATACTAAAAATTTTCTTGATGGGTGATTCTTTTTTTAAAAAAAAAAAAACTAAAAACAAGGGGAGCTGGCAGTGAGATTTGTGTAACTGTAAACTACTACTATGGTACTGTGCTGCTATGTATTTATTGTGCCCTAGGGTTAGGGTTAGGGTTTTCTTGAGATTCCCTTGAGAGTTTGAAAAGTTTGGAAAAATGACAACGATGGGAATCCAATGTTAATTGCCTACAGCTTCATGGGGTGCTGTGCTCTGTGCACCACTTGCATTTCGTCTTCAGTGGAGCTTTCAGCCCACAGTCGTAGGATTTTCCCCTCTTCTCTTCTTTCCCTGCCTCACTGCAGTTTTTTTTTTTTTTTAACCGTGAATATCCAAACCAGTTTATCCATATTTTTATTAATTTTTTAAAATTTTAAAATTAATAATTAAGTAAAGTGGCTCTAAAGTTTATAGCACTCGAACTGGAAAGCAAACTCTGGAACTCCATGTACTTTTCATCGAGGGTGATTATGATTGATTTTTTTATTATTTTAATGTGTTGATATTAAAAATTATTTTTAAAAAATATATTATTTTTATGTATTTCTGAATGAAAAATACTTTAAAAAATAACTACAATCACACTGTCATGTTTAAGTAGATAAATTAAAACATAATCCTCTTTGTCTTAGCCTTTTAATCTATTTTTTATGTTTTATGCTTTTAAACTTTTTTTTTAACTAAAATTTAGGCTGGAAAGCTAAGATGAATGGGCACAGTTAACATGGATTAGTTTCATCTATAAGTTGGTAAACAATTAAATAACATGTTAATTTTTAGTTATTCATAATAATTTTTTTATAATAATCCAAATCCAAGCAATGTTAAATATTATGAAAATATGTTAGAAAAAACTCTAAAAACACACAAATTATTGAATAATGTATTAAATTATGGATTTGTGGGAGGTTGAATGAAAAATTATGGATTATGTATTAAATTTTAAAATGGGAAGCATGATTATAAAATTCAAACCCGGGTTAACTGGAATAAAAAATTAATTCAAATTAACTTAATTTTTTAAAAAAAAATCAAAACATCGTTTGTTTTTTCTAAAAAAAAATTCATTAATATCACAGTAGAGCTCATCGGACGGTGAACATGTGTCTGGCTACATCTCTGCCGCGTGGAAATTAAAATACGAAAAGGAGAGTTTTGGCGGGAAGAAAAGATTCCTTCTGGATACATTTTTTTTTTTGGAAAAAAAAAGAAGAAGAAGAAAGAGAAATGTTTTAATTATTTTCTCACTCCAAATAGTCAAAAGTTGCTCAACAAACTGTGGTACTACGATGATTAAAAAAAATTAAAAAGAACATAGTTTATCCTACCTGATCTAGTGGGCTAGCTAGCCCATCGATTCGTGGAGTTGTATTAAAATTTCTTTTGAGTAAAAAAAAATATTTAGATATTAATAAAGTGTTTTTTCTTAAAAAAAATGATTTTATCTATGAATTGAGTGATATTTCAATCGATATAAAAACATTTAATTTATCTTGATTAATTTGATTTGACCTATGATATTTGTAGGGATAATTTAAAAAAAAAATAAAAAGACTCGATCCCAAATTATAACGATATTGAAAAATAAAATTAATAAAAAATAATATTTAATCAAACAATATAATGAACTTAAGTTAGTCAAGCAAACATGTGATGAAAGTTATACATGTCACTAAATTTAATCAAACAATTTTTTTATCTCAAGTATTATTTTTCATTTAGTTACACGACTATATAGTGCATGATTTTTTGTGTGTGAAACGATACATTATTTTACAAGTTAAAAAACCTTGATAGACACATGGGCCAGGATAGCAAAGGCAAGTTATTGATAACAACAAGAAAATTTGCATTCTTTTAGGTTCAAGTCAAATTAAAAAAAATAGATAATTGATAACAAAATGTAAAATTTTATTTTTTTCTTTAAATTGAGAGAGAGAGAAAGATCATTAAACAAAAACAAATAAATAATAAATAATACCATGAATGTTGTGTCGTGGATCAACCTGTTAAACTGATATCCGAATAATAGATTCAATTGGGTTCGGTAATTTATTTTATCAATTCTTTTTAATGCAAGTATAAAATAGATGGAATGAAACCTCGCCGTGTGGGCTTGGGCATTATATATATATAAAAACAGCACGACCAATGCACTATGGTTTATCTTTTTTTTTCTAATTTCTTAAATGGGTGGACCCTTTTTTTTAAAAAAAAAAAACAACAAACAATGCATCACTTATTTTCCACAATTTACTAGACAATTGGGGGTTTACTTTTTTTTTAATTTAAAACTTATTATTGTCCTAAAATATCTAGAAAACATTGCGATAAACCTATCCATGACCACCAAAAACTCAATAAACATCTTAAAAAATCAAAATCAATCCAAAGCCAAAATGATTCCCGCAATTAGATAAGGAGAAGAAAAAAAACAACTAGGTCAAACAATCTTTATGAAATGGAACTCATTGACACCAAAATGACACCCAGGCTATTGCATTGGCCCGTGTTACGCGGAAAAAATGACCAAGTGAAAAAAAATCTAGGTATTTATAATATATCTTTTAAAAAAATAAAAATATCTTATTCATAATTTTAAATCAGTTGCATATTAGATGATATTTTTATCTAACATTAAGAAGAAAACGCATTAAATCAATGTAGGTCGTTCTAGGTTTACATGTAAAGGTTGCGGGTATAGTCTTAAGAAAAAACAATATGGGAACCTAAATCTCGAATTAATTTAATGTTAAATGATAAAATTAACAAAAAAACCATTTAAAAAAAAAACAAGTGAACTTGAGTCAGGCATCCAAACTCTTGATGCAAGTCATGCACAACATCAGATTCAATAATTTTTTTATTCCATGGATTATTTTTCATTTAATAGATTAAAATGACAATAAAGTGAATGTGATATTTTCTAATGAATTTTTTTTTTTTAAGAAAAAAAACATAACTGACACGTAAGACTAGGACAATAAAAGCAAATCGCTGAGAAGAAATAGTGAAACAATATTTTTTTTTAATTTCAAGTTGATTATAAAAACAGATCATCAATAATAAAAGGCGGGATTGTATTTTTTAAAATTTAGGTACTACAAGTGTGTTAAAAAAAATAGACTAGATATTATAACTTAACTTGTCAAACTTGTGACCCGGTCATGAAATTAACCAGGTATTTTTTATCATGTCTAAAAAAAAGGGCAAAAAACATCAAAAAAACATCATAAAACATCTACAGATCAATTTAGCAGTCCAACGAACCTAGAAATGGCTTAAATCACAAAATCAAATCAAATATTTTTTTTCTCTCGACTTAAATATGTTTTTAAGCAAAATCAAGGCTTAAAACAATCGTTATAAGATCCTCCTCACCGAATATAACTCATTGACACTAGTTTCAACCATTTTTATGGTTGAAACAATAATTTTTTCTTTCCAAGCTAGAATATAACGAGTTTCTCTCTTCACTGGTAGAAAATGAATGAAAAAAGAGGAAGATAAACTTTGATACCATAATTGAATTTTGAAAAACTAAAGGGAACGGTCACCTATAAAACTGGAAAAAAATACGGGGGGATAAAGTAAATTTTTATATGAAATTCAAAGTCATTATCTATGTTGTCATTCATTTTCATTTTTTGTCATTTAACTTTCAATCCAACCCTTCAAAAAAAAAATGCAACTGGGTGCAAATTTAGGTTTAAAAAGGCTCAACTACGTAAAAAAAAAGTTTGAAAATCAAATTAAAAAATTTGTAAAAATTAACTATTTTAATTCTCAATAATTTGTAAGAGGGTGCACAATGAAAATAGTTATAATAAAAACCCCACATGTTTTAGCTTCATACTTGGTATAGTGATACATGGTAATTCAAAACTAAGTCGAAGTTAGATTTTACTTTAAACAAGATCTGTTTTTACGAATACAATCTTATTTGTGGGTTCTATTAAAAAAAACATAGATCAAGTTCACTTGCAATCCATTAATTAACTCATTTAACCTATGATAGAGACCTTGAATTTGGTCAACTCTTGAATTAGATCTCTTAATTATAATTTGGGCAAGTCAATTCACCCAACTCACAACTTAGATTTTAGAAACCGTTTAGTGTCGTGGTAATTTCTACTTTTTGCCCAGCCATAAAAGTAGTGTCTAATATTATTGTAATTGTTTATTTTCAAAGTATTTTTTAATTGAAAATAAATCAATATAACATTCATTTTATTTTTTAAAATTTATAATTGACAGTATCATTTTAAAAACACTAATAAATTAATTTGAAGAAAAAAAAATCAAAATATATGAAAAGCTCAATTGAACCGCAAAGACAAACTATTCAAAAAAAAAAACCATTTGATTAACCAAACAGCTATAACTGTAGTAAACATTGATTTTATAAAAGCTAAAATAATTTTTTTTTCATTCACAATGATTTGCTTTTCATTTATTTTGCCTGGACAAATTTATGTCACAGCAGTTTAAATCAAGCTTATATTTTTCAAAACTCTAATTAAAATATTTTTTAAAACCTACTTTTTAAAATTACAATTACAAAAGCTAGTATAATACTAAACACACACTTAAACGAGATCAATTTCCGGGTTAGGAATTATAACCATCGCAGTGGAACTCATCGGACGGTGAGCGCCTCTGCGGTAACTAGCGGCGCGGAGAAGAAGCGCGAAAAAGAGTTTTGGCGGGAAGAAAAGATTCCCATAGAAATGTGGCAGTACGACTGCTGTTCTTGGAATTAATTGAGGTTGTGATGATGATGCAATTGGCATCGACAACCGTGCATCAAATTATTATTATTATTATAATTATTATTAAAAATCTGTACTAAAAAGCCTTAAAATCGGGGGAAAAAAGGGGCTGGGGGAGCATAGGAAGCTCCAACCGTGACGTTGTTTCTTCTTCAAAGACTTTTTGAGCATTCCGATAAACTAAGACGAAGATTATTCATTATTCATTGTTATTTATTATTTATTATTTACTCCGCAGACTAAAATACCCTTTGTTATTTTAACGTGTTCCTTGTATTTTATTATAATCTTAAAAGTAATTAATTTTAAAATAATCCTTCTTTATGTTATCTAAAAACGACAAATAAAAACTACATAAAAAATTGATTGATTGATCATGGCTAATGTCTTGGTTAAAAACTAGTTTTGACACGTTTAATCCCTTATTTTTTATAGCTTTTATTTATTTATTTATTTTTGAGATAAAATAGCTAAGTTTTCAAATAAGTATTTTGTAGGTAATTTCTGCTTATTTTTAGAATTAATGATTATATTTATAAGACAAGTTACTTGTGATATATTTATCAGAATTAACATTAAAAAACATGTGGGTGTGTGATTTTTTAGGTGGAAGGCTGGAAGCTTATTTATTTTTAAAAAGATAAAACAAACAATTAATTTCAATATTTTGATTTCATTTACTAGTAGAAAAAGGCATCATGATGCCAAGGTTCTTGAAAATAAGTGAATTAAATCAATTCCCTTTCGCCATTTTCTGTTTATCTTTTTTTTTTCCAAGGCCTTTGTCACCTTTTTTAATACCACACAGCAAAACAAAAATCGTCTTCATGTTATTTGACATCCAAGCCACTTGCTTTAGTGGTAAGTTTGGAGTGTATTTTAATTAATTATATTTTAGATTTGTTTTTAAAAATTATAGAATTTAAAAAAATAATTAAGATACATATAAACTTATTTAAATATTCATATTAATAATAATAATAAAAATTATGTGTTCATTTGCTTGGTTTAAGCTGGAGGCTCCAGGTAATTAACGTTGAGGCAATGAGCGGCTGGCCCGATTCTTGAATTATAGATTAGAAAGGTTAATTTAATTAAAAAAAAAATTTAAATTTTTTTTTTAAAAATTAAATTATATTTTAATCAACTATCAATTATATCAAATCATGTTGGTTTTGAATTGAATTTTCTTTAACACACAGTTAGATTTCAAATCAACCTACTTGGTCAAGTCTAATAAGTGTGAATCCAGCCACTTAAAAATTAATATATATATATATATATA
Organism: Populus x sibirica; assembly: GCA_019202695.1. Lineage (NCBI taxonomy): Eukaryota > Viridiplantae > Streptophyta > Magnoliopsida > Malpighiales > Salicaceae > Populus > Populus x sibirica. Next base: position 571,925 of record JAGMVL010000092.1, read on the forward strand.
TATATATATATATATATATATATATATATATATATATATATATGCTAGTAGAAATATTTGGTTGTTGACGTTTCTATTTCCCTTTTTAAGTTCATCTCTTAGGGCAAGGCATGTAAGCTTATTAAATAAATAAATAAGAAAAATTTTCACCAATATATATAACTTGGAAAGGATCACAAGCAAGCTATAAAATATCATTTACATATAAATAAATAAGGTTAAGTTTTTTTTTTCTAAAAAGAAAATTTAAAATTTTCTACCTTTTTGACTAAATAAATATTACTGGATAAACAAGGTCTAATCGGGTGAATATTTTTACCCGATCTAATGGAGTGATTTGTATGTTCTAAGTTTTTTTACCCATCATCCATTAATTGTTTTACCTAAAATGCTAAATAAAGTGATCATAATCTGGTCAAAGTCAGGTCCAGTAAAAGCTTTGATTAATAAAAAATAGATAAAAATAAAATAAATTATATTTTTATACCCAAACTCCTATATATTTATGGAATTTGGAAATAATTTTTTTTTCTATCATTTATAAAAAAATCATTTAGTAAAACTCATTAACATGGTTACTAAACTTGGACTACCCCCATAATTCTCAAGGATTTAATTAATTTAATCAAACCTAACAAAAATAAATTGAGTAAATCTAATTTTTTTTTTACCATAGAACAACATTATTTCGGACCAAACATTGAATACGGGTTGACCACTAACATGTAAATTGATCTAACAACTTAATAACCGGGTTGATTCAACAACTATTAACATAAATAATAAAGGGCGTAGGCTAAACACAATAGAGAACATTGACACAAAAAAAAAAAACTATTAGTCATGACAGTTAAATTATGATTTTATCATTCAAGGAAATTTTGGAGTGTTTTGGTTTCGAGAAGGATAATTTAGTCTTTTTCGAATGGTTAATTGGTAGTTAAAAAATTATAATGGGTTATTTTTCATATTTCCCACTTTTCAAGCACAATTAAATTATTGATTTATATCGATATTTAAAAATAATATAACTGTTAATCAAATATATTTTTTTCTTAGTTTTTTACATAACATTAAAATGATTTTTTTGCCCTTGAGCTCGGAAAAAATCAAGTCAAGTGTTAAGGGGCGACCTTGTCTTCTCGCATGATTTTTTTTTGTTAATTTCATAATCATAAAGGGTATCATGAACTTCTTGCGTTTAATAATTAATTTTTTGGACAACGCTCATGCTTTTTGAAAAGCAACATATTTTTTTCTTCGATTCGGTCTTTATTTTTTTTATTTATAATTTTTTCCCTTGGCCCTATTGTTAAAGTTTTACTGGTTTTTAATTTTATCATTTAATCAAATTTTATGGTGTATTATTTTTTTCAATTTGACCCTGACTCTTTTTATTTATTTTTCCTTTTAAAGTATTTGTTTCTTTCCAACTTGTCCCTTTAATTGATTTTTTCTGTTGTTGCCCTCTAATTTACTTTTTTACGTTAGTTTTTACCGTCATTTTTTTATTACATTTCTTGTTTTATATCCTTTTGCATGATTGTTTTTTTTCTTCTAATTTTATCTTTCAACGTTTGATTTATTTGGGACCGAGTTTTGTGATTTTTTAATGTATAATGCTTTCAATCTAATAATTCGGGTCCTAAGTTTGAAAACTTAATGTTGTCTATATTTTGTTTTTGCTCATTTTCTTTTTTTAATTTCATTGGTTGACTTGTTTTTCTTTAAATGAATTTGTGGTTATCTTTTATTTTTTTTGACGGTTTATCATAGTTTTATAACTTAGACCACGAGTGTTGCAAATATTTTTTTTGAATAATTTTTTTTATATATAATTTTTTTCCATGTATTTAATTTTTGAATATACTATTCTGATTTATCTATGATTTTTCTTTTGTTTTATATAGATAAAATTTATTTTAAAAAATATAAGATATTTATTTTTTGATAATATTTCCGCAACCTTGCATAATATATTTTTCATCTCTTTTTTTTATTTAATCATTTTCATGTGTATTTATTTTTATTGTCATTTGATTTAATAAAAATTTTGTTTTAATAAATAAATTTGATAAATATTTCATATTAGATGAAATATCTTAATCTACTTTTATCTTTTAATTTTTTTTAATTGTTATTAATAATAATTTATTTATTTATTTATATAAATAATCATTGATTTCCATGACTTTTTTAATTTAAACTTTAAATTTTCAAGAAAAAGTTTTTTTTTTCCAAGAAAAAGCGGCGAAACACGGAAGGATGTGAATTGTGATAGTACATGAAAAAAATAAATGAGATGATGCTGGAAAGGACAAAAGATTATCAAAAACAAATATCACGGGAGGGAGAAGGAAATAAAGCAAGCCGATACTTTCCCCAACCCTACCCCTTCCCCCCTTTTGCATTACAAAAAAGAAACTGATCTCCTCTCCTCTCCTCTCCCCTCTCCCTCTCTGCTTGCCTGTCTCTCAGCTCAGCACAGCACGGGACAGTCTGTCCCATGTCCTCTAAACTTTGTTAAGGAAACAGAGTCATAACTAATTCAAACTCAGAACAATGGGCAAGTACATGAAGAAATCCAAAATCACAAGCGATGTTGTTGCTGTCATGGAAGTAACCTCTGGTGTCCGTACAAGAGCCAAAACCCATGCTTTACAGCTACTCCAGTCTCCTGTTTCTTCTAACCCAGATGCTACTTCCACCTGTTACCTTCAGCTAAGGAGCCGCCGCCTGGAAAAACCAGCGCCACTCTTCAATGCTGAAACCAAAAGGAACCCCACCAAGGAGAAGGACAGTTTCAGCTGTAAAGGGGCTTCTAGGCTGAGAGTGAATTCTTCCAGCACTACTGGTGATTGCGATGAAAAGGGCACTGGAAAGTTGGGTTTCAAATGTGAAACAGAGGATTCTGGAAGTTTAAAAGAGGCTTCTTCTGGAGACAACTGTTTCGATTTCGAAAGGTACTCCTATCAATGCTGTTCTCTTGCTTGGTATGTTGTTTCAGTGTAGCTCTGTTGAATGGTGCTCTCTTTGGTTTTCAAAGAAACAAAACTCTGCCTGATATGTTAGTGTGTGTTTGTTCTTGTAAAAATTCAGGACCACTTGGTTCATCTTCTAGGTTTACGCTTCTTGTTTATAGCTATGTTTCTTTGCTTAAAAATGAAAAAAAAAGAGAAATCTTGATGGGTATTTTGATATTTTCTTGCATCCCTTCTTGGTTTCCCTCTAAAAGGATTTTGCTCAAAGGGGGAGTTAGGAAGTGCTAAAAAAATTTCATGTGCCAAAAGACTCTTTTACTAGCAGTACTATTTCTCTAGCTTGCATAAGAAAGGTCTTTTAAACGTTCTTTTTCCTTGTTTTTATTCAAAACTGACACTTCTGTATGGCAAACATGCATGCCTAACTCCGTGGAAGGATTTTCTATTTTGAAAGCTTTCATTTTTTTCCCCAGTCCCCTCTCTAAATTTATTTCAATATATAATGGACCAGTCTACTTCACTTTCCTTTCACAAGGAACTTGATTGCTGCGGCAACATGCAATAATAAACTGTAGTGAACTCTGAAACATTGGTTGTTAGTGTATTTTCTGATATGGGTGTCTACTTATTGTTTTTTGAAGTGGAAATGTAAATGTAAATTATTTCTTTAGTGGGGGTTTGCTTTTTTAATTTGTTTCCGTGTGTTTTCACCTTCATGTGATGCATTAACATTATTGCTAGTGTGTGATATTGTTTTCACAAAAAGAATAGTGGTGTTTGCGACTTGTGAGGGAGGTCTTCTTTTTAATGTAAAACAGGTTTCCTTTCTGCAAGATGGGTGCCCATCACCGGAGTTATTATTGCTGGAAGTTGCCTTTCTTTGTCTATAGGAAATTGGTTTCCTGCTCTCCATTGATTTCCATGGTTTCCATTAAAAGATGAAGAGGGATATTTATGGTTTATCATCTCAATTTCCCTTAAATATCAGTATCTGTGAATGATCTTTTAATTAATAGCCTAGTGAACTATATCAAGTTCACGAATCTCTACCTTTCTTGGACAATTGCCATTTTTTGGGGCCTTCAAGCGTACAGATCCATGACAACGTGACTTAGTAGAGATCTGGTTTTCCAATGCATGGTTCTTGAAGCAAACAAATTTACTGTCTTTTGTATTTTTAGCTGCCTCGCCAGATAGCTTTCAGAAATTTTGGCATCTGAAACCATAATGATAATAATTTTTTTTTTTGCAATATTGGTAACAATAACTCCTCTAACTCATTTGTGTTAGCATGCAAGGGGATGGTGATATATCCTATTTGTGGGGCCTAGTTACGAGCCGATGCATTTATGCGGGGTACTCTTAGTTAGGGCTATCAGTAGGTGACAAAAAGTTTCAAAGTTTTCCTGTATTGCTGCTATGTTTGTATAATTTTTTACACGACCAATAATAGGGTTTCTGGTACTGCATTTGAGTTTAGTACACTTCAGTTTGCTGTCTTAAAAATGTTTTGACTATTGTTTAGAAGGAATTTTGTGGAACTATTTCTGGGACTTGGATAAGTAGCTTGAGTGATGAAAATCACCCCTCTGAATGAAACACTTCTAATGCCTTGATTTTATTTAAGCAGGTGCACCAGGGAAAGCACACCATGTAGCTTGATAAGGGACTCAGAAACCATAGCAACCCCGGGTTCAACCACAAGACAGAGAAGCTCAACTGCGGGCAGCCAGAGACTTTTGAACACGCAGAGAAATATCCCGACAACATGTGAAATGGATGAGTTTTTTGCTGGTGTAGAACAGCAACAGCAGAGACTATTTATTGAGAAGTATGCTGGCTTTAACTCTTCTATTCAAGAGTATGCTCACAGTTATGCATGTTTGACGTGAACAAGAAAAGAAAAAAGAAAAAAAGTTCGAAGTGCAGATTGTTTCATCTAGATTGTATCTTCAATTAGCTGAGGCAACTGTATCATTGAATTTTGCAGGTACAACTTTGATATCGTGAATGATCTGCCGCTATCTGGGCGCTACGAATGGGTCCGAGTAATCCCTTGAGTGGTATCCTCATCATCTGTGCTTCTGTTCCTCCATCTTGTTTGTCATTTTCACGCAAAGGATTCTGAAAGAAGTGACTTGCATCTTCTTGCTTTATATAATCTCATCATCTATCTCCCTTGCAAGCTCATGCTAAGTGAATGGAAGCCATGGAAGATGTTCAACTCGAAGATCTGTAACACAACAGAGCTGGTGAGTTACAGATTAACATCAGATTGGAATCCTGGAAAAGGCTTGGGACTCATTTGAGAGGAGGATAGGTAGTTTAGGGATTAGTCTCTTAGCTATTGTAACTTTTAGGAGGTAGTGTTTAGTTGCTAGATCATCCTTCTCGTCTACATCCTCTTCAAATTTCACTTGTGTCTATACATGGGGATGAACTATGAATTTCTTAGGGAATAAATGGACTCCACTTTTTCCATGCTTGTCTTTTCTACTGTTTGGTGTCTTGTGCCCTGCACTTCAATTTAGGTTCTGATGGGGATGTCTCGCCTCTCTAAATCTAAAGATAAGATTGTTTGTACCCTACTTGCCTTGGCCGCATACGAGATGTGCTCATGGTGGTGGTGGTGGTGCTGCTGCTGGTCAAAGTTAATTTGGACTGGTTGGTTAAATTGTACAAATACTGACTGGTTCATTGGCCAAACATGGACATTAATATTTCCTCGTAAAAATCTGTACAGAAACACATTTTAGAGGTTTTTTGTAGTGTTTTTTACAAGTTTTTCACCATTTTTTTTTTAAAAAAGGACATGAACAATATATATTTTTCTTTTATATACATGTAAAAAAATTAAAATCAATATTTTTTATAATAATTGTTAGTTTGGATAAAATAAAATCAACATCTTACAATGAGAATATTACTTGTATAAATTATGGTTTTGATTTTTTTTCAAGTAGTTATAATTTCAATGTATTTTTTACTTTTCTGTGAAAAAATTATTTTTATTTTCAATAAACAATCCCATTTTTCAATTTCTCATTAAAAAAAACTGGAAATGAAATAGACCTTTATTATCTCTTGGAGCTAAACACCATTCGGCTTGAAAACCATGTTTTCCACATCATGGGCTGCATAAGATCATCTCCAGTCATCTCCCTTTCATTCTTTTATATATATATATATTTTCAAGAATTTCTATTTTATTATCAGCTTAGAGGTGATGATGGTGATAGTAGTTACCTGGTCCCACTGTGTTTGGACATTTGGGTTTAAAATCAACAGTGATGTTGATGAGGTAGGGTTCATGCCCTCTTGGATTGTTCTGTAGAATCCTACTTCTAACTTCAGGTTCCTCTTGACAGTGGGGTTTTCCCCTTTTCCTGCCAGAATTTTTTTGACCTGTATTATTTGTTTTTGTATTTTAAAAATATTTTAAAATCACAGCCACCACCATCCCCGGAAACCTGTGGCGGGAAACTTATTCAGGCTGTCAAGTGGGCATTTATTGCATGCACATAAATGCAGAGCCCCTGGTGGAGTCGAGCCCTGTCGACATGGGACCATGTACGGATTCTGCAAAGGATACCTCACTGGCTATTGCATGTTCAACATAGATTTGATGATGTCTTCTCACTTTCTTCAAGCATTTGCTCTTCACATTTATTTTTATACAACTACCTGTTGAAGACCAGACCAGACCGGCGGTTGTGGCCTGGAAGCATTAGAATATTTTTAAAATAAAAAAACTTATATTATAATAATTCTATTCGAATTTTTATATTCTAAACTTTTTTATAATAATTTTATTAAAAATATTTTTTTAATATATATAATTAAAATTTTATTTATTTATTTCTAAATCTTTCAAGGTTTAGTAAAATTATTGACAACAATTTTTTGTTGACTTGTTGTTTTATACAAGTGAGTTAAATATAAATATAATATATATTTTTATTTTTTTTATTGTATCCCTAATTTTTTGAATTGTTCAGTACTTTATTTTTAATCACTAGTAAGTTGATGATCATCATTTTTCATATGAAATTCATAACAAAATACATATTAATTCATCAAAACTCATTTCAATTCATATTAATATGCATATAATAGTATCCATACACATATTAATTAACAAATCTATAAATTATCATAAGCTCTAACATTTTTAATAACTAATTATTAAAAAATAAAACTAAAATGAAACAATGAAATAAATAGAAAAAATAAAGAAAAATCATCTAAAATATAAAGCATAAAACATAAAAGGTTACTTAACTAATTAATAGTTTAGGACTTGAAGAAAAATTTTGTAGAGGGAAGAGAGGCGGGAATAATAATTCAAAAAAAGAAGAAGAAGAAAAGCTTGAATTAATTAGTAGTTAATACAAAAAATTAAACTTGTTAAGTTATTATATTAAAATTTTAATACAAAAAATATTTTAAGATAAAAGAATTAAAGGGGTAATTACCCCTTAATCTCCATTGGGGCTCCCCAACTGCCTGCAAGAAGATGCTCTTGCTTCTACAAGAGGAAATGCCTCCCAAGACTGGCCCTTTTTCACATCATTAAGATGCTTTTACTTAGGGCAAAGGTGGTAGTAATGATGCCAATTCAAGATGAACTACAAGTCTTGATTGCTGTGGATTTTTCCTTCTTTTATATATATATATATATATATATATATATATATATATATATATATATATATATATATAAAACTTTAGAAAAGATTATTGCAACTAAGATGTAGCAATTTAAATTGAGATCATTTTGCCAATATCTTGAGATTAGTTTGGCTATGAATATAGTACTTCTTTTAAGAAAAAAACATAGCACATGAAAGTTTTTTTTTTTTTTTAAAAAAAAAATTAGGACAAAATATTGAGATGTGCTTATAAAACCCCTTTAATACGGGTGATTTCTATTAAAAAAAATTAGATATTTTTATCAAATCAAGTATTTCTATGAAGATTTGGTGTTTTCATATATAATTATAATTATTATAAATAATGAGTGTATACTCGTTAATATGTTAAATTTCACTTTCTTGTAAGGCTGTGCCAAAAAATAATGATTATTTTATAAATTCCAATAAAAATAAAATTTAAAATAAAATTATTTTTTTATAAAAATTAGGTTTGAATATACAATTTGATAGAACTTTTTTGAGATCTAAATTTTGCATTATTATGTTTGTTATTGTGTTTCAAAAATATTTTTTAAAAAATTAAAATTTATTTTTTTTAAATTAATATATTTTTGATGTTTTCAAATTATTTTGATGTGCTAATTTAAAAAATATTTTTTAAAAAGTAAAAAAAATATTATTAACATATTTTTTTTTAAAAAAAAACATTTTGAAAAGTAACCACTCATGAATTGTTGGATCAATTCAAGCTATATTTTTTCTAAAAAAATCTCTAAAACCACTGTCTCAGGGATTTTGTTTTTAAAACATCGAACAAATATATGATTAAAAGAAAGAAAGGAGACTAGAAAATAAGAAGCCACCACTTCTCAACCTTTAAACATAATTTCGCCATTATCTGTTCTCCAAAACACCTTAAAATTATCAAAACAACCTCAAAAAACTCACTTGGAACCTTAAAAACATAATGTGCGTAAACAACCAAATCAAATTCAAAAACTCAAATAAATTTTGAGATCCTAATCTTCTTTTTCCCACCATTTCATAGCTTGAAATCACCATGAACAAATTTCCCTCGTCAAGATGAGAATATTGAAGCCAAGATTTGCAGTTATCATGACCAAAATATGGCTTGCCAGCACATGCTCTCTCTTACATTGGTTCCTGTCTCTGCATTCAAAGGATGAACTGTGATGTAAATAAAGTTAGGAACCAAAAAAACCGCAAAAATTAGGATTGAAGTGCAAAATTGATCAAAACTTGTGATAATAAAATTACAGCAATGACACCAAGCAGTAAGTATAAATAATAGGATTAAAGGAGTAGTAAAAACCATACAGTAAAGGCTTGATTAACAATTGATTCCCGTTTTATAAAAGCCAATTGTAAACTGCCAGATTCTCCGCCTCCCCACTTGACAAGGTGTTGTTTTTTCATAGCTATTGGACTTTCCAAGATGGGATGAGGATTTGTCCCAAGAGACATTATTTTGTCGCTATCCCTTCTATCCTGGGAACCTAACCAAACGCAACCTTACAAATTGTATGTTTTGTAATGCTTCCCTCAACATCTAATAATCTTTCACTAGATCCCCTCCACTCATTATCAATTGTTATGGTTTTGAAAAAAAATAAAATAAAAAAAGATAAAATTATAATGCTTCTCTCAACATCAGATAATCTTCACTAGATCCCTTTGTTGAAGATTCTAAAGTAATTAAAGCTGATTTGAAGCTGATTTGTAGGGAGTAAAAACAGAAAGTCAGATATTCTTTTCTATAAATCAGAACCTAGCAATAATACCTATCTATGTGTAGTTAATAGCTGTCCTAATACAGATATGTAGATGCTGTATATATTCAAGAATTCATTATGAAATAAAGTGAGAAGTCAGAATTTCACAACTCTCCATATGGTATCAGAGCCTAAATCAAGCCTATATTTTTTTTAGCCTATCTCTCTCTATATCAGAGTCTAAATCTGAGATTCCTCCTCTCCCATTCCCATCTGTCCTGACAATTATAGTCACTTGCTCTAGCAGCACTGCCAAGATCCGAAAAAAACATGTCTCGAAAACACTACAAAAGAAACCCAAATATCAGGGGAATTCCAGAGTTTACAGTCATCCTATAGACTGAATGGAAGAAACTATCTAAAGTGGTCACAGATAATAAAAACCTTTCTCAAAGGAAAGGGAAAGATTAATCATTTGATGGACAATTCTCCTAGTCTAGAAGACCCAAAGTTTACACTCTGGGATGAAAAAGACTCCATGATTATGTCATGGCTATGGAACTCTATTATGCCAGAAGTTTGTGGGCCTTATATGTTTCTGGTTACAGCAAAAGACATATGGAATGCAGTGAGACAAACCTACTCTAAAGTGAAGGATGCTGCGTTAATCTATGAGATTAAGACGAAGCTTTCAATGACCAAACAAGGTAATATGATGGTTATTGAATATTACAATACTATGAAAAGTTTCTAGTTGGAATTGGACTATTATCAGGATTTTAAGATGCAGTGTAGTGATGATGCTGTGATTTTAAAGAATTATGTAGAATGAGAAAGGATCTTGGAATTTCTTGCAGGACTCAACATAGAATTTGATCAAATGCGAGTCCAAATACTTGGAAAGGAATCTTTGCCCTCACTCAATGAGGTATTTTCAGTAATAAAGGTTGAAGAAGGAAGGAGAACTGTGATGCTTGAGGTCCCAAATACTGAAGGTTCTGCTATGATGATAACTTATAGCAGAAACCTAAGTGATGCTAGCAGAAACCGAAATGATGCCATGAATGGTGCAGAAGTGGTGAAGACTGAAGGGAGAAAATTCTTTAAGGATGATCAGTTTTGTAACTATTGCAAGAAAACAGGTCATACAAAGGAGACCTCTTTGGAAACTCCATGGGAAACCACCAAGGATGGGGCGTAATGGAGGATACAAATGGAACCATTCAAGAGAACATGCACACTTAACAAATTCAGAAGAGGCAGCACATGAGTCCAGCACCCTAAAGGTGAGAGGATTCAACAAAGAGGAGATTGAACGCTTAAGAACCTTACTCAACACAATGGAGAAACCATCTGGATCATGCTCTCTTGCTCAAAATGGTAAAATTCCAATTTCTCATGTCTTTAGTGCCTCAAACAAGAACCATTCCAGCATCTGGGTCATTGACTCAGGTGCAACATGACCATATGACTTATTCTGCGAGGTGCCTTCACATCATATCAACCCCGTCCTAGAAGTAAGAAAATCACAAGTGGGCGATGGATCTCTAACTAAAGTTGCGGGCCGGGAACAATCCCTCTTAATCCTGTATTTACTCTTAAAAGAGTATTACATGTTCCTAATCTTACTGCAAATCTGTTGTCTATCCGAAAACTAATTAAAGACATAAATTGTAGTGTAACTTTCTTCCTTGATCACTGCATATTTCAGGACCTAGCTACGAGGAGGACGATTGGGCAAGCTAGAGTCAAGGATGGGTTGTACATGCTTGGAGTGCAAGGCAGCAGCAGTAACTCCCCTTCTCTATCATTCATTTCAGTTAATTCTAATAAAACCGATGTCCTGGAATCATCATCGTCGTTTAGGACATCTATCATTTAAGACTCTTAGGAACATGTTTCCATCTTTATTTAAAAATCTTGATGTTGAACAATTTCATTGTGAAATATGTGAATTTGCAAAGCACCATAGAGTGCCTTTTCCTATAAGTGATTCAAGATCTCGTGTCTCCATTTACTATAATTCACTCGGATATATGAGGTCCATATAACATTCCTAATATTTCGGGAGCAAAAGGTTTTGTAACATTTATTGATGATTGCACCGAATGACTTGGGTTTACCTTCTTAAAAGAAAATCTGATGAGAGTCATATCCTTCCAAACTTTACAAATATGATAAGGAATCAATTTGGGGTTAGCATTAAGGGTTTTAGAACTGATAATGCTAGGGACTACTTTAATCAGATTTTATCACCATACTTTGAAAAAGAAGGGATTATTCATCAATCATCTTGTGTTAATACTCCCCAACAAAATGGGTTGGCAGAAAGAAAAAATATGCATCTCCTTGAGACTACTCGAGCTCTACTTTTCCAAAATCAAGTTCCAAAAAATTATTGGGGAGAAGCAGTTTTAACCTCTACGTATTTGATAAATCGAATACTTTCAAGAGTTATTGGTTTCAAAAGTCCTTTAAACTATTTGTCGGAATTCTTTTCAAAGAATAATTTTTATTCTAAAATTCCCCCAAGGATCTTTGGGTGTGTCACCTATGTTCACATTCATAAACATCAATGAGACAAACTTGATGCTAGAGCTCTTAAGTGTGTTTTCATAGGATATTCCATCACACAAAAAGGTTACAAATGTTATCATCCATCTTCAAAGAGATTTCTTGTGTCAAAGGATGTAAGTTTTAATGAAAATCGGTCTTTCTTCAACAAATCTTCTCTTCGGGGGAGGAAAACAACACAGAAGATAAGACTAACAATAACTTTGACATTTTTTCATTCCAAATCCCATCTAGGCAGCAATCATCTTCCATTTCACCATCCTGTGAGTCTCCAAATATTACTCATAGGAGAAACTACTCGCCGGCGGACCTCTTAAGGTATATACCTCTTCAGGTATATAGAAGAAGGATACAGCCTGGTTTGACTCTCTTGCAAGCCCAAGAATCCGAACCAGAGCAAGGTAATGAACTTTCTCATTAATCTCTACCTATTCCTGATCTTGATCAGCCAATTGCTATTAGAAAAGGAAGAAGAGAATGCACTAAGAATCCCTTATATCCTATAGCTAATTTTATGTCATTTCAAAAGTTCTCACCATCACACAAAGCCTTTCTCTAAAAAATAAACACCATATCTATCCCAAAAACCTTACATGAGGCTCTAAGAAATGAGAATTGGAAAACTGCCATGAGAGAAGAGATGAATGCACTAGAGAGGAATCAAACATGGAAAATAGTTGAGTTACCAAAAGAGAAGAAAACAAGTAGGGTGTAAGTGGGTTTATGCCCCCGAAATATAAAGCGATGGCGGCCTAGAAAGGTATAAAGCCAGGCTAGTTGCAAAAGGATTTACACAAACATTTGGGATAGACTATCAAGAGATATTTGCTCCAGTTGTTAAGATGAACACCATTCGAATTCTGTTTTCTTTATCTGCTAATCTTGGGTGGTGTATGCAGCAATATGATGTTAAGAATGCCTTCTTACATGGAGAGTTGGAAGAAGAAGTTTATATGGATCCACCACCAGGATTCAGTCACTCCCTTCTTCCCAACCAGGTTTGTAGACTAAAGAAGACATTCTATGGATCAAGTGCAGAAGCAGAATTCAGATCAATGGCCTTTGGAATTTGTGAGTTACTATGGATGAAGATTATCCTAGAAGATTTAAGAATCAAGTGGGATGAACCAATGAAGTTGTACTGTGACAATAAGTACGCCATTGCAATAGCACACAATCCAAGTACAACATGATAGAACTAAACATGTGGAGGTAGACAAACATTTTATCAAAGAAAAGTTAGAGAGTGGATTGATATGCACTCCTTATGTGCCTACCGGGGAACAACTTGCTGATATACTTACTAAAGGTGTTCAGAATCCCGTGTTCAAAAACACCTTGGACAAGCTGGGAATGAAAGATCTCTTCCATCCAGCTTGAGGGGGAGCGTTGAAGATTACGAAGTAATTAAGGCTGATTTGAAACCGATTTGTAGGGAGTAAAAACAGAAAGTCAGATATCCTTTCCTATAAATCAGAACCTAGCAATAATACCTATTTATGTGAAGTTAATAGCTGTCCTAATATAGATATGTAGATGTTGTATATATTCAAGAATTCATTATGAAATAAAGTGAGAAGTCAGAATTTCACAACTCTCCATACCCTTCCATTAACTATCAATTGCTTTAAATAAATGGGAAAGCCACTATTGAATACCAGTTTGACTACCAAAACAAAACCAACTCAAATATCATCCTCAGCAACAAGCAACTTCAACCATATTTCAGAAGAAAAAAGCATCGACTACTTTCTAACTAAATTAGACAAGTACCTGCTTCAGTTGTTCTTCCACCTCAGAGAGTAAGTAAATGGTGATCTCATGAAGTTGGAGGAGCTAAATTTGCTGATTGCTTTGTTTCTGCCATTTCAACTTCAAATCCAATCGTATCTGAAGATTCTTCATTCTCTATTGCCATCATTTTAAGCTTAGCCAGTCGTATGGCATGCAGCTCGTATCTGATAACATTATACCAGAAGTCAAATTTTGTGAGTGTGTGTGTGTGTGTGGGGGGGGGGGGGGGGCAATGGAAGCCATATTTGTAATCACAAAAGTTTGTTAATCATGTTAATTCTTTGATTGCAACAATGGTAAACGTGTTGGTGAAATATGCAGATCTAAATATCTTGTTAGGAAAACGAAAAGGATGGAAATGGATCAACTACTAGCTTATAGGCCATAACGTAAATATATATATATATATATATATATATATATATTATAGCCTACTCTGACCTTTTGTATCAACCCACTCAGTTAAACCTATATCCCAAATGCCATTCATGTGCAGATAAAACCTATTAATTCATGGAAAAATTTAAGCACTGCAATTTATAATTTCTATCTTTTAATTCTTCTCTGAATTCTGATCATCTACAACAGAAGTATGTTGTGTTATACTATTGCAAATTAATAAACATATAAGCCTGATTCAAAAACTTCATTAATTTGATTCTCTTGTAATTATGCATCTTCTTCTTTCTAATAAAATCTTTTTTTTTAATAAAAAAACATAGTAGTGACCTATCCTTAACTTACTGCTAATATTGTTGTGCTTTTATTTTCACCCTGTTGTTTAGGTAAGTAGACCTGAAAATCTTCCATCTCCGCTAAAGATTTTCTGAAATATTCAAGCACAAGATAAAACAATTTCACTTGGGTCAACAGACTAAATTACACTAAAGCAGAGAACCCAAAGCCTATATATATGACATTTATTTCACCACACGCTATTCACATGTCTGCGTATAATTGTGCAATAAGCAGGCCATTCACATTTCTGCATAATGAGCGAATAAACAACCAATAATTTCAGAGTTTAGCATGTCTATGTCTATATGAACACGAGAATCTACAATAAATTAAAAAGTCAACATTTTTTTTTTCAGATTTCAAGTGGGAATTTACTCCGTTATTTCTTTTATCATAGACTGAGCACGGTGCCTCAAAGTAACATTTTCTGCCAGTCTATCTATCTATCTATCTTCAAGCAATGTTTTTCAGTTTGCTAGAGAGATAATTTGCCTAAAAAAGAATAAACATCAGTCAGCTCATGTTTTATGGAACGCAGTCAAAACAGAAACCAACACATGCATGAGCTTTGAGCTTTAGCTTTTCAACAAACAGTACGTGAACAAGAGAACATTTAAGGCAAGTTGTTCTAAGTTTACTTAAAACCTGTTACTTTGTAGAGGAAAAAGATGATATCAGCAACCAAATGCTTCTTTCCTCTCTCTTATGGTTCAACAAGAATTGTCCGCTCAAGGGAAATAATTAAAGCATCATTTCTTTCAATTCACGCAGCAATAAACCTCAGATTTTGCATGAAACTACTGAAAAGTTGCAAGACTTACTCAGCCACATGACTCTTGACGAGCATAAAATATATCATCCAAAATTGTATCTCCTTCAAGTGACGAGGGCATAGCATAAATCTCAGATGTGAAAGCTCCTAGAAAATAAGATGAAAAAACCTATCTAAAGCACTTGAAAAGAAAAGTTATAGGAAAAAAGAAAAACCACTTCAAGCATCCATCATCATTCTTTAAAATCTTGCATTCTAATTTAAAGGTAATTTCTAAAACAATCATGATAGCCCCCCCAAATGCAAATGTGGATTTCAGTTCTAACCCCTCACCCATTCACTTTGCAGATCAAGCATACCCCCTCATTCATTCTAAAATCTGGTCCCTCCACATCAAAAGTAGTCTTCTTGCAGTTATATCCTTCTTGTTCTATAGTTTAATACACAATGTCCATTTTTTTAGTTATATCTACCACAATGAAAAGGGTTTAGAATCAATGGTTTCTTAATCGAATGAAGTACCCTTTCAAGTCCCAAGGAGGCAGAAGCAAATGTTGTTTCACCTTTCACAGATCCCAACAATCACAAGCAAGAAATTTGTCTCATAAAAAAGAAGGAAGAGAAAAGCAAACCTTGACTTTGGAAAGAACAAGAGTAGCATGTCGCTCCTGCCATTCAGAGAGATCCCTTTGAACATTGGACGATGTTGTCGTTGAAGAAGAAGGAGTTGCCTCATCTTCTAGCACCAAAATACAAAGACAACAAGAAAACATAAGCAAAAGAAAACCCAACATGGAACTAGAAGTAGTAGCATTAACAAGACATGTTTTTTACCTTGGAGTGGGAAATTCTTGAAAGTGTCAATTGTGAAGGACTTTACATGATCGATCAATTGCTGCGTGACTCCTAGCTGTTCCTCTTCTCCTCCTCCTGGTTTTGGTATCTCTTGATTTGAGTTTTGGCTGTTTTTGCTATTATCACTACTTCTTGAAACACTGCGTAGAAGCCACGAGGACCAGTCCATCGTTGGGACTTCAAGCTATGATTCTCTTCTCCTGTCCCTTGTTTTCTTTTCTGGTTGCCAGGTTTCGTTCCATGTAATGTACCAAGCATTTCTGAGGCCCAGCACTGATCATGCCTATCCAGCCCATTTAAGCTGGATCAAGTCTGAGATGAGGTGGAGTCAATTGCACTGTTGCATGGTTGTAAACTTGGGTCGGGCCGACAAGTTAACTTGGGATAGAATCAATCTGAGATCTAAATCAATTAGAGTTGAAAAAAAAAACTTGATTAATCTAGTAAAACATTCAGGCTAACCCGTTGACTCAATGGATTCTAGAGCGGGTCTTGCAACCATGACAATAATTCTACCTGGCCCAAACCAACTCGGGCCGGGTGCTTGTACATGGTCTCCATTATAATATTGATACAGAGAGCCCCAAGATTCATCATTTGTTGAGGAGCATCCAGGCAAGGGAGGAGGACTCGTGCCCCTGATCTGAACCCCCCTTGTTTCGCAATATGCAAGCCTTACTGAAAAGTTTTATGTCCGATGAACCACCGACAAACGACTTGGTCACTTTACACTTGACATACATTTATGTTTAATCGACATAGCCTGTCATCTGTACAAGTTTTTTACTTTGTTTCGGTGATAATGATAGGAGATTGGTGACTTGGTAACCGATTTTTTTCTTATTATTACGGCGGTGAAAGATGTTTTTTAAGAACGTTTTTTTAATTAAAAAGATATTAAAATAATATTTTTATATTAACACATTAAAATTATAAAAAATATCTAAAAATAATTTCATGTTTTTTCAAGTGAAAAACAATTTAAAAAGCATTTTAAAAAATATTTGAATAACATTACCAAATGCACCTAAATCTTATTTCTTAATGATTTTCAGGATGTATTTTCGTATTGTTTGTTGTTGTATTTAATAGGATAAATTTTGGATAGAAGAATTGTTGCTGGCAAAGAAAATTTCAGAGGGCAAATCTCATCATCTAGAGAGGAAATCCTTCTCTAGTTTATTGTTTTAAGAATTGCATGGGATGCTGCAATAATTTACCGTATCTAAAAATAAATTTGCAGGCAAATTCATGGTGGTTTGGGAATAACTTCTCAAGAATTATATCTCTTGGGTTCTTCAATTATAATATTATAGGCTTGAAAATACCAGAGAAGAAATCCTTCTTTGCGAATTTTTTTCATATTATATAAAGGTATTTGATTGATTAACGTAGGAATTCATGATACCATGATGAGTCGTAAGTCGATGAATGATATCTAAACTTATTATTCTGTAATAGTTGAAACTTTTCGAGTTTTTGAAAATTAATGTTTATTCATGTATTTTTACTTGAAAACACATCAAAATAGTTTTTTTAAAATATTTTTTTTATATCCGTACATTAAAATAATAATAAAATACTAAAAAATATTAATTTAATACTTATTTAATATCAAAAATACTTTTAAAAAACATAAATTACTATACTTCCAAACACCAAAACCTAGCTTGTTTTTACAGTTAGAAAGCACTTCTAAACAACCGCCATCGCAATCCAAAGGATAATGGTGAGGAACTTGATTAGTTGCTTGTGAACTACGAAAAGCTTTTTGTGAATGAAACGGATGACTTAGAACTACTGGGTGTGCTGTGTGATAAATAAAAGACATGGCATGATCGATACATAACATGTGAGGAAAATGAAGAAAGACATTGGATGCCCTTTTACTAAAGCGTCTTATCCGTGAAATCATGAGAACATGTCGCGTGCGATGGACCGAGGAAGATGGGACTTCAACTCATTCCCCCTCCTTTACCGTCCCCACGCACCACAACCATGTCCAACTCATGCGAAACATGAACCACGCTGCTCACGCGTTGTCTAAATTATTCCGCGGAGGCCTGTTTGGTTGCTGTAAACTATTTTCTCTAAAAATATATATATAAATAATCAAGTGAATTTCTGAAAGTAAATTACTTTTTATGTTTGATAGAGTCAATAGAAATTAGTTAGAAAATAAATTGAAAAATAATTTATTAATATTTTTTCTTTAAATTTATTGAAAGAATAAAAACCAAATCTGATATATAAAAAAGTTGAAGAAGGATTAAATTGAAAAAAATAATATGATTTCATAAGTTATTTCAAATACAACAAGGATTTTTTTTTATTTTTTTTCTAAAACATGTAATTTCAATTTTTTTTCAATTTGTTAAAAATTATTTTATTTTATTAAAAGAATCCAATAATTTTAGGTTAACCCATTGACTAGCAAGTTGACATGCTCAAACTAACCTCTCGAGTTTTGGATTGGGATGAGTCTTATAATTATATTAAATAGAAGTTTTTTTAATTTTATTTTTTTTGCTTGGATCGTGAATTTGTATTGCATCTAATAATTATGAAAAATATGATACTATTATTCTATAATTTATAATCTGACTTAATTTTGATTTTGTTAAAACATTGGCACATTGATATTCTCCTTATTATATGGTAATCCTAATTTATTCCAAAATAAATTAGATTTCTTTATTAAAAAATATTTAAGATTATCTCAATTCAGAAAAAAAAAAACTTACTATAAACAAGATCATATAAAACCTCGTTTGTTTATTGTAGAAAATGCGTTTAGCAAATATATATATATATATATATATATATATATATATATATATATATATATATATATATATATATGCACACACATGTATTAATTTAATGATTTTCTTGTACAGAATTCACCTATAAGGTTGGATGGTCTAAATCAATGTTATTTGTGCTAAATAAGAAACTGATAAACATTTTTAAAACCCAATCGTGATGCAATTAGCGTGAATTAAGGATATGATTATGAATCATACCCCAAAAACAAAGAGAGACGACATGACTATGTAAGTAAAACAAGGATAACTTTTCTTCTAGCTATATATATTATTGGTGTTGCTAGGGAACATCTAACACATTAGTCAAATACCATGGTCGGTAATGACTTGTTGCTATATTATATAATAAGTTTTCGGGCTTGTTTGATTTTGTATTTTAAAAACATTTTAAAAAAAATATATTTTTTTTTATTTTTTTTGCTTTAAATTAATTTTTTTGATGTTTTCAGATCATTTTGATTTGCTGATGTCAAAAATAATTGTTAAAAAACAAAAAAAAATATTTTAATACATTTCAAAGCAAAAAATACTTTAAAAAACAAATATTACTACACTATTAAATATTATTTTCATGGGATTTCTTGTCTTTGCTTCAAACTTAAGATCTTTGAATGCAATGACTTTGTGGGATCTCTTGTCTTTGCTTGGAGCTTAAATCTTTGAATGCAATGACTTCATGGGATCTCTTGTCTTTGAATTAAGCATTGAAATGCATGGAATGTATGACAAGCGATCCCAAACTTTTGAGGGATTCTTTTCTACCCTCATATGCATGCTTATGTCTGGATGACCAATTGACCATGCACGCTTCAGATGGCTTGGCTCGAGCACTTTGACTTGAAGCTCGAAAAAGGCTTTTGTTCCTATCTGCGGAGGAATGGTGGTGGTAGTGGGGGGAGATATCATATCAAATGATATCCTATGAATGCAATTATATGGGATGGGGCCCAGTAGACCCACTTATAATAGCCCGAAATGACCCACTAATGGGTGGGTGGGTAATCATATAAAATGATCAAAAGCAGCCGCACTTGCATTGCCTTCTTTTTCCTAGTTTCGAGCCGACTCGGTCTGGTTTGATAGGTTAGTCCAATAATTTATTGATTTGAGATCGGTTGGATGGGTGAATTTTGATGATCTATCAATCTAGAATCTTGATTGGATGTGATAAAAAACTAAATTTTTTTTAATCAAAACAAAGTTGTTTTCGGCTTTTTTTGTAAAAAAAAAAAAAAAAAAACCTCTAGACCGTCTACCCTAGCTTTAAGTTAGACTAACTCTCAGTTCGGGTCTTGCAACTATAATTTCGAGTATCCTTTATTCCTTTCGGCAATTCCATTGTTTGCTTTCTCAAGAACAAAAGATATGAAATGTAGAGGCAGACTATTGATCTTAATGTGTGAGTGTCAAAGCATGTCAGCTTTTGTTTTTTTTTTCTTTTTTCTTTTTAAGAGGATATTTTATTTGAAAAAACTTCAAATTGATAATTTTTAGTGTTTTTTAGATTATTTTAATATACTGATGTCAAAATTATAAAAATATAGAAATTTTTTTATTTATATACTTTTAAATGAAAAATTACTTTTAAAAAATATAACAAAGTGGTCTTAGGTTAAGTATTTTAAGGGCATATCAAGGTAAGAAATTTTTAATTTATGAACCTATAATACACAATCTCAGGAATATAATAATTTATAATTTCAATCATCACAACAAAGAGCAACGAGTAACTTTAGACTAACAATAGGTTAGATAGTCCCCGAAGTCAAAGATTAAGTGTGTTTGACGTTGCATAGCTTTTTAAAATAAATAGGTTAACAAAATATTTTTTATTATAATTTTAAAAAATATATGCAGGATTAAAACTATTATAAGATGAGTTTTTACATGTGAAATAAAAAAAGTAAGTTTTTATAAATTGAAAAACATATTATTTTAGTTTCAACAAGGTTTGAAACTCGATTATATACTAGAGCCAATATAAAAAAAATAGACTCTTTAATTAACAAATAATTTTTTCTTCGTGGTCGGAGAGAAAAACAAAATCTATATCATATTACCAAACCATAAAGTTTATTTGAATCGAATCATATAAGATGAGGTTTAATGAACACAAATAATAGTAAGCTATCTAAATTAATAATAACGAATAATACAAGGAAAAATTTCACAGTGCTCAAATTTTTTCAACATAAATAAAAACATTCTTATTATTTTTTATAAATCTCGGATTTAATCAATTTTTTTTATCATCTATTTGAATCGAATCATATAAGAGAGAATAGTAATGTTGTTTTCTTTATAAAAGCTAGGAGTCCTTTCCGGTTAAATTATGCTAATTAAATAGGATGGGCTTGGTTAATAATTATTGCACATTTCCAACATCAAATTTACGTAGTCATCATGCTTTGTGCCTACAACCTGATTTTCAGGCTTTCTGTAATTAAGATCTGCAGGTGGTTGGCAATCCCTTAGCTTAGCTACGGTGGTCTTGGTATTTTTAAAACCATGGGTACGTTTGGAAGGGAGTTTCGAGCTGTTTAAAAATGTAATAATTGTTGTTTTTAAAAATATTTTTGGTTTGAAATGTATTAAAATATGTATAAAAAACACTTTAAAACACTTGCGATAGCTGCAAAAACAATCGCAACCACACTTTAAAACAAACTTTAAACCAAGTCAATTCGGATTCTTATAACTATAATGCTGCTGGATTTTATTATTTTTTTATCTGTTTTTAACGTTCTAACAACCATTCCAAATCCAACCTTAAAAAGTTGAAAGGAAATCGCTAATTGTATTACTTTTCTTATGAAAAAGAAAGAATAACCATCTCAACTACTGATTCTCTTATTAATTCCACGAAAACACTTGCGATAGCTGCATTATACTGCAATCAGACTTGACAGAACTGCTACCAAAGTATATGATATAAATTCTTACATCATCAGATCAAATCAGCCTCATAGTAACAGTTAAACTAAGAGAATTTACATGTGCTCAAAGTGGAACCCTAAATTTCATCTAAGAAAAGCATAGTTATAGAACTCGGATCAACCTGACTGGTTAGTCGGGTCTTATAATTATGGATTCGAGTGTCCTTTCTCTTTTTTTTGGATCGACCCGGCTGGTTAGCTGGTCTTATAATTATGGATCCGACTGTCTTTTCACCCTTTTTCACCTTTCCTTTGCTTGCTTTTTCAAGAGCAAAAGAGATGAGATGCAGAGGCAGTCCCTTTGAACCATACCCAGCAGCAGTAGCATCACTTTACCTCAAAATACATCCATTTTTATAGCTGACAGCAACTTTCTTCAAGTATTAATCAATCACTAATTATAAAAAAAGAGTTAATCACCCTTAATAGAGCCTTGAGCAGACATGGAATGGATTTTTCATTTTCATTGCTTTCTGTTGCAAAATCTCATCAGCATTTAAGATCATGGTCGCCATTCAATACCAAGATGGCAACGACTCAACCGACTAAAAGCTACTTCCCCTCCTATCCCAGTAGCTTGCATCTTCACTCGTGTGAAGAAGATTCTGCAATCAATACAGGAAGGTTACCAGTAACTTGCACCTTCCTGGTCAAATCGAATCAAATGCCAGCAAGACTTTTCTTGTCGTTGCTACTTGCTAGCTTTAATGGAAGGTTCTTGTTGTTGAGGCTTGGGGCTACGTTTTTTGTCTATCCTTGAATGATTAGGGACCAAGATCTTGATGGCCAGATATTGGATGATGAAAAGATACCACACAATTTATTAGAGTAATATTTGTAGAGTGGTTGCATGGATCGATTGGATTTACTTTTGTTTACTGATGCTACAAATGGTTTGTTGACTGTGTTTTTTTTGTTTTCGTGATTTAGAGATGCTTGGGAGTATTATAAATGTTGTTTTTTAAAGTGTTTTTTACTTAAAAATATATTAAAATAATTTTTTTTATTTTTAAAAAATTATTTTTGATATCAACGCATCAAAACAATTCATATATATAAAATATTCTTAAACAAATTGTTTTTCAAAATTTTCCCAATCCCGGTTAAGAGCCGTTTTGAGATTGTGGTAGCAGTTGCGGTTCAAAGTGCTTTTCGTTTAGAAATATATCAAAATAAAATTTTTTTTATTTTTAAAAAATTATTTTTGACATCAACACATCAAAACAATCTAAAAACATAAAAAAAAAATTAATTTTAAACAAAAAAAATTAAAATTTTAAAAAATACAGTTTATATCGCGTTCCGGACAGTCACATCAGGCAATACTAAACTGGGGTTTAGTAGATGCTCTTTCTTGTTATTGAGGATTGATCAATGCTGCATTTATGATTTTTATACATTATTTCCGAGACTCATATCGGGGCTTGCAAATTAAAAAATCATTCATGACCGATAATGTATATACATAGTTATTAAATTATTTGCATTAACCTGGTAGATTGACAGGTGATCCAGTAACTTAAAAACCGATTAAAATTATGTTTTATTTTTTATTATTTTGAATATTTTTTTTTTGATTAACGTGGGGTGTCCGGGCCAGCTTACGCGCACCACGACTATTCCCCACGGCCCACCTGGACATCCTGCCAAGCCCGGTGGCGAGGTAAGGCACCGCGGGGGTGAGGCGTGCACATAGAGGGTCGAACCCGGGACGGGGGCGGAACAAATCACACGATTGACCACAACGGCTAGACCCTCAAGTGCTTATTATTTTGAATATTGATTAAATGACTGATGAATTAATTTTTAATCTCATTGATATAATCAAATTTAGGTGAGATTACAAGTTAACTTTGAAGAGTTTTTTTTCTAAATAAAATAATATTATTTTAAATAAAATAATTGATTTAGTGATCTAGTAACACAGATCTCAAGTTGGGTCAAATCAAATTCCATAACTAAGAACAAAAATAATTTATTTCTTTAATACGAGGTAAATTTTATTTTTCAGTGTTACATTAGCATATTAAATAGCCAGGAAAACTTACTTTTTTTCATTTTTTTCTTTCATTTTATCTTCTTCAATTCCAGTACATGTGAAAAATATCTCATAGAAATACCATAAAAATAGGTTATCATCGAAATTGAGTTTTTTTAGAAATAATTAAGGGTGATCATTTTTTGTTCGGTTTAATTTTTATAAAAAAAACAACCAAACCAAATTTTTTTTTTTAAAAAAAAAACCGAAACCGGTTCAAACCAACCGGTTTCGGTTTGGTTTTTTAAGACAAACTGGTTCAAACCGGTTTGGCTCGGTTTTGACTCAATTTTTTTTGGTTTGGGTTCGGTTCAGTTTTTTTGGTTTTACGCTTATAAAACCGAAACCGAACCGAACCGGTCGGTTTTTTAAAATTTTAATCGGTTTAATTGGTTTTTTTTCACGGTTCGGTTTTTTTTGTTATTTTTTTCCGGTTTTCTTGGTTTCTCGGTTTTTTGATTTTTTTGATCACCCCTAGAAATAATTATAGCAATATTAGAAAATCTCAAACCATAAAGATAAAAGTTAAACACTAATGATGAATCTACAAGATAAAAATATAATTTGTCTCTGAGGCCTAAAAAAAGAAGAAAGAAATCTTCCAAGCAAGGCATTCTTGAGACCCTAAACAAAGAAAGAAATTGTATAATCACAACACCTTCTAGACGACCGGTGTGATCATGATAAATTGATTATATTAATTTATGGAAAAAAAATTAAAATAATATCGGTGCCCCTAAAACGAGTCAAAATCAAATCCATTCACGGATACGATATTGATACAACTTTTGACCCCTTATTTAAGGATAATATATTGATTCCAATTAGCCAAAGCATGACAAATCCCAACAATTTGAGGGTGAATATGTGAAATAAGTAAAAATAGGAGTGGAAAATCATAGTTATTAATATTATAAAGGTTATATTACAAAGAAAAAGGAAAGATTTAAGCTCGTGATATCTTAGGTAATGTTTGAATATTGTTTTAGAAAATAAAACATTAGATAAAACAATATAAATATAATAAAAAATAGATAGAATTGTGTTTGTGTTTGTTTTTAGGTAGTTTTTGTGGTTGTGGTTTTAAAAAAGTAAGTTTTAAAAAAGTATGGTTAGTTGGATTTAAGT
Organism: Populus x sibirica; assembly: GCA_019202695.1. Lineage (NCBI taxonomy): Eukaryota > Viridiplantae > Streptophyta > Magnoliopsida > Malpighiales > Salicaceae > Populus > Populus x sibirica. The sequence continues at coordinate 596,957 of JAGMVL010000092.1, forward strand.
ACGTGTTTGGTAAAAATTATGGTTGAGGTTTATGTGCAGTAAAAAACATGTATAAAATGTTTGGTTATAGTTGTTTTTCAAAAATGATTTTTACTTGGAAATGCATCAAAATATTTTTTTTATTTTTTAAAAGTTATTTTTTATATTAGCGCATCAAAATGATCTGAAAATACAAAAAAATATTAATTTGAAGTAAAGAAAAAAATAAAAAATTTTCAAATTTTGAAAAAAGTACTTTTGAAACGCAAAAACAAACAGAGTTTTACGAAACTCAGTTAAAAAAACATGTAAAGACTGCTTCACAAAAACTGTGTTTCAAACTCAATTTTTTGATGGGCCCTATAGTATAAAACGCAGTTTGGTGTATTACCAAACACCTAACTGCATTTTTCACACCACAAATGCAAAAGCAAGTGCAAAACAAACGCACATGCTTGTAGACCTAGGTTGCCTCCTCTTTTGCTTTTTGCAGTGGATCTTATGTATAATTGTATTTCAAATTTTGTTTTGTAAAAATTAAAATAATGTATCTTTTACTCGTGAAAACTTATTTTTTATTTATTTTGCATGCAAAAATCAATCTCATAACAATTTTAACCAAAAACATGCTTTTTTAAACTTATTTTTTTAAATCATTAGTATAAAAGCTATCATAATACCACACTCACACTGAATAGATTCCAATTAGTAAAATAAATTCATTTGGTTGAGAAGATTAAAACATATAGAGTATATTCTTGGATAGACTATATTTTGTTATATATTCAATTTATAGAATCTTGTGTTTAAGAATTATACTCTTACAATTAATTTAATTTTTAATAAAATATGATTTATTATTAACCTTGAAATTCTATTTTTTTTAATGACACTTGCATAATTAAAAAAATGAAAATCTCTAAAAACTCTAAAAAAATTAAATCTTCAAAGTTTATCGAATTAAACAATAAATTAAGTTGTGTTTGGTTAGTGTTAAAAAATAAGTTAAAAAGGGGACAAAAAGACTCTTAAACATCAAAGAAGAGTGGTGAAGACAGAAAGAGAAGAGTTAAAAGCAAAAGGGAGAATCTAAATTGTACACAGATGACACCCCTTTTGTTCCCGCCTTTTCTTCTCTCTTTATCACGCAAGAAAGTAACAAAGCTCCTTTTCTTAGCTAATTAGGTACAGAAAATCAGCATTAACCCTAGCTAATTTAACTTCAAAAGAGCTTGTTAGTAATTGTTGGCAAAGCAAAGGAAAAGGCAGAGAGTAAAAATGAAAAGGAAAGAGATGATGATGACCCACAAGTTGTGGGAGTGAAGGGAGGTCCCAGTGGGCTTGGACAGTAGCCATGTTTTGACAAAAATGGCCAAGGAAGAGGTTCGGCAACAGCAATATTTCCAACTGGGTCTTTGTCTCTGTCTCTTCCTCTTTCCTTGCTCCTTTCCTTTAACCCCACCGTCAATATTTTCATTCCTTTTCTTTCCTGACACTTGATTTTCTCTCTTTACTTTGGTTTCTCTTCCTTTCTGTCTCGTTCCATGGACAAACATCAGCAGCAGCAGCTGTCTTTGGCTAAGTGTTCCAGGCAGAAATACAGTGAATGGTTTGTTCTCGACAAGAGCTTATTCTCCCCTGTTCGGATTCACTTCAACTTATTTAGCTTTTTGTTTTTGTGTGCACTGTCTATGGTGTCCTTCTCTTGTTGTTCTGATCATTGTTTTTACCAGCACAATGAATGTTGAGCTTGTATCTGCTCTGTTATTTTATCTCAATCGATCCTTGTTCGTATGACTCTTTACTACTACTTGTTTGAACAGTGAAGGTTCGTCCTTTATGTTTTGTGTCATTTGCTTGCTGGGTGGTGTCTGCACTCTGCATATAAAATAAGGATTCAATTTGGAACCTCTCTTGTTATCTTTCAGAATAGTTGCTGTTGTTCCTTTTGTAAGCAAATTGGCTGTTATCTTTTCTTTGGTAGGATTTTTCGGGATGTTCCTAGCGATATCACCATAGAAGTGAGCGGAGGGACATTTGCATTACACAAGGTAAGTTCTTGTAGATTTATACTAGTGTTGTTACCCATTCACCTTGAAGAAAAATTGAATCGTAAGTGTATGCACGTCTTTTCTCTGTACATTTATGAGATTAGCATTATGGTTAAAAATGCAGTTCCCTCTAGTTTCTCGAAGTGGACGAATCAGAAAGTTGGTTGCAGAACATAGAGATGCCGATATCTCAAGGGTGGAGCTGCTTAATCTACCAGGAGGAGCAGAGGCGTTTGAGTTGGCTGCAAAATTCTGTTATGGCATTAACTTTGAAATTACATCTTCAAATGTTGCCCAGTTGTGCTGTGTCTCTGAATACCTTGAAATGACTGAAGACTTCTCCAAAGACAATCTTGGTTCTCGTGCAGAGGAGTATCTTGAGAGCATTGTTTGTAAGAATCTTGAAATGTGTGTTGAAGTTTTGCAACAATGCGAGAACCTAATCCCTCTTGCTGATGAGCTTAGGATAGTTAGCCGATGCATAGATGCCATTGCCTCAAAGGCTTGTGCTGAACAAATTGCCTCAAGTTTCTCACGCTTGGAGTATAGCAGCTCAGGGAGGCTTCACATGAACAAGCAAGCAAAAAGAGAAGGGGACTGGTGGATAGAAGATCTGTCTGTTCTCCGCATAGACTTATATCAAAGGGTCATGACGGCCATGAAGTGCCGTGGTGTCCGTCCTGAGAGTATTGGTGCATCACTGGTGAACTATGCTCAGAAGGAGTTGACAAAGAAATCCAGTTTATGGAATCCATCTAGCCAGACAAAAGTTGATCTGATATCAACTGGGCATGAAAGACTTGTGGTTGAGACAATTGTTAACCTTCTGCCTGTTGAGAAACTTGCTGTTCCTATAACTTTTCTTTTTGGTCTTTTGCGAAGTGCTGTGATGCTTGATTGCACAATTGCTTGTAGGCTCGACCTAGAGAGGCGGATTGGTTCCCAGTTGGATGTTGCCACTCTTGATGATCTTTTGATCCCGTCGTTCAGGCATGCAGGTGATACCTTATTTGATGTCGACACAGTCCATAGAATCTTGGTTAATTTCTCACAGCAAGATGATAGTGAAGATGACATGGAAGATGCTTCTGTTTTTGAATCTGATAGTCCTCATTCACCTTCTCAAACTGCTTTATTTAAAGTGGCAAAACTGGTTGACAATTATCTTGCTGAGATCGCTCCTGATGCAAATCTCAAGCTTTCCAAGTTCATGGTCATTGCAGAGACTTTACCAACACATGCACGAACAGTTCATGATGGACTATACCGGGCAATTGATATTTACCTAAAAGTATGTTCTACTAATATTTTCCCTTTGCATCTTTCGATATCCAGGAGAAAAGCTTTGTTTTCTAAGGTTTCTTTGATTATTTTGCAATGACATCCAGGCCCATCAGGGTTTATCAGACTCAGACAGGAAGAAGCTCTGCAAACTGATTGATTTCCAAAAGCTCTCGCAAGAAGCTGGAGCACATGCTGCGCAAAATGAACGGCTACCCCTTCAAGCTATAGTTCAAGTGCTCTATTTTGAGCAAATAAGGCTCAGAAATGCTCTGTGCTGCTCTTATGCTGATGATGACCACAAGCCAATGCACAATTCATGGCGAATTAGCAGTGGTGCACTCAGTGCAGCAATGTCTCCACGAGACAACTATGCATCACTAAGGAGAGAAAACCGAGAGCTAAAACTTGAGCTAGCTCGGTTGCGGATGAGATTAAACGATCTAGAGAAAGAACATGTTTGTATGAAGAGAGATATGCAAAAGTCTCATTCTCGTAAATTCATGAGTTCTTTCTCAAAGAAAATTGGTAAGCTTAGTATCTTTGGGCATAGTTCTTCAAGGGGATCAAGTTCTCCATCAAAAAATTCCCACAGAACAGATTCTAGAGTGATTGAGAGAACATGTGCCAGCACTGATTAGGTAATTCAAGCTATTCTTTCTTCTGTACTTGTTAAGTGACCACAAGGAATGATCTTTTTGACCTTTTTACTTATTTTTTATAAATTTTCCCTTTTCGGGCTACCTTGTATAGGGTTTATGATGCTTTCAGATAGAAAGAATAGTTGTTCTTGTTTGCGAGTTATGGTTTTGGAGAGTACAACTATGATGTTATTTGATATATTTTGTATGATGTTATTTGAAATCTCATATATGTATAAAAGTTTTATAAATTTATATGGGATATGAGACATTAATATGAAACTCGGCCCGGCGGATCACTGGGTTGACCGGCTTTAACAATACTGCATTGTACTCAGTTGACATGGTAGAATGGCACGAATTTTGCATAGAAACTTCATGCATGTGGATTGACTTTCAGTGGATATGAAGAACCAACAGATGGGTAGAAAAACATCTTAAGCATAGATGTCACGTGTTCAGGAAAGGAAAAGGAAAAATCTGGTTATGTTGAAACGAGGTTTGTAAAATGCACAAAAATTTCCGAGGAGCTGCAGAAACGATTGCTTGAAACTCGTGCTCTGGTTGCATGGACTGCTCTACGCTGCTCCTCATCTTTGACTGGCAAGTTGAAAGAAACCTTGAGTTGAAGCAACTTACGAACACTGTCCTGTTTCCTCAAGCAAGATTTCAGAGTGATTACCTCTTCCATGCAATTATAATCTAACTCGCTATCATTCTTTCTAGGAAATCCCGCCGTGGTGTTCGTGTTGACAGAACGATGCTCTTTATAATTTGAAGGTCTATTCTCACTTGTTGAATCCTCCTGTGGTTTCTCTTCGAAGTCTAGGTGGGTGTTTCTGTACTTGGAGATAAACTTGGGCCAAGACTCTACCTTGGCTGATTTTGTCTTTCTCTTATCACAGTCCTGCTCTTGGAAACTTGTCACAATACACGATGTGATAGGAAGGGATCGGTGCTGGTTGTGCTGGTTGGGTGACATCCCAGCTGATTTTCCTGGAGGGTTTCTGATTCTCTTATCACAGTCTTGCTCTTGGAAAGCTGCTCCCGTACAGGATGTTATAGGAAGTGATTGCTTAAACCATCGGTGCTTGGTTCGATGGTTGGCTGACATTGTAGCTGGCTTTCTAGTCGAGTTCCGTTTTTGAACCTGTCCACAAGCATAATTCTTTGAAAACTGGCTTTGGCGTGGAGAATTCTGGTGGCACTGCTTGTGAGCTTTTAGCAGGTTGTAGATTGTGCTGTTGGGAACAATGAAGAAAACTTTCCCTAAACGCAATACAGAGTCGGGCTTAACTACAATCCATGGATACTCAAACACATCAGGTCGTGTAATGGAATGCCTGGGGTTGTTCTCCAGCACTTGAGCTGCAGCTATAGGCTGTCTGTGAATCTCCACATACCTACCTGGATGAACCAATTTAAGCACACCATCCTCCTTTGCTAAAATTCCCATTTGCTAGCTTTTCTTAATAGGTATAGATACTGAAAAACATCGAGGAAAAGGGGGTAGACTTCTTCACCTTGCTGATTCATATACTGTCCCTCTCACTCTGTGACAAAAAAAGGGTATAGATTCTTACGAAAGGATCCATTGGATTCATAAATATTCTCGTTTGAAGTTATTGCAATGTTCGTTGGCTTCATCTGGATCGCATGCTGACATAAGGCTGTGGCCTTGTTTAAAACTGTACGATTGTCCACAGAAAACATATGCTGGTTTACAAGGTTTTTGTCTACTTTCAAATATTCTGGCTCTATCCATCTCTTTGTCAAGGGATGGTTCTGGATATGAATGAATTAGGAAAAGAACAAAAGGGTAATGTGACGGTGTCCAAGGTCTTAACTATTGACACAGTGAAACCCTGATAAGCTCCATATACCATTATTGCTGTCACTGATGCACGTAATATTGCTCATGAAATGATATCATTCAATCGGGATCTGATTCGAAAAAAACAAACTCGGATTATTAGAATGGAATTGATTTTACTTGAGTAATAACTCCAAGAAACAGGAGGGAAGAAATTCACATTTCCATTGCAGGTTTTCTTTTGATGATTGAAGAAATCAAATTTGACCTGAATATACCCACCAGGGCCACCACTGAGCTGGATTTGGCCTTGTTCATCACGATGACAAAGAAATAACCACTTAAAATAACGTTGGCATGCAGTGCACTGTGATCGCCATTTCAGATGCTGACTTTAGCTAGTATTGGAGGAGGTTTCCTAGGCAACTACTGTCTCTAGGCGACATCGACATCCAGAACAAAGTGATTCCTTGACAAAATCACAAAAAATATCTTTGATACTTTGCTATGATGTTAGATGATTCCTACAGCTTTCCGACATGATTGATTTCTTAGGTAATCAAAAATTAGAATTCCATTGAAATAAACCCAATTCTTCAATTCTTCAGATTCTTTTCTTACTTTTTTTTTTCTCTGGATTCATGATTTGGGTATTCATGTTGGAAATTTTTTCAAAATCATGGCTAACGACATTTGAGGTTTAATTAAAAGTGGGGTTTCTTACTGGTTAAGATTTTATTGAAATTTAGACATAAGTTTTTTTAATGTGAAATATTAATATCATTTAAATAAATTCTGAATGAATAAAAAATTAATTGTAAATAATTTTTAATAAGCATGTTTTGAGGAAATAAAAAACCTTCTAAAAGTTCTGTTACACAAAAAAAATTAAACAAGTTTTCCTAGTAATTTATTTAATGAGAAAATAAAAAATTAAAATTGAACTCAAATAATATTTAAGTTTTTAAAAGAAAGATAGTCTAAATAAAGCTCGTTTTAGCTTTCGTTGTGATTTATGAAAAATTATTTTTTCAAATCTTAATAGAATCTAATTAATTTTATTCTAAAAAAAAGTTTTTTTTATCATCAGTTTGTTTCCTAAAATTTTCTATAATTTTTTTTTTGCCTATTTTCTTATATTATTTTTCATTTATTTTTCAGCTTTGTTTTTTCTTAGTCTAAAGCTTAGGTTAAAAGTTTATCGGTTCATTAGATTTTATTTAGAAATATATTTAAATAAAGTCGTAGTGTTGAAATTTTATAGGATTTATGGAAGAAAGTTATTTTCCATCAAATAATAAACAATAAAACTTTAAGTTCTGGGATTCAACATCAACAAATTTCAAATTAGTTATATAAAGCTTTAAAAATTACTTCAACAAATAAATATCTTTTATTCTCTTATGCATTTCTAAATATATTTAAATTACATTTAATATTTCATGTAAGTTTATATATTTACTTGGTAAAATGCTAGTCTTTTTATTAAGATTATAAAATTACCATGATTTTATAATCGATTTCAGCAATCTCTCTGTTAAATAGGGGGTTGCTGTGTAGGCAGCAGGCTCGTCCTCTCCAAGTGATATTTCAAAAATCACCAAATAACTACTCTGATAAGAATTGAGAACATGTTTTTACCAGTGGCGCATGGAAGGTAAAAGGATGAAAACATGAATAATAAAATTTTATAAGAAGACACTGGCAAGGAAAAAACAAACATTGATCTCTCAATGCTTGGATATCAATGATCTCGTCTATAACAGTCCCAACTCCAACAAGGGTACAAAGACAACTAAGACAAATTTATTTTGGTCACATTTCCAGTTCTTAATTGTGGCTATGCTGAAGGTGATTTGGTATAGAAGCGGACTCCAACAGCCACAGCCAAGATTATCAGGGGGACAAGGAACTGCAGGAGCTTGATGATGAATTCTGGTGTCTTGTCTTGGTTGTAGTGAGGTTGTTTAGGAGGAGTGTACTTGACGCTGGTAGGGATGGTTGCTGTATCAATATCACCTACGTAAAACTCATCCATCAGTGCTCTTGCAGTGCTACTGTGACCAACATCCTCAAAATCATCAGTTGCGTCCTTTCCTGTAGACCATGCATCAAACTCAAAGAATTAATGGATATATATAAACACATCATTACAATTTTGTTTGGTATATGTCTTCATACCTGTGGCTGACAGCAAAACATCATCTCCACCGGGATGGTCTTCCAAGAATTTTGTCACGTCATACACCTGTTCCAACACATTATAGTTTCAAATTCAGCATATCTCACAATTGGAAGACATATTTTGATGCCATTCAAAATTGTGTAGCGTTTCCATAATGAAGAACCCCAAGTTTCTGAGTTAATCGACCTCCAGAAATGATAAATTGATCATTTCTGATCCTTGTTTTGCTCTCTGCTCCGCATTAGGACAATAACTGTGTCTCAAATACCAAGCACATGGATATGGAGGCTGGCCATCTTCCCTAAATTTTTTAAGGTGATGACTAGATTTCAGTGTCATTGGTGGCTGAAGCCACATTTTTCCAACTCTTCCCAGACTAGAAAAGAAAACAGAAAAGAAATCATCCAACCAGAATAACAAGGGATCTAAAGAATCCTATTAATACATTCCTTTTGCCTAATTCAACAGTGTACATAAAATGTCGAGAGCAGCTCAGGGCACGCATGAGAGAAGAGATTTCAAGTTTCAACACCAAAACTTACAAACTCACCTCCCCCTCCTTTTCAGGGCAACAATTATTAAACTCTATAAATCTCGAGAACATGTTGGTCTGCTGGCGCTTATGACATAATGATAACAATACAGGTTTTTTTTTTATTACGTGGGTGTCCGGGCTAACTTGCACGCATCTTGACTAATCCCACGATCCCTGAAGTTAACGACCATGTAAGCCTCTAGTGGCACTGAGGTTTGTGAGACTCGAACTGGTGACCTCTAGGGAGCAAACCTAGAGCCTGACTAGTTGAACTGCACCCCTCATGGTTATAATACAAGTTAATCAACGCTTGTGATGCTATGCAATTTAATTCCCTCCTATCATAGATTAAAGCTTACATATTTTCAAGAATTATAGGCAATACTTGCTGAGCCTGGCTCCGCCAGTATAAGATCCAAAATAGTCTCAACATAAGTCTCACAGCAATTACCATGCCCGTCTAAAATATTGACCAATGAGTTTAGAAAAAACTATGGATCCAAAACAGCCTCTCAATGATCCTACTGCAGCCCATCAGTATCATCACTGAACATTCACCTTAAATATCCGTGATTTCCACGGATCTGATGAAATTGTTCATCTGGGCATTTAAAATATAATTTAACTCCTACAACAACAAAAACAACAACCTCAACCCCAAACTAGTTGGGGTCGGCTACATGGATCCTTTGATCGATAATTTAACTCCTAATGTAATAAAAAATGTCACATGTAATCTTCTAAATTCAATGTAGGGACCGAGGTTGTAATAAGAGATCTATACATTCACAATCACGGTTTTTCCCTAAGAAATCAGAATTCCAAATCTAGACAAGAAAACAAAAAAAAAAAAGATGAACTGATTACTATCAATCATTTAATAAAAACACTCGGCTGCCGCCGCCGCCGCAGCAACAATAAAAGTGTAATTAGCAACGCAATAAGACGAGGAAAGAACAAGCAACCAGAGAGAAATCTATGTTCACTTCATCAAGATCAAATATAATGCTATAAACCCATCATTGCAAGAAAAGGGAACGTGAAACAAATTGGAAAGGAAAAGAAAAAGGGTACCCTGCCCTCAACGACGAGCCAGCAATCCTTAGGGCTGTTGTGCGCGGAGACCTCTGCCAAAGTGAATACCTTGCCGTTGCCGCCCATTGTGTGTTTTCTTACCCTTTCGTTTGGTTTTAGAAGGAAAATGAAGGATTCTGTGCTTTGTTACTCAATCACAAAAGCATTGAGTGGCTTTGATTCCTGAATGGAACTTACATAGACCAGGAGACAAGTGGAGAGAAGGAAGAAGAGGAAGGGACTGAGTTGGTTTGGTGGTTGGTGAGAGTCAATTGTGGAGGGTTTGGTAAGAGGTGGTAGGCTTTCGTCACCAACCAACTGGCTTGTTATAATTATTTTGATCCAACTGTATTTATTTTTTTATTATATATTTTCTTTTATGACATTTGCATTACTTTAATGGTAACATTTAAATAAAAAATTAACAAATCATTTCTTTTTTAGCTAATGCCCCTTCGATACGAGAACAAATGTTGCATACATTAAATATTTGTATACATCTAAGACATAGTACTAATCATGGTATGGTGAATAAGAATTCGCAAGGAATGAGATCAACATCATGATTTGAAAATTTTTTAAAGATAAAACGGTATCGTATACACTAAAATTCACCGGAGAATTAAAAAAATTGAATTAAAAAAAATATGTTAAACTTCATTACAGACAAGATTTGATAAAGTTTAAACTTAAACGTGGCTCATGAAAAGAGTGTATAAAAAGCATAGTTTTTAAATCCGGTCCAGTTCAAGATCCGGGTTTCAAGTTTTGACCGGGTCAATCTCTATTTTTAAAAAAATTAAAAACGGCGTCGTTTTAGAAGTAAACAGGCTGCAACCGAGTTTTTAACAGGGTCAACCAGCCGGGTCATACCAGATCATGACTTTTCCTATTTTTTCATCAACCCGGCCCGGTTCTAGCTCCGGATCCTGAATCGACCCGCTGAGCCAGGTTTCAAAACTATGATAAAAAGTCTAAATGGTACAAGATCTTTAAAATTATGAATGGAATACTATGGATGTAGTTACTATAAGTTACTTTAAATAAAATAGGATGGACGGACAATAATTCCAAGTTATTTTAAATTTTCTTATTTAAAAAAGATATAAGAATAAACAACAGCAGTTGCTCTGCAATTAAACTAATTTTTCAGGATCTTCAAAACATATCTATCAATAAGTTTGTAGTCTCCATTGTAATATAGTAGGCTTATTGTTTCTTTTACCAAAAAAAAAACCCAAAAATAACAAAAATACACATTAATTCATGTTCTTATATCAAAGAATTCTCATGCGTGTTTATAATCAATTGAATAATTATCAAATGAATGTAAATTTTTTATTCCTTAAAACATCAAAGTTATTTGATCAACATCAAACTTTGAAATTCAAAGTTATTCTATCCAAGGCATACCAAAAAAAACACGATACACATCGTTTTAATAAAAATAATTAACATGAATTGATTTAATAGTTTAATTTAATAACCCAGTAACTCGATTTCTTTTTACATCAATTCTCCAGGGGAGTCATATTAATGCATTTTGGGCTTTGTGACAAGATATTTTTATGAACAAGAAATTTGTCATCTTTTTAAAATCATGTTAAATATAATAGGTCTGCACTATATATTATTTCCTTAACTTATATGCAAAATAACTAATATATCATATGAAAAAAAATGATGTAAAGATATGCAAAAATAAAATAAAATGTATGAACTAGAACTCAAACCCATCTCAACTTAATAACAAATAAATCATTCAGCTTAATTTTATTAGAATGAGATCCATGTAATTAGATGCACTTTTTTTATGATAAAACAAGCAGATTAAGTGTATTTAAGATTACGGTTGAATTATATTTTTAAAAAAGATTTAATTTTTTAAAAAATAAAAAATATTATTTTAATATATTTTTAAATAAAAAATACTTTCAAACATAATTTCCATCGTATTCACGAACATATCTTAACTTTAGGACAGGTAAAGGAGACTTGAAAGAAACAAATGCTTTATTAAAAAAATAATAATGGAAAGATACTTCAAATTTATCTTTATAACTATTTAGCTTAATATAAAAATTAAAAAATATATATTACTCCTTTCATTCGTCTTCAGTATTTCCAGCTCTAGCCACGTCTCAATCTACTTATCCAAGTACAATGGTGGGCGACACACGTCATTTTCTTTTCACAGGATTTTCATTTAAAGGAAACTAGATGTGTACCCGCACTATATCTCGAGATTGGATTTTTTTTAATGTAAAAAATTGATGTTTCAAGAAAGCTTGAGATTATTATTTAAAAAAATTAAATCATCCGCAAATTTATTATATATGTTATGAGATCAAAATAATTTAATAAAAAAACAAATAAAATCACAAAGTTTATTTAAAAAATAATAATTTTGAGTGATGAAATTATAAAAAAAAAAAAAAAAACATCAAAAACAATACCAACTTGCATTGACTTTTCAAACTAGTGACTTAGATCATTAGATTAGAATCACCATGTCTGAAAAAATAATGAAACTCAATTTTCAACCAATCAAATATAATGATGAAATTGAATCAACTTCATACTATCTCAAAAGAAAGAAAAGAACGTGAAACTTTCAACGACACGATATAAGCTTATTTTTGGCTTTTAGAAGGCGTCATGTACGATGTTCAAACGGAGCAGGTGCCTTTCATATGGTTGTACACACCAACTATTTTTTTAATTATATTTTATATTTATTAAAATATAAATTATCCCAACTTATTATCACTAAAAAACCAGATTGAAAATATAAAAAACTCTTAAATATTATTTTTATTTTTATTATTTTAAGAATAATTTACCGTGCTCTATAAATGTTGAAAAGATAAGTTGTTCCTAATTAATCTGGTAATACTCAGCAGGCCTTGTAAAAAAATTGCATTCACCCAGTTCAATGATTTTTTGTGTGAAGAGCAACTCCTTCATTACATTACAAGTACCTCTGAATCTGTTTGAACATTATTTTCCCCAGATGTATTCGCTTTTGTTAACGTGGCTGGTGACTATTTGGAAGTGTGGTTGTAGTTGTTTTTCAAAGTGTTTTTCGTGTTGAAATGTATTAAAATGATGTCTTTTTATTTTTTAAAAAATTATTTTTAAGATCAGCATATCAAAACGATCCAAAACATACAAAAAGAATTAATTTTTAACAAAAAAAATTAAATTTTTATGGAACGTGATTTACACCGTCTTTCCAAACGGTGCGTGGGGTAAGCCCTATCCATCGAGTTATTAATAAAAATAAAAATAAAAATAAAAAATAGCTGATTACATTTAAGATAAATAATTCAAACAGAGGGAATGAGTTATTAATTTAACAACTTAATTGTCTACTTATTTGGTATGAGCTTGATGATCAACATTACAAGACCATTTCTTTCTACCAACATGTTTGGTTTAACTTTGAAGATTTTGCATTAGATTTTTTTTTAATTTCTTTTTATAACTTTACAGGCTCATCCGGCTTAGTTTAATAGTTTTATATTTATTTTTTCAAATTCAAATCATAACATTATTTTTGTCAAAAAAAAAACTATATCATACTAATTTTTAATATCATTAAATACAAAATTAAATACAAAATTAATCATTCCTACCTTAGCCACTATTATTTTTTTGTCTTGTTATGAATAAAATATACGGTTACTTAAAGAGAAAATCTAACGGTTAAAACACCGTTATATCCATACAAAAATGAGAATATAAGTTCAATTTTTAGAAAACGTACTTGTTGGGAGAGACAGTTACAAATTTCAAAAGAGACTAATCTGAATGTAAAGATATCCGAGTTAGAAAAAAAAAAAAGAAGATGTTTTGTCTATAATGTAATTGTTTGAGAAAAAAAGAGGTGGGAAATGTCAAAGTCAGGCCTTCATCATACCTATCACGAAAATGCATCACGCTTGCCTTGAATTCTGGTCTGCCCATCAACTCATCGGCCTCGAAGGTGTAGCTAATTTCTCAACTCTCAACTAACCGTTACCATTATTCTAAAGCGCACACAGAGCACTTCCTTGTTATATTGTTTTATTTTTTTTAGCATAATCTTCTTATCGTTCGATTAACAAATAATGATAAATACTCTATACATTTTACTCGTGAACCCACTTAACCCATTTTATTAGGTTCGCGTGACTGAGTTTTTTTTTTTTCAATTAAAGTGGATAATATGTCGTACGTTTTATTTTTTTTTGGAAAAAATTAGATGATGCGTTGTATAATTTGCCCAGATCCTAGGCATCATAGTGATTGGAAAATCAGGACTTAAGTTATTTTTGACCCGAACAAAACCCCTTTTCCATTCTTTTTTTTTGTTTCTACCAAAAACTCCTTAGGAACCGTGATAAACATATATATGGCCTAAAAAGCCAAAACAACCCTCTCAAAAACCGAAATCAACCTGAAATAAAAAATCAAACCGAACTCGGATCTATTTTCTCATAAACTTTAAAAGTAAAAAAAAATCTAATATGAAATTCCCTCATAAAATAAAACCGTTTTACACAAGCATCGATTATTTTGGCGGCTTAAATCGGTGTCGGCGATATTTTTCTCTTTCTCAATCAGGGACTAAAAAATAACAAAAATAAACTTTTATCCTATAATTGAATTTGAAAAAAAATTGAGACACCGAAATTGTATAATTTTTGTTATTTTAAAATTTAGATGACTAGAATGTATCTTTCCCGAAACTTATGGTGCACCATCCATGTTTGACGTTCTTTTTATTTTGGTCCTTATTCTTCCAATTCCACCATGGACTAAGAAATCAAAAGTAATTGGCCTTAAATTAGAACTCGATCAGCTAAAATAAAACTTTTAAGACCAAAATAAATTATCAAGAAATGAACAAGTTCATCCACAATGATTTGTATGTGCGCAAGCACTATTTGATATATACGGTTAATATCCCATGCATTTTAATATTTACTATAATTTGTGAGATTTTATGATGTTAAAATTATAATAATTATTATTTGTTATATTAAGAGAGATAAATATAGGAAGGAAATAAATGTAAAAGATAACATTTTATTATTTTTTTATATGATTGGATGTGATTTTTTTTTGTTTCTCTCTTTTCTTTGTTTTTTTTTTTTCAAAAAGCGTTTCAGTAATTGTTTTAGAATAAGAACATACAAGATAAAGATAAATAGTAGGAATAAGAAGATATATATTCTAATTTTTTATTTTGAAAATATAAAAGTTGACTTCAAAACCGTTCAGAAAATTGTATATTTTTGTGTTCATTTTTATTTTTTAGAACGAACACATTTCTATCTTATATATATATATATATATATATATACACACACTTTATATAACAAGATACTAACTAGTATTGATAATTACAGATGCAGCATCACGAAAAATTTCAAGATTGGCTGCGTCGAAGAGCTCAACTTCCTCATCTCTCAAAAAAAAAAAAAGAAAAAAAAAAAGAAATCGTGTTGATTCAAAGATTTTCAGTCTTCAGAACGCAATTTGAGATATTCATTTATCCAATGCTGTTGTTTAGCGACATGTTTGGCATGATATATAAAAGCACGCCATTGTTGAACACATGGCCTGCTAACACAACAGCCACATATTCTATTGCACAATTTTAGGTTTTCCAGCTATAAGTTCAAGACAAGATTAATTAAAATTAAATTGTTGTCTTCGATGGAACAATAATTGTTAAGGTAATAGGTTTCGAGACAAAGAGACGTCATAATTGAATTTTTCTTTCAGGGAATAAAATAATCAAAAAATTAATTAAATCGAGAAAACTAAAAAAAAAAAACAAATCTTAAGAGTTAATAATCCTAATCTCCTTCAAATTCGTTGCAAAATTAGGCTTTTGCAGAGTAAATATGTGTTTGGCAAGTGATTTAACTTTTTTTTTAAAGTGTTTTTAATTTAAAAAACATTAAATTAATTTTTATATTTTTTTATGATTTTAATATATGATATATAAAATAAAAAAATAAATATTAAAAATATTATTTTAATATATTTTAAATTAAACAAAAATCTTCCAAAATATTACCCAATAAATACTACGCTAATAGCTGAATAACTTTGCTCATTCAAGCAAACAAGTGGATCGTCCTTTCCCTTCGTCAAGTGAAGAATAGGATAGGACCGCAATTAAGGTCTTGGCCTAATGGCGGGAAAACGACTTTTTTTTATTTTTATATATATATCTGGATTTGATTTTATTTTTGTTTATGCTTGTCATTCTTGCAATATTTTATCTGGGCTTAAAAAAATAACCGAGTTGCTAGATTGACTCAATCGAAGTTTATAATTTTCATTTAAAATAACATTATTTTAATTATTTTTAAAATTAAAATTTATTAAATCAATTCAAGTTTATAACTTTTATTTGAAATAACATTATTTTAGTTTTTTTTTAAACTAAGATTTATCATACCAATACTGAAACCGATTTCACTTGAAATCTAATCCGAGTTTGACTTTAAGTAATATTTTTTTCCGGATTAATCAAAGAAAGCATACTGGGTTTAATTATTTTTTTCTGGTTTAATAAATTATATTCTAAGCTCAAATCATTTGAGCATGACAGCAACAAAGTATTCTTAAATTGGATCCATGTTCTTCTGTTTTTTTTAATTATTCTCTTGACTTCACATACGGGAAAGGATGGAATCCCTTGATAATTAAAACCCACTAGTTGATAGGTGATGATTTAGCCTGAAGCAACCAATTGACCAAATTGATACTAGTAAAATAAATCATAAAGCATTTTATATTAAAATAATAAAGCTAAGGTGTTTCTAGCCAATGTATTCTAGCCAAGCACCAATAAATAAATAAATTATATCATATCATCCACATAATGTATGTGCAAATATATATATATATATATATAGTTTGTATCATTTTAGGATTTTACTTATTAAACACATAGTTTAATAAGTTAAAAAATTTGAAAACTAAAACTTAACCTGAACCAAGTTTTTATTTATTTGAACCAAGTTTTTATTGATTTAACTAACTTATTTAAATTCAGTTAAAACTTTAATGGGTTAATGTCTTGTAAAAATATAAAATATTAGTGTTTTAATAAAAATAATTAATTAGGTGATATACGAGTTGGTCAAATAACTAATAATTCATATATTTTTTTAAAAAATATTTGAGAGTGTGGTAATGGTTACGTTTTAAAGTATTTTTAACTCAGAAATACATCAAAATAATATATATATTTAAAAAAATTATTTTTAATATTAGTATATAAAAAAAATATAAAAAAATTAAATTTCAACAATTTTTTTTAATTTGTTTTTAAAAACACAGTTTGAATAACGTTACTGAACATTGCTCAGTTCAGTTCTCACAGCTCTGCCTCTACGATTCGGTTTTTTACTATCCAATAATCTAGTTTTTTTTTTTAAATAAAAAAAACCGATTTTAGTAGCTCGTGAGTTTACCTCCTCCTCCAACGAGCAAAGCTCTGGGCTTGTTGAACCCAATTATACATTTGATACGGCCCAGCTCAATTAAACGAGCTCATGGTTTCCCACTTCGGGCCCATGTTTACTACTAACAACTGCTCACCATACACAACTCACTTGACACTCACTCGATAACCCTAACTTCAAAAACCCTAGCCACCCTCACTTATATACTCCTTCACCACCGAAATCAACTCCCTTCGAGAGAGAGGAGGACGCGGCAAAAATGGTGTCAGGATCAGGAGTCTGCGCGAAGGTGGTAGTGGTGGACGCGAGACACCACATGCTTGGGCGTTTGGCATCTATCATTGCCAAGGAGCTCCTGAACGGCCAGAAAGTTGTGGTTGTTAGGTGCGAGGAGATATGTATGTCCGGTGGGCTTGTGAGACAGAAGATGAAGTACTTGAGGTTTCTCCGTAAGCGCATGAACACCAAGCCTTCTCATGGTCCCATCCACTTCCGCGCTCCTGCTAAGATCTTCTGGCGCACCGTTCGTGGGTCCGTTTCTTTTCATGTTTTTTCTCTCCCCATTTGACTCTGTTTTCATATATATATATATATATATATATCCTCGGATATGTTTGTTTTGTTGGAAATGGCTTGTCTAGCTGATGTTTCAATGAGTATTCTGGTGTTTAAGAATGTGGGCTTAGGCTGTTTTAGCTGTTTTTGAGTGTTTCGATGTTAAAGTTTTTTTTTCTTTCTTTTGGTATTTTGACAGAATGATACCACACAAGACTAAGAAAGGGGAGGCAGCACTTGCAAGATTGAAGGCTTATGAGGGAATCCCACCTCCATATGACAAGAAGAAGAGGATGGTTATCCCTGATGCTCTTAAGTGAGTTTTTTTTTTCTTAGTATGACTCTTTGGATGTATTGAGACTTAAGTGTTTTATATAGAATTATTTGATATGATTGCTCTATGTTTTGTTTTTGAAAATTAGGGTGTTGAGGCTTCAGAAGGGTCACAAGTACTGCTTGTTGGGCAAACTGTCATCCGAGGTTGGATGGAACCACTATGACACCATCAGGGTAAGTTTTAGCTTCCTTAGATTGTCTAACCATGATCTTATTGTTGAATGAGTTAGGATTATACTTATTTTCCCCATTCAAAACACTGAATTTGCTTCATGGCTTATTGTATTTAATTATACCAGTTTATTTAATTCAAAGCACACATGCTATAAAAAGAACAAACTGCAAAATCTCTTAAATTCTCAGCTCTGGTTCACGAGAGATTATTTAAAGTGGATTGGGCTTTGTTATTAATGAATATTTACTAGTCTGTTCTAATTTGTGTCATGGGTGTGTAATGAGTGTCTGAATTCGATAAGTTAACAGTTGCTGTACTGTTTCGTTAGGAAATAGCAATGTGGTGTTTGCTAGTTGTTACCTTGCCAGTTGCAAGCTATGCATTTTCTTTAGTTAATTGAATGTCTTCATGTTTTTTCTTGTTGAAGTTTCTTGTGAAACTCTTGAATAGCGTATGAAATTTGATGAATAATTCTCTTTATCTGATCACTCAACAGGAGCTGGAGGAGAAGAGGAAGGAGAGGTCCCAGGTTAGATATGAAAGGAAGAAACAGCTCAACAAACTCAGGGCAAAGGCAGAGGTAACTGCAGAAGAAAAACTTGGTCCCCAAGTAGATATCCTTGCACCTGTTAAGTACTGAATTCCAAGGCTCTAGCTAGTTCACAATTTTGTTGGGGATTCTGTTTTTATGGATCCCAGAGTGTTATTTTTTGTTTAAAAAGCTTGAATCTGTTTAAACTCGAGTGGTTATTTAGTTTCTACTCATTAAGATGTTGAATGATTTAGATAATTTCAAATTCCTTTGTTTGCCATTGGATCTCGATGTCCCAGGCCTTTTAATTTACAAGCACATTTCTTGTTGTCAAATCATAGCGTAAGATATGTCAGAATGAATGCATCATGTTGGACACAAGTAATTAGACCCTTTGTTGTGGCACACTGTCTGAGTTATTGTGCAGCGTGAATGGGTTTGGGTTCCAAGCGCTAGTTCCTTTCTTCAATGGTGTGAATGACAGTGCAGCTTGCCCTTTTCCTACAATGTGGCGGATGATTTTCAGCTGCTGTTCTACTAGTTGGTTTCGAAACCTTGTCCCTGCATATGTAGGTTGGTTTTTGTGCTGGAAGTGTTAATTCTCACTGGAAATGTTTGTGGTTTTTAGTGTTATTGGTTCAAAGACAAACAAATAGCATTTGATTCCAATCAAGTTGTATGTTCTTGATGGAAAATAAATTTGGTGCTTTGAAGTTTTTGATGCTTTTATGGTGCTGCAACACCGCCACAATTGTCTGCATGGTTCCAGTCGAGTTTGTTTACAGCTGTAGTTAAATATCTGGGAATTGCATACAAATTTTCACGATCAAGGAAAACATGGCATTCTTTCAAACGCGTTTCTCCAGGAGATGTTCTTCTTCATGACACAGGTGGGATTCAGATTATGGAAATGGTCTCTAGATATTCATTTTCACCCCCAAGCTGAAACAGAATTAGTCCGCGGCTAGTTTTAGTGAAGCAGTACAAAGGTCTAGGGTCGTCACATTGTAGGCAATAGTATAACCCGTACTTACGCTAAAGTTTTTGGGCTGCGTGGGGATGACTGAAGCAGTATCAGTTTTAAAGGTTAGTCCGGATCGTTGGTTCGGTTCATGATAGAAATTTTATAGTTGAGGGAAGGAAATGTACACATGCTATCACAAATTGTCGAGATTCAAGATGTTTGCATTCTACGGGGAAAGGCCAAATGAAAATTTTCGTAGGGTTGGTTTTGGAGGGTGAAATGCACCCATCTTCATTTGCACTTTCGTTAATGACTTCTAACATTTTCCTAAATTTCTTTTTTATAGAATTGCACTAAAATAAAATTATCTTTCACTCTACTTACCTACTGATATTTGTTTGCCTATAAATTATTGCCTACAAGCTTGCTGATTACATGCCTCACAACTATATACCTACAGCTACAACCTGCCAAGTTTCAAGGTGCTGAAGCTGGAGAGTTCCGAGAGCAGTTTGAAAATCTTTCCTCCCATTTCTCCATGAATATTGTAATTGCCAGCAGTTTCCACCTCTTGGCACCTTTCGTCTCTTGCAACATACCCACGTTTGTTTATCACCAACACCAGCTTCCATTCTTTTAACAATCAACTTAACCATCAGACCAGTGTTATAAGAGTTAGCCCGGCCCGGCAAGTCGAATCGGTGACCCGTACACCGGTCAATAGGAAACCATTATTATCTTTCTTTTTACCAAAACATTTCATCTTCGTCGTGAGATAATAACCAAATGCTATCAAACATCGAATTGAATTTTACCAATCAAATCTTATTTTAAACAGAGTAAGAACTCGTAATCTACACTTAAAGTTGGGTGAAAAAAGAAAAAAGAGAACAGATATTGGTTAAATAATGGGAAAAATGTGTCCAGCGAGTCAAGTTCATACCAAGTAGCATCATTCTTATCCCAAGAAACTTCCTTGTCGAGAGAAGGAGATTGGCTGGTCTTCAACTTTCTCGAGCTAGCAAAATTATTGATTTCGGGCTTTTGGGTTTAGTGAAATGGGGAGGTATCTTTCCTTGTAGAGAAAGATACGAGCATGGTTTAGAGTGAGAGTACAAGTTAAGAAAGAGATCATTGCAAATTATAGTGGGCATTCTGCATGATGCGGGTACAAGAAGCATCCTAGGCATCATCGATTCACTAGTATGAAAATTCTAATAATCTAGCAGATTACCCTAATACTCCTTTTTCATCCAATAAGTTTGAATTTATTTATTAATTAAACAAATTCCTTTTGGGATCAACTTATGTGTTAATTAAAAACTAATACACCTTTTATTAGATTAGCGAGATTTATTTTACGGTTACACCTCATTAATTAAAAATAACTCATTAAAAGTGTTTTTTTTAATGCAACTACAGGTTATATTCTAAAAAATAAATGGTGCATGAATCATCTTTTTAAATAATCTTAAAGACATATCGTTAATATGAACTCGATGTATTTAGACAAATTTGGTACATTTTCTTAGATTCTAGACCTAAAGTTTGAATTAAAACAATTATAGAAAATAATATATATATTCTTAATCATCAATTCAACCTCTTAGATTAACACTTATTTTCATAACATGATAAAAAATCATGTGCAAGTACAAATATACTATATAGTTTTTTTTTTTTTTTAAATTTCTTCACTTTTTTAAACAATGTTTCACCTAAACCTTATAGAATTCTCTTTTTTCACTACTACATTTAAGAGTTTTACCGACAAAATATTGTGTCAGTATTTACTCTACCATTCCATTAGTGCGTATTTTATTGACGGATTCACGAATAAAATATGATCATTGGAAAAAACCTCGTTAGTAATTTCAGGTCTGTCGGCAAGTCCATCGATAAAAAAAAACCTAATGGCTTTACAGACATACAATGCGCGTAAAAATAATTACCTACTAGAATATATCGACGAAATTATTCCGTGGGTGATTGGCAGTGGCATTTGGAGTAATTTTATTCCAACTCTCTGTAAAGTACAAAAATGAATGAGAAATGTGAAACGAAATTAAGTATCCCGATAGATAATAAGTTTGTGATAATACTTACATGTGTTCTAAACCACATGACAAATTATTCATCTTGTAATTGAAAGATATTCAGTTAGCTGTGAGTTTTTAGATAGTAAATATTGACGATGTTGCCCACGAGGTATTCAACAATGTATGAGTTTGTGATATTACAAGAGATAAATAGTCCATTAATAACAAAGTTTAAGTAGTGTACTTAAGGGTGATCATTTTCGGTTCGGTTTTTACCTAAAAAATAACCAAACTGTTTTTTAATTTGAACCGGTTTCGATTTAGTTTGGTTATTTTAGAACAAAAATCAAGACCCAACCGATTGGTTTCAGTTCGGTTTGGTTATTTTATATTAAAAACCAAAAACTATATTGTTTTTTGGGTTTTTTTTTGTAATTTCTAATGGGTTTGGTTTCGGTTTGGCTCAGTTATTAATTTCGGTTCGGTTTGGTTTGGTTTTTCGATTTTAAACTTATGAAACCGAACCGGTTGGTTTTTTAAATATTCTAATCGATTTAATCGGTTTTTTTTCACAGTTAGGTTTTTTCAATTATTTTTTTTTGGTTTTCTTGGTTTAATCAGTTTTTTAGTTTTTTTGCTCACCTTTAAGTGTACTTACTGAATAAAAGGTCTCGGTTCATCGTAGTTAAATATCACCTAATTATGTGCTTATTTGAATTTTATTTCAAATAAATATTTTTCTCTAACATCATTTTTTGGTACGGGTCGTCCAGGATTGAAGAATATTAACAAGTTTCCACTCGAAGACACTTCACAACCATCGCCATACCTTAAAACACAATTGATTCTTGTTCTCAATTGAGACTTGAAATAATATGAGATAAATGTTGAGATCTGTTCAATAATATAGGCCTCACATATTGAAGCCTCAATACACGCTTTGTTTTTAACCTTTTTTCTTAAGGTTGAACAAGATCTGCATGGAATTAAACGAATGTTTTCAATTAACAAAAACAATGAAAATACATTTTTAATTACATTGCATGTATAATCTCTAACCTCTCGAATGGATACATCTATCTATACTAGACTAAGTCTCTAACTTTCTTCTTATACGGTAAATATATAAGTAGATGCTCCATCGAGTCAAAAAATGAAGGGAATATCATCTCAAGTTTGCATATTATCTAGACAATATTTGTTTCAAGCCTCTCAATGTACCGTGTCTCCAACTTATTGTAGCATATATTTCTAAAAAAATGACTGATCTCCGTGAGTACATCCTATATCTCATTTGGTAATAAATTTTGATAAACTAATGGAATGAGTGTTTGCATAAACACGTGGCAGTCATGGCTCTTCATTTCATACAATCTACAATCTTCCAAATTAACCAACCTTGATATGTTCGAGGCATGTCCATCGGGAAAACACAGACTCTTAAGTCATTGGTAAACTAGTAGTTGTGCATTCTTGTTTAACGTAAAGCTTGCTTTGGGCTTTGTGACCCGTGACCAATCATAAACTAAATCCATATTTTTACGGTGATAAAATAACGTTATATCCATTTTAGCCTTGATGGTGTCCTTTGTCTTCCCCTTCACGTCTATGACTATGTTGAAAATGTTCTCAAACACATTCTTTTCTATGTGCATGATGTCAAGGTTATGGTGGAGGAGATTTGTCTTCCAATAAGAAAGCTCCTAGAAAATACTTTGCTTTATCCAATTGTGGGTCAAACCAAAATCAATAACCTTCTGCTTATCGATTGGAAACCAAACACAATGTCACCGTACTCTGACACCACGTCATACAATTCTTCACCTGAAAGATGCGGGGTGCAACATCCTTTTTAACTCTGCTCACAAAAAAGTTCTTCCTATACCTGTGATCTGTTGGCAAGAAACATTGGTGACAGTCAAAAAAAGATGTTTTACCATCGTTTGTTAGCGTGAATACCTTGTTATTTTTCATGCAATATGGACATGCTAGTTTTCCATGCGTGCTCCAACCAGAAACCATTTTATAAGCTGAAAAATTATAGATAGTCCACATCAAAGCTGTCTTCATAAGAAAATTCTGTTTCGTCGATACATCATAAGTTAAAGTTCTGGAGGACCACAATTGCATCAACTCATCAATCAACCGTTGAAGACAAACATCTATATTCCGCCCCGGACTATTAGGACTGAGTATGACCATAGATAAAAACATGAACTTCGGCCTCATACATATCCTGGTGACAAGTTATAAACTGTAAATATAACCAGCCAACAAAAATAAAGAGCAACAAATAATTTGAATGGATTGAATTCGTCTGTACATATCCCAAGACGCACGTTCCTTGATTCAGTTGAAAAGTGAGAATGCACACTGTTAAAGTGTTTTCATACTTCACCGTCAGAAGGGTGCACCATTACTCTATCCATCGCATCATGTGATTGGTGTCATATCATGTGCTCAACAGTCTTTGGTGACATGAATAACCTATGTGGTTTAGGTGTGATTGAGAAGTATCTAAGTTTTTTATGTGTGACAAAAGTCCTTTCCCTACCACTTTTGAGTTTATAATGAGAATGTCACATGTCCTGCACTCGGTCAGCTCAGCATTTTCAAGGTAGTACATCATGCAGAAGTTTGGATACATGTCAATTTTTTGATATCCTAGACCGAAGGGTTTCATCATGGACTTAGCAACATAAAAGTTTTCTTTCAGCTTGTTCCCTTCAAGTAAAATACTTCTCGTCCTTTTGATAATTTTGTCATAACTGACATCACTCAACTCATAATAGTTCGTCAGAATCTTTCAAAAGATAAAAAACTTGGTCGTGTCTGCATTAGGTTCTTCATCTATGATTGGAAATTGATCGGCATGACCCTGATTCATTCTCATCACATCCATAACTATAGTCCTATAAGGATTACTGTTGTCATCTACAACTCCATGCACGTTGCTAGCACTAGAAGTTGACCCAATATATCATTCTTTCTACCATGGTCTCATGAGGAACAAATGGTTCTCTATGTGCATACCAACACATATATTTCTCCATTAACCCTTTTTGTATAAGATACATTGTTACAACATCTAGATCAAGAAACTTTTTATTTTTACACCTCCTACATGAACACCAAATACCGCCTCCATTAATATTTCTCGGATTAGATGTTGGGTAATTAATAAAACTCTGAACCCCATTACAATAATCCATCATCCACAATCCTTGGGGTGAATCTCGATACATCCATGAACGATCATCCATCATTTCTATCGAACCTATATCAAATAATGATAACAACATGTATTAATTAACTACATTAACAAGATAAATTTGCAAAATTATTAGTTTAGCTCAAGATTATTCAACCTACTTTAATACTTTTCTTAATTCATTATCGATTAACTATGTACATACAAATTTGTACACATTTACAGAAATTTCAACTCGACAGTAAAATTGACAAAATATAAAACGGACCCGTTAAATAAGCTATTATTTATTTCATCACAACACACTTAAGTCAGTAATTCGATATAAGTTTCAACAATTTACAAAATCTAAAACAAACCATAACATGTTCAAAATCATAAATCCATACAACAAGTTTGTTTGAGAAAAAACAATAAAACAAGTAAACACCCAAATAAAATACTTACACTATATAAATATGCAATAAAAAAAACTTTTTAAAATTGTGTTTAAATTAAAAAAAAGAAGATTTGCTTACTTAAGACGGAAAATCCACAATAAAATTTTAATCAGAACACGGATGTTGTCAAAGTGTTGTTATGACTAGAAAAGTTGCAGAATGACGAGTTGTGTTGAGATGAAGGGGGGAGGGGGGCTGTTTTGTTGCAGAGGTTTTTTAAGGAAGAATTAGAAATAAAGGGGGGTAAGGAGGGTCGAGCGTCTGGTCATATATTAAATATTACTGATGAATTTACTGACGGAATTATTCTGACGGTGACTCTTTCGACAATTTTATAGGTATAAGTGACACATCACTGTACGGTTTACTTGTTTGAATCCCCTTTGTAATTCCATCGATAACAACGTCTATAAAAACTTACATGTCATCGAACTGTTTGGATTTTTTTTATTCCTTCTATTCTGACCGGGATTCCCTCGATATATACCGACGACCTGTTGTTTTTACCGATGGAATTAACGATGAAAAAAATTTGGTCCGTAAAAATCACCATAAAATACTGACGGAAAAAATTCATCAGTGTTTCCGTTTGTATTCATCGATTTTATAGTAGTGTTTGGGGTGTTGGATGTGTGAGGACAAAATACACTAAAATTTTTGAGGAAAAAGTTTAATGTTTAAAACAATGAAAAATATAATGTAATGTAATAGGCAGATGAATTTTCATATTAATTCATATAATATCTGAAAATTATTCCAGTCCATATATTTTATTTTTATTTACAAATAGCTTTTTTATGTGAAACTTTTTTTGGTCCTTGTATTTGTTTTAAAAAATAATATAGTTTCTATGATGAAAAACTCTTTGCAATTAGATCCAGCCAAACATAGATCCATCCCCAAACAAGAAGCATAAAGCAAATTTCTGACTGATCATCATCCTTAACAAGCAATAATCATGAGTCCTTAATCCATCAATTTGCCACCCCACTAATGAAACACAATCCCCCACTTCAACCAACCCCTTTACACTATCCTTTCATACGTATATATATATACAGATGCTCCCTTTTCTTTTTTCTTGCTTGTCTTTTGATTATGATAAAAAAGGGTAGCCAAGAAAAGACTTGAAATCTATGTATTGTCCTGGTTCTACTGAGTGGTCCAGGTCTGGCTCTGGCTCTATGGCCTTCAAGTGCTTCTTGCTTGGCTTCGTTCTGTTGTGTAGCCTGTGGACTGTTGGTTTCTGTAACCAAGATGGTATTGTGGCCAGTCTTATTGCCATCTAATTACGAATGTTTTATTTAGTACGATGATTCTACGTAAATTAAATCTGCTTGTGTAATATCTATATGTGCAGACACAGGTTTCGGTTTCTTGAGCTTATCTTGTGGTGGAACTACGGGTTACGTTGATGCATCCAACATCTCCTGGGTCTCAGATGGTGCATACATTAGCTCAGGCAAAACAACAAGCATTGATTACATTGAGGGCACATCCTCCTCCAATTCCCCCCTGAGGTTTTTCCCAGATGACAAAAGTCCGAAGTGTTATAAACTACCAGTGAAGAAGAACGTGTCATCCAGCATGGTTCTAGTTAGAGCTCGATTTGTGTACAAGAATTATGACAGACTTGGAAAACCTCCGGTCTTTTCTGTTTCTCTTGGCACTGCCATCACCAGTACTGTAAACCTCACTGGTAATGATCCATGGATAGAAGAGTTTGTCTGGCCAGTTAATTATAAAGATACACTTTCCTTTTGTTTACATTCTGTCCCACATGGTGGATCTCCTGTTATTTCATCACTTGAAGTTCGACCACTTCCTCGAGGAGCTTACCATACTGGCATGAGGGATTTCCCAAATAAGTCTCTCAGGAAGGCTTACCGCATCAATAGTGGTTATAATGAGTCCTTGCGGTAACAACCTTTCAATACCATCCTCTTCTCCTCGTTCCTTGATAAATATGTTCAGTGCTTTGTACTACAAGGTCTGTGATTCTTTGTTCTTGACTCTAAAACAGGTACCCTTTGGATCCTTATGACCGTATCTGGGATGCTGATCAAAGATACACGCCCTTTCATGTGTCATCTGGATTCAATTTTTTACTTGGCTTCAATTTGTCAAGTGTCATTGAGAGTCCTCCTCCTGCTGTTCTTCAGACTGCAAGAGTTCTTGCGCGAACAGATGTCTTAACTTATAACCTTCCTCTTGATGCACTCGGGGACTACTACATTATACTCTACTTTGCCGGAATTGTTCCTGCCTCTCCATCTTTTGATGTCTTGGTTAATGGAGATGTAGTGCAGTCAAATTATCATGTCAAAATGTCAGAAGCCAGTGCTCTACACTTGACTCAAAAAGGAATCGAGAACTTGAATATCACACTGAAAAGCATCAGCTTCTATCCACAAATCAATGCTATTGAGGTGTATGAGATTGTTGATATTCCATTAGAATCTTCCTCAACTACAGGTCTCATTCCTTGTAAATGCGTCCTTAATGATCCCAGTTACTTGGATAGAATTGACTCTTCTTTCTCTCTTGGTTGTTGAATTCTGCTGCAGTGTCAGCACTTCAGGTCATTCAGCAGTCTACTGGCTTGGATCTCGGGTGGGAGGATGATCCGTGCTCGCCGACAATGTGGGAACATATTGGATGCGAAGGAAGCATAGTTACATCACTGTGGGTTCATATTTAAAGCAATTTATATTCGATTTCAATTTCCCCTTGAGATCTATTAACACATGCCATCTCCATTTCCAATCTCTCTGTGATTTTCTTAGGGAGCTTTCAGACATAAATCTGAGGTCAATTAGTCCTACTTTTGGTGACTTGTTGGATCTTAAAACACTGTAAACCCTGACTCTTCCTGTTGTTTTCATTTGATTTCACTTCTTTTTACTCCATTTCTCATTCCTTGGCAATGTGCTTCAGGGATTTGCACAACACGTCACTTGCTGGAGAGATACAGAACTTAGGAAGCCTCCAGCATCTTGAGAAGCTGTATGCATGCTTACGTATTAAGAAAAGCCCATGTTTTGTTTCTTTATAAAGCCTGACATGTGTCTCTTTACTGAAATTTCCAGGAACCTGAGCTTCAATCAGCTAACATCTTTTGGAACTGAATTGGAGAACTTGGTTAGCCTTCAAATTCTGTGAGTTCCAAATTTCTCTCTGTGTAGCATTGAATTAAAACTTAAAATTTCATGTCAGTTTGTCACCCAGTTTCATTCTTAATCAGTAACACTGTAACTTCTGAACATGAAGGGACCTGCAAAACAACAGCTTAGATGGAATAGTTCCTGATGACCTGGGAGAGTTGGAGGACCTTCACCTATTGTAAGCAAGCCAATTCTGGTCGAATTCATCTCCAATGAACTAAGCATTAGTTTCTAGATTTGAAACAGCCATGTGATTCATTAGATAGAAAAACTCCTTTCTTGCACTGTTCAGGAACCTGGAAAACAATAAACTGCAAGGTACCCTCCCGCAATCTTTGAACAGAGAAAGTTTGGAAGTCAGGTATGGCATTGATGTTCTTGTTTTTCCTGCTTGCTGTGGTATTTAACATGCTGATGCATCAACTTGTTTTGCAGGACATCCGGGAATCTGTGCCTTTCCTTCTCCACCTTGTCATGCAATGATGTTTCCTCCAATCCATCTATTGAGACTCCACAAGTTACTATCTTTACCAAGAAGAAGCCTGACAAAAATACTCACATGGCAATCATGCTTGGTGCCATTGGAGGAACCTTACTTGCTCTTATTGTGATTTCTCTTTCAGTATTATTGTACATGAGGAGAGAAAGAACTGAAATCACATATTCAGAAAGTAAGTAAAACTTCACTTCTCTATCATATGGAAGTTCATTAAATATCATTCTTATATTGAGAATCTACTTCCAATGCTCAGGGGCAGTGGATATGCGAAATTGGAATGCTGCAAGAATCTTTTCCTACAAAGAAATAAAAGCAGCTACAAATAACTTTAAGGAGGTTATCGGCCGTGGCAGCTTCGGATCTGTTTATCTAGGAAAGCTATCAGATGGAAAACTGGTAGCAGTGAAAGTGCGATTCGATAAAAGTCAACTTGGAGCTGATTCTTTTATTAATGAGGTTTACTGCTTGAACTTCTCTGCTCTAGCATCATATTGTGTGCCTGAGCACCTCTATGTTTTTTATGGTAACTATCTCATTCTCATTGATGAATTGTTTTGAAGCAAGGAAATGAAATATACTGCTGTGGTTTTGTGTCTCTCAGTAATAGACATGAAATCATATAAGACTTGAGAGGGAGTCCCTCATGTTTCAAAGCCAGAAACACTTCAGCAATTTCCGCTCACTCTTTACTTTGTCTGTTGGATGATGCATAGAAATTTATATTAACAAAGAGTCTACAGTCACCTTGTTTCTCGTTTCTTGGCTTGTTAGGTGTATCTTTTGTCACAAGTTCGTCATCAGAATCTTGTCTGTTTGGAAGGATTTTGCCATGAATCAAAGCAGCAGATACTAGTGTATGAGTATCTGCCTGGTGGCTCGTTGGCTGATCAACTTTACGGTATGCCATAAAGAGATGGGATTTTCTATTTAATTGCTGTTAAATGTTATTGCATTATTTATTCTTATCAGTGCCTATAATTCACCAATTTCCTTTCCTTCTAGGACCAAACAGCCAAAAAGTTTCTTTAAGCTGGGTTCGTCGATTGAAAATTGCTGCCGATGCTGCAAAAGGTATGTTTATTCAATGTCTGTGCTTCTCCTTCAAGCAAGAGTCACAGGGAAAAACATGACATTTGAGTTTCCTCATAGTTATGTGAAAGATTAAGTAATACTAAAGGTGCAGCTTTAGACCCTTGAATGTACTGAAAATACAGTGAAATTTGCAGTTTGAATGTCTTTAGGCATCTTATATAGTAATTACTACAGAAAGATCAAATTTCATCAGAGTTTCATTGTTATTAATGCTGAAGGATTGGACTATTTGCACAATGCAAGTGATCCACGAATCATACACCGGGATGTGAAGTGTAGCAATATTTTGTTGGACAAGGAGATGAATGCCAAGGTCTGTGACTTCGGCCTTTCTAAGCAAGTTATGCAGGCAGATGCTACCCATGTGACCACTGTTGTCAAGGGCACTGCAGGCTATCTTGATCCCGAGTAAGTTCTTGGTTATTGTAAACTGCTGATTCTTGATAGATAAAAACTCACTAATTCTAATTGTTCATGTCATGTGCAGATATTATTCTACCCAACAGCTTACAGAGAAAAGCGACGTCTACAGCTTCGGTGTTGTTCTTCTAGAACTCATCTGCGGGCGAGAACCATTGCGTCGCTCTGGAACTCCAGATTCCTTCAATTTGGTGTTATGGGTAACCAAAACTCCTCCTCTTCTATTGTGTATATAGTAAATACCACAATGGAAACGTTTATTAACATCTTGTCTAGGAATTTTGAACGCTGACATTTACCTTCAATCATCCTTTGTACCCTTGAAGTCTGATTACCGTGAGCAGTTTCTCATTGCAATATGAACTGCAGGCGAAGCCCTACTTGCAGGCAGGAGCATTGGAAATAGTGGATGAAAACTTAAAGGGAACTTTTGATGTGGAAAGCATGAGAAAGGCAGCTATAGTAGCTGTAAGGTCTGTAGAGAGAGATGCCTCGCAGAGGCCAACCATTGCAGAGGTATTGGCAGAGCTGAAAGAAGCCTACAGCATCCAGCTCTCCTTCCTTGCGTCTTTTGACATGTAAATTGGTTTCTAGTTGAGGCAATACAATATATTTATCAACTCTATCAATGCTTGTGATACGATGAAGGTAAATAGGTGCTTTTTGCAGAATTTAGGTCCATATATTATTAAAAAGAGTTGCTGTGGATGATATTTGATTAAGTTGTTCGACAGAAGGTTTTTCTGGGAGAATTCTTGTATTAATAAATTTACCTGTATCTATGCAATGTATAGCAAGAAATAGATTCCCTCCTATATGTAACACTTGCCAAGCTGATTGCTCAACAGAGGCCACATATTTCCACTTTCCATATTGTGTTCTCACTACTAATTGCCCAAACATCACCTCTACATATTTTTCCTTCATTTTTCTTTTCTCATCGTTCAGCCATGGTGATGCAAAGAATAATTGGCTACCGATGATGGATACACAACTCTTCTGGTCATTCCAATCAATTGGTTCTCTGCAAACAATCTGCTGCATCTACTCTAGAGTAATTGGAAAAGAAACCATAGCTGATACCTGGAACATCATTGCCTTATTTAAAGCTACATGACTGAATACTCTGGAGTATGCTGTATGCATGCAGATGACGAGATGAAAGTAAAGCAAAGAACATGGGGATGACTTAAACCTAAACTATCCAGTGAAGGCCACAATCCAATCATGAAACACTTACAGAAAGTAATATAATGCTTCCAAAGGAGACAGACAAACTAGAATATTGTATGAAACAGCCATGCTAATGAAAGCCACGAGATTGTCCTGGAAAAATCATGAGAAATTCTAAAGGAAATAGCCAGGCACTGAATTCAATTTTCGCTTTTTTGGGAGTGTTGGAGGAAGGACATCGAGTTCTCCTCTCTAAATTCTATGAGCAACAAAAGTGAGCAAGAGCACTCATCTCAAGGCTGCTGATAAATTTACACCTTTCTGACAGAATCGATGTCATCCTTGGTATCCTGTTATAATGCTCAGTGAATTCTTGTTGATAGAAGTATTTGACATCAATTACATAAACACTAAAGTTGCTTTTCTTTTTATATTAAAGAACCAATTCAACCAAAACGGTTAGGTGAAGTTTCAAGATATGATTTATATTATTTTCTAACACACCCCCTCAAGTGAAAGCCCTTTGGACTTGAAACTTGCACAAGCCCACATTACCTTGTGCTTAATTTTTATCAAATAAATGGGGATGATGAGATTCGAACTTGAGAACACTTGGTCATCAAGACTCTGATACCATGTCAAAGAACCAATTCAACCCAGAAGCTTAAGCTGTTAGGTGAAGTTCCAAGATATCCTTGTTCAGGTTCAGATTCAGATTACATCAATCTCATTGTTCCTGGGGAACCGATAATGGAAGAACCATGCAAGACAAGCTGCAGCAAGTGGCATATGTTTTTCTAATGCATTTTCTTGCGGACAAGCTGCCGCAAGAGGTTTAGAGGAATATCCAAACCAACTACGCTCAGCTCAGTTGATTAAATTGCGTTTAAGAGGCAATGACATACTCATCTGCCAGAGCCCTGTAGATTAAATATACTTTAATGCGTGCAACTTAAGGCCGACAATGAATATTATTTCTTTTGAATTGACTAGTGTTTACAATGATCTGTGAGTCCAAATTGTGACAGAAGCAGTGAAGAATCCCTTACAAGAGGAAATTAAAATTGGCTATCAACTATTTTGTACATCAAATAATCTTGTCTATATCTAAACTTCTCCTGGAAATAGTTTAATATAATATAAATATAGCAGAAGCATAACAAGGAAAACTTAAGGATGGTTTTCAACAGAAAATTGCAAACCATCCAGGTATGATTAGCAGTGCTGGTGAACATAAGAATATGATAGCTTTATCATTTCGTAACTTTGGAACCATATGGCGGACAAATTTGAGCATAACTATGTAGAATAGCGACGTTTCAGGTAAAAGAATAATGCTGTTGAAGCAGCCGTAACATATGGAAACACAGTCCAGACTCCCTGCATGATGTTGCATGTCAGATACAGGTGTGTACAAAATCAGAACTTAAAACGAAGGTATTTTGTTTACCACAACTGTTGCAACCGTGGCAAGGGCAAACATGGGGCGCTCCCTCAATAGAAATCCAATCCCGAGCTGAGCTCAGAAAACAAAGATAACAGATGGAATTAGCAATCCAACTAACCAGATGTTACCAACTTACTAACTATCGGCATCATAATTTATAACTGAGAAGGAAATAAACACCCAAAGCGGAGAATATTGATGGAAAAATGCATCAGAGATTTTGATAACTAGGTGAGAAATTCCAACTATTGAAAGTCAAGAAATCTATAGTACAGTAATCAAGTGCCAGAAAACAAGCAAGACGAAACAGCTGATCAGCAAGTCAATCTGCCCACCATACTCCCATGGTTACTAATACCTTTGTAGTTATTGATCATTAACAGGATATTAACACATAGAACCATACCAATCGTACACAGGAATGGAGTTTTCTGTATTTCAAGGTACACAGTAGTCAGTACATGAGATACATCTAGCAGGTGCTGAATAATAATAATGTTTGGAAGGTCATTCAGACACAGAACACATTTGAAGGTCATATAATACATTCATGCATGAAAATATGTGGATATACTAGATTCACCTGAAGTGGAAGAGTGATCAAGCCACCACAACAAACTCCAGTAAAAAAGCACTCTGGAGATACACCCTGTATTTCATAGCGAATCACAATAACAGAGAAACTCAGAACAATAAGAAGCCGAAAAAGATATATGATATATAAACCTCATTTGGATAGTTATAAAGAACAGTTATGCTAACATAATCATGCAGCATATGAATTATCGTGATCATCAGAAATATCTTCACCACATATTCGGTTATATATGAATAAATTTTTTTTCACACTGAAGTTCTTTTATTAATTTATAATATTAGTTTCTAAACTTCAGTTGATTTTCTTTATTTGATTGTTCGTTTCCACAACCCAAAGAACAAAACTGAATTAAATCCTACACTCAAGCTCCAGCTCTAAGGAAGAGAATACACGCACTTCATTAGTTTTTACTACGGAGCATTTTGACAGACATTTTTTTCGCTGAACGCAATATCAAGTTGTGTGAAAATAAAGGGAAGGATGACAGCGTTTAACTTTATTATACTGCCTTCATATTTACTATAGTCCCCTCTTATAAAAGACCATTGCCATTGCTCTAGGCAGTAATTTCTTAATCCATATCCGTGTAAACAAGATGGTAAATGCAAACACAAGTTAGCAAGATTCTCAGATATCAGAGCAATAAGAGAGGGTTTATTAGTATCCAGAAACTTGGTTCAATTTCTAACATGGGTAGGATTGTGTGAACCTTATAACTTGTTGGATAGCAAACGGGTGCAAAGTATTTCTGAGGAATAAAAATAGCATGTGAATGTGGCACATCCAAGAAATTTTCTCAAGTATCCAAGTAACAAGTAGTCCACAATAGTACCTAAGGTTGCTCGGTGCACTAAGAATCTGTTCCCTTTCACTTCATCTGAACTGCTGTTTACTACATTAAATGTGCAGGTATGTCTAATGCTTTTCATATCAAGTCTGAGATTGGCACTTTACGTACACTTCAGGTTTTGAGAAACAAAAACAAAAGTAAATTGTCTTAAGTTCACCGGTCATCAAATCTGCTTTTAGAGCCACTAAGCAGTTGGCTTAAAAAGGAATGTCAATCCTCTCAACAAGCTCACTGTTGCTAACAGATCAGAAAGCAGCATGGATTGAGTTCGTAAATGAAGACTGAAGTGAAGTCAACGAAACACCTAAAATAAGTTGAACTAAAGCTTGGTAGTGCTGATGTATATAAAATAGTACCCATGAAACGAAAAAGAAATTTTTTTTCAAGTTATGCAGTTAACATCCAAGTGACTATGACTCACCATTGTCCCCGCTAAGAAAGCTGTGGGATTTCGTGCTCCAAGAGAAAACCGCTCAACTGCAGATCATAATGCCAGAAGCATCAGAAAAGGTGATTCAATTTAAAGCATGCACAGCAACTCATGCGAACATGATAAAATTGAACAAATCAAGTAAATATGCTTACTATTACCAAGATGAGCCAACAATTTCATCAATCTTTAGCAAATTACATAAGATTAAAGAGTACAACCAGTGAGCCTTTTAAAGCTTGTATATTGAAAGCATGTAAGGCAGCATAGGGTATTGAAGTTCAGAGGAAAAAGAGGTCTCCAGACTTAGGAACATGAGGAAATGTGTGGAAGAAACAACAAACAGGTAAGAAACGTGTTGCTGATGACTGAGATGAAGTACATGACGCCATAAAAGAATTTCAGGGTGTAGAATGCAAGATGATCTCATCACACGGTCACAAGCTCTTATCTTCTGAAAAAGTGCCAACATCAAATTTTCTGTACATTGTATTTTGCTGTTCTCTGTTTTTTTATTTTCTATTTTTTAAAAATGGTTTTCAGATTTTCATAGAACATACTAAGTTCTAACATCTCTTTTGGATGCCCATAATTGTTAGTTTTTCTACCTCTATTCTTCAATTCTGTTTTTTTAATCCTATTCCAAAATTCTGAAAACAGAAAACAACCAAACAGGTTTTTAACATAGATTACACAAATCTTGCCATCCATATGCATGCGTTGCAGTCCAACACAGTGTAACACCCAATTGGCAGCAATAAGCTAAAGTGTTTGAAAATTATTTAACATCCAACTAAATTATGTCATAAAAATGAAGAGCAGAGTGAATAAAAGGAGGCATATCTGTTGACATTGAGAGCATTTGCACAAGTTAACATACATTATTAACCGTCAACTGATAAGACCATTCATTTATATGAAAAATAAAAGATTCAGAATACATGCAGATGAAAAACAGTAACCAAATTCATGTAACTTACCAACACCTGCGAGATTGCCATATTTTTGCACAACACTTGTAATGCTCAACACCTTCTCTTCACTGATGCCCAACTATAGCCACCATCGATGTAAAATATATGCACAGATCATATATTGCAGTTTAGAAGACTGTGTAGCTGTAAATGTATTAGATAGGCCTAGTGCTGATTAACTTGAGTATCTAAGCATTTTTTTTTTTTGCATGCATGTCCATTAACAAACAAATAGCAATCAACAACAGCATACCTTTGAACAAACATCATCAGATGCACCACTTTGCTTGAAAAGCTTCCCCAGGTAGAACGGTATCATATCACTGATGCATACCCCCTGAAGATCAGGTTCCGGCAAAAGATTTACCAAGAAATTATTGATATAAATATTAGGAATTCAAAGCAGAGAAGGCTCAAAAGGAAACAAGGAATGACTTATCAACAATCATAAAACCTTATTAACTTGTGTGTTTTAGGCTCCTACTTAAAATTACTAATATCATTCATAGACATTGAGCAAACTGACAGCCAAAGCTCACTTGGAAATTTAGCCTTGCGTTATTTAAGGCTCAAGGTACTCTAATTATGTCATGCCTTAAGTGAGCATTAAAGTGTAAGCTTTCATTAGCCTCCAGAAAATATCAGTTCAAGATAAGAAATGCCTACAGGGAAATTCACTTTCCAAAATGGTAGTCTCTGATATACAGCTGGTTGTATAACAATGACATATTAAGTGCCAATGAACAAAGTGGTTATGCCACTAACCAGTATACCCATAGAACCGTTGATATAATATATGGAGCATTTCTGGAGAAAGAACCAGCAAATGATTGCCATGTGCCATCCAAAGACAGCATCCGCGACAAAGTTATGCCTACCTAAATCATAAGCAAGAAACTGATTGGAAAAACTATAAATAAAAAAATAGGACTATAAAAGACTACTAGTACTGAACTGAAATCCTAAAAATACAAAAGATCTAAGTAAGCAATGAGTCACCCAAACAGAAGTACCAGTAGATGGGACAGACCCATATATTTAAAGCCTCTTCACTGATGAAAAGTCCACAACCAGCAGCCATGAGCAACCAAAAGTAAACGCATCTGCAATGTGCCATTCTAGGATATTCTTAAGAAGAATGCCAGATGAAATATACACATAGGGATGCAATGCTGTCTAGTTCTCTCTTTTTGCATGAATATGAGAAGATCTAAGCACTTGCATGCTGTGAAGATATATGTACAGACCACGGAAAAAAGTTAGGAAGATGATTGAATTCAATGTGAGTGCAGTTTATTCTGACAAACTGCAGTCAAAATAGTAGTGACAGAATGATGGCATACCCTGGAGCATATTCAGGAAGTATGATTCTGTATCCAAAAGCTTTGAAAGTAAAACCAGTAGGGGATGCAGCCATGACTGGTGAGGGTGAGCCTTCAGCCAGAAATTGAACGCCAAAGAAAGATCCTGTACTAGACTGCTTAAGGCCAACTGACATGATTGTAAAAATTGCAGCGACACCCAGCACGATTGCTAATATCAAGAGAAATGAACTTCCCGTAGAAGTTGGTTCATTTTTTTGATTTACAACTGCCTCGTCAGAAGGTATATCCAGGTCACCTTGAGTATCTTTTGAAGCCTCATAATTTCTCGAATCTTTACTCTGAAATCTTCTAATCCTATGACAAGAGATGCATGGCACATTATAATTAAGCACCAAGCTGTAATTGAACAACGATGACCAAGTGCTGGAGCAGGAAATGAACCAAAAGGGACAGCATTTTAATGAGAAAGGTTTTCTCTTTTCTTTCTTTTTTCACCATTGTTAAAAGTTGGATTTGTCAGGCAGGGATAGTTACTGCCTCCAATCAGCGTCAGTGACAACAATGTTTGCGATTTTTGACATCAAAGTACCACATTTCTGGATTAATAAATGTTTGCAAATTTGTTGACATCACAGATTGGTGAGGTGTATTTCATTTTCCTATCAAAATTAACAACTTGTAGGCTATACTTGTTAGGAAGGATGGTTGCGGGGAAGCATGGATTGGATAAAGTGGAAAGACGGGGAGGAGAAAGGGTGGATGGCTTACCATCCATCTAGTTATTTAACTAAAAGATAAGGGACGGATGACAGCCAACCAAATCATTGAAAATCACAAAGAAATGGAAGGATAGGAGACAATCATCCCAAATTGGAAGGATTGGAGGAGGGATCCCTCCTTTCCTTCTTTGGGTGCTTATCCTTCTCACCAAACGAAGAATACTCAATCCCTCCCCTCTCATCCACCCTTCCCTCAATCCCTCCTAACAAACAGAGTGTTAGGACATCTTAGTGCCCGATAAAGAATAATCCATGCACAACACAATGCAGTTAGCTATACATGTCTGATTTTATTGTTATCCAGTACATTAATCACTCTTTTTGAAAAAATAAACCCTTTGTCATTAGACAAAAAGTAATCTGAACCAGAAATCAAAACTTTTGGCAATGATCAAATTACTCATAGTCCACATGGTTTAACTAGAGAAGAAAAACCAGTTAGCTTGGAAACTTAGTGATGAACATTACATTGAGAAGCAACTTAATCATTAAAGGATGCTAAAGAAAGCAGCCACTGAAACCAAAGCTTCCCATTTTCTTTGTTGAGCAAAAACCAAGAACAAGTAGCGAGAAAGAAGCAGATGGAAGTTACCTAAAAGCTGAAGGTCCCCTGTTACAAAAGAAAACTTTGTGACCAGACCTTGAGTGGTTCAGTACTAGAGCTCGTGCTCGTCGACTTGGACTGAAGCATCTGGGAGCAGGTTTAGGGAGGTTTAAGGATGACCCGTGTGTTAAAACTGACATCAATGCCATCTTTCCGTAGAGCCAAGACAAATGGCAGCTGCTGCTGCCTCTTACTAGCCGAGTTGGAGATCAGTTTGGACGGGGCTTTGGGGGGATATGAGGAAGTTTTTGGGTCCAATGAGGCCATGTATGAATGGCTGAGGTCAAAGAGAGAATAATAAATAGGGATATTCTATGCTTGAAAAGTTCCTTCCAAGTTCTCGTCAAAAACATAAAATTATTCAAGATCCTCGAGTAAAAGAGAATCTTGTCTTCTTGGCCAACAAAATGTTTGGATATATTTTAAAACTTTAACAAAATGCAGAATTAAGAAAAGGAAAAAAATAATTTGATAAAATGCCAAAGTATCTCATCACTCAAACCTGCTAGCTAATTTATTTTTCATAATTATAAGGTGATTTGAAGACTTTTTGACTTAAAAAAAGAAAAAATCTTATGATATCATATTTTCCCATGTCATTTTTCATTTAACTAGAATAATTATAAATCACATAAAATTTAAATATCTTCCATAATCATAATGCTTTATTTCTGTGAAAAAATATTCGTAGCAAACCAAGACATTTATTGAATAAAAATTTTGATATGATATATATAAATAAAAGATTCTGAGACACAAGACAAGATAATACGATGAATAATGCTGGAAGGGAACCCAAAATCAGACAAGGTTTCACGCAAGATACTCCAATCCATCCTATCATATGCCTTAGCCAAATTAATTCTGATAGCTAAGTTGCCATGTCTCTTCTTTGAGTTGCGAATGGAGTGCATAAGCTCTTGTGCCATGGCAATATTATCATGAGCAGAACGGCCAGCAAAAAAAGCACCTTGAAAAGGATTTATAATGGAGAGCATTTTGAAGGATATTAGTTGGATACTGCTATGTTGCAGTTAGACACATGAAAAAGCCTAGTATACATATTCATGAAGAACAAGGATAAATTCAAGTCCAAGAAAAGGCATAGTGAGAATTCTGATAGGTTCCTCCAGCACTTCAGTGAGAATTTTGTAGCTGACGTCACAAAGACTTACAGGTCTAAACTGCTTTTTACATGCAGGGACATCCTCCTTGGGAATAAGGAAAAGGAATGTCTCAGTTAGGTTTGAAGGGCAGGAACCAGCTCGAAAGAATATTGTCAAGGATCCATCTGGCCAGGGAGTTTTATAAGGTTTCATAGACTTTACTGCAGCTAGAACTTCAGAAGCAGTGACTGGTTCCAATAATACTTAGCCCCTTGATCCGTGAAATAGAGAGGATGATTTGGAAACTGAGGAAAAGGCATAGTAATGTTATTGTTATAACAAAACAGGATCATCAGTCAAAGAGCCGTCTTCAGGTTTCGATTTCTCAATCCTGTTATGTTAATGTCTTCGATTAGCAGTGCTGGCATGAAAAAGTTGAGCAAAAATTTCTCCAAGTTGAAGCCATTGAACCCTGAATTTCTGAAACCTCCTGCGTCAAAATATTCTGATATTCTGTGGTAAGTTCTTCCTCAAGGTGAGAAAGGAAATCAGAGTTCCTAACTTCTGAATTCCTTGTACACGAGCAAGAATTCGTCGTTTACTTCCGAAAATATTTCTAAAGACATCTCTGTTAAGAATTTGAGCTTGGCTAGCCATATTAGAGAGAGCATCCGTGAGGGAAGAATCAATGTTAATTTCTCCATGAATTGGCCGCCACAGCTTCAAACTCTTCATGCAACGTTCTTGCAGCTTGAAAATGGAATGGCCTGGACCCCTAGGGGGGGCATAACCTGTAAGGCAAAGGAGAATGAAGTTATGATCCGAGTGGGTTCTAGGAAGATGATGGATATATATAGCAGATACATTAAATTAACGCCTTTCTGCATTGGCCAATGCACGATCTAAACGGACTTGAGTAGAAATTATAGCCCCATGAACTCTTCTCTGAAAGTGTGGAGATCCTTTAAAACCCAAATCAAGCAGCTCGCATCTGTCAATGTTGCATACAAACTTCTGAGCCCTCCTCATCTGAAACCAACCACCCCTTTTCTCTGACATTATCGAATAGCCATTGAAGTCCCCAGTCACAATCCAAGGAAGATAAACACAACAATGTCTCCCTCCCAGATGCCTGGGGACTAGCATATCCTGCAGTAAAGTACCATAATCTATTACCATTCTTGTGAATCGATTCAGATTGTTTTTAACTCACATGTTATCATCCATGTACTGAATATTCACCAATTCAAAAGCTACTGAAGATCATATGATGTTTAATCACCATTCAAAAACAACAGAAAAAGGAGTCATGATACTTACTTATTTCTTCAAACCCTTCTTGGAATTCAAAAGATTAAGTTTAGATAGAGATGAATTCTTCGATATATTTGAGAGAAAAGTTATGGCGGGGGAGGGGAAAGAAAAGAAGGGAAAATCAATTATTTATTAAAATTCTCTTTATGTTTTTAGCTTTGTTAGGTTGATTGTGATTGTTTTTAAAATTGTTTTTTATTTATAAATAATTAAAATAAATTTTTTTAATTTTTAAAAATTATTTTTAATATCAACATATCAAAATAATATAAAATATCAAAAAAATATTAATTTTAAATAAAAAAAATTTCAAATTTTTTTAAAAATATTTTTGAAACACAAAAACCAAAACATAGGTTTAATGTGTGAAATTTTTTATTTTTTAAGTTTTTTTTATTTGTTTTTTTTTCTATTTGAATGTGCAATTTTTTTATTTAATAAATAAAAAAAATTGTTAAATTTTATCCATTATACATGTTGGCGTGACCAATTGATTTGCATATTAGCATGCTAATGTACAAAATAATTATGCATGAATATTTCACTTTTATTTTTAATTAAGTATTTACATTTTTATTTTTGTATTTAAGAGTAAGTGTTTTTATTTTTCTAATTAAGTGTTCTTACTTTTAAGAACTTATCAAATAAGTGTTTCTAATTTTAAAAGCTAACAAGTGTCCATTTAGCATTTTTATGTATTCAATAATTGTACAAATTTAAATAAAATTAAAATTAAGATAACAGGATAATAATAAAAATTTATTCAAATTAAGAAAAATAAAAATAAAAGACTACTTGTCAATAAAAAAAAACTCATATTGACTTAATCTTCTCTGCTTTTTCACAGCCCTAACAA
The DNA here is from genome assembly GCA_019202695.1 of Populus x sibirica. Classification (NCBI taxonomy): domain Eukaryota; kingdom Viridiplantae; phylum Streptophyta; class Magnoliopsida; order Malpighiales; family Salicaceae; genus Populus; species Populus x sibirica. Next base: position 638,871 of record JAGMVL010000092.1, read on the forward strand.
ATAGAAAAAATAAAAAATTTGCATATTAAAGTATATAATAATCTCAAATAAATATAATTGATTGCTTGATGCAAAACCTCAATATACAAAAATATGCATCGCTCCTTCGTCTCATCAATATAAATTTCTCTAATTTTTCCAAGTTATTTACACTTATCATTATTTTTGTCTTCAACCGACAATTACTTAAAAGTGTGATTGTGATAGTTTTTCAAAATATTTTTTATTTAAAAATATATCAAAATAATATTTTTTTTTTAAAAAATATTTTTAATATCAGCGTATAAAAATAATCTAAAATTAAACTCCAAAAAAATTAATTTGAAGGGAAAAAAAAATAAAAAAATTTAATTTTTTTCAAAAGCGTTTTTGAAACGCAAAAACAAACAGGGTGTAATTGAGGGTAAAAGATAATTGATTGGGTTTATTAATTACATGTTAAAATTTTTAAAGACAAAAACACTATAAATATAAGGAGATATTTAAAATATTTAATTTTTATCTCTCTAAATCTCACTTGTCAAAAGATTGTTATAACTCTTTATATAGAAAAAAATAGAAAACCTTATTGATATTAAATAGACAAATAAAACATAAAAATTATTTTTTCCAAATAATAAAACTAAAAAAAATCTACTAATGCTAAATAGAAAAATAATGTTCGAGTAAATGAAAAGTTATATTTTAATAGTTCTATTTGTTTAAAAGTCTATTTAAAATTAAATTGTATCATTTTAAATAGAGTTATATTCTTTTTAAGAGTTATGCATTTTGATTTTAAATAAAACTAATGTTTAAATTATCTCTTTTTATAAAAGGGACAATTCTAACATTGGATGATGGAAAAAACTTCTATTTTACAAAAACTCTTTTCTTTGAGCAAAACCTTCTTGATTAGAAAATCAATGATGATTTTATGTGTAACCATGTCATTGTGAATATATAAAACATCTGTGCAGGTTATTTTATTATAGTTTTTAATATTAGAATTTTTCAATAATTAATAGCAAGTAGTAGCTAATCATTAGAAATCGTTGGCCTCTAAAACACATCATTTATGATCTCCAACCATTATGATTTGGTAACACATAATAAAAACCACCATGAATCATTAAATTTTGATACTGCGAGAAAAAAAAATAACATAGTTTATTATAAGTTGAAACCTTCAAAGATTAGGAACACCGTAACTACGAGGAGACACCCTAGATATTCAATTTTTATTTATTAAAGTCTTACTTACCAAAAAACTATTACAATTCTTTATATATAAAAAACTTTATTAATATTAAATAGAAAAATAAAAATAAAAATAAAATATTTCCTTCAAATAAAAAATCTAGAAAAGTCTAATAATAGTGAATGATAAAGGAAAAATAAAAAAATATATATTTATTTTTCTAAAAACTCCTATTTCAAAATTTGAAACTACTAGAACTTTTCTCCAAGAAAAAGATGAACAATATATTCTATTTCTAGATTAACTCAGTATTTAATGTCTAATTTTTTTAAAAAAATTACTTATTTAAATATAAAAGATATTTTGAGATATCACATTAAAAAAATAAATTAATAAAACCGACATTAATAGATATTTCCTTGGTAATCGACAAAGGGTGCATCTCAAACAAAATTATGCGTGCATCTCAAACAAAATTATGCGACTTTCTTACACAACTTTTCAACCTGGAGTGAAACCGACGACAGGGTAGTGAGATAGTGGTATGGGTTATTTTTTAAAATATATTTTATTTAAAAATATATTAAAATATTTTTTTATTTAAAAAAATTATTTTTAATATAAATTCATCAAAATAATTTAAAAATATTTAAAAATATTAATTTAAAAAAATTAAAAGTTTTTTAAAATTATTTTTTTAAAAAAAATAAACAGTTGTCCCTCACACTTGGGAAATCTGTCTTAGAAACTGCTGCCACTTTACTGTACTCCTTTTATGTTTTGTTTTTTCCCGGAAAATTACCATGCCGTGATTCTTGTCTTGTCAGATCCTTAGTGGTCGGATCAACTTCAAAGTCTTCAACTGATCTTCATATCTCACATGTACGTAACTTCTAGCTCCTTCTTTCCTTTTCAGCTTACTTAAGTATTAAGCTTTCTTCTTCTTTTTTCTCTTTCAGTTGGATTTCTTGATTGGTTGTAGTTTCGTCCTCATGGCGGATTATGGCTAGATATTATTTGCAACTATATTGGCTAAAAAAAAGATTGAATTTTCTAGTTGGGGTTTCGATTTTTGGTTCTTGAATTGCTTGTAATTCTCAGTTGCTTCATTCAAGGGAGGATGGCTTTCAGGGCAGTTCATTCGTGGACCTTGGCTGATCTTATCTTTGCCTTTCGTGACCTTGCCATTGCTTATGTCCTGCTTTGTGGATCCGCTTATGCATTTCTTTTATCAAAATTCTTGAGTGCTTTTGGGTTTTATCTGCCATGTCCATGTACAGGCCTTTTTGGGTATCAAAATAACGATTTGTGTTTGCATAAACTGTTAATTGATTGGCCAAAAAGCAAAATCTATTATGTCCAAGCGCTGGTGAAGAGTAGGTTCCCTTTTGATTTGATCTGGTTTGCGGATCAATCAAGTGATTTGCATGTGGAGGGTGTTAGAGATAAGAAACGGGAAAATGGGGTGATTGAATTGAAGGGAGAAGGGTGCTCCACTTCCCTTTCAGGTCCAAGATTTTCGAGTTGTGTTGGTGGAGAAAGTGGATATGATGCTAAGGAGAAGAAAGTTACGAACCAAAAGTACAAGCCTGGGATCCGGAGGCGCAGGAGAGCTACTATTGGATATGGTAGATTCCTTTCCGCTTTGTCTGCAAATAGCACACGCTCAATTGGTCTAGCTGCTCCTCTCTCTAGTCATGATAGCGGCGGTGAAATGGGAAGTCAAATCAGTGGAAACTTGGGTCCTGCAAGTGGAACTGAAGATGGTCTTCTGGGTGAGTGAAATGTGCATCTTAAGTGAGCTGTTTTTCCTCCCTAAATATTATTCTTTAGTTGGTGATTCTGCTATACCTTTTAGATTCTTAATTACCTGATTTCGGAATTAAAAGTTAAAACAATAACTTTTGTTGAAGTCTCAATGTGTCATAAAAAATAGCGATGAAGTGTCAGTTAAAAATGGTTTCTTTTAAATTTTTTGTTGATTTTCTTAGTTATCACCGAAATGCAAACTGACCTTTCTGGTGATGCCTAATGCCATTTTAGGTGATGGACATGGTCCAATTGTTATTGATCATGGTAAAAGAGTTCATAGTAGTTTTGAGTTGAATGGGTTGTATGACAAGGGTAAAGGCATCAGAAACGACCCATCATTTGTTAAAAACATGGCATGTAATGCTGAAGATGTATCGGACAGTGTTGGAAATGATGCGATCAAAATGTTGGAACAATCACTTGAAGAAGAGAAAACTGCGCTAGCTGCTCTTTACCAAGAGTTGGAGAAAGAGAGGGCTGCTGCTGCTAGTGCAGCTGATGAGGCGATGGCCATGATCATGAGGTTGCAAGAGGATAAGGCATCAATAGAAATGGAAACGAGGCAGTATCAGAGGATGATAGAAGAAAAGTTTGCTTATGATGACGAAGAGATGGATATTCTGAAAGAGATCCTTGTTCGGAAGGAGCTGGAGAATCATTATCTAGAGAAGAAACTCGAAGCTTATCAGTTAATGAACATTTCAGGAAAAGAGCAGCTGGAAGAAAGCAATCAGATGAACAGTACTGGAAAAAGGCCTTCACTTTCATTTGATTCCGATGAGAATCTATCCCTGCTGCCAGAGCAGATGGTGAAGAGTAAAACCATTTTTCAGAAGGAAGTGAAAACAAACGCAACTTGTTCATCAAATGATGAAGAAAGTCATACTCTTGCTTTTGGGAAGGAAATGATGCCAGAGTGTAAGGAGTCAGCTTCTGATTCATCTACTTCAGAAGGGGTGAAAGAAAAAACACAAAGATATGTTAGCGTGGTATCCCAAACTTGCGGAGGCATGGAAGAGGAGATGGGAAAAGACAGAAATCATTTGAATCAAGTAGGAAGCTGTATGCATAGTCCCATGCTTGACACTGAATTGACTGTTTATGATGTTCATGTCGTTGATGATGAAACAACAGTTTGGAAGGAGGGTGGTGGAAAAGAAAGTGGACCATTAAGTAGTGCTCCTTCAGATTTTGAGGTTTGGACCACTAGTGAACTGAGTGATTGTCCAAGAACAAGCATGACAGAAATTGAGCCTAATGGTCGTGGAAGCCATTTGGATACCACTAGCAGTTCACCAGGGTTGGGCGATTCACAGTGCAAAACCTTGGATATTGACTCACAGCGGAGTTCTTCATCGGCAGTCAATAGTGAAAGGTTTAAAATTGACTCTGAAGTTGAATGGCTTAGAGAAAGGCTACGAACAGTGCAAGAGAAAAAGGATAAATTGACTTTCCCTGCAGAGCACAATGAGAGGGTCAATGCACAATTGAAACTTGTGGAGGAGATAATAAGCCAGCTTCGAGAAACTTATCAGCTGAGAGAGCCAGTGCGGCAGGCTTCTTTACCCCCTTTATCTTCTAAGGTGCGCTGAACAATTTTATCGCGCCACTATTTAGATTTCCTCTGCATAAGTCGAGTTTTGATTTGTGCCCATGGCATAGTCCTATAGTCATTTATACCTGTTTCTTGTGCCATAAATTTTCCTTTTCTGATTTCCTTTTTTTTTTTGTCATGTATGACAATTACACCAACCTAGTGATTGATGGTAGACACTGCTGAGGAAACAAACTGTAAAATCACTTGGGAGTTTAGGATAAAATCATACAACTAGATCATCATCCTCACTGGAAGTGTCATGAGGTGAAAAACTGATAGGGAGAACTGCAAATTAGGAGGATTGAGTTCACAGATTTTTAGATCTTGGTTTTTAGAATGGCTGTTTTACGAGTACTGCATGGCATTTCTTTGTTAATAGATGGCGTTTAACAACTTGAAATGACCGGCTGCTACAGGCCATTGTGTTAGGCTTTGACAAGCAGTGTTCTTATTTGCTTTCCATGCATCGTGCTTGGAATTTATACATTAACTTCAGAAGTATATGAGTGGACCTTTTCTTCTGTTGGCATTTCAAAGTCTAATCTTCATGCTTCTTTTAAAACCAGACTAAACAACATTTCAAAAAACAAGAAGTTTCATTTTACTTTTCATTTCCTTCTGCTTCTCCTTGTTGCTTTGTTTCATTTCCTTCTCCATTTCATTTTGCGTGGTAAGATGAGTGAATGTCAAGCACACAATCAAATGGCTTGGTTGTGAGAAATCAGAGGTGGCCTTATTTGAGGCTAGGGTTGGGACTACTACTAGCAGCCCACTTGTTTTTAATGGCACTCTGCTTTTGTAGAGAAAGAAAGAAAGCTGGCAAGACATTTCGTGTGCCATTAACACTTGGTTGTGTGCTAAGATGCCCATGAGAGACCAGATATAGGAAATTAGCGTCAAATTCTAAAATGGTCAGAGGTCATGATCAGTGGAAACAAATGGACGTATGCATTTGGTGAAGTTGATACATGTTAGAATACCAACAATAAGGAGAGAAAAAAAGGTGAAATAGGGATGATAAGATTCAAATTCGTGAACGTTTAGTCATTCTTATATCATGTCAAAGAACTTTTTCAACCTAAAAATCTAAGTTGTTCGATGATGTCCCAAAATATGTTTATATTAGTCTCTAACACCTATTACATACAGTAGTTGAATAGTAGCACATAGGTTATTTTGTCTGCTTGAGCTAGGATGTGTTTTTGATTTGATCTCAGTTTCTGGAGGTTAGCACTTGAGGTATTAACCCTGTCAGTTTTAATGATATATTAGTTCAGACATGTTTTGCTTTCAGACAGCTAAGATCTTTCTACCGAGTTGGAGCCCATATATTTTTTGTTCCTTTTCTTTTTGTCAACTCCATGTTTGAAACTTCACCTTGCATTTTCAGGTGAGCTTGAAAAAAAGGAGTTGCAGAGGTGTGTCATCAGAGGCCTTTGAAAGTGCCTGAATCATGTATCATATATACCAGAACTGGGAATCTGCAGACGTGATTTAGGGTTTTCTCCTGTACCATGTTGGTAGTATTCTGAAAACTGTAAATTTAATTAGCTTTCAAAATTATCAGTACATAGAGTTTGCTGTTGTAAAGTATAATATTGATCTGGTTGACGAATTTTGAAGTGAATCAAAATTTCTCCGGGTTGTATTTTTTTCAACAGATTTCTCCAATATATCTTTGAATTTGAAAGTGGTTGTAATAGGTAGTCTTCCTTCTTCTAGTTAAAGATTCTCGTGCAATATTATTAAGGAGACCATCCTGAAGAGTGTGTGCTTGAATAATAGCATTCCTGCCAGCTCTCGAGTGAAATTGGTCTCCTCCTCATTTCCCTTTAAAGAAAATAAGAAAAGGGAGAAAATGCAGCCATTATGTTGCTGAAAATAACAAAATATTCTCTAATTGACATAATAAGCAGAATATTTTCTTATGCTCTCCGATAGATAGCTCTAAGTTACTTTTTTAGTATAGAATAGATCTGGGCGTGTTTGATACTGCAGTTGTTTTTTTAAATATTTTATATATTAAAATAATATTTTTTAAAATTATTTTTAATATTAGTATATTAAAATGATATGAAAATATTAAAAAAATATTAATTTAAAAAAATAAAAAAAAATATTTTTCAAAAATATTTTTAAAACGCAAAAACAAATATTATCTAATATTAAAGACAAAAGAATGTGTTTTCTTTTATTTACTATTTTAAAAATATAAAAATTTATTTTTTATAAACATTTTTATTTTATATAGTTATTTTTGTTTTTTAATTAAAAAACATGTTTTTTTTTTTTTTGCATTCATTCTTTTATGTTTTAATAGGCGTGAGTATTTTTGAATCAATCTGGTTTTGGGTAAAAAAAAAAGGGGGAATAGTCAATAATTTATTATTTATTTTGATCAATAACCCTTGTGGTTTTTGAATTCGTTTAGTGATTTTTTTGTTCTCGTAATTAAATCTTAGTGTTTTTTCATGTAGTATGTTACTACAAACCAAATGAAATATAATGAGACGAGTCAGGCATTGAATTCATCTGACATGGTCATCGGCGGCAAGAATCTTTTATTATTATTATTATTATTATTAATAAGGGTGTCCGAGCTAGTTTGTGCACATCTTAATTAATCTTATGAGCCTGAAGTTATTGACCATATAAGCTTCCAGTGGCTCTGAGGTTTGTGAAACTCAAACTGGTGACCTTTGAAGAGCAAACTTAGAGTCTGACCAGTTGAGTTATACCTCTCAAGATTATTCATTTTCAATTGTACAGTTGTCTGGTTGGACCAAATCGTGTTTTATAGTTATAAATTTCTTTTTTTATATATTTCAATAATTTCAAGGATTTTTTTTTATAAAAAGAGTGTTAATTTCATAATGAATTCATAACTTTCTATTTAATAAAGGTTATTTAGGAGTATAGTTATGTTATTTTTTAAATAATTTTTAATTTAAAAATATATTAAAATAATATTTTTTTATTTTTTTAAAATTAATTTGAATATAAACACATCAAAATGATTTAAAAAAATAAAAATAATAATTTTAAATAAAAAAATAAAATTTTACAAAATACACAATTCAAAACAATGCTTAAATTGACAAGCTATCCGTCTGTGGTCTTTTTTTCTAGGCAGTAACTCGTTGATAATAAAGAATTGATTTTGAGTCATCATAAATCAATGAAAACGAATCGTATTGTCTATCAAATCCCGTTGATGAAAGATTAAAACCATGAATCAAATATAAACATTCTCCGTCAACCCAAAAAAATAAAATTAACCACACCTTTGTTAAAAAGAAGAAAAAAAACCATAACAAATTGATGAGTTAATTTGTTGTTAAGATTTTTTTTTATAAAAAATCTTTTTAAATAAAATAGATCTGGTAAACATATTAGACCTGAAAAACCTGGACTTGACAGTCAATCAAATCCAAGATAAATATAAATTTGACAAACATATCAGACCTAAAGAATTTAGGCATTACCAAGCACTGAGATTATATACTTGATTCTTGATGATCCTTTATAAGTATAAAAAACATGATAAATTGTAATATCTCTCCATCTATAATAATTATTTGTGTGAAGATAATAATTTTTTAATACATATAAATGTATATAATGTCTCGAGCACTAAATAACTTTTTAGTTATATATCTTGAATTTTAGTATATTATACCAAACAAAAATAACAAATATATTATAAAAAAACTACAAAAATCAGAAGAAATTAAATTAAAATGATTGATCGAATGATGAAAATAGGTGAAATGTGTTTTCGATATTGTAATTGTAGAGTGAAAAAAAAAGGAGAAAAAATTAAAAAAGGATCACTTATGGTTGAATAATATTATTTAAAAAAATATTTGAGAAATGATTCAGTGATTCATATATTAAAATAATTATTATATTTTCAAATTTTCAAATATTTTTTAATCATTACTTTTTCATTATTAAAAAAGATATCATTCAGTATTATTTTTTGTCGTCTACAAAAACAAATTATTTTATTATTTAAATAGTTTTTTCTTTCTGCATTAGGACTCATATATAATTATATTTCAAATATTAGTTTTGTAGAATCTAAAATAAAATATATTTTTTACCTAAGAAGACTTGTTTTCTATTTTTTTTTCACACAAAAATTCATTTTGCAACAGTTTTAACTAAATATATATTTTTAAAAAACTATAATTATAAATAATTTTTTAAAATTATAATTATAAAAATTATCACAGTACCTATTATTCGTAAAATATATAAATATTTTATAAGTGCCGTTGAAAAAAACAAACGGAACCCTAAATGGTTTGATTTCACTGTAGTTGGATGCCTTGGATTAAATAACTCAACAAGTACAGCAATGTTGTTGTCATGAAGCATATGCTGATGTTTGTTGGTGGTGGTTGGTTAAGAATATAATTATGAGTTTATTGACTATATAGGGACCGACATAAAGCCTATTGCTTACCTCAACAGTTACACAATGTAACTAAAAGTATCTAAAGTATTTTTTTTATTTAAAAATATATTAAAATATTTTTTTTTTAATTATTTTTTATATTAATATATTAAAAAAATAAAAAAATAATTTTAAATAAAATAAATATTTTTAAAAAATGGTTTTGATTTTTTTTGAATAATTGTATTATTAGTGTGCGAATTTTATAATTTTTTTAATTTGGTACATTAACTTTAAATTTTTTAAATTATTTGATGACTTGTCTTTTGCTTTTACATTGATATTAGTACTCCGACTTTTATTCTATAATCATTATCAGTACATGTTTTTAACTTTTTTTTTTCATCAATTACAATTCATCTATATAAATACTAAAAAATATCTTATAATTAATTAAAACTAGCAAATAAATTATTGATACAATTAAAACTGGCCCTTCCGTCCAAAATTCCATCATTGTGTTGGATAATAAATGGCGTGACCTATTTTTATTATCAAAAAACAGTTTGAGATACTCAAATAAAAAAAATCGAAAGCTAAATTCAGTTTAATCCGAATTTCAAAGGCATTTTTGGGTTATTTAGTCGAAAAAATTAATAAACTGTTTGATTAAAATAATAAAAAAATGTTAATGTATTCAAAATAAAAAGGATTAATGTTGAATTACTTGATTGGTATAAAATAAAAGTTATAATACTAATAATTATATAAGAATAAATGACAATTCACGAAAAAAACAATAGAGATTTGACAAGTATACTTAATTTATTAAAAAAAAACAATATATTCAAAAGAACAAAAATTAAAATGTATATACTCAATTAAAAACAATTAATGTACCGATAATATAATTTTATTTTTCCTTTTATTACAAAATATAGGATTCAGATCCTTCAAAAGAGTATGATTTTTATGATCTTAAATATGACTTAACAGGTATGTTAATGATAATCATAATTACCATGATAATGAAGATATAATAACCATAATTAGTTAATTACTAGATATGTTTTTCGCGTGTTACCGTGGGTCAAACAAATTTTTTTTAATATAAAAGAAGTGATAGGTTAAACAAATTAAAGCCTCAAGTCATTGGTTAAATTAAAAATTTTAATATTTATTATAAAAAATCAACAAAAAAACAATGAAAAAGAAAAAGAAAAAACCACACTTGAGCTTATTCGGATTCTTAAACAACTCAATGTTAACTTAACCGAAGAAAAACCAGGAAAAAAGAGAGTCAAACTTCAAAAAAAAAATAGAAAACATCATCTTGAAAAAAAAAACTAAGAAAACCTGGGCGAACATCCTAAACCTAGTCCAATCTAAAAAATAACAACTTGTTAAATCATATATCCGAGTTCGATCAAGAAGCTTAAATGTCATCCAATTTAATTTTGAATGATGGAATTGTTGAAAGAACTATTAATAAAAAAAATGCAAGAAAAAATAACAAAAAAACAGGGTTAAAAATCTGACATGAAAAAACTCAATAAGAATGGAATCCAAAAAAACATTATTACAAACAAAAAAATACAATTAAAAAAATTAGAACCAAACTTGAAAGATTAGAAAATCATAGGAGGTGAAATTCGAAATTATTTGTCATATAATAGGTTATTTGTATATTAAAAAATGATGGGGTGAAATTAAAAAAAAATTATCTAGGGGTAACCCAATTTAATTTTAAATGATGAGATCGGCAGAAAAGTATTAATAAAAAAGCCTGTATAAACAACAAAAAGAATGAGAATAAAATTTGATAGGAAAAACCCAAAGAAAATGCAATTTAATGAAAAAACATAATCCAAAATAACATAAATATCAACTAAAAGAATAAAGATCAAATTTTAATGATTAAAGAAACCACATGGGGTGAAATCGAAAACATGTGTAAAAACAAAGCAAATTCAGACAAACATCCTAAATATGACCAGATCTTAAAAAGCTCACAACCTAAGAAATTCTGGATTCGGGTCCTATCAAGAAGTTTATTATAAGTTAGTTTAAAAATATAATTTTAAAAATTTGTCAAAGCAAAAAAAAAAAAAGCCTCAAGCGAATCCGGCAGCCAACTTAGGTCAACAAATCAAACATATGACTTAAGACATGAAATTAGGATGTCTCTGTAAATAGGAAAGCAAAAAACACACTTGCAAATATAATATTAAAAAAATGCTTTAAAAAAACAAAAGTCGACTCAAGCTAATCCTTCATATCTATTATCCAAGTCATGAGACTAGGGTGACTCCATTAAAGCAAACCCAAAAATATATATAAAAAAAGTAAGATTCTTAACCAACCAAACATTGAGGGATGGAATTGAGAAAAAAAAATCAATAAAAAAAGCAATGCAAAACAAAAAAATAGTAATTAAAAGAATTATGATTAAATTCGACATAAAAATTAAATGAAATTAAATGTTCAGAAATAGAATTGAATAAAACAAACCCATTAAGAAAATGATTAAAAAACAACAATTTAAAGAATTAGGACCAAATTTATCATAAAAATAAATGAAAATAAATGCTTAGGGGTGAAATAAAAAAAAATCAAGAAAATGATTCAAAGCAAAAAATAAATAAAAATTAAAAGAACGAGAACCAAATTCGAAAACAAATTTAAAAAATCAAATGATAAAGGATGAAATCAAAAATAAAATCAAATTAGAAATAATTAATGTAAATAAAACAATTGCAAATAAAAGAAGAGAGACTGAATAAAAAAAATTTTGAAGGGCTAGTATGAATTTTTGCATGGCCAACACACAATCTGAGAAAGAAAGAGAAGAAAAAAAGAAAAGCAATTTCGGGTCAAACCACGTTGAATCATCATACATGTGTCACCCATAGAGGAATAAGATGCTGAGAAAAATCAAATGATGTAGCAGAATTATGATTATAATCGTCGGAGCCAGCCGCACGCACCGCTAGAAGGCAGTGTAGCAGTCGACATGTGCGAGCAATCTTTTTTTTTTGTGAAAAATAAAAATGCCTCAGGACTAAACAATATTAACAAACAAGCCATGATAAAATTACAACTATGCCCTTGAAACCAAGGCTAAAAATTCAAATTGTAAAGGTAAGGTAGTAATTTAATTATCCTGAAAAATTTTAAAATATAAAAACATCATTGTTGAGAAGACATTAAATTATTTTATTAAATGGTTATATTAGTAATTTTACTATGCATTTAAAAATAAAATTACTAAAATAATCTTGCACAATCCTCTAAATACTTTTATGTTATGGTGGAAAGAAAATCCTATTCTCGAAACCAAGAGAAAAAAAATAGAATAATTAGGGGAGAAAAAAGTTATAACACTACGGTAATTAATAGTATTATGTGTCATGGACACAATAAAACCCTAAGAGAATTAGTGTATTAGTAGTGTTTTGAATAATAATTAGTCTTAATTACCACAATTATTTATCGTTATCCGCGCTTGGAAAACGATTCGTTTCATTATCCCATAGTCATCTTTCATCCGTTTATCTCCATGTGGCCACTTGACCAGTTCGAATGGTCACGGGTGAAGCACCGTAATTAAAAGGACTTCTGGATCCTTTTAATTTGTTATGTTATCACTTTCAATTCTTGTGTTCCACTTCGATTTGAGTTTGAAAATTCTTCAGACGTTTCTCTCCAGTGGAGTTTAGAGAAGAAAACAAAAGGACACAGACAAAATAAAATTAATTATTTCATGGTATGAGATAAAAAAAATAAAGTAAAAAACTCGGGTATTGCATGTCAATTCAAGAATATTTGTTTTTGATATTTAACATGTTTTTTTTTAAATGTTTTTTAAACTATTTTTCAATGCTTTCCGATAGTTTTGATTATCGATATATTTTTTTTGAAAAAATATTATTTTGATATATTTTTAATTGAAAATTAATTAATTAATTATTTTTTTTCAAAATTATATATTTAATTTGTATATTTTTAGTCCATTTATAACTTAATTATTTCTTGTTTTTTCTCAATTTATTTTTCTAGGAAATAGACAAGATGAAAACATTGAGAAGAAAATAGTATATTTTTTAAAGCAGAATACTATTAAATTAAACATGGTCATTAGATATTTTATTATTTTTTATACTGCATAGAGTAATTTATTTATTTTAATAAACTACAAGGAATAAGCTATCATGAAGGCATTGGATATTTATATATAAAAAGCGGAAGGAAAATTTAAAAGCAATATTTCTATAATTAATAAATAAAAGCTATAGTTGGAAAGTTTGGATTTGAATCTTCCTCTCGGGATTACACTATCCATGAAAAAAAATCCTCGATCACATATCAATGTATTATAATTAGGCTCCTCCTAATTCTAAGGCTAAGCTTAAAACAGAAGACGAGTACTAATCATGTTTATAATTAAACTCAAGCAAAAGAGGAAGGCAATTGATTTTTCAATTCTTTCCATATGGCAGAAATCAGAATATGTTTTTTTCCCCAATGAACGACTTTAGTTATAACTAGTAGCTCGAGTGAATCTGGTTCAAGATTCGAGTTACGAATTAAATGAATAAGTTGTAAGCCAGTGAAAAACAAACCCCTTAAAATAACGGTTTTTTTATTTAACCTACTAGGCCAAAGTAAAACTCAACATGGATCATGCTCTTAATCAATAGATAGTCGAATCAATCTAATAAATCGAACCAAAATAAAATAAAAAAGAGAAAGAGAGAAGGAGGAAACACTATTCACCTAAACACGGTTTATTTTGAAAAGAAATAGTGTTTTGTTTTTCTTGGCCTTAAAAAAAAAACTCCTAGCCAAATGTTTAATAATCTTTGCATTATAACAATCTAGGTGTTCTAAAATTGATTGGAGACATAATATGTATTATATGTTTTAATTATATAGTAAATTTACATCACTGCCTTTAAAATAAATAATTTTTTAGCTTATTCTGAAGGTTATTTTAGCACATTAAAACAACATGTTTACCTTTGGAATGGAAAAAAAGATTAAATATAGACGGATGATTACTCGTTTTTTTTATTTTTTTTCCTTGTGGCGTTGCTCTAGTGACCCATGCGATTTCTTTTAATATTGTCATGCACTATTTTGCAATGGAGTTTGGACCATCTCATCAAAGTCTTCTGGTGGTGGGCATTATCCACGGTGAAATGACGATGAGTCTCTAACGATCTTTTCTTTCCTTTCCTTCCGAATATGATATTGGTGGCTTATTTGTTTTAGTTAATTGTTAACAAATATTTCTTGTACATTTTGTCTGCTATCATTGTCTATGGTCTAAACTACACTATTACATTGCTCGATCTTATTGGATTCAGTCAAGTTAATAATTCAAGCATTAGGTTTTTTTTGCTTCTTTACGGATACTACCATTGTCTAAATATCCATGTTGTACATTAAAAAAAACAAAAAACAAATTGATAGGCCCATGATGTAACATGAGTCACAAGTCTAGTTTTATAACTATAATCTCAACCCCGCTCCTTTATAGATATACGTTATGTGTTCTGCAGAATAAATACCGATAAACATACAAATAAGGGTAGCATTTAGTTACTATCCTGAGACATAAGAGACAGAGACAAGATAAAAAAAAAAGAAGATAATGACAAAATTATATTTGGTAATGGTGTACAAGACAAAGTAATTGTATGTATATCATGTTTAGTTATAATGGACAAGACAAAATAAAATATAAAAATATATATTATACCCTTAATATGTACTACAATCAAACTTGTATATTTTAAAAAATAATTAGATATTATTTTTTTGTTACGCCGGTTTATATTGAGTGTTGAAATCAATAATATTATAATAATTCTAGTTATAAAACCAGAACTGACTTGGTGGGCTGACTCGGGGTTTGGACTGGTTTAAGTTTTAAAAAAATAGAGGAATGATTGACTCAATATGATCCGGTCAAAAAACTAGGGTGACCCAATATAAAAAATAGGTCAAAAACCCGTTGATTTTTTTTTAAATTCTTTCTTGGTCAGAACAAGATTGCATTGATTATTTTTTTAAAAAAAAATTAGGTTGATCAGGTTGACCCTCTCGATCCGTGACCTGAATCTTATCTCAGGTTGACTCTCAAATCGGGTTTTAAAACTATGATAGTAACTGCTTTTATTTTTATATTGACTTAGGACAATACTGGTTGATCCTTCAGATATGTGACCTAGACCTTGTCTCAAGTCAATCCTCAAATCGAGTTTTAAAACTATAATAATAATCATTTTCAACCTCACTCATTACTCGGGCTTTGCCCCATGTTGATTTTCAAATTAGGTTTTAAAAATACAACAATAAACACTTTTATTCTTACGTTGATTTGGATCAACCTGATCTGTGACCCGGGCTTTGTCTCTAGTCGACCTCTGAGATGAATTTTAAAATTATAATAATAATTATTTTTATTATTACATGTTTTTGTTAGATAATTTTAGAGTTGAAAGTTTTTTACAAGGATATTTTAGAAAAAATAAATAAATATTGTCTCTAAAAATATATTATCTATACCTTCTATTTTAGAAATATAAAATCTCATTTTAAAATTACATTAGAAACAAATTTATTTTGATATTTCTATTTTTATCTCTTTAACCAAAAGTATTTTTGTATTTAGTGTATAATTCTTTTATATCCCACATCACTAACCAACGCTACCGAAATGATAAATACCAACAATCTCTTTCCAAAAACTAGACTACGTCCGTTAACGGACGGCAACTAAACAGAAGCGCCAAGAGAAGAAACAATCAAACGCCAGGCCAGGGTTCCTAAGTTGACGGAAACGGCAAACTGTATGTTTGTGGGTCTGTTTCTCTGCTACTACCCTTCAAATTGATAAAGACAATCCTGCTAGTTCTCATTCAGCCGAAAGCAACCGCTACTTGCTGCTTCCTCCTCCTAATTATTACTACTATTATTTCGTAATATTATATTCCAGAGAGAAATAAAATAAAGTATGCTGTTTTTTTTTTTAACTCGTTGAGTTCTTATCTTTGATCATAGAAATTGGAAAATGCATTTTTAAAATATTTAAAAAATAAATTAATCTAGATCAATAAATAAAATGATCTAAAAATAATCCCTACCATAAATATTATTATTATCTTACCTGTAGATTAACAAGTCAATTTAATTTCTCATTAAAATAATATTATTTTGAGTTTTTTTTTTAATTAAAAAACGAGTTATTTTGTGTGTGTGTGTGTGTACACAGAGAGAGAAAGGGATCGTAATGGAAAAGCAATTTCATTGATTCTTGATTAATTGACAGAGAAAAAAAAAACAAAAGGGAAAAGAAAAGCCCGCCTTCCTAGCTTGCTTGGGTGTTAACTAACAAACTAAAAAGGAAGGCAAAATAAAATACATTTCCTGAAATCTCAAAGCGCCACCACACCTCTCCCTTCCATATACAACACGCGCGGCTGTGTATAGCATAGCACCTCGCACACCATCATATATGTAAATCGCAATCTCTGAACGCCGTTTCATCATCTTCTTAATGACGTTTCATCGAAGGTATCCTCGATTATTCTTCGATCTTTGATCAGCGATCAGCTCAAGCGTCAATGTCACTTCAATTATTCTGTTTTTGATCGATTTTTTTTATAATTTTATTCCGATTTTCTTTGTTTTTCTGTTTCCGGTTTATCCTAATTTCTATCGATTTTGGAATCTTCCAGATCCAGCAGATCCGATAACAGAATAGTAAAGGAAATGACAGGTGAAAAAATCCACGCGTTTCGTTTTTTTTATGGAGAATCTTTTTTACTGCTATGAAAATTGAGGTGAAAGCAAAGGAGAGATTCGGTTAATCTTGACAATGCGAGTGTGATATGGTGTGATTTCAGGGGAGGTGATTTTGAGGAGTGAAGAAAGTGACAAGGGGAAAGGAATGGATCTGGAGACGTCAGAGGACGAGAAGCAGCAGCAGCATCAGCGAAGGAAGAAGGTTAGATCTTTGAGGAAAAAGGCAATGAGTGCATCCACTAAGCTCACGCATACGCTAAGGAAGCGTGGGAAGCGTGTTGCTGATTGCAGGTATGCTGCGATTACTATCAATGATGTTAGAGATGCAAAGGAGGAAGAAGCTGTCAATGCATTTCGCCTCGTGTTGATCTCCAAAGACCTTCTTCCCCCTCGACATGATGATTACCACACTTTATTGAGGTAATTTCTTTTAATTTTAATTTTTATTATAATTTTTTAAACCCAAGCTAGTGAGATGAATCTTAACTTATCTTATAGCATTAGAATTCGGATGAATTTTGGTAATATGATTAGTGCTATTCTTAGATTATTATAATAATTGGGCATGGCAAAATGTGCGCGCATCTGCAGGTTTTTGAAAGCAAGGAAATTTGACCTTGATAAAACGGTGCTGATGTGGTCAGAAATGCTCAACTGGAGAAGAGAGTACGGGGTAGATTCGATAATACAGGTAAAGTTTCGTTGCGATGTTATTCACTTACTTTTGTCGAATAGGATATGTTTTAGAGATGATGAGGTAATGGTCTTTGACATTTAGACTGTATCAGGACTGAGATTAAGAAAATGGGGCTTGCCTTCTTGATTGGATTAGAAAATCATGGTAGTCTTCGACATTTAGACTGTATCAGGACTGAGATTAAGAAAATGGGGCTTGCCTTCTTGACTGGATTATAAAATTATGGTAGCCGCCGTGATTTTGATTTGTTGTCATTTATAATTTTATTTCTTAAAGGTTCTAACAGATGTACAACATGTTTGTGCGATTTTTAGGATTTTGTATACGATGAATATGAAGAGGTTCAAAGTTATTATCCTCATGGTTACCATGGTGTAGACAAAGAGGGTCGACCTGTTTATATTGAAAGAACTGGCAAAATTGAACCAAGCAAGTTAATGAGAGTTACCACAGTGGAGAGATTTTTGAAATATCATGTCCAGGGGTTTGAGAAGGCTTTCACTGAGAAATTCCCTGCATGTTCTATAGCAGCTAAGAGGCACATAGATTCTACAATAACAATTTTGGACGTCCATGGGCTGGTAAATTCGTAGCTTGTTAAAGTATCTATTTTAATTTTTTTCTACTACCTAAGAAACACTTTATATAGCATGCTGTCCTCTCTTGATTTGTTATTTGATTTATCCAGAACTGGATGAGCTTCGGCAAGGTTGCTCATGATCTAGTTATGCACATGCAAAAAATTGATGGTGACAACTATCCTGAGGTGATTTAATATTGTTAAATTGAAACCTAATGTTAAAAAAATTATCTGAGTTAATGGTTCTTTCATTTGCTGAATGTTTTTTTTTTTTTTGCTAACTCCTTTCCAACAGACACTACATCAGATGTTCATTGTTAACGCTGGTAGTGGATTCAAACTGCTATGGAACACAGCAAAAGGCTTTCTTGACCCGAAGACTACTGCGAAGATAAATGTACAAGACTTTTGATATATATTTTTTCTATTACTCTAGCAAGCTGTGTAGACTAATTAAAATCATCCTTATCTGGTCCACAGGTTCTAGGCAACAAGTTCCAAAATAAGTTGTTGGAACTTATAGACTCAAGGTTTGGTATATGTCATCCTGCTTTTGCAGTCAGAATACAGATGATTTATAAGCTTTATAACTCTGAACTTTGGCATTTTCTTGTAAAACAGCCAACTTCCTGAATTTCTTGGTGGAACCTGCTCATGCCCAAATGAAGGTGGTTGCCTAAGATCCGACAAGGGCCCGTGGAAGGATCCAGAAATAATGAAAGTACGATCCTTTTCAGTATCAAGCATAAAATAGCAAGGATCTTTTGTGACTATTCATGTTTGGGAATCATAAACTTCAAAACCGTTGCGATGTTATACCATCTATTTATGTTCTAGAAACTTGTGTGATTGGAATCTTTGTCTTGCAGTTGGTACATGCTGGAGAAGCAATATATTTGAGAAAAATGAATAGTTCTTTTGATGAAGACGATTTTGAAATCAAGTTGTTTGCTTCCAAGGTCAGTTTCAGGATAATAAATGACTTTCAGTTTTCTTTAGCTATCTTTTACTTGTGTATTAAATATGCTATTCATTATGCAGGTTTCAAGAAGTGAAATCTGCTCTGCTGATTCATGCTCGGACACGAGGCCAAATGCCTCTGACTTCATTCAACCATTGCCACTTTCAGATGAAGTATGTTTTCAGGAGTTCCTTTTTTTCTGATTTCTTTTGGTTTCTCTTTTAACTCCAGCCATATTGGATTGATTCTTAATATAATTTTTTGGTTGATGTCATCTATTGGTTATTCCCCAAGCTTTATAGTTTACTAATAAATTTAAATGTACTTACTAGTAAATGATCATCTCTTATTTTAATTTCACATTGTTTGCAAGCGAAAGAGGGAAAAGGATCACCGTTTTAGTAATTGCTTTTCTGCTTGCCATGCAATAATCTCTTATAAAAATTAGTTCTTGTTACAATCGAATTAGTTCTTGTTACAATCAAATTCATTTATTTTTTCATAGAGACCTGAATGTATTTCACTTATATTTTAAATAAAAAAATTAACTTGTTAGTTTTCTATGTAAATGTGTGTTTTGTTTTATGTTAAATAGATCTTTTTCTCATATGACAAATATTTTTTTGACCATCACTCTTGTGCACACAAAATGGAACATGTTTCTCTGCATCTTCATTGTGGTGCCGTTAGATTACAATATGAATTGTCATTGTTTTGTTGTGAATTTGAGTATTTGTCATCATAGGTTTTGTTAAAAGATGGTTTGAAGTTTTCACATATATTTAGGCAAAAATAAAGATTTTACATCAGCTAAAAGAAGCATCACAACATTTTTTGCACTTTAAAACTATTGCATACAAAAATTGAATGCTAGGACAATCACTCATATAATAAGTTTTTTTATTGCAAATTTTTGTATTATTTCTTTACAAATTTCAAATAATTCACATGCAGAGCTTGCACAATTTGAATTCAAAACAAATTTTTAAGCAGAGGCAGTCAAAATGATTTGTATTGTTTAATGCCAAATTTGTAAAATACCTTCCAGTGTTGTGGAATGTTAAAGGTAGAAACCAAAGATCTCACCGTTGTTTTCACAAGATTTTTCTATAAAATGAGGAATTAAGTATGTGCTATCTGCACTGGAATATGGGACAGGTTTGATCATTAGATTTGAATGATAATTTATTCCAGTTCCGTTTGAATGTTTGATTGAATAATATATCAGTACAGTAGAATACTGTGATATACTATGCCTTTAGGATGGATGAATTTATTGGGCTCACTGAATTTCAGTACCCCACTGAGCAAATTATATTGACGTGTAATTATAACTCCTACTTGCTCCTATGCTGTACTAGGGAAGGATGGGTGATTCTGCTTCTGTCCACAGCTTGGTTGAAAACAATGCTACCAGAGTCAAAGATACTAGTTCAATGAGTAGGTGACTTGACAATTTTCCTTTTAGTTCAACTTTGTATCATTATTAAGGTGGCTGTTTCACATCAAATGATCTAGTTCATGATGAAATTGCAATCTGGATTTTCTTTTTTCAAGTGGTACCTGATGCCTGCTCATCAGATAATAGGTTTCAAATGCTTTATAGTAGTGGCATCGGACCCAGATCTTGTACATCTCTGCTCATTTGCTAAATGACTCCGTATCTTAATTAAATTAGCACTGATGGGCTTGTAATTCAGTGGTACCCTTACACAAGAGGGTGACGTCTCGGGCTCACTTTTATCATTTAAACTCTAATAAAATTATATCTCACTTTTCAGTAAAAAATAAAAAAATCAGCACCAAGGATGATGTCAATTTTTTGTTGTATTTCATGTGACAAAAAGCAGGAAGGCTTCAAGCATTGCATTAATTGTTTATTTGTGAATTCAAAGACTAGCCAGACAACATTTCTCAGTACTTAAAGGTCTGAATTGTTTTTTCAATTTGACATAGATCGACCTGTAAGAGACTAAGAGACGTGTTTCTTTGCTGTTTGATTTGTTGAAATTGTTTTCTTTTGTTGCATAGTTGCCAATTTTTTGTACATTGGGTTTCGTTGTTGTCTTTTCCTCTCTCAACAGAAAAGCTGCTCATGAGCGACGATGCTTAGTGTAATAACTATAAACTTAGCTTCTGCATCTATAAATTCATGATGTGGTAATCTCTTTCAGGTGATTCAGCTAATGATGTTACTCCAAGAATGCTGCTGAAGAAATTTATTCCTCAAACAGCAAGCCTTTTGGTGCAGTTTGTGCTCAACTTGTTACTATGGATGTATCTTAAACTCCCAGGGATAGGGAGAGCTCTTTCATCACAAAGAGACAGTCAACTGCAAAACCAGCGTGACTCACTATTGGAAGATTCAAGTTCTCAAGTGCAAGGTGTTTCGCAGGAAGTAAAAGAAGAACCGCTTCATCCGTGCTGGCAGAGACTGCAAAATTTAGAAACAATGGTTAATGAGCTAGGTAGCAAGCCAACCAGAATTCCTCCTGAGAAAGAGGACATGCTTCTTGAGTCATTGAGTCGCATTAAATGTATAGAGCATGATCTACAGAAGACAAAGAAAGTAAGTTATCCTTGTGTAAGGAAATAGTTTCAGTTCTGAATTTTGTAGCACTTCCAGAAATTGTCTTCATTGTTCTTTGTAGACTAAATATCTGTAGCTTTTATTTTGCAGGCACTACTCGCAACTGCATCGAGACAAGTGGAGCTCGCAGAATCACTGGAGAGTCTAAAGGGGAACAGCTTAGCTGTAAGTTTTTCAAATTCACAAGACAAAATTCAACACTGTTTCTATCACTCAGCTTTAACTATCATAGTGACAGTCTCTCTTAGGGTAATTATTTCAGAGCCCTGTGTATTCAAGAAGTTGTACTGATAGCGAGTTGAAATGCCATAAGGGATAAAAGGAAATATCATTTATAAAAATAAATGAATCAACATAAAAGAACTGAGAGAACATAGTTCTTGTATCAGCACACTTGTCCACGTCTCCACTATCCTCACAATGGATGAATATCCCTTTCATGTCAAAGGTTTCCTACTTTGTACAGACAAGTTTTACAATTGTTTTGCCAGTCTTTATTTTTATTGCTCGTATTATGAGCAGCCGATAATCTCGTCCAATGCAAGGCTAGTCAGACAAGATATGCATGCTTACAAAATAATGGTTCGACAACTGCAGGGAGCAGCAAACTCTTGTTGGCCAAGAAATTGCAAGTACTTTCCTCCAGAAAGATAGCTGCATTTTGTTGAAAAGTGAAGTTTACTGATAATTATGATGCAATGCTTGATGATTCTCAAGAATACAGTGACTGCTAGGTATGAATTACCTCAGCGGATTCAAATGGAGTCTCTGCAATACATCACCTCATCTCTGTCTGTCCATGGGTTTTACCCTCCACAGAAACAGAACGCTGCTCTTCACCCAGCCATGAAGATATCAAATTCTTTCAGATAGGTTTGCCGACACCCTCGCACCTGTACAATGCTCCTCATGTTTTTTTTTCTGTACATAGCATGAAAACATTATTTCTTCGTTTCCTCAAGTTGATACGGTAGATTACTCATTACTCAATTACATTTAATATTGAATACTCATTTTGGAAATAGAGGCAAGATGGATGTATTACAGAAATTTTACCCCGAGGCAATTTCGAAATACCATTATACCTTTTTGACATGAACTTGTGGTGCCATTGAAACGTTGTGCTGTGACTCATTTCGATAGGAAATGAACTGTTGCTCCTGATAATGTTGTTCACTTCCAGAATCGATCCAAACAATCGCCCATGTGTGGCGGGCTGTTTTTTGTTTTGTTTGTTTGTTGTGAATTGGGGCTGGAATACCCTTTTGATATTTGAGCACGAATATTTATTTTCTTTTTCTTCGGTGTAATGTTTTGTTTGCAAAATGTATTTATGATTAGGGGAGAGAGTAATTACTAATTAGTCATATAATATTAGTTATTTTTTTGACCCGAGAGAAATTTATAAAAATATATATTTTTTTTTTATGAATTATAAATTTTATATTTTTTTCTGTTTTTTTCTCCAAAGTGAATTCTAAAAAGTATTTCTCTCATCTATGATCTAACAATAGTTAATATGAGGTGGCGTGCCCGTGCGCTGTCGCGGGGCAGCCTTTTATTTCTATAAAAATATCAAAAAAATATCAGATCCTAAGGAATTGGGTTATAAGGTGGACTCAAGAGAATTAGGTTAGGACGCCGAACCAAAGGGGTTGGGTTCATGGTCGGACTCAAAGGGGTTGGGACTGTTCAAGTCCGGACCCAAAGGGAGTTGGGACTGTTGGGGTCATTGGCTGGACCCAAGCGGGTTGGGTTTGGAGCGTGTCCGGATCCAATGGGTTGGGGTTTGGTTCCTTCCGTGGCCTAACTCAAGAGGGTAGGGTGGTGGGTTCGTGTTTGACCCAAGAGGGTTCGGGTTGGGTCAGTGTCGTGACCCAAGGGGGTTGGAGTTGGGTGCAGACCTAAGGGGGTTTGGGTTTGGGTCCTTCCCTGTCCGAATCTAAAATGGGTTAGGGTTGGGGCGGGGTTGGAGTCCGGACCCAAAGGGGTTGTGGGCTGGGTCCATATCCGGACCCAAGAGGGTTTGGGTATGGGTCATTCCGAGTTTGGACCCAAAGGGGTTTGGGTTGGGGTCGGCGTCCGGGCCCAAGGGGGTTGGGTTTGGGTCCTTCCCTGTCCAGACCCAATATGGGTTGGGGGCTGACTCTGTGGCCGGACCCAATGGGGTTGGGGGCGGGTCTATATCCGGACCGAAAAGGGTTTGAGTGTGGGTCATTCTGAGTCTGGACCCAAAGGGGTTTGGGTTAGGGTCGGCGTCCGGGCCCAAGGGGGTTGGGTTTGGGGTCAGCGTCCGGACCTAAAATGGGTTTGGATCCTTCCCTGTCCGGACCCTATATGGGTTGGGGCTGATTCCGTGGCCAGACCCAATGGGGTTGGGGGCTGGGTGCACGTCCAGACCCAAGGGGGTTGAGTTTGGGTTTGAATCCTTCCGAGTCCGGACCCAATATGGGTTGGGTTGGGGTGTGGGTCCGGACCTAAAGGGGTTTGGGTCCTTCCCTATCTGGACTCCAAATGGGTTGGGGTAGGGTCGAAGTCCGAACACGAGGGTTTTGAGGGCTGGGTCCATGTCCATACCCAAGAGGGTTTGAGTTTGGGTTCTTTAGTGTCCGGACCTAAAGGGGTTTGCGTTGGGTTCGGAGTCTGGACCTAAGTGGGTTGGGTTTGGGCTCAGCGTCCGGACCCTAAATAGGTTTCGGAGTGGATCCTTCTTGTCCGGACCCCAAATTGGTTGGGGTGGGGTCGATGTCAGGACCTAAGGGGGTTGTGGGATGGGTGCATATTCAGACCGAAGGGGGTTTAGGTCATTCCCAGTCCGGACCCAAAATGGTTTTGGGTGTGGGTCCTTCCATGTCTGGGCCCAAGAGGGTTGGGGGCTGGGTCTCCCAAGAGGGTTTGGGTCCCTTCGTGTCGCGACCCAATATGAGTTAGGGTTGGGGTGTTGGTCCGGACCCAATAGTTTTTGGGTTTGGGTTCGTTCGTGTCCGGGCCTAAAAGGGTTTGGGTGGGGTTCGGAGTCTGACCCAAGGGGATTGGGTTTGGGTCCTTCCGTGTCAGGACCCAAAATAGATTTGGGTGTAGGTCCGTGCCCGGACCTAATGCGGTATGTGTTTGGGTCCCTTCGTGTCCAGACCTAGGAGGGTTTAAGTTTGGATACTTTCGTGTCCGGAGCCAATATGAGTTGGGGTTGGGGTGGGGGTCCGGACCCAACGGTTTTTGGGTTTGGGTTCGGTGTAGAGTTCGACCCAAGGGGATTGGGTTTGGGTCATCCGTGTCAGGACCCATAATGAGTTTGGGTGTGGGTCTTTTCCTGTCCGGACCCAAAGGGGTTTGGGTCCTTTCCTGTCCGGGTTCTTCCGTGTCCAAACCCAAAGGTTTGGGATGGGTTCAGAGTCCGTACCCAAGGGGTTTGGGGTCAGCAACCGGACCCAAAATGAATTGGGTATGGTTCCTTCCTTTGTCGAGCCCAAGAGGGTTGGGGTATGGCTCTGTGGTCGGACCCAAGGGGGTTTGGGTCCCTTTGTTTTCGGACCGAATGGGGTTGGGGCACTTCCGTGTCCGAACCCAAATGAGTGTGGGATGAGTTTGGAGTCCGACTAAAGGGGTTTGAGTTCGGGGTCAACGTCTGGACCCAAAATAGGTTTTGGTGTGGGTCCTTCCCTGCCCGGACCCAAGAGAGTTGGGGGATGGGTCCGTGGCCGGACCCAACGGGGTTGGGGTTTGGGTCCTTTCGTGGCCAAACCCAAGAGTGTTTGGGTTGGGTTTGGGGTATGTGTCCGGACCCAAGATATGTGGGTCTAGACGCCTGACCCAACAGAAAGGGGTCCATGTCAGCAAACTCACTGGCCTGGTTGGGCAGCCGGGTTCGCGTGAACCGGCCCAGCGCCAGGGCATGACAACCCAAGCGCCAGGTGTCCGCAGCTTGGGGCGCAACCCCTCCCCCTGCAGCCTTGGAACTTTTGTGGCTAGGAATGACTATCCTTGCGCTAGATGTTTGTGCTTGGGGCTGCAGCACACAATGCCCCCACAAAATGTGCAATCCATAGTGCAATAAGTCTTGGTGAACAGTGCCCGTTTTGAGCATTATTACAATCCACGGTGCAATGAGTCTTGATGAACAAGATTTTTCCCACATGTTTTATCTTTATGTATAATATTTTTACTGTCAGATCAACTCACTCGTGACTCGGTTAAAACCCAATTGATTTTAATTAAAATAGATGATGCAATTATATAGTGTCTCTACAATATTAATTACATCTGATTTGTTTTCATATTTTAGTTCATTTCTAACATATCTTTTTGACAGATATTTTTCATCTACATGATTACATCAAAAACTGAAACCCTGACTATTTTTACATCTGAGAAATAATAAACTTTCATGTGGTGTTGAATTCAAGTTTTTTTTTTCATATGTTTTTTCTTTAATAAATCAAGTGAGCTTTCACTTTCTCAGGTGACGTCAATTTAGAATTTACATAGAAAAATAACAAAAAAAAATATTGATCATTTATTCAAGAACAAATTAAAAATAATTAAACTTGCAGAAATAAATTTACGACTTGATCTAAAATATAAGGATTACAGGAAGTAATTATCCAAAGAACAAAAAAAAAAGGGTTTCAGAAATGTTTTTTTATATATAATTAATTCGGCTTTCTGTTTTTTTATATTTAATAAATTAAAATGGGGCTGGGAAATTTGAATTCTCAATTGGGCTTAATTAGTCCAATCAGAAGGCCCAAGAGTATTATATCTGGGTCAGGTATCTCACAGCAGCAGTTTCGGGTTTGGATCCACTAACTAACCACCAACTCCATAACACTCTATGCTTAGCTGGCATAATTTCCCACCTAATAAACCAACACCCCGCTAACCGCCGTCGCCGCCTCCGTCCACCACCAGCCACTTTAACACCCTCTAACGAAAAACACCACTTCCAGCAAATCCTAACCCTAAAACTCCTCCACAATGTCCACACCTTCCCCATCTCCTTCACCACCACCACCACACTCACCACCGACAAACCCCATGCCACTCTCTTCCAAGAAAACCCAGCCTCTCCCCTGGACCCACCAAGAAACCATCCATCTAATCCAAGCCTACCAAGAAAAGTGGTACTCCTTAAAACGCGGTCAGCTCAAGGCTAGCCAGTGGGAAGAAGTAGCCGTAACTGTGGCTGCCCGCTGCGGCTATGACTACAACCACCCTTCGAAATCCGCTGTCCAATGCCGCCACAAGATGGAGAAGCTCCGCAGAAGGTACCGAGATGAGAAACGAGTCATGGCTCTTGGTGGCACTTGTTATTGGCAGTACTTTGATCTCATGGACTCCTTGGAACGCGGGCCCTTGCCCATTTCTGCGCAGCCGCTAGCTCGAGTACCCTGCCAGGAAAATTATCATACTAGGAACAGAAACAATGGCGTTCTTGGCGAATATGATGATGATAAAGGTGAAGATGAGGATGATGATGATGAAGATTATGGGTATAGAAGCAAGTTGAGGAGCAGAAGCATTAACTATATACTCCGAAAGCCTAGTATTGTTAATAGGTATGCGGGTGGTGGTCCTTCGGGGGTTTCGCGGGAGGCGGAAAAGAAGAGGAAGAGAGAGGAAGTTGAGGAGGAGGAGGAGGAGGAGGAGGAGAAGGAAGAGGGAGAAGAAGGGGTGGAAATGGGGTTGGCGGGGCAAATAAAGGCGTTTTCGGAGAGGATGGTGAAGTTGGAGAGGAAGAAGTTGGAGGTGATGAAAGAAACAGAGAGGTCGAGAATGGAGATGGAGAATAAGAAGCTCGAGATGATTTTAGATTCTCATAGTAAGATTGTTCATATGATTGGTGAAGCTTTTGGCTTGTGATTTCGGATTAGCTTTGAAGGTTCGATATTGTTCTGAATTTTAATATTTTCTGCTATTAGCTTTTTTTTCTGCTAAATCTCTTTAGTAATTTATTGAGTTCCTATAGTAATTTAGATTATGTTTGCAGCATTCTGTACATTCAAAATTAGATCCGCAGGCTGTGAATTTTGACAATGTGATTTGATTGGAATGCAAGGGAGTAGTAGATGTTTAGTTATATTCATCCAAATTTCCTATACTTTTGTTGATGGAATGTTTTTGTGCATGCTATTGACATAATAGAAGTAGTTCTAAGTAAAATTACTTTGGAATTGGATGTCATGGAATCATGACTGAAGATCCTCATCTTGCAATTGCTGTGAAAATAGGCGACGATATTTCGGTGTTTTTCATAGTCATTGCAGGTTTCATCATGCAGTTCTAAGAAAAATTACTTTGGAATTGGATTTCATAGAATCATGACTAAAGATCCTCATCTTGCAATTGCTTTGAACATGGGCAACAATGTTTCAGCGTTTTTCGAAGTCATTGCAGGTTTCGTTTCGTAGGTGTTGCCTGCTATCTTTTTTCGGATGACATTTTGAAATTTTCTGGAGAGGATGCTTCTTTGCCTGCATCTTGTGAACCTTATATGCACTGCATGTATGTTTTGAAATACAATTTTCTGTTTGTCATCTTTTCTCTTTTGATTGTAAACTACTTGATTCTTAGGAATAATTTCGTAGAAAGTGTGTTCTGGTTCTATACATACATGCAAAAACCACCTTCTGTGTTTTGAGGAATCGGCAGTAGTAGATTCCTGGTATCATAACTCTGGTGCATCTCATTTGATGTGCCAAAGTTTTTGCTAGGGCCAGCAGGAAGAGTGCCACGCTCTGATTTGGCTCCATTTTTTCTGCTAGTTTTCCTTGTATTTAAGACACATCGCTCCTCATTCCTGAATCACAGCTGGAAACTTCAGCATATGCTCTGTTTTAGATCTTGTGCTGCCCATTTTGTCACCCATAAATTCACTAGTTTACGTCCTGGAAATTTATCTAACTTAAAAGGTATTCCCATATATTAGGGTGTTTTTTTTTCCCACCAGGCCATTCTCTATGTCTGGCTTTCTCCTTGTACATCTAGGGCAATTCAGTTGATTTAGAAGTTCTGACCACGAAAAGAATGAAAGTGATCAACATGTTTGTCAAAATAAATGACATTCAATTGCTACTGTGATATTTTTGCTTACTATTGCATTTGGATTTTTATATTCTTTTTTGTCCGCTAGTTTATTTTTGCATTTTAAAATATTTTTAAAAAAAATTTAATTTTTTTTTAATTTTTTTGATATGCTGATTTTAAAAATAAAATTTAAAAAAATAAAAAAAATTATTTCAATATATTTTAAAATAAAAAATATTTTAAAACATAACTATATCATATTATCATCGACCGACGAGACTCTTAATATATATTCAAAGTCGCATCTTCCACCCCGTAGTGAATAGTGACGACACTGGTCTTGGCAGCAGCAGCGGATCATTTACGTTCTACATCAAATATATAAGCTGAGGTATTCAAATCATAGTTGTTTGAAATTCACAATGTTTGGATAAATTTTTTTAAAAAAATTCCTTGAAATTGACAAAGTTAGGCTTTATTTAGATTTAGTCAAGTCTGTTATAAGTTACCCATTAGGTCAATGTACAAAATATTTCGAAATAAAATTCAGAGTTCGAATCAGATCTTAGGTTATCGAAACACTAAATTGACTTATGAAACCAGATTCTAATGTGAGTGGAGAGTAGGAGCTTAGGTCTTCTACTTCTGCAGTATTGGAAGGTTTAAAACGAACGAAATGCTGCCAAACATCCGTCTTCAATTGCTGCCATTTCCCCTCGCTCTCTTCCTGTTACCATTGAGCCGGAAAATGGCACATGGAGTCTTTTTTTTAAAAAAAAAAAAAACCCTCAAAAAACAAAATGCCTATTCTCACAAGAACTTTGTACAGTGACATGATCTATAGAGAAATAACAAGAGATTAGTATTTCTTAATGCAAACCACATAAGCTTGCATTTCCATCCATCTGAGATCCGAATTGAAGCAATGGATCACAAGGAGGTGCAAGACCCAAGCCTTCGGGTGACCCGACAGGCATTTGAGAAATAAAAAATGGAGACGGGGATTAAAATGATGCATGGTTTCAAAGTTTCTGCAGTTTAACATGAAGAGCAGGAGAGGGATCAGATATCTAGGTTTGCAGCAAAATACAAGTCAGTTACAATATTTTGATAGAAGGAGATTTTACCATTCTAACAGCAGAGCAGAGCAGAGCAGCATGGACTACTAGGGGGGTATACACCAGAGACTTTGTATTCACAAAATTTCTGAAGGCTTTGCCCATAACAATGAGAGCTACTAACTTAATCTGAAAGAGTGTGATAATACATGCACTGACTAATCTACTGGGGCACAAACAAAAAGAAACGGGCCCCTCTGCACATAACCAGGCAAAGGAGGGAGGGGGGGAGGTACAAGAAATGGCGAGATGAGACCCTGTACACATACCTCTATATCTGTCTCCATCTTCCCAAAGCTCTAAACCGGTGATAATTTACAAGATTTCCCCCAAATAACCCAATAAATCAAAAGGAAAAAAAAAACGCCCGTAAAGATCTCTTTACCAACAGAATCTGCGAGCAAAAAACCACCTCTTTCCATTTTTCATTGCCCCTATGAAGCAACCAAGCTTCATCTGCATGAAACCCACGGCAGCATTAGATTGTGCTCATCTTAACTAAAGTAACTGAATTGCCTGCATCATATGATACACTGGTAGAATCAGATACTTTTGCTTGATGGTGACAACCAAAAAGGTTCATGTGCAAGCAATGGTAACTTGACAGATTCTATCAGCATTTGCAGCTTGATTATAGAGTGGGAAACAGAAACAGAGAAGCTAAATCTACCTGTACACAGCTGTCATTAGGGCATGCAAACCCAACCCCAGAAGTACTGACTGCTTCCGGAACTGCTCAATCCACCAAATTGCTTCATTCCAGACCAGAATTGCTTGGCGTGATGTATAAATTGCCTTGTCCTGATTGAAGATGCTGTGTCTGCTTCTGAGTCGGCTGCTGTGGTGGCAGCTGTTGAGGTGATTGTTGTCGTTCTTGCTGTAGTTGTGGCTCTTGTGACTGCAAAAGTTGCTGGCATGGGGAAGGCGATGCTGTTGATTGATGTGGTTGTTGGTGCTGCCACCGTGTCCCACCATTATGGCAATGCAGGGGCAAGCCTCCTGATAACTGCCTGTGGACTGAACCTTGGCTGACAGGCACCACTTGCTCACTCCCAGCTGCACTCGTAAGCGGGGGGCTACCAATAGGACCTACCTTAGAAGCTGTATCTGCCATGCCAGAATCATGCAAGGATGGTTCTGATGATTTCCACTGCGTCTCAGAAACAGAAGAAACAACTGGTGCCACATTAGATGTATCATTACAGGCCAAAGGCATCCCTGTGGATGTACTTGTTCCTGTCTGGGAGATGTTGTTTGAAGTTTGCTGATCAGCATGGCCCTGATCAGTTTGAGGCTTTGTTGGCAGATCAGAATTCAACAGACGACTCTGTTGAAGCATTCTCTGAACAGTTGGTTGAGGTTGACTAACCTGTTTCTGATGTGGCTGTGGATGTTGTTGAAGATGCTGATGACTGGGGACCATAACTAGAGTGTTCTGGTGAGTAGCTGTTAGTGTTTGACCAGAGGGTACTGGTTGGACCTGGCCTTGAGTACTACTTTCCAAATGAGAAGGCATTTGCTGGAGTGGCTTTGATGAAGGGGTTGTAGGGCCCGAATATAGCTTTTGCTGTGGCTGAGAATGGTTTGGAGATTGTGAAGGACCCAATGGTTTAGATGTATGAATTGGACTCAACCCAGTCCCAGAATACAAGCCTTGACCCTGCATCAAGTGCATGATTTGCTCTCCTTTCTCTACACCATGGTTTCCTGGAGGCACAGAAAGGCCATTCAAAGGAGAGTGATCATTGGGAACGTTCTGGTGCACCACCATGTTCCCTCTCCCCATTCCCTTCAAAAGTTTAGCCTGCTGTGGAGACTGTGAGTGTTGTCGTTGTTGAGGGTGATGTCTGCCAGATTGTTGAAACTGCTGTGGTTGCCGTTGTCGCTGCTTTCCCATCTGATTGGTCAACCCACTGGAACCACTTTGGGGGCTCCGGCTGACCGCATGATGTGGCAAGTTGTGTTTCTGCTGCTGTTGTTGCTGCATTGAA
This sequence comes from Populus x sibirica, assembly GCA_019202695.1. NCBI lineage: Eukaryota > Viridiplantae > Streptophyta > Magnoliopsida > Malpighiales > Salicaceae > Populus > Populus x sibirica. Next base: position 670,634 of record JAGMVL010000092.1, read on the forward strand.
ATGGGAGTCATTGGGGAAGGGGGAGTTATAGCAGGTAGTGACACCGGCTGCGATGCAGATGGTGGTGAGATTTGAGAACTATTTTGCATAGACGATGATATGGGAAGTTGGGATTGATGTTGGACATGGGGCATCAAAGCACTAGATGCAGAAAAGTGCTGCTGCTGCTGCTGCTGCTGGAGAAGCCGCTGCTGCATTTGCCTTCCTTTAGGCAGGTGCATAGCATATGTTGGATGCTGTGAACCTGTAGCCTGATTGGGGCCACGGAGATTAGGATGATGAGGATTGCTAAGCATATTGGACTGTTGTGCAGGCATTTGATGCTGCTGCTGGGGATGGCCTGGATATGTCTGCACAGGTGAAGTAGTTGTCTGATTAGCAAAAGCAGTAGGCACCCCGTTGAAAGCAGAAATTCCTTGGTTGTTCCCTTGTGTTGGCTGCATCTGAAGCTCTGGTACCATCATTTGTCTTTGATGCTCATGATTATGGCCAAGCTATTGCAAAAATAAAATACATTGCCATATAATATTAGAAAGTACTGATGCACTATAATGAAGTGATGCCGATGAAACATGTAAAGAAATTGTTCCATAACATCAAAATGTAGAATTCTGCAGGAAAAGCAACAAAAAATTGTAAATACCAGCAACCAGAAAGCTATTACACCAGATCAGAGTTGTAATGATCCATGGTCTAAATGTCAATGCCACTACATGGAACACTTGGCAACCTTAGAAAGACATGTATAGTGCAAAAATTGATGAAACAGCATCAGTCAATAGCAATACAATCGCATGCATGAGCACCCGCATGCGTGCCCCCACCTGCCCACACACACGCAGCAAGAAAGAGAGAGGGAGGGAGAGAGAGAATACATATGTAGAGGAGGATTTTAGTATTTACCCTCAACATATGCAAAGCCTCGCGAGGTCTCATCAAGTTCCCTTGACCAGAACCAGTGTGCATATTCACAGGGCTTGGCATCCCAACCACATTGTTAGAAAGCATACTTCCAGAATTCAGCATTGATGAAGAGGCTGTTCCTTGAAATCCTGACCGTGGCAGTGGCATGCTTCTGTTCATCCCTGGCATCATGCCCATACCATTTCCACTCGATAACATGCGAACACCACGATCAACTCCAGAGACAGCCCCAGAAACCGACATGTTAGACTGCTGCAAGTTTCTACTAGCTAAAATTTGACTGTAGGGTTGCATTCTTTGATGCTCGTCAACTGGTAAAGATGTCCTTGGAACATTGTATCTACCATCTCTGAGAATAAATGCAACCCCCCAAAATAACAGTAAGAAGAATCAGAAATTGATTGAAAATACGATGACAATCTCAAAGTATAAAATAGCACACTACCTATGAGGTGCATTGAGGGGACCAGATGGTGATGATGAGTTATTGCCAAGAACCACACCAGAAGATCCTTGCAGAGAAGAGCTTGCACCAGAAGTGGGAAGCGTTGATGCAACAGCACCTTGGCTTGGCATTACCAAATTGCTAGCATGAGAACCTTGATACCCAATGGGAAGAACATCTGGATTTGAAGTGCTTGAATCACAGAGATCAAGGGGCCTTCATCCAGAAAACAAAGTAAAGTAATATTCAATTGCTTGCACAAGACAAAAGGCATGAAATAAATTCAGGAAAGGTAAAAACATAGATGTTGCAAAGCAATGAAGTTGAATGAACAGGTGATAAGCTGAGTGCTATCAGACAAACTGTAGATATGCATCAAAGAATGAAAACTTACGTTGGGACACCTCCATTTAAGTTTGGGCAAACTTGGGAAAGAGCAATAAAATGAGAATTGTGAGTTGCTGCTATTTGCTTAGGATCCTGGTTTTCATTCTTCACAAGGTACAGAGCCATTAATCAGTCAGAAAGAATTTTGCAAAAAGAAGACCATAAACAAAGCATGATTGTGTAATGCTTTTAGATCCAAAAAAGTCCATTCAGAGATTTTTTCCCACTTTAGGATAGAGTTCTACTTTATCCAGCTTCCACGAGGTGCATGCCCTCAAAATTCAGTAACAATCTCATAAGAATGGAATATCAAGGGAAAAAACCATTGTAGAGAATTAAGAAGACGAATATGGTCTATCTGTCAACCAGCTAATGAATAAACTCTGACATAAACACTGATAAATAGATTTGGATTTATTTAATGGAGGGTATAAAACCAGTATCAGGTTAGGCTTCTCACAAGCAACAAGACATGATCTGCAGATACAGGTACGCTTTGAATGAATAACAAACCTGACTCCTTTTGTAATGATGTTTCTTCCCAATAATGATGATTTTCTCAAAATGAGACTTCAGGGTATCCTCTTGCATCGGCCCTTGCAAATGTTGAAACAACTGTCTGGCACTGCCCTGCTTAAAATGCCAGCAATGCAAAGTAGTCAGACTATCAGAGCAGAAAAGCTTAAGCTCAATGGTACACGGGCTAAATTTATAGGAGCAAGCATCAGGTTTCGGTCAGAAAACAACACAACATTAGCAACCTTACCTTTGGAATGCCAGGCAAAGTTGATGGGTAGGATTGAGAAGATCCTGAATCCTCAGCACTATCAGCCCCATCACCAGCACCCTTATCCATTAAGATTTTGTGACGATCTTTGCATTCTTTAGGCTTGCGGAATATACACTGAACAAGTTGGGCAAGTGCCAATAAATGAATTTTCCAGGAAAAAAAAACCAGAGAGAGAGAGAGGCTTCACCATCTGACAAGTGAAAACTACTACTGTAGAGAAAAGGGAACTGAAATTGATTTTTACCAGCTATGAAACATTGTAGGTAGACAATATTTTGTACAGTGACCTGGTATCCATCTCAAACAAGAAGGTTGTCGATAGATGAAATTATCTTATTTACCTTGAATTGAACAGTGCTGTTGATAGCATCACTTATAAGCTCCCAATTAGGACCCATGTCATGCACAAGAACAACAAGAGCCTGAGGAAGCAGATAAAAAAGTCTCAAGTATTTGATCAGAATTTTGAAAACCAAAGAAAGAGCAGGTTCAAAAAAAAAAAAGCTGAAGGAAAACCAACCTGGTCTTCAAAAAGTGACCAGGGACTTCCAGAACCTGGCTGCCCAACAGACATCTGCAGTGGATTTCACATTCTCAAATTCACATAAAGAGATATATCTAAGAAAACAGTGACAAGTTGAGAGTATATGCCACATGATCAGCTACGACTTCACCAGGGAGTACCTTCATTGATTTATTTTTTCTGCCTCGTTCCCTGCCACCAATCAATTTGATGAATCTATTTGTGTTTGACATATTACTCATCTGGGAAGCAGCTGGAGATGGGATGGACCCGGTCATTTGAACCATGTTGTCAAAAGTATTATCTAGCAATTGCTTAGATATCTTTGGCTTCTTTGCGGTATGTTGCCCATATAAACCTTAAAAGAAGATATTTAAAAGTGTCAAGAATGAAGAGGAACATGAAAAGCTATGTATACCTGTCAAATCCCTGTTAAAGAAACAAGCGATGGAACAGGATTTTACCACTGGTTCCATTAGAGTCCAAATGATGACTCTCCAATCTCTTTTTGAAATTATCCCTCTGCAAGTAGAAAAGCACCAGTATAAAAATTAATATGTATTTAGAAAATAGCTTTTAGAATGCACATTTGGTTGGCGGAAGGTTACACAACAAACAAAAGGAAACATTGATTACTCAAGTGTTTACACTACATAAATAAATGCACTAACAATATACCAGAAAAGCCATGCAAACTCATAACAACATTGTTCATCTCATCTATATAATGGAAAGTACCAGTCAACATGGTGCCCTCTACCAGTTTTTCTATCAAAAGACTTATCAGAACTACTCCCCCATCCAATACCCAGCAGAAATGGAAAATTTACGAGAATTGTTGATCCTTTTAGAGTGATACTGACCAACATTGTTATCTGTGGACTGGATGCATACTTTGACTAGCAAACACATACTCGTATAATTTGTCTGAACTTCAGTTTACCAGGGAATTTTGCTGTCAACAAACAACATATGATTCCCCATTTTAAAAAAGATTCTTGCAAAGACTGTTTTACATCTGAAAAGCAACCATCATTGAGTGAATAATCATGTTTTGCCAAATCACCTCAAGGTTCTCTGTCGTATTTTGGGTCAATTATAACTAGTGTCTGCTTTTCTTTAGACAAGTTTATTAAAATGGTGATTACACGGCTCCTGAGCACTAGAAGCTGTACTTTAATTAATGAGCTGCTCACTCAAACAACAATATACATTTTTTTTAAGTCTCTATACCAAAATGCATGCTGTAATTCTAGATTACTAACACTACAACATGACCTTTACAATTAATTGGAGCTCAGCATCTTTTATGCTTAAGGAAAAAAAAAGTACATTATAGCTAACATCTGAACCAAAAGAAGTTAAATCACCTGTTCATTATGACCAGTAGAATCCAACTGCCACCCCTGCTCATAAGCAGAACCCTGCAACCAAATGGAGTCAGTCAACTTAACGAGCACTCCATAGAAGAACATTTCAGAAAGTATCCAGACATTATTAAAATAAAATACGCCCCCGGCATTAGTTGAACTATAAAAATTCCTATGTACCAGGTGCTTTGCCTTCTTCTTCTTCTTCGGTTTTGTTGATGTCTCTGCGTAGTCATATGGTAACTGCCTTTCAAAATGCGCAGCTGACTCAACCTCTACACTTTTCTGAATTTGTGACCCACCATGCAAAATACTCTGATCATCCTGAAAAGAATTGGTATCTCCACTTGATGCATCTGTCTTCACTGGAGCCTGGAGTAAAACCCCAGCAGTTCCAGCAGTAAAAGGACTTGTAAACCTCTGTCTAGAAGCAGTACGCATGCGTTTTGTTGGGATTGAGCCAGCATTAAGATTACTAGCAGGTCTTTTCCCCATCAATACATTTTGTTGTGGCCCAGTGGTGCAGTGTCCATAAGGTGAATCAGTTCCCAGATCATAAGATCTTGCAGAGGGTGACTTTGTTAAGCTTTTCCGTTTCTTTTGGTCATGTTTTGCTGACTTGCTACCTTCAAAGACTCCATGCATATAGTAAGCACTTGTTTCTCCTTCCTCCTCATCGTATGCAGCAGTATCATGATATCCAAAATCTGAAGTTTGGAAATGCACTTGTGAAAGAGAACAAATTCAATGAACAAGGAGCCAGTAGATAAGCTAGTTTCAGCATTACCTGCTGGAGTGTCATACATGGATGTATCGACTTCCTCCGGCATGCTACTGCGAGTTTTCTGAAGAAAGAAATCAATAAATAAGCAAGATTACCAATATGAGAGAAACTTAAAAACAACCTAGTGAGGGAAGAAATCAAACAGTTATTATAGTTTATGAACATCAGGTATCAAGTCAACTTAGCCCACTAGAAGTCATTCTCTGGTATCCTTTCTTCTAAATTTTGTCGAACTGTATGTCTTTCAAGCATAGAGAAAACCAAGATCATGTGCCAAAGGTTTCAAAATATTTAAATTACCTCACTCTGGGCAATATGAGATTCAATGGACAATCTGTACATTGCCATGGCACCTGAGGGAACTGCGTAGAACAGGCTTTCCTGCAAATAGAAGTTCAATGCACAATGAGTGATTTATGTGCGGCAAAAGTTAGAGTAAAACCCCTAGGCATGCATCTTAAAAGATCAAAAGGAGATGGCTTTGGTGAATTTAAGCAAGACAAAAAATATAAAGAACAAAAGGGAGGTAGGAGCATACTTCAGTAAGGCGATCATCCCATGAAGTGTCCACAATGCCCAAATCAGCTATTCTGTCAGGAGTTGCTGGTGCTTCTGCTTGAAAGGAAGGAAATGGAGAACTGTTATATTTCAAAAACCTTATAGCATATCCATGAATGGAATGCGCAATGTTTTTGGCAGGATTTTGTTTCTCTAACTCTTTGCATGCCACCTGCTCCTGAACAAGATGTCCAAAATGGGTCAGTACTAGATACAAATAGATAAATATCAAACAATTTCAGAAAATTAAAGCAGTCATGAATTCCAGTAAAAGCATATTCATTTATGCTATCAATATCCAGAGAAAAATACTCTTGACCCAGAGCTGTCTTTTTTTTTGTGTGTGTGTGGAATAAATGATACTCCACTTATCAGATAAAATACATTTGAATTTAGAAAATTGTTCTAGAAAGTACGAATTCTATAGATTAAAAGCAGACAGTGAAGGAAAAGACAACTTCCAGGATTAAATACACAAGAAAAGAAACAGTGGTTTCGAACATAACAAGCACCTTATCAATATCTCCAAACTTGTTGACAGAAAATTCATTCCCAACAAACATCCCCACCTCATGCTTCCCATTCTTTGAACCAACACTTTGACAATTGTTACTCAGATACACCTCTGCTGAATGCCAGAACTGCATGACAGCCTTAGCAAGACTGTAAGCGACGTTTTTTAGCTTCAAATGATGATTCTGCTCTTCAACTCTCAATCGAGAAGTAAAAGCAATCCGTCGACATATTTGAGCAGCAGCAGTCATCTTCCAGAGACGCTCCTACAAGGAAATAAAATAAATAACAAAGCTTAAATAGAGATAAAATTGAATATAGCCGCTAATTGTGAGTTCTTTAATATAAAAAATAAATTCTTCAGCGGAAAGCAAAACAATTGCACAATAAATTACTTATTTAAAAAGTCAGACCTGTGCAACATCATTTGCCAGCCATGCCATTTCTTCAAGGACAAAATCCCAGTGAGATCTCCGGCGATTCTCTGAATGCACAGATGCAACAGATAATTCTGCAATCCTCTTGCGCTTAGCCTGCATGTCAAACTATGTTAACATCCTTTTAAAGACTTGTGAAGGAAGAAATGCAGCATGTTTAAGATACAGTATGAAGAAACAACCTCTATAACCCGTGCCTCTTCCAAAATAGAATCTTCATGAGACTTGTCTACCACTTTAACGTGTGTATTCGAACAAGATTGAGGATCAGTGGCAACAAAAGAGTTTTTCTCTAACAAAATAGGCTGGGGAAACTCTTGAACAGAAGGATCCAAAGAGCCCTGGGGACCACTGGGGTAAATTATTTCCCTGTTGGAATTAGAACTATCAGCCAACATGTTGCCCGCCTTTGTATCAGCCTCAGATGCAACATGGTCATTTTGTTCCACTCCTTCAAGATTAGTACACTTCACCTGAGAGTGAAAAGTTGTTCTCCTTTCTTCCTCATTTTTGGCAGTAGAATCATTGCCAGAGTAGTTTTCATGCAAAGAACCATCATTGATTGCAGAGATAGAGTTAGTCTCTTTCTTTTCATTTCCTATATTACCCGATGGTAAACTTCGTGTTCCTTCAAATTCTGATGATTCTTTCAAAAGAATTTCATTGGTGTCATCATTTCTACGATTATCACATGGATCACAGCCATTGTTTGCATCCAGGCTTAAGCTATTTTGGGTGCAAGAGGACTCTGAATTGAATCGTTTCGTTCCCATTGCTGCATTACCATTTTGACCTTCATTTCCATCTTTTTCCAAGCCATTGAGCAGAGCAGGACCAGTTTCATTCTCAGTCTTGGCTGATTCAGCACATGGGGGACATTCAGGACCAGCTGAAATAACCTGCTCTTTTCCTCCACCATGATCGCATTCCCTGGAAGCAATATCATTGGGTGCTTTCTCAGCATCAGCTTCTGAAGGTTGGTCATGTTGGTTATCCCTCAAGACAATGGACTCTGTAACATCCAACCTATCATCAGGCAGGTTGACTACTGTTTTCAGAGCCTGCACACAATCAAGCTCCGTGTTTGACTGTGTATTGGAAGTGTCAATCTGAAAAAACAGGTCACCGTTTGAAGTGGTGGACTTTGGATTAGAGATGGAAGTAATAATCTGGGCTTTATGATCGTCTGTTTCAGTTACCAACCCTTTCACATCCCTTGCATCCCCACGAGCCGGTAAAGAGGATCCATGGCCAACTGAACTCTGAACAATATCAGTTGAACTTGATCGCGCGCCGTCACGATTTGGTCTGGACCTATTCCTTCGAGCATATGGCCGAAAAATAGCAGAATCTTCTGATTCCTTGGCATTGTGAATTCCATCCATCTGTGAAGACTGCTCTGATTGAGTGACATTATTCCTCCTACTAGGATGTTTACGTTTCCTTTCAACTTCAAGTAACTCATTTTCACCATCAAAATTGTCAGCACTATTGGGCTCACAAACTGGAGTAGCCCCTGGTCGGCCACTACTTTCTACAGAATCCCCATGAGGTGATGCAGTCAGTGGAAAACTGCCTTTTGCTTCACTGTAATACAATGAGGAGAAGGGAAAATGGAAGCAGGAGGAGCATTAGCCAACTAGCAAGCTATAAGTTAGTCAAACACAGCAAAAATAATATACCTAGTAACAAACTGTTCAACGTGATGATCTGTGAGTGAAGTAGACTGGACACTGACCGAAGCTGCATTTACAAATTTAAAATCCAAAGGATTGCCGCCCTGCAAGTAAGGAAGAATTTAAAGGTTAGTAAAAACATAAAAGGGTTCAAAATTGCATTTAAAGGCTCAAATTGCCATACTTTCTCAAGAAATTCTAGCTCCCTTCTCCGTTCCTCACGAACATCATACTCTTGTCTGTTAACATCAAATTGTAGTTGTCATTGTCAAGACAATAATGCCATTTTTCTCATGCAGAAATTACACTGAGGGTAAAACTCGAAAAAAAATGTAAGTGTTACCTAAGTTCCACCTGGGCCTTCTCAATTGCTGCTCGCCGCGGAGAGGTTTTGGTAGCAATACCAACTCCACCATCAACAACCCCACCCATGGAATCAACCTCAGCATTTACTAGGAGAGCATATCCTGAACCACATCCATGCATTCCTACTTTGGTGGCTAGAAGCCTTTCCCTCCTCCCATCAATTTAACAAACTGTCAAATTCTACAATTAGACATAACAAAGACATTAGAATGAAGTAAAGAGCTTCCAAGAATGAAAAAGAGCTTTCCCTTCAGCAAATGCATGATGGATAGATCATTTGTATCAGTCCTTTCAAGTCCAAACAATTGAAGAATTGGGAGTTTGCCTGAATGTATTAAAAATTAACTGATCTAGAACACTTGCTATGGCCTAGCAATCAAGGTGCAATGACAGGTAGCGAAAGCAAAATGTAAATGCATCAGATGAAGACATCTATATCAGAAAGGTAATGTAATCACAAAAAAGCTATCAAACATCGACATCTCATCACGAAAAATTAAGATGTCTTAATACTATATGTTCCACCTTTGCTCTGCAAGCACGATGAGCTACAGTGACATTATGACATTAACATCCTTGTGTCCATGAACTGACCCAGCAAACAAGTATTGGATATGCAGGAAATTAAATTTATGCAGCAGCTTCAAAATCATTTCTCCAAAATAGAAAAAGAAATGAGTGAACATGCATTTAGAGCAATTTTACAGCAGCTTCAAAATTATTTCTTCAAAATAGAAAAAGGAACAAAAGAACATGCATTTAGAGCAACTTTACAGCAAAGCCTCATGCCATGGAAGCATGAGTGCTGAAAAAATATGCTAGCTAGCCCCCTTGGTGTCCAAAACAGATATTTCATGAATGCCAACGCCAGTATAAAAGAGAGCTCAAAAAGTTATGGTGGAAAATCCATAACATAAAATTCGATTTTTTTAAACAATCTCCCTTCCACTTAAAGACACGAGAAATAAAGTGTGGATACATCAAATTTCAACAAACGCTCTTATTCTCATATAAAATTATTCTTCACTATTGTACATTTTTTCTCTGTTCTGACACAAATCCTGAAGCTTAAAGACATTCTCATTCAACCCATAAACCCTAAGACATCGTTTTTAAACAACCCAACTATACAGCAGAGCTACTATGCTATTCTCCTTTAGAAGCATCACATAGCCTCACCATACTTGCACAAGCAAACATGCATCAAGCACCATAAGGCAAGCAATCTGGTTCAAACAGGTTAGGTTTCTAAATCCACAACGAAACATAAGTGTGGAGAACAACCTAATTAATGATCACATAACAACCAAACAAACAGACTTTCCACAACATTCACGTCGACGCAGATAAGCAGCAGAGGCAGAAGTGGGGAAATACATTAGCGCCAACGTTGTTTCAAATTCGCACACAAGCAGCCTCTCAAAAACCTTAAAAACACTAGCTTACCAATAAAAGACTCGACCAAACCACGTTACTGCATTAATCCCCCATGCTTACGCATACAAACATGACTTACCTTGATAAATCCTTAAACATTTAATCAAAATGCAGACCAAAAAAGAATTGCCCCAAACAAACAAACCCTAATTTCGCTTCAATCACGCATAATTTTCAAAAACTCAACATTGCACCCCACTTCTAGGGTTTCCAGAGTAGAAGCAGAATAACTCAAAAGGTAAAGTAATAATCACCTGAATTACGAAATTAATAAGCTACGACACGGCTTTGAGACAATTAGTGACGACCTAATTGCACACTCTCTCTCCTAGGGTTTTTTTTTTTTGGAAATCACAAAAAGGAAATGAAATTTGCCCTAAAAGATAACAACTCGTTGGAAATGTTAGCCATGAGAGCGAGCGATTCTGCTTCAAGAATCTCTCTGTCTATAAATCTGTTCTCTCTGCTGTTTTTTTCTCGGTTTAATTTTTTATTTTTTTCTTCGTATTTATGTGTGTGCTTGTTTTTTTCTTTTCGAAATCGAAGGGGGTACTATGCGAGACCTCTCCCTCTCTCCCTCTGCGCGTACTACTGGGCTTCGATTTTACGTCACATGAAGAAGAAGACGACAACATGGGCTTTTTCGTTTTCATTGTTGGGCTTTTATATAATTGTTTCAACTTTTTAATTCGAGCAAATTTATAATTCTTTATGGACTTGATATATTTTAAAAAAGATTTTTTTAAAATATCAATTTAAAACTGGATTTAAAAAAATTATAAAAAATAAGTTTTTAACTAATACGTCTATCCTTGGATATAATTTTTTGGCATAATGTTAAGTAATAAAATTATATTATCGAAAATAAATTATCTTAAAGGGTCATATTTATCAATTAACTTTAAATAGATGTTAAATAATGGTATCATTGAATTATATCATTATTTTGTTGATTTATCATTATAATTATTGAATCTAGCGGATTGATCCAGATATATAGATTTTAACAAACTATAATAATATGGTTTATTTTGATAAATACAGTCACATTTGTTTGGGTCAACTCCAAAAAACAAATAAAAAAATTAAAATGATATTATTTTAAATAAAATAATTAATTTAAATTAATATGATAACCTACGAGTAAATCCAATGATTCATACCTTAAATCAAGTCTGACAATTATATCTAGTACCTTATAATTAAATAAAAAAAACATGAACGTTATAAGGGACATCACGGTGTGTTCATATTACATGGTGTCCCTTTTTTAGTGGTTTAGCAAGTGTTTGTTTTTACATTGCAACTTACTTTTCAAAATGTTTTTAATCTAAACAAAACATAGTTTTGAAATCCGGGACCCAGCCGATCCAGGACTGGAACCAGGCCGGGTTTAAGAAAAAATAAGAATAGGAAAACCTCGGGGGTGACCCGGCGGGTTGATCCGAGGACCTGGATGACCTGGGGTGATCCGGTCAAAAACCCGGTTGCAACCCGTTGACTTTTGTTTTTTTTTTTACTAAAACGACGTCGTTTTGATTAAAAAAAAAGAATTGACTCGAGCAACCCGATGACCCAGTCAAAACCTGGAACCCGTGCTTTGGACCGGGCCGGGTTTAAAAACTATTAAAAAAAACATCAAATTGATTTTTTGAATGGTTTTAATGTGTCAAAAATTTAAAAATAAATAAAAATAAATATTATTTTAATAAATTTTTAATTCAAAAATATTTTTAAAAATCAATCTACACTACAATACCATACACTCCCATGATACCATTAAACCACACAACATCTTATGCACGTACACTAGATATATAATTTTCAACCAATCATAAACTCTCAACTTTGCAAAGTAAGTAAATCATGTATTTGGCACTTTTGCCATTTTAGGGGGAAAAACTGTCTGCTCAAATTATAGTATTTTTTATTTTCTTCTTGCTTTTGGTGCATGATAGAGAGGAAAAGATAATAATTTCCTATCATCACAACTAGGCATGAACCTTTTGACACCTCGTGCATCGGAAGAAATTATCACAAATAAATTTATCGATTAATCATAAATTAGTTTTTATAATTTATGAAAATAATTTAATTAATCTTTATTTTATGATAATTAATTTAATAATCCATGTGGTTTTGTATTTGTTATTAATTTGCTGAACTTGGTAAACTTCCGTAGCAAGGCATCGATGCCTTTTCAATTTAGTATTTTTTTTTCTTTCTAAAACTACTTTCTTTTCTTATCAAATTTTCATACTTTAACTATTATTTTCTCTTTTTATGCTAGCTTTCAACAAATAAAAACATTGAAATTAGAAAGAAAAAAAATCAAAACAAATAGCAAGAATTTGAATGATCATCAACATTACAGATTGAAATTACCCTGAATGAGATGGCATCTAGATTTTTTAAATCAAAATCAAAGATTTTATTAATCCCTTTCCTATATAATACTTCATGTTCTAACAAAAATCTACATATGTTTAGTAAGGGGAAATACTATATGTATGCTAGAGAGAAAAAAATAACCCAATTAAAGTTACGCATGAGTTAGGTAATACATATAAGAGTTATTAAATATGATTCGATCTTGTAGGCCAACTCAATAATTCAATAACCTCGAATCTGATTTAAATCGAGTCTTATATTAAATTAAGCTGAGAATTGATCCGATTAACCTAGCATATCAATTTGCAGCCAAATCAAAACTTGGGTAAGATTTGGTTAAACTTTTAAATATTTTTTCAAAGCTATATTGTTTTAAGCTTTAAAAAAACTTCAAAACAATGTTATTTTGGATTAACTCATTCAATTCATGACTCGATCCAGGTTTTATAACTATAAATATATCAAAAGAAGAAGAAGAAGAATGACAACCTTTATATTCATCACTCCTTAATTCTTTTCCATTTTTTCCATTTAAAATGAGGTGGTATTAATTGATAAGCCAATGAGAGAACCACAACCAAAGAGGGCAAAAGCTTGACAAGTAGACATGTCAGGGGGGGTTGATGAGACAGAGGATCACTTGCTTACGTGAACTTGTTCAAATAATTCAGCAGCCGGCACAACGTTAAGTTCAAATACTAAGGATATCGAGATTTCTTTCTAATGACAACATCAAAGATAGAAATGAGCATGATAACAAGAGAATCAAGAGAGATGGATAAGAATGATGATAGAAAAAACAAAATCAAGGAACAACGTTAAGTTCTCTGAATATTATTTTTTATTTAATGATAGAATTTATAAAGGGAAAAATGATGTTGTTGCTATTAAGTTATTAAGTAAGAACTAAGGATGGTAAAATTTTGTTAATAAATTCAAAATGTTTTTCAAAGATAATATTGAAGAAAGAAAGGAGCGTGGTAGCTTGAGAATCTAAAAGAAGGGGTAAAAATGGTGATGGCTAAAAAAAATTAAGGGACAAAGTTAAATTCATATGAACATTATTTTTTTATTTTATTATAGTATTAAAAAAATTATTGTTAAGCGTGAACTAAAGTAGACAAGTAATGATGTCCAAGAAAATTCAAGGAATTTAGTAATAATGTTTGTGTGTTGGATAATTGGTTAATCTCTTGATTCTAGCAATTTGATCAATTCTTTCTGGCTAAGGTGCTTGGTAGACCAAAATACTTGATAGCCGGTACCTAGAAAAGATCACATTTGATAGATCCGAGGACTTTTAAATGTTTAAGTAAGCATTTTTTCTAAAGAGAGAAGACAATGATATTTTAGAGAGAAATGCTTTAAAAATATGTATATAGTAGAGAATAAAAATTGTGAACCTAGAGCTTAAAGGATTCATGAGGTATTTATAGCTCATGAATCTTATTCTTTTGTGGAAATAAATGGCTAAAGTGTAATTTTGCTCTGATAGTTTTAATGAGAGATAAATATTTCTAACATATGCATTAACGGGGGATAAATATATCTTACACAAATATTAATACGATGGAAATATCATAATTCATTGTGAGATATTTATACATTATCTCTTACATAATATTAATGTTGATGAAAAATATGATAGGCTTTAGAGGACTTTTATACACCTAAGGATAGTAGGGATGGTATAATAATAATAAAAAAATGTAATGAGTCCATGGAAGCTAGGCTCTCTCCCTAGGCCGAACCCATGAGGGGTGGGCTTTTCCCCTGGGTTGAGCCCATGAGAGTTGGGTTCGAACACGTTGCCTGAAACCTTGGATTTTTAGGCTTTCAAAGGGGGTTTAGGCCCGTTAAATTTGGGTTTATCAGTAGGATTGTAGATTTCTTGAAAAACTAATCCTCTAAAATTTAGTGATATATTAAAAGGCCTTAACATTTTACTATAGCCATGAATAGTGAAATGCCAATGCCTTTTACAATTTGATCCTCAAGTTTTTTTATATAATTTTATTCTTCAAAGTTGGGTTTAATGTGTATTGGACTTCATAATTTATTTTGATTTGTTTTCTATAAATTTAACTTATTCTTATGATCTACGTTTGGTAGGTTAACCCAATTAACTCGGGTCATTTTTCTTGCTTTTTTTTAATTGATTTATTTCTCAAATTTATCCTTTAGTATTGGGTTTATTGTGAATTTGGATTTATATTTTTATTTCTTTATATGGGTTATCAAGGTTTCATGACCAGGGTCGCGAGCTTTGCGGGTTAGTCGAGTTAGCTTGGGTTTTTTTTTGTCCTTTTTAATTGAATATTTTCTTTTTAATTTCATTATTCAACATTGAATAGATTGAGAATTTGACTTATAATATTTTTTATTTTTTTTTATATGAAGTTATCCTAATATCATTATTCAAGTTTGACAAGTTTAACCTAGGTTAACTCATTATATTTGTTTTATATTTTTCTTAATATATATTTTTCAATTTAATCTTTTAATATTGGGTTGATTGAGAATTGTGCTTTATGAATGATTTACGTTTTGCTTTTTATGGGATTATCATGGTCTCATGACCCGAGTCACGAGTTAACCCGGTTGCCTCAGGGTTTTTTTGTTAATACATTCAAAATGTTTTTCAATGATAATATTGAAGAAAGAAAGGAGCGTGGTAGCTTGAGAATCTAAAAGAAGGGGTAAAAATGGTGATGGCTAAAAAAAAATTAAGGGACAAAATTAAATTCATATGAACATTATTTTTTTATTTTATTATAGTATTAAAAAAATTGTTGTTAAGCATGAACTAAAGTAGGCAAGTAATGATGTCCAAGAAAATTCGAGGAGTTTAGGAACAATGTTTGTGTGTTGGATAATTGGTTAATCTCTTGATTCTAGCAATTTAATCAATTCTTTCTAGCTAAGGTGCTTGGTAAACCAAAATACTTGATAGCCAGTACCTAGAAAAGATCACATTTGATAGATCCGAGGACTTTTAAATGTTTAAGTAAGCATTTTTTTTAAAGAGAGAAAACAATGATATTTTAGAGAGAAATGCTTTAAAAATATGTATATAGTAGAGAATAAAAATTGTGAACCTGGAGCTTGAAGAATTTATGAGGTATTTATAGTCATGAATCTTATTCTTTTGTGGAGATAAAGGGCTAAGTGTAATTTTGCTCTGATAGTTTTAATGAGAGATAAATATTTCTAACATATGCATTAACGATGGATAAATATATCTTACATAAATATTAATACATTATCTCTTACACAATATTAATGTTGATGAAAAATATGATAGGCCCTAGAGGACTTTTATGCACCTAAGGATGGTAGGGATGGTATGATAATAATAATAATAATAAAATCTAATGAGTCCATGGAAGCTAGGCTCTCTCCCTAGGCCGAGCCCACGAGGGGTGGGCTTTTTCCCTGAGTTGAGCCCATGAGAGTTGGGTTCGGACACGTTGCCTGAAACCTTGGATTTTTAGGCTTTTAAGGGGGATTTAGGCCCGTTAAATTTGAGTTTATCAGTAGGGTTGGAGATTTCTTGAGAAACTAATCCTCTAAAATTTAGTGATATATTAAAAGACATTAACATTTCACTATAGCAATGAATAGTAAAATGCCAATGCCTTTTACAATTTGGTCCTCAAGTTTTTTTATATAATTTCATTTTTCAAAGTTGAGTTTAATGTGTATTGGACTTCATAATTTATTTTGATTTATTTTCTATAAATTTAACTTATTCTTATGATCTATGTTTGGTAGGTTAACCCAATTAATTCGGGTCATTTTTCTTGCTCTTTTTTTTAATTGATTTATTTCTCAAATTCATCCTTTAGTATTAGGTTTATTGTGAATTTGGATTCATATTTTTATTTCTTTATATGGGGTTATCAAGGTTTCATAACCAGGGTCGCGAGCTTTGTAGGTTAGTCGAGTTAGCTTGGGTTTTTTTTTGTCCTTTTTAATTAAATATTTTCTTTTTAATTTCATTCTTCAACATTGAGTAAATTGAGAATTTGACTTTATAATATTTTTTATTTTTTTCTATGGAGTTATCCTAATATCATTATTCAAGTTTGACAAGTTTAACCCAGGTTAACTCATGATATTTTTTTTATATTTGTCTTAATATATATTTTTCAATTTAATCTTTTAATATTAGGTTGATTGAGAATTGTGCTTTATGAATGATTTATGTTTTACTTTTTATGGGGTTATCATGATCTCGTGACCCAGGTCACGAGTTAACCCAGTTGCCTCGGGGTTTTTTTATACTGTTTTTTATTTAGTTTTTTTTTTAATTTCACCCTTTAATATTGAATCAATTGGAAATTAGGCTTCATAATTTATTTCAGTTTGCTTTATATGTTGTTATTTCAATCTCATGACTCAGGTTTGATAGATTAACTCGGGTTGACTCGATTTATTTTTCTAATTGAATTTTGTTTTCAATTTCATCCTTCAATATCGAGTGAATTGAGAATTGAGCTTAATATTCTTTGTTGTTTGTTTTTAACAAGATTATCGTGGTTTTATGACCTGAATTGCAGATTTGATGGGTTAATCCGAGTTGATTTGAGTAAATCCGAGTTGATCTAAGTAAATCGTAGTTGATCCAATATGTTATCATCTCAATATTTTAAAAAAGATATCGTCTTGAGTTTCTTTAGCCAAAATATATTTTTATCGGTCATTTGGGTTGTTTTTGGACCTGCAAAGTCAACTATGTCATATCATGGCAACCTCCACATAATTTATTTTTTCTGCTAGAAAACATGTTAACAATATTTAAATATTATTTTTTTTTACATTTAACAAAATTTTGATCTGACTCGCAGCTTAGCGCGGACAATTACCTAGTGCTTTACTAAAAGATGTTGTATTTATTGTATTTTTTATTTTAACTTTTGTCAATTGCGATTTATTTATTTATCTTATACTTTTTAAATGATATTGAAATATTTTATAACTTTGAAAATGAAATTGAAATTCATATACTTGTCTTGTTATCATAAAAATTGAGAGAGAAAAATATATTTGAAAAATATGGAAGCTAATTAAAACAAAGCAAATTGAAATTGAAATTGAAACAACACAAAAAAAGCTTGCAGGAAATTGAAATTATCCAAAATAAAAGCAGATTTTATAAAAATAGAGACTTGAGCACCTTCATCGAAACTCAACCAAAAAGTGAATGCATTGCGACAATCTAACCAATGTAAGCTATATAATAATAGGCATTATTGTAATAAGACTTGGATTGAGTCATGAGTTGATTCAAGACTCGATCGACCGACTTGGGACTTGAGCTAGTCCAAGTTGGAAAAAAAAAATTAATTAACCTAGTTAAAAATCCGAGTTAATTTGACTTGATATAATCTTTAACTACTTGACTTTATTTTTTAAATAAAAAATAAATCAAAATAATATTATTTTAATTAATTAAAAAAAAAGATTTTGAAGCTATACCTCCTAACCTATAACCTAGTTGGGTATTACAACTATGGTAGCCATGATTGAAAGCAATGTAGACCATGTTAATGAATGCAATGGAGTAAAGTGATTTTAATTTCTTTGTATCTTTGTAATATCACCTTAATTACATGGAAATATTAACAATCACATGTTGAAATTAGCCTTAATAATTGCTTCTGTTGCTGCACTATTTATTACTGCTAATGTCATTAATAAATCTTTGATGTAACATTTTGATTTTTGTGTTTTTTTTAACGGTTAACCCCAGCCCTAACTAGATGACACAAATTAACCCAAATCAACTAAAACTTAAAAAAATATTTATGGTTTTAAAATATCATATGAAAGAGTTTGAAAAATCCATATATATTGTAAATAATAAAGTTTAATATCCTTCTATCAAAGTTCATATTATTTTATTTTTTTTAATTTAGCCCTCATTCTTTTGATTTTTTTTTGTTAAAGTTTTTTTCTTTTCAATTTAACTATTCAATTTAAAACTTTTGATGCCCTAATTATAGGGACAAATTGAAAAAATATAAAACATGTAAGACCAATACTAGCTCTGAACAATAATGAATGGCGATATAAAAGGTCGTGTTGCATGTCACCATGCTCTGATAGTTGTATTGATGCTATATAATACAAGGCTGGTTGTGATCCATACATAAAGTCATCAATTATTGCAAACGGATACATTTATTTCAAGCTCTCAACTAGCATCAACTAAACATGCAATACCTATACTATCACCTTTACTTCTAATAACGACTCACGAAAGCACCAAATTAAGTAACTGAAACCAGATTGAGACAGAGACATGCCAGGTCAACCTTCGGATGCACCAGGTCAATGGCGTTTTTTCCCAGTAGCTACTTCCCAACCTTGTAAAATGTGGTTCACAATTTCCTCTATGCCAAGTCCATGCTTCACCTGCAGGTACATTATGAACACCAAAGGAAATAAGCGCAACTTCAAGAGAATGGTTATAGACATAGGTTGTCTCACTGTATTCAGAGCAGCTCACGGCCTGGCAGACCAAAGAATTAAATCGTTCAAGAACCAAAAATATGAGAAGATGACAAGTCCACAAGCATTGAATAGTTGGATAGGGCAGGGTCTCTGTAACTAAAGGATAGCCTAAACATAAGCCAAATTCGGAAGAGAGAACTGTGAAATAACCATCATAAGAGGAAAAAGCCTAGATTCCATAAACAACAGCAGAAGAAAGGAATGAATATCTTATTGAGGCAGAGCTATTTGTTTCACTAAACATGCCATGACCAATCGGAAGTGGAATGTCTAGCTGTACACCAGGATGGAAATATACGGATTATGTATATTTCCAAACAAACCGTAAAATAGATTAATTCATTGTGCATAAATCTGCATAACATTTCTTGTAAGCCCACATGTTATACGGCAATTGTGATTCACCTATTATGTTGTGTGTGCGCATGAGTGTGTAGACTAGACTTAAAGATCCAAAAAGGCACCATTATAGACCCTCTTTTGACTGTGCAGATGTTATTCTTTATGAGTAGAAGCGGTGAGGCAGTGTTATGTGCTAGTGATGCTGCATTGTAGGAATCAACAGAGAAAGGCATGGGAGGAGGAGCGGACAATCTGGACGGGGGATAACAGGATAACATGGTGAAGGTTGAAGACTTGAGCATTGTATAGGGTGGAAACCGTAATTCCTTCTGGGGTGCTCCATGAATACTCTAGAGAATGCCCCAATCAGATGGTAGCACATGCAATCCCTCAGCATTGGAGAGACTTGGTGATAGTACCCTACATTGCTCAAGTTGACCCCTGCCACAACGTTCTCAGCTGTCAACACTGTTTACACCATCTCCAACTCTCTCTATTGCATTCTTTCCTGTACTACAACATCACAAGCATACAACAATGCCTCCCTGCTTCTATTTAGAAAGAACCCGTATCACAAGCAGTGTGGTCTGGCACTTCAAACACAAACTGAGTTGGTGAAATTTGGCGTGTTCTTAAGATTCTATCAATTTGTATTGTTTCATTTCTTTTCTTTTCTTAGGATTGATCTCCTAATTCATATCTTTTCTTTTCTTAAAATTGATCTCCTATTCTATGTTGTATCTTCCAAAGCTTTAGACAACAAATTACAAGATTGTCGCGAGCTCGCCACAAACAAATGCAATCAAACATGAGAAACAGAGTGCTAAACTGACCTGAGCAAAAACAAATGGCCCTCCATCCCGCATTCTAAGTGCATCACGCTCCATGACAACTAAGTCAGCTCCAACTGCTGCTGCAAGGTCAGTCTTGTTGATAACCTAGGATTGTACACAATTAACTCGGACTTCCTGGTAATTTTACATTTCTATACTTGGCCAACAAGATTGAGTCTGAGAGATTGGGAACAGAAGAAGCAGCTATGAGAATGAGAAAACATACAAGGAGATCAGCTTGGGTGATGCCTGGGCCACCTTTCCGAGGAATTTTATCACCGCCAGATACATCTATTATATAGATGATATAGTCAGCCAGTTCCCTGCTGAAGTTGGCAGCCAAATTATCTGCACCATACAAGTTAAAGTAGATGATTTCCTTTGCTAATCGATACATAAGTGTATACAAATAAATTTGTAAGGCAGCAGTACTCTTCTTACTAAAACTCATCTGTCAACATGTTAGAAATAGAACTGCCAAAATTCTTCATCACTATCTAACTTCTGATATCCTTACTTGAATAAAAACAACTTGCCTGGAGTAATATACAATAAAATTAACTTTGATGTTCAGCGATCATCAATTTAATGTCAGTTTACAGCCACTTAAATATGTACGGTGGTATTCAGTATTGAGTTACCTCCACCAGATTCACAAAGAAGAAGGTCTGCTTTGAACAAGTTAGAAAGCTCCTCGAGAGGGCCAAGGTTAATGCTGATATCTTCACGAATTGCAGCATGTGGGCAGCCTCCAGTTTCAACAGCACGGATCCTCTCCTCAGGAAGTGCTCCATGCTTAATCAAGAACTCACCATCCTCTTTCGTGAATATGTCATTTGTTACCTAAAATAACCATATAGCTCTCCAGCACTTAATCAATCTCTCAATCTACATGACCATGCATTTAAAACGATTGACGATAGAAGAGAACACAAATTATGCCTCATCTGAAAATTTTACGTGAAAAGCTCTTAGTTGAGCCCGCGTTATTTTCTTCTGAAATTTTAGGCAAAAAACTCTTAGTCTAGCAACTTTGAGGCACAAGTATGAGGATCATTTACAAAGATTAATAGCTATTTACGAATTAATGTTCTATATATCACCATAAACAAAAGAACAATGAACTCCTTTAAGGGCTGGGCTGCAGCTGCTAATTTGCTGCTTGAGATAAAACTGGGTTCATTAAGCTGGAACGTTTACGTTTAACAAGTTTGACATTCATAATAATCAATAACTTCAAAATCAAATTCAACAAAAAAATAAATCTCAAGAACAATTAGCAAAAAAAAATCTCAGAATCCCATGTTAGATTATTACTCACAGCAGCAAGACTGTACTTGTCCCGCAACAATTTACACAAAGACAGCATCAAAGCTGTTTTCCTGACCAGAACAAAAAATAACATTCAATCAGCGATTAACACCTAGAATTAAGTGTAAAAAGAATTAGAAGGGAAAATAGAGAGATACCCAGTACCCACAGGGCCACCAATACCAACAGTGAAAGCTCTTTCATTGAAATCCCTTGTGAGGATTGGTTGTGCTCTCCTGCTAAAGAAGCCAGGAGAGTATATGGGCTCATGTGAATGTGGTGCTAGTCCATCATGGCTATGGTACACCCTCCCATCTGGGCCTACCCTTGATGATGTTTTCCTGCTCCATTATCAAGAATCACACTTCTATAAATATATATTTCAAACCCTGAAAACAACAAGAACGAATGGAATGAATTGGAGATAAGAATCTTACTCATCATGGGTATGGTCATGCTGATGGTGGTGGTGATCATGGTCATGATGGTGGTGGTCGTGGGTATGGTGATCCTGTGAAGCCATTGATTGAAGTCTGCAAAAGAGTTCGATGTAGTGACTTGTGAGGGTACAATATGTAAACCAAGAACGCAGGAAATGAACCTCGGTGCTGACAGCTGAAACACGTGGAGCAATGACAGTGCTAGAGTGTTTAAAAATGATTTTTAAAATTTTTATTTTTTTTAAATTATTGTTTTTATATAATTTTAGATTGTTTTGATTTTAATTTGTTGATATTAAAAATAAATTTTAACAAAATATTATTTTCATATATTTGTTTCGGGTCTGGATGCACAACTGGGTGTCACTTTCGAGTTTCGACTTTGTTTGCAGCTTCCAATTAAACGATTGCGGGAACAAGTTTGTGGAAGGGGAGATAGAAGCCATAGTTTTTTTCTTTTCTGGGACCATATTACAGCAACAACAGCAGAGAAAGCGAGATTGTAAAAGCAGAATGAGAGACATCCATATCAGAAAGGTAATGTGACAAAAGCTATCAAACATCAACATCTCATCACAACAAATTAAGATGTCTTAATATTATACATTCCACAAGCTCGATGAGCTTCAGAGGCAGTATGACATCAACATGCTTGTGTCCATGAACTGACCCAGTAAATAAGTACTGCGTACAAGAAAATATGCAGGAACGGAAATTTATACTGCAGCTTCAAAATCATTTCTTTAAAATAGAAAAAGAATTCAGTGACCATGCATCTAGAGCAACTTTACAGCAATGCCTCACGCCATGGAAGTATGAGTGCTGAAAAATATGCTAGCTAGCCCCCTTGTTGTCCAAAACAGATATTTGATGAATGCCAAAAGGTTATGGTAGAAAATCCATAACATAAAAGTCATTTTTTTAAAAACAATCTCCCCTCCACTTAAAAACACGAGAAATAAAGCGTGGATACATCAAATTTCAACAAATGCTCTTATTCTCATATAAAATTCTTCGTCACTATTATACATTTTTTTCTCTGTTCTGACACAAATCCTGAAGCTTAAAGACACTGTCACTCAACCCATAAACCCTAAGACATCGTTTTTAAACAACCCAACTATATAGCAAAGCTACTATGCTATTCTCCTTTGCAAGCATCACATAGCCTCACCATACTTGCACAAGCAAACATGCATCGAGCACCATAAGGCAAGCAATCTGGTTCAAACAGGTTAGATTTCTAAATCCACAACGAAACATAAGTGTGGAAAACAGCCTAATTAATGATCACGTAACAACCAAACAAACAGACTTTCCACAACATTCACGTCGACGCAGATAAGCAGCAGAGGCAGAAGTGGGGAAATACATTAGCACCAACGTTGTTTCAAATTCGCACACAAGCAGCCTCTCAAAAACCTTAAAACCACTATCTTACCAATAAAAGACTCGACCAAACCACGTTACTGCATTAATCCCCCATGCTTACGCATACAAACATGACTTACCTTGATAAATCCTTAAACATCTAATCAAAATGCAGACCAAAAAAGAATTGCCCCAAACAAACCCTAATTTCGCTTCAAACACGCATAATTTTCAAAAACTCAACATTGCACCCCACTTCTAGGTTTCCAGAGTAGAAGCAGAATAACTCAAAAGGTAAAGCAATAATCACCTGAATTACGAAATTAATAAGCTAGGGAAGGGCTTTGAGGCAATTAGTGACGACCTAATTGCACACTTTCTCTCTCCAAGGGTTTTATCTTTTTTTTGGAAATCACAAAAAGGAAATGAGATTTGCCCTAAAAGATAACAACTCGTTGGAAATGTTAGCCATGAGAGCGAGCGATTCTGCTTCAAGAATCACTCTGTCTATAAATCTGTTCTCTCTGTTGTTTTTTTCTCGTTTTAATTTTTTATTTTTTTCCTCGTATTCATGTGTGTGCTTGTTTTTTTCTTTTCGAAATCAAAGGGGTACTATGCGAAACCTCTCCCTCTCACGTAGTTTTACATTTCAAAATTGTTTTTTATTTAAAATAAAAAATTATTTTTTATTTTAAATTAATATATTTTTAATATTTTTCTAAAAATTATTTTTTAAAAATAAAAAAAATTATTTTAATATATTTTTGAGTGAAAAACACTTTAAAAAATATCTTCAATCACATTCTCAAATACCACGAATGAGTTCAATTATTAAATGCAAAAAAAAACTCTTTACAAGATATTAAAATTATTTTTTATTTTTTATTTTATCTTTAATATTAGATTTATTAAGAATTAAATTTTATAATTATTTTTAATTTATTTATATATGATTATTTCAATTTCATGATCTAAATAATTAATTTAACGAGTTCATTCAATTTTTTTCTCATTTTCTAAAATTAATTTTTTTTTTAATTTTATCTTTCAACATTTGGTTGATTAGAAATTAGATTTTGTGATTTATTTTGGTTTTTTTATTTTTATATGAGTTTATCAATGTCTCATAACTCGAGTCATGAATTTGATGGATTAACTTGAGTTTACTTAATTTGTTTTTTTGTGTCTTTTTTTAATCCATTTTTAAGTTTTAATTTTATCATTTAACAATAGGTTTATTGGATATTGAACTTCATATTTTTTTCAATTTACTTTTTATGAGATTATCTCAATATAATGACTCGGACTGTGGGTTTAACGGGTTAACTCGGTTGACTTGAATTTTTTTTCATTTTCATTATTGACTTTTTTTCTCAATTTAATTCTTTAATATTGGGTTAATTGGAAATTAGGCTTTCAAATTTTATTTTTTTAGATTTTGTTTTTAAGTTATTTATGTCTTATGACTCGAGTCACGGGTTTGATGGTCAACCCTAGTTAACTTAAGCCTTTTTTTGTTTTTTTTAATCAATTTTTCAGTTCAATTTCATCATTCAACATTAAAATTTTATTGGGATTGAGTTTCATAATTTTTTTTATAAGGTTATTTCAATTAATGACTTGAATCTCAAGTTTGGCGATTAACTCGATTGCCTCGATGTTTTCCCCTTTTCCTAATTAACTTTTTTTTCTCAATTTTATCATTCAATACTAGGTTGATTAGGAATTAGGCTTCGTGATTTTTTTTTATGAGTTTATTCCTATCTCATGACTCATATTATAAGTTTGACGAGTCAACTCAGATTAACTTGAGTCAAGACCAGAGTTATTTTTTTGTGCTTTTTATTAATCGATTTCTCAGCTTCAATTACATCCCCCAACATTAAATTTGTTGGAGATGGAATTTTATAAATTGTTTTTAAATTATTTTTATGACCTATCAATGTCTTATAACCTGAATAGAACAAGATACATTTCAGGCGGATGATTATCAACTATTCAACACAAACAAGTACTATAAAAAGTTAGGGTTCGTGTTGATTTTCATCGACTTCCAATAAACCTGCCAACCAGTGCAGAGATCCTCTTAGATTCTTGCGAGAATGTCTTCCCAACTTGTCTTCTCTTGTGTTTAAAAAAACATTTAGGTACTTAGACAAGCACAATCTCAAGTTCTCTCACAGAAAACTCTTGTACGTCCTCTCCTCTGTTGTCTCTCACAGCAATTTAATAGTTAAGTATCTGAGATTGCATCTAACTCAAGCAGTCTACATTAACTTCAGAATCTTACCCTTCTCTTTCTTTCTTTAAAATCAGTGTACATTACAGACAAAATGCTTAATAATGGAACTTTTTTTGTTTATTTTTTTGTTGAGCAGAATCTGCAGATGCGCACACAAAAATGGTATCACATGCGAACAGATTATGGACATGAATATAGGATACAAAGAGTGCAATTCCCATCAAAAATCAGGTTTCTTCTTCGGAGACCGAGTCACCTCAACTGATCCAAGAAGGTTTCGAAGCTTCTTTGCGTGGCTAGTCATCCCCTTAATGGAATAAGCTTTAATCATTGTTCTATATGTAACTTTATCAGGCTTACAACCTTTCTCCTCCATCAACTCAAGCACTTCTTTCATCTCCGCGAAGCATTCCAGCCTACCATATGCATCCACTAAACAATTAAAAAACACAGTATCCAAAGTTACATCTGAATTCTCAATGAAACGAAGAACACTCCCGATTTTCTCAGGTTTCCCAGCTTCCCGATAAGCTCGCACTAGAGAGCAAAGTGTAACACAACTTGGCTTGATCCTCTCTGACCGCATTAGCCGAAACAAATACTCCATCTGTTTTAAATCCCCTGCTCGTCCAAATGCATCTATCACCACATTGTAGGTAACAATGGTCCACGAGTAGTGGTATCTTTGCATGTATTCCATGACTGCACTCATTTTCTGGTAGTTTCCAGCTTTTCCATAGGAATCCAAGAGAATGTTGAATGTCTTAATATTGGGTTCAATCCCAGCACTCTGAAACTTCTCATAACAATTCTCCATCATTTCCATTTGTCCGCTGCCACCGAAGGCTCTGATTGTTGAGTTCATGGTCCAAACATCAGGCTCACAATCCTGCTGACTCAACATCTCCATTAGTGTTGCTTCCATCTCTGCAAACCTTTTAGAAAGTAGAAATAATGAGTTGCATCTCCACAATGGAGTAGTAATATCACGCTCCATCTGGTTGCCAAAAACACCAAAACCAATTGCTTCCCATAAGGATTAGGTGACAAATGCATGAAAGATAAACAAAACCTGCGAAAAATGGCAGCAAAGGAAGCGTTGAAGACAGAATTGCAAAAGAGGGCGCGATAGAGAGCTGGAGACAATGGGCAACAACCGTTCAATTATCAGATGCACAGTGACTGCCTTTCTCCTCCCATCTAAAGGAACTGAAATATCCTGAAAAGGTGAGGCAATATTTTTTCCCTGCACTTTGCTTTGATGCTTTCAGGGGACTAGCTCATGGGAAGTTAAAATCAATACTCTTTTCCCATTGCATTCTTGGCAACCAGATGGAGCATCAAAAAACTTAAAGGTACCAAACAGGGTAGCTGAGTTACATTTTTGCTTTGCCATAGGCATCAATGAGAGTATTGTACGTGACTGTGTTGGGTCTGATTCCCAAAGATTCCATGTCAGAAAGCAGCACCTGCACTTTGTCAAAGGCAAAAACTTGGAGGCATGATTTTATGAGGATTGAATAAGTGTGGACATCAGGTCGGCAATCAGGAGTGTTTTTCATTTCCTCCATAATAGAAAATGCTTTGTCAAAGAGACCACTTCTTCCATAGGCAGACAAAAGAGCCGTGTAGGATTCATGAGTCACAGCACAGCCTTCATCAATCATAGCTTGAAATAGTTGGTGGGCCTTGTCTGGTTGTTTACACTTTCCGAGCATGACGATGAGTTTGACATACATACCAGCATAAGGCCTGTACCATAGCTGCTCTCGAAGTAGTTCAAAAACCTGACCATAATCATCAAGTCCTCTACTTTACTGTGATTGTAGTTCAAATACTAAGAGCAAATATGTTCAACTGGACAAATCACTTTGAAAATAGTTCCATGCCCAAGCACACATATTTTATACAAGAAGGGCAATGGAGGATAAAAAATACAGTTTGGATGGCAGTGTAATAAATTCCATGAAACATACAAGCTAAATAAAATTCTCTTTGACACAAACAAGCATGGCCTAGTGGTTTGTGTACCCAGTAAAATTTCCTTGAGTGAAGAAGGTTCCAGCCTCAGTGACTCCAGTTTATTAGGGGGGGCTACATCTAGCCTAAGACTCAATGGACCTCCCAAGACCAAAAAAATCTCAATAAGTAAACAAAGGCAGAAGACCATAAATTAAATAAATAAACTGAAAGGATAGACCCACCAACCTCGAGAGCAGAAGCCCAGCGCAATGCAGTGATTCTTTCATGAAGAGCTTCAAGGACAGTTTGCGGAAGCAACTTCTTTGAATTAGTAGGACCTCTTTTCTTCTCAATTACAGCTTTAGTAGCCTCTCTTCGCAGAATCACAGATATCGCCTTCTGTGACGCAATTTTCCTGTTAACCTCTTCTTTTCTCTCTTTCTCTTCTTTCTTCTTCAGCTTTTCCCACTCTATTTCCCTTCTCGTCATCTCTCCTCTCTCGCTCCTACCTATAGCAACATTATTGTTTGCGGAAGAGGAAGCGAAATTGGATTTGGTTTCGGGTCTGGATGCACAACTCGGTGTCACTTTCGACTTTGTTTGCAGCTTCCAATTAAACGATTGCTGGAACAAATTTGTGGAAGGGGACAGAGAAGCCATAGTTTTTTTTCTTTTCTGGGACCATATCACAGCCGCAGCGACAACAGAGAAAGTGAGATTGTAAAAGCATAATGAAAGACATCTATATCAGAAAGGTAATGTGACAAAAGCTATCAAACATCAACATCTCATCACAACAAATTAAGATGTCTTAATATTATATATTCCACCGTTGTTCCACAAGCTCGATGAGCTTCGGAGGCAGAGTATGACATCAACATGCTTGTGTCCATGAACTGACCCAGTGAATAAGTACTGCATACAAGAAAATATGCAGGAAAAGAAATTTATGCAGCAGCTTCAGAATTATTTCTCCAAAATAGAAAAAGAATTCAGTGAGCATGCATTTAGATCAATTTTACAGCAGCTTCAAAATTATTTATTCAAAATAGAAAAAAAGGAACAAAAGAACTTGCATTTAGAGGAACTTAACAGCAATGCATCACACCATGGAAACATGGGTGCTGAAAAACCATGCTAGACAAAGGTGTAAAACTGAGAAGACATTTAATCAAAACACGGAACAAAAAAGATTGCCCCGAACAAACAAACCTTAATTTCGCTTCAATCACGCATGATTTTCAAAAATTCAACATTGCACCCCAATTCTAGGGTTTCTAAAGTAGAAGCAAAATTACTGAAAAAGGTAAAGCAATAATCACCTGAATTACGAAATTGAGAGGCTAGGGCACAACTTTGAGACAACTAGTGACGTCCTGGCCGCACACTTTATCTCTCCGAGTTTTTTTATTATTATTTTTGCAAATCACAAAATCAAAACGAAATGAAATTTGCCATGGAAGTTAACAACTCATTGGAAATGTTAACCATGACAGCATGCCATTCTGCTCCAATAATCTCTCTGTCTACGAATTATCTTCTCTCCGCTATTTTTTATTTCGATAAAAGTTTTGGTTACTGAACATGAATGAGTGGAAGATACTACAGGACACATCTCTCATGTAAAAAGTATAAAAAACTCTTATCCTTTTATCATTTGTTTGTAGATAATAACGAAAAGATACTTTTATAACCCAATTCTGTGTTTTTCATTTTTTTTTTTCATTTTTTTTTATAAAAAATACAAGCAATTAGTTTTACGAGTGATTTAAATGGATACATTTGAGGTGGAAGAATTAAAGGACCTGAATATAATGTGCGTCTGGAATGTTTGTTGAAAAATAATTTTTATTTTTAAAATAAATTTTGAGAAAAATGAATTTTAAAAAAATATTTTTTAATATTTGGTAGTGTAATGAAAAATAAGTTGAAAAACACTTTCCAGTATTTGGTTATATCATGGAAAATGAGCTGGAAAATAACTTATTAAAATTTTATTTTTCTCAAGTTTATTAAAATAATGAGGAATAAATCTTACAGATTAAAAAGTTGAATGAGAATGAAATTGAAAAAAAATATAATTTCATAAATTATCTCAAATAAAATAAATAATAATCAAAATAATAGAGATCAAATCTAAAAAATAAAAAAAAATGAAAGATGAAGAAATTAAAATAATAATAATTAACATTTCATAAATTATTTCAAATAAAATAAGTAACAACCAAAAGAATGAGGACCAAATTTGATAGATAAAAAATTTCAATAAAAAAATGATAAGTAAAAAGCAAATAGTAATTATAAAAATAAGGACCAAAATTAATATAAAAATTAAATTTTAAGAGATGAAATTGAAAAATAAATATTCAAAACAAATTATATATAGCAATCAAAAGTTTGAGGATCAAATTTGATATAATCAGCAAATAATGACATTTCTAATTTTTTTCACAACTTCCGGAAAGTGTTTTCCGCCCAAATTTTACAGGAAAACACTTTCCTGAAAACCAAGCCAAATTTTTCTTTGACTGGAAAGTGTTTTTCGTTGACCAACTTTTCTAATGGCAAACAAACACATGAAAGTTTGGAAAGTGATTTCCCGGAAACCACTTTCCGGAAAACAAACACAGCCTAAAGGAGGGTTGCTTTGTCGTTGTAGCGGGATCTAATAGTGTTGAGTCATGCTTATATTACAACTCAATCGTGTTGGGTCTTGCTAGACCCATTAAAATTAGGTTTTGCTCTTATCAAGACTCAAGATTTTATATTTTTTTTCTTTTTCATACGGTAAAAAGCATATAAATATATAAGAATTTTTTATATATTATACAAAAATTGGATAGTGATATTTTGTTTTATTTGAGGTTGGGTTAAATTTTTTTATTAAAGCATATTTATTTTTACCTTTCAAAAATGCTTTTAAAAATAATAATAATAATTAATTTTTTTTCTTTACTTCAAATTAAGATTTTTATTTTTTTTCCTCTTGAATTTGTTTTTCAAATAAAAACATTCAAAAAAATTATAATTCTAATATTGTCATATTAAAGTTGATGAAACTCTAAATAAATTTTTTATTCATATAATATACTTTATATATTTGTATTATATAAGAGAATTTAACAATAAATTTTTTTTCTTTACTTCAAATTAAGATTTTTATTTTTTTTACCTCTTGAATTTTTTTTTTCAAAAAAAAACAATCAGAAAAATTATAAATTTAATATTTTCATATTAAAATTGATGGAGCTTTAAATAAATTTTGTATTCACGTAATATACTTTATATATTTGTATTATATAAGAGAATTTTTTAACAATAATTTTTTTTTACTTCAAATTAAGATTTTTATTTTTCTTTCCTCTTGAATTGTTTTTTCAAAATAAAAGCATTCATAAAAATTCTAATTCTAATATTATCATAAGTTGATGAAGCTTTAAATAAATTTTTTATTCGCATAATATACTTTAGATATTTGAATTATAAAAGAGAATTTTTTAACAATAAAATTCATTAAAAAAATTCATAAATACTATAATATAATATTTTTTTGGACCAACGTTCTTTGGATCGTTCTGCCAAACATGACTCAATAACGCTAGGTCATGTTGCCTTGCAGGACCCAACGTTAGGGTTCTTCTGACAAGCATGACCCAATGATGCGGGCTCATATGGGTACCCAGCTGCTAGGTCATTATGTCAAGAATAACCCAATGATGCTGGGTCTTCTGTCAAGCATGACCCAATGATGCTGGTTCATGTTGCCCGGCAGTGTTGGGCTCATATGGATACTCACATGTTGGGTCCTTTTACCAAGCATGACCCAATAATGTTGGTCCCTGTTGCCTAGCAGCGCTGGTCCCAGATAGATACCTAGTTGTTGGGTCCTTCTGCAAAAACCCAAGTTTATTGGTTCTGGCACTGCTGCAAAACCCAATGATAGTGGGTCTGGGTGTACCAAGACCCAGTAGCAGTAAGCCTAAATGGGTACCCAACTTCTAGGTCATTCTGCCTAGCATGACCCAATGATATTGGGTCTTTTTGTCAAGCACGACCCAATGATGCTAAACCCTGTTACCCAGCAACGCTAGGCCCAGATGGATACCTAGCTGTTGGGTCCTTTTGTCAAGCATAACTCAATAATGCTAGGCCCAGATGGATACCTAACCGCTAGGTCCCTCTGCCAAGACCCAATGATAATGGGTTTGGGTGCTCAGTAACTATGGGCCTAACTGAAACAGTACTCATTAAAGTTGGGTCCTGCCTCCATTAGGACCTAGCATTGGTAGGCCCAAAGCAGTGAACAGGATCCATTTCTGCTAGGTATTGTTGTCAGCAGGACACGGCAGCGGTGGACCCAGAGTTACGAGCATGACCCACTAAAGTTGGGCCCTGCTTCCACCATGACCTAGTTGAGCCCACTCACGAGGTCAATCTGGAACTCATGCGACCCAAAAAAAACCTGGTAAAGTCCTTTTTTTTTCAAAAAGTTTTTTCAAGACCTCTCTTTTTTTATATTTTTCAGTTGATTACTAAACTCATTTCAAAGTTCATTATATAAATACTAGACAAATATTTTATTTTTTCAATGTGAAATTTAAAACCCTTTACTATATTTTTTCAATTTGAGATAAAAAAAGTTATGTTCATAAGAAAAAGTTATGTTTTTTCAATGTGAGATAAAAAAACCTTTTTATTAGTTTAAATTAGGGGTGTTCACGGTTCGGTTCGGTTCGGTTTAGACTCAAAAAACCAACCGAACCGAGTTATATTAATTTTATGAAATATCACCCGAACCGGACCAAAATCCGGTTCAAACCGAACCGGTTCGGTTCGGTTAAATCCGGTTTTTTGGCAAAAAACCGTAAAAACCGAATCCCTTCACAAATCAAACACTAATTTTTCCTTGTTTGGAATTTTATATTTCCTGCTATTACAATCTTGAGCTGACAAGCGAGGAACAATGCAGTTTAGCTAACCATTCAGAGGATTTTGTAATAGATCCGTCTTTGTTGTAGTAAACAACAAAAGCTATAAATTCATCTTCGGTCATTAATCATTGTTTCCTGTTGATATACCTTGGATCCCTGGGCAAACACCAAGTACTAGGTCAAAAATTACCTTG
The DNA here is from genome assembly GCA_019202695.1 of Populus x sibirica. Taxonomy (NCBI): domain Eukaryota; kingdom Viridiplantae; phylum Streptophyta; class Magnoliopsida; order Malpighiales; family Salicaceae; genus Populus; species Populus x sibirica. The sequence continues at coordinate 703,380 of JAGMVL010000092.1, forward strand.
TTATCTTTTCTCTACATGATCCATCTCCTTCTACTATAACTGCAACAACTTGCACAGAAATAAAGAAGGATTGTGCAAAAGTAAAGAGAAGAGAAGTTAAGGAGATGAAGAGATGAGTTTGTGTTTGGCTCACTTTTGAGATGGATGAGAATCACTTTTGAGATGGAGATAAACTTAGATGAAGAGAGGAGAATCACTTTTGAGATGGAGGAGGTAGAGCAATTGAAATTTGAAAGGGAAAGGAAGATTGAGATAAATATTCTCAGGGGTTAAGCGGCGGCTTTTAGGGTTAGGTTTCAGTATTTAACTATTTATACCCCTCTTAATTTGTATAGCTTTAGGTTTTTGGTTGGTCCGATTCGGTTTGTCGATTTTAGTTTTAAAACAGAAACCGAACTGGACCTATTAGAATTTATGATTTTGAAAATCAGTTTAATCGATTTTTTATCTCGATTTGGTTTTTTCGGTTAATTTTTCTTCGGTTTTCTCGATTAATCAATTTTTTTAAACAACTCTAGTTTAAATACTTTAACTTAGAAGAATAAAATAATATCTTTTCAATATGCGATAAAAAGTCTTTTGAGGTAATCTTTTAAACTTAATTGTTTACAACATTTATAACCTCTATCCACATTCATTACTTCTTAATTTTTTCATATAATAGTAAAACCTCAAATATTATTTTTTTAATTTTTCTAATTTGACCCGAGTCAACTCGTGTAACTCAGGATTCGACCCCTTGACCGGGTCAATCCCTAGGTCGGGTTTGATAACTATAGTTGTCATGAAAATATATTTTTAATTTGTTATATTTTTTGATCTATCAAAATACATTTAAAAAATTTATATAAATATTTTTTTATAAAAAATAAAAATATTTAACAGCGGCTCGCGTAACTGGCTGATATAAAAGGATAGTCGTATCGATGCTATAGTACAAGGCTGGTCGTGATCGATACATATAGTAATCAATTATTGCAATCTGATACACTTATTTCATGCTCTCAACTCGCTTCAACTAAACATGCAACACCCATATTATCACCTTTACTTCTAATAAAGACTCAAGAAAGCACCAAATTAAGAAGTAACTGAAACCAGATTGAGACAGAGACATGCCAGGTCACCCTTCGGATGCACCAGGTTAATGTCGCTTTTTCCCAGTAGCTACTTCCCAACCTTGTAAAATGTGGTTCACAATTTCCTCTATGCCAAGTCCATGCTTCACCTGCAGGTACATTATGAACACCAAAGGAAATAAGCGCAACTTTAAGAGAAAGGTTATAGACATAGGTTGTCTCATTGTATACAGAGCAGCTCACGGCCTGGCAGACCAAAGAATTAAATCGTTCAAGAACCAAAAATATGAGAAGATGACAAGTCCACAAGCATTAGTGTTAACAAGCATTGAATAGTTGGATAGGGCAGGGTCTCTGTAACTAAAGGATAGCCTAAACATGAGCCATACTCGGAAGAGAGAATTGTGAAACAACCATCATAAGAGGAAAAAGGCTAAATTCCATAAACAACAGCAGAAGAAAGGAAAGAATATCTTATTGAGGCAGAGCTATTTGTTTTGCAAAACATGCCATGACCAATCGGAAGTGGAATGTCCAGATGTACACCAGGATGGAAATATACGGATTATGTATATTTCCAAACAAACCAGTAAAATAGATCAATTCATTGTTCAGAAATCTGCATAGCATTTCTTGTAAGCCCACATGTTATACGGCAATTGTGATTCACCTATTACGTTTTGTGTGCACGCATGAGTGTGTCGATTGGACTTAAAGACCCAAAAGGCACTATTATAGACCCTCTTTTGACTGTGTAGATATCATTCTTTACTAGTGATGCTGCATTGTAGGAAGCAACAGAGAAAGGCATGGGAGGAGGAGCGGACAATCTGGACAGGGGATAACATGGTGAAGGGTGAAGACTCGAGCATTGTATAGGGTGGCAACCCTAATTCATTCTGGGGTGCTCCATGAATACTCTAAAGACATGCCCCAGTCAGATGGTAACACATGCAATCCCTCAGAATTGGAGAGACTTGGTGATAGTACCCTCCACCATTGCTCAAGTTGACCCCTGCCACAATGTTCTCAGCTGTCAACACTGTTTACACCTTCTCTAACTCTCTCTATTGCATTCTTTCCTGTACTACAACATCACAAGTATACAACAAAGCCTTCCTGCTTCTACTTGGAAAGAACCCCTATCACAAGAAGTGTGGTCTGGCACTTCAAACACGAGCAGGGTTGGTGAAATTTGGTGTGTTCTTAAGATTCTATCCATTTGTATTGCTTCACTTCTTTTCTTCTCTTAGAATTGATCTCCTAATTCATTTCTTCTCTTTTCTTAAAATTGATCTCCTATTCCATGTTGTATCTTCCAAAGCTTTAGACAACAAATTACAAGACTGTAGCAAGCTCGCCAGAAACAAATGCAATCAAACATGAGAAACAGAGTGCTAAACTGACCTGAGCAAAAACCAATGGCCCTCCATCCCGCATTCTAAGTGCATCGTGCTCCATGACAACTAAGTCAGCTCCAACTGCTGCTGCAAGGTCAGTCTTGTTGATAACCTAGGATTGTACACAATTAACTCGGACTTCCTGTTAATTTTACATTTCTAAACTTGGCCAACAAGATTGATTCTGAGAGATTGGCAACAGCAGAAGCAGCTATGAGAATGAGAAAACATACAAGGAGATCAGCTTGGGTGATGCCTGGGCCACCTTTTCGAGGAATTTTATCACCGCCAGATACATCTATTATATAGATGATATAGTCAGCCAGTTCCCTGCTGAAGTTGGCAGCCAAATTATCTACACCATATAAGTTCAAGTAGATGATTTCCTTTGCTAATCGATACATAAGTGTATACAAATAAATTTGTAAGGCAGCAGTACTCTTCTTACTAAAACTCATCTGTCAACATGTTAGAAATAGAACTGCCAAAATTCTTCATCACTATCTAACTTCTGATATCCTAACATGAATAAAAACCACTTGCCTGGAGTAATATACAATAAAATTAACTTTAATGTTCAGCGATCATCAATTTAATGTCAGTTTACAGCCACTTAAATATGTACGGTGGTATTCAGTATTGAGTTACCTCCACCAGATTCACAAAGAAGTAGGTCTGCTTTGAACAAGTTAGAAAGCTCCTCGAGAGGGCCAAGGTTAATGCTGATATCTTCACGAATTGCAGCATGTGGGCAGCCTCCAGTTTCAACAGCACGGATCCTCTCCTCAGGAAGTGCTCCATGCTTAATCAAGAACTCACCATCCTCTTTTGTGAATATGTCATTTGTTACCTAAAATAACAGTATAGCTCTTCAGCATTTGATCAACCTACATGACCATGCATTTAAAACGATTAATGATAGAAGAGAACACAAATTATTAGGTGAAAAGCTCTTAGTTGAGCCCGCGTTATATTCTTCTGAAATTTTAGGCAAAAAGCTCTTGGTATAGCAACTTTGAGGCACAGGTATGAGGATCATTGATTAATAGTTATTTACGAATTAATGTTCTATATATCACCATAAACAAAAGAACAATGAACTCCTTTCAGGGCTGGGCTGCAGCTGCTAATTTGTTGCTTGAGATAAAACTGGGTTCTTTAAGCTGGAACGTTTACGTTTAACAAGTTTGACATCCATAATAATCAATAACTTCAAAATCAAATTCAACAAAAAAATAAATTTCAAGAAGAACAATTAGCAAAAAAAAATCTCACAATCCCATCTTAGATTATTACTCACAGCAGCAAGACTGTACTTGTCCCGCAACAATTTACACAAAGACAGCATCAAAGCTGTTTTCCTGACCAGTACAAAACATAACATTCAATCAGCGATTAACACCTAGAATTAAGTGTAAAAAGAATTAGAAGGGAAAATAGAGAGATACCCAGTACCCACAGGGCCACCAATACCAACAGTGAAAGCTCTTTCATTGAAATCCCTTGTGAGGATTGGTTGTGCTCTCCTGCTAAAGAAGCCAGGAGAGTATATGGGCTCATGTGAATGTGGTGCAAGTCCATCATGGCTATGGTACACCCTCCCATCTGGGCCTACCCTTGATGATGTTTTCCTGCTCCATTATCAAGAATCACACTTATATAAATATATATATCAAACCATGAAAACAACAAGAACGAATGGAATGAATTGGAGATAAGAATCTTACTCATCATGGGTATGGTCATGCTGATGGTGGTGGTGATCATGGTCATGATGGTGGTGGTCATTGGTACGGTGATCTTGTGAAGCCATTGACTGAACTCTGCTAAAGAGTTCGCAGTGGTGACTTGTGAGGGTACAGTATGTAAACCAAGAACGCAGGGAATGAAGCTCGGTGCTGACGGCTGAAGCACATGGAGGGCGATTACAGTGCTACATAGTAGGTTTACTCAGGTTGAATTGAATTATTTTTTTTATTTTAATTGAATTTTTTTTTAATTTCATTTTTTAACATCATGTTTATTAGAAAATGAGCTTCGTTATTTTGGTTACTTTTTATGGACTTATTATGGTCTAATGACCCGGCATGTGAATTGGTAGGTTGACCCAATTCAATCTAATATGTAGTCATCTTAGTGTTGATAAAAAAAAAATTATACTTGAATATTTATTTTGAGTCAAACCATGTTTTTATTGTCATTCAAATTGTCTTTGGACTCTCCAAGACAACCGAATCACATCGGGTCAATCCTCGCACAGTTTAAAAAAATACTAGAAAAAATATTAATAATGCCCATACATTTTTTTACATTAAAGTTTTTTTTATCCAACCTGTAGTGCATCGCAGACTAATGATCTAGTACAAAACTAAAAGTAAATGGTGTTTTATTGTAGCAATTGTAATATTATTTTATTTTTCTACTATGTTAAAAGTTCATTTTAGATCTTAAATGTTTTTATTAACAATATATAATCTTCACTCTATTTTATTATATATAAGCATTGATCTTTTGATTTATATTTATACTTTATACTCGACTTCAAGAAACACCTTAATAATACCTACATATTTATTTTTTTACTTTAGAAAAAAATTATTTGATCCGTAACGTATCGAGTCGAATAGAAGCTTTAACATTTTTTTTCATTTATTACCCATATGGTTCTTGATTTTTTTAATTAAATGCATGTATATGCTTTTTTATTCGTTATTATGATATTATTTTGAAAAAAAAAGATTGAAAAGGCCTACATATTCATTTTTCTTTTGCTAAAAAATTATCAGATTGTGGGTCAAATACCTAGTATTTATTAAACTCAGTTTAACTCAGTAAACTAATCTAAAAAATCTAAGATTTAAAATCCGAATCAATCTTAAGTTTCTAGTTGAATTAGAGAAGACACTGACTCAACTAAACTTTTTTTGCCCAGTCAAGTTTTTAGTAACTTGGTTGACTCGATCAAACACGACTATGTCAATATATATATATATATATATATATATATATAAACACTACCATTATAATATAAATTATTGATTTAAATTGTTTCAATAACTCGTAAATAGATCAGATCTCGGGGCAGGAGGGTCAACCCATGTTCACTCTATTTTTTATTAAAAGATAAAAACGATATTGTTTTGATCAAATTTTTTTTTTAAAAAAAATTAACAAGTTGACTATTGGATTTTAACTCAATTCGATCTGGGTTTTAACTAGATCAGGCCGACTGAATACCTTAACTTGTTTTTTATTTTAACCCAGGCTGTTTCAATCCCATGTCAGCCAAGTTCTAAATCGACTATCCAAGTCCATTTAGGCTTTATAACTAAGAATAATCCAGCAACTCAAACTCTTCTTCATATCAATTCACCTAATCAGGTCTAATAACTATATTGTTAACTAGCAGATGAGGTTGCAATGGACAATGCCACGCACATGAAATTAGAAGAACGAAAAGAAGCCAAATGGAATTGAAGGGGTGGCCCAAATAGGTTAGAGAATTGTGCTTCGCTGGTCAATTGTGTTTCCCTGTTTTTGGCTTTGATGATGACAGAGTCTGCTTAAATAAAGAACTTCCCCCTTCCTTTTTAGGCCTTTTGCTCCTCCTGAAGCTTCGTTTCTTGTTGTTGTTGCCATTTTAAATTCATCGGTGGGAATTTACTTGGACATAGGCCCGGAGCCAGAAATTGTTTGGGAGTAGCCATAACCTATTAAGATTGGATTAGGAGTGGAAAGATCTCAAATTAGACGAGTTAATAAAATATATATATGTTTAAGGTTTTTATATTAAAAATTTTTGAAATAATAAATATAGATGTAAACTATAAAATATAAACTATAAAAAACAAAATATGAGGCGTGTATTATAATTATCACATATTAAAATGTTAAGAAATAATCTATGTAAATATAAACTATAAAAAAAAAAAGATGAAGTATAGTATATTTATTTCACATCAAAAAATTAATAAAAAATTCATATGGATGTAGCCAGATATAATTATGCCAAATTGATAAATTAAAAAACAATATATGTGGATGTAAGTTATATATAGTTATCTCACATTAAAAAAAAATAGAAAAACAATTTATATGGATGTAGATTATAAAATAAAAATATGTGAGGCTAACTATTGATTTTATATTTTTTGAATTTATTAAAAAAATGTTAAGAAAATAAGTCTCGTCTAAATTTGATCAAGCCAATTGCAAGCTTAGATTTTACTTATTTGAAACTCGATCAAGACCTCAAGTCACTCAGATTAACCTACTAGATCGGATCAAGTTTTATAATTATGTTTTTAACACAAATTAATTTTAATAGATTATGATGATCTCTTTCTTTAAACTACAAACACAACTTATATTAGTGTTATTATGCATTAAATGGGTGTATGAATTCTTGATAATGAGAAAAAAAATTTGGTGTCCTACTTCGAAAATAAATTGATAAATAATAAAGAGAAAATCAAATCTCAAATCAACAAAAAATTATAAGAAAAATTATTCTTGGCTGGAATTTTTTTTTTCTCTTTATGATTTTTTTTCTCTATGTGTTTTTTTATAGTAAACATAAGTAATTACTTATTGAATACTCTAAAATTTTTCCTGATATCTATGAATTATCTCATTAAAATTTTAAAATTATCAAATTTAAACCTCCATCCTCTATTTGTTTTAGTGCAACAACATTTAGTATCTAGCAGAAAGTTGTTTTTTAAAGCTTTTTTATTTAATAATATATTAAAATAATTTTTTTAAAATTTATTTTAATATCAGCAAATCAAAATAATTTTAAAATATAAAAAATTAATTTAAAATATAAAAAAATATTATTTTTTAAATCACTGTAAAACTGCAATTCCGAAAAATTATATGGACACACAATTTTTATGATTTGACAGATTCAAAATATCCACCTAATGTGGTTCCTAATATTTCAGCGCCCATTGTTGTTGGCTTCAGCAGCTTGTGTTTCATTTCTCACATTATTTTATTATTTTTATTATAATTATTATTTTTATTTTTTTTTATTCACGTAAGGTGTCCGGGCCAGTTTGCGCGCACCACGACTATTCCCCATGGCCCACTGGACATCCTGCAAGCCCAGAGGCAGGTTAGGCATCACGGGGGTGACAGGCGTGCACATAGAGAGTCGAACCCGAGACGGGAGCGGAACAAGTCACACGATTGACCACAGCAGCTAGGCCCTCAAGTGCTATTATTTTTATTATTATTATACTAAAAGGATGGTATTTTCACGTAAAAGTAATATAATTATAAATTTTGGTAAATGTTTACTGTAGCAGCAGTGGTAAAATTATAATTTTTAGTTTTTTTAATTATTTAATTTTAAAAAACAAGTTTTTCTTATATTTTTTTTACTTGATATTTTATTATTTTACGCTTGGTCTATTTATCAACATTTTGTCCTTATCTTTATTTTTTTATAATATTGTTTTTAGTTTTTCAGTTTTTTATTTACACTTTTTTATTGAAAAAATATTATTTTTTATTTTTACACTTTAAATATTTATCGCTCTGCACTTATTTATTTATACTATTCTTTTTGTTCTTATCTTTATTTTTTGTAATTTTTTTTCTTTGTATTTTTTTTGAAAGATTATTATACAAAGACCAAGAAAATAATATTTCACAGTAGCAATTGCAACATTGTTTTATTTTTCTACATTAAAAACTAGCTTAGATCTTACATATTTTTATTAACATATATGATTTTTACTATATTTTATTATATATAAATATCAACTTTAATTCACGGTTATATTTTTTACTCGATATAAAAAAATAAATTAATAATACTTACATATTAAGTTTTTTGCGTTAGAAAAAAATTATTCAACTTGCAGGAAGGTGAGTTAAATAGACGCGTTAACAATTTTCTTTTATATTTATTGGCATAAATAATTACCGATACATTTAATTAAATACATGTGTAAACTATTTTATTCATAATTATAATTTTAAAAAAAATACATTTGAGAAGCTTGTATATTTATTATTTTGCTAAAAATATTATCCAACCCGCAATAAAAAAAAAGGGGTCAAATAACTAGTGTATATACTTAAAAAAAAATAAAATATTTTACTATAAAAATAGTACAATTATAATTGTTTTCAATTGTTTTTATCGTAGCGGTACTATAGCAATTAAATTATTGCGTACTGCTGGATCTACATTGATGGCATGGTCATGCTTTCACAGCTGGAAGCAAGCCTTACAATCAATGCCAGTTCCGAACCGAGGACGGAATTGAAAAATAATCGAAGTCACTGTATTATGAATCAACATGTGGATTGTTAAATTAAGTATTTTTATTAAATGACTCAACCAAGTTGTTAAAATCCTGGTAATGTAAATTGAATTTATTCAAATTAATATTTTATTCAATTTAACTAAAAATCTATCTTGAATCAAGTTTTATATTCTGAATTTTTACTATCAATTTATCAAACAAAGTTAAGACAATGTTTGACATTATGATTCAATCGTATTTTTAAAAAAAAATTAACTTTAAATTAATATTATTTAATTATTTTAATATACTAATGTTAAAAATAAAAAAAATATTTTAATATATTTATAAAAAAAATCTTAAAAAACAACTTTTATCTCATTCTTTAATGTGTTTTAAGTTTAATAACTATGATTTAAAGATATTAATCATTTTAGTAAGGAATAAACTATACCTTTAGTATTTTTTAAGTCAGCCATGTTTGTTTTTTTCTTCTTATACAAAAAAATATTTAAATCAATATTATTTTAAATAATTTTGATATATTAATATTAAAATTTTAAAAAATATAATAATTATATTTTAATATATTTTCAATTAAAAACACTTTAAAAAATCCTTTTACCAAAACACAAAATCATCCCTAGTGTCTACAATTGTAGTTGGAAAAGAAGATGGCAGCTACAATTTTGTTATATTCACGATTCCTAGTCTAGCCTAATAAGTAATAACCACCATCATACAGATGAGGGCAAACCAGACATATTAATGGAGCATTGGGCCACTGGGCCTAGGATGATAATTTGGTCCGATTTGCCAGAGAAAAAAACCTGGCTAAAGGTATATTTGGTAACGTGTAAATCATGTTTTTTTAAAAAAATTTAATTTTTATTTATTTTATTTAAAATAATTTATTTTTTTTATTTTTGAATTATTGTAATATGATGATGTCAAAAATAATTTTTAAAAAATAAAAAAATTTTATTTTGATGTATTTCTAAGCGAAAAATACTTTAAACTATCACCACTACCATAATCTCAAACACACCCAAGACATGTCAGGATAGTCTCGTTTTCTAGACTAGCAATAAATATTTTTTTAAAAAAAAAATATTAGTGCAATTAACTAAAATTAATAAATATTTATTATATGACAATAATAAATGATAAGGTGATGATATACTTTCAATATCATTAAAATTCTTAAGGAGACAACAAACACATGAATAATATTTTCTTAAAAATCCCATATATTAAAAAAATAAAAAATATGCCTTTCAAGAGTCACTTTCTCATAAATTACTTACTGGTACAGTGACACTACCACTGTCTTATGCTGATTTTTTTTTAAAAAAAAACAATAAATTTAATGATTTAAAAAGAATAGAGTGGTAGGACTCAAACTTGCATAAATGGGCTGTTATATTTGTGTTAGTTTTTTAAAATAATTAATTAGAAAAACGAGGGGGGTAGGATTTGAACTTCCATGGATCTTTGGCTGCTTTATACTCTCTCTTTTTTTAGCTAATTAGAAGAATAAAGTAATACATTTCAAACTCATAAATATTTATTTATTAATATTTTAATATCATATAAAAAAATTATCTTAATTCAAAAATCTGAACTCTTAAACAAGTTTCTAATAATAATTTTTTATATTAATTTTTAATTATTATAATATTATTATCTTTATATAAAAAAAATAAGTCAGCTGATGACGCTTCGTTGCGTGTCATATAAGGAAGGATTATCATGAAGAATTATATCTAATAAATATTTTTAAAAAATAAAGAATAAAATAAAAAATATTTTAATAATGAAATAAAAAGAATTATTTCAATCAACAATTTTTTTTCACAATCCATAGTGTTTTCCGATTATTTTTTTATTGTAATTGTAATAAACATATTAAAAAAAAAGATTCTCACATCTCCAAATAAATTTAATTAGTGTGTTTGAACATTATAATTCAAACACCTAATCTAAGCCTACTTCATAATAGAATATCGCTAAAAATCGTAAGCTAGAAGCAAGGTCACGCAGAGGGTGGTCGGTCCGTCTGGCCATGCTGATAGCTATCCTAACATGAGAAAAAAAAAAAAAAAAAAAAAGGTGGTCCATGGAGTCATTTAAACGACACTGGCCCTACATGTGAGAGATCATCAATGCTGGACTTTATGGATAAAGCCAATATTTTTATTATGCTTTGTCAATCTATGCCAGCTACGCGTACCAATAATGAGGTTCCTGTGTTTTTCTACTTGAACCGACAAAAAGTTTCGGGACAGCCAGGCCGGCGAACCAGTGTTTTTGTTATGACATCCTTTTAAAATTCGAAGCTCCAAATTCCCGTCAAGCACAACTGCTTCGGCCGCTCGGCCAACACCGGAAGCTCAACTGCCCAACCCACCAATGTCGTAAATAACATGGGTCATAATTTAAAGGGGAAAGGACAAATATAGAAACCTACCAACTATTTAGAGCTTTCTCCGTTTATTGTCCTAATCGCTGTTCCAAAAAGGTTCAACCAATTAACTTAGGTCATGTTTATTTTTTTATTTTGGTATTGGTTGTGCCTTTACTATATGAATTTGATTTTGAATTTGACCACACTTGCGAGTGTGTGTTTAGTGTTATTTTGTGAGGTGTTTTTTAATTTAAAATATATTAAAATATTTTTTTATTTTTAATATCATCACATTAAAACTATACAAAACATTTAAAAAATATATTTTAATATTTATTTTATGAAAAATAGTTTAAAAATCAAGTTGTGACGTAAACACAAACCATCACAATTTGGTTTTGGTCTAGAGAAATTTCTTTGTACATTAATCAAAATCATGCATTAATTATGCTAGCTTATAATATTAAAAATTTTAAAAAATTATTTTAATATGTTTTCAGATAAAAAAATACGTTGTTTCATAATACCAAATATACATTTAGAATCAATAGATTAAAATTAATCAATCAATAGATTAAAATTAATCAATCGGTTAAGAGGTCATGTAGAACAGTATAAATCCGATTAAAAAAAGAAGTACAAACATCACAAATAAATAAACATGTCTTTTCCATGATGAATGATAAAGTCCAAAAATGCATTGGATCCTGAATATTATATGATCTTATCTAGTTTAATTAGCGAGGTAAAAGCCCCATTAATGATTGGAGGCTCGTGATTATGGGTGGAGACTACTTTAATCCTTGCAGTCAATGTTTATCGCAAACCTTAATAATCATAAACTTTTCAAGTGGAGCTAACTTATTATCTTGCCTTTGACATGATGTACGAAGTTCTTGCGACAAAAACCCAAGTTATTCAACCGAGCAGATTTATAATCCGGTCTAAAATTTGATTTAAAAATTAAACAGGTTAATTTAAGTAATTTATTTTTTAAAAAAATATTTTTTTGTCAAAAAAAAATATTTTAATTATCTCTTAAGTCGATTCGGGTATACTCCATGTTAACTTTATTTTGAAAATCGAGTCAAACTAGTAGCAATAGAATATTATAAGTATGAACATAATCACCCATACAATATTGAAATTGCGAGGTCAACTAAGAAAGATACTTGCAATTGTTTTAATTAGTCTTGTTTATAAAGCAATAATAAATAAAAATACAGTAATAATTATTTTTTAAAATATTTTTTAATTGAAAATATATTAAAATAATATATCACAAAATCTTAATGATCATAAACTTTTCAAGTGGAGCTAATCTTGCCTTTGACATGATGTACAAAGTTCTTGCAACAAAAACCCAAGTTATTCAACCCGAGCAGATTTATAATCCGGTTAAAATTTTGATTTATAAATTAAACGGGGTAATTTAAGTAATTTATTTTTAAAAAAATTAATTTTTTGTAATTTTTTTTTAATTATCTCTTAAGTCGATCTTATACGTATGAACATAATCACTAATACAATATTGAAATTGCGAGGTCACTAAGAAAGATATTTGCAATTGTTTTAATGTGTCTTGTTTATAAAGCAATTATGGTAATAATTATTTTTAAAGTGTTTTTTAATTGAAAATATATTAAAATAATATTTTTTTAAAATAACTTTTGATATCAATACATCAAAATAATTCAAAATCATAAAAAATAATTTAAAATAAAAATTCATTTTTTAAATTTTTTATGAAATATAATCGGAAACAACTTCAAACTAGACCCAAATTCCACACATCTATAATTATAAGGAAAGAGAGAAAAAAAATCTAAATTAAAAGAAGTAGGGTCATGATGTATAACAAATTACGTGGCGATGCAAGTGACGTGTCAATAATGAATCCTAATTGTATTTTCATCCATATGATAATATCATATGACAACATCTTTCGTTAAATACATATATATCGAAGTTAATACTGCTTCCAGCTAAATTTGTCTTCATATAATTTTTAATTTTTAATTATAAATAACATTTTGAAACTTTTCTATTTTCTTATCATATATTATTTACATTTTTTTTTCCACAACCGATTCAATCAAATGCTTTTTATATAATTAAAGCCACAACCATGCATGCTCCCATGCGCTGTTTGGCAGTGGAGTATAATTATATTTTTTTTAAAATAGAAATTATTAAATTAATATTTTTTATATATTAATATTAAAATTAAAAAAATATTATTTTAATATATTTTAAAATAAAAAATACTTTAAAAAACATTTATTTTACTTTAGGGTGTTTGGAAGTGTAATAATAATTATTTTTCAAATTAATTTTTATTTGAAATATTTTTTTTTATTTTTTAAAAATTATATTTAATATTAATATATAAAAAATATTTTTTAAAATTAAAAAACAAAATGGTTGCACCGCGGGGCCGCATCTCCCGTTCTCCCAAGCCAATGAATACGACAAGCTAAACGGGACGAGAATTCGGCAAAAAACGACAGAAGAGAGGAAAATCAGAAAGGGTAAAACAGTAAAGTGACCACACACTCCAAGCCAGCCACAAAATCTCCCCCCAAACAAAGGGATCCCACCACAGGATCCTATGTATCCTCTCCACCACGAGACCCGCTCTTGTTCTCTTCCCGACTCTCCTTCTCCTCCCTCCACCACCCCCACTCCCACCGTCTCTCTTTTTCTCTCTTTCAAACATTTTCACACAAATTAAAATTAAAAAGAGAGAAAAAGCGACAGATAAATGATTTAAAAATTAAATAAAATAAAGAAAGTGAAATCTCACATGACAACAGACAGAGAAAGAAAAGAAGAAAAGAGAGAAGGGCCATTGTTTTAGACTTTTCTGCGCTGGTGTGTGTGATCTTATCTGTTTCCTTAATTTTTATTTTTATGAGAAATATATTTTTTGTCTTGAATGCTGGAATCATTGAAACTTTTTCTTTTGCAGCGAACTGCCTCTTCTGCTTCGTATATCAGAGATCTACGGCCATAACCCAACCGTATGTAAGGTATCCAATGCTGTTCCAGTTTCCTTCTTGATAGTAATAATAATGTATAATCCCAGTCTTGCTAAAAGAATTTATGATGTTTAAGCTCGAACTGTCAATATTTACGGCATAAAAAAATTCGATATAAGAAAAAATTATTTATCCTTATAAGAGAGATTATTAGGAAGAAAGCAAATCACATTCTGAGTGCTAAGAATTTTTTTTCTAATATCTTTTTATTTAATTCATCTCTTCGAAGTTTATCGATTTTATCGATTTTGCAAGAGTTAAGTATAATTTTACTGGTTTCAAGTTTTTAGTCCGATTCAGCACATTAGATACATGCTGACTTGTAAAATCATAAGATTTTAAGAGTTAACTCGTAGTTTTAACAATAATAATTAATACGACAATTTAAATATTATAATTTTTTTTATAAATATTAATAATTATAATTTTAGTACCGTATAAATTCGTATGAGTTTGGAGCTTGCTTTTTTTCATTTTCTATCCATATTAAATATGATTCAGGCTAGCAAGTTAATCTGATTATTTTTTGTTAATTTAAGTTGAATTTTAAATTAAATTGACTGAAAATTGATTCATCATAATAAATTAACTTGTGTTGTAATCAACTCAATTAAAATTCAATATAAATTCATCTAGATTAAAAAAATAAAATAAAGCATAATCAAAGCCTTAAGCAATGACATGAGCTGGGCTAGATTTAGAACCCTAAAAATGTTTGTTTGTGAGATATATCGTGCAACACACCTCACAGAAAGCATGTAATACATGTTTTTTCATGAGATGTGCCGCACCACGCATCTCTTAAACAAACACACTCTTTGCTTACTTAATACACCACACCATACGAAAAACATAAAATACATGTTTTTGACATGTGATATATGATGTTAATAGAGTCTTTGCATGTTATAGGTTTTTTTTTTATCACCAGTATTCGACACAGTTTCTAATTTTGTGTATAGATGTTTTTTAAAAATATATTTGATTTGAAAAAAAATATTAAGAATGTGTTTAGTATAATAGTAGTAGTTATTTTTTAAATTAATTTTCACATAAAAATATATCAAAATAATATATTTTTTTATTTTTAAAAATTTATTTTTAATATCAGAATATCAAAACAATCTAAAACTATAATTTTTGTTTTTATAAAAATACTTTACTACCATAAAAACAAACATTATCCAAATCAATATTTTTTTGTAATTTTTTATAATTTTAATATATTAATATAAAAAATAAATAAAAATATCTATTTTTTTTAATCTTAAAAGCTGTTTTAAAAATTATTATGTGTGACGGTCTCAATCACCCTCTGCAACACTTCTTTATTCCATCATTCCCGATAAATCGTGCACAGAAACCAAAACAAAAGATGTTTCTAATCCTTGAATTCTTCTTTCAAGGAACTACACTATAATTTATACTATGTTTTTTTTTTTAATTCAGTCAAACACGGCTCCTGCACATACACGGATTGGGGTATTTTTCTTGATTTAATTGTCTCAGGAGCTGTTCTTGTTTGGCATTTCTAGTATCTTTAAAATTTGTAACTGATTTTTGATGGAGGGCAGATACAGCAATGGCGGCGGCGGCGATGACGGCAGTCGCAAGAGAATAACGCTGTTGGATGCACTTGAAAATAGCAGAGATAGAAGGACCCTTGAGACAATATTAAGCATGGAAAAACAGCCGGGTCAGGCAAATCGGACACTACTGGATATAATCCGAGATGAAGAGAGCGGGTCGTTATTTGGACACAAAGACAAAAAGAGCTGGAAAGCTTTCAGAGACAAGCTCCGTTTGAAGCGTGCCGGTTCTGCTTGGACATCTTCTGTTCATACCCCTGCTTCGGATATCCCCATCCCCGTGGAAAACAGGTTTCGCAATTCTAACATTAATAACGCTTCCTCCAGGTCTTTGATGACACGCCGTAATTCGGTGCGTTTCACCACCGTCTCGTCTGTTATATCGCCTGAGTTGGAGGAATCGGATGATAACTCGGGGATGGGTCCGAGCTCGAGGCCGCAAATGACTCGCCGGAGCTCAACTCGGTTTGGTTCAGCTATGCTGCAGGTTCAGTCTGAGTCAACTCACTCTGGTGACCCGGATGTGAGCATTCACGCGGTGGAAGATGGCCCGCCTTCTCGGGGTTTTAGACCGCAAATCTCGCGGCACAATTCGACTCGGTTCCCGGTTGTCGATTCAACCCAGTCGGATGAGAATGATTTAGATCCGTCGGCACGTGAGGGCACGACACGCCTGGGTACTGCATTGGCAGAGGAGAGACTGTTGTCGGCGAGGGAGGCAGTGGCAGCACAGGAGGCTGCAGAAGCAGCTGCACAGGAGGAAGCTGCAGCTACGGCAGCAGCCGAACAAGAGGCCGAGGAAGGGGCAATGCCCATGCCCGGGAGTACGGAGGCGCAGGAGCCGGTGAGGATGTCATTGATGGATTTGTTAGAGGAGACAGATAGGCAGATGGGGTTTGAGGGGTCTAGATATACAATGGGGGATCTTGAGCCATGTGATGATGATGATGATGAAGATGAGGAGGAGGAGGACGGTGGTGAAGAGGGTGACGGTGTTGCTGGTATAGAGTATACTTGCTGCGTGTGCATGGTTAGGCATAAAGGTGCAGCCTTTATTCCTTGTGGGCATACATTTTGCAGGCTGTGTTCAAGAGAGCTTTGGGTTCAAAGGGGTAATTGCCCTCTATGCAACGGTTTCATCTTGGAAATTCTTGATATATTTTGAGGACTCAAGATACATTCATGTAAACATCTTTGCACTTGTCTTGTTGAGTTTGAAATGGGAAGTGAAATACTATATGATTTGGTGCTCTCTCGGGGTTCAACAGAAGATTGGAAAACGAGTTGCTGCCAGCTTTGGCATTTTGCCCATTTAAGTGTTTTTATATTTTGCAGAAAATAAACGAAAGATAGAGAAATACAGTCACAGGTTTATGCTGAATTTTTGTGTAAATGGTACTTGTTAGTGTAATCTCTGTTTAACCATAGACATGCATAACAGGATTGAGCTTTGTTAATCATCACATTCAAGTAATTAAAGAGTCATTGTCCTTCTCCTTCTCCTTTTTTTTTTTTTAAATTTCTTTCAATTTTTCATGTAATTGAAGAGTTCGAGCATCCATAACATTTCCCAGAACGCAACCACCGCAGACAAGCAAGTGCCGCATCTCATAAAGCTTCAAATTGATGCCATCCAAATGTTTAGATTACTTGTAAACTTCTGATGCTGGGTGTTGGTTTAGTTTTTGTAAAATGAGATGAGATGGTACCTCTGTAGAAAGAGCTCAGTCACTAGCAAGAATTACTAGCCCTATCATGATTACAGTTCGATTTCCATCAATGAGAGCTTCCATCAAGAGTCTTAATTCAAGCGGGGCAGATGCTGCATATGTGACTTCAAGCCTTTAATTCATTAGTTAATTCCATCGTAAGGAAGACAAATGTAATGGTTGTTGCCCCAATCATTTATTTCAAGCTGAATGGAGTCTCCTTGCCTGGCCATTTTCTTTTCATCTTCTTTGCCATCAAGCCAAACACACTTGGGAAAAAATAGCAATGTGGAACAGTCACTTATTTTATGTATTTGTTCATGGAATCTTACAACTAGATTTCTGGAATGTGTTCATGATCTCTCACAGTTTCTTGCAGATAAGACACAGTTATAAACTTCAGATCACCAAACAACCCACAGATAAATCCACTTGAGTTGTGGACATGGCTTGTTTCATTGCAGCGCTGTGCCATGGCCGTCCTTTGTTTAAGTGAATCTAATGCACCAGAAGAACAGGAGTTTGTCCAAAGTCTGTCTATGTGCTCATTCAAAGACGTGTGAATATTGGTTTATTCCAATCAAATGAAACAAGACACAACGGCAAAGAAACATAAGCAAAAGATCATAAGATATGATAAATACCATTGATCATGCATTAGATAATGACTTGAAGAAAATACGAAATAGAACCATTCCAAGAATTTAACTACATTAAAATTTTATGTTCATGATATAGGCAGGCGAGCGAAATGGGAGCAGCCTAAACCATAAAAACAGGGTTGTGGGAGAACAATACAGGCCTCGTCATGCTGCTAGACGATGTAATATGATGAGAATTTAGGCGTTGTATACATAGGTACCCAGTATAAATTATCACAGCAAGCCTTTCCTCTTCAATGTGAGCTTACAAGTTACAGGACAACAACAGGTAAGCAATTTTACCCCAAGTAATGACTTTTCTAGTATAAATATTTAGTGTTTGTGTGTGAGCAATCACTAAAACAAGAAGATGCTTCTTATCCCATGTATCATATTTCTCCAGAAATAATTGTTAGGAAGTCATTTATTCTACTTAGTTCATCCCACTATATTGCAGAGGGTTTGCAGAAGGTAAAGAAATTGCAATGCTTTCACCAACATTTGAAAGCAGTCAATTTATAACCAAAGCTGTTCAAATGGATGCAAACCAACGTTCAGTTTGTTTGTACCGGACAGGGCATTTATCAGGTTGCCTCACTATGTAAATTTGATCCCCAACTGTACTGCGAGAGTCCTGGTTCCGGTGCCACGTCCATAAAGCCCAGGTCTGATTCTTCACCTGCAATTAACATTCAAGTCTGAGACCCTTGTGAAAGATTGCAGTACCGCGTATGTGGTAATGAGATTGGGCAGTAGGATTTCTCAGATTCACTGTGGTCGACATGTATCCTGTATAAGGGCTATCAAATGGTCTTGAAAGTCATTGGTACAAGGAGAACATGGCAGGGCATGTTTTTTCTGCACATGTTTTTCATCCTTCTCGATGGTATCAGAGCTAAAAACTATGGGATTTGAATCAACCACATGAAACTTCCTGGAGGAACATCATTTTTTATGCTTTCAGTTTATCAATAAACTTGCCTGCAGTCACATCTACTAACATTCTTCTGTTATATGTAAGAATTTTTAACGGCACGCCCTTCGGTGGGCTTGAAAATGGAAACTGGCAAGTGACTGCACAATCGTGCAGCATATGAATTGATACTTGAAAGAGACATGGTTAAGCAGGGAGAGAGAGGGGTACCTCTAGAATTCCGTGGCCAAAACTACTTTCCCGGAAAGCGCTATAATCAGGCTGTCTGTCCCAGCAAAACTGACCGGCTGCCGGGCCAGTTGTAAAGTTCAAGGCACAAAAGCCACCCATGTGTTGATCAGGAGTGGTTGCGGGATCTGGACAGTTACCAGGTTCATCAGCATGCCCAACAGCCATCTTTTCTCGGTTGCCTCCATCTCCAACCACAATATGCACAGGACCACATGGATCTAATGTGTAATTATAAACTCGATTTGACCTCTCGTAGGCATGAACCTGGTCATGATCAGTGAGCCGACAAATTTAACACATTTTTTACGTTTTGAACCACACACGTATCAAATTTAAAACTATTACATGGTTAGACAATTTAAAAACCACCTAGATTATTAATCATTAAAACCATCTAGATTAGTCATGTTTTCCATGAATATTTTCAAATTCGAGTTCAAATTTATCTACTATTTTGATGTAAACAACATTAATTTCTTCATTTATTTGCATTACCAATTTAAATTCAAGTAGTCCAACATCAAAATAACCATTAAGCTGATAAAAATTCAGAAAGATAAATGACCTTAACAACATCAAATACAAGACTAGTTTCGAAATCTTATGCAGGGAATCAAGAACAACATTAAGCAAATTGTTCAAGATATATAGAAGGCACAGGAAAAAGACTCAAAAGTAAAAATGCACAGATTCCAATTTATCCAGCTGTAACTTTTTAAGAATTTTTTCTCATGGCATTTCAAATGAGTCAAATCGATCCAGTTTATATGTTGAATCCTTCATTTTCTTTTGTAGTTCGGGGATAATTCATTTGAAAAACAGAAAAAAAGCAGCCCTCGTCACTTACATGTCCATTGAAGACTATATCAACAGCATATGAGTAAAGCAATTCTTCCATGGCCGCCATCATACACTCTGCCTCTCTGTAATGGGCGTTGTAAGAACTATACCAAGGTGGATGCCATACTGCTACCAGCCATGGAGTAACAAATCGATCAACATTAGCCAAGTCTCTCTCCAGCCACCTGTACTGATCAGCTGTAAGAAGAAACCAAATCATACAGATAAAATAACAAGACGAACACTTTAAACTAGGATACCAAAACCATGCAGCTTGTTCAATTACTTGTACAAATCGAAACTTAACATTTTCCAAGTTTGTTTCTCAATGACTTGAGTTGCAGAAGCAGAACACCAGATAACTAAATCATCATGGTATCGAGTATAAAAGAAAATCCACAATACGTACATGATTTATGATAAGCAATGTATGCTCCAAGCATGACAAAATGTATGCCTCCTGCATTGAAGGAGTAGTAGAATGTAGATGAAGATCCACTTTCTTTAGCTGGGAACGCAAAACGAGAACTGTAAGCCACAAATGTTTGGTTCCCAACTTGTTTTTCTATTTCATGGTTTCCTTCCACCACCATTAATGGAACCTTAGAAACTAAAGGCTGCATGAACCTGTAAAAATTTACAAATTAAAACATTAACAATTCAATCTCCACTAGCAGATTGCAATAACAATGAAATCAAACTACATGCATACCTTCCCCAGTAATCCCAACGAGGCTGGTAAGTCTCGTGGATGGGGGAGTTAGGAAAGGAGCAAGAATAGCAGTCACAGCCAGTTCCATTTGTAAGATACAAGTTTGCATAAGTTACATCCCCAACCAATAAAGCAAGTTGAGGTTTATTACTAATAACATGACTGATTGTGGTACTTGTGTTGTATGTAAGACCAAGATCCCCCATGACAGCTATTCTTTTTGGATAGCTCCTTGGACTCGAAACTGGCATCGTCTTGAAACTATAAACATCACTCAATGCACCTATTGAAGGATCTCCACATCGATAATAGTATAATTTGTCAGGTTTTAACCCTGTAAACACAAGCAAAGAAAGAAGCAAAGAAATTAAACAAGAATTTACACCATGTTTCGCCAATGGAATAGCAGATAATATATCTACCTGTGAGGCGAACATGATGGATGATGCCAGAAGTGTAGTTCTGAAGACCTTCAAAAGGATAAAGCTGACTGTAAACAAGGGAATAGCCCTCTGCTTCATGATTTAATGGATTCCTCAATGTCCCATATCGAACAACGCTTGCAACACTTTTCGGGTCTAATGGTGTTATGTTCTTATCATGGTTACTCATTTGAAATTCTCCTGTAAAAAACATGGAAAAAAACACCTGACCGCAGCGTCCACCGGTTCCTAAATGATAGTATTAATTACAAATTAAAGAAATTAAGACAGACAGGAATATTTCATAATTCATAATTACCCGTGATCCATGAAATCCAAACAGAGTCATAAGTGGCAGAGAGAGACAAAGAAATTTGCTCAGGCTGGAAACCTTTGACCCGGCGGCGAACTCGGGGATCGGCGTCGGGCAAATCTACGGCGTTGCCACGCAAACTGACGTCAAAAGGGACGGTACGGGGCTCAAATGGGCCATCCAAAGTTGACGGAATGACATTACTCCTAATCTTGTTGCCATAAACAACAAAAGATACAAAAGAACAATAAGATATTAACACCACCACCACCACTTGCAAAACGAAATTAAAGAATCCCATGATCACTAGTCATCAGAAATCTGATCCATCGCAACCAGGTTTAAAAGCTTAAGATGGAGATGGAGAGAAAGAGTGATAGAGAACAATCAGTAAAGGTTAGCTTAGAAAAAGTGAAGTTGCAGGGTGGGAAGATTCAGACAATCTGATGTTGATGAGGGTGATCGTCTTTTTTTCTTTGTTTTCGGACAGTTAGAAAGCCGTTATGGAGAGGAATGGCATGTTGCCTGTCCTGGGCGTGTGGCTTGTCTAGACTGTGAGTGAATGAATGATTAATCTTTTTGGCAGGGCATGAGCATTACATACAGTTTCTGTCTCGAAGCTCGAATGATGCCATGCCAGTTGTGACGTCATCTATATTCCAGGTTGCTAGCCTAGCTTTGCTATCGCGAGAGCATCTTTTACGTAATATTCTCGTCATTCCATCCTATCCCCTTCCATATCCATAATCAACAAAACCTACCCTCGAAAAATTGGGATTATTATTGGATTATAGTTTTTAAACTTGATTTAAATATTAAAAAATATTAGACATACCAAACTAGAATTATAAACTACAAAATTTAATCTAAAAAAATATATTTTAAAAAAAATTAAAATGATATTATTTTAATAAATTTTTATATTTTAAATTTTTTTAACTCAAATTGATTTAATCCCGAGTAGGTCAAATATCATGTTAACCCACTAAATTAATTTAAATTTCAAAACTATGATTCAAATAATTTATTCTCCAATATTATGTAACCAATCACAAAAGAATAAAAAAAGAGCACACTAAGTCTTTTGACTCTTGCACTAATTTTTGGGTGCCACGGCACATCATCAACATTGCAAGTGCATGTAAACTAATCACTATGCATGATATTTATATTAGCAATAAGGTTTGTAATTAAAAAAAATCATTCTTTCATTAAAAAAAAAACACTTCAAGTTTTGTAATAAAAAAATCATTTTCCTAAATAAAATGTGTAAATATATATATAATCATTTTCCTAAATAAAATGTGTGTATATATATATATATATATATTTTTTATTTAGGACGCCACAACATACAAATTATCAATCTAACATAAATTAGATGGGATTAATAATTAATTATCTCTAGCAAGTTGGCGGTTGATTAATTTCAAGTGAACCTCACAAGCACGCAACAAGTACAGGGTGTTAAAATAGTTGTGGCCTTGTGGGGGACAAAAGGGTGGAATTCTAAACAGGGATTGTTTGTTTTTATATTTGACATTTGTAATTGCATGCAAGGGTCTCTGTTGTAAAGCGATTTTTTAAAAATCATTTTTAAAATTTTTTTATGTTTATTTATCATTAAAAAAATTAATAAATAGAAAATATTTTTCAATTCAAAAAAAATTTGGCTTGATTTTCAGAATTTTTTTTTATTTTAGACAAAAAATAATTTTCAGAAGTTGTGAAAAATTTATGAGCAACTTCATTTGCATTTCTTTCTTCTGTTGGTATCATAAAATCTAATACAAAAATTAAATTAGTATAATACATTGTTATTTTTTTTATATAAAAACAATAATATATTAATAAAATACTTTAAAATATAATATTATCAGAAAATAATAAATTACTAATATATTTATACAGAAAATAATATATTAGGATATATTAATATACAATATAAAAGTTTATTAATTTCATACACCGGTATGTATAATAATTTAATTTAGATAATATAGCTAGAAAATATATTTGAACACAAAATATGTTATATTATATAATAATTATATATTTAAATTATATAAATTATTTTATGAAATTAAGATACCATAAAAAAAAAATTATTATCAATATTCTCCAGACACCGAAAACAAATTGATAAAAATAAAAATTCTACTATTTAAAAAAATTTAATAGCTCAAAATACATTATTTTCCAACATTTTTTTTATACGTTGAAAGATAAAAAATGATTTCCAACTCATTTTTCATTAAACATAAAAAACAAATTTTAACTCATATTATTTGCTGATTATATCAAATTTGATTCTCAAACTTTTGATTAATATATAGTTTGTTTGAACCTTTTTTTTCTTCAATTTCATTTCTTAAAATTTGATTTTTATATTAACTTTGGTCATCATTTTTATGATTGTTATTTGCTTTTCTCTTATATTTTTTTAATTGAAATTTTTTATCTATCAAATTTTGTCCTTATTCTTTTGATTGTTACTTATTTTATTTGAAATAATTTATAAAATTATAATTATAATTATTTTAATTTCATCATCTTTCAATTTTTTTATTTGTTATATTTGATCTTCATTATTTTGATTATTATTTATTTTATTTGAGATAATTTATGAAATTAGATTTTTTTTCAATTTCATTCTCATTAAACTTTTTAATTTGTAAGATTTGTTCCTCATTATTTTAATAAACTTGAAAAAAAATTAATAAGTTATTTTTCAACTTATTTTTCATAACATAACCAAACACTGAAAAATATTTTCTAACTTATTTTTCATGACACTATCAAACATAACAAAATAATTCACTTTTCAAGAAAACTATTTTTAAAAAGAAAACTACTTTCCAGGAAATAAACAGAGCCTAAAAATATGTTTAATTTGAAAAAACATTATATTTATGTTTTTTCAGTATTTTTAAATAATTTTAACGTGTTGATATAAAATATAAAAAATCTGAAAAAAAATCATTTTAATGTATTTTAATTTTTTTTTGAAAAACAATATGAATTACAACATCAAACAACACTGAATATATTCATATTTCTATGTTATTTTTTAAAAAATCATGTTATTTAACGGATAAAAAGTGATTAATATCTGTTAAAACTATAAAAAAATCATCCAAAAAAACATTAAATTAATCCAACTTAGATACACTTTGATATAAAAATATTCAAATCACATTGCTGAACATACAATTAATTTAATATTTCCCAAGGAATTAAGAAAGAACAGTACAGTAAAAGAAAAGAGTGCCCATGATTCCACATGATCACAGCAATTGCAGGCAGTCTTCTGAACTTTGTCTGCCCACAAGGGGAGCAGCAGCAGCATGGGCACTGAGAATGTGCCTCCTTCCTTTTGTCTTTCTTTCCTTTTTCTTTTTCTTTTTCCTTTTCCTTTTCCCTTTTCCCATCTCCCTCAGAACATTTTCTCCACAGCCATGCATGGAAGTTGCAACCTCTCCTCCCTCACCTGTTTCTACTTTCCAGGAGACCATTGTTCTCTGCAGTTCTCCTGGGGATTAAAAAAGCTCCAAGAAGAATAATAATCAATGCCATGTTTTACAGTGTCGACTACTCCTTCAAATTAAAATTAAAATTAAAATAAACTTAAAAACACGTGGAAAAAAAAAAGCTGTGTATTTACTTTTTTCTTTTTTTTTTTGAGATGGGGGTATTTTTATATTTTAACAGAAGCACAAATGTTTTTGTTTTGCTTTTTTTTTTTTTTAATAATGGTATTACTAGAAGAACATCTTAGATTTTTTTTTTTTTTTTTTTTTTTGTGTTTGTGTGCGGATTGTGTTGTAATTTCCTTTTTACACTTATTTTGCCCCTCAAACTCGTTTGTTTTTCTTATTTTTTTTTAACACGTGCTTACGTTATCTAGACTATCACTGATTTATTTTTTATTATGTTTTTTTAAATTTTTAAATTTATATTTTAGTTAATATCATTTCTTTATTATTTATGAGTCTTTACTTTATTTATTTATGACGCATAATGTTTGGCAGAGAAATTTAAAGCACAACTTGATAGGTGCATAGTAAAGACGAAAAGGTCATGGGTATTGCACGCCAGGATTTAAATAGCATTTAATAGGTATCATTAATCATGCAAGTTATAAGTAGAATAAATAGACAATGTAAGCATTGCTTTATGATCAACTTTTGTATTTCAGAATATTCAATATAGTCTTTAAGACTTGTTTTATTTTCGGGTGGATTCCAGATGAATCTTTGAGTGTGAATGTGAGAATCTCTCTGTGTATCTTCTTGCTACGTTAATTAAACCTGTTTTCAATTGAGTTTTTTTATTTTTTTTATTTTATATATATATATATATATATTTTATATGTGTTTAATTTTTGAAGATATTATTCCGAGTTATTTATATTTTTTTGATATATTTTATATAAACAAACTTAATTTTAAAAAATAAAAAATATTTTAATACGTTCAGACTTGCATTATATTTTATTCAATCAGTTTCATATTTATATCTATTTTTGTTATTGTTTGATAGGATAAAAAAAATTATTTTAATAAATAAATTTAGTAAATAAAAAAACTAAATATCTTTTATTACGATATTAAATATCTTTATTTATATTTATTTCATTAGAAAAATTAATTTTCTAGTGTAATTTTAGTCATAATTTTACTAACAGTAATCTCCGCTCACAATTTTCTATCATCTGTTGAAAAATATTTTTGGTTTCTAAAATTTCATAAAGTTCTTTACAAATAGCAATCTCCACTCATAGTATTTTCCAGCTGATTCAACCACCACAGCCATCTCAATCATCATTATCGTTATTACCACCCAACACCACTGCTCCACCCCTTCAGGACCACCACCACCACCTCATCACTGGAACATTTCATCATCGTTCTAGTAAAATATTGTTCATTGAAAAACACTTTACGGAAACAAAGGCACCTTCCAACAAAAAAAAAAAAAAAACACAGAAAATTTCCATGGGGAACCCGGGCCTCTGTTAAATATACAAAAATCTAAGAAAACGAATTTTCTGAACTTATCCCAGATTCTCATCACGGTGCACTCCCACCCCATCGTATTTAAAAATACACTAATTGTTGCTTTTTAAAATAAAAATATATTAAAATATTATTTTTTATTTTTTAAAAATTATTTTTGATATTAATATATCTAAAACATTTAAAAACACAAAAATAATATTAATTTAAAAAAAATAAAAAAATTTAATTTTTTTCATAAATACTTTAAAAACATAAAAACTACCCGGTTCTAAGTGTTTATATTATTCAGGCCAGATTTATTAATCCAAAATCTAAATCTAAAATCAACCACAATCTGTCAGGATCAATGAAAATCTGCGACAAATCTGGAAATGTTGTGTATTTGGAATTCAGAATTCCTACTATCTTCACAAAACATGGATGAAGACCAAGGAAAAAATAACATGCCTTCTGACATGGATTAACAGGTTTGACGGTATTTTATTTTTTATTTCAAAAATATTTTTTTAAAAAATATTTTTTCTTAAATTTTTTATTTTAAATTAACATTAATATATTAAAATAATTAAAAAAATATTATTTTAATACATTTCCAAATAAAAACCACTGCCTTACACCATAAACAAATTGAATTGTCCAGAAGGACCACAACATTAGTGAATCAAAGATATTGGTACCTACGAAAACTTTAATGTAGCTGTCTGATTTCCATAAAGCACACCACATTTTTGCCGCACAAGACAGCCTTTAAATCATCTACAGATAACACAGTACATCCAGAAAGAAGGTTCTCAATCAGAAAACCTTGCAGCAACGCAATCGATGACTATAATCTCCTTGTAGTAGTATAATGTAAACCACTATCATAAAATCAAACTGTTTATGTGAAAATTGCATCCAGATTAACTAAAAATCAGACAAATGGTGGTGCTTTCACTCCATATTTAATACAACTTCCATCTCTGATACATAAATCCAGAACCAAAGCTTTGCACAACAAAAGAAATTCGGTGAAAGCACTTACAGGGCAGTTCTGAAGCCGAGAGAACATTCAGAAATAAGCCAAAAGTTTTTCAGTCATCTTAATACCAAGCAACTATGTATAGAACAGCAGCCATGGACACCTAAAATGCTATCCGGAAACACAAACACTTTGAGGTGATTTATGAATTCGAAGAACAGCTTGAACGAAAGAAAAGAAAACACTATGAACTTCTGTACTTGAAAGGTCGAGAATAATATAGCAAAAAATTCAACCTTTGAACACATCAGGGGACTCAGGCTGCTGCAACATGAAAAGTTTGGAAATACACTTGTCTAATCAGCCCTTGGTTCTCATTATTGTAATACTTCCTTTCCCTCCCTCTGTGCGAATTTTAGTTTTGCCAACAACAGGCTTCCCAGAGAAAGCAGACATGGGGTAAACAACAGGATCTTCATCCTTTTGCTTTGATTTTGATGGTGGTGGAGTACGGATCCGCTGGTTTATTTCATTCAGAGTAACATCTCCATGCACCCCGCAGGGTTTGATGAAAGCAAATGGATAGGCAACAGAAGTAGCTAATTTAGTGGGTGTCTGGATGAAGGACTTTGTACCTGAGGATATATAAAGGCACAGTTACTTTCTATTTTTTATTTTTTTATATAAAAAAATCTCCAACAAAAGCAGGAAAGCAATCCAGATATCTCCAAAGATACAAATAACATTCTGAATAACCCCAGGAATGTTATAGCGGTATGGTACTTCTATGCTTTGTCTTGCTCCCTCTTTTCCTCCTTTGTCGGCAGAAGGACACAGAAACCAGAACAACAAAAGGTAAATTTATTATACTAAAATGACCTCAGAGAAAAACTTCGAAGTCATCAAAGGATATCTAATGAAATGGTAGAGCATATTAAGCTTTTTTAGTAGATACAGGCAAGAAAAGGAATGTTTGATAACAGAAAGACACCTTTAAAAACAACATTTCGAGGTGTTCGAGGAACACATTTTTGAACCGTACTAGCTTCAAACTCAGGCGGGTCATTGCAGAAATCTACAGCAACAAAATAATATTAGACACTTTACATAATACATACGAAGAAAAAGAATGCTTAATAAAGACGGACTTGGACACTTTCTGAACTAGAAAATTCATGTCACCTGAAATATCAATTTGGATATCAGATGCTCCAGGGAAATTCCTGAGTGTCACATGACAAAACAATCAGATTGTTGAATAGTGATGAGGTGTAGAAGTCTTAAAGTTAAAAATAGCATACATATCATTGGGACTGAAATGCATCCCCGAGTCATTAAAGCAGTCTGCAATCCAAGGATCAGATGACGGATCCAGACCATTGTAACAGGAGGCAGACATATCTATAAAAACATGCTGCAGCACAATTAGAAAACCTAGTGTGCAGATTCAAGTTCATATCTGTTTAAGCACAGAACTTTGCAAGAGATAAACCTTGATACCCAGAATCCCACTGTGATGCTTGAGGGAAAACTTCTTCAAGTGACTCTTCTGTCTCCTAAAGATAGAACCAAAAACATAAATAGTGGGAATCTTCCAATAAGGGGGAAATCCATTCTCTAATATTGAGTGCACAATTTTACTCCATCATGAATAATAATATGGAACAATATGAAGTCAGAGAAAGAAAAGATGTTCAATTAGCTCAATCCTAGATTTCCGACAAATCTAAAAACTGCACTGCAGGCAATGTTCTCAAAGCTCCACACCCATTCCATTAGATAACTAAGATTAACCACCATAGCTCCCACAAATGGTTTGCATATGGATGCAAATTATATGATTTTCATAATTAACAACGTAAAACTTGTATTAGTATAAAATTCAAATTTCACATTCTTCTATCATCAGTCAGGTCACAATGTTCCCAACGAGAATCCTAGAGCTTGAATATCAACTTGGAGGTCTTGAATTCAAATTTCAAGGTTTGGAGGCAGAGGGTTGATGAGGAAGAGAAGGACTACATCTTATGTAGTAACAGAGGCCCATTGATCTCCAAATGTACAACCACCAAATTAAAATAAGAACATGCTTTGGTCATGATAGATAGATAAGCAACACTTACATTTGATTTTAAAAATACAGAAGTTAAATCTTCATCACAAAAGGGGGAATCTGCTAAATGAGTGTCAAACTGTAGCCGACGTCTTTTAAATTGGAAACAAGTCTCCCTCCGTTCTTCTGGTTCCTTGTTCATGTTATCTGACATCCACTCTTTCAAATTAAAAAGATAACTGACAACTAGCAATTAACGAAAAGCAATTTTTTTTTAAAAAAATTAACTGCAAGGAGACTAACACCATACCATCATGATTAACATGGTAAGCCAAATCCGCACAAGCCTTAACCGGAGTTGTTTCATCAAGCATGTAGGAAAGATCCTCGCCATTCAGAGTCACTTCATTCCATAAACGTTGAGAAACGTCTACTGAAAATAACAAGAGCAACTAAACATCAGCAACTTCATTTATTTTTGTTGTTTCATCCTAAGGCTAGGTGCAGCAATGTATCATCTCTTAAGAGCATATTAGGAGGCACAGCAGCAGCAACTTACCAGCACCAGCATCTTTTTGGAAACAGTAATCCTCACCTTGCCAACCCCAACGTTCACCATTTCCACTTCACAACGCAAAGAAGAACACAGATTAAGGATTATGCATATACATTTCTAAGATCTTAACAAGAAGCATAAGAAAATGGGGTCAACGATTGGTAAAATATATCACAGGTTAGGAAGAACAGCAAAAGCAGTAAAGGTAAAGCATAATCACAAACCACACCAAGCAAAATCAAACCCAAAATGGAAAACACACACCAGCAAGATAAAAACAAAACAGCAAACAGTAGCAGATAACATACTGTAAAGAAACAGAAATGGTAAAAATTAAATTGCAGCAATGGGATCAAATTGTAGTGCAGGATAAAGGAACATAACCATCGCTTGGATCTCTTAGCCCAGATGATAACATTTATCATAATCTTTTTTAGGTATATCTGCTTGTCAACATAAACTTAGCATAACACTACAATCAAAAAGCAAAAAAAAGAAAAAAAGACCCACCAAAACATTCAGAGCCCACATCCCTTATCATCATCACTCAAAATGTTACAAGATAAATCTAGCAAATCCAAAAGCTTATAAAAAATAAAATAATGTAGCAAATCAAATCAAATCTTTTTTTTTTCTTTTCCAACACAACTAAAAACACTAAAAGAAAAAAAAATCAAATAAAAATGAAAGTCCATGAAAACCCATCTCACAAAACCAGCATTTAATCACTCAAAAACAAAAAATAATATTAAAACTAAAAGAAAAGGAAAAAAAATTGCATTTTGAACTAAACCCAGAAAACGAAAACAAGTTAAAAAGATAGAAATTTACTTGTCATTGTTATAATCCATCGCCTTCTCTTCTCTTCTCTTTTCTCACTTACAACTACCATAAAAAGTAGCCGTTACACAGAAATAGATCGACAGAAAACTAAATAAATAAATATTTTCAACTACTTGAGTAGTAGTAGCAGTATGTTCTTGTTCTCTGCTTGAGATGTGTGCTATCTTTTTCTCTCTTTCTCTCTCCCTGTCTCGTCTTTCGACTCTCTTCCTTGTATTTATTGCATCGAACGAAGTCACGAAGTAGGAGTCCTTTGCATCTGGCCTCTCACACTCGCTCAATGTAAGGAGAATCTCACGGTTTTTATTCTTATTTAAAAATAAAATAAAACAGAGAGAAAGACATGGACCACGGCAGGACGGGACGGAACCCTCCCACTAAAGTAAGTCCGTTGCTCCCGGGATTATCTTTGATTATTTCCTTATAATAGTTATCAATAGTAATCCAGATTTCTTGCCAAAATTAAAAATTCATGGGCCCTTTGCTATCTTTTTGGACCCTCATTTATTTATTTGCTATAGAGTATAGTAATTAAACTCAATTTATGATTTATCAACAATTAACTTGAAGTTTTAATTCAAGATTTAAAGATTAATCTGGTTAAAATTAATGATATAGATAGTCAATTTTTGTCTTTGGTTAGACTTGTCAATATTTTCTTAGTTTTTATCTAAATAAAATTGTTTTATTTTTATTATTTTATTCAAAATAATTTTTTTTAAAATCCAATGAACCTAGATTAATTCATAGATTTATAGGTTAACTTGCTCAATTCATGATCCCAATAAGGTTTTATAATCATATTCTCGGTAGTGATTTTAGATCTTAGCACCCGATATCAAGTTTAAGGCAGTTAAAGTTGGATAAAAACTAAATTCAAACGTGTTAAAATTAATAAAACTTAAAACTGAGTTGAAATAGAGTATAAGAGCCTGTTTAGAAATGTAGTTGTGGTTGCTTTTCGCGTCAAAATGCATTAAAATAATATTTTTTTATTTTTAAAAAATTATTTTTGAGATAAACACATCAAAACGATTCAAAATACAAAAAAAAAATAATTTTTAGTAAAAATTTTTTTAAATTTTTTTAAAAACATAGGTTGATCCACGTTTCTAAACAGACTATAGAGTATCAAATCTCCAACTTCAAATAAGATATATTTTTTATTTTATTAAAATTAACAAAAAATGTTTAAAAAAAAAAACATATATGATAGCAAAATGTCCTTAATAAAAATGGTGTCTGTGTTATATACTATGCACGGGGTTTTCCCTGTGGTTTCACCACGTGAATAGTTTAGCGCGTGAGTAAAAATTTGTTCAATTTTAGCGTCGCGACGCCACCACCACAAGCACGAGATTTTCGTTTTTAAAACGGTTGGAAACGTCCCTAAAATCATAAATATCAATTTTAAAACTGATTAAATTCAATTAATTCGGATCAATTTAAATTAAATAAAAAAATTCAACTAACTTTGTCAAAAACCTATATAAACTCTCTTGACCTGCTGAACTCGGGTTTTACTCGATTAAAACTTAACTTTAATTTTTTTTATTAAAATGATAATATATATATATATATATATATATTTATTTATTTATTTTTCCAAGGACGTCCCTACCCAGGATTTTGACCTTACTCCAATATGGGTTTTACAAGTATACCTAAGAATATAAGATAGGGTGCGCTGTGGACTTGGATAAGGCGCGTGGGTTTTGCTATGTGAAAAGGAGAGTGGGGTATGGTGGTCTTAATTAGGAACTTGCATTACCTTTTTAAGCCGTGACCTGGTGATGGTGGTGGGGATGAAAAAAGTTGACAATGCAGTAAAAAAAATTAGCAAAATTACAAAACAGCAAAAAAATATCTTCGCCTTTTCACCTTAAATAATGTGGTTTCATTGAGAAATCATGGAAAATTCTCTCAATTTCTCTATTTTTTATTTAAAAAAAATCAAAGAAAATCCAGTGGACCCAATATAAGAAATCAAACCGAAAATCCTAATTAAGTCTATTCCAATTCTAAAAACAATACCAAAAATAACTTTATATTCTTTTACTATTAATGTTATTGTTGGCATTATTATCGTTTTTAATGATAATAGTAATAATGCGGTGAAAAAAACTATATATTATTTGGAAGTTTGTATTAATTTTTTGTAGATATAATTTAAAAGAATGTTTTGAATTTTTATAAGTTGTGTTTCTATTAATAATTTTATTCAGAGAAATTTTATAATGTTTAAACAATAATTAGTGATTTTATAACGTTTAAACAATAATTAGTGATTAGCCCATGTCAAAAAAATATAAAAAATCAATTATGCTAAAAAAATTAAATGAAAACAATCATTTTCCTAAATAGTTAAATTAATGTAATTATTGTGAGTTGAATATGCTTTCTAACTTTAATCGGGCACATTATCATATTTATATAATGATTAATGCATTATTAATATGAGAAGATTAGAAGAGACTTTTTGAGTGGTGAAAATAATGGATTGAAATGATATCTTGAGTTTGATTATAAGGTTGTTTTTTCCATTATTTTAAAGTGATTATTATTTTTTATATCAAATTTATTTTGTTTCATATTACTGAACATAAATATTATTTTTTAAAAGTAAATTAATCATAATGATCACCCGATTATTACTATATAATAAGAAATAAAAGATAAAACTCCTACTTTATTGCTAATTCCTTGATTTTCTTAATGCATCGATTTTTATTTTCCTTCTCATGAGGAGATAATATTTCAATATAAAACAAGTTGGATTAATCATATTTTAGGTTTGAAATTTACATTGAAAAAAAAAACAGAAGAAGAAGCTAATTGACAAATTCTTTTAAAACCAACATCATTGTTAATCCTTGGCAAAAATAAATAATTACATTAATTTATGAAGGTGATTGTTTCCATTTCATTTCTCATATTAATAGTTGTTCTATATAAAAAGTAAGATATAATTATGAATTTTTAGATTTGCAGACCGATGATAATTAATAATATAACATATTATTTAATGAATCAGACTATAACTTATATGATCCCATATAGATTGAATATCATAAAAAAATTTATTCTAATATCGATTTTCATTTTGATTTTGAGTTTAGTTTGATTTTTGATTTATCAATCATTGTTGGCAATGATATTCAAGTAAAATTAAAGAGATTTGAATATTTCTTTTCATAGTTTTTTTTTTATTTTCATTATAAGTGAAAGTGAGTGTGATTATAAAGTTATTTTATGGGTTTTTTCAACATTTTCTCGGTAGAATTATGATAAAAAAATTTTAAAAATCATATTATTTAGGATGAAAAATCATGATTTTTTTATTTAGCATTTTTTTCTTTTCAAGGAGGCATTTTTACAATTTGGTCATAGAAATTTTGGACATGGGATTTCCCTTAAGAGGGCTCGAAGGTTGCTAATATTTTTATTATTTTTCTTTAAAAAGATATACATTCAATTAAATGCATTAAAGGTGTAACCCTTTTTGTCATGTATAATCACCATATTGTCTCATTTATTTTTTAAAGAAAAAAAATTGAAGATGAATGGGAAATTAGCTTGAAGACACATCACGTAATTCGATGCTAACCTATGAGTATCACCACTATTTTTGCTATAGTTGTAACCTCAACGGGTAAGGTTAAGTTTACGGGTCACGATAATTAAATTAGATTAATTTAAATTGATATTATTTTTATTTTTAAAATATTAAAATGATATTTTTTTAATATTTTTTTAAAAAAAAACAAGTTGAGGTCAATTCTTGACTAGGTTATCAACTTTATTATTCTAGGATTAAAACAACAATATTACATAGAGAGGATAAATTAGATGTTCCACTAATATAAACAAATAATACAATTTAGCTAAGTTGAATATAATAAACACAATAACCAACAATATAATTAAAGTGCTTAAAATAAATAGATAAGGGAGAGAAATTACAAATTCGGTTTTAATGTAGTTTGGCAAGCCTACATCTATACCTAAAACACCAAATTAGTTTTAAATATTATAATCTTTCACTAGTCCAAGTTCAAGATTACAATTGTCACTTGATGAATCAACACCAAGCTTTTTACATCACATGGAGATATTCTCTCTTCAAGATTTTTTTCTCGTTTGAAGATATGCACTTTTCATGATTTTTTCTTGGTGATAATACCTTACCGATGTTAAGAGTTTTTTCCAAACTCTCAAGGTTTTACAAATATAATTTGTTATCACAGAATTACTCTCTCAATAGAGTGAATTTTACAATTGAGAATCTAAGTACCTCTGTATTTCACTAGATAACAATTAAAGGATTTAAAAGTGTTTAAGTGTTGTGAAAATGAGAATGCATACTCTTATGCAAGATTATAAATGTTTGATTGCATAAATATTGAGTATGATTAAGGATTGATGATTTTGAAGTTGTTTTATTCTTAAAATAACTTGTATAACATATAAGTTCGGATTCCTTTCTTGGTTTTACAATCGACAAGCTATATATTTTCTTAGCAAAAACTAGTTGTTTATAGTTGTTACAGTTCCACTAGCGACTGAAATGATCGATTGGTTCCTGCAGAATTCTCAAATGTTCATCACAGATGAATATATGATCGATCGATTTATTTGGTATACCTAAACGGTCAACCAGTTCATGTAGAATCCAGATTTGCCAATTTTAATCTTGGTTGAATTTTTAGAATTGTTGTATCAATCCTTTTAAAATACATGCAAAGTTAAGTGTATGCATTCATTTTAGTTTGTGCTATTAAGTAAGGTATAAAGATTTAGCACTAATAATGAATACTTAAACTAAGTTTTTATTTTGCTTCTTTATTGGACTTCCATCATGGTTGTTAATATGTCCTTCGTATAAAACATGTTTAAAGTTTATTTTTAACTAAACATATTATTAGTTTAGTTTTTATATTATTGTTATCATCAAAATATATAAAAACATAAATGTATGATCTAAAGGTCAATAAACTCGAGTTTTTGACCGGACCAGCTAAGGTTTTTCCTTCTTCTCCTCAGACAACCTAAGCCCCAAATCAGTTACATCCTGAGTTGACTTGCGAAGCCAATTTAGATTTTACATCTATAATTTTTGCGAGCATTGTTACATTAACAAATATAAGCTGCAATTTATCAGCTAAATTTTTTTTTTCTACCTTGACAATCTAAGCCTCAAATCCTCAAATCAATTAGATTCCAATTTGATATGAGAAGCTCATTTAGATTTTACAACTATGATTTTTTTGCGAACATCATTACAATAACAAATATGCCATATTAGGAGGATTATATGAAAATGTGTAACCAGTCAAGATCATTTATTCAAGGCAACCCCCACTTCCAAGAACAAGATGATCTCTCTTTGTTAGTATCACTTTCAAATCATTCATGGCTATATCTCGTTGAAGCATTTGAAGAACGTATCTTGAACACTTACCCAAGAGGTAATTCAAGATCAATTCTTTTATATCATTATCCACTATACCTCCTAGTCTTGAATATTGCCACTTCCTAGCAAATTTCCAAGAATTTTTTCCCATTGGGTATAAGCTTTAGACATTTGGAGTTAATTGATCATCTACGTAATTCTTAAAAATCAAAATTTGAAGCATGTTGAATCCTGGTTTACAGAGCTTATCATCTACATAACTCTCAAAAACAAAAATAAAAGATTTACCCAATTTGTACAAGTATTTTCACAATTTAGATAAAATATAAATTCATTTGACTTCAAATTGACATGAGAACCTATATAAATTGATGATTAATCGAATGATCAGTTATGCTATCTCATGTTAGTCGTGTCCATGAAATTTCCATGGCAAAACGAGATGTTGATCATATATGCTTTGAATTCTTATGAAAGAAAAGTCTTGTTGTAAGCTTGTGTTTGAATATCTTTTGATCTCTCATATGTAGGCGTTAATTCTCATAGCATCTTCCATCGCCATGAAGTGGTGGCCTCAAGACTCTAACATACAGAATTTAAGTTGGTTTTTACAAAAGTAGATTAGCCCATAATATCTTCCTATGATCCCAGGTTCTCGGGACACTAAACCAGAAGCAAATATAGTAGTTTAGGCTCCCGGGACAGGTAAAGAAGTCTCAAGGACTTTAAACAGGGATCTTGCCCTTCCTCTGAAGCTGCAAGATCCAGTTTCAGTAAATATTATGTCACAAGCTATGCCTGTAGCTTACCCTTCGAGATATGATGAAGTATCACAAGATATATAGAGGGTAAACAATGATTGTGCAACGTGATCTTTGAATGATAGAAGAAGCCTGCACATAGCTTCACAAGGATGCAGTTGTTTTATAGTAATGCATGCAAAAACATATGTAGTATTTCCTGATTTACTAGTGGTTTGATTCTTCTTTGTCGGCTTCTGGTTTATCTGCAGGTATTCTCCATACAAGTAAGAAGCAAAACCCCATAGACACATGGCCAAGGCCATGCCCTTTCCAACATGAAAGACCTCTTGCAAGAAAATCATAGCAAATGTCTGTTGGACTGGACCCAGAAGAGATGAACTAGTCATTTCCTGATTAACTAGTGGTTTGATTCTTCTTTGTCGGCTTCTGGCTTATCTGGTATTCTCCGTACAAGTAAGAAGCAAAACTCCATGGACACATGGCCAAGGCCATGCCCTTTCCTGCATGAAAGACCTCTTGCAAGAAAATCACAGCAAATGCCTGTTGGACTGGAACGAGAAGAGATGACACAAGCCCTGATCCAATGGTGATGTGGAGCTATAGATCACCCCTGGAATTCCTATAACTAACAATTGCAATACTATTGCTGATATTAATAGTATAGCACAATACTTCATTTCCCAAGACCAAATTCTTCTGCCTCTTTGGATATATCCTGAGCAAAACACAACTTCATTAGAATTATTCTGAACGATGCAACATTAATGATTCAAATAAACCACAAAAGTTCACATAGATTATGAAGTTTGCTATGAGATTTGCTGAGAGATAGCAATTTGGGCGAGCAATCAATAGGCATAACCCCATCCTGAAACCTTGAAGATTCCAAGCTTCACTGGAGAACTGATTTATAAGAGAAGTCTGTGCCAACTTTTACAAGTTGGAAATCTCTATTTCAGACTTTGTTACATGGAAATTGGGAAGTACTTCAAGTTTCTTTCAATGCAAGTGCTGCAGAATAAGAAAATTATCAAGACTATCTATCACCTACCTGAAAGACCTTGTTGATAATCATGGGGAAAGAGCAAAATAGAGTAGCAAACATTGATACAATGAACTGAACTTGCAGGACAAGGTCAAAAGTCATGGCCTTGCCAGCCTTCAAGAAAGTAAACTCCAATGCAGGCAGGCATTAGAAACCATGAAAAGCTGCACCACCAATATTTATGAAGAAACCCAGAATATATTTTCCTTTAGACTCCCCACTTGGTTTATATATCTCTGTTCATGTGAAATCCAAGAACAATAGACCTAAAGGTCATCAAAATCACTGCGTTTATTCAATAATGTGTGAAGCCACTGAGCTAAAGAATAAATAATCCAAGAAAATTCCACCATCAGATTACCATTAATGTAAGGAATTCCTGCTTCTTTTTTAGAAATCTTCTAGTTGTACTTGGCCAGTACATGTTTTCTTTGTTTCTACTATCTCCGGCGGTCTCCGGAAATGCTATTATTATTTGTGATTTAGATTAGTATCATAAGTTTTATTGTTATCAAACTTTTGCCTTTCACTTTTGCTTGTCTGTAAAGGAATTTGATTTCATTCAAAACACAATCTAATAATTTTATAGAGATAAATAAGACAAGCACGTCGCAAACTGATCAACGACCATTGAAGTAGACAAAACACTGACTAGCACCACCAGTTTTTACTTGCATTCGGCTTGAAAGACGAGTGGCATGTAAAAGAAGGAAGGAAGTTGTGGACGAGGGTCACAAAGGAGTCTTAAGTATGGGCCTATGGCCAGTAAACAACCGATAGGCACCTGCCATTTTCATTGTGGAAAAAGCTCGTCGGTTTACTTGAGCTATCGAAAGAATTCCAGTTCGGCCTCTAGTCAGCTAAAATCTCCTAGTTAGAAACATGGCGATGGTAGTTCCTGCATGTAGAAATGTCCATACATTTTAATTTTAACATGATATGTTCAATGAAGGAAGAAAGTTAACAAAATTTTAATAAATTAAAAAGGAGTTGAATTCTTTTTTCTTTTTTTTTCTTTCCCTTTTGGTTTGGTAATATCCTAACATTGTATAAATATAGGAATTATACGACTCATTTTCAAGAACATATCTCAAATAAAAAAAATAAAAATTCTATCTTTACTTAAAAAACATTTTTGAGAAGGACTGATTGTATGAGACCTTATGCAGTTGGAATGTTTAACAAGTTTACTACTTTGTCAGGTAAAGAGCATTTGCATGCTATTAAAAGAGTGATGGGATATTTACTTGGTAACAAGAATTATGATTAATTTTATAAAAAAGTATTTGCAGTATTAGAAGGTTTCGGTCCCTTTAATTTTTAAAAATTCAACTTTGATATTAAATTTTTTTTTTTTTTTATTTTTCAGTTTTTTTTATGGGAGGAGAGAGAGGGACTCGTTAGATTCTAGTATAGAAAAAAAAAGTTGTTGTTTGCGATGATTCCAGCCACTAAAATGATTAATTTTTATGTTAAATAATTTCATATAAAAAGAGGAGTTCAAACTAGGTATTTTGTTTTACCTTGAAAATACCTAAAAAACTCTGAGCTCGAGAAGAGTTTTAGATTCAGGTTGATTTCAGGTTTTGAGGTGTTTTTTTAGGCCATGAATTGTTTAACAAGGTTCCTAGAGTATTTTTCTAGGTGTTTTGGGTAAAAAAATAAGTTGAAAATGGGTTTTTAGGTGAAAAAACATGGACGTCGGTTTTTCAACTACCACAATGGAAGAAATCTAAGAATCCAGATGACACATCATCTTTTTTTTTTTTCAAAAAAATTGTCCGCCCCATTAACTTAAAAAAAATAAAGGCCCCCGCGTGGGCCATTTCTTAATGGGCTAGGCCCAATAACGTCTAACCTCATTTTTTTTCTTTTTGATTTTTTTAATTAATAATTTTTTTAATTAATTTTTAATTTTATGTTTTATTAATACCTCATCTTTGTGATTTTTTTTTTGGCTTATTTAACATTT
Source organism: Populus x sibirica (assembly GCA_019202695.1). Lineage (NCBI taxonomy): Eukaryota > Viridiplantae > Streptophyta > Magnoliopsida > Malpighiales > Salicaceae > Populus > Populus x sibirica. Next base: position 743,586 of record JAGMVL010000092.1, read on the forward strand.
TTTAAATGATAATAATTTTTTAATTATATTGAGTGTATTTAATTTTTAAGAAGGTTAGTATGATTCATTTGCAATTTTTTTTTATATATAGATTAAATTTACTTTTAAAAATTTATTTACTTTTTATTTTTTTATAATATTTTTAATATGTGCAGCATTGTATAATATTTTTTTCATTTTACTTTATTCAATAAATCTTGCGCGTGCGTCGATTTATGTTACAAACTGATTTTAATAAACAAAATCAGTAAACACAACTAGGTATATGATCTGTTTTGTGATATTAAATATATTAATCTACATTTGTCTCTTAATTTTTCTAGTTTTTTTTATCTTTAATTTTTTTCTATTGAAATATTCTGATCTCATGATCTAGAACGAGCGATAAACATGTAATCTAGACATATTTAATGTGCAGGCCACGAGTTTCACGTGCTAGCCCAGTTTTGCTTGGACAATATTTTTATTATTTGTTGTTGTTACCTTATTTTTTACCTTATTATTAAATTAATTAATATTTAACCTAGTTATCATTTTTTTTCAATTTTTAAAAAACATAACTGTTTTTTAATTTTTTAAGGTTAAAAAAACTTTTGATTAAAAATTGTTTTGGTCCCGCCCACGGCATCTCTAGGCCAGCAATCTAGTTATTGCTAATTCAATAATGAAAGCTGAGCCCATTACTGTAGCTTTCAGCATGTGAAGAAACGAATTGATTAAGAGATCTTTTATTTAAAACCACATCATAGGAAAAACCAATTCTATTAGTTTTGATCCATTGCGGTAGCACCGCTGCCCTTGATCGAGTGCACGAACATTTTTATAACAGGAAGTGTAGGTTAAGAAATATATATTAAAAAATAATATAAATCATATCTTGAAATTTCACTTAACAATTTAAGCTATTGAGTTGAGATAGTTTTTTGACATGATATCAAAGCTTGATGACCAAGTGATCCGAGTTCGAATCTTACCATCCCCTGATAAAAATTAAGCACAAGGTAATGTGGGCTTGTGCAAGTTTCAAGCCCAAATGGCTTTCACTTGACGAGGTGTGTTAGAGAATAATATAAATCATATCCTGAGACCTCACCTAACAATTGAAGCTATTGGGTTGAGATGATTTTTTTGACAATATAGAGTTATTTTATTTTATTATTTATTAAAAGTAGAGTAGTTTTTTTTTATTTTCGTTTTAGTTTTTTTAGTCTATATATAGTTTCTTTGTTTTTAGATTAAACTTATTTCTTTTGAGTATTTGATTGTATTATGTAGTATTAATGAAACTCTAACTTCCTTCTTTTTTGTTTTTATATTTCTTTTTATTTGTTTCAGAATCAAGTTTTATGGGACGAGGTTTAATATTAAACACAACTTTTACGAATCCAACATACCTTGATCTAAGTACATTGTATACTAAAACATATAAATAATATTTCTTCCATAAAATTTATCATACTAGTGTAAACAAGAAATAACCTTTGTTTTATCTTGAAGCACAAATCCACTATATATATATATATATATATATATATATACATATATGGAAGTCGTTATGGAGGGGGCTAGCCACACCTTCCAGTTGAATAAATACGTGTAGGACAACACAAGCTGTAGCCGTGATGTCAAGCCCACCATCATTGAAAAGATACTGTGTTCGGTGGCATAAGATACATGACCTCTTAGCCACCCTTTTTTTTTCTATATAAACGATATATTTTATAGAGACAGTTATGATTTTTCAAATTCGCATGTATAAAAAAATAAAATAAATTTATCTATATAATAATTTCGAAGTAAATGACATATACTCTAACATAAAATATATAAAAAAACATATCTTTTCTATTACTATTATCTTTATTTATTTTTCTAAAACAGTAATTTATAGCTACAAGCTATGACTAGCTAGTGTTGTAGTGTACAGGTAGGAAACTACTTCCTTTCGTATACTTTTGAACCTTTTAAATTACAATTGTTTCAATACATGTATCTATACTACTAGTCTATGGATAATTTTAGATACATAATAGAATATCAACATTATTAATATTTATACATGCACTTAGAAAATACATGTCTTTATACTAATCTATGTATAATTGTAGATACATAATACGATAACAATATTATTAATGTTTTTTTTATTAACGTGGTTGTCCGGACCAGCACACACCTCGACTAATCCTATGGACTCTGAAGTTAATGACTATGTAAGCCTCCAGTAACCATCATATAACAATATTATTAATACTTATACATGCACTTTGAAGAGCTAAATAGAGATATTAAATTTAGACTTTAACAATATATAGATAGCATTTACTTAATGTCTCTAAATAATAATAAATAAATAAATAAAAGATAGAGAAGAGATTTTTTTTATACTTCAAAAACATATTTGTTTTATTTATATTTTAAATCAAACATGTTTTTATCTTTTATATATCTATATTTTCTATTCTTGTACAATAACCAAACAAAATGGATTACTTATAAGCAAATTTAAGCAAAAAGATACCAGACTTTTGTGATAATCGGCCAGTCTTTTCCATTTATAATTAATTGATAGAACAATGTGCTTTAAATGGCAGTCGTCTTGCTTGAAGTTGCTTCCAAATAAAAAGAACTACAATGATGGGCTGTGTGCATGAACAAGTCACTAGCGTGTGGAGAAGTCGATAAATGATAACTCGCACACACAGCTTTCCGCTTTTTTCATAGTTCTTGTAGACAGCTGAGGGAAGCGGCCATATTTCTCATACGTGTGTTGTGTGTATAAATATGGACTCATCAACACAAGCTTGATCAGCAAATACGTACAAGGGCTTGCTAGCTAGCAATGAATTGCAGTATTCTAGCTACATTAATGGATTTTTGTCTCCCTTGTTTCCTTGCATTTCTCCTCATGGGAGGGGTGCTTGCAAGGAGAAATGGAGGTGATGCTAGCTTTGATCAGAATTATGATATCACTTGGGGATATGATCATGTCAAATCCCTTGATGAAGGAAGACAGATTCAGCTCTCGTTAGATCATTCTTCTGGTCTCCTTTCTTCTCCTAGCTCCTTGAAAGCTACTAGCTGTAAAATATTTATCATCAAAATACGAAACCATATCATTTCTTGACTCCTGTTTCGTTTCCACATATATATACAAGCTTTACCTAGCTGAGAATTATTTTTTTTACTGTAAAATTCTCGTTTTTCTAATATGATTAATTATTTTTCTCTTATTTTAAGGCTTAATTATTTCTCATAAATATATACACACACACACACACACACACACAACTCCATCTCGTTTTCATAAATGAGGAATATGTAAAGGAGCGACTTTGCTTGATACTTTATGGAGGCTTCAGATTCATGGCTATCCTTGCATGAACATGGAAACAATTCATCAAAATAAGAGGCTTAAATCCGAACTGAATACTAATATTTATTTCCTACCGTTCAATATATATATAATTAATTTATACAAATTGTTACAAAAATTACTAACTTGTATAATTTCATTTTTATTTAACAATCTATATATGATTTTTTTTTATCATGTATTTAATTTGATTTGTTGTGGGGATGGATAGGTTCTGGATTTGTTTCCAAGCTAGGATTTGGTTCAGGATTCATTAACATGAGGATAAAGCTACCAGGAAAGGATTCTGCAGGAGTTGTCACGGCATTCTATGTCAGTACATACACTCAATAATTTTATCAATTTTCTTATCATATACCCTTCATTACAGTAATGATGATCATATCAAGGATGTATAATTTAATAATCTATAATTAATGGTCGTTCTGATTTCACTGTCAGCTAACTTCACACAGTAATAATCACGATGAGCTCGACTTTGAGTTCCTGGGCAACAGGGAAGGGAAGCCTATCACACTACAGACAAATGTGTTTGCAAATGGTCGAGGGAATAGAGAGCAAAGGATGCATCTTTGGTTCGACCCAGCTGCTGACTTCCACTCTTACAAAATCTTGTGGAACCAATATCAGATTGTGTAAGAGTACTGGGATCTCATGATTAGTTTCTAATCCGTATGATTAACATCTCTGGTTCCAAATATATAGCGATATATTTTACTGATATCTGTGCATATATCAGATTTTATGTGGATGATACTCCCATAAGAGTGTTCAAGAACCACACGAATATTGGAGTCAGCTACCCTTCACAGCCAATGCAAATAGAGGCAAGCTTGTGGAATGGAGAAAGCTGGGCAACAGACGGAGGCCATACAAAGATTAATTGGAGCCATGCACCATTTCAAGCTCATTTCCAAGGATTTGACATTAATGGCTGCTCAGATCATCAACAACCAAACGTTCAGCCATGTTATTCGACCAGCTACTGGTGGAATACCCGAAAGTACTGGACACTGGACTCTGCCCGACAAAGGGCATATGAGAATGTCAGGAAGAAGTATTTGACTTATGACTATTGTTCTGATAGGCCCAGGTACCCTACACCTCCCCCAGAGTGCCCTCAATAAGAGCACAACGTTTGGTGACGATTAATTTGTCATATTTATGTATAAGCTGTAAAAAAAATAAAGAAATTTAAATCCTGAATATGTAAAAGGAGACTTCAATTGAAGTTCTCTCATATATTGTATAATTTCAATTATCAATTTCTTGGCAGATACTCTATGTGATTTATTATATATATAAATTACTTTTTTTTATTGTGATGTTATCCGACGAAGTGCATAATGTGTATAGAAAATAGAGTTTTCGGGCTCTAAAGTTATAGTCTTTTGAAAAGTATGTGGTTCAATAATCTCATTAAAAAAATAACACAACAATTATTTATATAAAAGTTAAAACTAATCTAATCAAAAGAATCTAAAGTTAAGTGAAAAAATTAATAACTAAAATCTAAAATTAACCACGTCTAATTTGAAATTCTTTGCGATATTCTTACAAGCTAGAATCATTCAACAAAATTTAAACCCAATTCAATAATTGAATATAAAGTTATGATTGCTTTTTACATAATCATTATGTATAGCACACACAACCAAACTTGTGTATATCTTTTTGAGTTAATGAAAGGTTGTGATTTGTTCATATAATAACTTATATGTTTGTACATATTGCATCTTTTCTACTTGTCTTGCATCCTTATCAATTAGAATCATTTGATAAAATTTGATTTGATAAAATTTAACGGTTGCATATAAAGTTATAATTGTTTTTGGCAAAACCATTATGCATGGCACACACACAAACTAACTTGTGTATATCCTTCTGCGTTAATGAAATATTGGGATTGGTTCCTGTAATAACCTATGTGTTTGTACATGTTGTGTCCTTTCTACTTGTGTGCTCCGCTTGTCTTGTAACATGGGAGAGTGTGGGGGAAACCTCTTGGTGAGGGAAAACACTTAGTTTCTAGACAAATACGAATGAATCAATAAAAGGAAGGCTAAATCTAGCAGGGAGTTGGGTTGCCGTATAGAGGCTGTAAAATTTTGACGAGAAAAATCCAATCATATGACAATTGGCATCATAATGGGCATAACACACAAGATGGACATTGTGTATTCCTTTTGTTAGGAGTTGATAAAAGGTGGAGAGTTTTCTTATAATCTGTTGTATTTGAGTTTGTGTATTATGTTGTTCATATTCATTTATGTATTCTGCTTGTTTACAACATTGAAAGAGTATAGAAAGCTTTTTCAGTTTGTGGGACAAACTAGTTGTAAATAAACATGAGTGAATTGATGAGGGAAATGGTTGAACCTGGTGGAACAAGACTATCGTATAGGGGCTGAAACTTTTGAAGAAAAAATTGACATGTGACAATTAGTATCACACAAGATATAGTCTAACGTTCTAAAGTTATGGTCTTTTGAAAAAGCATGTGGTTAAGGGTGTGTTTGTTTCTGGAAAATGGTTTCCGGGAAACCACTTTCCAAACTTTCCTGTGTTTGTTTGCTATTAGGAAAGTTGATCAACGGAAAACACTTTCCGCTCAACGAAAAACACTTTACAGTCAAAGAAAAATTTGGCTTGGTTTTCAGGAAAGTGTTTTCCTTTTATTTTGAGCGGAAAACACTTTCCGGAAGTTGTAAAAAAATTAAAAATGTCATATTATTTGTTGATTATATCAAATTTGATCCTCAAACTTTTGATTGCTATATATATTTTGTTTTGAATATTTGTTTTTCAATTTCATCCCTTAGAATTTAATTTTTATATTAACTTTGGTCCTCATTTTTATAATTGTTATTTGCTTTTCCCTTATCATTTTTTAATTGAAATTTTTTATTTATCAAATTTGGTTATCGTTCTTTTGATTGTTACTTATTTTATTTGAAATAATTTATGAAATGTTAATTATTATTATTTTAATTTCTTCATCTTTCAATTTTTTTTATTTTTTAGATTTGATCTCTATTATTTTGATTATTATTTATTTTATTTGAGATAATTTATGAAATTATATTTTTTTTCAATTTCATTCTCATTCAACTTTTTAATGTGTAAGATTGTTTCTCATTATTTTAATAAACTTGAAAAAAATAAAATATTAATAAGTTATTTTCCAGCTCATTTTCTATGACATAACCAAATACTGGAAAATGTTTTCTAACTTATTTTCCATTATACTACCAAACATCGAAAAATAATTCACTTTTCTGGAATTCACTTTACCAAAAAAAATCATTTTCCAGCAAACAAACGGGATCTAAATAATCTCATGAAAAAATAACAAAACAATTATTTATATAGAGCTTAAAACTAATCTAATCAAAAGAATCCAAAGCTACGTGAGAAAATAACTAAAATAAAACTAATCAGGAAAATAATTATAACATTTTTCAGGCTTGATTTGAAAGTTTTTTAGACCTTACCAGCTAGAATTATTCCATAAAATTTAACTGGATTCAAATGGTCGAATATAAAATTATGATTATATTTTCAGATTATATGTAGCGAATCATATCTTCAACCAAGCTGGTCTTTGAGTTCAATTTTTGGGAGGAAGTCTGTGGAATATGTGTTCTAGCTAGGTCTAGTAATGTTTATCTTCAGGTTGAGAGGGGTCTAGTTGCTGAACTGAAGAAAAAAGAAAATTATGGAGCTGACTATGTTGACCTCAGGAGGGTTTGGCGTTGAAGCCAGCTTCGACTTGTCAGTAAATCCCTATACGGTACTCAAATGAAGAAAATAGTAGGGTTGATTATCATTCTCTCCAGCTTTTGTGGAAAAGATACATGTTTTTCCTTCCAAAGACGTGATATCTCCTGGTATGATGGAGATGGTTCTGAAGCTTCCTTGGTGTATGTAATCAGCAGCTTTGCATTAGAGTTCGATAAGGTAGGCTTAGCACTTCGATGCTTTCAAGTTTGAGTTGGGACATTAGAGTGAATTAGTGAATGAATTCAGGTGTAATAAAATGTTATAACATCCTCAGAAACCAACCTGTGGAAACAGTGGCAAACGGCAAATAGATCATAATTTCCCGTCTGCAATGTTACTCTCAGCTTTTGCATAATTAGCTTGAAATGTTGTCAATGCCTTGCTTGGATATCGTTTCTTAGTTAACCTGCAAGTTGCAATTTAAAGCACAGAGAAAGATACTAAAAGTCTAGTGGAATGGAAGAACATACTGTCATTAATAACAACATGCACAGGTACAGGACATAATGTTTCTTATACAGCCAAACTGTGTTTCTCATCTGCTGTGTACGATATGTCAACAGGGTTTTTTGCACATAGCTGAATAACCTCCAGATGCTAATCAAGGACCTGATATCCCGCCAGCTGCAATAAGCTTTCCCAGCTTCCACGCAACCATGTTTTTCCCTAGCGATGACTCTGTGGGGAAAGTCACCCTTGCTGTCTTAGTTTCAGGTGATATGATCTCTAAATTCTCATTTCTCAATGCGCTTGATGACAATCCAAGCTATTTGATTGATTATGGATCTGTGATGCAGGAAAAGAATCATGCTTTCTCTTACACTAAAGTATTACCTGTGCCTCTTACAACCCCTGATTTTAGCATGCCGTACAATGTCATCACAATCACTTGCACGGTGTTTGCACTGTATTTTGGATCGCTGCTCGGTGCGCTACGAGGATGAATGTGAGAGAAGGAAAGGTTTCTTAACACTAAAGGTAACCTTGTCTTGAATCGTCTTCGTTGTATGTTCACTGGACTTTGTTCATAGATATGGTCTACGAATGGCTCTCTCTCATGAATTGATTCGATTCTTACAATCTAAATGTCGGTGAATCAACAAGAATTTTAAATTGCTGGATCGGATGTCAATTATGCGATGATATCCACGCGTTAAAATATGTTTGTAGCATCCGAGACATTTCTCTGTTTTGAGCTAATCATTTTCAAGACCTAGAAAGTGACACCATCTTTCATTCTTTAACATTTTCCCATTCGTTTGACTTGCTCATTTACTCGACTCCTGATCTTTGTTTTTCGTTTGTCCAGTTGCAGCTGCTGTAAAAACTGTTCCCCGTCTGAGCTGCTGTCCAGATTCTCTGCCAAGCTTTCAGATTCATCACCATTGATGAATTCCAAGTCAGTACTTAAAAGTCTTGTTAGTGGCTGCATTCGCCGTTGTTTGGCAATAATAAGTTCGAGACCTCCAATGTGTAATAGATGCAAAAAGAAACATGCTTAGATAGCACCCAGTGCAATAGTGAAGAATCATAGTGTAAGTACAACCTCTTGTATTTTTAACCCACACTTTGCGTGGTAAATCTCGTATTGACAGACTTTCCCTGTGATTTAATTTGGCTGTTGAGAGTAGCTGCTCACTAATGAGTGGCCTCCATGAGCTTATCCATAATATAAAAAAAAATGCTTAGGAATGTGTAGAATGATCTTTACTACCATTAAATCACATATTGTAGCCAGTTTTGTATCATTGTCCTATTTGTCATACATTTTTTTGGTTATATATTAAATGGTATTTTTGAAATCTGTTTTATATCATGTTGGTGAGCAAATCATCCCCATATGCATCATCACCAATCTTGATTGAAACTTTCATCCTGCGTTGAAAGTTTAATATGTACCTCTTCCAAGTTAATGATTTTAAAAACTAAGGTCAGGAGGTTTTCAGAAGTTCAGAGTGCAGTGCGACCAGTGTCAGAAATGAAAAGACTGATCAAACAGTCCATCATAAATTTTAACTTCTACACACACACACACACTTACCACATTCTCATTTTAGTGAAAATTACCAAAAAGAAGAAGAACAAGAACAAGAACAAGAACAAGAACAAGAACAAGAAAGTCTCATCTTGTTCTCTTGCAAGGAGCAGCCAGAATCAGATCACCTTCTCTCATCCGTTTCAAATTGCCACTCATGCAACTGCATTCAATGGCTGGCTGTATTTGAAGTTTGAAAGACTAAAAAGCTGGAATAAGAAAGGGCGATAACAACAGCACTAGTGTTGAGATGATCATTTCATATGTTCATAAAAGCCTCATAAATCCAGGGTGCAGGATGAAACTGGCAGGATATCACCTCTGAAGTCTGGACATGTACCTGAGTTGGCTCCATTTATTTTCAACTTCTTGAGCAAGTTGACATGATGTTCTATCGACCACTTCCTCTTGAAGCCAAGGCCATTCCATTTTGGCATCTGATAACTTTCATCACATCCTGAAGACACAAATTTTTAATAATGTTAGTGCCACAGCTACTCCTTTCAGTTTCTTGTTTTCTAAATCAAATTGATATTTTCCATTATCAGGGATTTGGCAAAATAGAGGCAATCTTCAAATAGGCACTTCTAAATCTTTCAATAAAAATCATCACCATGCACAAAGGCCAGATGTTTTGCTTACCCGAGTTGCTTTCCTTCATCCTTTTATTCATGAGCGAGTCGATATCTTGACGCTGTTGTCTGCTATTACTCACACCAATGCCCTCAACTTCAGCTCTGTAGTTGCTCCTACTTGAAGCGCTTTGGGGGTCATGTGCCCCTGAGAACAAACAATTCCAACAAAATAAGCATTTAGTACAATGTTATAGTCAAAGCACACAAGTTTAATCATGAAATACACATTTGAGATACCACTTTTGATTATCAAAAACATCCAATATTAACAAAAATTTAGAACGCATACAGATGCTGCACAGCCACCGATTCCTTAACCTTATTTTTGCTCATCCAGGCAATCCCAAAAGCTCAGAACCAATGAACAATACTACGTCAATATGTAAACTAGAGACTTTTCTGAATGCACAGGCCAATATCAATTCGATGCGGGAGAAGCCCCATTAAGATTGTTCAAAGAAGGAATTTAATCTCCATTGACGCATAAGCTGGTACGAGGATACCTTGTCCTCTAAAAAATATACTTTAACAAGAAACCAATTTCTCCTGATAGAAAAAAGTACCAATCAAGTTTCAATTTTTCTTTCTCCCCAGAATTTCTCAGCAGCAACTAATAAGAATTCGAAACAATCTTACTCATAACAGACTCAGTGTTTTCTTTACAATCAGATTAGACATGCAATTCACTACTCACAGTTCTTGAAAATATATTTTAAGCAAATAAAGAATCATTGCAAAGAGCTTACGCTTAGTCCCAACTTTGGAGAGCTTGCCATCTACAATAAGAGCTTCCTTATCATCTTTACCAGTAGACAAACCCTTTGCAGAGAAAAAACTAAGAAGCGATCGCCATGTAACAGAGGAGGAGATAAGATCAGCCCCTCTACTTATAAAGTAACCATTCAGCTTCAACGTTGAAGGGTCTAAGCCAAAAGTCCTGGCTATAGACCCCAAGTCCAGTCTCTGCTCGTCCCATGCAAAGAAGGACGCTATGCTGGACACAGAAGGGCACCGTAACTTCACCGTTCTTGGTTTGTTGCTGCTTCCTGATGATGACATTAGTTTTTTGCTGATTAGTCTGTTTCTCAATAGAATCAAGCTTCTTGTTTGAGCATCAATGCTTCTCTCGCCAACTCCTCAATTCTGTCTGTGTGGGCAGCTTCTTTTTTTCTAACGATTTCTTTCTGGAAGTGTCTGAAAGTTGTTTCTAGAGGCACTCTGCGTTGGGGTGTCGGTCTACCCACAGTTATATAAGATCCGGTATGATCTACAACCCTGTTTAAGGATCTGTTTACCAATTGAAGGTTAACACGTATCGATTGAGTTTATTTTAATGAAACAAAAGTTATTTTAGATTAAAACAAATAATTCGAACAAGATAAGTTTTTTTTAAAAAAACAATTGGTGACTAAATGTTACTTGGATTTTGACCTCTTGGACCTAACATGTTTGCTTAATATATATATATTTTTAAGTATGTGTGATGTTTGCGAGGTAGTTTTTAAAATTAATTTTTATTTAATTTTGTTATAATAAAAATATATATTTGTAAGAAAAAATAATTTAAATTATAAAAAATATATATTTTATTAGATATTTTGTATTTTTGTATTAATTTATTTTATGTTTTTATAAAATCATATCTTTTTTATTGACATCATGTTTTTATTAAAAAATATTATTTAAATATTAATAAGAATCTCAATCATTATCAAGAAGGGAAAATTATTTTGATGAAATTTCTATTTCAATCAAAATTCTCTTTCCTTGTTTATTTTTTTTATTTTTTTATATAAATATATTTTTATGTGGGAATTATTGTTTTGTAAATAGAAATTTATCAGAGCTGAAAAGCTTAGGATTAAATGATATTCATTATTTAAATAATTTGATATCTAAATAATGAATATCAAATTTAGATAAAGGATTAAATGTTTCTTTCAATTTTTTATTCATCTCATCTATAATTTATTAGAAAAGACTTAATAATATAATCACGAAATCAAGGTAGAAAAATGGATATAGAATTGAACTTCTATAGAATATTTCCTTGAGCAATAACCTCACTGCAAAGATATTTTAAGTAGATTATGGTATTTTCTAATTGTACAAATCCTTTTTTCTCTCTAAATATTAAATATTGGATGTAACTTGATAAAGTCATGAAAAACCTCAAACATTATTGGACTTTCCACATTTAGATCTTGGGTTAGAGAAGTGACTAGATCACTAGTTGTGAGTTTTCTTGCAAAAACAAGTTATTTATCATAATAAAGAGTTCTCTAATGTTTACATAGTAAAGAGAGAGAAAATGATGAGAAATATATACTTTCATAGAAAATTAAGTTATTGAATAGCTTGTTAATCTTGTCATTGGTGAATAAGTTAATGCCTGGGTATGCCATTAGGATGGCAGGCTAGGAAAGTTGGTGAAAAGTCAAGTTTAAAAGATAGTTATTGGTGAAAAAAAATGTTTGTGCCATGCTTAGGGATAACTTCTAGTTGAAAGATTGGCTTGATATTATTAAAAAGAGGTTGTTTAATGGTGAGAGAGGGTGACATAGATGCAAAGTTTGGTTGGGCAAAGATTGGAGAGGGTTCAGCTGGGCTAAGAAAGAGGGTTAGGTTTGAGCTAGGCTTAGAAAGGGCTCGATTTGGGTTTGGCTGGACTTGGCCCGGAGAAAGCTCAGCTACTTCCTTGAAGGGTTCGGCTAAGAGAAAGAAGGGAGAGGTTCCGTTGGGCTGTTGACCGTAGTCAGGGTGGTTTACCGATTGTTGGTTTTTGGACTAGGAGGAGAGGGTTAGATTGAGCTTGGGATTGTGGATTTTGGTCGAAGAAAGCTCGCACGAACACACGGGCTTCAGAATTTCCGGGGGTCGGGGAAAGGAGAGGGAGAGAGCGAGACATTCGTTCAATAAAGCGGCGAAAGGCTTGCGAGTCGAAGGGGTTCTTTTCTTGACAGGGAAGTAGAGGAGAAGGGTAGGAAGAGGAAGAGTGAGCATGCTAGATTCATCAAAAAAGAGAGAACATGCTAGTGTTTTGCTTTCCTTTCCATGATTGGAATCCAAAAAAGCTATCCAATCAATCTCTTTACAATGCGTGGGTGGCAAGGCTTCTCTCACGTACGTCTAAGTTCTAAACGAAACCAGCTAGCTACAAGCCATTTACAACAACACTTGGCTAGCTACCTCTCTAATTCTCTTTCTACAACATCACCTGCTTATTGATCACTCCATTAAAGGCACCTCCTTAATTCAATGGAGTCTCTACAGGGTACGATGCACCATGATTCATAATGATTAAGATTTTTCTTCTCTTTATATATACAAATCTATCAATCTTTCATGTTTCAGAGCTTCCAAAACATCTTGATCATCTGTTGTAACTGGAGCCATCCTTCCTAGCTAGGATGCCGAATATATCTCTTATAATATTATTTGCTAATTCTTGCTACACTTGATCATACATAATAATCGAATATATATAATTCTCTACATGCATGTAGCATGTTCTTGAGTTACGTACGTATAATATTCTTCTTTCTCATCTCTCATGCAGAATTGAGTGTCTTGGAAGCAAACAAGCGATTGCTTAAGGAACTTGAAGACATGGGTTTCCCACGGATCCAAGCTGCGAAAGCACTTCATTGTTCTGGTGACCTTTTTTGAATACACTGTTGGCATTTCGATGCGTGCTTAGAGCTACGTTTGTATATGAAGTTGAAAATATTTCTTCTTCAGGCAATACTGACATTGAAGCTGCCATAAATTGGATCGTTGATCACGAGAATGAACCAAGCATCGATCCAATGCCCCTGGTATGATTCTTTCTTTTCTTTTCTTTTCAAATCTTGGTGATCGATCGGTTCTTCCTTCTACCATATTTAGTGTCTAGAATTTGCTTCCAGATAGCAGTGAACATTGATATCGACTCTCCTCAGCCAATTCAAACTACGGAGGAAATGCAAATAAAAGCACAAGAATTAAGGTTTGTTTAATGATTTATCATATATACTAATATATAATAATTTTCTTTAATTATTTTTCTCATGTCATAAATCCTATCTTATTACTAAAAGAATATGGTTGATTATATTTCAAATCTTATTATTGATTTTGAATTTAATGATTTGGATTAAGTGAGAGGAATAAAATAATAAGTTAATTTATTGTTATATTTTTTTTTAATTAAACATTTATTGTTATATTTATGATCATATATACCAATCATGACCATTCAGTTTAAATTCCGTACGTAATTTAGATTTAATAAACATAACGGTGATGTTCCTTAAAGAATATGAAGGGATTCCAATTCAATGAGTGGAATTTTGAAAACCAAAGTATGATTTATTTTAAAATAATAAGAGATTTTTTGTTTAGTAAAATGTTCAGACACCAGCAATGTTTTAAGTATATAAAAATTACCTTACATTCAGCGAACATATGTAAATCATTTAATATGATATCTGAATTTCCATTTTGTTTTTTTTATTTCATTTTAAAAAAATATTATGAATTCAGGAATCAAGCTCGGAAGGAGAAGGAAGATGAAGAAAAGAGATTGGAACGAGAAAGGGAGAAGGTACAGTGCATTTATCCTGCTTGTTACCAGGATCTTGCTTCGACTATAGTCTATATGTCCATCAGCTTGCAGTAAATAGTAATTGCTTAGCTCTTCGCACCAAAGCTGCATGTTTCTCTTCGTATTTCTTTTCCCTGTTGATCTGTGAATTCATGTGTACTCCAAATGGTGTGATTCGCTATATAGATTTTAGATTTATATGGGGCTTTTTCATTTGCGAAATCTAGCTGCTAAATGTGTTACAGGAAAGGATTCGAGCTGGTAAGGAAATCCATGAGGCAAAGCGAATTGCTGCGGATAATGAAAGAAAACGGTGTGTTCTTAACCTGTGGCTGCTTTGTGTATTGTAGTGTATGTTAGTTTGTCCCTTCTCTGTCGTACTGCGTCTGAACCTTTGAATGCATTTGTTTTTACCAGTTATTTAGCCTCGAGGAAAGCAGAGAAAGAGGAAGAGAAAAGAGCAAGGGAGAAAGTTCGTCAGAAACTTGAAGCTGATAAGGTTTCCGTTGCCACATCGAAGAAATATTTCTGTTACTCAATGTGTATGAGACAAGGTTATGCATGATCAGTTGCTATCATATTGTTTTTGGTTAGTGTCGTGGGATAGAAGAGACGGATATAAAAGGGACAGAAGCCTTGGTTAGAAGGATATTGGAACAGTTTTGAAGTGGGTTTCTGTCATTTCAAAACAAAAAAGACAGTTGGACATGTTCCCTGTCCCCTCTGTCCTAGCTATCCTCGTCTCATAACGGTATTGTCTTTGCCAGACTTTGAAAAGGAGGAAGGAAAAAGGAAAGGAAAGAAAGACATAAAATTATAGGTATATCGTAATTAGAAGCAGAATAGGGACACCTGGTAATTAAGTTCGTCTGCATATGTGAGAAAGCAAGTGATGATCCCTGAATAGTTAAGAGAATTCCAGGTTTATTAGCATTGATTTAAGAAGTCATCCCTTTGGATTAGTATTGTAAACTGTCATGAAGAATGTTGCATCATCTATCTTATGATTCATTTTGATCCTCATTGTATAGATTCAGTCCAGAATTAAGCTGTTCTTCTGACTCGTGAACATTTTCTTGTTATTGGGCCTTGAAAGCTTTCTGCTTTTCTTCACAGAACGAACGAAGGCGGATGCTTGGATTGCCATCAGTAAGCCACACAGCTACAAAACTTTCTAGCCCTTCCACACATGATAAAAAGGTGTGGTGTTAAGATCTTTAAATGGCATTTGATTACTAACTTGAGATAAAAGACACAAGGACAACGGAGACAGGGCGGACATGTCCCGCTGTACCTCTTGTTTTAAAAGAAAATCTGGTACATATATAGTCTCCTCATGATAACATTTAAATTGCAGAACTATGTCAGCGTTGCCTCTGTCTCTAAAGTAGAGCAGTTAAGAGAATGTTTACGGTCTCTCAAGCGTAGTCACAAGGTAAATGACTTCTGTTCTTTAACGTATATATATATATGGTAAAAAGGCAAAAGAGATGCCAATCCTAGATTTTAATCAAGGTGTTTGTGTTTGGTTCACAGGACTGAACTTCTTTTTTCTTGGTGTAGGATGACGATGCCAGAGTCAAAAGGGCCTTTCAAACTCTTCTTGTATATGTTGGGAATGTTGCACAGAATCCTGACAAGGAAAAATTCAGGAAAATTCGCATTGGTAATCCATTATTCCAGGTCAGACACTTACTTGATTGATGATGTTGAGACCATTTATATCCTCCAGAAGAATTAATTTTTCCATTAATTTGGGCTGAACCATTGGGATGGATTGTCACCGCAACTCCGGGCATACTGAATAATCCATCGGCTAACAGCATCAAACACAGTTTGAGCACATCCTCTTGCTCATGACCAAGAACTTTGCATCCCATGTCATATTCACATTGAGCACTGATTGTGAAGGCATTTCAACTGTTGTGAAAACTTCACATTGTACCTCTCGGTAGTCTTCCTATGCGTTTCATGTTTTTAACTTCAGATTCATATTAAAGAAAGCTCAAATATATCCAAATTTTCTTTCTAGAGTAGATGATTGAACTTGCATGTTGTTGATGAAGTGCTCTATTTTTCTATCAGTAACTATGATGTTTTGGTAAAAACAAATCTGGTTGGGAATAAAATCCTGCCTGAGACAAGTTCTGGGTTGACGGGTTACCAGTTTGACTTGTTAAGCTGAATCGAGTTTTATAACCATGATGAGTACCCCTTGCTTATATTTTTCTAATAATTTTCCCCTTATATGGTGGCAGAGTAGGGTTGGAAGATTGAGAGGAGGCATTGAGTTTCTTGAACTATGTGGGTTTGAAAGAATCGAAGAGGACAAATTCTTGTTTCTTCCTCGTGATAAGGTTGACTTGGCTGTTCTAAACTCAGCAGGACTGGAGATAAAGTCTGCAATGTCGAATCCTTTCTTTGGACTTCTCTCCAATCCGTAAGATATCATAATCGGTGTTACATCAGGTTACTTTCTCGATTCATAATCAAGTTGTAAACTTGGAGATAATCGAAACGAGAAGAAAATATACAAGACATTGGTGTGTGTGTGTGTGTGTGTGTTAATCTTACAGTCTAATGCAGCGTAGCTCTCCTTCTAATCATTTTTATTGATATACCACAAATTAAGCTACTGCAAGCGTAGCTACAACTTGAAATTGCTAGCCAAGTACTGTATGTATTTCGTAATTATTCCATCAATAATCTGTGGAACTCGTCCACTTGATCATCAGGCAGGTCCAGGCAAATATTAAGGCCTCCA
This sequence comes from Populus x sibirica, assembly GCA_019202695.1. Lineage (NCBI taxonomy): Eukaryota > Viridiplantae > Streptophyta > Magnoliopsida > Malpighiales > Salicaceae > Populus > Populus x sibirica. The sequence continues at coordinate 760,764 of JAGMVL010000092.1, forward strand.
TCACCTTCTAGTCCAGGCAACAGGAAGACCAAACCAGGTTTTAACACAACTGGAGTAGCATATTTAAGTTTCCCCCAAGAAAATACATCTTCCTCTAGCCCCAGCCTAAACCATGCCACTAATGAGAAGCTATTCTCATTGCAAGGCGTCCCTCTGTGGACCTCTAACCAGTCTATCCCAGACCTCACATACTCATCATCGAATCTCTCTACCCCTTCTTGCACTTTCCTTACAATGTAAGAATCCTCTTTGTCCTTGAGTTCTCTCACACTTGCTCGTGCAAATCCGGGAACCAAAGCATTCCCAGCAAATCCAATTGGAACTGGTGGCACCACAATTCTTCTCACGTCAACTGGAAACAACATTGTGCTACATACCTCATCATGAATCTTTGTTGCAATGCTCCTTGCCTTCCATACCTTTGCAGCTATGGCGTGAAAAGTGGTGCACCTTTTCAATTTCCCATCCTTGAGGGCTGCCATTTTTAGGCTGGCAGTGCGTTGAGGGGGGATATGGATCAAATGAGTCGTATTATGTGGAGTACTAAAGTGCATGACATTAGTGCACCTTTTGCCTCCAACTGAGAAAAGGTTGTCTCTAGTTTCACTGGGTTTGGAGTACTCATGGTGTGGGTGACTAATTCTTGGTGGGTTCCTAGCTTTGAAGATTGTTCGATCAGGATTTGGAACCATGACCAAATCATCACCTCGAGTGAATGCAGCCAAATTTTTCTCAAAATCCCTGGCAGCAGCCCCGTCCAAGACACAGTGATTGTACCGGGAGGCAAGTGCTAAACTTCCACATCCGAACTGTGTCAACTATCAAAACAGAAGATTAAGCTTTTAAATCAGAACAAAATGTCTCCCAGAAATCAATTTTGTAAGACGTTTAAGATGGAAAAGGGAAAGGAAAAACAAAAGCTAACAAGTAATGGTAGTAGTTGAACCTGTATATAAAGAAGGGGCTTGTCTTTGAACTCCATTTCATCCTCTCCCTCTTCACGCAAGAAAGCCACCAGCTGTTTGAAATCTGGTTTGGGTGCAAAGAGCCCACCAAGCTGGCTCAATCTGGTGTCAGTTCTAGCTGCAGCAACAACAATACCAGCACCGTTACAGTCAATCTCCAACCTACTGTTATCTTCCAAAGCTGGCACAAGCCGTCCAGCAAAAAAGTCGTAAGGCACTAGCAAAGAACGGAGTGCACGGTAAAGGGTATTGTAAGATTCAGAGAAGCTGATTTTGTTCTCTGGAGGATCATAAAAGGAAACGGATTCTTGATATGCAACAAGAGGCAAGTCTAAGTTTGATAAGAAAATTCGCCTTCGATTTGTGGGCATCTCTGGTACAATCACAACTTTCTCCACCAACTTCACCCCCTCCATGTTTTTCGTTGAGTTTTCTCACCTTGCCTTCCCTTCTTCATTTTGTGCTCGCTTAAATATTGAACCTTCATTTCCTCACCATTTATGATATATAGAAATGTAACTGCGCGTAGTTTCTGTATTAAATGAAAGAGTAGTTTCTTAAGCCAACATGAACATAAAGAAGAGAAACGTAAAATGTGTAGACTTAAATATCCATGATATTAATTAGATGTTTTTTCTAAGAATAAAATAGTAATTTCATTAATATTAGTACAAATAAATAAATATTATCTAATAAATTAAGTGATTTATTGGCCTGTTTGGAAGTCTGATTGTGATTATTTTTCACTTAAAAATACATCAAAATAATATTTTTTATTTTTAAAAAATTATTTTTGATATCAGCACATCAAAATAATTTGAAAATATAAAAAATAAAAGTAAAAAAATAAAAAAAATTAAATTTTTTAAAAATATTTTTAAAATACAAAAACAATATTTATTCTTAATTACGTACTATTTGTTATTATACTTCAATATTGAATTAGAAACCACCTTTACAAAAAATAATTTTATGTTTTTCTTACAAATACAATAGATAAATCAAAAACCAAAATTAACATTTAAAAAAAAGATCTTTTCACACTTTCATTGTTCACGTGATGTGAAAATGTTCAATTATGTCCCACAAGTTTCACTTCTTTTATATTTGATCCCCTTTTTTTGGCTTTTTATGCTTCAGTTTGTAAATTTATTTTTTCCTATGTGTTTAGTCCCTAATTGTCTAGAGAAGGGAAAGAAAGCAGCCATAGAGTCTCCTTGAAAAAATAGGAAAAACAAAATATGATGATATTGATGTTCAACAATCACTTGAAAGATAGTATAGTAAATTTGTTTACTAAAACATTACCGACTACATTGTTTGAAAGATTATAATGCAATATTGAAATGTAATAATCTTAAAGATTTAAGGTGATACATTCACTAGAAAGAGTTAGAGAGAGTTAATGCTGAGCTAATAAGCATTATGTTTTTTTTTTTTAACCAAGTTTTTTTTTATTGAGTTTTTTTTTCTTGTTAATATTTTTAATGAGACAGTTTCCAATATATAAGACTGTACAAAAAATATCCAGAGGATGTTATAAAATTATATAATGTATGTGAATGTTTATTTGTCTTCTTTCACCTTCTCGGGTTCATTTATCACCTCAAAATTCATTTTAATTCTATTTTTTCTTTTATGATTTTTGAACTTACAATCATAGTTTTCAGACTCGGCCCGGTCCAAGTCCCGGGTTCCGGGTTTTGACCTGGTCACTGGGTCAGCCGGGTCAATTATTTTTTAAAATCAAAATGACATCGTTTTAGTAAAAAAAACAAAAGTTAACGGGCTACGACTGGGTTTTTGACCGGGTCTTGCCAGGTCAACCGGGTTTTTTCTTATCCTATTTTTTCTTCAATCCGGTCCAGTTTCAGCCCTGGGCCGGTCGGGTCCCGGGTCGACCTGCTAGGCCGGGCCGGGTTTCAAAACTATGCTTATAAGTATTAATGGATATTAGACTATGAACAGGGGTATTGTTGAAAATATGATAAAATACCCCTCCCTTTCTTGATCTGTATTATTCTTAATTATTATATGTACTATTGAGTATATTGTATATCTGCTATAAAAGTAAAAAGGATATTTGGGCTTAATTAATCCGTATTAAAACTGGTATTAAAGGCTTTAAATTGCGTGGGCCTTAGTGATTTTATTAGGCTATCAACTTCAGGCCCATATATGCTTTAAAGAAATTGCTTTGGCACTTGCTAGAGAACACTGGCCCAAGTTAGACTTGGTGAAGCAGTAAACTTCGGTTGTATAAACAAATCAGACTTTTCTAGCAACAAACCGTGGGCCAGCGCTCAGGCTTTCTTTATTTTGGGTCAACTTAATTTTGTCACCAAATAATTTTTTTTTTAATAATTTTACTCAATCTTTAGAAATTATTAACTAAGAAATTTATCTATTTTAAAATGCGTACATCCATATTATCCAAATTTCAATTTTGTAAATAACTTATTTTGAGACTAAAATTGATATAATTGTATAAAATAATTTGGGTGTATAATTTATACTATTTCAACAGTAAACATATATATTTCATATTCCCCCTTTTATTTTTATAACCGACTCGCCGGGTTTATTGGGGAATGTAGTTGCGGTTATAGTTTAAAGTGTTTTTCACATAGAAATGCATCAAAATGATATTTTTTTATTTTTAAAAAATTATTTTTAAGATCAATATATTAAAGCGGTTTGAAAACATAAAAAAAAAATTAAAAAAAATAAGACTGCCTAAATTAAGTCTTACTTCCTTTTCCGGAACTTTTTAACCAAAATAATGATATTTTAAGGTTTTTATTATTATTATTAAAAGAGCCATGAAATAACATTTTTCAGAGATTTTTTTAAAATTATAATTTAAGTGGACTCGTCCAGATCACTATTCAAGCCCAAGGCTGAGCCACAAATTGGATCTTTTAACTATATTTAAGACCAAATTCCTACCATCATATGGAGTGATGTTTATAGTTATAATTAAAACCTGTATTGGTTTAGTGGGTTGACTTAAAACTCACATTATTTTTAAGTTAAATTAGTTTAAATTAAAAAAAAATATTAAAAGAAATTATCCTTGACCCGGTCAAAAAACATTAATTACTTATGATATAATTAATTCGAGTAAATTTAGGTTAAAAATTCATTGATTTTTTTCTATCAAAATAAATTCATTCAGATAATTTTTTTTTAAAAAAAATTGAACTAACCAAGTTAATCCTCTTAGCCCATAACACAAACCTTATCATGATTCAACTTCTAAATCCTTTTAAATTAGATTTTAAAACAATAGGTATTGAAAAAAAAAAATGACGGGCGAATGCATAAAACATTAGAGGAAATTGACCCAGCCTTGACTTGTTAAAAAACCTCAATTACTTATGCTATGATCAATTCAAATAAAACTAGGTAAACAATTCGTTGAATTTTTTTTAATTTTTTTTATGTCAAAATAATATATATTTTTAAAAAGTACACTAATATCATCATCATTCAACTCCTAAAGGTTTTTGCATTTATGGTGCAAAAAACACAATAAGGTATTTGGTAATTATAAAAACTGTATTTTATATTGCGGGATTTATTAAAAAATTGAGTTTGAAATGCAGTTTTTATGAAACAGTTTTTACGTATTTTTTCAACTGAGTTTCGTAAAATACTGTTTGTTTTTGCGTTTCACGCATTTGAAAAAAATTTAAAAATGTTTTATTTTTTTCTTTGCTTCAAATTAATATTTTTTTAGTGTTAATATTAAAAATATTTTTTTAAAAATAAAAATACGTTATTATAATACATTTTCAAGTAAAAAAATACTTTAAAAATCAACCGTAATCACACAACTACCAAATATTTTATACATGTTTTTTGTTGTACATAAACTTCAATCATAATTTTTATCAAATACGTATATAATCACACTTTTTTTAAACTTACATTTTCAAATCACAGCTACAAAAATTACCTAAAAAACAAAAACATCCTAAATCAAGTTATAAAGTTTTAAAAACAATGGGTACTACACAAAATAACACAAGGGGCGAAAGCATAAATTTCCATTACAGTCCCTTCTTCCCTTTCCACGTCTTTAATTAGCATTCAGCAGTAACATTTATTTATTTTCTCACAAAAAAGTAAACTAAATAAACTTTAAGCAATAAATCTCAGTTCCTTTTATTTATTTATTTTCCGAGAATTCAAAATCCCACCTTCCCCGATAACAAAGAAGCGACTGCTTTTTGATAGGGTTTGCTTCTCTCTCTTCGGGCTCAAAATCACATTCTAAAATTCTGCAATTCGCCAAATTAGGGTTAGGGTTTTAACTATGTATGCTGATCGCGTAGACGCTGCAGCGAAGACTTCAATAAAGGATCGCCTTAACGGCAATTCCATCGGCGACTCCGCTCGCCTCCGTCATATTACTGGCAAAAGGTTTTGTTTCCCTTTCTCTACTGTTTCACCTTACTTGAATTTTAATTTATGTTAGATTTTATTGATTTATTAAGGAGAATTTAGGGTTTGTGGAGGTTTTTTTGGGTTAAAAAAGTTAATATTTACAGTGAGAATCTGTATTTTAGCACCGGAAGAAAAACAGTTGAGCTAAGCGTTTAGCTTCGTCCACATTGTAAAATAAAAATAAGAATCGGCGCCTCGCTAGGGAATTATGTTGGGAATTGCTTCAAAGAGAGTTTTATTAGTTTATGGTCATACATGTAGAGATTAAAGACCCGGGAGCTTGGTATTCGATTCTCACTCTGTGATATGATCGTCTTGTTTTAACTGTTGATTTTGGCTACTTGTTTCTGTGTGAGAAGATTGAATGTTTGTGGATGAAGACACGCCTGTTCTTTTGATGCCTAAAATATGAATAAGCGTCTTGGGAGTTGCATATTTTTTTGGGAAAAGTGTGGGAGTTTCTGGACATGTAGATTCACTTTCCATGCTGTATGTGAGAGATTGAGATAGTTTATCAGAGTAGAGCAATTGGTTATAACAATTATAGGCTCTGTATGGGTGAACTGATTTTTCAGTCAAGCGAAAAGCTGCAATTGGTTATATCAATTATAGGCTCTGTAACAAAAGGACTTGTGATAATCTGCTTTCTATATTTGGGTTCCATTCGGTATGGCTTTTAGTAAATGATTCAAGTTGTTTTGTAACTTTTGACTCAAAGAAAAGTTATAAACATGTTTGGTTAGAAATGATTTTGGACTTAAATCTAATAAATGTTGTAAAATTGGGTCAAAAAGTTTGCTTTAGTGACAAGTTAAAGTTTTTAACTTTAAGTTTCTTGATTCTTATATTAGCTATTTAAACGAAAAAATTGTTTTGAGTCATTTGTTGCCAAACATACTTCTATCTGAACTCTTTTTTTATCATAAGTTATTTATGTAAAATGACTTTTGACTGATGACTCGAAGTTAATAGTTACTTTTCATTGGTCAAACCTAACAGGCTCTTGTTTTTTTTCTCCTTCCAAATCAAGTCATTGGTTGCATGGGTTATGCCTTATGAGAGTACATGTCTTTTGCTACTAGACTCTATTTCTTTTTTTATCCATTGTAAATTGAATGAATCTCTTTCATAATGATGCTCTTATATAATTGTTATCCTGGTTGTTTTCATATTGTTCTCGAGTGTCCCGATATCCAAAACAGTATCACTGAGTTCATATCACATTATTTGCAGGCAGAGGCAAGATGATAAATGGGAACATGATCTCTATGATGATGGTGGACCACGTGTTTCAAGTATGGATTGACTATGACAGAATTACTGGACCTAAAAATTGCTGCTATTGTTGGATGCAACTAAATCAACTATATTTTCTCATGACTTTTTCTTAATGACTTGTGAAGATCACAAAATTGATGCTCGAGATCTTCGGTTAAAGCTCCAAAGGAAAAGTTTCCAGCAAGCGTCTCCCCGTTCAGGTGTGCGGGATCTGCGTGAAAAACTATCGGGGACGATGAATTCACAGCCAGCAAATGTTGATCCACCCAAACCAAAAATAGCTGTTGCTAAACCAGCCAGGAGAAGTGTTGCTGTTGAAGCTCCTGAACCAGAGATTAAAAAAACTGCCAATGTGGTTTCTAGAAAAGGATATCAGCAGAAGGCATAAATCTTATCTTATTCTCTCATCAAGTGTTTGCACTGCTTTTGTTTTCTTGATGTTTTCCATTAATGCTGAGGCCTAAATTTTCTGATTTATTGATATTTAGAAATTATTGTTCAGGCTACCTTTTTAGCTTGGGTTTATGTCATTCAGTCATATGCATGTTTCGAAGAACTTTCTCAATTTTGAATGAAGTTTTGGAGAGTTGTGAGCTTGTAATATTGTGTCTGAATAATTATGAACCTCAGGTATTAAGCTCGCAGTCAATTTGGAAAAGACTATAAGAAGGAAAACGTTTGCGCTGGCCCTTGAGTTTATTAGTTTTATCAGTCAACTTATCACTTTAAAAACAAATGAAGGAACTCTGCTCTGTATAGTTAGAGGTTTTGATTATGCTTAGGTGCCTTGATGCACTGTGGTAGAGGCAGTTTTTCCATTTTTTCCCTTTTTGTGATTTGTCAATTGACTGCAATCTTGATCAGTTGATGCTATGGTGAAAAATTATAGACTGCTGCGACAATTAATGATTTTAGCTAACAGGAACTGCTTGAAGCAATTGAATTTGTACTAAACTTCAGCATTAGTAAATGTTTAAGTATGCCGTATGCATTCCATGACAACTAGATACCAGGAAGTTCTTGTAGACATGTCATTATAGGATCCCTTAGTTGTGTTATGCTTTCTGCGTTGTGTATTTATTTCCAAACAGTTCATTGATTGGTAGTTAATCATGATGCTTAGTGTTGTTTATTGATCCTTTAGGGTGATAAGGCAAAGCCTTCTACTAATTTTAAGTTGAAAGAAAAGGCGTTCACATAAGAAGAGCATTCTGGGATGGCTCTACTATACTGTTAGTGCCTAAAATTCCAAGTTGGGTTATAACATGTCATTAGAGTTAAGAAACCTCTGTTTGCCTGTAAAATTATTACTGCAGACCTGTTTTGCTATTTCTAACTCTTTAATCTTTTTTGCAGACGGATTCATCTGTGGATGGCTTTTTGCAGTCATTGGGTCTTGAGAAATATCTCATTACTTTTCAAGCTGAGGAGGTACAATTTTTTGTTTTTATACTTAAAATATGTGCACTTGCATATCATCTTCAGGAGTTTTCTCTTGATTATTAACATGCTCCAATATATACAGGTGGATATGACAGCTCTTGTACACATGAATGATGAAGACTTGAAGGCTTTAGGGATACCAATGGTAAACTCAAGCTTGATCTCTTGGCCAGGATATGCTTAAATCATGGCTGATTTTTTCTATTGAAAGTCTGTAGTTCTTGATCATTAGGATTCAGAGAGAGAGATCATCTCAGAGATCAGTAACTCAGGCAACTGTCTAATGTCCAGTTTCCGTCTTCTTTTTAAGACTTATCCTAACTTGCTGTCATCATTTTAAGCATTGTGTTTTCAACAAGTATAGTAGCTGGGTGCATAAAAAAAAAACTTTTAATCTGGATCAAAGTTGCTAAGTTAGGATGAAAGGGTTTTCTTTAAAATGATCTAAAATCCTTGGATCCTTTTGAGTGAAGAGATTTGTTGGGATGAGAGAATTTTGACCATAATCTGCCTTCTCAATCACCTGCTCTCTTCCTCACAAACACTATTCCCTTCAACCCTACGTGCACAAAAAAAAAAAAAAAAACCCAAACAAACAAGAATAGTAATACTTGTGCTGTTTTCAACTATTGGAATGATGTCTTTGTTTTTTTTGCATAATATGCTGTGCTATTAGACCAGGACTCTGCTGTGTTTTTATGAATGACTGTTATTATTATGTGATCTTCTTTCATCACTTCATTTGTCAAATAGAAATCTCATTTTTATCTCAACTTGAAGGCAATTGCTTCTGGGATGAGGCATTCACTTGTCATAACATTATGATTTTACTTTTCTCCCTTTTTTGCCCTTCACAAATTGCATGGATTTAATATTTCTTTGATTTATAACAGTCTGTTGTCATTTTAGTTCGAAGATGTCATCCAAAGCCTTTTGTTGCCCCCCCCCCCCCCCCCCCACATTCGCAAATTAATCTAAAAGAAAGGCGTGAAATTTATCGACTGTTCTGGTTATGCCTGTCTTGCATGATAAAAGCATGAATGCTAGGAACTGGAAGGCCTCACGTGCACCATGATACTTCACAATAATGTGATATGCCTTGTTTATACACTCTACTAGGCACCCACCTGCCTTCTTAGCTTTTCTCTCCCTACGACTTTCTGTATGTTGTTTAGAATTCGAAATGCTCTGATGGTCTGCTTCCACTTTTTGATTCCTGATCAGATGTTTGGTTCATTTTGGTGGTTTCAGGGCCCAAGGAAGAAAATACTCTTAGCGTTAGAATCAAGGGGCTGAGATTTAGGAGACGATGTATTATTGGTTTGTCACTCCGGACTCCGGTTGGTACAGGCCTTCATGTAACATCTCCCCTCTGTTTTCCCTAGTATTGCTATAGTGTCTTTTTCCGGTTAATTATTGTGAAACCAGTATGAGTGGCTAACTCTCGACAAAGGTAGAAGCTCTTTTCGTCTTGGTTCCTTTGGATTTTATGGATATTAGATAGTAGGTACAACCTTAAATTGGTGCAATCTTTGTGCTTCGTTTAGCTTTTTTGCTGTTCTGCATATGTTTTTGGGCTGTTTCTGTTTTTCAAGCTCTTAAAATTTAAACACTTGGGAGCATGGAAATTTATTAATTAATCAAGATAATTGAACAAAAATATAATTTTATTGCGGAGTATGTTCCTCTCCTGATGACAATACATCAAAGAACTGTATGGAAATTCGTTCATTAATTAAAATATTATTTAAATTTAAATTTTAAATAGGAACCAAACAAAAATATTTAATCAATGTTCCTCATTTGATGAAATTAATTGAGATATTATTTAAATTTTAAATTTAAATTGAAACTAAACAAAAACATCATACAGAGGACGTTTCAAAAGTATTTAAAAAAAAATTGATTTTTTTAAATTTTTTATTATTTATTTTGTTTTCAAATTGTATTTTATGTGATGATAAAAAAAATAATTATTTTTTTAAAATTAAGAAGCAACCATCCTAGCTTGAGACTAAGTTCCTGACTTGGTGACAAAATATCAAAGAACCTTGTAAATTTATTTAGAGGTTTTCGATTTTACATTACACTTCTCCTTGCGAGAATCAATTTTGTGCAATTACATTGAACTGTGCTATGAATTACTAGGTGCTTACCATAAAAACTGGCTTTCCATCAAGAGTTGTAAAGAAGAAGAATGAGTCTGCCACCATTTAGTTGCCTCTAGAAGCGTGTTTGTCTTGCATTTTAATTTTGAAATACATTTGAACTAAAAAAAAAACATGATTTAATTACCTAATTATAATAAACAAAAAAAAAAAAATACTTGAGCTTCTTCACTAAATAAGCCTCTAATAAACACAGCAGCTCCAAGAAAATTCTCAGGAAACACTCGATTCCTCCATAATCACAGAAAATATAAAATAGAAAGCCTCTAATAAGCCTTCACTGGGTCAAATGGATTCAATGATTGCTTGTATTGTGAACAGTTTTCTTCCTTGGGTGTTTGGTATTTTTTGGCATTTTGTGATGGGGTTTAAAACCTTTGGAAGGAACTAGGACGTGGCCTGTAAGTATTAGCAAATGATTAGATACACGCAGCAACCAAACTGGAAGATAAATACCCAAGGTGCAGCCCCTTGCTCACTAAATTGCCTCTGCGATGTCATCTGGAACCCTTCTCTCCGGCAGATGGGGCCTTGTTCATGAAAAATCACTTCCACGGCTAGTAACTAAGATGCCACCTTATCTTTAGCCTTCCATAGCAAGTACTTTGCCTTTTCTTGCTTGTATCTTCTCCATTCTCTTAATGCAGCAAGGAGGACATGCATTGAAACTGGCAAGAAGAATGGCTGTGGAAATAGTACCAAAACCACGTGTAAGAATAGATCTGGGCTATTAAAAAACTTGACAGTGGTATTCTACAGAAATTTGTTAGTGTAGGAAACTCAAATAGGATAAAGAACAAAAAAAATAGCTCTCAGAAACATACCGAGTACACTGCAAAACAGTGCTCAAACGAGTAGTAGCTGACAGACATGATTGATGGGTGGAAGAAGGCATCCTCTGCCAAAGATCTTGCTTGTCTTGAGGACACTGAGGCAACAAAATTAAACTCATATTTAGGCTCCCCTTGACGATTCAAAGTTTTGACAGGAAATCCTCATCTGAAGGAACAAGAATGGAGCTGCAAAGTAGTGCATAGGAACATACCAGCTGAAGCATCGTAAAATCCAAGAGAGGCGTTAACTCGAGCTAATTTTGCTGCTTCAAGGGAAAATTTTACCTGTACAAAGAGATGAAATATCACGACAAATGACAACTCAAGCAGGACAAGATTCAAAGGATAATAAGCAATGACAATTGTAAATTCCAGGAAAAAAATCATTAGGTAAATTTGGAACACAAAGATTAACAAGCCTTGGGAATGAAATGGCCAAGACTAACATAGAAAATATACTCTGTAATTTAGCATGAGAAAGAACAAAGTGATTACATGTTACAGTAACAGAGATGGTCCCACGTTCCTGCTTATCTGGAAATTAAGATGCACTGTTTGTATCGGGAGGAACCTTCTAGGAATAGGAATTGGTTTTGTTTTAAAAGAAATGAACTTTTCCATAAAAGAGACTTTGATTGAAAATAACAGAGACCATTTATGGCCAAAAAACAAAAAGAAAAGATATTTAGATATTAAATAATTTTAAAAAGACTTTGAAAAAGGAAATTATTTTATAAAATCCAAAAAAGGTCATAACAAGTCTTGGCTCAAAAATAGGAAATATTTACTATATCCTCATTTTATTAGGGCTCAAAAATAAATGCTTAAAGAAATACTCAAGGAGATTTACAAGTCATGATATTGTCAGAAAGCAGCCCAATTGATACTCTTCTGAATTCTCATTTTTTACAGTAAAATACAAATTAAAATTTTCAAAACATAAATTACTGATTGATACCAAATGAAATTTTGAATATGTATTCTCTTTCAAAATCTGGAATGCATTTCGGAAAGCAAAACAAACAGGTTCCTTATCCTCTAAACTCACAGAGCATACATAAATTAATCCGCTAGCAATTAAGGATGCGGTGCCTCATGGGAAAACAAATAACAGAAACAAGCATTCATCTGACAACCGACCTGCTTTCCTATCTCATCCATAATAATCATCCTAGGCAATGATTGAACCTGCACAAAATATTTTGTCATAATCTTAGCAGATAATCTAGTCAAATCATGGTAGTGAGGTAATTAATGCTTGAACATACCAATTTTGAAAGAGATCCCAGAGTTGTGGCGCTTGAGTGAATATTAAAACACGTATGTTGCCGTGACAAGACATCTAATTCCCTGCAGAATAATTATGATCAATGAGAAATATGCTCATGTTGAGCTACAACTTTGAGTTCTCCAAGACATTAAGAATTTTATAATTAATATAGACAAATTCTATAGATATAGAAGTCTTAAAAATTCAGTAAAAGAAAAACACGTGAGCAACAAAATGAGGTGTGAAGAATTCTAGAACAAAACTAACTAATTTCACAATGACTAACAGCCAGCTGGTGAAAATTGCTGTTTTCAGCTTCTACTGCAGTACTTATTGCTAGTTTTTTATATGCAGTAAATGAAAAGTACGGGTAATAGAGCATATTTATTAATCCCTATATTCTTGACCATTTTCTCACCATTCTGTGAAGCCTTTTTCACTGGCTAAAAGACTGTAGGTGCCCATTGCACCCACATGAAGACTACCAGATTTTAGACCAAAAAGTTGCCGGAATTGCCCCACAAAAACTTCAAAAACTTTCTGAAGGTCCTGTTTCGGAAGATGCAAGCGTCAAAGTTGAGATACATAAATAAAAGCAATCTGCTATAATAGAACACGGGTTTCTAGTCACTTCAGCTAGAGAAACAAATGCATATGATTTCGTACAATCCTCAATTACATAAATCACTTTGATTCCCCAGCCCAAAAAAAAGTTGCAGATTGCTCTGTAATACTGGAAATAAATAAGCAGCAAAGACATTATTTCTCTTCTTAACTTTATACACTAAGTTGAGATCGAATCAACTAGCAAACAAAGCAGGTTTGACAACAGTATCCCTTAGACTTTGTAAGCATAACAGGGCATAAGTACTGACTGAATGTATACCAAGAGAAACTTGGATGATAGATGTAGACTAGATTGCCAGGAACCTAGAATAAGGTTTTATAAGAAACCCAATGGGTAGCAACCCAATCCGTGTGATTGTAAAATGAACAATAAAACAAATAAGCCACCAAAATGAAACAAGTTTCAAAGCCACTAGCTGGTATTTGAGTTATGCTTCAATGAACTTTGGATATCATTTTAAACTTCAATTTATCAAACTTGACAACACAGTGATAAAATTTAAATGAGAAGGCATGTTTCAGCCAAACAGGGCAGATACTGAACTTGGCATGACATATGAGATAGAATAAAAAGGGAGTCAAGATTGGGAACATTTCGGTTTCAAGTGGAACACCCAGGCCAATTTTCATGCCGATTAAAAAAAATTGCATATGCAGACTAGACGCTCTAGGATAATTTTATAGATAAAAATCTGACCTCAGGAGACATTATATGCCTAACAAGAAGCTCACTGTCTGAATCCCTTGAACAGCTTTGAGGATTCCACACCATGACACCTCCCCACATCTGTGATATGACATTTAGAGACAAATTACAATGTATGGCAATAATTTTGTAAGAACCAATGGTTGATAAACAATTGATTACGAAGCCAATAAATGTGTGATAACTAACTGGAGATATGAAGGCATTTGTTTTAGAAATCTCTCCATTTGGAAGCTGTAGAAGAAGGGGACATTCCTTTGCAGATGGCACATATCTGAAACAAAAAGGAAAGAGAATTGATATGGCGAGCTATGGATGAAACAAAATCCTTTTATCTCCTTAAACTAATGACTGGAGATTAAGCCTTTGTTACCAGAAACAAACACGAAAAAGTCATTTGAAAAAGGGAAGGAGATTGAGTAAAAGAATGTACACCACAAATTGCAAGATTTTCGATCGCCCACCAGCAGCAATAGAAGTATCCAAGTGCCACTCATTTGAGTTCACCTATTAAAAATATTTGAAACATTAGAAACATTAGACAAAATAACAAGATCAAAAGTCCATCATCAGTGAGTAGAGTAAGAAAATGTATACAACCAAAGCAAATCATCTGAGGGCTAGGACCAAGGTGTTGTTTGGTTTAAGCAAAGTTAAATGGTCTAACTGTCTAGTTTCCCCCAAAAAAAAAGCTCAGGAACATGAAGAAACTTACAAAGAAAGGAAGATCCTTTGTACTAAAAATATAGCCGCCTAATTTTTCATCCCATGAAGAAACTGAAAACTTTGGAGTATGGTACAAAACCTATCCATAAGAAAGATCACCAAGAAGAGGAAACACAGTAAGATTTCAACTGCAAACAAAATTACCATAAATACCAGGAATCCATAAATCATTAAGGCACAAGGATGATTCATTACTTGGCTCTCCACGCTTATGTTTGCAATCGGTCCCAACGCATCAATCATAGGAGCCAACAGAGTGTCATCTATTTTCTGAAAATCCCTGCAATACAATGGACTAACTGAACACGCAATAACTTTGAGCAGACAACTAAATCCCTATTTACAATAGTTCCCAAGATAGCAAGCAAACACAACTTCCATGTATATGTACTATACCTACCCATAACGACACCTTTTTCACGAGTAATCACACAGATGCTAGTTTCAATCACTAATCACCACCGAGTTAGACAGAAAGCTATAAAGAACTACAAGAAAGCGAAACTTCCTTACCAATCGTAAGTCCAATCACTGGGATCCGCATTGAGCAAGTTAAACGAAAGAACAATCCTCCCATCAGCACCAACAGGCATAAACTCCCCATGAATCAACCCTTCCTCTCTCCCGCCATTCACAAACACTTTGACAAAAATCTCCGCCAATCTCTCTGCCACTTCTTCAACTCCCCAATCCCTCCCTACAATCCAAGCGTGCCGGTACTTCCCAACAACCACTTTCACTCCCTCCACACCATCTCCATTCACCACCACCACCACACTATACACTTTCCCGCCAGAATCCAAACCAGCAGACTCCAAAGCTTCATCGACACTCTCATCGTCACCGAAATCCAAATCAACGGCTCGGATCGCGCCGCACTTGTAAAACTTAGACGAAGATTGCGTGCAACCCCCGTCGTCTAGGGTTAGCGAGAGAGTGAAGTTGTTGGTGCAGGCTCCGCATTGAGATGCTATTCCTTTGGAGGCTAATTTGGTAATCTTAGAGCGAATTGAGAGTTCAAGCTCGTCTAAATTTAGGTCAATTGAAGAAGATTTGGGATCGGAGGGGACAAGAATGGCTTGGAAATGGCAAGGAAAGAGGAATGGATTGGAGACGACGTCGTTTGAGAGGCTATCGATGTCGTGGAAAGGAAGCGGAGAGCGGTAGATCTCAACGGATTTGAATAAAAAAGGGAAACCTAAAAGGAAGGAGACAAGGACTGTGAAAGTGAGGAAGAGGCGCTTCAACCCCGGTTTTGTTCTGCGCATGGTTTTCGAGTCGAATTCCGGTTCAGATGGTGGAGTTGGCGGTGTTTCTGGTGGTGGGTCATTTGGAGATTCGGTGATTTCTTCTGCCATGTTATTGATCACTGATTAGTGCTTGATGCTCTTGCTCTTCTTTCTTTCTTGATCAACGAGCTGTGAAGCCGCTGCATCCATTAAACAACGGAGAATGAGACACTTTACTTTATCTCTAACATTTTATAGCATAGTTATTAAATCCGACCGTGCACTATGCTTGAAATTTGTTAATGTGCACAAGCTAAGGTTCTGTTCAAGATTTTAGCTCTTTTTAAAAAAAAAACAAAATGATCAATAAAAAAAAGAAAAAGAGATAGAACTAACGGGAAAAAAAAATCTTTAGACCTGATTTTTTATTTAATTCAAATTTAAAATTAAATTATATAAAACTGTTCTAAGTATAATTTAGCTTCCTCGATTTAAAAGGAACTGTAACTATTATTAAAAAAATCAAAAGATAAAATTAAAAAAAAATAAGAGAAAAAGGAGGGAAGGGGCTGAATTGAAAAAATAAATAGAAGAGGAGCTTCTTGGTAACCTACTGTACTTGATTTTTTACTGTAGAAAAACAAGGGGTCTCCTTGAGACTTGAGAGCGATGGTCATCGACGACAATATTGAGCTCTAAATTCAAAGAAATATGGGTATGGTAAGCAATCCGACGTAATCTATGTCTTGTTGCTAGTGTTTATTTGTCAACGAATCGTAATAACACTCACCATTCTCTCCTGCTCTTTACCATCGGCTCTATCGACTCCTACATACGCGCCTTTTTCATGTTTGTTATAAGTTCCCAGAGAAGCCCAGATGCGTGAAGAATGAGAACTTACATAATCAAATCTCTTTTCAAACACCCGTTTACCTTCTCTATCACAATCCGATCGCAAACAACGTCAGCACAGTACGTAGCATCGAGAGCTAGAGATGCTACATTTGAGAAGCTAATGGACAAGTATAAAAACTTTGTCAAGGTCATTGCCATTCAAGATTTGATTCTCTCAAACCCTAACAAAACCCCTCCATGCATTTCACTTGATTTCCTTTCAAAACTTTCTCAGAAGCTCCACCTGAACCGCGGCGCACCTTCGTTTCTCAGAAAGTACCCTCACATTTTCCACATTTTCTATGACCCCGCGAAATCCCAGGCTTTTTGCAGACTAACTGATACTGCTCTTGAAATTTCTCGCAAAGAAGAAGAAGCTGTCAATGCCTCATTGCCTCTTGTTGTTGACCGATTGGTTCGGCTTTTGTTTATGTCAACGTCCAAATCACTGCCACTTCGTGCTGTTTTTAAAGTTTGGAGAGGAGCTGGGCCTTCCTGATGACTTTGAGGATTCGGTGATAGTGAAAAACCCGAACCTTTTTAGACTTTGTGATGGAAATGAACCCCGTACACATGTTTTGAAGCTGGTTGGTGAATTTCCTGATAATCATTTTACGGCAGCGGTTGAAAATTGGAGGGTTACGGAGTGTTGTAGGGAGGACTGTAGTGTTGATAGAATGGACATGCGGTATAGTTTTAAACATGTGTATCCGCCAGGAATGAGGTTGAGCAAGACTTTCAGGGCGAAAGTTAAAGAATGGCAGAGCTTGCCTTATTTAGGACCCTATGAGGACTTGATGGAGAAGAAGAAGAAGACTAAGGCAGGACTTAAGGGATTGGAGAAACGGGCAGTTGCTATTGTGCATGAATTCTTGAGCTTGACAGTGGAGAAAATGGTGGAAGTGGAGAAGATCAGTCATTTCAGGAATTGTTTCGGGATTGATATGAACATAAGGGATTTGTTCTTGGATCATCCAGGCATGTTTTATTTGTCTACTAAGGGGAAGAGACATACTGTTTTCTTAAGAGAAGCGTATGAGAGGGGTCGTTTGATAGATCCTAATCCAGTTTATGATGTTAGGAGAAAGCTTCTTGATCTTGTTTTTCTGGGGCGCCATGATATGCTGACTAGTAAATCAAGGTCCGTGGAGATTGACAAGAGCGAGGAGTCTGGATCAGAAAATGAGAATGTTGACTGAATTAACAAATTTTCAGTTGTGTAAGCTTTTGTTTACACATAGCATGGTCCAGTCACATAGATTTGACGTTTTGTGGTGTATAATTGAAGATTTCCAAAGTGGGGGGAGATGATCATTTGAACAGTTTTTACTGGGTACTAGTTCCTCATCCCTCTTTCCCTTTCTGACTCTGTCTGGGTCTTTGTTGTTGGACTTGGTTGTTTATTGAATATGAAATTGTTTAGAAGATTGCAATTTGTATGTATGTGCATCAATATCAAACACATATTATCACTCCAACATGCCTGCGTACTATTTTGTTTGCTATATCTTCACTTAATTCAATTCAGTTTTGTTAGATTTTGTTCCGAAGTTGGTAGAAGCAGCGATGTTCTTGGGCCATTTGAGAATAAGGTGTATCATGGCACCACATATAAGATAGCATGATTCACAGCGATTGAACAGGTCATTTCAGTACTTTGCTCTGAAAGAATGAGCTTGTCTCAGATGTAAACAGAAATGAATGATAATTTGTTGTGGGCCACATGATTATTGATGAGTTCAGTATATATTAGTTACATGGAGAAGAGCTTAAACTCCATTGGCACTTTTGAAAGTCAGATTTTTAAGAAGGGATGTAAAACAAAAATCTTTGTTTAAACTATTGATAGATAGTTTCTCATGCTTAATGGGTGCATAAATCATGATAATGTAACTTGAAAGTGATGTACCTGCAGAATAATGTTCTTTTAGAATTGACCCATTTCCCCTAACCCTGCTAGTTAAATTAGTTTTGATTAATGTTCTGGGCTGTTAAGAAAGCAAGATGACTCTGATGTCAATGTTCATTTCTTTTATAAATGAAAGGATCTTTTTCATCAAGAACCTTCTCTGATTACTGTTCTTTGCTGTTTTGATCCGTCACTCGTAAGTTTAATGCCTTATTTTTATGTTCTACCTCTTGCTTCTGTGTTTGTTTTCACTCTTTGCAGCCCTCTTTGTCTCCAATCACCCAATCCTAGTGTTAGAAAGGATTGTCGTGCATTATTGAATTATTTATAGCTTGCGTGCTTCTCTAACAGGCTGACAAATTGCGCAGCGAAATATCATTGATCAGGCTCAAGCTAACCAGCTTCGAGCTATCCAACTTGTCATGAGTGATGTTCTCAAACCATTCTCCTGGAGGGCCAGGCTAACCTACTTCAAACCCACTTGTTAAAGATAAGTTTTTAAGAACTTCATAAACTAAAGGTGGAACCAAAAGGTTTGAACAAGAGGACTGCGGAACTTGAAGAAGGGTCCCTGGCACTATAGGCCGGATAAGTGAAAACATGGTACCTGTCATGTTTTGGGATGGAGAGGTTCATCCTGTCAAGGTTGTGCCACTGCTCTTCAACAACTTCGCGCAGAGAGCGATGATTTAGAGGAGCTTACAAGTTAAGATTCTAGAGCAGTAAGGATTTATGCATGTGCAAAGATCGTGAAGGCTTAGCTTAGTTTCTGTACCCTGTTAAGTCCTGAAAGTCTGTTGATATAGAAGCTTCTGTTAAATTGGGAAACGTCCATTAATGCAGATGTTTCTAGTCAAGACATCTAGAGATTTGTTGCAGAAGAATTGGGATGCCTTTGTTAAATGCTTGTGTCTCTTGTGTAGTTTGTTTATTTTCTCGGGATATAAAAAATGAAGACAATAAAAATAGATATTTAGTATAAAAATTAACTCTGAAACTATATTGATTGATTTATTAAAAGCACTTGAGTTTTTCTGTTTGACTTAATTATTTCTAGATAGTATCTTTTTTTTTCTAATAAAAAAATAAAGGGGTTAAGTGAATAAAAAAAAATATTACACTGGTAAATAAATCATCTTTAAAACAATAATAATGATTAATTAATATTTAATCTTCAAAATTATAATTATTTTTCAATTTAAAAGCATGTTTGTTATTGTGATAGTGATTATTTTTTAAAATATTTTTTATTTGAAAATATATCGAAATAATATTTTTTTATTTTTTAAAATTTATTATTGATATTAGCATAATCTAAAAACACAAAAAAAAATTAATTTAAAGTTAAATATAATAAAATAAAAATTAATTTTTAAAAAAATATTTTTAAAACACAAAAAAATACTTTAAAAATCATTTTCAAAACAGAAAATCAAATTTATAAAAACTTAAGTTACTTGTCAATAATAATAACAGTAGTCAAATTAGACTTCATGTGAACTCCATTTCCCTCCCTTTTCACTTCTCTTTTCCCAGCGGCTACTGAAGTCAGGTAGGTTCTTGCATTTTTCATCAATATCAAATTATCAATACTCCAAGACAAATGCGGACACTTTCATGGCCAAAACGCCTAAAACATCTGCTTTTAGCATGCAAAGATGAAGCTCCCGTAACCCAAATCCACGCACTCATCATCACGACCGGTCTCTTCTTCACCAATTCAAACTCCAATGGCTTCGTCATAGCTTCATATGCCCGCATTGGTGGCATCACGTCGGCCCGCCACCTATTTGACAAATTGCCTCGAAGAGGCGTAGACGCTTGGAATGCCATGATCGTTGCGTATTCTCGGAGATATCACTTGACTGAAGTCTTGAATCTTTACCATCAGATGGTAAATGAAGGAGTTAAACCCGATAGCTCCACTTTCACTGTAGCGATAAAGGCATCGTCAAGCTTAAAGGATTTGGAAGCTGGAGAGAGAATTTGGCGTCGAGCGGTGGATTTTGGATATGGGTGTGATGTGTTTGTCGGGTCATCTGTTTTGAATTTGTATGTAAAGTGTGGAAAAATAGATGAGGCTAAGTTGGTGTTTGATAAGATGGTGAAAAGAGATGTTGTTTGTTGGGCTACTATGATAACAGGACTTGTGCAGAACGGAAAGGTGTTAGAGGCAGTTGATATGTTTCGAAGGATGCGAAAGGAGGGGATCGAAGGAGATGGGGTTCTGATGTTGGGATTAGTTCAGGCTTGTGCTAATCTTGGAGAGTTGAAGTTGGGTCTTTCAGTTCATGGGCATGCGGTTAGGAGAGAGATGCTTATGGATGATGTTATTCTTCAAACTAGCCTTGTTGACATGTATGCTAAGATTGGGGATTTGGAGCTTGCTTCTCGTGTTTTTGAGCAGATGCCCCGGAAGAATGCTGTTTCTTGGGGTGCATTGATTTCTGGCTTTGCTCAAAATGGTTTTGCAGAGTATGCACTTGATTTGTTGGTTGAGATGCAGAGTTTGGAATTCAAACCGGATACGGCGGCTCTTGTTAGCGCACTTTTGGCATGTTCACAGGTAGGGCATTTGAAACTAGGCAAGTCTATACACGGATATATTGTTAGAAGGCTTGGTTTTGAACTTGTTCTAGGCACCGCATTGATTGACATGTATGCAAAATGTGGATCACTTTCTTGTGCACATGCCATATTTGATCGGGTGGATTCTAGAGACGTGATATTGTGGAATACAATGATCGCCAGCTATGGTATCCATGGAGACGGAAAGGAAGTTCTCTCTCTATTCCTAAAGATGAAAGAAGCAAACATAAGCCCTGATCATGCAACTTTTGCGTCTCTTCTCTCGGCTCTTAGTCACTCTGGACAAGTAGATGTAGGTCAATACTGGTTTAATGCCATGGTTAATGAATGTAAGATCCCACCAAGCGAGAAGCATTATGCTTGCATGGTTGATCTTTTGTCCCGAGCAGGACGAGTGGAAGAGGCTTATCAGCTAATAGAATCCATGAACACAGAACCAGGTTTAGCTATTTGGGTTGCCCTCCTGTCAGGTTGCCATAATTATAGGAACCTCTTATTTGGAGAAGTGGCAGCAAAGAAAATCCTTGATTTAAACCCAGATGATTTGGGAATTTATGCCTTGGTTTCAAACTTCTTTTCCTTGGCTAGGATGTGGGATAGAGTATCTATTTTAAGGAAGATCATGAAAGAAACAGGAATGAAGAAAGTTCCTGGTTACAGTGCGGTGGAAGTGAATGGAAAGCATGAAGCTTTTCTGGTGGAAGATAAGAACCATCACCAGTACGAAGAAATCTTACAAATGTTGGATAGTTTGGATAATGAGATGAGAGTTATCAGACATGTCCCAGACAGTATGCATGACGTTGAAGAAGTAGTGATTTGAAATTTATTGATTAATAGCTTTGGAGATCCTGTTGTGGAAGGCATTTTTTGTCCTTCATATTAACAGCTTCTTGGTGCTATATTGGGCACACAAAAACTTGGATGCCCAGTTCCTGCATAATTCTCATCAAGCAAAATGATTCCCCTAAAAGTGCCAGTACAAATCGCTACCTATGCATATGGTGCAACTAAGAAGATAACTTTCCATGGGGATGTCTTACTCAGCTTGCCAGGTTCTGAAGCTAAATCATTTTGGGCACTTGAGCTTTCACGCTGGCCAGAGAAAGGAAAGACCTGAAAGACCGGCAACTCAGAAGCATTTATTTGTTTGATTGGTTCACAAGGACCAGGTTTCCCATCCATAATCAGAGGCTTTGTGTGACGTCTCATGTGGAACCTCGTGGGTCTAAACACTTTCGTCTCCCAATGGAGCATGCAGTCAAGTGTTTGGCATTACCAGGGTTCAAAAGATCGTAAACCCAAGCAGCGTGAAGTTTAGGAGAGCTGTGAAAGTTTTTTGCACCGAGGTTAGCCATGTTTGTTAATTTGACATGGTATATACACCAGAAAACCAAAAATAGTCAGCCATTTTGTCCTGTGCAGGTGTGTAGCGAGAAACATTGCAGCTCTTGAACATCAAATGCCTGACCGTAGTTCAGTGTTGATCAAGTCCTACAGAATAAAAGGAACAGGATCTGTTATCTGCTTTACCTATTTAAACCATGGGGTTTGCCAATATCTGGTAAAGCTACTCCATATGTATTTCAATATTTGGCTTTTGCTGAGACTGTTACGTAAATAAAGGCACCCACAAAAGAAAGGAAAGGAAAGGAAAGGAATATGTGAGAGGAAGAAGTGAACAACTAGTTCCAAACACCCCTTCTTTGTTTCAAAACAAGAACACCATCAGCAATCTTAAAACACTTTCCCACATCAATTGGAGAAAACAAGATGGAAAGAACTGCAGCTATCAAAATATTTTGACACTGGGCAATCCAACACATTCCCTATCTTTAAAGAGAAGCCAGGTCCTCTTTTTACTCAATTAAGATGCATCAACAAGTGACTGTTTCCATGAAATGAAGCAGATGTTTTCTGCAACATCTCCAGTGAAAAAAAGATTTTGATTATCAAAACTTGATTGGCATCTTTTAAAATTTCTTCAAATCCTATGTCCTGTAGCTTGAGCCTGAAGATTTTGGTTGTCTTCTAACAATCGATCATATTCCAGCAATAGGTCAGCACACTGTTTCTGAAGGGAAACAACGTGTGCTTCGGCGGTTTCAATCTGCTTGTCCTTACTCTCAGATTCCAGCTTCAGCTTCTTCAAATTCTCTGATAGAGTAGAAATTTGTTCCAGTAGAAGCTTTATTTCCATGGAAGCTTTGTCTTCCTTCTCTTTAAGCTGCATTTTCTCTTTCTGAAGCCTTTCAACTTCCTCTTTAGAAGATCCCACGCTTCTCCTTAGCCCAATAAGTTTCGAAAGATAATGGTGCATCCGATCAATTAAGAACCCAAGAAACAGGGTAAAACCTGCACAATCAAGTTCAAACCATGAAATACACAGTAGTGAACTCAAAGAAAGAAGCCATGGAATAACTTAGCTACTGCCACTAAAACTATAGAAAGAGCACAGCTCGGACATTCAAATACTGGAAATGTTGTTAGGCGGAGGTTCAACAACTTCTTGATATCCAAACTATCATGTTGGCAATCACATGACATTTACATAAACACATGATCAATTTAAAACTTCCACCAATATCATGTTCATTTCTATTTACTAAATGTTTGATGTTTGATTTACTCTAAGCTTTCACATGATTAGATCTGGATTTGACCATGCTCTACTCTCTTTTTTCAATCAAATTATAAAAGCTATATATCTGATGGCGCACGGCGGTTGATCCATAACAAATTCATTTCTCCAAAGAATCAGAGAGACAAGTAGCTAATCTGGGTCACACTTTATTGAAGGGCCAAAAGAGAAGTGGCATGTGTGATCAATATGAACTCCATGGGGCTCATTGACTCTTCGAAGAAACAGTATAGATCTTCCGACAAAAAGTAGTTGCACATGATTTACTTTCCAATATTTCTCCTTTACTCTTTGCCTATCCAAAGAAAATCCTCATCTTGTCATGGTGAACATGGAATAGCAGATTGCTTATACATTATGAGACATCCTCCATCTAGTTTCACATTCAACAATGGCAGATAATCATTTCCTCAGGTATATAAGCTCATTATCTTCACCATTTCATATGTTCCATTTGAAATGCAAGAGCAACCATGATACATTAGCACATTGTGCTCAATCCATCAAGGAAAACACTGAAATGCATAACAGGCCATGGTGTTCAGTCTAAATCATATAGATTTCTTACCTACAAGCGTCCAGAAAAGTTCACAGTTAATCACTTTCTAATTCTTCCAAATGTAATATCAAGCACATTCAACATCGGATTAAATTTGACAAAAACAATACTTAGGTGCAAGGATCAATACACAATCTCTGTTTAGCTTTCTTTTGCTATAATCATAATCTATCCATAGTATAAAAGAGATGATGGAATTCGAGAAGAGGAAATTATCCCAAGTTACTTGCAATTTGAATTATTGATTAATTTTATTAATTATTTGCTATAATTGTGACATATTATCATTCTTTAAGTAAATAGTTTTTTACTTGTTATGTCATAATTGTTAATTAGGCGTATGGATTTATTTCTAGGACTCTTACAGGGTCTTTCGTGCCCTATATAAGCACACTTGAATGTTGTACAAAGGAGTCCAATTTATGAATTAAACTGAGAATTTTCGATTGTAATTTTGAGAGGTGGATCTCCTCTTTTTTCTATGTTCTTGTGGATTCAAGTACTATTATATTTTATCTTTTCTTCAAACCCCTTTCCCTTATAAGTCCATCTCGTCCTAGATCAGGAGACCACAAATATAGGAAGACAAACAATCTCTAACAATTGCACGCATGCGCACCAAAACAGACTCGACTTTTGAAGGCAAAAAGATGTTTGTAGCAAAAGATCCATTTAAGATCCATTTGGCAAAAGATCACCACCCCTTTAGCTGCCGTAGAATGCACACTTTTCTAGCAAAAGATCCATTTGGCATTGTCATCCCATGGGACAGCAGTGCAAATTCTAAAATTTTGAGGAACTTCCCCAAAACTCATCCCTTTTGGAGTGCTATCCTGCGAGCACCAACATCAAACAAATAGCAATTAAGACAAACTTGTACGCACTCATGGAACATAGATGATCCCTATAAAACCACTCAGACTCTCACTCTGGAAATTGCACTCAACTTTTTAAGGCAGAGCACACTTCTTGAGGTAGGTCATATGCTGAACCACATATTTAATCAAATCTAGGATCAGCACTTCTATCAGTAAACATAAAAGTACATTCGGAGCTGGAGGGGGGAACCATAACTACCAACAGTTGCTTCACAATCCAAAAGCAAACTTTTGGGAAAAAGGAATGATGCTTGTATGGTTATTTCCATCTCCTTGAAAGTGTACATCTACCTTATTCAGCAAACAGAAGTGCACAATTTCACTGATGGTTTCCCCTTCTTTTATTTTATTCAACAATTAATAAGAATATTTTCGACAAAGAGAAACAAGAAAAAAAAAGGTTAATGCTTAACAGTTATAATGGCTAAAGCTGGTCAAACATCACCAGAACCTTTCAACATCAACCCAACAAAGTTCACATATTTCCTTTCCAGCTCATTTAATCAAAGATGCACGATAACAGCATTCTAAGTTGCATTAACTTAAAAGAAACAGTAAGGCAATGCTATTACCTCAACTAAAAATGAAATAGCATATTCATTGAGTGAGTTTAGTGCTAATGAAAGAAGAATCAAGACCGATACTTGTTGATCATTTTGTAAATTGCAACCTTACAAAATCGATGGTGCATATACTGTCCATAAATTTCTCATAGGTACAAAAAGTGGTAAATGAAAGAAATGATATTCCAAGTTGCACTGACTTAAAAGAAACAGCAAGGCGATGCTATTACTTCAACTAATATCATCACTAAACAATGAAAGTCAGAAAATGAAGTAGCATATTTATTGAGTGGGTGTACTGCTAGTGAAAGCAAAATCAAGACTCGATACTTATTGGTCATTTTGTAAATTGCAACCTTACAAAACCAGCGGTGCGTATACTGTCTCCGTAAAGTTCTCATTGGTACAAAATGTGGTCTCTGATTCTCATCTCAATTTGCTGCTGCACTGTGAACAGCGATTCGCACGCTCAATAATATCTTACCATGCGAGGCTGGCCATGCAGATAATTTCTCATTGTACTCTTACTAAATGCATGGTTTCCCACAAAAGTGTACGCTATCAAATTATGCATCCTTAATTCAAACTCCCCATCTCTTCTCATTAATGTACCTCCAATGGTCTGAGTTTCCACCTTTTAGATTCATAAGCAATAATGTCTCAGGGGTTTTATCTACTCGAGTGCTAACACTTCCATTTGTAATCTAAAACTTAAATGTCAATCAGGTTCATATGCTCTACATATTTCTAATGATTATAGCCTTTTCTTATGGGCTTGTGCAATACAGTTAAGTGATTAGATGATGCAGAGACTTAACATTAATTGAGTTCATAATTGCAAAACACAAGTTTTCCATCCAAAACAACATTACCAAACACAACATAAGAAGCTAAATGCAAGAAACACAAAGAAGCAAGAAAAAACAGGAGCCCAAAGAAAAGAATAGGATGATACCCATGAGTGATGCCTCAAGCAAGTGGGTTCTCCATAGGACCTGATCCATAGGTGACATTGTACCAAGCTTTGCGCCCTTATTTTGGATCTTGACAATGTTCATGAGGCTAAAAAACAGAATCACAGACATGGTACCAGCAATAGTTTTCACTGTAGCCGGACGCTTTCCCATCTTCACCTGATCCAAACTCTTTATCACCAACTCTCTCAGTGGCCCAATCTTTACCAACAGCAAAAAAGCCACAGCCCCCTCAACAAACAGAACTAAGAACAACAACTGAATCATCTCTGCTGCTACACAAGACAATACCTATCCACAAAACTAGATTCTATCTTTAGGAAAGGGAGAATTTTTAAGCCTACAGATCATAGATTAAAGCAGAAATTACAAAAAAAATAAAAGCTTTTTTTCTTTTTAATAGAAACCCATTTGTCCTTTGCATGTGATGTGAGCTAGAACAAGTGGATTATCTGTGCTTAATAGCACCGGAAATTTTCCAAAAGAGAGGAAAGTTTGGAGGAAGAGTTACAAAAATCTATTTTAGTTCATGTAACTAAGTATCAATCTTAAACAGCAAAAAAAGAAACCAGTTTTGTATCTAAAAAAAGGTTTTAAGGCTACAGATCTGTGCAATTAGCTCTAGTAAGGAAAAGGTGGAAGCTTTTTCTAAGAAGCTCCTCTAGTTTTTTCCTTGGATTTTTCCTAGTGGTGTCGTTTGGGGATAACTACGGGGTGATTATGCAAAAGGGTTTGCTTTTGCCAGGCCAACAGAGATCAGGGAGTAAAAAGTGGGAAGGAAATGGCAAAATGGGTATCGGTCAAAAGTGAAAAAACCCAAGAGGGCTGGAGAAAAAAGTTATCAGGAGGTGCAAAAGCAGGGCATTAGGCTTGGAAGCAGAGGTTACCATGTGTGTAAGCAACAAGAATACAGTGCTTGTTAAGGGAGTGTTTAGACTAAGATGATTGTTGTCCTGCTGTTAGGTTTCTTTTACTTTTTGTCTTTGCCCTCTGATTGGAACACAGAAGAGCTGTGGTGTTGTCCTCTCTTTTATAGAAAGTGGACGGTTTTGTTGAAAGAGAGACTCGCTGCTGGACCTTTCAGTCAGAACTTGTTGACAACCTGCACAGTACAACGCTACACCCCTCACTGTAACAATGAAGCCATGAACTGCTCGTAATCTGTCTACATGTGACATGCCATCACAAGTAGACCTGTTCAGGACATGAGGGCGGGCCGGGTTGGTTTCGGCCGAGCTCAGCCCAAGTTTGCTCTCTCTTATTTGGGCTTGGGCCCACCTGACCTGGCCTTTTGGGCTTTGTCTAGGACTTGAACTTTCTAGGTCGACTCACTTTACATTTTTGTACAATTGGTACTAAGCATTAAATGCTTGCGTGTGTTTTTTTTCTCCATAATTTGACTTATAGAACAATGTTTTTGCATAGGCGTGCTGAGTGGATGATTATCATGAGATTATATTTTTTACTCATCTGTGAAATACTACAATTAAGGGTTATTATCTCAAATAAATGCATCCAAGATAGGTGCCACAATGTTTTTTTCATTTCTAACTTTATCTCTTTCCAGGTTAGCGTGGCTCATAATTATATGAACATTCATGAGCTATCATGTAATGGGTATAAAATCACTTAACTCATATTTTTTTTTATCAATCTTGATCATTTCTTTTTTTATATTTTCTATGAAAACACATGCATACAACACACATCTAAGGTTTTTTTTTCTCTATCACAACACTAACTTAAACAATGAGGGGCTTTTTAAACCTAATAAAAGGCTTGTTTTGTAAGTGTTTATGACCACCCAATATAATATTATATCTTCGAGTTTTCAGCCTGGTTATAAGTAGTGAAAAGATCTAAATCTAGTGGGGTTTGCTTCAAATCTTGTTAGTGGTGTTGTTTGTAAAAAACTTTGAAAAAAATATGGTTCAATTCTCCTTTTTTCCAGTGTTTTTTAGTTTTTTTTTTATAGCAAACAGTCTAGAAATACTATGACATAGAAGAGTGATAAACCTCCTTATCACATATGCACTGATAGCTTCTTTAGATCTTCAACAACTAGCACAACAATTGAGAATGCTCATAAAACTCTATTGACTATATAAGAGCAACTAAGAGCCCCGCCTCTTTCTAAGTAGATGACTCCATCGTTAACCCTGTCACTTACACCCTATTGCATGTACACAACTTTTATTTCAAGAAGAAAAAAAAAAGGGGTCAAAACAACATGCAATAAAGTAGGAAAAAGCATTGTTACTTCTCAAACTCATATAAAAGCCACTCTTGACATCATAAGGAGTGTTTTTCTCTAAGAAGATACTTGAAATTAAAAAAAGTTAAAATATAAACTAGCATGCAGTTGTAGTCATAAAAGCAATTATTGTCATTGTCATCACTTCTCATCATAGATATCCTCTGGTATTCCAAACAAAAAGAGGGCATGAAAGAAAGTTATATATGAGGTCATACAGGCCCTTGAAGTGGAAGTGTTTAACTTTCAACTATGAAGCGAGTGTTGGACAATAATTTACTGAGAAATTTCATTGTTATAAAAATGAGCCTAAATCATTACAATGGACTCATAGACCTGAAAAGGCACATAAAAAAAATACATTAACAAAAAAACTAAAAGAGGTGGTGCTTTCATTATGCACCACCTCACAAAATATTATTCATTGCATTGGTATTTTTTTTAATTGCCTTTGTTTTTCTTTACAGAAAAAATTCTAAAAGAGATGGTGTTTTTATTGTGCACCACCTCACAAAATATTATTCATTGCAATAATTTTTTTATTTTATCCTTTAATATTTGATTTATTAGATACCGAGCTTCATGATTTGTTGCAATTTACTTTTTATATGGTTATTCAAGTTTCATGACCTATGTTACAAGTTTAATGGGTTAGCCTAGTTAACTTTTTTTTATTGGATTTTTTTCGACTTCATCATTCAATATTAGGTTGATTAAAAATTAGGCTTTATAATTTGATTTAATTTACTTTTTATTAGGTTATCTCAGTCTCATGATCCAGATCATGAATTTAGCAAGTTAATATAAGTTAACTCGGGTTATTTTATTGTGTCCTTTTTTAAATTGGGTTTTTTTTTCAATTTGATTAAGAATTTTTATAACACCTCAAGTTTTCTTAATCAATATTAAATATAATTCATGATATATCATGATAACAATATCAATTACATGCGCGCACACACACACACTATAACTTTCTTATTTTCCAATAAGTAGAGTGATACCTCATCCTCAGCAACATTCAACTAATTAAATTCTTGATTTATCAAGGAAAAGGTTTTTCATTTTTTAACAAAATTTCAGCTAAGTTTTCCTATAAAAAAGCTCTCTTAAAAAATTTATATCCTGTCATAAACAAAATATTCTCAATCTCAACTCAACATACATCAATCATCATCAATAACAATCATTTATAACCTCAATCAACCATTCAATCCCTCCTCAAAACTTCACTTCATAATAATTATATAAATATAAAATGCATGGGTTTGAATATGAATATTCTAGTAAAATTACATAAACATTAGACTAAATATATTATTTCTGATTACAACCATTTAAAATAACCTATTTATAAGACCATGGATATTCACACAACTAGCTATTTACTTACAATAATCAGGAGTACATCCTAAAAACATATATAAGATTAATTACATAAAGCGTTTGCAAAATTACAAAACATCACATAATACAAAATCTATATATACTAAAACTAACAATCAATGTTGTGGTGGATGATAAAAAGAACCTGAGATACACATTTAAACTAATATTAATTGCAACATTAACTATATTTACATTTAAAGTGTTTGTCGTAAAATAAATGCATGGATAAACTATTTTATTTCCCTAAATCAATTTCTTCAACATAATCTGTGTCCCCGTTCATACAGCTGACCAAACTGATTTTGCATAATGGTAGCTCCTGTTTTTATGGCTGGCTCACTTATTGTCTGAAATATTAGCTTTCGCTCTTGTAGCCAGCAAATTAATATATATTTTAAGAAATATCAACCCCCGCTGGTTGACTGAACAATTTAGTAATAATGGCTCTCGTCCTTACGACCAGCCAAATCGTTAAGTTTCAGAGAATAACAACTCTCGCTCCTACGATCAGCTCATAGTTTAGTCCCGACTGAATTTAAGAATTCCTAATCTGTCTTACATTATATTCATTAATCCTCGTTCATGCAGTCGTCATACTAAAACTAATTATATGTTTACCATTCTTAATTTGAGTATAACTATAAACAATTCCAAATTTAATCAATACAATTGCATATTAGTAAAAATCAATAATTGGGGTATCTAATAGTTACCTGAACCACCAAACAAGCACGCTCCCTCTGTAATAGGCCATGCCTCCTATGTACCTCTTATTCACATGAAATCATCCTATACCAATTCATTATATATAATCTCTTTGCATACTAGTTAATACATTTTCATCCATAATTTCAATCTTATATATTGTTTCTCCCCATTGTTTTCTTCTAACATGTTTCTTTTATAATTTCTCATGTTATATCTAAATTAAATAATTTCCTAACTATCTCCGCAATATGCCAAATCTTTCATTATGGACAATTAATTTTATTTACTATTTACTTATTATTCTCCCATCATCATTTCATTCTATTTTTATACCTTAAACTTTGTATTTAACACACTTCATACATTTTGTTATCAGCAAGTATACTTTAAAGTATATATTAAGTTTTATTTATGAACTTATCCTTATCAACATGATTTCTTTAAAACATAATTCAAAAACACAAATCATAAATATTTCTTACCAAATTTTCCAAAGTATGTAAGGCTTCGCATTATCAAAGTTTCATCACAAATAAGTATATAACTAGTCTCTTCATTTTAAACCATTTCCATCACAACAACATACATTAAATACATAAAACTCTTCATTTTACAACATTCAAACACATCTAAACATTCCTTAAAAATATTTCCTATAACGAGTCGACCACTACTTCATTTGCACACCAAAAATTCTACTTCAATTTCAACAATTTATTCACTTTCTCTACTCATGATATCATTCCTTACACTAATCAATAACCAATTCTAATTTCCCCTGATTTTTTATCCAAGAACCCTAATTCATAATTTACAAATATTCAATCAATTTAAGACATTAATCTACAAGAAACTTATCTAACAGTGCTAGGACATCTTACCAAGCAATAATCAAGACTCTAAACACTCACCAATTGAAAATTTTCCAACCTTTCTTCTTCCTCCAAAATTGTTGAACTGTTCTCCCTTTTTCTCTACTCCTCTCATTTGATTTCTTTCCTCCGATTAGTGTTCATATGCTTATTTTGATGTTTTCTTAAGGTTCTCACTTATATGTTTTCCCATGGATTTTTATCACTCTCCAAAGCCATTCTTCCTCCATCTTTTCCTTTGTTTTTGGCTGGTCACAACACAGGAATGCATGCGCGCTCGCGCACACACATATATATTCAACCTTTTACAAATTTCTTCTATGTCTCTCAATAGTAATTTTTTATATTTTTCAGATAAAAATTCCCAAAATCTTGACACCTGTCTATACTGAATTTTACCCAAGCTATTTTGAATTTCATTAAATTACATACCGGTACTTTTAGTTCCATAAAATCCACTTCCATTAAAATTTTATTTGTGTTTATATGTATTTTTTATTTTCCAAGTATTTTTCATATTTTGTTTTACCCGTACATAATATTTTACTTCAAATTCTCAAAACTATCATCATTCTCATAATTTAATAATCACTTTACCCATGTTACGTAATATTATTATTGTTATTTTTATGGATTTGTTAAGGGTTTACAATTGTGTTTTATAATTTGTTTTGATTTGCTTTATATAGGGTTATTCTAGTCTCATGAGCCGAGTCGCGGGTTTGGCAGGGTAACTCGAGGTGACCCAGGTATTTTTTTTTTGCTTGCTTTCTATAAGGTTATCCTGATCTTATGATCCAAATCATGACTTTGACGGGTTAACTCAAGTTGACTTAGGTTATTTTTTGTGTTCTTTTTTTAATTGACTTTTTTTTTCAATTTTATCTTTAAACATTGGGTTGATTGAGAATTGGACTTCATAATTTGTTTTGATTTAATTTTTAAGAGGTTGTCCTTGTCTCATGACTTATGTCATAGATTTGGTGGGTGAACTATGGTTGACTCAGTCATTTGTTTTGTTTTTTTAATTGATTCTTTTTTCAATTTTCATACTTGTTGATTAGGAATTAAGTTTCATAATTTTTTTTGATTTGCTACTTTATATGAGGTTATATTGGTCTCATGATCCAATTCGTGAATTTTTAAGGTTAATCCAAGTTGACTCGAGTCGATCCAATATATCATCGTCTCAATATTTTTCAAAAGAATGTTGTCTTTAATCTTTTATAGTCAAACTATGTTTTTACTGTTTGTCTAGGTTGCCTTTGGATCCATTAAACTTGTCACGACCCGAATCTCAGGTCCATGACCGGCAACGCAGGAGCGGTATCGAAAGGACACCTCACCTACGCTAAGCCTCAAAACGGACATATCAAAAGAACAATTTATTTAAAAATACGCAATATTTCATAATTCAGAAATGTTATATTATTCAAAACTGATGAAACCAAAAGATAGTTTAAAACTCCTCATCAGTAATTAAAACAAAAACAATAATTCATAATACTCATTACATTGTCAAAATCCAAACTTAATTAAAACAAGGTAATAGTGGAGCGTCTAAGACATCGAATCAAAACTAAAAGGAAAGCCTCACAAAATAAGCAAGGCATACCGACCAAAACTGAAGAAGCAGGAACACTCAACAAAGTCCACCTGCTAACAGAAACTAAGATCCTGAAATAATATTAAGAATGAGGGGTGAGTTCAACCAACTCAGTGAGGAAATAATATTTAATATACATTTTAGATATTAATAGTTTGCAAGATTATTTATCTTGATATACATATACATATACGTACTAAACATATTATCATAACGTAGTGGAATACATGTCAGAGATCAGATGACACCCGAAGGTGATCACTGTGGGATGATCAGTCGTCACAGGCTGATGCCGCTCTCACTAGCTAGGTATACAGAATATTATGTGCACATAGGCTAACTACTCTCCGTTAGCATGGAGTTGCTGACAAGTCCCATATCAAGGCATAATAGATATTCATAGAATCATCAAAGAAATGTATATCATATCAAATAGAATTTAGTTTGACAGATTGCAAGTACAAATTCAAGAATAAATGAGTACTCGGAAAATAAAGCAACATTATAAATATTCAAGAAATTAACTAGTACTCATTGTATAATCAATATACATATTTATTTATAATATATGCATATTAAAGATTATCTCACTCACCCGGAAGAATATAGATTAAAAGGAATATCAAATGAAAGACCCGAAAAACTTATTGAGGATCGTTAGGGGAACCTACAATAAATATATGAAATATACTCAAAAGCAACTCAAAACAACACAAATAAAATATTCCAATGCATAAAAGAAAGCTAGGTTTAGTCTCCTAGGTTTAGGGACTAAAACGACAATTATCCAAAACAGGGATCAAAACGTAATTTTACCAAAACTGGACCAAACTGTAAATACATAACCATACTGAGATTTCACCCATAAACCATCCTCAATTCTGTCTAGAATGAACCAAGGACCGAACTGTAATTTTTATAAAGTTTAGGGACTAAAATGTAAATTCCTAAAATTGAGGGACCAAACTAAAAATATTCCAAATCAATTATCAAACTGAGATTCATCATCATTAACCTCATAATAACACTTTCCAAAATCTCAAAATACATTCAGGGGTCAAATTGTAATTTTTCCAAAGTTTAGAGACCAAACTGAAATTTATATAAATCAAGGACCAAAATAAAAATTGGTTATCTTTAACCTCAAGACCATTCTGTCCAGATTTTCCAGTAAGGTAAAAATGAATTTCTTAACCCTTAAAAATTAATTTAAATAAATCAACTCACAAATCCTTATTTCTAACAACATACTAATTAATCACCTAACATTAAACCCTTAATAATCATAAATCAATCTTAACAACATAAACTTCTAATCCTTATAAACCCTAATCTCTCTCTCTCTCTCTTTTAATCATTCCATAAACAAATCATAATTAAAATTGACATGAGAGAGAATCACTTACTTGCTATTACCACTTTTTTTAAACCTAAAACTCAAGATCAAAAACTAAAATCTTAGGTTTGATGAGGAGAGGGTCACGACGGCCACAAGACTTAGAAGAGAGAACAATAATTCTCTTGCAGCTTTTCCTTATATACCTAGATTAACTTAGGTTGGGTTTGGGCTGACTTGGGCTTGGGTTTGGCCTAAAAGTTTGGGTCTTACAAAACTGATCAAGTCACAATGAGTCAACCTCATATTGTTTAATTTTTTTTTCTACTAGCAAAAACATTAACAACGTTTGAACATTTTTTTTACATTTAAATTTTTCTTGATCCAACCCGTAGTGTGGACAAACAATCCAGTAGTAGTATAACTGATAATGCAAGATATATATGCCATGTATTAGAGATGTGATATCATAATTTAGATTCAAGATCCATTATTGATTTCAATAAAAAAATAACAAAAAAATAATTTAATCATGAATAAAAAAATTTTTTACTCCTAGTAAATCAAACCATACACAATTATCCAAATTAGAATCAAGAAGATGTTTTTGTGAAAAATAAAATACCACATAAATGTTAATGTACATGCCCTGTAGTCAATTAGTCGGTTACACATGACATTGATTTTGTTCATATAAATATTTTAATATATCAATAAAGACTTATTTATCTTTAATATTCATCAAATATTTTATTAATGAATATAATATTTGATTAACGGATCTAGAGTAAAGATAAAGACATTGGATCAAAAATGATTTGCAAATAAAATTATAAAATTGTTATAATTTTAAAATTCATGTTGTATCAAAGCATTGTTTCTAAAATGTTCCTGGTTGATACTCTATTGAGACTGGATATTAACTAGAGATGTTGAAAATGATACATATTATGTTTTTTCTTTTATGAAATGAAGCAGTTGTTCTCATAAGTTAAGGTATAAGGGATATATAGAACTAATATGTAGTTGTTTGTCAGATGACATGCACACTGAACTAACCCGCATTAGAATTTCATACGAAGAGATCACTTGTGTCTATGGAAAAGCTCATGTGACGATTTTGTAAATGATCATTAGACTCAAAATCACTAAGTTAACATTAGAATCATATAAGGAGTATTATATTTTAATCGAACTACACGTTGTCCTGATCAAGGATAATAAGTGGGTAGATATTAAATATAACATGAATTATACAAATATATTTAAATAATTAAGAGAGTAAACAACTTTAAATATATCTAACAACATCTTTAAAACTCTATTTTTTTTTAAAAAAAATTAGTGTTTCCGCTGTGTATTCATGTTTTGAAAAACCCAACAATAAACTCGTAGAATTGTGAATCCAATCACTTTCTCAAATTGCATTGTAGCACGTAATTGTGAAAGTAACATTATAGCTAGCAAGAAATGGTGACAACCAAAGAACAGAAGGGCCTTCATTTACTATCTGTGGATACATTTCTCCTTCCCACGGTTCCACCATTTTTCAAAGCAACACGAGCACCCGGTTTTTCTTCTCCTTTCACACGAAGCAACAAAGGTGACGGACCGATGGTCGTTGTTACTTGTTAGTCATACAATTCAGCATTTACCTCCGGAAAATTCACCTCGGCATATATTGTTTTTCTGTCTGAATTATACACATGATTTTGACCCATCAAGCAGGCCAATTTGGAATTAATTTTCCACGTATACACGTGGTTATATTATATACTTTTATGCACAGACCGAGACCCATGTCCAGCAACGAAAATTTATTTTAGAGAAAATAATACAGTACAATTGCTCAATTGTGGAGCCCTAGCTTGCCTGTAGTTTGATATATTCCATGCTTTATAATAATCTCTTTCAAAATTTTCTCATCCACGAAAAGGCAATCATCATCAATAACTCCAAACAACTCACCAGAAGTTTACACACGCTGTCAAGAGAAGATTTCGTCGCCATTTCTTTCTTTCAATCGTGCCTATATATATATTTATTATTATTATTATTATTATTTTGATGTTACGTTTCATAATATTTTTTAAAATATCTTTTAATTGATATTAATATATTAAAATTATTTAAAAAATATTAAAAATATTATTTTAATGTACTTTCAAGTCCATTATATTTTAAAAATGCAAGTAAACATAATTTTAAAGATGAAAGAATAAGAAAATAAATGATTTCTTATATACAAAACATGTAAAACTGAAAGACATAATTAAAAGCTTAAAATTTGAGAACTAGAAGTAAGATTTTCAAAAGCTCGTGGTGTCACGCGCCCCTAGTTCCATCTCTTGTATAAACGAGAGTGAAAACAAACCTTAAAACAATGTGTTGGTGTTTAATGTTTAGGATTTCGTTTGATACTATGATGAGGGCGGTTGAAGATATTTATAGGTTGGACATAATTTTAAATTTATTTAGTTTATATTATTTAAACTTGTTTTTTTCATCTTAAACTATGATAAAAAAAAAATTGAGGACGAGAAGAGCTGTAACTTGTAAATTTTAGGAATTTATTTTTTTAAATGAATGTTTATTTTTATGTTATAATCTGTTTTTTTAAAGTGTTTTTAGTCTAAAATAGTATTAGATTAATTTTTAAAAAATATTTTTAGATTGTATTAATATGCTGATATCAAAAATAAAAAAATTAATTTGATATTATTTTAATTAAAAATGTTTTAAAATACACTATACACTATAATACTAAACATAAAATAATCATATAACTCTATTATGTCATTTTAAGGAACTTTAGGCTAAAAACAAGTGATGAATTTTAAAAAATAATAAATAATAAAAAGGCATTTCAGCCTAGCTAATGATTTGGGTTCTAAATTGTACGGAATAATCTATATTTTAATAAAAACGATGTTAAAACGCTACAATAATAATTTAGACAAGTTGGGGGAGCCGAAGTTTGAACAGCTCAATATAGAAAAAATAAAAAATAAAAGCTAAAAAGAAAAGAATAATAATGGTAAAGAAAAGTCAGCAGAGATGTTTCAACAGAATCAGACAAGACTCCCGCAAACTCTTACGGTTGAAGTTGAGGTGGGCAGCCGCCAACAACAGTTGTTCACGCCGTTAAGGTAATTAATTCATGGACTGCTACTATAATTAATTTATTATCTTATTTTCAAAAGAAAAAAAATAATTAAAACTGCTAGTGCCAGAACGGCAGAACCCCAACCCCTTTCCTCCACGTCAATGGCTTAATAAGCTCCATAAGTCCCTATACTTCTATACTTTCTCGATGTGATCCTCGATCAATTAATTTTTTTAATATGACTCTTTTAGCTGGTTTGAGTTATATAATCACACCACAATTTAATTTTAAAATTAGGAAATTATAGTTTTCATGACAGGATTTTACAATAAAATTGTAGTATAAATAGACAAATCAAGCTAATTTAAATCCTAAATTAAAAGAGAAAAAAAAAACACGATGGATCTCATTGGTAAGGCGAACTTGACATTCAACGTTTAAATTTTGATGGGAGGGCCTATTGAAGTAGCAGAAGATAGGTAAAAGGGTCATATTAAAAAAATTAATTGATAGAGGACCAAATTGAGAGAAATGCAGAAGTACAAGGATGCTTGATCTCAATAACCACGACATTCAACATGACCTGGAAGGAAGAGAAATATCTCTGGCAAAGAAAGAATACCGTATTCATGGATCGTATGTACATGCTGGGAACAGTACATACGATGACTGACTTGGAGACAGGGACACTTGAAACTGAGAAGAAACAGAGACCTCAATTTAACTTGTCCTTGTTCTTTCGTTTTTTACAGAGAGAAGGGAGGAGAAAGAGAGAAGAATTGTCAAACATTACCCGTTGCTCTGGTCAATGGTTGATAACCCCCCCTCTCTCGCCCTCTCTCTAAACACGCTCTTTCTCTCTGAAAAGTCTATCTATTCAACTTAAGCTCCCTCTCTCTCTCTCTTTCTTGCTGGGGTCGTTGAA
Source organism: Populus x sibirica (assembly GCA_019202695.1). NCBI lineage: Eukaryota > Viridiplantae > Streptophyta > Magnoliopsida > Malpighiales > Salicaceae > Populus > Populus x sibirica. The sequence continues at coordinate 799,664 of JAGMVL010000092.1, forward strand.
GGGTTCTCTGAAGGAGCTGTAATTCTAACAGAACTTGATTTTATTACATAAAAGGTTGAGTTTTGTTAAAGGGTTAGTCTTTGCGTTTGGTTTCTGGGTTTCATCAATCCAGGTTTCTTGGTTCAGAGAGAAATGGCAGTAAGTTCTTCTGTTTTCCCTTAATTTTATCTTTCTGTGCTTATTGTAGCTTGGATTTCACTGTGTGTGTGTGTGTGTGTTTGTATTATGTTCTAGTTGTGTTTTAATCTTTAAGGACTAAAAAGGGTTTGTCTAATCTTTGTGGTTTATGGTTGATTGTCTTTGTGTTGATTGATTGGCAATGCTCCAGTTTTGGCAATTGAAGAAAAAAGGGTGTTTTATTCCTGAAGGACCAAGAATTGCTAGTTCTTTTGATTGATGAAATACATGGCTTGCCTAATTTTGATGTTGAAATTTGAAAATAATTCTCAAATGACATGGGGTATGAGTTGACTTTAGGTGGCAATCCATTGCTGGCTAACTAAATTTGCTTATGATGAAACTTATTTGCCGAGTTTCTGCTTATGGTGTGCTTTGATTGGCCTAAGACTTCGGACAACGCTGCTTGATTAGCACCCCCTCTAAATATACGTATGTGCGTGTCTGTGCGCTTGTGCGTGTCTGTGTGAAAGCATTCTCCTGCCTCTTCTACGATGGAAGTTTTTAGTGTGTGTGAAAGCACTATCTTGCCTCTTCTACGATGGAAGGCTTGAATGTGTGTGTGTGTGTGAAAGCGTTCTCTTGCCTCTTCTAAGATGGAAGTTTTTAGAGAAATATGACTTTGTTCTGAGATTTTTAAACCATTTCCATCTAAGATATGTAACTGATAAGATCAATAAAGAAGAAAACTCCTCTTATGGGATCAAGACTACTTCCTTGGTTACCCTAGAACAAGCATCATCGAAGTATAGAAGTGGATTCATGTTTTCAGATTTGTTTCCAATATGTCTATGGTAGGTGATTGAGGGCAACATGGTTAGCATTACAAGTTACTCATTATCTCTTTAATAGCTGTAAGTATGCCATACTTGTGCCCTTTTCCATTCAAATCATAGGATATTATTCTGATCAACAGTATCTCTGGTGAAGAGGTGAAGCATGGTGAGCATTAGTAGAATAGCCCCTTCTTTATGCTGTAAGCATACTTGATTCCTGGAATATGGATGAAAGACTAGTCCCACTCATCTCTAAAACAACCATAATACTTGCTCTCAAACTGAGCAGTCATAATTGTGTTATCAATCCCTGATTCTGATCTGAACTTTCTAGCTCAAAATTTTGGCAGTGTTCAAGCTGAAGGTTTTGTGGTTAGAATAGGAGAAACCTGTAGACCTTTCTACTTTGCAACCTTGATTTGTACCTCTTTTCCTTTCCTCGTTGGAAGCTTGATTTGTGGTATATTTTTCCTCTTGATTAGAGAACATATCCCGCTAACCAGGTATCCAAATTGCAAAAAGCTGCGTGTTATTCTTTTCATGTGGATTCTTTCCTTTTCATCTTATCCTCTTTTTCCTGCGCGCCTTTTTCATTGACAAGAAAGTCAAAATATAAGCTCACTTTCAGATTACACAGATGTGTGGAACTTTCATCAGACTGCAATTTGAAGTTGTCTAGGTCACTGGGTATGCATTTATAAGTTTACAGACATGAGATGTATAAAACTTTTTAACTACATGAACTTTCTGCAGTTCGATACTACTGTCTGATCTGTGCTATGATTGTGCATTATAGAGAAAATAAAGTATATGTTGTACGGCTATACAGTCTTTCTTGACTCATATTTGGAGTGACTTTGAATATTTAGAACACTCCATTATTCCTCATGGATTAGCCTACTAGGATTCACCAACTGTGACCTGTGTAATATTTGCTACTTCATGGAAGTGTCATTAATGATGGAGTGGCATGTTTTCATGGATGAAAAGTTAGCTGCCTGCACAAGGGTTCTTCTTTCTAGTTGGTATAACAATCTCTCTTTTTTTTCTCAGCAACGTTCACATGTACCAAAGTTTGGTAATTGGGAAAGTGAAGAGAATGTTCCATATACGGCCTATTTTGACAAGGCTAGGAAGGGTCGAACCGGAGGGAAGATGATAAATCCAAATGATCCCCAGGAGAACCCTGATTTAGTTTCTGATTATGCAGCTCCAGATCAAGCCCCTCCTTTTAGAGCCAAAGCTCCACCAGAGGAAGCAGCAGGGCAGGGAGCTGTTAGACAAGCACATGAGCATAGAACGAGCAGGGAAGAAAGTGATCTGAAACAGTTCGCTAATTCTCCAGCACGCAATGAAAATTTGAACCGCAGAGCTAGTTATGAGCCAGCCCCTCAACGTTATGGGGGACGGGGACCAAGCTTTGGTGAAGCCCATAAACGACCGGCAAGATACAGTATTGGGTCTGAAAACAGTATGGAGCAATCCCCAATCCATAATCATGCCAGGATTTCTGGGAGAAACAGTGGAGCTCCATCACCTTCCTGGGAAGGAAAAAATTCAAACGAGGGTAGTCATGGAACTCCTGGAAGATCCCGACTGAGACCAAAAGGCGATGAAAGTGTAAATTTTATCTCCTTTTCCCTATGCATCTTCCTTTTTGTGGATTTGTTCAGCTTCTTTTTCTTTCTTTTTTTGTCTGCTGAAACATTTGCAACCTTTTTTCTTCTTTCTAATCAAACACCTATCTCCATCAGAAGTTACCTGTAAACAAAGTCTTTCCACTCAAGCTTACATCATTGATGGTTTAGTCTTTTCCTTGTGAAATATGAATACGACAAGCTTGCTTTTCTGAGCTACTCTTATGTGATGCTTTTCTCTTTTCTCTTGATTTTAGCTCCATTTTTAGCGAACAAAACCAAAATGAAGAATTTCTTGAAGCACCTCTTGGTCTTTTTTTTTCTTTCAGTATTGAGATCTTGATAAAATCTTTGTCAAAAGTTGTTCTTGATTATGTTATTCCTGGTGTGGCAGCCTGATAAGGGAGCTGCTGTTCCGAAATTTGGTGATTGGGATGAGAACAACCCTTCATCAGCTGATGGTTATACTCACATTTTCAACAAAGTGAGGGAGGAAAAGCAAATTGGGGAAGGGAAGATGCCTGGCATGCCTACCGAGTCTTCCCATGCCTATGATCGTAAGCAAACCCCAAGTGACAGCGCTAAGGTATGTCATGACTCTCTGTCTATTACTAAGTGCATAATCTCTTGTTCTTTTGAGGATCATATCATTTATATATATAACACTAACTTCTTGCCCTATTTTTCAGTGTTGCTGTTTTCCATGGGGCAGAAACTGAGGCATTTCAAATTGTGGTAAATTATGAGGTTTGTGGGGCTTGTAGATACTTTGGAGGATCACTTCATGGAGTAACCTCTTTATTTGTGTGGACTTTGTGATGGTAAACAAAATGTGTAATGGAAATGTAGTCCTCCTTAATTCCTTATTGTTTTTACTTTTACATGATTTTCACCGAAGTCTGTTATTTAGCTTCCAGTTTCACTATTATATTTGGCTATAAAGAACCTCATAGAGATTCTTTTATTTGAATCTAGATATTATGTTTTTCTTTGTGCTTGCATCGGTCTTCTTTGTAACTGTACCAACTTCTGCCAGAATTACTCCTCCTTTGATTGATGAGAACTGACATTTGCTGGCAGAAGTCCTTCTAAATTGCCTATATAATTACCTTTTTCAAACACCATGGACCGACTGCCATAGTCTTCCCATCAGGTCTTTACCAAGTTGAAGTGTTTTCCCTCAGTCTTGCTAGTGTTTGGTGGTTCTTCTGATGTTTATGTCTGCGCAGCGGAGGGCTCTATGCTTCAAAAAGAGTAAGAATCATTAGGCATTGATCAAAGTAGTTTCAGCTTTGATTGATATGGTGAACACCCCCTTTTGTGATTAGGTACTGTAGTTGGCACACTTCCATTGGCCTGGTCTACATTGATCGAGTTTATGCAACAGTTGCAGCATTTGAATCATGATCTTGTGGCACTTTGAAAACTTTGAGACTGCAAATTGTTGTTGCCTAATGTGAGTGTGGCTTTGTAAACCTCCCAGCTCTATGCAACAAATTTTCATGATCGCTTACACCTTGCAAAATGCCAGACTCTGATGGTTTTGCCTTCATCTGTAGCATGTCTCAAACAAGTCACCAAGTGTCATCTTATTGAAAACAGTTGTTGATGAAGGCATAGTTTTAAAACTTGAATAGGGTAATAAGGTAAAGTGTTGGAAGAGTCAATAAAGAATTTTTTTTATATAAAAAATAATCAAAACATCATTTTAATCCTAGAAAATTCAAAAATAAAAAGTCAATGAGTTGATAGCTGCTGGGTTTTAAACCAGGTTAGTTAACTTTTTTTTTCTATTTTTTTTTAATCTAAACTGGTTTAAAGTCTAAATTAATCTATACTTGTTCGAGCAGAAATTGCCTTTGAAGGTTGACATTTAAACACTTAAAATAGGCCTAGACAATAAGAAAAACTTTAAATCATATAATCAACTAGGTTTTATTTACTGCACAACCCAGTAATATGATTTAAGAGTGTTTATGGCAAATGAAAAGGGAGCAAATCTCAAGTGTTATTTGAATTTTTATGCATATAGCTACCAATACACTCTGCATTCAGTGAGTTACTTAGACATTATATTTTACAGAAGAAATTAATCATAAAAAATAAGTAAACAATCTCTTGACCATCATCCTCAATCAAAGAATGACGCCTCTTCTTATCAGTTTTTTCTCTTATCTACATTTCTTTTTTATTTTAATTTCTCAAACAAGGAAAAAGAATTGAGAAAAAGATTAAGTTGTAAATGGATATAAGAATATATGGATTAAAAAGGATATGTATGACTCAATTTATTTGTTCTGTAAATGGTTTTGTCGGATGAGATTACAAGATATGATTTATATTATTTTTTATTTAAACTTGTATTTGCATAGATTTACACTACATTGTGTAGTATACCACCTAATCACCTTATTTTCTCTACGAGGGAAAACAAAAATCAAGAAATCCGTAAATATTGGTTAAACTACAAATATTGTTAACCAAGAAAAGAATTCGTGGTGAAGACAATATGTACTTGGATAAGAAAAATCCGTACTTGAAAACCTGATCTTTTTTTAGTGCGGGTTTTTGTTGGTAAACAAAAAATCAGATGTATTCCAATGTGGTTTTTTTGAAAAGTTTTTATAAGCTAGGTCCATGCTTCGAGTTATTTCATGCCTTAGATGAACTCGAACACTTAAGAAATATGTTGAACAAGCGAATCTATAATTTTTTTTAACATCATAAATTTTTTATCTAATAAATTTTTAAATGAATCATATATTTAGATACTAGATGAATTAATGATTCACCAGAATTTGTCTATTCAATTTCAGATCAAACTTATAATCATTTGGTTATCAGACTCTGATACCATATTAATGAATTATCTCAACTAAAAAACTTAAATTGTTAGATGAGAACTCAACCCCAAGATATAATTTATATTATTCTCTAATAGGACAAGTATTTATTATGTCCTTCTGATTCTAATTGTGTGTATTATATTCTCGTATAATATCACATGTCTAAAAATATCTTTTTAGAAAAAATATTTAATTCAAATTGGCATAATGATATTATTCATTTGAAAAATTCCCTTGAGCTATACAATAACATATTTTTAGTTTTTTTTTTTGTTAAAAATCAAAATTTATTTTGTTATTTCTATTAAAAATGAAGAATAAGCGGTTTGGTTTGATTTTTATTTTAAATCTTGAAAACCAAAAAAACCAATGTAATTTGTATCTCAATTGATTGTTTCTGTAAATGTTTTTAAAAATAGTAAAATTAAAAGTTCATAATCAAAATCTGTCAAAAATAGCTACAACAAAGACTTATTAATTCAAATTATATTTAATTTATTTTAACAGATACAAGACCAGACCAAACCAATCAATTTAATTCCACTTAGTTAAATTTAATTTAAAAATTTTAAAAATAATTTAATTAATTTTTTAATCCAAACTTGAGCCGAATATTAGGGGTGATCATTTTCGATTCGGTTTTTATAAAAAAAAGTAACCAAACCGAATTTTTTTTAAACCGAAACCGGGTCAAACCGACCGGTTTCGGTTCAGTTTTTTAGGGAAAAAACCGGTTCAAAGCGGTTTGGCTCGGTTTTGGCTCGGTTTTTTCTGGTTTGGCTTGGTTTTTCGGTTTGGCTCGGTTTTTCTGGTTTGGCTCAGTTCGGCTCGGTTTTTTTTCCTGTTTTTTTGGGTTCGGTTTGGTTTTTTTGGTTTTTTACTTATAAAACCAAAACCGAACCGAACCGACCGGTTTTTTCAAAATTTTAATCGGTTTAATTAATTTTTTTTTTAATTTAATTTTTTTAATTAATTTTTTTTTAATTTTTTTAATTTAATCAGTTTTTCGATAGTCATCCGGATTGAACCCGGGCTTCCATTGCAAGGCCCCAAGCAATTTGTTTTTTTCTTCATTTCACGTCGAATAGCATACACGTAACAGCTGACGAATGGGCCACGTGCACACATCCTCAACCCCATCACCGACCTCCGTGTCAAAGACCCAGACGACTACCCTGACGCACCTGCTCTCCCTCTACCTTATTAGCAGCGCGGCAGCGCCTCTTGTTTACCTTCTTCAACCAACAGTCTCTCACATATCAATCTCTCTCCTCTTCATCCCTATTTTTCAAAACCCTAATAAACACCTCCCAATTTAAATTTCGACTTTTATTCTCTCTAATTCGATTTGATCCGATTGCTTTCCCTTCGATTTTCCCCTAATTTCTCTCAATCGTTTGCGAGCTGTGGTTTTTTGTACGATCGAAGCTTGTTGATCGAGCATGAGCGGCCAGACTCAGGGCGTGAAGAGTCCTCCTTTAAGAGGATATCGGCGAAGGAAGACCGTGCTGGACTTAAACGTTCCTCCGATTGATGGAAGAGATGACGAAGGGACTTCGACCACCCGCATTGAACCTCCTCAAGGAGTGCAAGCAAGCCACCAACGAAACGGACAAGGACCGTCTTTGCCGCCTCCTACTATTGATGTTGATGCTATCGACGACGACGACGACGACGTCGTCGAATCGTCGCCCAGAACGTTTGCTCAGGTACTTTCTCTTCAATTGAACTTGAGAGAAAGTTTGTTACTTTCTTACTATTACTTATTATTATTATTTAATTTCAGGCTAAGAACAATTCCCGGAGGGCTGTGGTCGTTGATGTAGAGTCAGGTGGTGGGTGTATTCTGTTAATGGAATTGTTGCTTTGTGTTTTTTTTAAAGTGCCCATGTTTTTCTTATTGTCTGTTTGTGTGTACTGTAGGGCGATTCACTCACAATAAGCGTAGAAGGGTTCCGCCGAATCAAACGATCATCAATTGTGATCTTTATATCAACTTGGAAGGCGGAAGTAGCAGCAGTAGCTCTAAGGTAATGTGCCTTCATAGCTGCTCCCATAGTAGTTCCTGTTCCTATTGATAAATGACTTGAGATGTTGCAAGTAATGCAACCGTTTTCAATAATCTTAAGGATGTCCTAATGGCTTTTTATGTCTGCGCGATCGGAGCTTGATACATACGCACTGCTTTTAGGTGCTTAACAGTTAACCCCCTTTGCATTCATGCTAGGAGATTAATTCTGATTGTTATTCTAGGTATTCTGGACCTTGGATGCCTTTTAATATTTGTAATTTTGTTTTGATTTTAGAGTTACAGTGGAGATATAAAAGAATAATATTGGAATAATGATCAAGGGTCTCTCTGTTTTTTTTTTTTTTTGTGCGCGTGTGTGCTGGTGTGCCTGCATAGGCATGTAATGCATACATGTTTCAATTAATGAATTTTGAAACTCTGATGCTTACTGCTTTACTTTTTTGCCAGAGGGAGAATGTGCAGACCCTGCCGCCAAAGGAGCCAACCTTCAACTGCCCGATTTGCTTGTGTCCATTGGTCGAGGAGATGTCAACAAAATGCGGACACATTTTCTGTAAGACTTGCATATCAGACGCAATCAAAAGACAGGCCAAATGCCCTACTTGTAGGAAAAGAGTCACTACTAAAGAGCTTATTAGAGTGTTCCTCCCAGCAACCAGTTGATTTCGATGCTCACATTCAATTACTGTTTATGTAAGTTTGCTGCGTTGCACTATTTCCTCTAGTGGTCGGTAAAGAAGTTGAAGTAACAGGGAAGAGATGCAATATCTATTGGTACAGATCCACGAACATGCATATGCACCTTCACCTCAAGATTATAGGTTTCAAAAGCATAATGGTGCTCCTGATTTTAATTGCCGAGGGCATTCCTGGCAAAATACTACTGTTAAAATGGAAAATGAGAGATTTGAGGCTCACTAACATCACATATATATTGAAATGCAACTTCCTCAATCCCGTCAATTCAAACTACGATGCAAATTTACTGAGCATGTGTTTTCTATGAGATAAAGATGATGTTTGCTTTGATATTTTGAAGTAGTTCAGTTTACATTATGTCTAAACATCCATAACCCTTTTCTCCCTCTACTGCAACAGGGTTAAATCAAAGGAGAGATGGAACAATGGTTATAGCATTTTGGTGGATCCTAATTTTTCGCATGAAGGAATTTATCAAACTTATTGTGCGGCTCAAAATGAACAATGCTTTGTGTCAATAGTTGGTGTTATTGGAATAAAATTTATGTTTAATGGATGCTTATATGCTGGATCATCAGTCTGTTTTCCTTTGCTGTGTTGGCTGAGATACGCAGCGCAAGATGGCAATGGAGATTTTGTGACATTTAGGAAGTAAATTGAATATTGAAGTCCAATGCTATATATAAGTTACAGATATTCTATTGATATCCACAAGCATCTATGTAGGAGGGACAGTTCGTGAGTCCCAGCAATTTTCTGTATTTTAGAGTTTTTAACCTGAAAAAACATGAGATTGATTTTTTTTCAAGTATTTTCTGAAATTCTTGATGTATTAAAAAAATAAAAATAAAATTATTTCAAAAAACTCTCCTGATTATAATCCCAAACACACGCGCACAAATCATTGGGAGTGTATCCACGAGGTGACGGTTACAAGCTGAACTACGAAGCACTGCTACCTTTTTGGCTTTATACGACGGCAGTTCTATTTTATGAACTCCCACGTGAATTGAAATCATCAATTATAGTGATTGCGTGACGAAATTGAAGCAAAAGCCGAGAAACAAAGTAAACAAGAAATGCGAAGTGAAAAGGGAATGCTAGACTCACTCTTTACAGGTAGAATAGGATTGGTTACCGGTGCTAGCTGTCGGTGGCCAAGATGCTCAAATAATTGTAGTGTTTCTAAAGAAATAAGAAAAACATGAACTTGAGTTGCTAACTTGACTTTTAAGAATCTAATGGGTAATCTAATAATTAGGTAATAATAGCCGATGAACTGTAAAAAATATATTTGTCAACAATTAACAAAAGTAAATGAAACAATTAACGAAAGTAAATGAGTCATTGATATCATATCCAAAAAAAAAAAAAAACAAAGAAAAGAAAAAATAACTTGAGATTTACCATCACTCCAATGTACATTGTCCACCACAAAAAAAAAAAAAAAACAATTGAGAAGATTTAAACTTTACTGTAAAAAGATGCACGACAACAAAAAAAAATTGCTCGGGTTGCTAAAACAATATTATAAAAAAGTAAACCGAACAAAACAAAAGGAAATGGGCATCATTCTATGTTTAAGTAATCAATTCTATTAAATTCAAGAATAATTTAAAATAAATAAATTTAACAAAGAACAACAAATAAAAATACCCGAGATAACTCAATTTCATAAATTATTTCAAATAAAATAAATAATAACTAAAAGAACACGAACTCAATCAAAAAGAAAAGGAAGTTTAGGGGTTGAATTGAAAAATTAAAGGGCAGAGCGCAAACACTGAAGAAGAGAGAGGAAAGAAACAAGAAAAAATAAATGATTGTCAGTGCTAAACCAGAAATCTTTTCAATGCATGCGCTGCCGGGTCATGGGGAAAACATCAAGACGAATCAAATGCCACTCGAAATGGTACTTCGTCACTAGAATTAACCGCACGCATTGTCTAAAAATAACAAAAGATTAACACGCTAACTTGTGTTCAACAAATGTTAGCATGATTTTTTTAAAAATATTTTTTATTTATTAAAAGACTAAACTGCCCTAGCCTAACCCATTATTAAAAAAAAAAAGTAGCACAATGACAAAAATACCCTCTAGCCCAAGGTTTAAGAATTTAAACTTTAAGGACAGATAGGTCTTTTTATCGTGTTTATCAGAAGAAAAAGATGAAAACACCCCCTTTGTCAATTAATTTTTTTTACTGTAAAGGTTAAATAATTATTTACTGTGCATTTTTATATGAAAATAATAATAAAAAAAAAAAACCTTTTATGGTAGCCTAACCATTTCTTACTTTTAAGGGCATTGATTTGCTTTTAAGGGCATTGATGTCATTTTACAATGCATTTAGAAGGTAAAATACATGTTTTGTCCCCAATCAATTTTAAAATGCCAAAACAGTCCAATTACAATGACAATTTTATGCTCAACCATTAGCTTTTGAGTATTTTTTAAAGGATAAGAAGGTGAAAGCATTACTCTTGTTCACAGTGCAATGTATTTAGGGGAATAGTATTTTTACCATACCTTTCAAATTTTTTTAAAATGTATTAAAAAACACAGTTCTTACTTCTATTATCGTACTTTACATATATACATATCCAAAATCGCTTCTAATTTCTTTTCTGACCTGTAACATTAACGAGACAAGATTGTGTGGAGAGAACGCGAGAGATGAAGCATAAGGAGAACTCAGTACAATTGATTGATGGAGCATTCGAGGTGGGTGTAACAAAGATCATGATATTCACCAAGTCCAAACAATCCATTTATTAAGTTCCACAGCAATCTGTAACCTAACAGAACAAAATTAGAACAAAGTCCCTGTAGTTCTTTTTTCAGAGACAAAAAGAAAGGAAAGAAAAAAAGAAAGACACCGTGAAAAAGTGATTGGAGCATGAAATAGTACAAAAATCTAAATCTTCTCTTCATCCGGCAGGTTATTTCTTTCTCTGCTCAGCACGACCAGAGATATGTGTTCTCTCGTCACCTGGCAGGTTTCTATCTGCACAGAGTGCAGCCAGATATCTACTTTCTCTTCATAGAGCAGGTTTCTTTCTCCACTCAGTTCGGCCACGGTTTATTTCAAGCCCATCCCTTGATAATCTTAGCAGATGCAGAAAGTTAAGGCACTCTTGATTGTTAGCAGTTGCAGTAGCAGATCCATTGATTCCTCGAAGCTCTGAGACTGCTCCAGATTCCTTAATAGGTTCCAAACTGGTGAGGGAGTCAACGACATCATCATGCTGGCACTCCCTTCTATAATCCAAGGTGATTGCTTGTAGCTCGTGGGTGTCAATAATTTCTTGAGGCAAGCTCTATCATGAAGAAAATATACAAAATTAATCAGAGGCAGCAGCTAATAATGGCCAGAAAAACCAAGAGAAACCCTTCCAGAATGCTCAGTTACAGACCTCCAGAACCCATCCGATATAGGCCACATTATTAACATGCTGATTCATGTCCAGATCTGCTCTTCTGGGCTGCAAATTCCAAAAATGCATTTAGAACTTGGAATGAAATTGATAGACCTTCAGATTAACCGAACATCTTACCACAAGTCCCAGCCTGGAATGTTGAGCAGGATCTTCAAGTTTGGAAATTTTCTTCAAGCTGCGATTATTATCCTCTGGAAATGCCAATCTATAAATATAAAAAATTAGAAAGAAATTTTGAAATGATCCACATTTCATCTCAAAATAAACTATATTTTCTGGAAAGCTGTAGATTTTATTGTCCAAGTTTGGTGATACATCACCTTGGATTTTCAAATCATAGATGATAAAAACAATAAAATACAAACAAAACATTCTTCGCTGACATAAATAACAATCACCCCAGACTTCAACTTATTTCAGAGAACTATGGCATGAGAGCATCATAATTCCAAATCAGAGAAAATTGTAATCTTGGAATTGTAAATTAGATCAGTAACACCAGCATATTGTCATTTGCATGGGCGGAGGTCAGAGTTGGTTTTGAACACATGTTCAAAATAGTTATTTTTTATATCAACAAAAACTTGTTTCTTTTTTCGTTTACAAAATGTTCAAACTGTCCAGATTTAGTTGCATTGAGAGTACAACAGCAGGAATAAGGGATGAGAAAGGTACCAAATGTTCTGATTGTCAAATTATAAAAGAAGGTAAGAATTGAGGAAGATGAGAGGTGATGAATTAGGCCTCTAGAAACCAAAGAATGCCATACCTGAGCTCTCGTGGAGCAAAAACTAAGTGCTCAGCCCGCACATCATCAGAGACTTTCTGAAACCGCCTGGTTTCTTGGTTCATCATCACCCACTTGCTACAATCAGAAATTTACGCGATCAGCTTTCATAACACACCTCAGTTCAGAAAAATAAAGGTGAATTTGACCTTTAGAAGAAAATCTTGGAACATACGATGAAGGCTGAAGATTTATAGAAAAAACAAATAAAGACTGACTAAAAGAAGTGGTACTGGCATTAGTAAGCAGGCAATCAAGCAAGCAAATATTCAGACAAGAATCACAACACTTAAAATGGGTAAAATGTCAGTGATCTGTGGCGTCCAATAACGAATTTCTGTTTGTGATGCAGCTTAGATGGCAAGGAACAAAAGTTATAGAATTGAAATCTGTAAAGAATCACAGTCTAATAATAAACGCTGTATTTAAATTCATAACACAAGCTACTAGGCCACGTAGTTGAGATCTAATTAAATATGCCATGCGTGTTGAACTTTTATTGTGATATTTAAATTCTCCTGTTCTTTTACTGATGCAAGTTGCACAGCAAAGACAGCTAAAAGGTACCTTGTAGCTCTCCCAATCACTTGACCAGTGGCACAGTCCTTCAGAATCCAGTCACGTCTGGTTCCAATTCTTCCTTCACCTTGGCACCAAGTCTCTATTTCAACGACATCACTCCTGCAACAATACCTCATATTAACAGTCAGGAGGTAACAACAAGGCCCAAACCAAATGAACATTGCCAACGAAAAAACAACAAATCCCACCAAGCTGGGTATTTGTAGATTTCAATGTGCATGCGAGCTGTCACCCATATGAGATGCAACTCCCTCATGGTGGTGGTTGTCGCAAATCCATCTGTTGAATATCCAACACTCTGAGCATGATTGCATCCAACCTCCTACAGTCCAAATTCCACACACAATATTACACCCAAAACATATGGATTTTTTGAAATTGAATCAAACCTTCATTCCTCAACAACTCTAATAACAACATCTTATTATTATTAGTATTAGTGTTAGTATTATTCACAACTAGCACTCAACAAACATCCATCAACATACGGGAGCTAGAAACCAATTTTCAAATTAGTGGTAGCAAAACAAATGCCATAAGCATGGAGTATTATATAAAGCAAATAAAAAATATGCGCAGACAAGCCATAGAGACCAGTAATAGACAAGCATAGAATCTGACAGGGTAAGGGAAAGACACAGAATAAATTTACAAATTTCCACATAAAATAGGCTGCTAAATCCAGGCCAAAACCAAAACCATACAAAATCCAGACTCCGGATAGACAAAAACATTCCAAACGCTAAAATATAAACAAACAACAACCAACAACAACAACAACAACAATAATAAACAAAAATTATAACTTTACGAGAGCAGGTAAGAGAAACTATCAAAAATTAAAAATCCCAGATGCCAAAATCTCAAATTTTGCATGAGTTTCAAGAATTCAAATCAAACACGGCAATGCAGAACCCAAAATTCAATAGCAGAAAGGAAAAAAAGAGAGAGAAAAGAATTAATTCCGTCAAAATTCAAAGCAAAACGATGTATGCATGAAAATAATAAAAATACAAGACAAAAACACCCGAAAGAAAATTAAAATGAAAATTAAAGATTATATTTTCTTTTTACCTGCAAGAGATTGGCAATGGTCTCAACAGTAGCAGTTTTGTTAATCCCAACCTCATAACACCTCACTATAAACTTCTCCTTATAAGACAACCCGTCCTCCGTCAAGCTCCCTAACCGGAGCCTATCCGCCAAGCCACCTGACCCGGACTCGACCCGACTCGCCCGTCCTTCAGAGACCACAGCCTGAACCAGAGGGGCTTTAGCAACCGGAGAGGAGAAAACGACAGCACGTCGACGGCGAGGGAAGTTGGGCCTGGTCGGCGATTGGCCCAGGACTCTGCATTGGGCTTGGATTTGGTCCCCTGCATATGCTGCTACTGCTGCATTACACGAGACCTTGAGCAACATCTCTCCGAGCCACCGTCTCTGTCTACGACAGTAAATGAAAAGAAGAGGGCTTTTAGTGTCCCTGTCTTCTTTCCTTGTGCCTTTAAAAGGCTGGTTTTCATCGATGGAAACGAGGACGTGAAGAGGAGAATGGAATTGCCACTGGATTTCTAAAGAATAACGAGATTGCCACTGGCATCCATTTGGCCCGCACGAAGCTCATTTTTATTTTTTATACTTATCCGAGTGTTATTTGAAAACACATATAACATATAACCTCGGTAAATTAATAATTTTATTTAGTATTGACTTGGATTTAAATTTAAAATAATAAATTTTTAAGATTCAAAGATTTTAATTTATAAAAATTTAACTGTGGTACGTCTTAAATTATTATTTTTTTTAGAACCAGCATAATATAAAGAAATTTGAGGAAACAGCACGTTTTAATGGCTTTGTTTTTATTTTAAATATACAAATTTTTAGAAATAAATTTCATCATGTCATTAAAAAATAAAATTAATAATTTAACAGATAAACATAAACTTAAATCTCATTCATATCTTATTGCAATTTTTTTTCCTTGTACGTTTTCTCGTTGACTAAATTATTCTTTAGTTATTACAATTTATTTATTAAAAAAGTGTATGGAGGGGGCCAGGTACAAACGATTATTTCCAAACAAATAAGTATTTCGAGAAGCCGAAAACCGGCAAGGTAGCATATAATACTAAGTGTATTTAGTTTCCCGTGTTTTTTAAAATTATTTTTTATTTAAAAATATAATAAATAGTTTTTATATTTTTTTTTAATTTTGATGTCAATTTATTAAAACAATTAAAAAAATACTAAGAAAACAATAGTTTTAATATTTTTTAAAAATAAATATATTTTTATTTTTAATATCAATACATTAAAACAATTAGAAAACATTAAGAAAGCAACAATTTTAATGATTTTAAAAATCAAATATATTTTTATATTAAAACAATTAGAAAACATTAAGAAAACAAAAATTTTAATGGTTTTAAAAAAACAAATATATTTTTAAAATAAATCCAAACACGATTTCAAATATAAAATCCAACATTGCTTAAGGGTTTGAAGGGAGATCAGAGCACTGCTGGCATCAAGGTTGTCAAACTCGTGAGTTAACTCGTAAAATCATATGATTTTACGAGTCAACACAAATATAACGTACTAAATCGGGTAAAAAACTCAAAAATCAGCAAATTCGGTTAAAATCGATCAAACTTGATAAACTCGGTAAACTCAGACCGAGTTTATCGAGTTTGACAAAATTAACAAAATTTACCAACTCTTCTCAATCCTCTCCTCTCCATCTCGTTTGTCTCACGGTCTCCAGTCTCCCGTATACAAAACACCCATGTTCATGGGCACCTACCCACCACCAGTGAAGTGCAGTGGTCACCAAAGAAGAATAGATTTGGGATGGGCTGAGGGGCTGGGTTGTTGGGAGGAGCTTTTGGTGGGTTTTTTTTATTGCATACATGGTGTCTAATGCTGCATCTTATGATGTGGGATTTGGTGATGTCGATCAAGGTTGTCAAAAATATATTTTTGACACGGCACAAAAAATACAAAATAAACTTGGATCGTAAAATCGTAAAATCGCAAGGAATTTTTTTTTCATATAGAGTTCAAGCACCTTAAAATACACGGTTCAAATAAAAATTCATACATAGTTAAAATACCTTAAAATACATGGTCCGAATATAAATTCATACATAATTTAAGCAATTTTTCATTAACTAATAATTAATAGATTTAAAACAAACAATCTACTAGCGTTGAAGCAATTCAAAAACCAATAAAATCATGAAAACCATGTAATTTTCTAATTATTATGGGATCACTCCTGTCAGAGTTTTGAGGATTCATTTATATATTTAATTATTTGTCGAAACCATTAGATATTTACAAAGGATCTTGAACAGTTAAAATCATGAAAACCAGAAGCTATATCTTACATTATGTTTATTCTCCACGTAATTTTTTCTACTAATTAATGACAACTTTTATGATTCCTATGGGAAAATTTTATTTTGAGCTGGACATCTACTCTTAAAAAAATGAGATACCATACATGCCTAATTATTTTCACATCAACCAAACATGTCCTATGTGTTTTTGTTTCAACAAGGCAACAACCACACGGTGTGGTCCACACCTATTCAAAGAGAAAAAATAAAAGATCTAGAAAAGTCAAGACCACCATTCCCCACCAACCATTATCTAGGCTGCTGCTGCTATTGAATGCGCTACTATTAGCTCAGTTGTTAGGACAAAGGAGGGGTTAAGCTACATCGAATGCCATGGTTCTTGTTCTCGAATTAGTAGCTATTGAAGATGGTGTTCGGGATTTTCCTGTTAGCCCTGATATAAGCATTTGATAAAATCAAATCCATTGCAATCAAGGTTGTCAAACTCGTGAGTTGACTCGTAAAATTATACGATTTTATGAGTCAACACAGATATAACATGCTAAATCAGCTAAAAAAAATTTCTTTATGATTTTATGATTTTATAATTTGTTTTTATAATCCAAACTTATTTTATATTTTTTATGACGTGTTAAAAATATATTTTTGATAATCTTGGCTGGGATTCCCAGGAAACCTAATAAGGAAATTAAAGAGAATGATCGCAAGCGGCAAATTCAGCTCAAGCTTGATGTGCTTGAAGACAAAGTCGACTGCACAGGGGTGGTATACTGATGCTGAAAATAAAGAGAAGCTTCTGGAAGCTAGGAAGACTTTGGAAGCTGCATCCGAAGAGATTGGGAGGCTTACTGCGTCCGTTGAAATTGCGGTTTGAAAGGGGACGTTTGGAGTTTTTTTAAAATAAATATATTAAAATAATTTATTTTATTTTTAATATTAACATATTAAAATGTTATGAAAATACTAAAAAAACATTAATTTAAAACAAATAAAAAAATTAATATTTTTTTAAAACACAAAAACAAGCTGTTCCTAAACATAGATAGGTTAAAATTTAATTTAATATTTTAAAATTAATTTTTTTTATGTTTTTTTAATTATTTTGATATGTTAATATAAAAAATAAAAAATATATATTTTAATATATTTATGAATGAAAATCATTTTAAAAAATAACTACTAAAATACTTCCAAACATATAAAAAAAAATCAATAACTTTTATTTTGTTTTATTTTCGATTTTCAATAATATTGATGCTTATGGTGATTTCCATGCTTTTGTCAGTGTGTTTTATCTCTTCTTTCTGTTAAAAGATTGACTCTGCGCGTATGTCGCTGTAAGTTCGATGGTTTTATGTGGTGTGGATGTGCGGGTGACTTGATAAACATGTATAAAAAAGCAAGTTTATTTCAGGGATTAGGTGCTTCCATTGTCTTCGAGATACATTAAGGAATTGTTTGTTTCTTTATAGCTGTGGGGGTAGCATTTTTGTGTAGATTTTTAAAATATATATTTTTTTATTTAAAAATATATTAAAATATTTTTTAAAATTTTTTATATCAATAAATAAAAACTACCATAAAACATTAAAAAATATATTTTTTAAACTTGAGGTGTGCGGTTAAGGTAGCATTTAGTATTATGATAACAATTATTTTTTAAAATATTTTTTTTTTGAAAATATATTAAAATAATATTTTTTTTATTTTTTAAAATTAATTTCTAATTAAAATAATTTAAAAACATAAAAAAAAAATCAAGGTTTTCAAGCTGTGCATTAAAACACCAGGTATAACAACTGTATGTATAGCCTGTGGTCTCCTTTAATTTGTCTCTACTACACACAAGATATCGTTTCTATTTCATTATTAATTTGATCCCATTGAAAAAAAAAAAAAAAAAAGCTTACTGTTGTTCTTGTTTTTCCGAGCAGCAGACAGCGGTGCTGAAGATGATAGGTGGCTAGGAGATTTTACAGGCCTGGTCTCTTGCAAGAACAAGGATGGTGTGGTTAATTATGAATTGTTATGGATTTCTTACCAATAACAATATTGGTAAGAAAAGGATTGTGTTATAAATATTAAAGATAGCGGTGTAATCTTGAGGAGTGAAGTTCAACTGGTCAGGTTCTAGATTTGCTTTCTAAAGATTACCAGTTCGAGTCTTACAAATTTCAAGGCTACTTTGGAAGCTTATATGATCGTTAACTTTAGGGCCCGTGAGATTAGTCGAGGTACACACAAATTGATACAGACATCCACATTAATAATAATAAAAAAAAACAGCGGTGCAATAACAAGAGACTGCCATGGTTAAAGTTTAAAAATTGGCCCAGAGGAGTAGAAATTGTAGTTGAAGAGAAATTACTATTACTAATTACTGAAAAATATTGACAAAAACTCTAAAAGATGTCGAAGAAACCTGTAGAAAACACTGTGGACACACTTTAATTCTACTGATCATTGCTGTAGTATAATGCTATTGTGCCCTCCAAATAAAAAAAGAGGAAGAAGACGACTATTGGTAGGGGGTATTTTGATCTCTTGGGATGATTCATTTGTCATTAAAAATTTGTTGAGATAAATGTGATTTCTTTTTTTTCTTTTTAAATATTAAAATGACTTTAATAATCTTTTGATTAAATTTTTCCGTATTTAGATCTTTTTATTTCAGTTTGAGTTCTTATTCTTTTGATTTTTAAATTTTATTTCTTGATCTTCTTATATAAATTTTATTTGTTTTTTATTTAGTTCTTCAATTTTAATTTGTTATATTTTATTTTTTCCAGTCTGGTCCTTTTTTTTTTCCTTAACCCTTTTGTAAAAGTATTTTTTATTTCATCATTCAATCTAAGTTTATGGTGTATTATTATTTTTAATTTGGTTCTCATTCTTTTGATTTTTTTTTTTTGTTTAAGTTATTTCTCATTTCAATTTACCCTCTAATTAAAAAATTTGTGTTGCCCTTTGATTTATTTTTAATTTTTATTTTCAGCCTCATTTTTTTAATTATTATTTTTTTATCCTTTTTGTTAATTGATTTTTTTTTTATCAATTTCATCATTCAACGTTTGATTCGCTGGAGATTGGGTTTTGTATGATTTGCCTCTCATTACTCAAATCAACTTGGGTTGACTCAAGTTTTTTTTTGTTCAATTTCATGCTTCCAAATGGTTTTTTCTCAAGTGATTGTGATAACTTTTTTCTATTTATTTATACAAATAATTCTCAATTTTATTTAATTATGTTAAAAAAATACATCAAAAAAGTCCATGCATCAGATTTTTTTGCTTGAAACAAAATATATGACCCACGCCGTAGTACATATAGTAAAAAAAACTAAAATAATTAGGGCATTTTTTAATGTTCATTGCATTGTTCATGTGAATAGCACAATTTGTTCTCTCTTTCTCTTTATTATGAAGCTTAATTTCTTTGTAATTTCTTCTTTAAAAATAACTAAAAAAAATTTGAGTGTGTTTTTACTTTTTAGTGTTCATGTAAATAGTGCAATTTGTTTTTTTTTTCCTTTTTTTTCATCAAACTCAATTTCTTTATAGTTTCTTCTTTTCAAGTTATATTAGAATGGCTTTATATGTTGAGATTTGTTTCTTTTTCCATATTCTCACATACAAAGTGTCAAGGAACACCCCGTCTTTTAATTAATGATCAATTTTATAAAATAAATATTAGGTTATAATTAAAAATAATATTAAATAAAAATATATCAAAATAAAAAAATAGCAAAGCTCGTTGTTTAAAAGATGCGAAAAAAATTAGTCTTGTCACTAGAGTTTCAGTTGATGTGTTATTTGGTCTCTAAAGTTATATTATTTTATGTTTTGAATTTTGATCATAAACTTAATTTACTTTATGTTTTGATTATTGAGTGTGATAGATAGACGAGAAAGAAAGACAATGAAAAATAAAAGGAGAGAGAAAGAGATCAGTTATGCATATATTGATAATGAAAAAGATAAATTCTAGTATCAATAAATTTGTGTAAAAAAAAACGAGCTTTTATTAAGATGATTTGGAGTCTCTCTCTTACTATAAAAAATAGATCGAGACTTCAAAGTATGTTTTATTTAATTTAATGATTATTTTTATATCAATTGGAGGATCCTTTCGAGTTTAAAAAGGATTTCACAAGGTCCGTGAAATATTTGTTTGGTGCTTGTAGATGAAAACAACTTTCTTTTTTTAAAAAAAAAAAATTTCCAGAATCTAAAACTCTTATATGTTTTTTCAAGCTCATCCAATTAACTAAATTTAAATCAGTAAATAACACTTCATCTATTCTAAAAAAAAATATCACCAGCCTTTTATTGAAAAAAAAAAAAAGTACACATGGCTAGCCTTATATGAATATACACACATGAGCTTATTAGTTTGGTCCTATCATGCCTACCTATTTATTAAGTTGCCCTTGCTTTTTTAGAATAAAATTATTTAATGATATGTTAACAATGATCTACTAAGGTCAAAGCTTTTAAAAACACTGAAGCTTTCTATGGTAATATTTGCAATTACAGATAAGTAGTAAATATCATTCTCATATGCAAAAAAAAAAAAAAAAAAATTACTTACTAATATTCAACAACAATAATATATATATATATATATATATATATATATATATTTTCTTGTTATATATATTTTTATAATTACCATTAGATTTATTTTTGTAAATGTATGTAAAAATGATTGATTCATCTTTTTTTTTATTGAAACTTACTCCCATGATCATAATAAATTTTCATTTAAAAATGATCTATTCATCCCTTCTAATATTTTTTTTATTAAAACATGATCATAATAAATTTTCATTTAAAAAACAATACTTCTAACAAAAATAAACATGTTTTTTCAAAACAAAAAAAGAAATACATGAACAAGGAAAGAGTGTTTTTTAATTATTATTAAAAAGATCAGCTTGTTGCTATTTCATTCAATTCATTAGAATGCTGAAGAATATTTTTTAATTGTCATTAGTTTTTATTCAATAAATATTGCTATTAATAAAAAAACATTTTATTGTCAAAACAAAAAAAAAATACATGAATGAGAGGACAATTTTGACTAATTTTTTTTATCTAGAATTTTAATCATTTCCTTTCATACAAATATCTATTTTAATTTTCATATAATTAAATAAAAATATTTTTTAAATAGTGTCTTGCATAACAAGATCAAATAGTTTGCTTTTTATAATAAAAATCAACTCTAGGTTTTAGTTTTTAATCAATGTTAACTTCTATTTCTATGATTTATTGGTTATATATTTTTCAATTTATTTTATTAAACAATAACATCATATTTTTAAGTTTTAGTTAAAAAATTTCATAAAACTAGAAAAGCATTAATAACACTGACACCTACGTATCGTCATCTCCACCTAATATGCCAATTCAAAGAATTTCCCACATCAAATTTCATATTTCACCAGACTTTTTTTGGGGGCCTGTAAGCCAGAGAACCTCCTCCCAAAGCCAAGAGTTCCTTCTTTATTAAGACCAGTTACACCTGGGCTCCAGGCTGCTACAGTCTAATAACCAGCTTGTGACTGCTACAGCCTGGGAAAAGAGCTAAAGCCTAAAGGTGCAACCTGGGTCCATCCTGCTAGACTTCAGATAAAAATGGCAATAGAATTGGTTGGACTGAGTTTCCATCAACATGATTTTCCCACCCTTCTCTTTCTAAGTTATAAATCACTATGAATTAACCATTTAAATTCTTGAAAATGTCTATCTTTATTGCTCCTCTATTTCTTATTTCGTTGTTACTACATAGTTATAGTAAATCTTGCTCAGGTTCTACAATTTCTATGGATTTATGGACCGTCTCCTTAACCTAAAAGATCCCAGAAGAAAAGAAAAACATAATGTAGCGCTTGTTGCATCAGGGCCTGAAGCGGAACTCCTTTGAGCAGGCCAGTCACTGTTGATAGCAACAGTCACCGAACCTCTTGCTGAGATGACTTCAGGGAGACTGGCATGGGTGTCCTTGGAATAATGTTACATTTGGAGGGTTAAACGGTTTTGGATGAATGATGATTGCTGCGCCTCGTTCTTTGGTCGAATTTTCTTATTTATCTTCCATTGATTGGTCTACACAAGGTCACAACAAATTAGTTGCAGTATACAAAATGGAATGGACATAAATCGAAATAGCATAAAGACCATGTTTCTGTTGCCAATCTCATTTGGTATCAAGTAATCAAGAACTAATCAGAACATCCATCTCGGAGAGGAGTGAACCGCGCTTTGCTTCGGTCTGGTTGGCTGTTCTGAGTTGTTTCGCTTCTTCATTATAGATGACACAGTTGGGCTAAAGTAGTCATTACTCCTTTGAGAAGTTGCCCCTTGTGAATGCATTTTCCTTCCATGGATGAAGCTTCTCTGCTGTTCTAGCATTGCCCTTCGAGCCACCTGGTTCCTTTGGGCAGTTCCCCATCTATTATAACTTACACAACTGTGGCTCCGGCCAACTTGCTGAAACTTCCCCTCTCTTGGGCTTGTATAGTTTCGACTCTCGGCAGTTTCTGCAGAGTACATAGTTGTTTCTCCCTCACTGCTGTATCCATTATACATCTCTGAAACCTCCACTGGAGAAGAACTAGAATGGACCTCACTTTGGGCTCCATTCACAGAACCTGTTGAGGCAATGTCAGCATCCCCTTCAGGAATAGCATGTCCCTTGTACTTGATTTGATCTTCACTCGGTGGAGTCTGTGAAGGCATTTCCTTGACAGAATTCTCATCGGAGTTTGGCAGCAGCTGTATGTCTGGATGTGGTTGAACTGTAGTTTTGGTCACCCTAGGAGGGAAATTAATATCCAAAAGCTGTATTTGGGCGCTTTCCTTTTTCCTAAGAGGGCCAGCAGTCAGCTTAGGTGATTCATATATTTCTGGGGTTGGAATTCCTTGAACATGAGCACCATGTGAATCAGTAGTTTGGATTCCTTCCTCGACAGTATTTTCTGTGCCAGAACAACCTGGATTTGGTTGATCTTTACCTTTTGAGACTGTATTCGATGATGGGGTGCCATCGTTATCAGCTTCTGTCGACTTAAAAACCTGCCGGAGTGTGAAGGAAGCACAAGAATGCTCACTTTTCTGTCCCGTGGACATCAATCTAATTATCGGCAATTTGGGTTTAGTAAGTTCATCAAGGTTGCCTTCCCAATGCTGGTTCAACCAATCACAAATAATGGGTACGGGAATACCAAATTGCATGGGAGAATCCTTCTTCCATGATGATGAGGATGATGATGAAGTTGAAGAAGATTTAGTATTTGGAGATGTCGCAAGTTTCATGGGATCACAGATCATGAATGCAAGATTACCTTGTGCATCAAATCCAGCAGATCCAGGGCTCCATGATACTCCATCAGTTGACAGTTTTATGAGATTGTCCGTGGCAATGACCACCTTTCCTTCACCAACTGTCAGTTCTTCATTATCTGTATGGCCTAAAAAGTAAACAGCACTTCCCAAATCCAGATTTGGTTTTGAACAGGTCTTCAAGTAGTGTGGCTGCTGCCCTTGGGCATTTGATTCTCCATCCACAGAATCCAAACCCACTATAGTTAGATCTAGAACAGAGGTGGTAATGAAAAACCTGCAACCAAGCAATTCCTGTGAGAAAATTCATAATGTCTGTCTGCCTTAAACCATTCAGCTATTCAAAATTAAAGTCCGCAACCTTCCTTTCAATTAGCCTAGCACTATGGGAGCCATGGCAGCATTATTGCTTTAGTTACAAAGAGAAGCAATTTCCTGTTCCTAGTTAGCAGATCAATAAATGTCAAAATGTAACTTCTGGTTGTTGTAGAAAGGATAAGGATAACCAGAAATCCTTCCAAACTGATTACCAGTAACCATGGTTCTTGGTGAAGATAATACAATTACGTAAATAACATCAATCTCATTCATAAATGGAGGCCAAATGTTCTATCAAAGAGCTAGCTTGTACCAAATAGAAAATCAACGTGGATGGTTTGTGTTTGTATTTATATTCAATGGAAAATCAATTCAACCCAAGAACATCCTTTAATTCCTCTCTGATTAATCCATCCAATTGTAAAGATCCTGACAACAAACTATAAAAATCTAAAAATGTATGCCTTCAATATTCTCAACCTGATCTAAAAACTAGCAGCTGAAGCACTGCAGGTTATGAGCATTCACGATCGTCATAAAGATGACAATTAAGGTAACCTGGCAGTGGTAGCAGTGGCAATAATGCATTTGTAGTAGTGAGACTGATGCAGACTGTTTTTATCGGATTCTATGGAGAGCTTCTTAGAGATGAACTTACTCTTCCTCTGGGGTTTCTCGGACATTTCCACCTGTTGCAACTGCTAATTCACTATATGGCATAGTTGGACATTCAGCAGCTCATTTCCTATTTTTTCCAACATAGATCCTAATCCTACAAGCCTTAAAACCTCCCACAAAACCCTCTCGATGCTAGCACCCTATAATCACTATATCATACAGTTGGATTATTTTTCTTGCTGCTCAGAAATTCCAGCAACCAGAAACTATGATGCCTGGAGCCAAACAGCCATCATTTCTCCTCAAACCACAACAAACACAAATCCATTCAATCTACAAAACCTAAACCTACTGTCTTAAAATAGAAAATCGAAATCCCTAAATTTTAGCTGTAACCCACCACAAAAACCGTCATAGAAGAATTTTCCATCCGCATCTCCTACAAAAGCATAATTTTGTTTTGGGATGGGGAGCAAACAAAGCTGCAACTTCAAATGGACATCTCATAATGAAATGCTACGAGACAGTTTACTTTGCCTCGAAAAACAAAAGAAAACACAGTTTTTGGTTCGACAATAAAAGGTATTCTCAGACCAACTTGCTTGTCAACCGAGACTAACTCCCTTCTCAAGCGATCTTAAGGATGCAATCTCCACATCAGCTTCGTGCATTCAGAGGAATTTAATAAATTTCCCTATATGATGGCCCAAGAAAAGAATTAAACCTAGGAAACCTGGAAACGGAGCAAATCTCCTTAACCACCGGGCCAACCCTGGGTTCACAGGAAACATCAAAACACAGTTATGCGCGATACACTGTTAGTCTGACAGTGCAGAAATCGATACTATCTGGAACATAACCTCCAGAACTAAAGAATCATTTTCCTTATTTGAGGGAAAATGTAAACTAGAACATGGGAAAATGTAAACTAAAACATATAAATCTTCACTTTGCATTGGCTCATGTAGAAGAAGCAAAGATTCTCAATGAGATCCAGCACTCAACTTTCTATCAATGGTTCCACATTTCCGATTCAACCAAAGAAAACCCAGAAAGAAGCAAGGAACAGTCAAATAATTATTTGAAAAGAAAAGGGACAGGCCTGTGAGGGACTAGAGTGGCAGCGACACCATTTTGGAGGCGGATCTCGCAACCTTCAGCAGCAGCGATAGAGGGAATGTTAACATGAGCAGTCAAAAGAAGATTCCGGTGGATCAGGAAACCAGTGCCGGAGATCCCATTGGCGGTGGCGGATATCCTGGCAATTGCAGGACCCTTACCAGTAAAAAGGGCAGCCTTCAATTTCTCAGACTTGCCTACTCCTTTGCAAAAACACCATGACTCGCTCAAAACACCCATTTTGTCCAAATCTTTTTCTTTTTTTTTAAATACTTCTATCCTGTGAGTTATCTTCCTGGAATCAGAGAGGAGCAAGAGGATCTAGAGAGAGCAGCATTTTTTCTCAAGTAAAATAAAAAATATTTAAGGTAATGGGCAGTAATGGGTTTTGTGTAGTAATGTGTGGAGAGAGAGGATACGGCCGTGAAAAGAGTAAACAGGGGTGGGGGCGTGGCTGTGTGCTGTTTTTGAGCTGGATTTTTTAAAGAATGGCTACTAGCGGAGTAGGAGTATTTAAACTAGTAAAAACAACAGAGATTTTGAGATAGTGCGAGATTTGACTGACAGGGAAGGAGACGGCGACACCACGTTTTGGCATTTGGGTATTTTTTCTTTTCTTTTCTTTTCTTTTCTTTTCAAAGTTATTAAAATTATTTTTAATTATAATCGGGTCATGGTTTAAGAGTTAACCCGATCAAATAAAATAACATTATTTTTAAAAATATATATTTTTTTAAAAAATAAAAGTTAAATCATATTCTGATTAAGTTGATTGAGTCCTAAATTAACTTATCATAAAAAATAAGTTTAACTAGGTTAATTAAATTTAATATTAAATTAAAAAAAGAAAATTTCATGATATTTATAAGTAATTGCTGGCATCTTATTAATTGTTTTATGATCTATTATAAAAAAAAACCAAATATAACAAGGAGAGAGAAATCATATCACCTCGTCTTCCTAACATGTAAATTTTATTTTTCCTGCTTATATTTGTCTATTTTTTTCAAATAAAATAACTAGTATGATATCATTTATTACTTCTTGAACATTATAAATTTTTTTGGTTAAAAAATAAAGCTGAATTATGGTATCATTGGTTATTACAAGAATAATTTTGAAAGTTGTTGAAGTTGTCTGATGTTTAGAGTATTTGTAAATTGAAATGTTGAATGTTAATGGAGAGATATTAGTTATATTATTAGTAATAATGGATAAGAAACAATTAAAAGAACTTGGTGTTATTTCAAAAAAAAATAAAGAAAAAGAATTAAAAATAATAATATTGCTTGGAGGGTAAAATTTACACTCTAGAAGCACCAATTTGAAGACCTGATGTGTTTGGTATTGTGGTAACTGTTGTGGTTGTGGTTTGAAAAAAAATTATTTTATAAAAAGTACTTTTAATTGAGGTTGATTTGGTATTTATATATGTTTGGTAAAAACTGTGGTTGAAATTGAGGTTGAACAAAAAATATTTTAAAGTGTTTGGTTAATAATGCTTTTAAAATTGAGGTTATAAAATAATTTTAAAAAAAATATATTAATATTGATGGTTTTTAATTTAAATATTATAGATTTAACTATTGTTATTGCATAATGAAATAAATAATACTTCATATAAAATATTTTTTATTGTTCCATTAAACTATCTACAATTTCATCACGTATGAAATACATCCGACAAAGACTACAATTTTTTTGGTTTCTTAAGCACGCAACAACATTAGGTAAAATATAATCAGGAACAAAATTGAGATTGCGATCAAATTCTGCAAATGCTACGTCATCAAGCGATCTCTATCTAATTTATGTAGTGTCATTGAATAATGTTAAACACTAGTGTTTCGAATAAAACATAATTAAAAAATAAAAAATAGAGATGGCTCCACTGTTCACTGAACAATATAGCTAGCTCCACTGTTCATGCTAATTAATTAGCATGAACAGTGCGCAAGAAGCAGCAATTGCTTGCTTTTTTTTCTCCCGCGTTTCGGACGCAAAACACTGTGGGATTCATAAACAATAAACTGTGTTTTTTTTTACCAAATAATTTGCATCTACGTTTTAAACAAAATGCAAACACAACCTCATTACCAAACGGCTTCAGTTGATGATGATTTTTAAGGATATAAGAAAAATAATTAAAAAAATATAGAAAAAGAATCAACCCTTGTACTAAATGTAATCTAATAGTAATTTTTGAAGGAGGTAAGATTTGGTTTTTGATAACGTTTGGTGTATTAAAAAATAATTAAATTATTAGTAATGATTGAAATATAAAAATAAAAAATTATTTGATATTTATTGTAGGATAAAAATTAGGAGAGAGACAAAAAAACATTCTTAAAAAAAAAGTTAATTTTCCAAGAACAATAATTTAGAGATATCTAGTATCCCCTAAATTATTAACTCTTCTATAAAAATTCAATCAAATATACCACTTTTTTTCTCCTAAAAACTTAGTTGGAAAAAAAATTCTCTTTGTTATTAGCTTATAATGTGTAATTGTTAATTATTATAAATTCATTCTGACAAAAAAGTGAGCTCAAAATTTATTATATCACTACTCTGAGTTAGCTGCATGTTAATTTTGAAATGCCAAATCTCATATATTATATTTGAGTTGTGTTTAACAATATTTGAGTTGTGTTTAACAATATGTTTGGATGGAGTTTAAAATTGTTTTTTAAAATGCATTATGTGATGTTTTTTTTTCATAAATATCTTGAATGATTTTAATATATTAATTAATCAAACTGTATTTTTATAAGATTATTTATAAAATCAAGAAACTACTATAATATAGTGTAGTCATAACTCATAAGTCCAGTTGTAATATTATATCAATAGCTTATTACTTCATTGTATAGTAAAAAATCATAGTTATTAAATCTAATATAGAGGTCAATCATTCTGGCTTGATTTAATCACGAGTTAACTAGGCTTTAAATTGATTTATCAGACTTGGTGTTTTTTTGTAATTGTGTAAACAATTTAATAAACACATGAAACAAATATAAGAATTTCATATAAAATTAAGTGATGAGTAATTAATAAATAATTGATTCAATGAATATGAATAAAAATAAAATTAGCTAGAAAATTAAATGGCCTGGGAGATTTACCGTGTAAAATGCATTATAAATCCTCTCATATGGCATTGTGGATAAACTATTCACAATGCTATTTTTTTAATTTATCTTTTATTTAACCAAATTATAAGTCAATTTGTTAGGGGTAAGATTAAAAGACAAGGGACCAAACTAAAAGGCACGTATAGAATGAGTGGCTTTAAAAAGTTCGGGCAAAATATTTATTGCAGTACATATACTTTACAAAGTATTGATATTGGATCCCTTCACTTTTTCAAAATCAAAGAGATAAATTTATTTTGGTCAAAAACTCTATTTTCCTTATCTTATTAGCCATGACATGAAAGAGACGAGAGAAAGTCACCGAAATCTTGAACTGAAGAGATAAAATCGTTGTTTATACCGATTACGAACACATAAATATTGAAATTGGTGTCAAATTGCTTATTTCGACGAGAGAAGCTCTTGTTTACCATGAAATTGTCAAGAAAACATATATGATCTTGGTAAGAGTTTATATCCCGTGTTGATTTTGAGTTTTATGATATTTTTTTTGTTTTTTTAAGATAATGAATGAGTTTATCAAGTTAACTATGATGTTTTCTATGTGTTTTGGATAAAAAAAAATAAGTTGAGAAATCAGTTTTTAGGCCTAGAAAACTATCAACCTGTTTTTCTAGCTAGCACAGTAACTATAAACTAAATAATTTAAACAACGTGTCATCTGGTTAATCTTTTTAAAAAGAATTGAGGTGAAAAACATGTCACTCCTCCTAGATATAAGGAAAAAAAAAGTCAAGCAGCTTGGACCTTGACAAAATAAGTTAGGGGGTTAGCCTGACTTGTTAAACCCAACAACATATAAAAACATGTAGTACTGGATGAATAGATTATATGTATGAATTTTTTTTTATTTAGAATTTTTTTAACTATAAAAACATGTTGAGTATATATATATATCTGTGTGTGTGTGTGTTATTTTTGCTGAAGAATAAAATATCCGTGACGAAACGATATTCTCATAAAACATGTCACATGACAGGAGACATCTACGATCGTTGAAAACGACTTTCCAATTCCGACTTTCCAATTTCCAACCCTCTCTTGCTCAAAGTTATGGGCCACGGGTCATGAAGAAAAATACAACAAAATGCTTATAGATATAGTTTGTCGATATCACTTTATTATTATTTTTTAGCCTAGTTCCTGTTTAATAGTTTTTATTAAATATTCTTTAAATATTTTTAACATTACTACATTTAAAAATCTTAAAAATATCTAAAAAAAATTAATTTGATCTTACCTCGATGTATTTTAAACACATTTCATATATATTCTTGAACACTGAAGAAATATTTAACAAAATATTCAGTTACATGGTTGTATTTATTTAATATCCCATAACAAAAAATATATAAAAATAATAGAATAGTGTTTAGTTGAAGGGATGAAAATAAAAATATAAAATAAATTTATCTCGATAATAATTTCTAAATTAATTTATATTTTTTAAAATAAAAGATATAATGAGACATATCTTCTTAGCATCTATTTCTTTAATTTTTTTATTTCAAAACAATAATCAAATATTGTTATGTTCTAATGGTTTATAACCTTTGAATTTTTATTTCTCAAAGTCAAATCTATATAATAATTAATACACTTTCTTAACTCTTACTTTGCTATTTAATTATTTGGTATTTTAGTGAACATTGTTTCATCTACATCTAATTTTTTTAATAAAACAATAATATATCCACCACATCACAAAAAGGTCCACTTTATGGTTATTTAATATTGCATAGAATTGTTAGCTATTAGTTGTACTATTAATTACTATCTACATTGAAGGTTCTTTGTGATGTGATCGGACATTATAGTATCATAAATGTACATGAAAATTATTTGAAGTTAGGTTATTTACCTGTATATTTTGAAAAAAATACAATTTATATCTTGAATTTTATACACGGGTTAATATTTAACATTTTCCCTCTGACATGGGAAAAAATCAATAAAGAATAATTAATTATTTATAATATTGTTATTTATTTTTTATTTAATGACTAATTTTTTTATATTAAATATTACAAGTTTTTCTTTAAATAAAAATAAAATAAAACTAGCCACCACCCTCTGAACCCAAACCCAAATCTGTATTTCAATTTTATCATCTCGTGAAATCCATCTCGAGCAAGAGTTTATGCATAGCAGGGATCACATGAGAAATCCCCAAGGGGGAATTAATTGAAAAGCTTATTTTGCAATTTAATTATTTGATTATCAATTGTTTTAGCTCTTGTTATTTAATTATTTGGTATCCGAGTGAGTAGTATTTCACCTGGCTATTTTTATAAGGAAATGAGAATATATCCAACATATTATTGTAAGGGATTGGCCTGAAAGCCAAGAAATTATAGTCCTTTTTTTATTTTTGTTTTTGAGACCAATATAAAATAAAATATTAAATTTATTTGAATATATTAGAATATCATGAAGGAGCTATTGATTAATAAGTAAATTGATTTGACGATGTTTTTATGGTTGATTTTTTAAAAAAGAATTAAAGAAAGAAATTAGGGTTGTTCAAACAACTATTTTGGGGTCCAAACGCACAAGGTGATTAGCTTATAGAATTTCTAAAAAATAATAATAAAATTGATAAACTTGAAAAAACAATAATATTAATAATGACCACACGTAATGGTACTAGATGACTTCTTTGGTTGTACCAGTGAGATCTCTATAGTTATTTTATTTTATTTTATTTTAAATATAATTCTATACTTTTGTTCTTGATCATTCAAGAATAAAAAAGTTAGACCTATGATTGCATTAGACCAAGAAGATTTGTGGAAAAGGAAAAGCAAGAGAACCATAATTGGAGGTCAATTACCTATCTTAACATAGTTCTACATTGAATATATTATAGAATTTCTTGATTTAATTAATCCGTGCAAATTACATAGTAATCTACTCATTATAATTTTTCTTATTGAAAATAATATGTTATTTTATACATGAAATAAATTTTTAATTATATTATTAATATTGTAATGTTTTTTTTTCATGCAAACTTCATTATATCTATTAAATCTCTTGAGATATTTATTAGGTGGGATAAATAAAGATTTGGACAACATTTTGTCACATTGATCATTCTCCACATATATATATATATATATATATATATATCGGTGATATGTTATGTAGATTTAATTGCTCGTTTTGTAGGTGTGATGGATTAAATAATACTGTCAAATCGCAACCATTTGGGATGTAATTGCTATCTACATTAAAAGTTTTTTATTTTATTTTATGACGTAATTGAACATTTACAATATCACAAATGGATGTATCATATTTTTTTTTATTTGAAATAATATCTTGTCTTATATATGAATTTTTTTTTAATGATCTCATTAATATTGTAATTTTTTTCTTTGAAACAAACTTCAATATGAATTAAATCTCTTGCGATAAGGTTAATATAAATTGACCTAGTCAATAAAAAATAAAATTAAAAAAATAAATTTAAATTCAGATTATATGTTGACCTGTAAGGTCAATTAGATCTAATCTAAAAACTATTTCCCAATTTAATTTAAAATTTAAGTTGAGTTAAATTTTAAATTGGTAAGTCAATAAATAACCGACTAGATGAAGCCGGATTTAATTACACTAATTTCAAAGAAAAATTAAAAAGAAGAGCTGCTTTGTACGCGGAGACTGTTGTGCCTAGATTCGAGAGAGACTATCATAATTACATTTCCGGGTTTGGAAATAAAAGGCCGGTCATACCAGGGACTACTCCAAGGTTTGGTACTAACTTTGTAAATTGATTTAAGTCTTTTTTTAAATATTTAATAAATTTAAAAGTTATAAATAAATTTTAATTTTAATTAAAAATATATTATAAATAGAGTCAAATTTTTTATTTTAAGTTCTAGCTTTATATATATATATATAGAGAGAGAGAGAACAATAAAAAATCATTATTTTCAACCAAATTACCAAACTCACTCTCAATCTCATTAAATGCTTTGAAATTTGATACCACGACTTGTTAATCTAATACACATATTTTCATGGGAAGACGCGAGATTCATTTCAACAAAGCATTGCTCTACAAGCTTCAGTTGAGCGACAAGCCGGCAAGCTTACGCCAAGACACATCGACGGATACAACTACTATGAAGAAATTTGGCATGGGACGAATATTGGAAATCTTGTAGCATTTTCGTTGCTGTGACAAGCAACTGTATCCGAAGGTAAGATTTCAAGTATAGCAATAACAGTGTGCGAACAGTATTCATGCTTTAGTTTCTGCATAATGGTATAAAGACATAATGCCATCAGTAAGGCACAAATGGATCAGAGGATTACACCTAAGCAAAATAACACGAGCTTAAAGAGAAAAATCTAGTCCTGGAGCTGTTCTGGAACCCCAAAAACCTAGTTAGCGATGTGCAACTCTTCACAAAATTTGATCGGGCAGAAAAACCTCGGAGATCAAGCGAAAATCCAGAGGTAAATAGCACAAAACTGCAATAATTTATCATTCAGAAACAACATCTACTCCTCTTCGCTTTAGAAATTCCTTGGCCTCGACAATATCCTATGAAGAGAAACTGAATGTTGAATTATCGGCACAAAAATGTTCTGATGGGACATTATGAAAATAAAATAACAATTGGAAATCAATTTGACACGTTGACAGAGTCCTATGAAAGCTTCAATGTTGTGAAAAGATGAAAAGGAAATGACCCAGAGCAATATATTAGGAGCCTCCAAATATCCCATTCAACATCTATCAGATTGGTACTCCCATCAAACAAGTCTTCTTCAGTATTTCCATCCTGAATTCTATTACTTGTATGGCATCAATATAGGTACCAATTACTACAGAAAATGTGATTAAAACCATCATTTGTTACATGCAATCGAATTGATAACAAGGGCAGCATTACATACACCCAAACCGCCATGATCATGCAAGCTTGTAAAGATGTTGTCTAAAACAAGGTAATATGTTAGCTATAAGGTCAAAATCTTTTCAATTAGACAAGCTATTATTTCTGTTTCTCAGGATAGAAACAGCTTCCCCAACTCAACGGGGAGAGAAGGAGATTTTAGCAATAAACTACAAGATTAATAAAACAGAAGTGAAATACCTGTTGTAATAGCAGTGCTTCTTGAGGGCAAGTTGGAAAATTCATCAAGCCAACTCCAACCATCAATAGACCATAGCATCCCAGTGATATAACGAAATAAATGGGAAGCTGGGATGAATGAGAAAATAGGGCACGATAATCCCCAACAAATACAAAAGGCAAAACAAGCATGCACATGAATCAACAAGTCTTTTTTTTTTTTTACAATTCAATAATAAACAAGAAGACCCATGAAGTATAAGTTATGAACTTGAATCAGAAACTCACCAACCAGGTATGGCTACGTGGAATAATGGAAGTTTGCAAGAGCCCAATCCAACAGGCAGAGATGGCCACAAGCAGTACCATAATCTTTACAATATGCTTCATTGTATGTATATTGATTAAAAACTCCTGTTGAGATAAAAAAAAAAAATAATCACAATTAAGTATGACTACTTCAATCCCTATTTTTTTTATTTTTTATTTTTGTTATGGGCTCTCTTGTAAAAAAATTATTTGCTTTTAAATTTATCCTTCCATCCCAATTTGTGATATATTATTTTTTCTAATTTGGTCTTTATTCTTTTGATTTTTATTTCTTTTCAATTTTGTCCTTTAGTCCAGATTTATGATATATTATTTTTTCTGATTTGATCCTCATTCTTTTGATTTTTTTTGTCCTTCTATTAAATTAATTTTTCTTTTCAATTTCACCCTCAATAAAAAATTCATAGTTCTCTAATTTATTTTTTATTTCAATTTTAATTATCACCTTTTTAATTGCTATTTTTTGTTTTGGATACTTTTGTATAATTGAATTTTTTTTTCCGATTTCATCCTTCAATATTTGATTGATTAAGGATTACGCTTCACAGTTTTTCTATGTATGATGCTTTTAGTCTAATGACTTGAGTCATGAGTTTGAAAAGTTAACGCGGCTTGATATATATTTTTTTACTTATTTTCTTTTCCGGTTTCATCATTCGACATTGTTTTTTTTTAAAAAAAAATGGGTTGTGTTTTCTTTGATTTCTTTTTTATTAGGTTATCCTGATCTCATGACCTAAGCCACAAGATTGACGGGTTAACTCGGGTTGACTTGCCCCTTGTTACCTAAGTTACATATTTGTCATGCTAACTCGGTTAACTCAAACCGGTTTTCTTTGTCCATTTTTAACCTAATTTCGTCATTCCATATTTAATTGGTTAGAAACTGAACTACATTGTTTTTCCTCTATGTTCTAGAAGTTCCCATATTTCTTGTTCCCAGGTCCCAACTTGAAAGAGTAGTAAACCCGATATGTCAAAAGCCAATACTAAAATTTAACTTTTTTTCTAAACTTGACCCACGGGATGTTATCAGTTGAGCCAAAACACTTAACATTTTGGACAAATAACTCTTATGTTAAGCTCAATTCTTCATCATTGACTTCTACCAAAAGCAACTGCATCTGCTCAAATATAATACCGACACAAAAAGCTACATTTTCTAGCTTTATACCCTGATATGAACTTAGCTCCTCTAGGAGGCTAAACCTAACATCTTTTTGGCATGATTCATGGGTTGGCTTCTTTGCATTTATCCAACAAAAACTCCCATTCCAAAAAACAACTCATCAACTAAATATCGCATAATTCAAACCACACCCCCACCTACTCATAATTCTATCCCAAAGCAACCATATTCCATGGCAACGAAGCATCACATGAGATAATGTTTCATTATGAAGACATCAAAATGGAAACAATTCTCCACGACAGCAAAGATTTCCTCTGTGAGCAAAAAAGTCTCTAGTGCTTAGTCTATCTAACGCTGTCAACCATGTGAATGCTTCAACTTTAGAGGTGCTAGATTTAACCAAAAAAAAGAGCATAACAGAATTCACGAGATGATTGCAGGCCTTAACTGGGAAAAGTCCTTTGCTATCATATGTCCAAACCAGAAGATCTCTTTTTTCTTCATTCAGATGGACTGGTGAAATCAAAAGTCAGATCTCTTGAATTAATTCCCTAGACAGTAATAGTCTTCTTCACTTAAGTTTCCACCACTTTGAATTGCTACTCCAATTAACCATACAAGCAATTCTGCTACGCTTGTCCTAAGCTAAAGCAAACGAATTCACAAAGGCATTATTGAGATAAGCAGAGCCAATCCATGAGTCATGCCAAAGAGATGTAGAAGATCAAATAACAAATAAAAGAACTATACCGGACTTAAAAAAAGAACAAATTGTATAAGAGAATGACAGAAGTGGTTCATCATGCAGTTCATCATCGCTTACTATAAATTTATAAAAGGATCATACTGTGCCGAAAGACGAAATTGAAAACAGATCAAAGTCCCAACACCAATTTGTTCTTTACTGTTGCTGAAACAGATCAAACAAAAGCCCAGATTTCAATTAAATTTTACCATGAACAATATATAATTATTCAGAGTAATCAATTTTATGAAATTAAATAATATTTCGTCAATAAATTCATAAAGAAAACAATATATAAATAAAAGGAAGGTGAATTTGACCTACATGTGATGCAATATAAATAAAAGGAAGGTGAATAGAAGTTCACTTACTTGTGGAGATTGGAGAGAAGCCAATTCGGTGAAGGGAAGAGGGGAAGAGGGCTAACGAGAAGAAAGAGATGAAGATCTGTGTGTGGC
This sequence comes from Populus x sibirica, assembly GCA_019202695.1. NCBI lineage: Eukaryota > Viridiplantae > Streptophyta > Magnoliopsida > Malpighiales > Salicaceae > Populus > Populus x sibirica. The sequence goes on from JAGMVL010000092.1 coordinate 836,320, forward strand.
TGCCTATTTTGTGAACCATGGACTTTTATCCCTAGTTCAAAACGGCGCCGTTTACAAGTTCATTAAAAAAGAAACTGGGACGAATATATTACCTTATACTTATACAGATTGTTCAAAATTTTAAAATTTTAAAATTTGGTTCTTAAATTCTTTTTTTGGTGATTTAGTTTAATTTTGGTGATTTCAAATTCTTATTAAAAGGCTGAGATTAGAAAGGAGGGGATCAAAATAAAAAAAATAATAAATATGGATGGCGTGTCATAAGTTTTAAAAAAAGATACACTTTGATCCAACTTAAACAATCACGTAAGTTATACAATTTTGATTTCTCGAAATTGTTCCAATTCTATTTTGATATAAAAATTTATTTTTGTTATTTTTTGGTTCTTGATTGAAAAAAAAAGGAGAGAAATCACTGAATTTCGACGATAGAAAGAGATATAAGTCGCTGACACTGATTTAAGCCATCAAAATAGAAGATATTTGTTTCAAATTGTTTCATTTGATGAAAGGAGTTCATATTAGATGTGTACCTCAAAAGTTCATGAAAAAACAGCTATGAACTCGGATTGATTTTTTATTTCGAGTTTAGTTTGGTTTTTGGGGAGTTTTTTTGAGATCATGGATAGGTTTATCATGGTTTCTGATGTATTTTAGGTCAAAAACATGTTTCTATATCAAAAAAATATAAACCCAATTTTTCAGCAATCACAGTGGCATGAATCTAGGCAAAACAAACGACATGTTGTCCGTCCTAGATGCATATTAAAAAAAGAGCCCAGAACATAACCCCCTGGTAGACTCACGCGTGGGCCCTGATGAAATGGACAGGTGGGATGGCCTGACTTGCCAGGCACTGACTTTATTTTTATTTTCTATATTTTATTTAATGTTTTTATATTTTTATTTTTTAAAACTTAATTATATTTACATTAATATCTATATTTTTCTTTTATGTTTTTTTTGGAGAATCTCTTTTAAATAATTATGATTTTTTTATTATGTGTTTAATTTTTGAAAAAAGTTTTTCTATTCATTTATATTTTTTTTATCTTTTATATAGATGAATTATATTTTTGAAAATAAAAAAACATTTATTTTCATATGATATTTTTAACATGTGCAGTTTTACGTATTATTCTTTTTTTTATTCATTCAATTTAATATGTTGGTCTATTTCTATTATCATTTGAATAAATAAAAAAATATTTTAATAAATAAAAATTAACAAACATGATCGGATAAATATCTTATCTTACGAAATTAAATATTTTGATTTATATTTGTCTTTTAGTTTTTCAAATTTTATTTTTAGATATCATTAATGATTTTTTATTTATTTATTAGTGTGTATAATTTTTAGTTTATTTAATTAAATGTGTGTATAAATTTATTAAATTAAAAAAATATATTAAAAAATCTGAATATATAATTTTTTATAAAAAAATAAAAATATTTAACCTAAAGTGCTGGTAACAAAACTAGTAATATATTCTCAAAATGAAAATATAATTTTTTTAAAACCCCATTGCTTTTCGTCCTGAGCAGAGTCCGCTTCCTCTCTTGTTATCTTGTATGTGAAAAGCGAAGCGACGAGTCGTTTATTCCAAAATCCCTAAATCAGGGTCGATTTCTTCCAGTCGGAAAGAAATGGGAGCGACGGGAAGCGACGTAGAGGCCGGATTCGCGAAGCTACAAGGAGAAGACTTCGAGTACTATATGCAAACATACTCAATAATCTTAGGCCGGAACTCGAAAAAATCCACCGTCGATGTCGACCTCTCAAGCCTTGGCGGTGGGATGAACATATCACGCCACCACGCGCGCATCTTCTACGATTTCACGCGACGCCGTTTCGCACTTGAAGTACTCGGCAAGAACGGTTGCCTAGTCGAAGGCGTACTCCACCTCCCAGGAAACCCTCCGGTCAAGTTGGATTCACAAGATCTGTTGCAAATCGGAGATAAAGAGTTTTACTTTTTGCTCCCTGTTAGGAGTATTTTGGGCGGGGCGTTAGCGCCTAGGCACCACGTGGCGGTTGTGCCGCAGTATGGGTATCATTCCGGTGGGGCGGATAGGATGGTGGGACCGGTTTCGGTTGCGACGGTTAAGAAGGGGAGAGCGAGGGAGTTTTACGAGGAGGAGTTTGATGATGAAGAGGATGTTGGTGGCAGTGGTGGTGGTGGGAAGAAGATGAGGAGAGAGGGTTATGAAGGGTATGGATATGGAAGTGGGTCTGGTGGTAAAGCAGGAATGGCTGGAGCTGTAGGTTAGTTATTGTAGAAGTAATTGTAATCTGTGTTCTCTTATGATAGTTTCATGGATTTCTAAAGTTTTTGATTAAAATTCTTGAGGATGAGAAACCGGGAACAAAGTTATGTTTTTGTGTTATATGTTTGAATTGTAGGACGAGGTTCGGTACTTGAATTGAGTAAATTTATGATTTTGTGTTGCATATTTGCATGAGTTATGGATTGCAGTTTGAAATTTTGATAGACACTGCTGTAATTGGTGGTTTGTCTTTATAGTTTCACCTTCTTTCGCAGAGTTTTCGTGGGGTGAGGGAGGATGTGAAATGTTATCTTGCGATTGGGTTTGTATGATGGTTTTGAGACTAGATTATCGCTAGTAGTCTCTTCTTTCGTAGCAGTAAAATTGTGAGGTTGATTGCTACTTTGTTTAGAGTATGGATGTGTTCCAACTTCAGGTTAAAGATTTTAATGGCAACTTATACTAGTTAATTTTGCATTTTAGTTTTCTAACATGAGGCTGTTTTTTTGCTTTTGTTTTCTTAATGATAGCTGTAGTTAAAAAATCATTGGCTTAATCATATCCTTTCAGGTTTTGATTTTTGTTGTGATACTGCATGATTTTCCTTTATTTTCCATTTTAATAGCTCCAAGGGATGGGAGAATCTGATTATTGTTAGCTAATGAATCTAGTTATTCTATGGCTTAAAAGTTAGAGGTTACCAGCTGTTGAAAATGGCTGTCAGCTGAGGCTGTTCTATATACAGATTCCTGTATAGATTTCCATGGCCAAACCTCCCGCTCCTATTATTAACCCATTATCTTAGTTTAGCTAGCCAGGGAGACCTTGGAATGAAAGCACAAGAATTTTCTACTTTTTTTTGGTTTATTAAAATACTGAGCAAATTTTTTAGGACGAGGACAAGCTAATTGATTTATTTGCTCATTGGCACACTTTCTGAGTTATGTTCATTTCTTTTATGGAATTACGAGGCATAATGCATGGATCTTTGCTGTTCTACTTGCCTTTCTGGATTTCCAATTTTCTTTTCCTTTTCAATTTATGTTTGTCTTTCAAACTTGCATTTTTTTTCTTGTGTCTTTAGACATTATATTTTGACTTGTTGATCATGTTAGATTTTCATATTCTGTTGGTTTGCACTTGTATATCTCTGAATGCTGTGCACTCTGATACAAAGCATGTGCTTGTTAAAATGCTTTTTCATTGTCATGGTACCATTTCCGGTTCCAGGAGAAAAGAAGATGGAGGGAAGATCAAGGATTGATCGTGAGTCTGACAATCAACAACTTCTGCAGTTAGAGGAAAAAGATGTAGTATCATCTGTTGCTACTGTGCTATCTGATCTTTGTGGTCCTGGAGAATGGATGCCCATGGAGAAACTTCATGCTGAGGTTAGTTACTGTCATCAAAATGCTTCTGCGAATTCATTCTTTTGGTTACCATCTCACAAAAACTGCTTTGCTGTCTTCAAAATGCTTCTGCAAATTCATTCCCTTGGTTACCATCTCACAAAAACTGCTTGAGTTGCTAATTTTTTTTTTCTTTTAAATAGTTAAAGACTTTAAGATTTGTTTCTGTTTTAAACTACTTGGAAATCCCTGATCAGTATTAAAGAATCCATTGCAATTTATAGAGTTATATCATGGAAAACCTTTTGTCGAGGCATGCAGACTGATGATGTTAGGTTTTTCTGTTGACAAGTCGATTCTACTTTGAAAAAAAAAACATGCTTCTTTCTTTTCTAGCTTATAGGGACAGGGAGAATTGCACTCTTGTTTCCACCCGTGTTATATAAATGCACATATGCCTTGCACTCATACTGAACTCAGAGGCTTCGGCATGCAAGATGGCATTTCTCTTGTGTTTAAGGAGTCCCCCTGTTAACAAATTATAAGCTGGATAAGAACTTCAACCCGTCTATGCTTTTCAAAAAATTACATGAACATATTTTACGTCATGTTTATTTTAGAGTCACTGCACTAGTGGTTATACTGTTTGAAGAGAACAGTCTACAATTTTTACCTAGAACCATCCTTGGCAATTTTTTGATCTGCATGTCACTGCTGTTTCATTCTTATTTTTGCACATCCCACTTGCAACGGAACATAAAGGGGCCATTGTGGCATTTTGTATTTCCAGACTCCATTGGTTGTTGTTCAATATATTCCTCATAGATGCTAGCCCAGTTTTTTCTAGTCCTTGTTTTGGGTGCGCTCCTCTGTATGATCAGATTTGAGCTTTAGGATGCCTTCACTTGTTCACTTTGCTTGTTTTGTCCTCTCCTACAGTTGGTCGAGCAATATAGCAGCATATGGCATCATTCTCGAGTAAGGAGATATCTCACATCTGAGGACTGGACGGGTCTTGAAGCCAAGGGCAAACCATGGTATGGCTTGCTTATGTTGCTAAGAAAATATCCAGAGCACTTTGTCATCAACACAAGGTCCAAAGGCCGGGTGACGCTGGAGTTTGTCTCTCTTGTCTCTCTGCTTACATAACATCACAAGAGCATTACAGGGAAATTCATGTAGTTTGGTCCAGTTTTAAGCTGTTCAACTCCAACGCGAGAAATTGCAGGTTGTTCACCCGTTGACACATGTAAATGAAGACCGGTAATCTACCTTTTGTTGCTACTGTTTTCTATCTTTTGACATGAATGTTTGGACATCATGTTTTCTGCAATGCGAGATTGCATCATCTAGAACAGCTTTAGTAGTTTTTATGTCCATCTCGTGGATGTATTGAAATATGGAAATTGCAGCAGTCCCTCCCTAACATCTTGATTCCTTTTCCTTCGCTGCCAATCTCTTGGTTTTTTATCATTAATCGAGAGCAGATAACAAAAGGGCTGGATGACGAGTAATTGTAGTTGGTTTAGGCGACGATAAGAGACTAGTAAATTTGTTTACTTGCAGATTATACATCGTTTCGATATTCAAACTAATGGTGGGCATGCATGCTATAACATGAAGAGGGAAAGGATAGATTTTGGGGTGAAAATGTGGTGGATGGCAAGCCAAACAGTACCTCTAACCTTGTCGTCCATGGTTGGATGAAAAACATTTCAGAAGATCTCGAGTGAAAAATTGGCTGTGCTTAGCCAAGGTTAAGAATATATGGGCAAATTGCAGTCCCAATTTCCAAATGATGTCTCCACCTTCATTCGTTGGCTGTTTGTTTCATGATGAATTTGTATATTTAAAGAAGCTAAAGCACCTTTGAAAAACATTGTAACTCCATGCTCAAAACCGTTATTTAATAGAACAATATAATAGTGTCTATGTTACTCCACCCAAAAACAACTCACTTAACACTTATTTGCAACGGTATTGAAGTCTTTTGATATTGCTTATTTATCATTGTAAAATTGGCATCGGATTAAAGTCTTTTGATATTGCTTATTTATCATTGTAAAATTGATCAAGGACAAATAAGTTTTTTTTTATAATGGATTACATGGTGAAATGATTAAAATATTTTAAAAGGCAAAAAAAAAAAAGACATCAGGGGATATTTTTGTATTTTTACAATGGTTTTTTTTATATTATAATGTGAGTTGAGAAGCAATTTGGTATTTGATCAAATATAAAAAAATAATAAATAATTAAAATGCATAGTGAAATGATAAAAATACCCTTAATAGCAAAAAAAAAATAAACTTAGAGTTAGAGGCTTTTTTATCCTTTCACAATGTTTTTTTATAATTATCAAGTCAACTCAAGGGCAATTTGATATTTGGTTAAATAAAAAAAATAGAATAGACACATGGAAGATGGTCGTGCACTTTTAACGGTGCCTCGTGGTGTTCAAAAATGACTTTATGCCATGTAATTGGAAGTTGTCGTGTTGTCTTCTCTTTGAAGCGACGCGTGTCGGTGTCGATAGTCCGATTTGTTGCTAGTTGGCTTTTCTTTTTTTTTTTTCTTTATTTTATCTTTCCCTCCCCGAAAATTATAGTTTGGCCTTCTTTATTGTTGGTATTTTAACTTCAATTTTTTTTTTATGTTTTGTTCTTGACCCTTTTTTGTAGAAATTTTATTTGTTTTTAATTTCATCATTCATTCCCCAATTTACCAAATATTATATTTTTCAATTTGGTCCTTATTCTTTTTATTTGTAATTTTTTCCTTGACTCTTTTGTAAAAGTTTTATTGGTTTTAAATTTTATCCTTAAATCCAAATTGATAATATTATGTTTTCCAATTTAGTCATTATTGTTTTGATTTCTAATTTTTTTTCTTGACCGTTTTGTAAAAGTTATTATTCTTTTCAATTTCACACTTCAATCAAAAATTAATTTTTATTGTTAATGTCAGTTTTGATCCTCGTTCTTTTGATTTTTTTTGTCCTTTTACTAAGTTAATTTTGATTCTCAATTTCACCCTTCAATTAAATATAAGAATTATGTCATATTTTATTTTTAATCTCTATTCTTTTGGTTGATATTTTTAAAAACTTTTCTAAAATTGAATTTTTTTTTCAATTTTACTCTTTAATATTTAATGAGTTGAGAATTGGATTTCATGAGTTTTTCAAATAAGGTGCTTTGGGTCTAATGACCCGGGTAATGAGTTTAAAAAGTTATCACGATTATTTTTTTTAAAAAAAAATTATATTTAATTTTTATTTTTTTATTGGGTTATTTTAGTCTCATGATCTAAGCTATTGGTTTGGAAGGATATACCAGATTGGCTTGGACCTTGGTTAAGGAGATTACATGTTTGTTAAGTTAACTCAAAGTTAACCAAGATCCATTTTTTATGTTTTTTATTTATTCTATTTGTTTTTTGTTTTTGTATTTAATGGATTGTTAATTGAGATATATCATTTATCCCCTTTTGAAAAAAAAATAAAAAATTCTTGGGTTATTATAATCAATTTTTTTTTAAAAAAAAATTGATCTATCTATTATTTTTTTTTTTTTTTTGTTTTTTGTCTAATTAAAATAAATTGAGTTTATTCAACCTAATAGGGTGAATAACCTTGATCACACTTTTTTTTAAAAATAAAGTTTACGGTAGCTAAACATTATTTTCTGTGTAAAAAAATAGTTCAGGCCGGCAATTAGCCACAGGCACCAAGGCTAGTCTCTTTCTATTCTGAAACAGGTTTAAAAGTTGACCACTTAAGAAAAACTTGCAAATAATTTAGCAACATAAATCAAAAACTCTGATGAACTCGAGCAAGCATTCTCAGCAAGAATTTACCATGTAGAAAAAGAAGTTGACAATCACATTACAACCTTTTACCAAGTTCCTAAAAGATGCTATGAACTATATAATTCATAACTAGAAGCTCAAATATATCGATATATAAATGTACAAGACCAGAGGAACAAAAATTGTTTGTGCTAGAAATGCCGAACAGCTTGAATATGCAGGCACAAAAGGCATATTATTGGTATATGTGAGCTGAAAATTAAAAGCCTCTCAAGATTCTTCCTTGCTAAGTTTGCCAAGAGCACTTCGTGCATAGAGTTCTTTTTCCCGAGCTTCTTTTGCAGCAAGCGCTTCCTCATCAAGTACTTGTATGGGAGACCACTCTGGCAACTTTAACCAATCAGGTTTCTTCTCTTTTTCCTTGAATATAGATTCTTTAAAACTAATCAATGCAGGTCTTAGTTTGATAGTAGCAAAATCCACCGTTGTGCCCACAACAGCAAAGATGACCGAGTAGCGAAAGGCACCAAACTGACCCCTAAAATGTCAAAAAAAAAAAAAAAAAACAAAGCACTTAAAACTATGATGGGGAAGGGAGCTCAACAAAGGAAGATGCAGGAGACATCACCTAATTATCCCCCTAGTTTTTCAAAGGGAGAGGATCTCCTTACGTTAGGCTCTTTCAATAAAGGTTGGCATTATAGAACGGAGGACTGTATTCATGGCATCATATTTATACCATATCATAGGACAAAAATATGTTTTTACTTTGCATTTGTTTTAAAAGGTGGAAAAATGCTCTCAATGTTGGAACTCAAAAACAGCCAACCACATCATGAACAAACTGCTTGGTCAATAGGTTCTGCCAAGGAAGAAATGAAAAGAAAACATCTGCTTCACGAGCAGGATCAAAGAAGCCAACAGATAGCATTGAAATGTTCCTGTCTTTTCGGTGGCTTAATGATCCCACAAAACTAAAGAATACTTGGCCTATATTAAAATTGAAATGAAAGAATAATGCCCCACAAAGAATTTCGCACAAAGGATAGATAATGAGAATAACAAAAGGTGCATCCATGAAGACACGCAAGCATATAAAAGTGAATGAGATTAGAACTCGACCTTGAAGACGTCCAAGAAGAGCACCACTGCCAAACCCTGCAACCGCGGAGTTTACTAGATCATCTGGTTCTGATTTTCGAACTACTCTTACGAATTCACGCGCCCCTGAAAAATCAAACAATAACAAAACTTCCAACTTTAAGACAGTTCCAAGAAACATATGATGGCCCCTGAACCAAAATCCAGTTATGTTTCTGAAAATGTTAACATTTTCACTGTTGTCTTTCATGCCTTAAATTAAAAATGATCATCAACATTCAGACACAAATCAGGTTCTCTAACGAAAGATTCCCTCTAAGTTATCCTCTCCCTTCTATTACTAGGCAGGCTCCAGGTCTTGCAGATTTAAGGCCATAAATCATTCCCAAACTACTACGTTAAAAGATAACAACGTTATGAGATTAGAGAAACAAAGATGTTTACCGCAATAGCAGCCGGTGACGATGGAAAAATTAGTGGCATAAGTTGTTGAAATGTTAGCGAGCCCATGAACTTTTCGATGCTTAGACACCAACCCAACTCCTCCACCAGTTATCCCTTCACATATATTTCAAATTAGTTTCCTTTTATGTTTTAAGGAAAAAAAAATACAGAGACAGATAGAAACCTGCGAGAAGTGTGGGGATGAGTATCCGCTCCTTCCAATTCTCCGAAAACGAAGAAGACGGCGGCGGCGGAGGCGGTTTGGCATTTTCTTCTAGAGGTTTCATACCGCTTGATCCCATTTTCTTTTACCTCGATTGTTAACTTCGGAAGGCGGAGGTGGAGGTGGGGGTGGTGGAGGGAGGCGGAGGACTGGATGAAGACTATTACGATTTGCGATGGTGACAATGAATTGTTTTATTACAGATTTAACGGCCCAACCTGCTGGCTTACTGATTTCGAAATTTTGGGCCCATGTTCTGAACCTATTTCACGTCGGCCCAAATAATATTCGAGCACAGAGGCAGCCTGCCTAATTTTGTGAATCAAATAAAGGAATAAATGATTGAAATAAAAATCATATTCCTCATGTAATCCATATTCTGATAATAAAAGAAGGAATCAAATTGATGATAAGACTATTTATATGGATTTTTTTTTGTAAAAAATAGAAAAATAATTATTTAAAAATGTTGAGATTTATCAACCTTCGAGCTAAAATCATTTTTTTTAGGGTTTTTATTCTATTACTCTTCCTTTAGGTTTTATTATTTTTAATGTTTTTTTTTTATGAATTATTTTAGCTTTTTTTTTGTTGTATAATGTGATTTTCACATTATTTTTATAATGTTTTAATTAAAAAAAAACCATTATAAACTTTAGATGCATATTTCATATTTTTTTTCCATGAAATGTTGAAATGAAAAGCATAATGATAAAGACAACTATATATTTTTTATCGAGTTAGGTTTTTTTAAAAGACTAGTCTAGATCGCGGGACAACTAAGTACCATGTTTTTATCGAGCCAATTAAATTATTTTATTTTATTTTATTTTTCCAGGACAACAACCGTTGTCCCGCCAGGTCCATCCATGTTTTATAACTATTATATAAAATGAACTTCAGGGTCTCTTAAGTTATTCAATTATGAGATAATCAATCCATCTATCCTTGTTCTTTGATGATAGCATGCATGGTTACTGCACTAGGGCTGAACAAAACAGTAAACTAGCAAAAACAGTATTAACATTAACTGCAGAGATCATTTTCATTATCATACAAGGGAATTTTTCTTCTGGAAGCCAAGTTTCAAGCATTCTGCAGCTTCCAGCTTCCGAGTTGGGAGGAACAATCACCGGACCAAAAAGGGAACTTTCCGTGTATTTAATAGCTCTCCAAGTGATGGTAGTGTCATTAGCAACAGTGCATGTAAATACTGCACTCTCTGTCTCCTTATTGAGTTAAATTTGTAAATATATGCTTACTGGAAGATGAAGTTTACCATCATAAGCCCTAATAGGGGCTTGTGCGCATAAGAAAAAAACAGAGGCGGCCGACGAGGGAGAGCTAAACTGTTAGAATGGGATTGACAGTCTCGTTCTGAAACTAGAATATTCAAGAGGCTGATGAGTCTGGTTCCACATCTTCTGAAGCTGAAAAGCCATTGAGTCCGTCCTTGGCGTCCCAGTCACCATCCTGCAATGTGGTCTCTGATCTCTTCTGCAAACCTGCCCCGATCCTTCTCTTGTGTTCTGGAATAATCATTAACAGCATATCCATTAGATTCTACGAACATATATTAGAAAGAAAAGGACCAGGAGAGAAAGATTACTTTTATTGTTAATTGCACTGCGAGTGATTGCCAAAAATTCATCCCACTTGAATTTCCTAAGTTCTTGCTTTTCCTCCTCTGAAAGCTCAAAATTGGGCTCCCTCCCGCACATGAAAGCAGCCCTGCATAAATGGAAAACCTTCAGACGAACCCCAGATATGTTTAGTCACCAAACCTGACCAAGGTCTGTCTTTGTAGACATCCTGTGATAACAATTTTTTAACACACAATGCTAACCCCGAAAAAAACAAAACAGAGAGAGGAGTTTTTTCTTTTTTTCAGGGGAGGGGGGGAAAACAAAAACAGAGAGAGAGAGAGAGAGAGGGAGAGAGAGAGTTTTGAAGCTTCCTATTTATTTCTTAACTCAGTAATGATTAACCTGCATGGACTGCTAGCAGCTATGAGAAGTACGAGCAATGGGAGCCTAACCCTAAGAGGAAGGCTGGCTACCAGAAGTGTGCAGTGAGGATATATTTTTCCCTTCCAGAAAATGGAAGGTTTATATTTTTGTTATCACTTAGATGCAGAATAGCAAATGTTAACAATTTGTGCTCAATACTGTTTGCATACGCGTATGCCATTTTTATTGTCTTGGTCTATTCCCATATGTACTGCCTTACTCTCATCTCATACTTTTGTAATTGAATAGTTTCATGGTTTCCAATTATTTTTCTGTCATTTAAACAACGGGCATTAATAGAACATATGTAATACAATACAACAATAATGATGGTAGGGCTTTACAAGCCGTTGCGATAAGGGTCACGGGCATTGGCCTGAAAGATATTAGACAGCTCTTCTTGTTAGAGCATGATGTCTGGCCATCTAACGGAAATAGTTTGTAAAGGAAAATAGAAAAATGAAACTGTAAACATCCTCAAGCTGCGGGGTCCTAGATTCCTAAGAAACGTTCCAAGGAAAAGTGGTTGATTTGGTGGATGAATGGGACTTGTTCCTAACTTCATCTTAGTAAAGTAGGAGGTAGTTTTCTCTATCAAGATTCAAGAATAAACAAGTTAGTTGCAACCACGAAGCTAAGCTATAGTTTTACCTTTTTCAAGTCTTTACTTTCTTACATCGGAAGTTCTGATTGCCTCTAGCAAGAACGAAATTAATTTAAATGTGGAATAAGAAAGCCCAAAAAGAAAGCAAGAGATATGCATTACTTCTATCCTAAAGATTATCCAATATTCTGTTATTACAATGAAAGAGAAAAGACTTCTGCACCCTAATATAACTGAAAAGCAAATTATATAATCATGACAATTCTGGAATACAGTGATCAATTAGTTACTCAAAGAATTGGACAAGACTTTCTGCAGAAAGGATATTGTGGAAAAAGAGATATGGCATGGGTCTCGGTACTGATGAAAGTAAGAACTCATGAAAAGCAATGCAAACTTTAGCCTACTACCTGTCATACAAACGAGCAGCCTCTTCTTGAGAACCAACAGTCCCTAGGTGAATCTGCTTCTTGTCAACTTTAATTGCTGCCTGCCATTTCATATTTTTAAAATAGACGCCTCTCATCAGGCATGGTTCCTGGTTCTGAACATGTTTCCTCCTGTGTCTCTTTCTGCGTTTAACTGGTTGCTCTAGAAATAGAAAATGAATGAAGCAACAAGGTTAAAAATGCAGCGCAGTCAACTTTCACATTAGTGATATTCCACAATGACATATAATCATGGTGCCTAATAGAGTCATACTGAGAACTTAGCAAATTTGGGAAATATCAGATCTGACATTATTATTGTACAAACCAAAAGTGAAATGACAAGGAAAATCAGAAGCAACTACATGCTAGGTATACTAATAAAAATCAAAACGAGTCAAGAAATGCTCATCTCCTTTATAGATAAACAATGGAACAGCCACAATTTTCGATTGAAGTTGAAACCCACAATGTCACTTGGACTCCCTCGAAATTTCTCTAGCATATTTAGTTCAGGTATAGCATATAAATAAATAACCTGTCTTCAAATGACTCCTTCCTGCTATTCATACTTGAAAGTTATTCTTAACAGAAAACATCAAAACAAACAGCACTTGCAAGGCCATCCAAAAAGTGGCGATGCTTGTGCAATGTCTGCAAGAGTGGACCTAGCATATAATGCTTCCTCTGTATCTGTTTCCAATACAACAATTTTCTGTAGTCTCGTTCTTCAGGATATTGATTCTCCACAATGTTGAACTTTTAATCAATGAACCTTGATGGCTTAACTTAATATTAAACAATTCCTGCTGATGAACTACAAGGGACCCAAATCAGCTATGAAATCACATAGCAGTAAAATTTAGACGGGACTCAAGTTCATAATCACATTTATGATCTATGCATGTCTGGGATAATTCATGTGGTGAATGCATAAAAGACTTCTGGATAACATAACCACAATAACTTTTTTTTAATTGTAACTAAATTAGTCAATTGGAGAATTCTCTTGTAATTTTCTGATAGCTTTTTCAGAAACAATATCAATAGAGGGTTAAATTAAACTTCAGAGTCAGAGATACATCAGTGGCAGAAGGATACTCAAAAAATACAAAACTTGTCAATTGCGGGACCAAATGTTAATAATTTTTCTTCTCCTTTATTTTTTCCAAAATAAGTAAATTTTCCTCACATTCTCTTATCTAAACACGTTTTCCAAAATGAATTGATCTCAGTTCATGATCAACAAGATCACAAATGTAACCACTTGTATTTGATATGTTCAGCCTCTTGAATACCTAAACCTTGAATTGCAACAATCAAGTACATCCAGAGGAATGGAATTAAGCTACAGGAAAAAACAAAAAGAATTGAGGCATCATTGTTTTGCTTCTTTATGGAAGGATAGCTTGGAGGTTATGTAATGTACAGAGAAAGAGAGGCAAGAGTCAGAAAGAAAAGCTTTATCTAGACTATCATTAAGCATTCTCCAATACTTACGAGTCCTTAATCTTCAATGTAACCCGGGTCATGAGATTGATACTTGAATTTCAAAAGCATGTCAACCATGTTGCAGGTTCAAATTTTCCCACCTTTGCAGTTTCCCACTTCCATTATTGTCTTACCTCCATATTCTTATTTATAATATTGATCCACAACATCAAATTAACCAATCCAAAACCTATAGAGGGAGATGGTTTCCAATGCATATGACCCTGTTGGTTAGGCGTTGAACCCATACTATCTTATAGTTAAGAAGAACTAGTTCACAAAATATTTATGAATAGCCAACACAACCGATGTATAATTTTGCATGTACTTGGTTGACATGAAATCATACAAATAAGACACATCTATCAGCATTGACAAACCTGGATATGCTTGAGATCGCTGCTCTTTTGACGAGCTAGAAGCCGAAACATTTGAAGAGCCAGCTCCCACTTTTGCAATGGTTTTCTAGCAGATTAAATTGGATAATGTAAAGGCAAATAAAATCATGGAATGAAAAAGAATTTGGTAAACGTAACACTTTCTATCTTTTTTCTGCCAGCAAAGAGTGTAATCTCATGTGCCTAAAATTTGCAACACATTCATCAAGGATAATATCACATCTAATCATTACATGCCAATTAAAACAACCCATTGAAAACATAACATGATTGCAAGATGGTTACATCAAGCATAAAAACAGGTAATTTATAAGTGATGTTTCTTGTAAGTGTTTACATGATCTTCTTTTCAAAGAAAGGATTCATCGAAATCATGAACGAACATTGATATATAGACACGCCTGAGATTGCTTTGACAAGCAGCAGGAAGCTATTTTATGTCAAAACTTGCCAAGTTGGAGGCACCAACATGGCAGCCCTCTCACCTGACAGATGAACTCTCTCTATGTTTCAATTGTGTTGGAACCAAATATAACCAGATATTACTAAAGCGAATAAGCTGTAATGGACTAAGCATTTTCTTTCTGCACAGTGGAGTTGCCCTTATTTATTACTTTTTCTTTGAATTGGTGCATCCCTAAATTCAGGAAAACACAGAAAGTTTCTATTATCTCAACCTTCTTATTGACTTCTAATATGAGCAACTCTCTGTGATGATCAAGTTTGTTAACTGCAAATGGCATCGATGGTGAAAATAAGGGAAGGACCTTGGTTTCAAATTCTAACATTGTGAACAGATGCGTGTGCATACACATATACATGTATGAGATGAAGGGTCCTTTGGGCCCTGTTGTGCTTATAAGTAAAGCTCCTCTTTCAGTTGATTATAAGAGAAGCAACTAAAGATGCACTTCTCCTATAACCAGCTTTAACCTGCTTTCCCGAGATAGGATGACTGCTTTTTCTAAAAGCAAGCTCTTTACCAAAAACTTCTACTTCTAAAAATTGAACCAACAGTTGCATAGCTTAAAAGCACATCAGGTCGAAACAGAATCAAAATTAAGTCCCTCAGAGTGCATTCAACTGACTTGGAGAAAGCAAAATCTGTGTGGGCACGGGGATCACTTATTCCTATAACTGGTTGCTTTAGGAAGAAAACAGCATTGAATATGTATTTAGAAATGACAACTTAAATAATCTCAAAATGGATGCGGCGAGTTTTCCTATCCATGAAGGAGAAGCAGGCCCCAAGATTTCTTTCCTAAATGGTGATGCTGCTTTCAACATTTATCTACATTTGCATGACTTTAAAGCTGAATGTGAATGAGAACTGATGTAATCAAATTAAGTATGGTATATCTCTCTCATATTTGGATGACAAAGCAAACAGCTTTCAAATACCACCCTGTAGAAATCTTACAGATGTGAGCTCTATCGGCATTGGTAATGTATTACAGTTGCATTGTATTGATACCATTTCTAAAAACCATTCTTGATGCACCCACAAAAAGGCAAGGAAAAAACTACCCTAAACCTCAAGTCTCGTAAAAATAGGTATGACATTTGGATTTGTCTGCACTGCAGATGATGATGTCCACTCCTGGCTCGATATGGTTAACGAAAGAGAACTCATGGTGGAGGCAGGCCAGTGATAATTGCAATAACAGCTTTTACAAATTCAGTTGATAATTTTACCTCCGATGACAATACTGCTCTATCATGCATGCTATTGGAACAACTAGAAAAAGGAAGCTAACTTTACCTCCTCTGGCTGGTTGGCATCATCTGATGGCAGAGGATGCACACTGACAGACCTGCCATTCTGAGTGGAACCTACAGGAGCAGTTCCGTTGTCAAAAAATCGAGGAAGTGGAGTCAGGAAAGAACTTCTTCCTGCAAGGACCACCAAGCTCAGTTGATAATTTTATCCATGCATGATATGATATAGACCTTTTTACCTAAATTACAAAATTTTGAAAAGTAATTAAAGATGCAAGAAGCTTTTAACAAAATTCAAAACACAATTCTTCATAAAGATGAGTCAAAAGAAAAAAATTACACAAAGGTTAGAAGCACAAGACTCATACATAACCTCTTTTAAAGCTTCAAACGACCTAAGACCCTCTTTTTGGTTAACTCAACAAACAGAATCAATCATTTTGCATAGAGGGCATCTCAAATAGTGTTTACCAGCACAAAGTCCCAAGAGTTTACGCCTCCGTAAGCTAACCATGGTAGATTAAAATCTTTGTATCAATGCACAGGCAAGGAAGATGGCCTTTAGCATTTATCACCTTCTCCTTGGATCAGAAAAAAAGGCCAATCTGTTACAACAAAGATATAAATGAAGGCAAGTTTTATATGGGAAAGACTTGAAAATTTTAAAATTGCCATCAAGGGAATAAACTTGTAAGTACATCAACGCTTAACAACTGTTCTGAAAGACAATATTAGAAGCACATGATATCCAGATATGAATAATTCAGAAAACCATGCAGCTTTCTCGAGGTTTCATAAGCCTAAAAGAAAACTGACAATGCACGCCAATCGCTATAGGAAGGACAACCGACACAAATAGTTCCTAGCGTTAGGAGGAAAGCCTAAAAAACGACAACGGAGTTCGGTGCTGACCATCTAAAATCTTTAAAAGAACTTCGGCATAGCCTAAGGAAATCGTTTGGTGTGTGAGATTCCCAGATGGTCAATTGGCGTGTCATCATCAAAACACTCAAAGAAAATGAACGAAAGCTAAGAGTATTTTTTATGTGACGAAACTACACATTATTGGTTGGGCAAAAAGATGAACATATGCATGGTTTGCGTTTAGATTAAACTCCTGCCACCTTTATCCATCCATAACTAAGCCGTTAGCTAGCAAGTTCCAGTTCCCAGCCAAAGCAACAAAACACATGTACGGTCACACCACAACAGAACAGCATTAATGAAAAGATAACGAAATTCCCGTTACAGATTAGCTAAATCCCATGTGCCATGTGTAGCTAAAACAGAAGCAGTTCAATCATGGTGGCCCAAAGAAACAATTCTGTCACTCATGTGCTTATAAAACAAAATCCATCCCCATAATCCATGATAAAAAGTGAAAAAAAAACCAGTGCAGACTTCTAGTTCAAGAATTCTTTAACAATAAGAGAATCAAATCTTGAAAAGGGAGACAGGGTGACACAAAAAAGCCTAGTCATGTTAAAAAAAAAATTGACAAAGAGAAACCCAGACCACTAATCATAATAAAACGGGATTAGGAGTTTAGTGTGGAGGAGAAACCAACAAAGACGCCCAAAGACTTTGTAGGGAAGAACTTGCAATTATCTCTGTAAGTCAACTCCAAAAACCTACCACCTTTCATGGAGGAATACCAACAAGGGATAAAATAAAACCCCATGACAACAACACCACCACCACCACAAAAATCAAAGAGAAACCCACAAAAGCCCAACTCTTTTTAGGCCCATTAATGTTAAATGCCCATCCTATGACCAAGAAAGAAAATCCACCATCCATGTAACTTGAAGAGCTAAAGCAAAACACCAAAGACCACCCACTCAGCCGTGTAGTCAAGAGATAAGGTCATACATACAGTCCCTGTACCTTAAAAAAGAGAGAGACAAGGTGGTGCTGCTGGTGGTGGGAATGATCAGAGATCAAGTGAGGTTATGTACGGTAAAATCGGGAGAGAAGAGACAAGAGGGGATTTCTATGGTAGGTAAAGGAAGGATGTGAGCGTGTTAAAGAGGGTAAGGGATATTGTATTGTGGCTCATGCATCTACCACCTTTTGTTTTTTCACTTATTAGTGTAGTTGGTATTTTTTATGAGGAGGGCGCTGCTGCTGCTGCTGCTGCTGCTGCAGCCAATGCCAAGCCACTGCCTAAGGTATTTATTTTATGATGGAGAAAAATAAAAATAAGAAAAGGTTTCATGAATGAATAATAATTAGAGAAGAGAAAGGAAGGCAACAAGAGTCACAAAACAACGTTCGCCTATTGGGTGTTGAGCTTTTACTTGGATTCTCGACATTGCCCTTTTGTAGCTTCCTTGACACCGTATCGATTAGGTATCTTGTCTGCACCGCCTCTCTTACTATTATGCCCTTTTCTGGAGGAATCTTGTGTGGTTACGGAAAAGACACTGCATGTTTTTTTCTACTTCTTGTTTTAAAAATAAATTTATTTTGATATTCTCTCCTTCTTTCTCTCTTTAACAAAATAATTTATTTTCTACCATCTCCACCCGTTATATTCTAAAACATTAATATAATGCTATTTTTTGTAATTAAAATAAATATTTTTTACTCTTCTTGAATAGAGATATTATAACGATTATTTTTAAAATATTTTTTGTTCAGAAATATATTAAGATAATATTATTTTTTTTAAAAAAAGATATTTTCGACATGTTAAAACAATCTAAAAAATAATTTAAACAAACTATTATCGTATCAAATATTTAGATATATTTATATTAAATAATACTAGAAAACAAATAGATGAGCCGGGAAATTAAAAAAATGAAAATCAAGCAAAATTTCGAAATAGGAGTTCGCGTGGCAGTTAAAAAGACACTAGATTATTCTTCTTATCTATCCTTGTCTTAAAAAAAGATAAATTTATTAGATAAAAATAAAGGTTAAAAAAATAAAAATCAGGTAAGAATTGTCAAATTTAAATCATTCCCTTCTCACACACCCCCAGCACTGAACCCTCTTTTTTACTTCAAAATCCTCTCATTTCCCTGCCTTTCTTCTTAAGAAAATATTTACCAAATAAAAGTTTGAAAATTCCAACCTCACCTCACCGCATCCTTCCTCGTTTTTTCCCTTCAAGCCCCTCGAACCTGACGTGGTGTCAGGTTTCAAATAGCCTTCCCAGTCAAGCGGCTTTCAGATTTTATTTCAAAGGTCTCTTTCAATTTTACACAAAGCCATAAAATGTCAATTCAGAATGATAAATATATATATATATATATAATTTTGATAAAAAAATAATTTAATTAATCTTTTTAAAATTATAGTTCCGTACTAGGTGATTTAAAATTATATAGTACTGAAAATAAATTAAATTGTCAGAATTAAGCAGCCTTGAGGTGTATTTTTTCTCTGGTCATAACCCAGCAACCGGATATGACATGAATCGTCCTTGATGAACGTGTCCTGAGTCTTGAATGTTAGGATGTATGGCCTCCACACATCAACTTACTGGAAAAGAAGCCTTTAACCACAGTGACAAATATATATATATATATATATATATATATATATATATATGAACTCAAATCATATGGACCAATCATGTGTAGCATGGATTGATAATAATGTGTTTTTTAAAATAAAAATTTTTTTTTGTAATTGTAGCGTGGTTATGGGGTTGACCAATTCCATATCTTTTAGCTATGAAGGATACTAATGTTTTTTTTTTATACATAGGATTTTTTTTCTATGGAATTTATCATTTCCTTTCCTTTTATTTTAGAAAAAAAATTATATCTATACTCAAAGTAAGTAAATATATAATGATTGCAGAAGTCTATACATTACATATAGATTTTGACAAGATCATAACATAGTTGTCGAGATTAAATCGAGTTCAAAACCTTAAAAATTAAATAGAAAAAGATATAAACAAGTAAATACCTTAAATTCCCAGTATTTTAGAATTCATCATTCAAAGAAAATTAGAGTACTAGAGAATTTTGTATTGTATTTAGATTGTAATTGTGATAATTAAATAAAGAATCGAGTCCAAGAGAAATATCACACAAAGTATATATTTTGATGCTCGTCTATTTTATGAACTGAGCCACCACCAAATCATTGAAAATAATGTGTTATATTAGGTTGAATCAAGCGTGACAAATATCGGTACTCTTTTTTGGTACACCCAACAAATCATTGAAAACAATGTGTTATTTTAGGTTGAACCATGCAAGACAAGTAGCGGTACTTTTTTTTTTGGTACACCCAAGCGTGATTAGTCTAGTCCCGTCGTTTCAAAAAATTTTATTTGATAAAATTAAATTATATTTTACAATACTGAACTTTAATTTGATGCCGGGTATTATTTTTTGTCACCACTAATACACTATAAAACGTGAATATAACATTGGAGAATAAAATAAAATACAAATTATTATTCAATATATATATATATTTTTTAAAAAAGAAGCAAACTCAGCTACGCTGCTGCCGTTCACAGTGCAACCGAGTGAATATAATTTATTCTGTAATGGAATGGAGTTATCAAAGTTGACTAGTTCCATGATCCGTACAATGGAGGGCAATAATGTCTTTTGGGTAGGGTGGCAGGTGCCGTGGAGAAAGGGACACGTACGGGATGGTTTGGGCATAAAAGAGGTCGTTGAGGGTAGGCAAAGGGAAAAGACAGATGATTAATAAAGCGGGTTGGTTGGTAGCGAGCTAGGGGCACCGACGGGCTGTGATTGGATAGACGGCCTGCCATACAAGCTTGTAGATAATGTCCCGCCCCGCCCACCTCATGCCCCCAAACCCCTTTTTATTTTTACATTACCTTAACAACCCCGTCAAATTTCATGATATATTTTAAAAAATATTAAATTAATTATTTTATAGTATTTTTTTATTCAATAATAGAATATTAAAATTACCAAAAAAAAATAATGTGAAAAATATTAAATTGATGTTTTTGAGATGAAAAATATTTTTAACTAGAATATGAATATTAAATTCATAGTTCTTTAAGTATTTTTTGATTTAATAATAAAATGTTAAAATTAAAAAAGAAAAATTAATTTAAAAAAACATAAAAAGTCTGTTAAATAGACAATTTAATACAAGAAATTGAATAATTAATTTAAAAATATCTTGTTTTTTTATTCAACAATAAAGATATTTTTCTCAGATGAATTTATATACTTATTGATTAAATTCAGTTATATAGTTAATAAAATGTATTAATGGTTTTAATTAAGCTTCAAGCTTTATATTTTTTATTATAAAAATTTTATTTTAGTTTTTGAATAAGAAAACATCGTGGGAGATTTTAGAATGCACTGATATGGGCCTGTCTTTCTAAGAAAAAGCCCATTTACAGTAAAAAGCTGTAAGATAATGAGCCCAATAACTGGTACACCGACAACTGGAAGGCATTCTTCTAAAGGACTATAAAGGCCACCATGGCCCTGGTGCGGAGCTATCGCAAAGGACGCAGAAGAAAAACTAGGGTTTCCGTGAAAGCAAGCAACAACCTTACAGTCGACAATATGATCTACGACGTCAACTCTCCTCTCTTTCGCTCATTCCTCAGCCAGAAGGGCGGCTCTTCCGATAAGAGGTAATTTATTCCTCTGTTTTCTTTCAGTTTTTGTTCTATACATGTTTCTGTGTGGATGACCATGTAGCTGTTGCGATGTGTAAATAATCCAAGTTTAATGACACTGATTCTCTTAGCATCTGAACTGAGTGTGTTATGCATAGAAGGGTATCGGTTTTTTTTTTTTCTTTATTGCTTTAATCGGTTGGCTTATGGGTAGTTTTACTACGAGTAATGCTAAACATCAAGAAAAAACTTCAAGAATACACATGAATCATCATCCAACAGTTTATTTGTATTCTTGAAGTTTGTTCCATTGATATTTAGAATTACTCTGTTATGACACTATGGTAGCGTTTGGTTAGACGGTGGAGATTAGAGGGGACACATCCCCCTATTCTTGTTTTGAAAAAACAGAAATTCACTCCAAACTCTTTCCAGAGAACGATTTATTTTATGTCTCTGTCTTTTATCCGTTGGACCAAACATATTTTTGTCCCTTTTGTATTTGTCCATCTGTCCCTCACGGGGCACTGACCAAAAACAATCTAAGGAACATAAAAATATGGTGAAATTGTGGATGATGAGACTAAATATGCAAATGGTTTGACTTGATAAGATTAAGTAGAAGCTTGTCATCTGCTATTTGAACAAGAAAAACAAAACAGGAAAATCAGAACATGGTGAAATTGGAAAACAGGGAAGAATTTTAGCTGGGGAAAAAAATTGTGAATCATCTAGTTTTTTCCAAGATGTTTGTCGAATGAAATTGAATGCTATGTTACATGTATTTGGGAATTGATGGATTTACAAGTTTTTGGATCCTTTAGTTAAAAGCTTGAACATGGAGTAGATTTGTGTAATGTTAGTGGCGTTGCATGTCAAGATTGTTGAACCAAAAGATGGAAGAATTTGAAGGACAGATATGCAGAATGATACATGGAACTCTAAATGTAATTTGGCTAGATTGGTGCTATAAACTGGATCAGGAAAGGATGTTATTCTATCTGCGTTGATTCTCCATTGGAATTAGAGCTGAATATCATGTGAAATTCAATTGAATGCTGTTCGAAAGTACCTTCTTGTGGTGCCTGCCTCTGATACTCAATGCAGTCGTGAATTGTCTTTTCTGATATAGAACGTGTTCTCTGGCTTTCTTGCTGTGGAATGGTGGATTTTACTCATCCTACATTATCAAGTTCATCTGTGTTTTGTTTGTGATTGGAAAAATGGTTTTGTATGCTTTCCGTAGTTTGAAATTCCTTTCCTCAAGTTTTAACCTATTCTTGATTTTTTCTCCCAGACTGATTGTTCCCTCCATTCCTTCCTAGCCCCTCTTTTCTTTCATCCTAGTTTTTAATTAATGTCCCTCGATTTAGCTAGCGAGTTTAACATGTCTATTGGGATATCATACGTGCTATTATTTAGCATTTTAATGATTTGTCAAGAGGCGCTGAGGTGCTCGTCTAGGTACCTCAGGCCAGGCCAGGTGAGGCCACATCGCCTTTAAATGAAGTGTTGCCTAGGCAAGCGCCTTGTGAGTGGGTGCAAGGCGTTAAAGCTAGTGCATGCTTGAAGTACTTCACTTATTTTATTGTTGGATTTTTCTTTTTTCTCTTTAACTGATTTTTTGACCTATTTGTCTATCTTTTAATTTACCACAAGAAAGAGCTTAGCGGTATTTTTGTAAAAAAACAAAGATCAGGGTAAAGAAATCATTAAAGTGAGACAAACAGACAAGGATGGACACCTTAGAAGAGAAACACCAACCACACTTTCTTTTTCAACATCAAGTGCTAGAACTACACATGAAGAGGGATTTTGAGAGACGATGATTTGGACTGTAATCATGAAATGGAGGACATGGAGGATTCAAGTGAAGGAGAGGAAAGCATGGATGAAGATGTTTTTGAAGATTAATGAATAATGATGATGATATTCAAGTTTACTTTTTAATCTTTTTGCTACTTACTATTTTAAATTATCTTATTTTGTTCAAGGGTGAAAAATATTACTTTATATGACTGTTATGGTATTTTATATTTTCTTTTGATTTTCTAATGATCTAATCGTAATTGGGAAGATATATATGTTAGATTTATATAATATAATATTATACATATATTTTCTTTAACTTATAGCATTATTGCCTTGGTTCATTTGGGCATGCGTCTAGGGGTGTGCCTATTGCCTTGGGTATTTTATTGGCTTGGCATCTTTTATCGTCTTTTGCCTTTGACAACACTGCTAGAGATATATTGCATGTGAATTTGATTCTTCTAACTGAAAGTAAGAGCTTTTCTTTACCATGTACTGCATGCTTTTGCAGTTGCTCTGTTTGAATCTTTTCCTTGTTTCCAAGTGCTCACGATGCAGTTGAAATAACCTATAATCAGATAGATTGCTGCGAGATTTTACTGGTCGATGCATGTTTGATAAAATCTGCCCTTTTAGATCGACTCTGAGCCCTAAGAATTTTTTTTGGTGCTTTTTCTTATTTTTGTTTCTGGGTATCCTGAAGTATGGATGTAATTTTTGTTGGTTTCAGGAAAATGGAGGAGCAGAAGCCAAAGGAACAGAGACCCAAAGCTAACGAGAACAAGCCTGTTATGACAGAGTGAGAGGTGCTGTAGTTACCAGCTTTAGAATGAGTGAGATGTTTTAAAATGCCATTATATATGTTGGGGATTTCCTCTCATCTAGTCTAAACATGAATTAACCTTTTGCCTTTGGAGTTTGCTATGAACTTTCGTTTGGAAATGGATGTTAATTGGAGTTTGTGATATCGGTTTGTAGAATCAAGTGGCATTGATGTCACAGAATTTTCACTCTTTCGTACATTGATGTCAATATAACACGCAAGGTAAAACCGTCACTTCTCAAGCATGGTAGACATTATTTTCATCGGGGCGGTGGTTGTTCCTTATTTCAGCTTCTCCTTTCCTGCTGTATTTTGCTTAGGTACGTTCTAGTCTTAACGGGTAGGTGAGGGGTGGGAGAATGGAGAAGAGGAGATGTTTCTTACAGTCTAATAGTTGACTGTAAAGATCGGAAAAGCTTTCGATAGTGTAGAGGTCAAAAGACAAAATAATTGCAGGCAGTTTCTACGCATGTTAAGATTGTCAACAGCTGGGGCCTTGGTGAATGATTATACTGACCTAGAGTAATTTATTATCTTAGTACAAAGCACTCTATAGCTGGAGACTAGCTCATTTACCCGTGCTACTCCTTGTGCAAAATTGTTTTCAAGCGCAATAAAAATTTAATTAAAAATAAAATATAGATAATTTATTTTTTATTTAAAAATAAAATATTTTAACTGTGAATTAAATTATATTTTTATATAATATTGAAATAAAAATATATTAAATTTATCTAGGTTAATATGAGGGAAAATGCATTCGGTAATCTTGAAGAAAACAAATTAAAAAATTTAATTTTAAATTAATTTAATGTTGAAAGATATTAACAAACAACATTTAATTAAAAATAAAAATTAAATCAAATTAAATTAACAAAGTAAGCTCATGACGCAACTTATGCTTGATATCGATGATTTTTTTATATGAAATATTTTTTAAAATAAAAAACCATGAGACACATGGAGCTGAGAGAGTAAAAACAGATTGTTAATAACAAATAGTGAAATTATATTATTTTAGTTGAGTTAAATAAAAAAAATAGTTCATTGATAATTAACAATAAAGTTGTATTTTTTTAAATTGAGAGACAAAAAAGCATTAAACAAAATAAATAAATAAATAAATAATAGCTCGGATGCTATGGATTAATCCATTAAACCTATCACCCAACACATAGATTTAATTAAATTTAATGATTATTTTTCAAAAAAATTTAATCCAAATATAAAATAACAAAAAAAAAGAAGCATAGGCTCATAAGCCTAGGTATTACAAAACAAATCCTAGGCAGATGGACCTAGCCCATATGCCCCTACCGATTTTATTTTTTTATTTCTTAAAGGGGCGAATGACCTATTGTTCATTTTTTAAAAAAAAAGACTGCAAATGATCTATTTTTTAAAGAATCTGGTTGCTAAAAAAATGGGGCCTCGATTTTGTTTTTGCTAAAAAAAAAACTATTTAAACTTATTTTTTACTCAACACCTTGATAAACCTATCTATATCTTTTAAAAAAAAAATCAAGAAACAACTTAAAAAACAAAATCAACCCGAATCTATACATATTTTCATGATCATATTTGTCTCTTTATGCAAGGAGAAGGAAAAATACACCTAGGTGAAACTCCGTTGATGAAATGGAACTTGCTGACACGATATCGATCATTTTTGTGGCTAGAATCATTATTAATGATGACTCTATCTCTCTCTCTCTCTCTCTCTCTCTCTCTATATCGAATTCGACAAGCCACTTTTTTCCTTCTAAAAAAGGACTAAAAAACAAGGGAAATAAAATTTAATACTAAAATTAAATTTTTGACAACTAAAGGGATTGGTCACCTGATAACTAAAAAAATAAAGGATAAAAATGAACTTTATAATGAAATTCAAAGACACCACCTATTCCACCTGGTATTTTCAACTTGGTCATGTCTTTCAATCCCGCCCTTTCTTCCAAAAAGAGAAGCAATAGAGTGTTAATTTGGACTTAAAATGACTCAATTGTGCACAAAACAATTCAAGGATGAAATTGAAAATTTTAAAAAAATTAATTATTCCAAACCACAATAATTAAAAACACCTCACCTCTTAGTTATTATTATTATTATTTTTTTGTAATTTCTCTCTTAGACTTACCCGATGAGATGAGTTTTTGGTACCATGGTAGTTTTTTTCCCCGCAAGCTACAAAGAAAACATTGTTTAGTTAGTTAAATTATTCTTGCTTTTGGCATTGGGTCCTCTATATAATTGTGTTTTGAACTTTAGTTATTTAGAAACTAAAATAATTTATTTTTCTTTTATAAAGATTCACTTTTCATTTATTTTGCATGCAAAATTTATCCTCACAACATATATATATTTTTAAATTAATTTTTTAAAGTATTTTTTTAAATCTACTTTTTTTAAATTGCAATCATAAAAACTACCACCATGCCAAATACATATAAATAATTTTTTTTTAAATAGCATAGCTAATGAAAAACCACAATTGAGAACTGCGTTATTTAAAGTTTTAAATTGTAGGTTTTCTACTATGCTATTTCTTAAAATACTTATTTTTTTATTTTTGCTCGTGTTAGTTTACTAATTATTTTTCAAACTATGCTCCCTTTCAAAATAATTAGGAAATACGAGGAACTAGGATGGATAGAATTCTAGCTTGGATTGATTGTTTCAGCCGATTTCTAGGGTGGTTGGAAGTGCTTTGATTATCAAAGAAAACTCACAAATCTTGTCGTTTTGGACTAGTTCATGTGCATTATATAGGCCTTCATGCTCTAGCTAGGTCTCCTTTATGGCATGTTTGTTGCCTGGTTTCTTTCAGGAAATTAAGTATAACCAGAACATAAAGTGATTGTCCGACTTGAGTACAGCTGACTCAATGACGCGTGGAATAATAAAATCACTTCACATTTATAATATTTTTTTATTTTTCAAAACCATCCAAAATCATTAAAAATAATTTAAAACAAAAAATTAAAAATATTTTTTAACCACAAAAATAAACACACTCTGGATATATTTAATATTATTATAGTTTTGACTATTATAATTTAAAAAAATATATAAATTATAGCTTTTTAATAATCAAAATTTTAAAAGAATCTTTCTCCTTTCTTTATATGTATATTAACTAAATAATTTCAAAATTATAATTCAAATAAAATACAATTTCTACCCTTAATCGTTACACCATCTCCTGAAACCACCATTAAATTTGGTTAGTACTTGCTTCCTTCTTCAAAACGTTCAGTGGATCTTGAACTACACGATGGAAGGCAGTACTTTTTTATATCAAGGGGAAGTTACCTAACATTCTTCTTTTAGGTTTTTTTTACCAATAAGAAGACTAGAAATGTTAATGATGGCTTTGGAGATGCAAAATGATTAAAAGAAACATCAGATAAAAAAAACTATAAGGAGTAGGCTAAGTAATAATGAGTCGCATTGTTCGCACACAAAACATTTTTGTGAATAATATTGTGTAGTTTTTTAATAATTCATTCTAGTCTTTGAATTTTTATTTTGGACGATCTAATATTAATCATAGACTAATTGATCTTGATTTTCTAGTCAAGGGTGGATTAGAAAGAAAAAAGACTAAAATAAAAAAGACACCAAACATGGGTGGCGTACCGGGAAATATTTAACAAATACATTTAGGTCCTTAAAATTTTAAAATAACAAAACTTATACAATTTAGGTCCTTTTAGATTTCAACAAATCGGTCTTGATATAAAAGTTTATTTATATTATGTTTTAGTCCTAAATTAGAGAGAAGAAAGGGAGAGGTCATTTGGATTTCGACGATGAGAAAGAATGTCATCATTCAGGCCATTTACAACCACTAAAATGAGAGTTTTTGGTGTTCATGGGTTCCATGAGATGAAAGGAGCTTGATGATGATTGTTTGGAACCTTAATGTTGCCTGAAAAAACATATTTAAGCCGACTTGATTTCATGTTTTTGGACCCTTTTTGAGTTTTTTAAATTGATGAGTTAGTTTATAGGTGTTCCATGGGTGCTGGTGAGGTGCTTTTAAGTTGAAATCAAGGTTGATAATACCGTTTCGATAAGTGTTTTGTTTTTTCAATTGGAATGGAATGTTTCAGTTTCAGAGCATTTCATTGTGCCGTTTCGGGTTATTGTATGTATATATATATATATATATATATATATATATATATATATATATATTATAAATTATGTAATACAAACGCAATGTCAAACAAATATAATTTTAAAAATTAAAATATTCCTAAATAGACAAGATTAAATAGAACTTTATCTTAAAATAATTCAACTTAAACAAAATACTAAAATATTATGAAAGTAAAATGTTTTAACACAAAAAAACATAATTCTAAAAGATAAAGGGAAGCCACACAAGCCATTCACCTCAAAACGCTACGGCAATTAATTCTTGAACAAAGGTAGAGGGAGTTGGAATCGAGTGTCACATTTAGGTTAACACACGAACACCACCTAATTATTATTTTGTTTAACCCTTAATTAAAATATAAGTTTTGTTTGTTACCCATTTAAATTCCGTTCGGTTTACTCATTCAATATCACGAGAAGGTCATGCTTTTCTTGAGGATAATAAGAAATAGTCCAAGTGCTTTTTATATTATAATCGTATTGCAAAATATATTTTTATTGTGATATTAATGGAGAATGATTTTTTGATCTCTTAACATTTTATAAAAAAAAATGTGCAACTCATGTTTTATTCAACCAAAAAAATGGAAGGAATGTAATAAATATTGGTGTCAATGAAGGTTTGTTAGGAGAGGGGAGTTTAATGAAGATGAATTTGCCATTTGACCATGCCAAAAAAATAGATTAGGATCTATAAATTTATTATTATTGTTGTTTTGTAGTTGAAAATGGAGTTATTAATATTTATATGGTATTTTTACGATTTGTTTTGGTTAAAATGAGTTGAAGTTTGGATTTGATTCAATAGCTTTTCAAGACTTAAACGGAATATGTGAAATGAAACCGGAACATTTTGGCCAAAATTTAGCCGAAAAATCTGGAATGGACCGAGATTTAAAATGAGATGAAAATTGTTTTGTTTTTTGAATTGGTACGAATTATTTCGGCCATTCCGGACAAAACAGAACAAAATTGATAACTTTGGTTGAAATGACTTTAAAATTGGGTTTTTTGAATAAAAAAGCCATTGCCCTAATTTTTCGGCCACCACTCGGTAACCGGATTGTAGGCATGCAGATGACACATTATCTGCCTTGACAAGCAACATGTTGCTTGTGTATTTTGTTTTCAAAAAAATAGGGCTGCCCATTTTAAATATATATAAAAAAACAAACCCAAGCGCGCGAGACTAGGCTTTTCTTTGCGATGACCCTGGAGTGCTAGGTCATGGGCCCAAGATTCTAGGCTTTATTTGGCCTTTTTTTATTTAAAGGTTAAATATAAATTTTTTAAAAAATATTGATCTCGATTTAGTCTATGGCCCGAAGTATAAATTTGACGAGTTAAGCCATAATATCTGGAGTATTTTTTTCTAATATTGCTTTTTTTATTTGATATCTTTTTTTTTATTTTTTTTCTTCTTAAATAATTTATAAATTTATGTTTCAATTAATATCTATCCTATGTGATTTTTCTTCTTATTTAACCATTTTTTGGACAAGATTTGTTTTTAAATGATGTTGTGTGTATTTAATTTTTAAAAATATTATTTTAATTTATCTATATTTTTTTATCTTTTACATAGATTAACTGTATTTTTTAAAATAAAAAACAATTTTTTTTCAGATAATATTTATAATATGTGCAATTTTGGATAATATTTTTTTCTTTTATTTTATTAAATCAATCTAATATTAATGTCTATATCTATTATCGTTTGATTGAATAAAAAATTATTTTTAATAAAAAAATTCAGCAAGTATAACTGAGTAAATATCTCGTCTTACAAGATTAAACTTCTTAATCTATACACATCTCTTGATTTTTTCAAATTTATTTTTAGTCACTGTTAATGATTTTTTTTATTAACACATATAATTTTTGATTTATTTAATTATATACATGCATAAGTTTTTTATTTATATAATTTTTTTATATAAAAATAAATTAAAAAAATAAATATATATAAAAAATATTCAACCTCTAAAAAAAAAAAACAAGAATCAAATAACTATTACAGCTTAAAAGATGGCGTCATACCGAAACTAAAAACCAACTAACGGAGAAACCAAGAACATGTCGAAATCATTTTAAAATATTCGAGAAGTGTGGTATAGTGAAATTAATTCCACTCAAGTACCATGAAAAAGGAAGAAGAAGTCATTGCATCTCTCACCTTTCTTTTTTTTCTTTAACAACCAAATGGAGCTAATTAACCAAATTATTATGACTCTGACCATGACTGAGACTGCTAATCATCATCTCTCACGAAGCCAACTTGTAGAGAACAAAAGAGAAAGAAATCTCTTTCTATTTTGACTATGCCGTTTCTTCTTTTCTCCATCTCCACTGCGAGACCATGGGAGATCAAGGGAAGGCTCTAAAATGATCTTAACAGGGGAGAGAAACCTGAGAAATCTCCATGATCAAGACCCTCCCTCCCTCGAAGCAGCACCAAAAAGTACAGCAAAGACATATGGGTCCATGGCGAGGGTGAAAAGCATAGGACAAAAGGGTGCATGCAGCTGGGCATGCACTTGAGTAGCCATGAGTGGTTTCCCATGTGCAACCACTCTATTATCCAAACCCCTCCTCTATCACCTCCTGTCCCCAATAACCACCTTCCTTGCTTAATTAGAATTATCAATAATGGATGTTGTATGATTTGCAAACTGCTTTCCTCTTGGAGTAGTAATCTCTTCAATGCATAGCTGCTAGCTGCAGTACTGAATCTTATAAATCCACCATAGCTTGCTACCTGCTTAGTTGAAGTGGAAATTAATGGAAGTTGTTGCCTCTGAGGAGAAAACTAGGCCTCGAATTGAATGGAATTGTTGGTGCATTAAGCACATGGTCTTGTGATTTCCATGTGAAAATGTTGAGATTTCCATCAGCACTGGGAGCTCATCTTTCGATGGAAATTAAGTGACCATTTAAAAAGAGCATTTCTTTCATATTTTATTAGATAAAAGATATATATATAGGTTTATATATAGCTTATTGTTTAGGCAGAATAAAATAAAAAAACACCAGACATTGAAGTAAATGTAATTTGTATTTTTAACTATACTCAATTTTGTAAAATAAAATTCAATTTTATTATTTATAAAAAAATTAAAATTGTGAAGATCTAGATTTAATCTTCTGGGATTTATTATTTTTTCCTCTAGAATTTTAGGTCTTTGTTTTTTCTCTCATAAAGCTTACAAAAAGAAAATTAGCCACTTGTCACACATATGTTTTCTTTATTTATTGCTTCCATTTCCTCAATACCAGAAATTCAAGAGTATTTATAAAATAGAAAACTAATATTTATCAATTTAGATTAAAAAAAACTTGATATAATAACATGAGAATTAGATATTACACGGATATATTGAAAACCTATCAAACTACACAAGGATATTGGATTTAATTATTTACCCTTTACTAATAATTAGTAACAAGATCATCTTTTCTCTACATGAGGTGATTTTGCCTTGGATCTGGATCCTGTTGATTATACATATGGATCAATAATTGTTCCATGAGTAGCAGATGGTGTGAACATGTTATTTTTTAATTAAAGTCTACAAACAATTTTTTTTTAGTTTTAATTTGGTCAATATATATATATATATATATATATATATATATATAGAGAGAGAGAGAGAGAGAGAGAGAGAGAGAGAGAGGAGTAATGTTTAAGTTGGTTTGAGATATAAAAAAGAAATATAAGTTATTAATGTTATAAATCCAGCATGATTTGGTGCGTTGGTCTAGAAAATTTTAATTTAAAATTAGACTGAATCGAGTTTTAATTAAAATTAAAAAACATTTTAATTATATTAAAATTAGTAAACATAATAGATTGATGATGATTGATTTAGTCAAACCTAATTAGATTTATGTTGATAAATTTTTTAAAAATAAAATAATATTCTGAATTGATATAATTTAAGTAAATGGAAGATATTTTTCAGACAACCTACCGAATCTGATAAGAAATTGGCTATGTAATGCCTATAATTGTTGGGAAAACATGCATCTTTCTCAATTAGCACTTGGTGATTGGAAATAGCAGCAATGTTTTTCTCTGCACAGGCTAGAGTTTCTACAGACTCCATGGTTGTTAATTACAACAGTATTGCTGCTGGTGTATTATTACGGTAAACAAAGACTAGAAAAAGACATTAAAGAAAGTTGGTGGTTATAGATATTAGATAGACAGTGCAAGGTTTCCAAAGTTGCTTTTCTTGTCGATGTTAGTTATTCTCTTTATCCCTCCCTCTCTCTTCCCTTCATGTTTTTTCCCCTTCATTCACGCCGCTCTTGCTTGCAATTGCACACATTTTTGTGCTCTCCCTTCCTTAAACTAAGCCGAGACAAGAACAGACAAATTGCTTCAGCATTTCCATATTCTATCACGATCTCTAGCTAGCTACACCTGTTTTTGATTCTCTCAGCACACAGACTTCAAAGGGGTGGCCAAAATATGTCTGAATTTCCTTCACCGTCAACCACCACCAAGAAAACTGACCGCTTGTTAAGTCTTCTCCTCTCTGACTTGTTCCTCTTCTGTTCTTTCATTCTTTCTCACCCTCTATATTTCTCTTACTTGGTCTTCTTCTCCCCGTACCTCTTCAAGCTCCTTTCTTTTCTATCCCCTCTCTTCATCACCACTTCCCTTTTACTCCTAGCCCTTCTCACCATCTCTCCCAGTCTTGTCAATGACAACTCTCATACTGAATTGTATGGATCCAAGGTAAGTTTCTTTTACCTACAAACATACCAAGCTGTTGTCGAGAGGTTACGGTCTAAAGTAGTAGATGGGACTGAAGAGTTTCATCATTTTGAGGAGCTAGAAGCGTATAAGATTGTGTTTGAGACGTCAACTCTTGGTATTGAAGAAAACCACGCGGTTGAAGTTACGGAAGTCGAACAAGCTAAAGATCAGATCAGCGCCTGTTCAAGTACTGGTCAATTGGTACAGGTTCACGAGGGTTCAATATTTCATCAAGTTTTTGGTGCCGGTGGGGTCTCTGATCAAGTGGTCAACGTTAATCTAGATGAAAATTCAGTTTTGATTACAAGGTCAGAAAGTAATGGTCATGAGCTGATTGCGGAGGGAAAGACGTTAGGAGGCTTCTTGCATCAAAAGGAGGAGTTTGAAGATATATGGTTCCAAAAGGAAGAAAAAGAAGCACTTAAGCCACTTAACGTGAACTCCAATAAAGCCGAAGATCGAAAAGAAGAACAATCTATGATTATAAGCGGATCCAAGGAAATAGGTCAAAAGATAAGTGAAGCTAAAGTGAGTGACGATGATGGTGGAGAGCACTACTACTCTCCAAAGCTGAGCTCCCAAGAACTAGAAGGAAACCCATGGAGTCCAGGTAATGGTGGAGGCTATAATTCCAAAGTTAAAGACAACTCTCAAACATTGGGGCACTCGAACCTTGGGAGTTTTGGGTCAATGAGAAAAGAGAAGGAATGGAGGAGGACATTGGCATGCAAGCTTTTTGAGGAGAGACACAATGTGGATGGAGGTGAGGGCATGGATATGCTTTGGGAGACATACGAGACAGACTCTACTAAAGTTCAAGCAAAAGGCAGAGCAAAGAAGGGAAAGAAAGGCAGCATCGAGTACTATGATGATGAGGAAGACTTTGAAGAGGAAAAAAGTGACGGGCAGCTGTGCTGCTTGCAAGCCTTGAAATTCTCAGCTGGGAAGATGAATTTGGGGATGGGAAGACCAAATCTTGTCAAGATCTCCAAGGCCCTCAAAGGAATTGGATGGTTGCACCATGTGAGCAAGCATAGCAAGAAGGGACATCATTAAACCAAGTTGTACTTCGACCTGTTCAAAGCTTTAATGGCTTAACAGACTGTTATGTATTCTGTTCAAGGATAAAAGTAAATACCAAGTTCTTTTTTTTTCCCGTAAGAAATTGTGGTATACATTTTCTACTCCAATAAATGTCAAGTTTGGATCCCTTAGACATATATAGAGTTGGTGAGTGATAATTAAGCTCTGCTGCTCCTTTAGCTAGCTTGTATCTGGGTTCGTAGCTGGTTAGACGGAGCTCCTCTGCTCAGCATAATAAATTTAGGAACCATAAAAGATGGCGCATGATCATGACGCCTAGGCATGGCCAAGAAAATAATTGAATCACTGATGAAGAAGTCTTGCCCACTTTATAAGAAATGTGTGTGGGTTCGCATGGGGCACGCAGTGATTGTTGGCAGGATTATCATTTCAGAGTTGCACTTGTTCGGTACTGCATGTGTCCAACCCAAGACAATTTCTCCATGTCCGAGTCTTGGTTTGAGGCACAGTTGTGAAACACAGCCCCATGTTGGCCCAAAACAAGACTCGATCACCGATTTGGAGGGTTTGCGGGGTTGATCTAAGTTTTTTCATTAAAAAATTAAAATAATATTGTTTTAATAAAAAAAAATTAACAAAACAATATGTTAAAAGTGGGGCCAGGTCCGAATTAACAAGTAAAATCAAGTTTTTGACTGATCCACTCAGTCGGAGGTCAAATGAGAGAAAAAGCCACATGAGTTTAAATTAAAAAATTTAAATTATAAGGACGAAAGTGGATTATTGCTGACTCCACGTCAGCTATAAATATCCATCTTCTATAGATCTATCTAAACCCTCTCTCCAAGCATGTTTATCTTCTTTCTTTCCCTCTTTGTAAAGTTATGATACTGATTGTATTATCCAAATTTTCTGAACTAATTTGAGTGAGAAATTTTAAATAATTTCAGAGAATGAAGATTTTAGGTAACTGTTTTTGGGAAAATCGGGTAAGGGTTAAAAAGCTCCAAAAAATCTGAATTGTCCGAAATGAAAGAATTTTTTTAAAATTATAAATGTACAGGTAATTGTTACTGAGTTGGAAAAGAGATAAAAATGCTTTTGGTAAAAAAAAAATTCAAATTATCTTGGAGAATTTGATTTTTTTATATTAAAATATTATTTGAAAAAAAGATAATTCAAAGAATAACAAAAGAAATTGAAAAGAAATTGAATTAGCGATTTTTTACCTGAATTATCTAAATACCTACCTAATAAGTTCATAAAATAATAATGAATAATATTGATATAGTAATTAAGAAGACATGTTTTTTTCTTAAGTCTGGATTTAAACTTTAAAACTAATATCTAAAATTCTTTTATCGAATTTCTTTTAATTTATAATATAAAATAAAGGTATATTTTTAAGATATTATAAAAACAAATTCTAAAAACACCTCTCACAATTATATGGTCAAATTACTATAAGACAACTAATATATATTAGCATATTGCTCGGATCAATAATAATTTTTTTAAAATGTAAAAAAAATAAAAAGTATAGAAAATTTATTAAGTATTTTAGGTTTCGCGGCCAAGCCAGACCTAAAATAACTTTAGATTTGATTACAAAGACTGACCAAATAGCATTGAGCCTGATAGCTAAACCAAATTCAAGAACCTTGTATCTAACGAGCAAAAAATTCAAAAGTTGCCCGGTGCGGTTAGGGCAAGTCGAACCCGATGTTGTTGGGTTTGCTACTTACTGAAGGTAGAGCCCAATGCTATTGGGATCTTCTGGGCAGCAAGATTCAACGCTAAGAGAGAAAAAATCAACTCATCCTCAAACGAAAAAAATATCATCATCTAATTTTTATACAATATAAAAAAAATTCATTAATTTGTTTTCTATTTAGTGTATGAAAAAAATTAAACAAGAGAAATGAAAAAAATCTAAAGAGACAAAAAAAACTAAAATTGGACATATATGAATTTAGTTGCTAGGCAAACTTAACATCTATTGGAAACAATTTAGGTCCGGCTATCTAATAGTGATAAGTATGGCTGTCAAGCTAAATCTAGCAACTTTTAGCATAGAAAATATATATAAAAATAACCTAATAGCACTTTTTAATTAAAAAATAAAAAAAACAATGCTTTTACAGTGATACAAAATTATCCACGACATAAACACTCTATTCTATAGTATGGTTTAAGTGAAATGAGTCTATATCTATATTATATAGTTATGTATTTTAAAGTATAGTATAGTATATTATAGTATGTATGTATGTATGTATGTATGTATGTATGTATATATATATATATATATATATATATATATATATATATATATATATATATATATATAGAGAGAGAGAGAGAGAGAGAGAGAGAGAGAGAGAGAGAGAGAGTTCGTTCCTAACACCTAGCTATCATGAATATACAGCAATGCAGTCTGGATGGTTTGACTGAGGCTGATCAGTTCACACTAGATCCCGCGTCACCTCACCGCCACTAACCACTTGGCATCACCCAGACTAAGACCAACAGCACGCGTAATCTCAGTCTCTTTTAATTACTTTCCAAAACCCACCGTGGAGTTTATCTTCGATTTCTCAAAGTCTCAGAAACCTGCAAGGCTGTAACCAATCTCAGCCGTCCATCTTAATTACTTCCCAAAACTCACCGTGGGGTCTACATTTTGATTTCACCAGATCTCGCTCGAACCCGTTAATTAAAAAGAAGTCTCCAAAACCTGTAAGGCTGTAACCAACAAAGAGCAGCGAAAAAGAGAGACTTCCTGTCCCCGTCTCTGACTGTTGATTTATCATCCTCGCCATCCATCGCCATTTCTCTCTATCTCTATCTTTCTCTCTTCTCGCTAAGAAACCGAAAGCAGAAAAGGAAAAGAAAATGGCGACTCATAGAAGCTCGCGCAGTGGAATCGGCGTTTCGTTTCGGGTGTTGGGTTCGGCTGTATCACTAGCAGTGTTTCTGTTCTTGACCGTGTCTCTTCTCTTCACTGCTCACTCTCACTCTACCACCGACACCCATGTAAGCTCCCCCTCTCTAGATCTGATTCATGATTAATTATTTAATTAACTAACTAATTGTAATTAATGTTAATTTATGTGAAAATGTAACGGAAATCAGAGCATTAATTATTAAAGTTAGGAGTATAATCCTGTTATTTCTCTGTTTTTTTCTTAATATTTGATATAGGGTTTCAGTAATGTGGGATACGGGTTGGGATCCGGCAGGAGATCCGTGCTGGCGATGAAATCGGATCCGCTTAAGTCACGATTGGATCAGATCCGGAAGCAAGCGGATGATCACCGGTCGCTAGCGCATGCGTATGCATCGTATGCGCGGAAACTGAAGCTTGAGAATTCGAAGCTTGTTAGGGTTTTTGCTGATCTGTCGCGAAATTACACTGATCTTATTAACAAGCCATCGTATAGAGCTCTTTCCGAGTCGGATTCTCTGTCCATTGATGAGGCCACGCTTAGACTGTTTGAGAAGGAAGTGAAAGAGAGGATCAAAGTTACGAGGCAAGTGATTGCTGAAGCGAAAGAGAGTTTTGACAATCAGTTGAAGATTCAGAAATTGAAGGATACTATTTTTGCGGTTAATGAGCAGTTAACCAAAGCGAAAAAGCAAGGGGCGTTTTCGAGTTTGATTGCTGCGAAATCGATACCTAAGAGTTTGCATTGCCTTGCGATGAGGTTGATGGAGGAGAGGATTGCTCATCCGGAGAAGTATAATGATGAAGGGAAGCCACCCCTTCCGGAGTTGGAGGATCCGAAGCTTTATCATTATGCGATTTTCTCTGATAATGTGATTGCAGCGTCGGTGGTGGTGAATTCCGCGGTGAAGAATGCAAAAGAGCCATGGAAACATGTTTTTCATGTTGTGACTGATAAAATGAATCTCGGGGCAATGCAGGTTATGTTTAAATTAAAAGATTATAATGGGGCACATATAGAGGTGAAAGCTGTTGAGGATTATAAATTCTTGAATTCTTCATATGTGCCTGTACTTAAGCAATTGGAGTCTGCGAATCTGCAGAAGTTTTACTTTGAGAATAAGCTCGAGAATGCAACCAAGGATACTACAAATATGAAGTTTAGGAACCCCAAGTACTTGTCAATCTTGAATCACTTACGGTTCTATTTGCCGGAGATGTATCCAAAGTTGCATAGAATATTGTTTTTAGATGATGATATAGTGGTGCAGAAGGACTTGACCGGGTTATGGAAGATAGATATGGATGGGAAGGTGAATGGAGCTGTGGAGACCTGTTTCGGGTCATTTCATAGGTATGCTCAGTATATGAATTTCTCACACCCCTTGATCAAGGAGAAGTTTAACCCGAAGGCTTGTGCTTGGGCGTACGGCATGAACTTCTTTGATTTGGATGCTTGGAGGAGAGAGAAGTGCACGGAAGAGTATCATTATTGGCAGAACCTGGTAAGATTGCCTTATTGTTCTGTATATTCTGCTGAGTTGTTATTTCCCTGTTTCTTTTTAACATGCATTAGTTCGTCGCTTAGATTTATATCAGGGCATATGCTAGGCTCTTTCGGCATAGAATGATGTTTTCTAATCTCCAATTCTTTATCGCAATCCAGCATTAGAAGAAAAAATGTGGACGGCGTCTATAAAAGGCGCAGAGTAGTTTTTGCAAGCATGTTACTTTTTGAAAAAAAAATCCTTTAACTTGATGACCTTAATTCTCCTACTCTAAATTCTGTGGGATGGTCTCTTATGGCCGTAAATACTAAAACAAGGTTGCATGTCTGTAAAAGCTGCGATTTTTGTTGTGTCTTTGATGTCCTGTGCATTATTAACTAGAGATTCTGATGATGATGCAGAATGAGAACCGAACCTTGTGGAAATTGGGGACGCTGCCCCCGGGTTTAATCACATTTTACTCAACAACGAAGCCGCTAGACAAGTCATGGCATGTCCTGGGACTTGGGTATAATCCTAGCATTAGTATGGATGAGATTCAGTCTGCCGCGGTGGTGCATTTCAATGGGAATATGAAGCCGTGGCTTGATATTGCAATGACCCAGTTTAAACCCCTATGGACAAAGCATGTTGACTACGAGTTGGAGTTTGTCCAGGCCTGCAATTTTGGTCTCTAAATACCCTTCATGGTTGAAGCTTCCTCGCAGTAGATTTGCCAGTGCCAGTAAAACCTATATCTTGTGTCCTCTTGTTACACCACCGTCAATTATTCGCATCTAAGATGGAAGAAATCCAGCGCCACCCCAAGTGTAGCATAAGTTGAATTAATTTTAGATTTCTTCTCCCACTTATTAATACAAAAGCATGTCAACTAAAATGTGTATTTGACCGCAAGGTGTAGCTACAAAAAAACATGGTTGGATTTTAATGTTATATTGTTCAAGAATTTCTCAAATGTCTGATTAATCTTTTACCATGCGAGGATATCCTCACGGGTCCGGTTTTATTTTATCCATGCCAGAACTAGAACTTAAAATAACTATATATTGACCCGACTGGGATTAACTTGCATATGAATGCAATAATTTATAATTATTTAGTACATAATTAGTTTAATTCAAGTTCGGGTTAGGTACATCAACCTGACTTTTAGGTTCTAACTGATCGTGATGGGATCGGTATCTATCAGATTCAGTTCAAAATCGTCATCATCCCTGTTGGAGGATTGCCGTCCCTATCTCCAGAGGATTGCTCTCGAGAAATATTTGAATGCATGCGTCGGCATTTTTTCCCTCTAGCAATGACAAAAGGAAAGCATTAAAAGATTTAGAAAACTAGTCGGAGATATTTTTTCTTGGACGCGTGTATCCGTGTACACACATCAACTTGAGCCTCGAGGATAAGAAAAATTAAGGTCCCAAAATGGACTTGAAATGGTGTGACGTGGATTTAGAAATATAATGGGAATCGGAAAGGGCATTCCAGAATTAGTATAATATTACCAAACAAGAGGATTTACAAGCATCCATCCAGAACCATTAAATAGCAAAGGAAAAATGGAAAATAAGTGACATTTCAGATTTAGTATTATACCAGACAAGAAAATTTACTAGCATCCACCCAGAACGATTCAATACCAAGGAAAAATGGACAAAACCCTTCAGAAAATTTAAGAAACCTCATCCATAGAAGTGTAAGCGCTCTCCTAATACTATTTCACTAAAAACAGAAACTTTGACCATTCCATAACAATTCACAAGTCACTGATCTTCAAGCCGTTGCAGATACTCGTGGCGCTGTAGTCTTGGCTGTGCCGTTAAGACCTAAACCACCAGAACGGTTTGCCCGACCACCATTGTTCCCCATCTTATCAGCTCTCCGATACCCATCACCTCCACCTCCACGGTTAGAATACCCATCACCTCCACCTCCACCTCCACGGTTTGAATAGCCATCACCTCCACCTCCACCTCCACGGTTTGAATATCCATCGCCTCCACGGTTTGAATATCCACCACCTCGACTGCCGCCTCTGTTTCCAAACTCTGTTCTGATACCAATTTCAATCCTGCCATATACTTTTCCTCCAAGATTACCACGCCCTCTCATTCCTTCGCTTTTATATCCAGCCCCTGATCCAGATGGAAATCGTCCCCTATTGTTCCCTGTGGTGAAGAGAAAGAGATAGATAAGCTAAATCACATCAGAGAAAAAACCACTTCTTGCTTAAACTAGAGAGAGTAGATTATATACTTCTTGCTCAATCACATTTTCCAGTTTTACAAGCACAAATGCTGTCCCGCACCATACAGACCAATACACGGAAACATTATAAAAATAGAGATGTCACTATGAAAAATTGGTCTGAGGATATTCACTTTCTGAGATAGATAAAGCACCTTCAATCTGTACGAATAACCTGGATTTTGAGGTCCTCTTGGAACAGATTACTAAAAAGCCAAAATGCTTTTTTGTTTCCATTAGGCATACCTTACAATTATTTCAGTTTGGGGCATGATAATATATAGCATGATGGCTTACGACATCAGCTCCTTTTTCAAACAGAAACCCTCCATGTTATATATAACTGATAGATGCTCTAAGGAGATTATAAATGATGAAATTCCTAGAATGTAGGGGGTTACTATATATTAACTTTCCTAAAAGAATAGACATTGAAGTTCTATCATACAATTTCTTGATTTGATCAAATCTCCAATTCTTTATTCTAAATAGAACTCCTGGGCTCAAGCTAAATCACTAGACATCATTTTGGCCAAAACTGTTACAAATCAGTAAAAAGAATCATGCTCACACATTGCAAGTGAATAGGGTGATAGATCTTAAAGTAAAAAAATTTGATGATAAAATTCAGCTTGCCTCGGGAAGTAGATCTCTTTTCCTCAACAATGACACGGAATCCATTAATCATAACAGGTGAAGCCTGCAACATCAATGAGCTTATAATTAACATATAAATTAACTAAACTAATTTGACAAAAGAGCTTGAAAGGATGAAAAGTTCCACCTACATTCTGGAATCACAGAAGAAAATAAAAGGAACAGTTTGAAAACATTAAGACTTCTTATCATAAGAAGA
The DNA here is from genome assembly GCA_019202695.1 of Populus x sibirica. Classification (NCBI taxonomy): domain Eukaryota; kingdom Viridiplantae; phylum Streptophyta; class Magnoliopsida; order Malpighiales; family Salicaceae; genus Populus; species Populus x sibirica. The sequence goes on from JAGMVL010000092.1 coordinate 877,920, forward strand.
TTAATGAAAAAGAAACACAACTAAAAGGGTGCAACAGGCATATTGCTGATAACCCACAATTACATGTCCAATTTACTAGTTCAAGTGAAAAGGGAAACAAGACATCTCAAAATACTAACAAGGAAAGAAATCATATGTCATAGTGGAATAACACCATATTATTTAAATGAGGAAACAAACTGACTGATCTATCTGCAGATAAAATAAAAAGAACAGAGCATAAGCAAAAGCATAGCATAGCAGATGGAAACCTCTAATGCACTTTGCACAGCACTCGCCACTTCAAACTCCACAAAGCCAAAACAAAATCCCTGTCAGAAACCAATGGATAACAGGAATTAGAAGAATACCAAGGATAACTGACCAAAAACAAAGAAAAAAATGTGATGCCTACCTTTTGGAATCTAACTTGAACGCCACCATTCCTAATAGGTCCAAACTTCTTGAACTCGTTTTCAAGCAAGGTAGGTGTGGCATCTAAAGGCAGACCTTTCACGTAGATAGAAGGACCCTCTGTAAACAACCAATTGAACAAATAAGCAGGTCAGGTATGCAAGCATGCACATAGATAAAATTAAAAGCATACAAGGAACAATCATTGAAGATTTGGAAAAAAAACACCAGAGCAATTCAAGGACCAAGCACCTTCACTCTCTTGGGCATTCCCATTTTCGAAAGCATTAGAGCTGGAGACATGTGACTCAGCTGCTGGGGGTTGAGACACTGCAGCAGTCACTTGTTCTTGGATTTTTGGTGCAGACCTCAGAGGAGAAGGGGTAGGACTCAAAAAAGGTGCAGTGTACTCCTTCTGAACTTTCACCTGGAACAGAATTGGAAATAACTTAGTAAAAACAAATCCAATGACAGAAGAGGAGCGAGAACATGGCAAACAATATCAGCTGAATCTATACCAGCAAACACTTCTAAATGTTCATACTTGAGGGTGCTTAATATGCATATCTTAGTGGCAAAATGACAGTGAAGAAACAACAAATTGGGGGGGTTGTGAAATGCTACTTACAACGGAGGCATACGACTTCTTCGGAACGTCTTCAATCTTAGCACTAGACTCGACCACAACCTGGGAGTCAGCCACTAACTGGGAATCAGGAGGAATTTCATCAACTACCTCAGGCATTGGTTCTTCCTCTTCCTCAACTGAAACATCCCCAATTTCCTCTTCCTCTACCTCAACTGAAACATCCCCACTTTCAGAGGGATTGTACACTTCCCCTCCAATGACTTCCTCAGACAAAGCAGCTGGTGGCTCAGAAATGTGAGTTTCCTGTGTGTGAGGAGTATCTGAAAACAGAAACACCTTCAATTTGAATAAGGAGGCTGGAAAAAAGATGCGCATTCAAAGAATGATCTGTTTTTCATTACCCTGGTCAGGAGCAAGTGGGGCTTCAAAATTGCTGGCAGGCTCTTGATTTCCATTCTGGTGTGTGGAGTCATCAACATACCGAAACACGTCATTCAGCACAAAATAACCTTTGTCTTGAGGAGCCAGGAAGAAGCTCTGGGTAAATTTTTGTCGCAAATTGTCATTTCCATTCAAATACCCAGTCACTAGCACAAGAACTCCGCCTTTGTAAGATTCTTGTGAATCAACTGTAACAATTTCTGCCCTGACTTGACCATATCCAAGTGAAAGTATCTTCTCATTAATAGCCTGCCCCACATTTACAGACAACAAATTCAACTCTCATTATCAAGAAAACTAGCAAGGAGAAGTTTGTGGGCATTCAACTTTTGCAGTTACAGAAGGGTGCTGAGCGGCTAAACATTAAGCATGATATCCATGGGACATTAAAGGACATTTCAGTTAACAAATTCTGCAGTAATGTTCTTAATTGCTGAAATAGGTAATTGAAATAAACCACGTGTGTGTGTAAAAGGAGAGGGAGAAATTATTGAAAGGGGAAAAAGTTTTAATTACAAAAAAAAAAAAAGATAAGGCATCATCCAAGGAATAAAATAAAATCTAGATGAAAGGCTTTCCAATCTTATTGATTATCGGCTAAAGCAACTCTTTCAAATACCCCAAAAGTACTCCATGAAACACTGGACAAGCTATTGTGTCCCAGAGAAATCCTCATTGCATTTATCTGATCCTCTAATAGAAATCAATATTTAAGACAGAAAGTGACAGTCTGTCTCTTTCTTCAGGTTCAATAAACAAATCTAACTGAGATAAGAAATTAGCCATTTTTCTGCTTCATTTTGCAAGCAAGAGACAAATATTATATTTCTCAAATCTGACAAAAAGAAAACACAGTCCAACTACCTTAAACAACTTTACATGGATGTGTATAAAACAAGCTAGAACTCACATTCATGGTAGTAGTGGTACTCATGACCCCATCCTCTCCAGGACGTCCAAACTTACTACCATCCTGGTAGAATCGGTGAACAAGATCCGGGGATTGCTGCAATATATGGTAGTACTGATGCGCGAAAGCATTACCAACCTTCAACCACAAAAAAATTTCAACTAGATCCATATTAAAAATCCACAGCAAACAAAACACAAACAAAAAATTTTCAAAGGTTAAAAAACATACAACATCAGCAGTTGGAACTGGGAGTTGCGTCACTGGTGCTGCCATGACTGATTAAAATCTCTGAAAAATAAACCAAAGCCCTAATTTTAAAAAATTCTCTAATTTACACGTTATCTTTCTATTTTCCAAGAATAAAACCGAAAATGACGAACATAAGATATACATCAAACATTTAAACTACTTTGGAGCGAAGCAAAATATAAGATAATCATTTACACTTAAAACTCCAAATCTAAAAGAAAAACCTAGCAATTAAGCTTCGAGTTAGACTTCAATTTCAATCGGAATGAAGCTGTAACTGAGAACAAGTTGTGACCGGAGAGAGATCATTTGATAGCTAAAAAGTGTAAATTCGAGAGAGGAGAGGAGCGAACCTGAGCCTGGTATCGAATCGGAGAGAGATAGGCGGCGAGGCAGGTGAGAGAAAGGAGGTTGAGGCCGGCGTGTGACTTCCTCTCACCTCTCTCGTTTGAACGAGTTGGAGCTTTCTAGGGTTTTTATGGATCTTGGAGAGGCGAAAGTGAGGGAGAGGAGAGAGGAGTGAGCAGAGAGGGTTCTGGTTGGTTTTATATCATGGAGAATTTAGGGGAGGTTTTGCGTGACTCGTACGTGTGGGTTTATTTTTGTACAACCCTTCAAAATTAGTTGTGGAGTTATATCAAACCCGACCCCCTCTTAACCCAGTCTAGAAAATCAAGACAGTTAATTAAAATTATTTTATTTTATTTTAAAAAAAATTATAATAAAATTTTTTAGAGAAAAAATAGTTTTAAAAAAATTATTTATGAAAATTTTGATTTGTTAATCGGATATACTAAATCGACTAATTCTAAGTTCATTTTTAAAAAAAACATAGATGAGGTGGACAAAATATTTGACATGAAATTTAAATTATTTATAATTATATAAATTTGATTTATTTAATTACACGTGAGTGATTATAATTTTTCTTTTCTTTTCAAGAGAGATGAGATACTAGTAGTTAATTAAATTATAGCTCATTGACAATGTTAAGGTAATCATAATTTAAAATGCTAATTTATGTATATACATAATGATAAATTCAAGTTTAACAGGTCTAAAAAAAAACTTTAAAAACTTATAACATGTTTGGGCCCAGTTCAAGAGAAGAGTAGCTTTTATAGGCTCACTTTAAAAGAAGAGTCATGTCCTTTATAAGATCAACTTAAGAGAAATGTTCGGTCTATGAGATTAGCTATAATTTGGATTTTATTTTTTTTTGGTGTATAAAAGTTCCACAATGACTTGTTATATTTTCATCAATATTAATATTATATAAGTGATAAGTGATAGTATGTAAAAATCTTATAAAAACTCATCATATTTCCTTAAATATTAATGCTATGTAAAAGATAGAATGTAAAATCTTTTAAGGACGCATCATATTTTTATTAGTTTAAATATTTGTGTAGAGATATTTATCATTTATTAATGTATATATTCAGTATATTTTTTTTATTTAAAACTATCATGAAAAAATTATATTTTAGCCACTTTTTTCTATAAAAAAATAAGACTTATAAACTATAAATATACCATAAATACTTTAAATTCTAGGTTTTCAATCTTCATTATCTTATTTCCAGAGTGTCACTGTAAAATACCATAACTTTACAATAATGGTCTGTAAACCATCTATTTTTACCTTCGTGAAGATCTTATGAGGCAATTTACAATCCTTCGTGTATGTTTTAATTGAAACCATACTCTTTGTAGAAGCACGATTTTTTGCATAATTAATATCGTTAAGATTTTCCTTTTATAAATCTATGATTTATATCGTTGAATGTTATTATTTTAATTAATTAAATTACAAGCGAAATGTTTAAATTCTTCACCTTTTGAGATGGTTGAGTTGTTGCTCATTTATGTATTTGGTATTGTAGTAACTATTGTGTTGTTGTGATTTGAAAAAAATTATTTTATAGAAATATTTTTTTGTTGAGGTTGGTTTGGAAAAATATATGTTTGGTAAAAACTGTGATTGAAATTAAGGTTAAACAAAAAAAATTTAATCTATTTGGTTAAAAGAATGCTTTTTAAATTAAGGTATATATATATATATATATATATATATATATATATATATATATATATATATATATATATATATATAGTTTTTAATTTAAATATTATAGATTTAACTTCTACTATTATATCATGAAATAAATAATACTTTATATAAAATATTTTTTTATTGTTCCATTAAATTATCTATAATTCCATTACGTATAAAATTCATCCGATAAGAACTACAGTTTCTATGATTTTTTGAGCGTACAATAAAATCGGGTAAAATATTTTCGGGAATAAAATTAAGATTACAAGTATAAGTAAATTTAATTCACCTTAAACTAGTTTTTAAAAAAACAAAAAAAAAATTATTGTTCACGTTCACGTGAACAGTGCGACAGTGGAGTATGGCTCCACTATTCAGTGATTCCTCCTTACGAGAAGCAGTAAAATTATGCTTCTACAAAACCTACGGCACAACCATATTTATGGTAGGTTCTACCAGTATAAATATGTATTTTTTTTAACCAAATAGTAATATCTATAGCTGCGGGTAAACCTCACCCACAAGCACCTCACCAAACGATTTCATATACATGAGGTGCATCAACCCTCCGCTTTTGCTGGCCTTTTATTTTTTTTTTATTATATTTTTAAAAAAATTAAAAGTTTCTGAATCTTTCAAAACAACTTGAAAATCTGCATAGCCCAATGCTTTTTATTCATTTACAGTGGGAAATTACTTAAATATTTACGAATTAAAATTTTCTTTCAGGTAATTCGGATTTTTTTAAAAAATTTAACCCTTACCTGATTTTCTCTAAAACTGTTTAGGAGAATTGCCAGAATTTTATATTCCTAAATATTCTCAAAAAATTACCTAAATTAGTTTAGAAAATTCAAGTAATTCAAATTTTATCGAATAGTGCTCAGCCCTACCTAGTATATCCCTGACAATTTATTTATTTATTTATTTACTTGGAAATTAAGACGTAATGGAACAGGAACTAGAGTTGTGCTGGTCTCAAAAAATTATCTTTTTTTTTTCTTCATTACATGCCTTTGTTGTTACAGATATTTTTGTTTTACTAAAATTTTCATGCTCGTATCGAGTTAAATTCTTACATGCAGTCATAGAATGAAACAAATATATCAATTAAATATAGTAAATCTAAATTTAGTTAAATATAGTTTTAATTCCTATTTATATTTTTATTTGTTTCACAAGTAAATAGTTTTATTTTCGATTTGCTTCCTCGAATAAAAGTTGACTAATACATTTTATGATTTTTTTTAAAAAAATCAACAATCTTCAAAATCATAAAAAGATGAGATCTTTTGATAATAAAATTTAATAAAGATCTTTCTATAACAAAGTCTAATAATAACCAGCAAAAGTTATTTTGTATAATTTTTTTAATTAGTAAGTTATGATTTTCATTATTACTAGGTTTTGAAAATAACAATATATTTTAACAAAATTGTTATGCTTTTATGATATAAAAAAACAGATAAAAATTCCAAATTCCATAACACCTGGAAGGCACCATAATTGCATTGAAATATATTTATTTTCAGTATTTGACTATGCAATGCAAAATGAGCTGGAAAATAACTTATTAATATTTTAATTTTTTCTAAATCTACTTAAAGAATGAGAACCAAATCTAATAGATGAATATGTTGAAGGATGATAAAATTAATTTTTTTTTCTAATTTCATAAATTATTTCAAATAGTACAAATAGCAGCCAGAAGAATAAAACAAATTATAACAGATAAAGAAGTTAAAAGATGATGAAATTAAAAAAAAATAAATTTTATAAATTATTTCAAATAAAATAAATAGCAATCAAAAGAATGAATATCAAATCTGATAGATAAAAAAACTAAATTAAAAAAACAAATAACTATCAAAATAATAAGTTGATATAAAAACCAAGTTCAATCAGATTCTAAGAAACAAAATTCAAAAAAATTCAAAACAAAATATATAATAAACAAAAGATTAATAAGTAAATTTGATATAATAAACAAATAACATGATATTTTTTTTATATATAACTTATGAAAAATGTATTCCAAAAACACTTTCATAGAAATTAATCTAATTTTTTTTAACTGAAAACTCTTTTTTGTTGATAATTTTCATGATAATAAACAAACATTAAAAAAATATGGAATGAAAAATCATATATTATTATTATTGTTAATTATTTTGTATGTATTTTTAATTAATAAGTTATAATTTTTATTATTACTAGATTTTGAAAATAACAATATATTTTGCACTTGTTTATGTTTAACAAAATCATTACACGATTAAAAAAAAAGATAAAAATTCCAAATTCCACACCGTATCATGATATACTGAAATACATTTAGCAATGTATAAGATGGACAAAACATTGATCCTAATTATCACCTCAAAACAGCCAAGTAATCAATTTGTAAATGGCTGCTTGATCATGCGGTCCAACCTTGTGCAAATCCAAGAGAGAACACAAGCACATCATACAGGAGAGAAAATTAGGAAAATCAAATGTTGATGCTACGTACCATAATTAAGCTTAATATGAGATTAAGCTTACTATGAGATTAAGCTTAATACGAGATTAAGTACACAGGCAAGCCAAATGGGTAAGTAATTACCCTCCCTAATCCCCTTAAATTTGGTGTGATCAAGTGTTCCAATTAAACAGGCATCCTCATCAAAAGTTGACCTTGCACGAAACTGCAAGTGAGAAAAAGTGGCCATTAAATCAATAGATGTATAGAGACCAAAACTGTAGAGATGTCATGAGCGAAAGAATTTAGTCACCTCTTGACGTAGTAGTAACAAAAATCGGCCAAGATAAACGTCTGCACAGCTTCAGCGAGGAGAGCCGCAGGAAACCAGAAATACCCACTTCCAATCAAGAAAAGATACATCCCACGAGTCTCATAAACCTACATGTAAAACAACAATAATAATGCATGAGTTTTTATAAATTCGTAAACAAACCTTAACTTTTTTTTTTAGATTAAGATGAGTGTCTGGATCAGTTTGCACGCATCTTGATTAATCCTACAGAACCTAAAATTAACGACTATGTAAATCTCCAATGGCTCTAAAGAAACTTGAACTTGTGACTATTAGAAAACAAATTTAAAATCTAACCAATTGAGAACTTTTAATACACTTGAAACTCGCTTTACTAGATCAACTTGTAAATATAACTCAAAATGATATCATTTCATTAAAATAGAGGTTGTTGATATGTTAATTTATTAGTCAACTCAATTCAAATCTAATCTTAAAACGATGGAATAACAATAAAACATTATTTTTCAAGTTAAATAGAGTTATTATATTTTCACTCGTTATTCATAAATTTATATTCTTTTCAAGAAATTATAAGTTAAAGCTAGTTTAATGAAGAAAAAATAACTATTTCCCCGAACAATATTTAAGTTAATTTCTCTAATCACACGGCCTCTAAGTTTATGCACAGGGAAAGTATATTCTAATTCTAAATGAATCTATGATTAATAAGAGACTAATCAAAGAGCAGAACAGACCTGGATTATCCAGTGAGCACAGGACAAGAATCTAGCAACACCCAGTGCAAAGACGTAATGGGCTGTGAACGGTTCAATCATCTAAAAAAAGAGATGAACAAATTAATGCAGCCATTGCAACCAAAAGATCAGTTTCTACAGCAAAAGGCGACCCAAACCTTTGCATTCTGCATGAGACGAAGCTGAGGCAGCACCGAAACAGATTCCAAGAACACACAGAAGGCCCAGAGGACTTGACTAAAGTAACAAAATCTTGTGAAAGGGTTGACTATCAAGGCAAGGATAATACAAGGCACCACCTACAGCAAGGATTGAAGAAAAATTAATGCAAAGACAAACCAATAATCGCGATATTATTTCTAGAAATCAAGCATTTATAAATTAAAAACTTAAGAATATATTAAGAATATATCTATAAATAAGAAAAAAAATTAAGGAAAAAAAAAATATAAATTAGATATTGACAACCATAGTTTAACGACAATCAGCACGACAAAAACAAATATACAGTGTTTGGTTAAGTTTCCAAAATAAAAAATATAAAGGCAATAAAACATGTTTTTATGTATTTTATCTATTTTAGAAGTACATAGATTTACTTTAAAATTGATCCAAAAATAAATTTATTATATATATATATATATATATCTATCTTCGTCCCTTTAACCAGACACATTTACGTGTTTCTTATGTATATATTTATTGTATCATGGGATTCCAATCAATCATAAATTGTGGGATTGTGACACTAAAATACTGAACTTATTTTGAATTTACAGGATCAATACATATAGATAATCATGATTGCTTTATAACATTTAAAACAATATTATAAAAAAATAATGTTTTTACCAAGTAATATAAGGGCATGTTGTCTAATTCTTTGATATAGGTTGACTTCAATTTGAACCGTATCATATATATAACCCAAGCGGTTGAAATCAAGGTGGCCATGTCTAGCACTGAATGGGCATCAAGTTCCATCAATACGCTACAGGCCAATCTCGCAGCTAAAAACAGAGCTGTGATTTCTTGTGTTTTGAGTGAAAGACCTGTCCATGGAAACAATATAATATAGTTATTGGAACTATCTTAGACAATATAGGACGGCAAAAAGGCATTTGATGCGTAAAAGTAAATAAAATCCTTTATTTAGCGTTTGTCTGTAGCCTTTGAATAAATAAAAATAGAAATGGTGGAGAGATGGATTCGGAGTTCTTCGTTTATTTTTTATTTTCATGTATTTTTTATTATGAAAATACATGAAATATTTTTAATACTATTTTGGAGATAAATTTATTTTATATCTTTCTTTTTTCAATTAAATATGTTAATGTCTTTTCTGTACTAAAAAGCTAATTAAATTATATATATATATATATATATATAATTGTTTTTTGATACATAGATCTCTTACGATTAGAAGAACGACCACCAGCAAGCAAAGAAAAAATTATCAAGTAAATCCCATATTGCAAAATTCAAAAGAATTATCAAACTATAATGATTTCTTATAATAATAACAATAAAAAAGAGGCAGTCTTATGTATAATTATTTAATAATAATTAACTAATATATATGTACCAGAACAGGTTTTATGGGTGGTGAGCTTATATATCAAGACGAAGATCCCAGCAGCATGGATAGCCTCGGAAAAGATGAAGAAATACTCATGATCTTTCACCGAGTGCTTTAAAGCCACCAAAGAGCACAGTGCAAGCACCACTCCAGCGAGAATCTTCACTTTCATCGACTGCCTCCTTACCCACCCAAAAAGCACGTTGACAGGTGAAGCTCTCTTCCTCCCCATGATTCTTTTCCGATCAATTCAAAGAGAAAATGAGAGAGAAACGTCCACAGATAGATATGTGTCTGGGGAAGATAACGAGGAGACCTGGTTTGGAAAGACACGAAGAGGGCATGCAAGATTTGGTGTGTTGCGTGGCGTTTTATTTTGTTTCTATGACTAGAACCAGTGAAGTATTGACACGTGGATTTGATTTTAAAACCTAGATACAGTATCCCTACGTTGATGCTTGCTTGCCTGTTTGGGACTTCTGATTTTGACCTTGAATTTCTTTTCTTTTCTTGGCTTATATACCCATAAAAGAAATTATTTAATTTGTTCCTGGTTCAATGGCTTTTCAAAGGTTTTTTTTTTTTTTTATGTAAATACACCATTATATCTCTTTCTATCCTCCCCGATCTTCCTTCTCGGTTTAGTTAAAAAAAAATAATCTACCATTCTTTTGTGAATTTATCTCCAACATGTCTATAAATCAACGGAATGCTTAATTGTAACTTATTTAATTATTATATAATATAGGAGAATTATCCTCCATATTGTATTGTATACCCTAAAATGCAACGAAACTTCCAATAAAAAAAAATCTAACCTTGATATACTAAGAGTGTCATGATGAAAACATCATTGTCTAGGATGTTAAAAAATCACAAGTCACCAATTAGCGATGGAGATGCTAATTCTACTTCTTGTTGCATTAGGTTGATACTTGCAAAAATAGCTAGTTATAGATGAATGATAAAATTAAAATAAAATTAAATAAATAAAAGATATAAAAAATAATACGATTTAATTTGAGTTAATCTATTAAGTATTATTCTCATGTTATGAGATCAGAATAATTTAATGAAAAGTAAACAAAATAAATCATGAAATTTAATTCTCAATTAAATCAATATTAAATGATAAAATTAAAAAAAAATTAATTAAAAAAAACTGAGTCAACTGAGTTAACCCATCAAATCAGGTTAGCCGGTCAAACCTGAGATTCGTGTTATGAGATAATAACTAAATAAAAAAACTAATATTAAAAAAAAAATTAAACAAAAAAAGATTAATAGAAAAGAAAAAAACAAAGAAAAAAAATAAAAAAAAAACACTATTCTAATAAATAGTGTTTTATGAAAAGAGGTGTATTAAAACCCCTCCTTTTTTAGTTTATAGTTAATTAATAAAATAAATAAATAAATATATATAGTGGCTACAAATATGGTTCCAATTGTTCTTTTATTTTATAGTCCAATTACCATTGAATTCTTGATACCCACCCTGCACTCTTGATTTTACCTTGAAATAGTAACATTTGTTTTCTTTTCTTCCTTTTTTAAAGAAAAAATATCTTATCAAATTGAGTTTTTAATTAAAAAACTAGTATATATTACTTAAACTCTATTGATTTCCATTTTGATGAAATATATTTTAATAAATTAATATTTATTTTATTTTTCTACAAAAAACACATTTTCCATTAAGAAAATAACAATCGATTTCCCTAATTCTTTCATTTTTTTATTTTATTCCACAAATATTTATTTATTTTGTTTTTTAATAAAAAACACTAAAGAAATTATATCTCATATTTCTTAGTTATAGTTGATCTAAATTCTTATCCTTCGAGATTGGCAAACTAATTAGAGTTGTGATAAAATAAATGATTCCCCATATTATCCATCAAATATTGATTATTGATTCACTATTTATATATTAAGTGATATACAAATCATTAAATCTCACCTCAAATCATCAGTATATTATATTTACAGGGTGCAAGAATAATCTAACTGTAATTGAAAGTAAATAAGAAAGACTTATGCACGTGCAAAATAAAATTAAGAAATATTCTAATTTTTTCTTACCCTCCTATATTTCCCTTTATGTCTGGAGAATTGGTAATATAAAATAATTTCTCAACTTTCAATGGATACAATAATAATAATAATAATAATAATAATAATAATAATAATAATAACAACAATAAAAAACTCATTAGATTAAATTAATGAATGAATAATATAGTTGTAAAATCCAAATATATATTTAGATTGACAGGTTAATTTAATTGACTGAAGGCCTAATCGGTTCGGATTGATAAAAATAGCTGATTAATTCAATTAAAAATATAGAGTCAATTTGAATTTAATTTGATCAAAATTCTACTTTCAATTTTTTAGAAAAAAAAATAATAATTGGGGTGATCTTTTCCGACCATCAACTTCAGTATTGTAAAGTAGTTGAAACTCCCATTCCCAAGTAAGAGGAGCTCCAAACATTAGAAAATTAATGTTATTTAAAGAAAGCTAGATGTGGTCAGCTATTAAAATAAATAAATAAATAAAATTATATTTTTTTATTTTAAGAAAAATAAACCATGCCATTAGAGCTTTTTCAATTTTTTAAAGATTTTGAAATTTTTTGACTGTTTCCTCCCTGATTCTTAACCGGACGATTCTCAAAACGGGAAAAAAAAAAATCAAAGCAGATGATGTTATTTTACCTGCTGTAATTTAAGAAAGGAGCCCTTAATATGGAATTTATTCAATTAGTTATTCTTATTATGTTATTATTATTATTATTATTTACATGTTGACCTATTAAATGGATTTGTTAATATATACAATAATTGTGATGGTAGGGAAGAAAAGGGGGGTAAAAAAGAGAAAAGTTTGATTTGTTGTAGAATTATTTTTTTTAATGTTCTTACTGTTTTTTTTAATTAACAAAAATTAATGGTATTACTGTTATACATTGTTATGTGTAGTGATATAACCTAAGAAAATTATAATCTAAAAACTTTTAAGATTTTGTTCAAAGAATTTTTTTTTAAACATTTTATTGTCATATGTAGTGATTTATATTAGGGGTGATCATTTTCGGTTCGGTTCGGTTTTTATAAGAAAAAAAGTAATCAAATCGAATTTTTTTAAAAAGAAACCGAACCAAAACCGGTTCAAACCGACTGATTTCGGTTTGGTTTTTTATAACAAAAACCAGTTCAAACCAATTTGACTTAGTTTTTTTGGTTTTGCTTGGTTTTGACTCGGTTTGGCTAGGTTTTTTCCAGTTTTTGCAGTTTGGTTTGGTTTGGTTTTTTCGGTTTCAGACTTGTAAAACTAAAATCAAACCGAAATGGTCGGGTTTTTTAAAATTTTAATCGGTTTAATCGATTTTTTAGTTTTTTTACCTACCCCTAATTTATATAACCATTTTCATGATAATATCTTGGAAAAAATTATTAAATTCTGCTAAATACAGAGAGTGATATGAAGGGTATATCCTTAAAATAGATTCAACGTAACCCTAGTTGTTGAAATGGCCCGAATAACTATTATTGCCAAGCAAACAAAAAAAATTGAGAAACTCTACGTGCGATAATGCATTAACAAAATATATAATGTATATTAAAAAAAGTTAATATTATCTAAAAAAATATTATTTTTTAAAATAGTACAATGTTATTTTTATTTTTTATTAAAAAAACTTGCTGACTTCTAAAATATAATGTATATTAAAAGAAGTTAAAATTATCTGAAAAAATATTATTTTTTAAAACAATATAAAGTTATTTTTATCTTTTATTAAAAATACTTCATGTTGACTTTTAAAGATATTAAAATTTTATCACATGATTTCTTTGTTATTATTAAATTAATCAGAGATAAATAATTTTTTTTAATTGAACAGTAAAATAATTAAAATATCCTTGAAAATAAAAGATTTAAACTGTTACCTTTTTTTTCTATTGTAATTATGTTGTTTTTTTATTTCTTATTCTTCCTTCTCATAAAAAAATAAAGTTTAATAATAAGCATATGATATTGGTATAAACATGATACAATAGTCATTAAACATGATAGAATCTATAATATAAAAAATATAAGATTTAAAACTTGATTCGGAACAACACTAATATTTTTAAAAAATAAAAAAAATAAAAAAATATTTTTTTAATTAAATTATTGAGTCCATGACTGACCCATGAGTTTACCCAGTGATCTAGTAATTCAATTTTTTTTTCGATTTAGTTTCAAGGGAATTGTTTGACAATTATGGATGGTAGTTGAAGGTTCCAAGGCATTAGAATTATTTCAAGGATTAACTTGTTAAGAAAATTAGAGTATAAAGACTACATTGCATATTCGTAAAATTGCAGGGACAAAGCATGGCAAACTTCCCCGGAACAAGCGTGCCATCTAACAGAATGTAGCCGAAAGCCCTAAGCTGACCTTCAAGATCCAGCGGGCCGCTACAACCACATCTTTGCTCAAACTTTGTCAGACGGAAACTACTATGCTAGGCAAATTAATCATCAGTTGAGGCTAAACGTCAGCAGACTCCCTGTAAAGAATGGCTGCCAATTTCTGGAACTCCTCTCACTAGTAAGATGAATCTTTCCTTTTCTTTTTTCTTATGTTTTCATCTCTTTTGAGGGTGTTTATTTACCTGTTCCTGGATGGATTGTGTGCAGCAAACAGCTTTTTGACCAAGAAGAAGTGGATGTAGTGCACCCACTTGACAAAGAAAAGGGCATAACTCTTGAAGATTTCAAGCTCATTAAGATGCATATGGTCATTCGTACGCCTTTCTGTCTTTCTTTTCTTATATCCTTTTCAATATTATTATGTTTACTATTGAGTTTGTTTCTTATTCTGTTAGATTTCACCTAGGAAATCTTGATTTCTCTTGGCTTATGAGATTGTAACCGAAATTCTGCGACATGGGTTTTTGTTGTTTATATATGTTTGGTCTTAACAATCCAATTCTTACAACTACTTTTATTGGAATTCGCGTATACATGTGCCCACACCACTTGATAGTGTTTTTTTTTTCCTTTCTTTCTTGTGTATTATTCACCATGACATTTGCTAATTTGCGTCTTTCGATTTTCTATTCCCCTCAGCTATATGCAAATTGGCTCAATATGTTAAAGTGAGGCAAAGGTTTGAACTTTTTCTTTAAAAGTTTTATATACTGCTCTTCTTGTCTTGTCTAATACCCCATATTTGGAATTCCAGGTAAGACGCCCCGGTCATTAATCATTCCATTTTATCACCCCGGTCATTAATCATTCCATTTTATCACCATAGTTAAATTGATAGGGATCGTTTTGTTTTTTCTTGTTTGGTTTCATAAGGTGTCACCAATTAGTTGCATTTTTAATTTTTTGCTTGATGTTTCAGGGTTGTTGCTACTGCAGTTACATATATGAGGCGTTTGTATACCAGGTATTAAATAATTTCTGATGGTGGGAAGAAGAGTATGATGACCAACAAAGGGAAAGAGATTTGAATGCGAATTCTTGTAGTATTGTCATTTCTAGTCATCTAAAATACTCTTCAATTTTCAATCATAGGCATTCATGAGTACTTGGTATCCATTTCTAGTATCCATTTGCTTACAAATGGATAAGTTTCTTCCTCTACTTCTTTTCTCAAAATGTATATTTGGCCATCCTATCTCTCATTGGTGTGATCTTCTGGGATGCGATGCCTTGTCAGCCTTCTTCCTGTTTTTTTTTCTCACCCACTTCTTCAGATCTCTAATCATCCACTTACTCTTTTTTCTTCATGGGGTCTCTCTAATCAGCTGCCCTCTTATTTGTAAATGTAATAGTAAAGCTGATGCATTGCCTAGAAAACAGCCAGTAGTTTTTGTAGTATCGCTCACTAGTCTTAATTTCTCGTTGTGCTTCCAGAAAGAGCATGTCAGAATATGATCCACGTCTTGTAGGCCCAACTTGCTTGTATTTGGCATCAAAAGCAGAGGAGAGCACAGTGCAAGCCAGACTTCTTGTATATTACATCAAAAAAATATGTAATCACTTGTTAGCAGACTTGATCGATTGATTCGCTGAGTTCTTAAAATATTTTGGTTACTGGACTTATATTTACTACTAAAATGCTTACAACCTGGCATTGTTGCCCCACAGATTCTGATGACAAGCATAGATATGAGATCAAAGACATACTTGAGATGGAAATGAAGATTTTGGAAGCTCTTAACTATTATTTAGTTGTATTTCATCCTTATCGTTCGTTGCCTCAGTAAGTATTTTATCTTCTTTGCCTTGTTTCTTATGCATTAAAATTCATTTTAAACTGAATTAACAGGTTGCTTGAGTAGGTTTTTTTTGTACCACATGCACAATTCTGAAAGAATAAACAATGCCATCAAGTTAAGGATCGAAACACGATTCTTATAGGCTTTTTTCTTTTCTTTTTTGCAAATGCCATCTTGGTTGATGTCTGCTGTGCTTAAGCTCCAACACAGACTTTTACTTTTCCTTTTTGTTCTTTGTATTCTCATTTTTGTTTTATTTATTACATATTATGAATCTCAGTTAATTATGTGGTTTAGATTATTATTTATTAGTTAGATATCTTCAGATAAGTAGATAAGACAAGATTACTATTTATTGGTTTCCATTTTCTGCCTGTTCCTTATATGAGCACTTTTAAAAGAAATATTAATGGACAGATGACCTTCATATTGTTAAATAACTTCAAACTGTTCCAAAAGTCTGAGTTGGGGGCATGTTTCATGTTAAGTGGACTACTAGAACTGAAAGCGTACCTTAAGATTATTGATTGCTGAACTGGACATGACAAGTTGTCTGACGAGCGTGTTTGGTAGTGTGGTTGCGGGTGCTTTTCAAATAGCTTTTCGTGCCGAAATGCATGTCAATGATGTTTTTTTATTTTTTAAAAATTATTTTTGACATCAGCACATCAAAACGATCCAAAAAGTACAAACCGCATTCAATTTTAGCAAAAAAAAAAAAAATTCAAATTTTGATGAAACGCAGTTACAAACGCAATGCCAAACGGTGTCGACATGTTCCTAATTACAGAAACATAATTGCACAAGCTTAGATTAATCAATAGCACGACTAAGTTTCAACAATTTTAAAATGAATGGCTGCTGAATTTGATGTGATTAGTTATCTTGCATGTTACTAACTACAGAAGCCTAATTGCACGACTTTAGACTCATTAATACAACCTAATACCAACGAATCTGTTTTACTGGTGGTATATTGTTCTCTTATGATATTTCAGTTTCTGTTTTGCAAATTGAGTATCTTATTTCACAAGAACATTTTCCCCTGTGTTTCTTCACATCTTGGCAGATTTTTGCAGGATGCTGGCATGAACGATATAAGTATGACTCAATTAACATGGTAAGGTTCCAATCTCTAAGGCCAAGTAAACACCCATCTCCTAACCTAGAAAAGATGCATTCTTTCATTATAGTCCTTAAAATATGAGGTTGGTTTTACATAAGTTTGGGCATCCGAACAACAATCGTGTTAGGGAGAGCTTCTTACAGGTGATTGATAGTTCGCGTTAAAAAGTGTGTAGAGCTAGTTTGTCGCTCTTTATATATTGTTCTTATCATGTGGGCCGTCATCATGTCCATTGTGCATGCGTCCGGATTGGTTCATGGTGGCTGCCTCCTCTCTCTGTGGCCACAAATCCCAATTGTAACTCATAGTTTAATTGTCCTTTGGAAATGGCTGATAAGTTAAATGTGAGAAGACTAGTGGTGAAGAAGGCCATTGTATATTACAGTTCTGTTGCCAGAATGGAAAAAATAAGCACCCCTGGGTTTTTAAATATTAAAAGAATAAATTGACAATAACCATGTTTAAGTCTGAAAAGTTTCTGAAAACAAAAGACTTTGTTCCAATCTCTGCACAAACCTTTTTTCTTCTCTATCTCAAAGCAGCTTCCTTAAATTGAAGATTAAATTTGTTATGTTGATTTTTCTAAGTTTTATTTTTCTCTTGTGGACATATCCTTCTTTTATGCTAGGAATTGCATCATAAAAAAAATATTATTTTAATGTCAGCATCATGATTTCTTGATCTGAGTTAAAATGAATTAACCATGCTGAGACATACAGGGGACTTGTGAACGACACGTACAAGATGGATTTGATTCTTATACATCCCCCACACCTTATTGCCTTAGCCTGCATATACACTGCTAGCGTGTATAGAGAAAAAGATAAGACAGCATGGTTTGAAGAGCTCCGTGTAGATATGAATGTGGTGAGTTCTCTATGCTCAATTTTGCGGTTGTTGTTGTTGTTCCCTTTTATTATTGCGATAGACTCTGCATTGAAACTATCACGACTTTCTGCTTTGAAAGATAACTGAAGCATCGATTTATCCTAAGAACCAAAAGGCTAGGCTTCCTCTGTACTTGCGATAGGTCCCACTACCTGTTAAAACATAAAGCATGATGTCCCTTATATGGAAGGTCCTGTTTGGAATTGTGGAAATTGTTGTAATGGTAAGGGTTTAAAATGTTTTTCATTTAAAAATATATTAAAATAAAGTTTTTTTTTTAAATTAATTTTAACATTAGCACATCAAAACAATCTGAAAACATAAAAAAAATTATTTTAAACAAAAAAAAATTCAAAATTTTTAAAAACGTAGTTTGCATTGTTTTTCCAAACACACCCAACCCAGCTTGTCTATCTTACTACGCTTTCTTTAGGTTAAGACTTGGTCTTCATGGAAGGCTTTAGCTATGCCCTGAAAGGTCACTATACCCGGGCACCTTACACTTTTCAAGAATCCTGTTCAAATATGAGAATTACCTGATTTTGTGCCAAATGGTGGATATGTTCTTGGGCCAAGTTACCTTTTAAGTGATGTTTTTAAGCCGGCCCACCGGCATGTGCGTGCACACAGAAATGCACAGTACATAACTGGTGATCTTGAAATTTAACTAACTGCTGCAAAAAGCTTTACTGAATTTATCATGTTGGATCTATGTTGCTTCAAATAATGAGCCTTCGTGTCTGATTTGGCAGGTGAAAAATATTGCAATGGAGATATTAGATTTTTATGAGAGTCATAGATTGATTACAGATGAGAGAGTTGCTGCGGCTTTCAACAAGCTGAAACCCTAAATGGTTTGGCGATGCCTATTTCCTCAACTCAAAAGTTTTCCCATTCCACTATGTTGCAGCTCCAGCTACGGGCCCCGTGTAGCCTGTGGAAATGAAAATTGCTTAGCACTTGTCAATAAAAATTGGTTCTTTTGGAAGAGATACTGTCAATGTTTAAGAGATTGTGTGGTTATGATAATTATTCTTTCTATTCTATTGAAACAGCTTTTTGACGAGTAAGATTGAATTCATCTCAACCTGTTTGATTTGGAAACTTAATACCCCTGCCCAAGCACCATGTAAAGATGAAAATGTGTTTATGACTAGATGCAACAATGATGTCAGATGTTGACCAATTAGCAAGCATCATATATGAGCATGGAGGCTGAGTCATGTTTAGATCTTGGAAAAGCCAAATTACGATAAAATGAAATCAGAAAACGCCCTCATGTGTTTCATAGAAGGAAAACCCCTGTTATACCAATCATCTAGGCTATTGTTTTCAGAGTTTGTTGATGTCGCAACTAGTAATTTCATGTTATGGTCAGCATGATTGTTGCTCGTTGAATATAGCAAACTGGATACATCATCCACAGATCAAAGACAAGGAAGCATTTCTGCTTGCATTACAGAAAAGGATTTCATCTGCTTTTAAAGGTAGCACATTCTATATGAACTACATGCATACGGTTTTCACACAGCAAAAGCAGTACAAACAGAAAAGCGAGGTGATGCGTTAACCATGTAGGTACAGCAACGGTAAGCAATTCCTGCTCCTCGCATCTCTCACGCCCACGCCCTTGCAATATACTGTTCAATATCATTTAGAGCAATTCCATCTAGTGTTT
Organism: Populus x sibirica; assembly: GCA_019202695.1. NCBI lineage: Eukaryota > Viridiplantae > Streptophyta > Magnoliopsida > Malpighiales > Salicaceae > Populus > Populus x sibirica. The sequence goes on from JAGMVL010000092.1 coordinate 897,632, forward strand.
CTCTTTTTTCTTGCCTCGCTGCTTCTCTACACAGCAAGAACGAAACGATGAATAAAAGAAAAATTACATAAAGAATAGTACGTAACAAACAGAAAGTGGCAAAGGAAAAGACACTACCTAATTTTCTCCTAGCTTCAGATCTGGCAAAGAACTCCCTCCATTCATCTGTAAGAACGAAAATCGGGTCGTCATCATCATCTTCTTCTTCTTCCTCTTCTAATACATCGCACTCTGGCTCTTGCAACACCCTGTTTGTCATGAAACACTTACAGTTACATGGAAACCAAAATTTGAAATTTGGAGGAAAAAGCAGCAGAAGAAGATGGTCACGACTTACTGGGCAACTGGGGCAGATGTTTCTTTGCTGGCAGTGGAATCCAAGTTCAAGTCTTTTACCAATGGATAAGAAAGAATAGGTCTTGGATGTTGAGCAGCTTGAAGAGCAAATCTAGGCCTTACATGTAAAGGGCAACTAGATTGGTGGTGGTGGTGGTGGTGGTGTTGGTGGGAGCAGAGCAAGTGCGGATGGTGATGGTGGTGGCGGTGGCACAAGGGGTGGTGGTGGTGGTGGTGGTGGTGGATTGAGCATGGAGACCATGATCTGGATGAAGGTTCCATTGGTTACTGGTTCTTTACTAGGGTTTTACAATTTTCTGTATTGTTTCGGCTGGAGGGTTTATCTGAGGAAAATTTCAGTAATTGTAATTATCAAATTTTGAATCGAGGGGTGCTCTATTTTTAATTGTTTTCACTTAAGTGTCTCCGTTATTAATAAAATGTTGATGGACATTTTAACACGTGCCATGTCATGCTCAAGGGACCCGCTATTCATAAAAAAAAAAAAACCGAGAAAAATTATTTAGAATGAAAAATTAAATGAAAATAAAGGAGAAAAAATTGAACTTGTGGTCGTGGTTATTATTATGATTATTTAATTTAGGATTTTAAAGTTTTTATAATGCAAAGAGTAATTTTAAAATAACAATAAAAAGAATAATTTTCTCGTTATATTTTTAAATTTTGATTTTGATTTTTTTTTCTAATTTTACAAACAATAAGCTCTTGATAAGAATTACACATATCCATTAAAAAAATAGAGGTGTTTACATTCAAGGAGAAAAATAAAATACAGAAAATTGATTAAAAAAACATAAAAGATATAGACACTTGAACTAAAAAAGTAAAATTAAAGATATTTAATTAAAAAATATTTGTGAAATCCAAATTATTAGACATTAATAGTTTTGACCCATCTCTATGTATAAAAAATAGAGAGAAATATTTAAATATATTAAGTTATACTTTTTAAGCATATGAAAAGGGTTGGTGGCTTGGATTGGTGCTCACCATACATGAAAAGCAGATCTTGACAGAATTTAAAATTTTGACTTTAAGATTGTGTTTATACGTTTGATAAATTTCACGAGGCTAGAAATGTAATTATCAATAATTATTTAATGAAAGAGAGATAGATGAAAAAAATAAAAAATCATATCCAATTTCATAAAAATTAATAGGAATATTTTTACATATTTTTTTTTAAAAAAATTGTGTTTATTTTAACTATTGAGAGATTGCGCAAAAACCATAAGGAAGGCTTTCTCAACTTTTGCGTTTTGAAAAGCCTACGGCCAAATTTAGGAATCTTTGGAAGACCTCACAGTATATTTTGGCTTAATAGTGTGAAAACTATAAGCTCCGTGGCTCTCACAGCTTTTTACTTATTCTATATTTTTTTATGTCTATCTTTTCTATTGAATAATTATTAATAAAATTTTTCAAGTCAAAATTTTTTTATGTCTATCTTGATAATCATAAAATTTTTCAAACATAGAAAACAATCTTCAAGTCAAAATTTTTAAATCTCTTTTAATAGTTCATGTTTGGCATTGTGGTAGCGGTTGTTTTTCAAGTGTTTCTAATTAAAAAATACATCAAAATAACATATTATTATTTTAAAAACAATTTATTTTTGAAATCAATATGTCAAAACAATTAAGAAACATATAAAAAAAATAATTTCAAGAAAAAAAATCAAAAATTTTAAAAATGCTATTTCTGCCGCAAAAACAAACATGCACCAAGATTAACCTTGTTAAGACGTGCTTTTCATGTATGTTGCAATCCAGCATCAAACCAAATCTACAATGGTGTTTGTTTTTGTGGTAGAAAATGTGGTGCGGTTTGACCATAATAAATGAGTTTTTGATAAACATTAAAGCACAGGTTTAAAAAAGCAGGACCCATGTCAAAACTCTGGTCCAACCACAAGTTAATCAAAAATAAGCTTGACTTGCTTTTAAGATTCCTGTGTAAAAAGTAATTAAAGCTATAAGACCATTTAATTTTTTATTAACCAAAATATCCCTTTATCCTCTCTTCTCTTCCCTGCTCTCCTAAGAGCCTAGGGAAATAATCATTCTCAGTGACCATGTTTTTCAACCTCTTCACTGACCTTTTCTCTTCTTTTTCTCTTCCATGGATGATTATAAAACCAACACCAGATCTACACAAACCACCAACTATGACCAAGATCTACAAAACCACCACTAGTCCTGTAATCCTCTTTTCATGAACATGCAAGTGTTTTGTGCATAAAAAAATCTAGGTAAATTTCGATTTCAATATTTCTTTAATTTCAATTGTACATGTTCTTAAAAATATCAAATCTAGCTAAATCTTGTTCATTATTGAAATTGTATCCCTATTTACTGTTGCATAAATTGTTGACCAACTCTTGATAATTCTGGTAAACAATAAATGGTTCTAATCTTTTTCTTTCTCAGTTGCATTACTTAGAAGATCGATAACTTTACTGATTTTGATTTCATAAAGTAAATGAACAAAGGTTTAAAGTGTAGCTTCGATTATTTTGAGTTCAAAAAAACACATGAATGGATGAAATGATGTAAAAAGCTGAGATTTTGTAAATGATGTTGAAAAGATATAACATAAACAAAAAAAAAAAATTACTCATAAAAATTATTAGTGGGATTAATATGGTGCAAGAAACTAAACTCAAGTACTGGATATTATAACATAGAAATCAAACTAAATTGGAGAGAAAAGGAGTATTTGCTTAAATATATTAGTCAGTATCAATGCAACACAAATTCAATAAAGACTGATGTTGGTTTTGATCCTACATTCAATAAATTGTTTTTGGTTGTAAGCATGGTTATTAAAAAAAAATCAAGTAACTGTCTAAGTTCTAGATAATCAATCTCCTATATTTCAAAAGACTATTGGAAGGAAATAAATTGGTAACATAGGAAAAATCAAAGAAGCATGAAAAAAGGAAAATATCCAAAGCTAGACGATTTAATTGATACTATAGAAATAATCTAATCCTGACAATTGATTCTATGATAGATCCGGAAACTTGAGAGATGAAAATCCAATTAGATATGAAAAAATGCTATTGTTATATTGATTCCTCAATAGGCATATATTCTCTAGTTTCTTCGACCTTTATACAAAAATAATTCAAAACCTATAAAATGATTCTCAAAAGCCTATTGAAAAGAAATAAATTGATAGAAAAATTCATACAAAAAAGAGAAAACATAAAAGTTCAAAGTTAGATAATTTAACTATTAAGCCAAAAAAGGCAACATACAATATTGTTTTACTTATTAAACACATATTTGTTTGTCACGGTATTTCAAAATTCATTTACATTACATATTAAGTATTGTTGTTTGGACTGTGAAACTCATTACATAACATGTTAGGAAAATTTTGATTCTTTTTATACTAGGTTATAAATTATTGTATGTTGAATGACATTGTATCCTTAGAAAATTTACACTTATGATTTTTAACTCATGCTCTAATTGTGAAGCATTATTGTCTTTTGATTTATGATACATAGTTTAAATATGTTAATGTAGTCTTTTCTATGTTGTAGAGATTTAATTAACTTAAAAATAGATGATGAAGCTGCAAACATAACACTTAAACAATCATTTGATCCATTACAATAATTAATTAATGTTTATATGAAGTAGAACAATGATGTATTACAACTACTAGTTAATTGCAATTTCATTAAACATAGTTATACTCTACTATACTTAACCTTTCCCTGCCATTATTTTATTTTCATCAATATACTTTGTTAATCATAATGTATATTACATTAGAAATAAAGATTGTAGTACCACTCATAAAACACAAAACTTCATTATAAAGTTCTTTTTTACATACTATAACTAATTTTGAGCTTTAGTAGCTATCATAAACAACATGAACTTTAATTTATTAACATTACATCTTCATAGCAACTCTATATTTTTCGTATCTTGGCTACTGTTTTAAGCTTTTAACTATTGTTATATTATTTGTTGCACTAAAATATGGTAATTTAACTGTTTATTACATCAACATATAAGTTTGTAACAGTAAATCTCAATCACTAAACTTATTTACAAAACTTCAATAATGCTTAAAACAGTAGCATCGAAAACTACCCAGATTTTCATAGACAACATTAACAATAATTTATTAACACTACAAATTCATTTTTAATATATAGAATTAACAAAATTAATTGTTTAATTCTATGTTAGAAAATTCATTTCAGCTTAGAACATGGAAAAGTCTCAATCTCAAGATAAGACATGTTGGACTCTAGAGATGTTACATGTATTTTATGACATTTGTATAAAGATAATAGAGAAAGGAATGAGACCCAACATTCATTCTGGCAAGGCTGGTTAGAAATATATCACTACTACCTTTAAAGAGCAAACTGGTCAAAGTTTAGAGTTGAGAACTATTTATGCCACTAATGAGTAGTAAAAATCTAAGATTCAGGTCTGATTTTATTGCAACAATTTTTAAAGTTAACTACAATCCTCTAATTTTTCTTTTTAAATACTTCATATTCATTTAAATTAATGTTTCTTTTATTTATAGGAATTATATGGAGCTAAGAAATCAGGCATTCTGGTATTGAGCCAGCTCTTTGTGGTGAATATGATATCATGTTTACAAACATTATGGCTATCGATAAGTTTGCTTGGGCACCTTCTCAATGAATGTTTTCAGGTGATATTGGAGTGGGTGATAAGACCAAAAATACATTTAATGAAGATGTTAACCCAGAAGAGGGTAGTAGAGATTCCAAGAAAGATAGTATACCAAACTTTGTTGACGACATGAGCAATATGCTTGCTGGTGTCAATGTTAGTGTTAATACTAGTAACCTTAGCAGTGATGGTAAGAGAAAAGCCACTCAAAATTATTCCAGTAAAAGTGTTAAAAAAAAGAGGCTTTGGGATGGGAGCGCAACTTTTTTCGCACTTAGATAAAATGGTTGACAGTGTCTCTACAAGAAGTGACTGCACAGTTGGTTTTATGGATAAGAAATGGTGTAACATTCAAGAAGTGATGGTGAAGTTTCATTCCATAAATAAAGTTGTTTTGGGGAGTGAATTTTATTGTTTCACTACTGAATATTTCATGGGTAGAAGTAAAAGAGAAATGTGAGTAATATTTAGAACCATGAAAAGAAAACTTCAATGGTTAAAACTAACGTTTCAGAGGAGATCAAACCTCAAACCATGAGGTACATTTCAATTTTCGAAGAGAATTTCAATTATAGATTACTTGATATTGATGTGAAACCCAAAATATATCATACACATTTTAGATAACTAACATTGCAATTGATTCTTAGAATTCAAAACTTTTTATTATTATTATTGTTAAGAGCACTAGAAATTTTAAATTAAAAGTTGAGAATCATGCATATTTTTGGCATATATTGCATTGATTTGTTTATTTAATTGCTACATGATGTATATACATAATATTAATTTCAGTTGCATTGTATATCTAGACCTAACATTTTGTTCACTTTTGCCTTCTATAAAATTGATTTTAAGTGCGTGAACTTTTTTCGCAATATGGTTTCTTTATGTTTTTGTTGAATTTTCGTGAGAGACAGATTAACACATAAATGTTTTTGTAGATGTGAAACTGTTTGTGTTGCTGTCTTTTATGTTGTTATTGTCATTGCATGATTAAGGTGTTATTATTGTGGAGCTCTGATGTGTTGCTTGGTGCCAGTTTTTATTTGTTGTCTTCAAGAGGACATACCATATTTTTTTCATGTGTATTATATGTTTGTTGTGTTGTTAGCAAAGACTTGTAGTTGTGTACTCTATAACCAATATTTTCTTGACTTTTCCAGTAAGTGTCGAGTATGCTTTTGTGTTGTTATTTATTGTAACCTATTGAACACGAGACTTTTAGGTGAAAAATTTAGGTTTGAATGCCTGATGGAGTGTGCTTGTATTGTATGTTCACGGGTGTTTCTTTTTCAGCCTATATAATTCACCATTTCAATAAAGTTGAACACATCTCTTTCAAATACATTTATGGTATAACTCATCTTATTTAACTCTCTCAAAGAATTTTCATTAAAGTATATCAACCTTTATCTTTTATTGTAGTAAATTGTCTTTCTTTTATTGTATATTCATGCTTTATGTTAGACATGATTTTTTAATGACATTATTGTTACTTTCTACATAAACAAAATAGTAATAATTGACTAATTACATATTGCTTGGAAGACATATTAATTGTTTAAGATTTTAGGAAGGGGTGGATTTTATTGTAAACAAAATAGTAAGATAAATCAATGAAATTGAAAGGAATAGTGTATAAAGTGTTTTTTATTGTAAAATTAAAGGGGATTAAAAAAATTTTATAAAAAAATATTTGCTATAAAAGTAATGTGATTTATTGAGGTTTGAACGTAAAGCTTATAACACATGTACATTAACAAAAACAAATAATATGTTGTTTTATTTAATTAAAATTATTGATATGGATGCAAATTGGTTTAATGACCTTTTTGGAAAGGAGTATGAAAATGTCATTAATAATGTCGCTTAATATGTTTCACATTTCTATGTTGGTAGGAATAGTGGTAGTCATATCAGTTTTAGTAGTGCTGATACTAATGATAATAATATAGACGACAATGATGACAATGACGACAATAATGAAGATGATGACAACGTTGCTGACGATTCATTTTGGCATAGAGATTTTGATCGTTGTAAACTAGTATTGTACACATGAATGTAGTGGTTGAATGAAATTTTAAATGAGTATTGGATACGTTGTGTAAATATATTTAGGATGGATGCAACGACGTTTCAAAGTCTTTTTTGTTTAGAAACACAGTATGGACTGAAACTATCAAGGAAGATGAGTGTTATAGAAAAAGTTGGCATGTTTCTTTATAGTTTAGCATTGAGTGCTTCTAGTAGGGAGGTCTAGAAGAGATTTCAATATTCTGGTGAAACAGTGAGTAAGTAATTCAACAAGGTTCTAAATGTTGTGTGTTTGTTACTAGTTGAAATAATAAAACCAGTTGATCTAGAATTTTCAACCACACCACGAGAAATCACTATGAACATGGGATATATGCTATATTTTAAGGTAACATCTAAGATTATCAGCGATTGAATATATTTGTCTTTTCGGGTTTCATTATATAATCCATTTGGTAATTCATTTACAATTAATGTTTTTAATTTTTTTTTAAGAATTATGTAGGAGTAATTGATGGCACACATGTATGTGCTTGTGTGTCCCAGGAGAATCAAATACTATTTATTGGAAGGAAATGAGCACCAACGCAAAACATTACGACAACATGTAGCTTCGACATGCAATTTCCTTTTATTTGAAATTTGGATAAGAAGGTAGTGCACATAACACAAGAATTTTGCATGGGGCTATCTATAAATATCAAATTTCCAAAACCGCCAAAAAGTATTTTGGATTAAACAATAAAGCTTCTAAAAAATTCTCATTTAATTAATTTTTGGTCCCGTGGTTGAAAATATTTTTATTCTAAATGTCTTGGGTGAATGCAGGAAAGTATTATGTTATTGACTCTGGTTATCCAGGTGAATATGAATTTCTAGGTCCATATAGAGGTGAAATATATTATAATTCAGAATTTCATCGTCAAGGTCAGCCAAGAAGTCCAGAGGAGTTATTCAACCAAGTTCATTCCTCAGTTCGATGTGTAATTGAGCGAATTGTTAGGGTGTGGAAAAAAATTGAGAATTTTGCAAAACATGTTAGTGTTTCGTATAAGACACGTGTAGATCGTTGTTGCGTAAATGGCTTTTTATAATTATATAAAAAGAAAGTTCAAACAAGATATTGCTTGTAATGAGTTTGAACGTCATTCTAATTTCATGCCTTAGAATTTTTCACGTAATGTTGTTTCACGATCACAAATATATAGAGGCAACAGGATTTCACATATAGATTATGTTCGAGATAGAATTGCTTCAAGTTTGAAGGGAGAATTGTAGAATTTTTAATTTTACAAATTGTTAATCTTAAATATATATTAATTGTTTAATATCATGTATTAAAAAAATTAATATTCCATTTCATTATTTCATATTCAATTATAATTTCACCCAAACAACATCAATATCCTTTCGATGAAGAAGTCAATTCAACCACAAATTTAAATAAAACAACCACACAAAAAATAATATTTTAAAAATTACCAACCACAATTTCAAAGATACACATAACGTGCATTGACCTCCAATATCTTTTATTCAACGATCCACTCCCACCAACTTGGTTGTTACAAGTTGCAGCCAATGTCTTCCACGCTCTTCTCAAGCAATGTGACGTCTTCATCAAGCAGAGGGCCTTTACCTTACTATTTTGTGTGTCCTTTCTCATTCCAAAAAGGTTCCAAATTCTTCTGATTCGCCAGATTAGGCAGTCGAAGTTCGGGCCTGTGTAATTGACCCTATGGCTGAAATTTTCGGAAGAAGAAAAAAAAATTGATGGAGTTTATTAAACCCGCGTGTTTTATTTTTTTTTAAAATAAAAAATAGCTATATTATTTTGATTTTTTTAAAATAAAACTAGATTGACTGTTAATTAATTCGACTTCAAATTAATTTTTTAAAAACTATGAGTACAATCAATCAAGTTTCAGATTAATTCATCGAATAAAATTAAGTTTAATAAATGTGGAATTTATGGTCAAAGAAAAAAGAAAAATAGGAGGGGGGGGGGTTCTTACACCCCGTGGAAGGTGAAACTTAAGAATTGTTATCTAGTCACAGATTATCTTTCATTATTTCATGTAAAAAAAAACTTTAATGTCCTTGTTAAATTTTTTAAATGGAAAAGAAAAATTAGTATTATCCTGTTTTAATGAACAATATTTTTTTTATTGTGAAGCTACAATATTTTTTCAAAACCTTTGAGCTCTTTTTAATGTACGGCTCCTTTAAAAACAATTAATCTAACGTTGTCCACTAGGTTTATTGTATTGTTTGTTTTTGTTTTTTAAAAATGTTTTTAAAAAATATTTTTTTTATTTTTTACTTTAAATTAATATTTTTTAATATTTTTAAATTATTTTAATACACTGATAATAAAAATAATTTTTAAAAAATAAAAAAATATTATTTTGATATATTTTTAAGTAAAACACACTTTGAAAAGTAATCATAACCACACTTCTAAACATGCTATAAAAAAATAAAAAAATATAAGACTTGATAGAGTACCAATCTTTTTATAAGGACCAAGCTGAGCATTTAACACAAATACACAACAACTGAAAATATGGTATCATCTATAAACGTCCAACTTGATCCAATAAGAAAATTCAATCACCGGAGGTCTATATAATTATTAATTTAAGAATCAGTGAGATTAATTGAGATGCGCGCAAACTGACCCGAACACTCACATTAATAATAAAAATTCAAAAAATCTACAACTCAAAATGTAACCTGAACTAAATTTCAAGCTCAACCAAAAAACAATTAATTCAATAAAACCACTATCAATCAAACTATCCTAATAAAAAATATAATTTTATTTATAGTTATTCAACTCATCCCAACTCAACAAGATAATTCAAAAAATTCACAACTCAATTTGAGCATGAGTAAATTTTACGCTGAACAAAATCGATAAAACCATTGTTAATCAGATGTCCAAGTAAAAAATAGTAAAAAAATGATCCCAGTCAATTCCAATATTTTTTTAAGAAAATAAATAAAATAATATTATTTAAATAAAAATAATCTATTCAAATTATCAGTAATCCACGATTAACTAGATGATTTATTTATTTTTCAAACCGCATCCCTCACAGCTTTTTCTAGGTATCGGGCATCTTAGATCCGGATCCCACGGAAAATCTGAATCCATGAAAGTCTGGTACGTGGGTTGGTGGTGGTGGCTGTCCTATTCTCCCATACCCATCTTCTGGTCCCACCACCATCACCAACTACCATCACGACACAGGCATTTGGCATCACCCCAGCTGGCGTCAGAGGGTCATAGATTCGCAAAATCACTCTCCTAAAAAGTTAGTCCCTGTAATTTATAAAAAATAATTGGTTAGTCCTCATAGTCTTAAAAATATTATATATATATATAATATTTAATTCACACATGAGTTATTTTCTAATTTATTTTAATATTCTTAAGAGATAGAAAAGGTTAATGAAGATATAGATAGGATGGAAAACATTTTTTAAAATACAGTGTTGATGAGAAGACAATACCTTTTTTTGAAATAAAACACTGCTAAATTAAGCTTGATTAACACTAATCAAGGAAATTCCTGGAATTTAAAAAACTATTTAATTAACTTTTCAAAACTAAAATAACTAATTTATAATTTAATTCTATAATTTTTTGTGACATAAAGGAAGTAGAGAAAAAAGCAAAAAGTATAAAGAAGAAGGGGCGTTTGTTTTTTGGAAAGTGATTTATGAGAAATCACTTTCCAAACTTTCCTGTGTTTGTTTGTTATTAGAAAAGTTGGTCAATAGAAAACACTTTCCGATCAACGGAAAATACTTTTTAGTTAAAGAAAAATTTAGTTTGGCTTCCAAAAAAGTGTTTTTCTTTTATATTTTAGGCGGAAAACACTTTTCGGAAGTTGTGAAAAAATTTAAAAATGTCATATTATTTGCCGATTATATCAAATTTAGTCCTCAAACTTTTGATTGTTTATATATATATATATATATATATATATATATATATATATATATATTGTTTTAATTTTTTTTTTCAATTTCATCCCTTAGAATTTAATTTTTATATTAACTTTGGTCTTGATTTTTATTTTGCTTTTCCCTTATTATTTTTTAATTTAAATTTTTTATCTATCAAATTTAGTCCTCGTTCTTTTAATTGTTACTTATTTTATTTGAAATAATTTATGAAATGTTAATTATTATTATTTTAATTTCTTTATCTTTTAATTTTTTAATTTTTTATTTGATTTATATTATTTTGATTATTATTTATTTTATTTGAGATAATTTATGAAATTATATTTTTTTTTAATTTCTTTCTCATTCAACTTTTTAATTTGTAAGATTTGTTTCTTATTATTTAATAAACTTAAAAAAAATAAAACATTAATAAGTTATTTTCCAGCTTATTTTCCACGATATAATCAAACACTAGAAAATATTTTTCAATTTATTTTCGATTATATTATCAAATATCAAAAAAATATTTTTCTAAAATTCATTTTTTAAAATAAAAATTATTTTCCGGTAAATAAACTGATCGAAGTGAAAGATAGCGATAGTGCAGCAGCCACCCTACGTTTATGAAATAAATAAATAAAGAACAACTAAAAATTTATCATTGGGATGAGAGCCTAAAGGATCCACAAATTTCTAAGATCAACGGCTACCCTACGTTTCTCTCCACACCACCACCACCCCTGGCCACTGCTTTCCTTTGCGTCGCCTCCTTCCCTCCCCCCTCACTGTCTTTCCCTGCCTCCCTGTAAGCCATATATACTTATTATCACATCTGCTTTCAGCACCTCCCCTAAACCATACCTTCTTTGCTGTCCATCATTCTTTTGCTCTTCTTCTTCAGCAGGTAGCTCAGATTCTGAATTTTCTTGTTGATTCATTTCTGGGTGCCTGAAAAGATTGTTTCCCTTATTCCTTTGATTGTTTTGGCATCTGGGTGCTTAAAAGTTTTCAAATTTATCATAGTTTCTCATAAGAGTTTGGTTTTTAACGTTCATTCTGTTTTGTTATTGGATTTCTTCGGCTTGTTGGTGACTATTTGATTCAGTAAACTCTTTTTTTGGTTTTGTTTTGATCTTTGGGGATCTGGGGTTGGTGTAGTTGGTGGTATTTGTGGTTTGTCAATGGGCGCTTTGGATGAGGAACATTTCAATAAAGAGATTGAGAATGGAGTGGAACTTGATTGCCTTGATCTGGGATTTGAGGACCAACCGGAGACTGTAGCTATCGAGGATGCTGTGAAAGTTCTTTTGCAAGGTCTTGGCGAGGACATTAATAGAGAAGGCCTTAAAAAGACCCCGCTTCGCGTTGCCAAGGCGCTTCGAGAAGGAACCAAAGGTTATTATCCCAACAAATTCTAACTTTGTCCCCACACCTGCTATTAATTTAATCATTAACTCTCATCTGAATTAAACACACTTGGCTAGGAAATATTCATGCTTACGTTCCAGCCCTAAACAATAGTTGCCACTACATGGTTGTATTTTGCTTTTGGCGTTTAAGAACTTGTCTTTGGTTGGTTCCTTGGCTCTGTTTTTTTAACCCTGTTGGCCTGTGTGATGACTGATTTATTTTTCTCTCATGGAGTTTAAGGATTCTCTTTTGAGGCATTCTTTGATGAGGTTCAGTTTGAGTTACCTAAGTTGTCTTGTTCATATATCATTCCATTTTAATGTCGCATTTATTGTCCCATTTTTCTTGGTTTATGCAAAAACAAATGTGTATGACCTCTACATTCTATGATTGGTCTCAAGTTCTCACAACCAACTCCACAGTAGCACCATGGAGCTAGGCAGGCTTTGGTGGTAGGATTGATCGCGGTCTGAAGTTGATCCTTTGTTCATAAATTGATAATAAGTAACAAATACACAGATGCATCGACACACTTCCACGATAAGAAAATGGTTGTGTTCTATGCGCGGCTTAGATGCACTGACTTATAAGCTCTAAATGGCTCCTTGTGTAGTGTAAAATATCATCTGAAATTGTGTGATGATTCTGATGCAGAATGAAGAGAAAGAAACGAGTTTTTGGTTCAAAAAATTGCATGTGGATGTATTATTTATTGTGATTGCTTCTTAAATAGGATTAATTTGGAGATGGAAGTTTGACTCTGCTAAGTACTCATTGTGGCAAGTTCTTTATCGTATTTTTCAGGCTATAAACAAAAGGCAAAGGACATTGTTCAAAGTGCATTGTTTCCAGAAGTTGGTTTGGATGATGCAGTTGGTCATGCAGGCGGAGCAGGTGGGCTTGTGATTGTTCGGGATCTTGACCTGTTTTCATACTGTGAATCTTGCTTGCTTCCTTTCCAGGTTAAGTGTCAAATAGGTTATGTCCCATCTGGTCAGAGGGTTGTAGGATTAAGCAAGCTCTCAAGAGTTGCTGATGTGTTTGCCAAAAGACTCCAAGACCCACAGCGTTTGGCAGATGAAATCTGCTCAGCTCTGCATCTTGGTATCAAGCCAGCCGGTGTTGCCGTCATACTCCAATGTTCACATATTCATTTCCCAAATATAGAGCCACCTTTCCTTGACTCCAATCTCCAAGGTTGGGTTAAGGCATTGGTCCATTCAGGTTCAGGTGTTTTTGAAAATGATTTTGCTGATGTTTGGGATGATTTTTTGAGTCTCCTGAAGTTCAGAGGAATAAATGTGGATAAAACTCTGATGAAAGACTCAAAGCAGCAGTGCTGGTGTCCGTCCCAATATTCCTCGAGTGCTGAAGTTACCGGACAACCCAACACAGGAATGGTTACAGCAGTTACTTCAATTCTCATCTCTTTGGGTGAAAACCCATTACGGAAAGAGCTTGCTGGAACTCCTAGTCATTTTGTCAAGTGGTTGATGAATTTCCAAAACGCAAATCTAGAAACGAAACTTAATGGCTTTGCTTGTGGCAGGCTGGATCCTCTTAAACAAAATGGGGAAGTCAGCCATGATAAACGGATGTATACCGAGCTGAATCTGGCATTTTGTTCCCAGTGTGAGCATCATTTACTTCCCTTTTATGGTGTTGTGCATATTGGGTACTATGCTGAAGAAATCACCCCTGTCATTAAATCTCGTTTACAGTCGATAGTACGTTTTTATGGTTTCAAGCTCCAAGTACAGGAAAGACTTACCAGGCAGATTGCCGAGACTGCTTCATCCTTATTAGGTGGAGATGTGGTGGTCGTTGTGGAGGCTAACCATACTTGTATGATTTCTAGAGGTATTGAGAAATTTGGAAGTAGTACAGCTACAATTGCTGTGCTTGGTCTATTTTCAACCGACCCCGCCGCAAGGGCCAAGTTTTTGCAGAACATTCCAAATCCTGGGTCAGGAGGATCAGGATTCTAATTCAAACTTAGCTAGTGTGTCGTCGCAAGTGGTTTGAGCTAATTCCTACTCCTTTTCCTGGTTGCATATTTCTTTTGCACAACCCCTAGATTGAAATTTAAGGCCTGTCATCTTTCATGATTACTTTTTTGGCACAATTTTCCTGTTAGACATGTGACTGAATAGGTTCATCACATGAAAAAGAAAATAAAAAAGAAATAGAAATTCTGAATGTTTACTTTTATTATCTCTTGTTTCTTTCATATATATATATATATATATCACCCGGGGTTGTGTTTAATCAACCAGGTCACTTGGATTAATCGAGTTAATATTTAAACGGATTTGAAAAAAAAATCTAGAGTCAAATTTAAATAGCACTATAGCAGTCATAGATTGATTAATCTAGCAGAGAGGAACTGAGTAACAACAATGAAGTTGGAAGATTTTTCTCCACAAATAGAAATGAAAATAAGAGAGTAGTTTATTTCAATCCGACCTGAAATCCACTTGAAGCTAATTAAATCAAAATATGTATTTATATTATATAAATATATTTATTAAATATTTAAATTTTTTAATACAATATGATTTATACATGCTTTTATATTGATATAAAATACATATATAAATAATATTTATCATTTAATATACATATACATTTTTCAAAGATATATATTAACTATTTTATTTTTTATTGATTAATAAATAACGGATATCCTAAACCTAAAGGTGAATATCTATATTTTTTATCCAATAAAATATAAATATCAATAAATCCAGATCCCCAAATACTTCAAATAATAAATGATGTCTTTGATAAATAATTGGATTCTCAAGAGTGGATGGTCAAGGTGAGAATTAAATATTCATATTGCCAAATAATACTCAAAACCTAAGTAGGATCATACAACCTTAAAATCCCCAAATAAGCAACTAGAATAATCATAAAACGTTAAGATTATTACTAAATGACCAAACATGCATGAATCATTGTCGTCTTTCTCCCTTCCTTGTCAAGTAGCCTGTAACTGGAGAAAAGTCAATACATGTTTTGAATATCTAGGTGACATACATGGACATGCTACAATCTTTGCTAAATAAGTATAGTTTATATTATGATGTTATGGATAATTTAATTTTTAAAAAAACTTATTAAATATGAAAATATAAAAATTTATGAATCTAATTAAATATAAAAAAAAATAGACAAGTTGAGAAACTTGACTATGATATAAATGCGAGACTTAGTTGTTTCTGGATTTTTTTTGCTCACATGTTCTTGGTGTTGTTTGACAATGTGGAATAATTTTTTTTTAAATTTATTTTAGTTTTTAATTATGTTTTTTTTGTGAGTTTTGAATAATTTTAATGTATTAATGTTAAAATTAATTTTTTAAAAAAATATATTATTTTAATATATTTCTAAATAAAAATTACTTTTAAAAATAACTTTTATCACAATCAAAAACAATTATTTCATTAGTAGATATTACAGTTTACACAACAGATATCGGATAACCCAACAATTTACGTACGCCAGGAGAGATGTTTCAATTCTGCTGTACCATGTTGCAGAATCATTAGACCTGAGAGTACGAAATGTAAATATATATATTTCTAGTTTTGATTCACTAAATTTTCATAGCCAAACTGGTACATATATTCGTTAACTGCTAGGGTTTTTTATTTTTTTTTCTATAATGAATGCTTGGTAGAAAAACATTGATCAACGAAGGCAGGGTTGGCTAAAGAAATGATCATTGACATATATAGAAACTACATAGATTCTTAGCATGGGATAAGATCTCTAATTTCTTTTTGCCCACATGAGCCAGCATGCGAGCACAGAGAAATAACAGCCCATGAACATCCAACAGATTCTTAAGAAAAGCTATGTAAACATGATGATTGCTGAAATCATACTTTACATGCTCATAAAGAAGAGATAAAAGAGAAGATAAAGCACTAGAAATAAGTGCTGCTAGTGCAGCATTTTAAATTTCATTAGCATTGAAAGAAAGAACAACCGTAGCAACATTTTATTTATTCTTTTGACTTAAAGACAGACTCCGCATGCATCTTCTACTTCTTGTGCAAGTCATGAAAATATCCAGAAGGGTTTTTCTCAAAAGCATCCCTAGATATGCGAACGTCTTGACCAGGAGCTTTCATGGTCCCATCTTTTCCTGAGCCAGTGACAGAACCAGTGACAGGAGCTCCAATTGCAGGAGCTTTGCTTGCATCACCCACCACCTGGTAAACCCGAAGACTTGTTGGGTCCAGACATCTTGGCCTCGTTGTATAGCTTTTTAACAGTGAAAGTGCAAGATTTTGTGTCAAGTATCACTCTTCTGTTTCAAAAAAAATAAGAGTGGGGTGGTGCTTATATAGTGCACTCTGGGAACTTGAGGATTCATTTTGTATTTAATTCTCTCTGGAACTTGTGTGCCAGAAGATTGACAGTCAAATTTCTTGGCAAGTTTTGATGATGAATACACTGGAAATCACAGAGGGGCAATAACTTTGTTCCCTGATAAAGTTTTCGTTTATCTAAAACCTCTTCTTCGTCCTGTATCACGGCATTGAAAGGCACACCGGTGACTGGTGCGGCAGTCTCGTTTTAACCAAGATTTGCATGCAGGTTCATTTATTTCAGTTTAAGTTAATGGAAAAAAAACAACCAGAACTCCCATTGTTAACTCAAAAAAAAAATCTTTATATTACATTTATAATTTATAATATAATTAAATTCCCGACACCAGTTAAATATGAAATATATAAAAAATAATTTTGATTTTTTACATTGAGAAAAGGTACTTGTGTGTGTATTATTGTAACAGTAGAAAACTTATAAAGAAAAAGTTTTTCAGATTAATAAATATTATATTATGAACATTAAGTTATAGTCTTCCATTATCTGACTTCATCAGTTTTTCTAAAATGTCAATATCTGAATTTATAGTTTAATTCACAGTTGTCAATATCTTTATATCACATTTATAATATAATTGAATTCCCGGCACTAATTAAATATGAAATAAAAAATATATAATTTTAATCTCTTATATTATTAAAAGGTTCTTATATATAAAAGAAGAAGAAAAAACTGTATTGTTCATATATTTTCTTTATTTGAAAAATAGTAGAAAACTTATAAAGAAAAACGGTGAAGAACTTTTAAATTATTTTTCCAACTCAAAATAAATCTTACTTTAGTTTTCTAAGAAATTAGAGCATTCTCAATCTCTGAACAGTCTCTAAAATTTTCATTCCACAGTTGCTCTTTTCTTTTCTTTTCCGGGGCTATTCTTTACATTTGATTCGGTGCTTCTGCTGCGTGAAGATGCTTGACTCCCAGGTGACATCTTTGGTGAAGATATTTTAGAATGATGCTTGGGCATGAAAATCCTACGCTATCCCAGTATTTTGACTCTGGATTTTTTCTCATCTGGATAAACTGGAATCAAGACATGCATCCGGATCATATTTTGAATGTGCTTCCTTTAATCTCTGTAATGAAATTTTAATTTCATAATCAATCTTTATGATACCACCTGGTTTTCAACATATTATACCTCATTTATCAGGATTCCTTACATGTTAGCATGGTACTCTATGATACCACCTAGTTTTCACTTGTTAAATTTAAGGTTAGCTACATGTTCTTGGCAGAATTACATTTAGCCCTGACAGCATGAAATGTAAATATCTGCCTTGTCGTGTTTCTGGTTTTCACACGAATTTCATTGCCATACCGGTGATTGTTTTACTGCTAGTGCTTTTAATGATGAATTCTTGGTAAGAAATGAGAACACTAATAAAGGAAGGCAGGCTTGGCAAAGAAAGGATGATCAATGACCTTGAAACCAAGTGGCCACATGAACAATTCCGCCAGCAGACGAGCACAGAGAAATAGCACACCATGAAACACTAGTATATGGTCTGCTTACTTGTTTCAGTACAAGCTCTGAAGAATTATTTTTCTTTTAAGCAGAATTAAGGAGATATCATAAATATATGCATGTTGACTTAAGAAAAGCTATGTGAACAAGATGATTTCTGAAATCATACTTTACATGCTCATAAAGAAGAGATAAAAGAGAAGATAAAGCACTAGAAATAAGTGCTGCTAGTGCAGCATTTTAAATTTCATTAGCATTGAAAGAAAGAACAACCGTAGCAACATTTTATTTATTCTTTTGACTTAAAGACAGACTCCGCATGCATCTTCTACTTCTTGTGCAAGTCATGAAAATATCCAGAAGGGTTTTTCTCAAAAGCATCCCTAGATATGCGAACGTCTTGACCAGGAGCTTTCATGGTCCCATCTTTTCCTGAGCCAGTGACAGAACCAGTGACAGGAGCTCCAATTGCAGGAGCTTTGCTTGCATCACCCACCACCTGGTAAACCCGAAGACTTGTTGGGTCCAGACATCTTGGCCTCGTTGTATAGCTTTTTAACAGTGAAAGTGCAAGATTTTGTGTCAAGTATCACTCTTCTGTTTCAAAAAAAATAAGAGTGGGGTGGTGCTTATATAGTGCACTCTGGGAACTTGAGGATTCATTTTGTATTTAATTCTCTCTGGAACTTGTGTGCCAGAAGATTGACAGTCAAATTTCTTGGCAAGTTTTGATGATGAATACACTGGAAATCACAGAGGGGCAATAACTTTGTTCCCTGATAAAGTTTTCGTTTATCTAAAACCTCTTCTTCGTCCTGTATCACGGCATTGAAAGGCACACCGGTGACTGGTGCGGCAGTCTCGTTTTAACCAAGACTCGCATGCAGGTTCATTTATTCAGTTTCTGTCAATGGAACAAAACAATTAGAAATCCCATCATCACATGGGAACTGATCCTTCTGACCTTCAAATTTAACTCCAAAAAAAAGGGCTAACTAAATATGATCATGTAAAAAATTATCCTTGAAAAACTATATTGTTAACTTGTAAAAATAAATTTATGATATTAACTAAATATGACATATATATATATATATATATATATTTTACATTGCTAAATGAAAAGAATACATATATTAAATGAAAAATAAAAAAAGTTGAACCTGCATCCCATATACCATGGAGTAAGGAGTTGCATTTGTAGAAGCTCTGACTATAATGTGGTGTGTATTTATTTTGAACATTTAATCCCCACGTATCAAAAGGCCAATATAAAATTATATTGAACAAAAACTACTGGAGGAGTATTTATCTTTTCGCTATATCTGATATTTTATATTTATAACACTTCCTAACATAAATTATTAATGTTTTTTCTTTGTTTGGAGAATTATGGAAAACCAGTAAAGGTAAACGGTAGAGAATCTCTAAAATGTGTTTTACTAGTTTAGAAATCTAAAAAACTAGTTTTCCATTTTTTTTTTGTCTGAATAGTCTCTAAAATTTTCGTCCCACACTTGCCTTTTGTTTTTTTCTTTTCCGGAGGTATTCTTTACGTTTGATTCAGTGCTTCTGCTGCATGTAGGTCCTTGAGACTGCCAGTTGACATCTTAATGGAGCCATTTTAGAATGATGCTTGGGTATGGAAATCTTATGCCACCCCGGTATTTCACGTTTAGCATTAGAAAAAGGTTAGGATTGATGAAAAGCAGTCTGGGAAATTTTAATGAAATAAGGTATGTGGTGCGTAGGAGTTGAAAAGGGAAGCAAAATCCGCGTTGCATTTGCAGAAATGAAAATAATACAGATCCCTCAGCTGTTGTCAATTTTCAGAGGCTTGCAAGGCCTTTCCGCAATGTAACAGGCAACTGACAGGCACTTGGAACCAAGAATTTAACGTCTCTGTCAGAGGAAAGATGAAGCTGGTTCAATGTGTGGCACATGCAAGCTAGATATTCATTGAAAATCTAGTTTGTGTTGTTTTCAGCTGGAGCTGAAGACTTAGTAGCAGCAACTGGCAACAAGGACAGAACTGGGATGCTGCTCCATTGCTCAACTTCTTAATTCGAGTCAGACCACAAGATTACTCAAAATTTCTTCCTTCAGCAAGCTGTATTTATAGAAGTGAGAGAGAGCTAATATCATAGAATTTTCCTACTGCTCAAAAAAGAGAAAACAATAGAAAAACTGAGAGATGCAAAATGAAAATTAGAAATGCCTTCCTGAAATACGAGAACAACATTTCAATGAGCTAGGGCTGCGACCCCTTAATCATCAATTCTGATATAATTTACACAAATACAACAAAAACTCACTGTGACACAAGTTATCCAATTCGAAGCTGGCTTGCTTCTTTCTTAGTCTGCAAAACCGCTTATATATGTACAAAGAAGTCCCCAAAGTATGACCAATACACATCAAACAAGCAGAGCAGCAGCCAACATTTAATTCTCGTCTAACCACAAGTGCCTGACAGAAGGCCAATCTACAATTTGATCGTCTGATTGATGGGAATTGGCAAGACTTTTTGATTTAGGGGGGTCCACGCGAGCTTTTGATTTAGGGGGCTTCACACGAGCTTTTGATTTGGGGGTATCTAAACGAAGAGCTTCTGATTTAGGGGGATCCACATTAACAGGAACTTCTGACATAGGGGGATCGGCATGAACTTTTGATCTGGGGGATTCTGCAAGAGCTTCTGATTTAGGGGGATCCACTTGAACGTTTGATTTGAGGGGATCTAAAAGAGCTTCTGAGTTACGGGGATCCACGTTAACAGGAGCTTCTGACAAGGGGGGATCTACCAGAGCGTCTGATTGAGGGAGATCAGCATGAGCTTTTGGTATAGGGGGGTGTTGAATAAGCAAGGGCGGTATGTAGATTGATATGATGGCAATTGCAAGAATGAAGAAGAGAGATATATACAAAGAGAGGCTTAAACTACGAACCTGCAAGCAAATTATCAGAGTCAGCACGCTTTATGTTGCCGAAAGACAAGCCATGACAAGTATTATTCAGTAGCAGAAACGTATAGTGATGTACCATGTCACAGTTTCAGTTTGATAAAACAAGTTGGACACTATCCAAATATACGTATGACATACAGATTGTTCACGATGATGCTATAAAATTCAGTCTCCCTAGTATTCAATTGCATGAAAAAATAAATTTTCATCTAAAACACCACATAGAAAGTCATTTTCAAGGAGAAGGAAAGTTCTAATCTTCCAAGCAGTGCAAGCCTTCTCAAATCTAATTTAGTTCAATATGAATGTATTTTACATCAAGCCGTAAGGATACAAGTGCATTGCAGGATAGTAGGTATAAAAAATAGCAGAGCAAGGACCGCCCAAATACTTTTGACAAACATTCATGAGATCTGTAATATTGTGATAGATAAATTTGGGAGCCATAAAAACATCGAAAGTGTTTCCTACAGCTGAAAAGAATCTTGTTAAAGTGATCTTGATACCATGCCACAGACTTTCCATATTGACATCTCAGGCAGGGACACGCGAATAACAAATCATTTGCCACTCAAAAGAAAGGATAGAAGTTTCTACAGTTGAATGTTTGTGAAAGCTACCAATCAGGAAAAATAAAAG
Source organism: Populus x sibirica (assembly GCA_019202695.1). Classification (NCBI taxonomy): domain Eukaryota; kingdom Viridiplantae; phylum Streptophyta; class Magnoliopsida; order Malpighiales; family Salicaceae; genus Populus; species Populus x sibirica. The sequence goes on from JAGMVL010000092.1 coordinate 919,552, forward strand.
TGCAGAGATGATTGAACCAAACCTTTTTAGCTATCTGGCGTTTGTGAGGAAGATTTTTATCAGCATGCTCCAGGGAATAATGCAGCATGTTAACTATTGTCAATTCAGTTACTGGATCATGGCTTTCTGCAAGCAGAAAATGGTTATGATTAAATCTTCATAGATCTTTGTTACTAAGTCCTACTTACAAATAAAAATATGTACAATTATTTCACAGAAAAAGTCAATTATGACAAAGAAGAAAAGAATCAAAGAACCAGATGGGATCACCTGGAATGTCAAAAATTTGTTTCGCAGGGGCAATACCTAGCAGCTCCCCCAAATGAACACGCACTCGGGCACGATCATAGAGTGAAAGTAAATCACCATGCGTAACAACAACCACAGGTTTATCATCTGCAATGATAAGAATCAGGAAACATTAGGCAATTAATGTAAATATGAACATAAGAAAACATTGATTGAAAATAAGATAAGCTAAGGCCATAACTAGAGGACAAACTACTATATAAGAAAGACATGCAGATTATGTTCTAATTTCTTATGAAGTTGCGATGAACACTAACCAATCTAGCATTGTTATTGTCAGAAATAAATTTAGAGGTTTCACAAAATTAAACATCAAAGAGCCATAAGGGCTTCTCACATGAAACTTTAGTTTGTGGAGAGCCTCGAAGCAGTGACTGGAGAGTGGATTAGATTTTTTTGGAGGGCTAGAATAATTTTGAAACAAACCTAAAATTCAGGGACTAGAGTGATTTTCTGAAAATTTTAGGAGGCCACAACCCTCTCAAGCTTGGCTGATGGCCACCACTGCCCGGAGGCATAACTGTACAGTGAAAGAAGCAGCTCCTCTTGGAAAAACAAATTCACTTGGAAATTATATAAAGATGATATAAAAAAGGAGCTATGAACCTCTGAGGATATGCATGTGCTTGACCATAAACGCGTTACAATTTAAGAAAAGAAAGCAGAATTTCCTTGTACCATTAAACGATATATATGGGCAGTCAAAAGTTTTAGCAATCATCTGTGTATACTTTTTCCCTTCGTCTACAAGATTATCCATGGATTTCAGAACTGCAAGCCCATCAACAACAAATATGACAAAGGTAACCATCCTGGTTTCCGTGGACTGACAACCATTCCCACGAGCTTTGCACTTCATTTGGTTCCTCAAATGTGAATTATCTGATGGCCTGATAGGAAATCATAGCAGTGAAATTATTTAATGTAAAACAAACCTAAGCTTGCCAAACCTAATACTGAGAAGCTAGAAATTCAAACCTAATAATGAGCTCCCGATGATGAACACCTTTTGTGATCCAATTCTTGAGCATGTTAGCGCTATCATATGAGTCATAGGACAAACCACGGGTATCATAAAGACAGAAAGAAGTTGAACTTCTTGGGATCATATATTCCTGAAGGAAGTAGGTTCCATCTGCAGCAGATGAGTTATCTGCAGCAAGAAATAACTTCAAGTATCACTGAAATGAAATGAGTAAATTTACTTTCTTAAATAATTGTCAGAAATAAAAATGAAGATTGCATCCATCAAAAAGATCCACAACATCTTGATTTCAAATGGCATTTAAGTGACAAAAAAGTAGCATGTACATGATACTTGAGCTCTTTCAGATGCAAACTTGTTATCTTCAAACACCTTAGAAATTCTATTTATAAGGCTGCTTTTCCCAGATCCCTTTGGACCGATTACGAGGAGGACTGTTGTGTTTGGCACATCAAAGTCACTCAATTTCATGCCAATCACATTCTCCATCCATCCTCCAGGAGTATAACTGTGAAAATCATATACAATGTGTACTTAGATTAGACATCACATATTCAAATATGATGATTATAATAATGAAAAGAAGATTTATTTCTTGAAACAGCCAAGGACCTGATTTGCCAAGTCAATTTCATAAAGCCAACATGCAGTAAATCCAAAAATTTTAAAAAGGAGCCCGATTAAAGGCAACCATCGTCATAAGATGGCATAAGTTGAAATGCACCATCAGTACAACCAACAGAAATTAACATACAAAGATATTTCTCCAGTGGATCTTGCCTCTCAAGAGCAAAATCCTAGAGAAACACCCAAGTTGAATAAGTAGTTCCTCACTTACCATACACAGGCAAGCAAACTGATACTTCAAAATTCATCCCTTTCTTTTCCTCCAATATCTAAAACTACGAAATACAATAAGTCGAAATGAAAACTAACTGTGAATACCTCAAGATTTTGCTCTTTCCTTCCTCCAAGCTCTTGCTTCTATCCTTCAACTGATCATAACTCTGCAAGACTTCCCTGATTGCAGTACTCGCCTTCTTTTGGTTGGCTTGAAATTCCAAAAAACTTGAAGGAATTCTAGATCCTTCATACACCGACCCACACTCTCCATCCATGGTTCCACCCTCATTTTTCTCTTGAAATCTATGCACAAACAGACTCAGATTTAACAATTTACCTACATTTTCAAATAAATGCAAAATCCCAATTGGTTACTGAGCGAAAATAACAGAAACAGAAAGAGCGGGCCTTTCTCTATGTTTCAAAGAAAGACTGACCCTTTTCAAGCTATTGCTAAAAATTAGGCAGAAACAATCATGAGGGTCAATCAAGATAGTTCTTTTCTATCACTCATTATGCTTAATTTTGGAAACTCAACAGTAGCAATAAACGTAGATGTCAAGCTTAAGCTTCAATTTTTCTCTTCTAGTGTTTACTTTCTAGGCAAGCAAAAAGGAACCAGACAGACATTAAGGAACTATTTATCAAAAGATTAGTGTAGTGAGTAGAGATACCTTTGAAAAGAGTAGGACCCCGGAGGAGATGATGATTGCAAAGAATTTTGTTCCACCGAGGATTCTTCCGCTGCATAAGCAAATTAAAAGGTGTATATCAATCACCACTTACCACCGTTTACAATTCTCTCATTCACTCCAAAACACAGAGCCGAAAAAGTAACAGACAGAAAGAGAAACGGGATACCGGGGGTGAAACCGAGAGGCGTATCTTCGCCGCCGCCGCCGCCCATGTTTGCTTGCTTGCTAGTTGCAGTTGGTTTCTGTGTGCGGGGAGGAAGAGCAAGAGAGACCTTTTTTCAAGCAGGTTTTTCTTGTCGGTTAAGGTATTGTTTGTGATAATGGTAATTGCTGTTTTTTTAAAAAAAACAAATTAATTAATTAAAATAATTTTTAAAATTTATTTTTACCATCAATATATTAAAATAATTCAAAATTATTAAAAAAAATAATTCAAAACAAAAAAAAGTAAAAAAAAATAATATCACTTTTTTAATTAAAAAAAAAACAATCCTAGAATGTTTAGGATAAAATTTTCAAAAACTTACAATTTTTTAAAATTAAATTTTATTTAATATTTTTATATCATCTTTTATTAATATCATAAATAAATAAATAAATAAAAATAAAAATATTTTAATATATTTTTAAATAAAAATATTTAAAAAACAAACAGCTTTTAAAACTCCTAACCACTCTTTAAAATTTACTTAGAGTTTTGACTTCTGACCTGGCATGAGAGGTTAATGGAGACAGCCACAAGTCAATGAATGATAATATGGTTGCATCATGCCACGTGTTCGTCTTTTCTCTTCTTGATGGCAATTTTTTCCATCCTTTCATGGCTTGGGCGTTATTTCTTTTTTTTTTATCAATATCTAATTATAAATCTGATTTTATGATTATTAAAACAGATATTTGTTAAAAAGGTAATGATTTAAATTTAATGTGTATATATATATATATTAGGTTATTTTTTTATTCATATTTTTTTTATTTCCAGAAAAACAAGCCTTTTTTTAGTAGTATGTTTTTTAATAAAAAAATAAATATAATTAAAATAAATATTTATAAGAAACTCGATAATTTAAATTAGTGAGGACAAAAATATATCTTTAATTAAAATTAATATTTTATTATTTATTTTAAAAAATATATCAAGAATTATGTTTTATAAATAAAAATCTTTGTGATTTGAAAAGACTTTCGATAAAAAAAAAAATAATGACACTATAATTTGAATGCAATTATAAAAGAAAATAAAAGAATGATTTATCTGATAAATTATGTATAAAATTTACAATAAAATAAATATTTTATTTTTTATTGAAAATTCATGAATCTATTTTTTAAAAATGTTTTGCATATTAGGTCATGGAAATTAATTTATATATTGATTGTTAATATTACTATAAAAATTATAATCTTGTTGAAAATTATATAATACAATTGGATAATTTCTAAATATCATCTTAATAATTTTATTTAAGATTAATTTTATTATAAATTAAAAAAAAAAGTTAACAAAAAACTAGAGGCTATTTAAAATGAACAGACACGTAGGCCTAGAAGGAAGGCCCCCACGCCTAGCCCAGAAGAAAAACTTAAGCACGCTTGGGTTTACAAGGCCACGCTCTCGCACATGACGTTTTTTAATGGGCATTGGCCCACATGAATGGCTTTTTACGACATATTCTATTCGGTATCGGGTATTCTTATGAATTTGATCACGGTGGAGGTGCTCACAAAAGTTTTGGGCAAATCGAGAGTCCATCACGGTTCAACATCATTATAATAAGGTTTTGTTTACTTACTGTTTTGAAATAAAATAATAAAAGTAGAATTGTGTTTGCTTACAAAAATTGAGATAGAAACATGATAATAAATTTATTTTTAGAATAATTTTTTAACTTATAAAACATGAGGTACATGTAAGATATATCTCTAAATATAATATTTATCATGATTTTATAATATCCTTGTAAAAAAATTTTATTTCTAAAATTATTCATTTAATATGAATAAAAATAGTTATTATTATGATTTTAAAACTCAACTTAAAAGTTGATCTAAGACAAAGCCTGAGTAATGGTCGAGATCTAGATCGCAATCAAGCTGACTGAGTCATCATAAAAATAAAAATAGTTGTTATTATGGTTTTAAAATTTCGATTCAGAGGTTGTTCCGGGGCAAGGTCTTGGTCACGAGTGGGGTTAATCATTGACCCGAGTCAATATAAGGACAAAAGTAATTATTGTCATAGTTTTAGAACCCGACCCATATATAGTCAGGAGGGTAAGCCTAAGTTGACCCGAGTTTATGTAAAATAAAAATAATTATTATCATTATTTTAAAACTTAATTCGGGAATCAACCAGGGAGAAGGCTCGAGTCATGGATTAGAAGGGTCAATCATGGTTGACCTAGGTTAATGTACGAATAAATGTTGTAATTCTTATAGTTTTAAAACCTGACCCGGAAATGACAAGGTCAAGGCTCGGGTTATGGGTTGGAAGGGTCAACACGGGTTAACCCAGGTCAATTTATGAATAAAAATTATTATTATTATAATTTAAAAACCCGACTCGAGAGTCAACCCGAGACAAGATTCAGGTCACGGATCAGGAGAGTCAACCTGAATGACCAAAAAATAATAACAATAAAAGCAACCGTGTCTTGACCAAATAATTTTTTCAGAAAAAGTCAACGAGTTTTTTATCCATGTTTTATCATGAGTTAAACAAAGTTTTTTATTAAGTTAGGCCGACTCAATCCTTCATTTATTTTTCCTAGACTCGGACCAATCCAAACTTCAAGTCAACCTATTAAGTCAATTATAATTTTATAACCAGAGTTGTTATAATATTATTAATTTAAATACTTGATATAAACTAAAATAAAATAATATTTATTTTTAAAAATATATAAACTTGATAACAATACATATTAACAGTAAAATATATCTTTTTATATTTTATTACACCTTATCTACTATGACCAAATATAATATAAAAATAACTATTTTATCATACATCATTATTAAATACCATTATATCTTTGTTTATTTATTTTATTTTATCTCTATTGTTTTTGTCTCTTCTTTTAGGAAGAGAATAACCAAACGCTGTGTAAGGAATTGTTTAATATGTTTAGGCTACTCTACCAGCAAACAAATAGCGGATGGCAGGGGTGGAGGGGGGCCTTTGTCACCCCAAGCCGAAAAAAATTATATATATAAAAAAAATATGCTAGCCTTTTCAAAGTATTTTTATTTTCATATCAAATAAAAAAAATAAAAATAAAAATAAAAATAAAAATAAAAATACTTAATTTTAAAAATAAAAAAACCTGAATAAACCAAAATTTACATGCCGTGATTTGGATCATACACCCCCATTGAATTTAATACTTATTTATTTTTATAATTAATTATAGTGGATGAAACTTTTTTTTTTAAAAAAATAAAGGATGCACCCGAAACTAAAAAAAAAATTGGCTCTAATTTTTTAAAGTTTGATAACAAAAAACGGTTTTTTTTTCATAAAACGAATAAAAATGACCATTTTAAAACAAACAATGAAATGGTATTTTTTAAAAGGGTTAAAAATATATTATTTTTTTATTTAAAAAAAAGATAAGGTGTGTGAGCCTACCGTGTGTTGAACTCGAAAAAAGATATGACTTGTGCATTAGGCTCAAGAAAAAGACATGGCCATGAACCACTACTTTTTTCCCAGCATCATTAGAGAACGAATAATGCATCGTTTGCTAGCCCTGATATCCAAGGATTGCTGAAAAAATAGACTTTGGGCATTTCTTGTTAAAAAATTTAATTTTTAACCTATTTTAACCCAAAACATATTAAACACCTTAATAAATTTATTAAAGACCTCAAAAAAATAAAAAATCTCCAAGTCAACCTGAAACCAAAAATTTTCCTACCTTCATGTCATCTTTGAACACAACACTGTACACTGGGCTTGAGCCTGGCTCAAATGGTGTTTTTTTTCTTCTTTTTTTTTCCCGCTTATCGTAGGGGCATTTTTTAGGTCTATTTTTGGAGGGTTTTTCTCGTTCATTTTATTTGAATAGATCACTTTATGTTTTTTATTTTTCTTGTGTTATTTAGAAATATAGGCAAAACTTTTTAGCCTTTAAACATAACTTCGATACGAGCAAGAAAAACTGATAGTTTTGTCCCATGTGAAGTTTTATGAAATTTTGTGTGCAATAATTTTAATTGGATGCAGTCGAAATTAATTATGAAATCAGTGGTTGTGGAGGTATTAATTAAGCATGTTAATTATATAAAAAAAAAGATCTCCAGTCACCAAGAAAGTAAACGAAGCATGGTTACAGGATACAATTCGAGATTTGAGTCACGAAGCTCACGTTATGATTGTTTTTAAAAAATTAATGAAACTGATATCGGTGTACATTAAAAAATTAAGTGAAATTGTTTAATTACAAAAATCAATTCAAAATAAATCCTCCTAGGTTTTAAATTGATAAGTCATTAAATTAAATCATCAAATCTAACCTTTTTTATAACGCTAAAGTTAATTGTTTAAAAGTTAAAATTATAATTTAAAAATACATTCCAATAATCAACTTGGAATAAGGCTTGAGTTACGGATTGAGAATGTTAACCTTTAAAAAAATCATAAAAAAAATCAAAATAATGTCGTTTAATCAGTTTTTTTCTTGAAAAACAAGTTAATAAATTTTTTATTTGGTTTTAAATGGGTTGATCAGATTATTGCTCAACCCAACTTTTTTACTAGGTAAATTCTCTCTTTTTTTTTCTCTAACTTATATCAGTTTAAATCTCAACTCGATTTGTCAAGTCAATCTAGGTTTTTAACTATAATTAAGAGAGTATTTAACAACGCGAATGACTATATATTTTTTTTTAAATGATTGTTTTTGTTTAAAATTATTTTTTTTATTTTTAAATTATTTTGATAAGCTACCATTAAAAATAATTTTTTTAAAAATAAAAAATATATATTATTTTAATATATTTCTGAATAAAAATTATTTTAAAAAATAATTAATATTACAATATCAAACATTAACTAAAACCCACGTACACAAGAAAGCCTTATAGTCCTTGCTTTTTATTATTAAAAAATAAAAAATATTAATTTTATACTTTTAAATGATCAAATAAATAAATTAACATGGTAAAATACCTTCAGCTAAAAAAAAAAGAAAATAAATCTCATTAAGAATGTATTTGACAATGTAGTTATGGTTGCTTTTCAAATAATTTTTCATACCGAAATGCATGTCAATGATTTTTTTTTATTTTTTAAAAATTATTTTTGACATTAGCATATTAAAATGATTTAAAACATATAAAATATATTAAATTTTAATTAAAAAATTGAATTTTTTTAGAACGTGGCTTGCACCGCGTTCCCAAACATATTCTAAAAGAGATTATCCAACTTTTTAGAGCATATTTGAAATACAATGCAAACTATATTTTTTAAAATTTTAAGTTTTTTTAAATATTTTTAAATTATTTTAATGGGATGATATCAAAAATAATTTTTAAAAAATAAAAAAAATTATTTTAATATATTTTTAAATAAAAAATACTTTATATTCCAAGTTTTAAACAGTATGTTAGCATGCTTCAAAAACACGTTTCACTCTTGTACCTGAAATTACCAAAATATTTCCATCTCCCTTGGTAGCCAAGACAACTCCCCAAACGAACCGGCTTCCGGTCCAGACTCGCTTCGTACCCCACCTTGACGCCATAAAACCGAGGGCGCATCAAATATCTTGAATGACCAAAATAACCCACGTCCCCCCATTCTAGAAACGCCAAATCCATCCCGACGAGTAAATTATATTTTAGTCCATTTATGTTTATAAAATAAATAAAATAGTCTTTTTAGTTTTAAAAATTAATTAATTGGTCCGTTGATAAATGTCGACTATGCCTCTTTTGATATTTCTCTGTTCTTGAATTTTTTTTCTCGTTACTCCTTTTATATTATTTACTTTTTTTTTCTTTTTTAAAATGAAAAACATTGTTTAATGGAAAATAGACAAAGCTCTTCCATTGCATATGTAGCTAGACGCAACCCTTGGAATAAAGGTTTCATCATCATTATAAAAAAAAATTATTATTGTTTTAATGTGAACCCTTTAAAATAATAATTGGTGTGTGTAAAGCAAACGCCAGTAAATGAGAGCCGCGTACGCTATTTGGACGACGTGTGCGGCACCTTTTGATAGCTTTCAGGGTGACGTCCAAAGCATCGTGCCACTCTCTTCATGGTGAGTTGATGCATGTTGACCTTTATGGCGTGGATGGGATCCAATAACAATTTTTCTCCTCCCATTCTTTTATATCTCATTCTCTTCAAAGGGTGTGTTAGCTTTGCATAGTGGTCATCGATTATTTAATTATATCAAATTTGATTTATTTGTTTTTCAACTTCATTAATTGACATTTGCTTTTTTATGTTTTTTTATCAAATTTGATCCGTACTCTTTTGATTATTTTTTATTTTCTTTTAATCTTTTTTTATTGGATTTTATTTTTTGATTTAATCCATAATCATTTGATTTTAATTTTTTTTTTGTTGAATTTGATTCTCATTCTTATGATTGCAATTCCTTTTATTTTGAGTTATCTTATAGATTATTTATTTTGTTTTTGCAATTTCATCTCTTATTGTTTAATTTCATTGAATTTTCATATCATATTTGGAGCCTATTTTTTTATAATACTTTTAGAACCCGATCCATGAGTCAACCTCAATCATGTTATAGGTCACGGTCTGGGTTGAATAACCGAGGTTACCGGGGCCAGTTGAATTTTTTATCGTGCAATAAGTAAAAAAGATATTATTTTGAAAAAAACAGTGATAAAAAAAATCAATAGGTGTTGACGTGATTTTTTCCTAATTAATCGCTTGATTTTTTATTTAGCCAAAAGGTAAAATTGGTATTATTTTGATAAAAAAAATAATGGAGAAAGAATTCAATTATGATCCTATTTTTTTATTAGTCTTTATTTATTTTGGATCTCCTTTTAGATTTCTTTTTATGTTTCATCCATTTCCATTTGATTTTTGTTTTGTTTTTATATTAAATATGGTATTTATTCTATTGATTGTTGCTCTTTTATCCTTTTTTTAAATTTTTTATTTCAATTTTACCTTTCAATATATTTTTTCATATTAAGTTTTTAGTTTTTTTTTTCTTATCTTTTTCTGTTTGTTTTATCTTTCAATTTTGTCCGTTGGTATTTTATTTTATTTGTTTTTTTATAAAATTTTGGTTATCGTTCCTTTAATTGCTATTTTTTATTCTATTTTTTGATCAAGTCCCTCGTTATTTTTTTTTATATCAAATTTGATTCTTGTTATTTTAATTATTATTTGTTTTATTTTTTGATAGTTAAGAATTTTATTTATGATATGCTTTTGATATTTTGTATAGTCATCTTGGTTTCATTACCAAAGCTGCTGGTTTAAAAAATTAGTTAGATTTAACTTTGTTTTTAATTTTTTTAACTTCATCGCTTAACACTAGGTTATTGGATCCTGAGCTTTCTTTTTTTTTTCTTTCCTTCATTTGGGGTTATCCCGTATAGTGAGTTAGTCAAGTTAACCCGAGTTCACTTGAGTTATCATTGTTTAGATATTTTTTTTATGTTAGAAAAAAATTGACCTACCCCATGGCGCATCGCGGGAAAAAAAATATAGTCATTTACTAAAAATGGACACATAAGGACTGGATAATTAATTTCTAAGTTCAGAAGAACTATTCAATTCATTTTGAAAAACTAGAGGGACTAAGTTATAATCTACTCCCACAAGCACACAAATCGTTTGAGGGGCCTTTTAGTAAATCAACAAACAAAGAAATAAAAAGACCACATCAATTTGGGGACCACACCTTCCCCACCACAACCAAGCAATTTCTTCTTTTCAGTTTTCTCAATTATTCACAAATAAAATAATACCAATCATAAAACAAACATTTAAAATAATTATTATATTATATTTTATTATTTCAAAAACTCCCTATTTTTCTTGGTTTCTCCTTCGAGATATCCTCTTCCATCGCTTCTCCAGAATCCAAATCCATCTCCCTCTCTCTAAAAACAATCTCGCTCCTTGTTCGTGCTCTTGCATTAGCGATCCATAACCCTTTCCCCTTCATTTTAGATCTCCGCTGCCTCTGGTGTTTAACTCTTTGAGCATCCATGGTGATTTTTCTATTATTTTGTGAATTTAGAATTTTTTCCTTTCTGCTTTCAGTTTTATTGAGCTGTAACTTCTGTGAAAGGAAAGAAGTCGTCGTTTAAGTTTCTTTTAAGAAAGAGCAGAGAGTGGATTAAAAAAACTTTAATAAGTTTTTTTTTAAAAAATAATCCAGGCTTGAAAAATAAGAGCTTAAATTAGAGCGCTATATAGTTGAATTCGGCTTGGTTTTCATGATTTTTTTAATTTATTTCTTTTTGTGTGGCGTATGCTACAAGATTCTCTCTCTTTCTTATCTTCTTTTCTGTTACCAGCGATCAAACGGAGATTCATTCTTTTAAGGTGCTAAGCAGTAGATTATTACTACGCTTCTCTGTGTTTTTTTTACTTAATTTTTGTTATTTTTATGGATTTTTTTTTTTTGCATTTCTTATTAAATAAAGATTTGAAGAGATTTCACTGATCTTGCCGTCTGTAGATAATCAATTAGTGTGTATGCGTTGGGTTTTTATAATTTTGAATTTTCTAGTGTGTTTTTATTGTTTCAAGATGATCAATTACTTTTTTGCTTCTTTTAATTCTTAGAAATTCAAATTTTGAATTATTGGAAATATTAATTTCCTTTTTGAAATTGATACCCAGTGTTTTAATGATTTTTTTTTGGTATTTTTTGCATAATTAGGGTGATTTAGGTTGGTTTCGTCATTTTAGAACATAAACCCTCAGCAACAAATGAATGCTTAAAAGCTTTAGATCGATAACGTCTCCATTTTTATTTTTCTTTTATTTTTATCTCATATTTTTATATGAAATTCTTCTTAGTTCTGTTTTATTTTTAATCAATTATTTATTATTTGCAGCTGAGCCCTATTTTCTGACGAAGGAGCATGGTTAGCTAGTAAATTACAATAAATGGCTTGAAATCCGAACTTGAGAATGCTTCGCTAGTAAAGGCTTTAGTGGAGGAGAGATTGGTTAATCTTAGATGATACAAGCTGATCGCAGCTTGTAGAAGCTGCCCTTAAGCATGTTGATGATAATTTGGCTGATATTTAATCACCCCTACCATGACATCTGTCTTCCTGTCCATGTTGTATATAACAAGTTACAGTTTAGCAGTAAACCTTGCATTCACGCTAGTAACCAATACTATGTTGAAAGTGTAGAGGCCTCTACCAGGAGGTTCTTGGAAGTCCTTTGACAAATTTTTGATTGTCATCTGCTACAATTCTAACAATGGAAAGGTATATATCCTGTATGTTTGCTCGTTTGTGTAAGATTTTTGTTATTCTTGAGTGGCGCAGGATTTTTCTTGGATAACGTTTTATTATTTTCTTCTCAGGTATGAAATTTTGAAAGAGATTGGTGATGGTACTTGTGGTTGTGTATTTAAGGCCGTCAATATTGAAACATGTGAAATTGTAAGGAACTCGTCACATAAGCACGTTTATTTTAGCTGTTATTATAATTCTCAGTGGATTCAATGGTAGTAAAATTGTTTTTATCCAATCTGTTGCACTTTATAAAAGCTACCTATTAAGTTTTATTTTACTATGGCTGAGAGTCAGAGAAATGAGGAGCGCATTAAACTCATGTATAATATAAATGTATAGCTGAGAGGCCTGTTCTTCACCTGACATTGAAATCTTCAGTATTAGAAGTCACAGAGCTAGCTAAAGACGTATGAAATAACAACTATGGTTAAACAATCTGAGATGACATGAAGCTGGAAATTTCAGGTGTTGGGAACTCCTTTCTCACAATTTGAGTTGCATACTGCATTTATAATGCCCTAAGTGGGTTTATTTGGCAAATTGTTGTGTTTAAATTTGTAGCCACACCTGTGAGGCAAAAGAAAAATAAAAGCATCGCTGTTATATTGTTTTTGTAAGAAAGGAGTTCCTTGTGTTTCCTGTTTGATTGTTAAAATTATTGTCACAGTTCTATTTCTGATCTCAGGTTGCTGTGAAGAAAATGAAGAGAAAGTTCTATTTCTGGGAAGACTGCATGAATTTACGAGAAGTAAAGGTATGGTCCTTGGTAATCTTTGTATCATCAAATTGTTTCACATGATAAGTTTGCACAGTAAACAATCAAGTTTAACATTGTCTTCTGCAGGCCCTCCATAAATTGAATCATCCCAATATTGTAAAGTTGAAAGAAGTTGTCAGGGAAAACAATGAATTATTTTTCATTTTTGAATACATGGTAAGGGATCTTGTGTTCTGGGTCCATGCTACTTTTTACGCATGACTTATGTCTCTCTTGTTTGAAAACCCCAGTAATACTCTACTAATTCTTAATCCTAATCCTGTATCATCGGCTACATGAATCATTTTCTTCCAATTTACCTTGTTTAAGGCCATATTTTTCTTGAGATGCAAAGCTTCTAGTTCTGATCATCATTTTCCATGCTGTAGACATTATTACTCATTGTTTTTGCTAGGGTGGGGATTTTATGCTTTGAAACTGAAACTTGAATAAATCAAATAATGACTTCATCAACTAATAATTGCTTGTTTCTGGAATTTTTCCTACAAGGAATGCAATCTGTACCAATTAATGAGAGAGAAGCAGAGATCGTTTTCAGAGGAAGAGATACGGAACTTTATGTCTCAGGTGCTTCAAGGACTTGCTCACATGCATAGAAACGGATATTTTCATCGGGATTTGAAACCTGGTAAGACAAGTTGTTCTTCTATTATGAGTGTGGTTGATAAATTCATGGTTTAAGATCAATTTTTCTTGGTGGTTAGAGATTTTGAAATGGAATATTAATAATTAATGATCATTTCATTTTCAGAGAATGTGCTTGTGACAAAGGATGTTCTTAAAATTGCCGACTTTGGACTGGCTAGAGAAGTTTCGTCAGCACCCCCTTACACTGAATATGTTTCCACACGGTGGTAAGGATTTCTTCCTATCTATTACATGTTAGTGTCTCTGTGTGCATATCCGTGACATTTCTAGAAAACTTTTTTTTCACTAAAAAATACTACATTTCTCATTTCTTTTTGGTCTGGCTGCCAGGTACCGAGCTCCAGAGGTTTTGTTGCAGTCCTCAACATATACTCCTGCAATTGGTACGCCTTTTCTCTCGTCCATTCTGAAACTCTTTTCACCTTTATTTTTTAAGTTTGAGCTGTTTTACCCTAAAAAAAAGGTTGGGATGGATTATATTGGTCAACCGATCCCTCTTTTCCTTTTGCCTATTTGAATCTAACTTGAGAATTACAGATGTTGATATTTATATCGAAATCAGTTTTAGAGAAGTTTTCTTTTGCCGTCAGAAATATTTTAACTAGAACTATCAATAATACTTCCAATTGTCACTTGCCGAGCGAAGGTGTTTAATCATTTGCAATCATATCATCAAGACTGTATACTTTATGGCTAATTTCACCAAGGAAGGCCAAGTAGGATGACCATTTCTGGTCCTGAATGTCAGCTCCAGCAGGAACAGTTCAACGTGTTGAAAGTTTTCAACATTATCTATAATACACGAATAAGTTGATGCATGAGTCCTGTGAATAAATTGATGATGCTCAACCTGCAACTCCATTCCATGTTATGCATTGGTTTTCTAGACTGATTTATTGTAGCATTTTTCTCTCATCCATTGATAGCTAACCCCTGAAAGTATATACAGATATGTGGGCAGTTGGTGCAATAATAGCTGAGCTTTTCACTCTGTCCCCAATTTTCCCTGGTGAAAGGTGATTCTATGCTCTTTAGTTTCACGCCTTTAGTAAGAAAGATGTGGTTTCATATGATTCTGTTTCTGGTTGTGTTTATTGTTCTACTAGCCACTCCTGACTCTACACACCCACTCAAGCTGAATTAAGCAAGTGCTATCAGTCTATAGCAAGATGGTTCATTAATATTTTTTTCTTCATGTGTTAGACCCCTAAAATAACTTAGATCTCCCAATTAAACTGGAGTGAGGATACTGATTAACTTGAAGATAAATTAGTATTAATATTCATCTGCTTGTTCTCTCCTTCTCATGCATTGTTAGCCGATAATTACTCTTCTGTTTAGACAGATGGATTTATAATATAAGAAAAGGTATGGTGGACTATAATCTTATGAAGTAATATATTTTAGAATGCAGGCTTATGTTTTGGACACTTTTTACACGAGGCCATTATCTGGACCACTGGTCGTGGTCTGGCTGAAGTGGAGTCCTGATAGGGAGGATTAGAAGTTACTCCTATTCTTTAGCAATTTTACATGAACATTTATTTTCATTTGATTTGATTTGTCTGAATTAAAGAAAAACCTGACAAACTAATTGAATTTTCTTTATTAATTGAATTTCCCTTGTACAGTGAAATAGATCAGTTGTACAAGATATGCTGTGTTCTTGGTACCCCAGAGTTGACTGCATTCCCTAAAGCTACAAATGTCTCTCAACTGATGAACCTTAGTTGTGCAGAGGTAAGCTAAGCTATTTATGTTTTCCATTCCCCCGTCCTTTATGGTTTGACTTTGTGCTTATGGTTATTGTTATTGTTCATTTTTTTTAATTATTGTTTGTGGACAGATGTTACCTGCCAACCTATCTGATATCATTCCCAATGCTAGCTTGGAAGCTATTGATTTGATTATGGTGAGTATTGATGTTGATATGACATCATGATGTTTTCATTACCAATTATTTTTGGTTAATCCTGAACTAAACTCTTGTTTTGCTGCATTTTAATTATTTTAATGCTTCATGTTGACTTTCTATAGCAATTGTGCTCGTGGGATCCATTAAAGAGGCCAACTGCTGATCAGTCACTGCAACATCCATTTTTCCATGTAATATGAGCTCTCTCAAGTGTGCTTTCTTCTTTTGCATGAGAATCATTTTTACTAACATGTCCTGGTCCCTCTTGGATAGGTGGGTATGTGGGTTCCTTATCCACTTCGAGATCCTCTTGAGCTGAAGCTAAATAACAAGGGTTAATATTCTCTCTCACCTCTCGATTTTAAATTTAAACAAACCAGTTTGTTTATGTTGTTTATAGGATGTCATGTATCATTTTCTTTTCATGCAATTCAACAGGACCAAAGCCAAATCTTGAGTTAAATCTATGGGATTTTGGTGCTGAACCTGATGACTGTTTTCTTGGATTGACACTCGCTGTAAAGCCCAGTGTTTCAAACTTGGGTAAAAATCAATATACCTCTGCTCTCTTATCATTTTACTAACTGACATCTTATTCCGGAGATTGATAAGCTTAGTGATGGCCTGATAGGGCACGCCAAAATTATCAGTCTGCTATTCACTGCCACTTACCAGACCTGACTTGTGTGGTTAACATAGATATTCAGCATGGACATCTTTAGTGCTGTCATTTTAAGTGCTTAGCAAGGCTCATGCAAAACACTCGCCCCAGTTTCTTGGTTTCAGGAATAAATTCCCCTCTCAAATCATGTGGAAGTAATAATCTAGGTATCATGTGTGCAGTGCTTTACTAATATGATGTCCATGGTTTTCATGGTCTTCCAATATGGTTAATGTTGGAGATAGATCTGAGACAAGGGTCTTTAATGGGAAGGGTATTGATATGCATAGGATTTAGGTCAAAGTGAATATAACAAGTCAAGGTATACCTTTCACTGGTGTAGTTGACCCATTTAGCTGTTGTCAAGTGTAATGTCACAGGAATATTGTTGCTAGTATTATACATGTAATAAAGAAACAATATAAACAGTGCCTCGAATGTTAATGAAATTCTTGTTTCTCTGTGTTTCTCTCCTCTTTCTCAACCCCCCCTCTCCCTCCCAATTATTCAATTCTTAGCTCTCCAGAGGACCGAACCATTATATTGTTTAGTTATTTTGTATCTTTGTAGGGGACAAACTAATGTATATGTTTAACTAGGAGACTTATTTCATGCAGAGGCAGTCCGGAATGTTCCTCAAGGCATGCGGGAGGTGAGTTAGTACAACGAACTTAAGATGGCTATTTAGCATATGTATAATTATATAAATGACATGGAACCAGTTGCTTTGCCAGCTGAAATTTTGTATAACATGTAATGCAGGATTTTGTGTTTTGCTCTGATTTAAAAGGTCGCCAAGAACAGTCAGGTAATTGTTTGGTTGGACCTTACAGGTATCATTTAGCACTCTTTTATTTAGTGGAAAATAATTCCTGAAAAACTTATATTGGTAATTTCCAAAGTGTTTAATATCTTGGTGGATATATTACTGTCATACTTGGAGAGATCTTCTGTCTGTTTAATGAGTTCACTGAAACTTCTGCCCTGGAAACCTATTTTGTGGAAACTGTAAACGAACACTGCCTGGTGGAAGATTGAAACTTGCATCAAGCACCTTAATGGTGCTTGGAGGCTGCAGGGTTCCCTAGATTTATGTTGATAATATTCTCAGTACGTGCTGGTTGAAGTATATATATTTTGTCCAATGCCAAGTGCAAGTTCCATCAAATGTTTAGGAACTGTAGCCATAGGTCTTTTATGTTGCTGCTTGGTTATATGAGATATTTGCCTCTAACCTTCCAATTTTTCAACTAATCTGTTCCGGTTTAATTTGTGTTCCAGTTTTTTGGTCGCTACTATCTCCTGATCAAAATGGAATCCACCCTCCAGTTGAATCATCGCTATCATTATCATTTAGGTGAGTTCCTTTCTGTGGTGACACTGAAGAGAGAAGTATCTAACGATGTCCACCAACTCTCATCTGTCTGCATTGCTTTGATACTATTATCTAGTGTTTGTTCTGCTCGGTTGTCTGTATTGCTAGTCTTTTGTTAGCCATCTTCATGCCTAGACTGGTCGATTATATCCATGATAACACGATCTTCTGATCTATTTTTTCTTTCGGTGTGATTCCTTGGTAGTTCGATTCAGCATCCATCGGTTGGAGTTCCACAATCATCTGGGTTCACAATTACATCACTACAGCCTAACTTCTTAGATTGTCCATTATTGGCCATGTCCTCCCCACTTCAACAAGGTCATTACCTGTGACTGACTTGATTGGTTGGATCAAATAAGAAAGGCGTACAAATAACTGGTAATTTATTTTATTTGATTTTGTAAAGTTTATTTAGCACTGCATAGGTTTCATTCTTGCTCGATGCAAAGCAACTGCAGCATTTCATTGGCAGAAAATACAGGCCCTGGGAAAATCAAATCTCCCCGGACCAAAATTGACTCATAGTTCACTTTAATGTACATTTACACAATGGGGCAGACAATTGAAAATTTTAATATTTAAGTATTTGGCCCTTCCAAAAATATCTTATTCTCTCATGTCTTTTTATTCATTTTCATGGTGATGGTGTCTTTTCTTTCTTTTTTAAATCCCCACTACTGAAATTCTAATTCTGCCCTACACGATCGATCTCTTTGAAAGTATCAATGATGCAAAACCATTAGCATTAAAGTTTTTTTTTTCCCCTCTTGTTGGGTGAGAGAGAGATTAAGATAGCATTTAGTTACTTGTCTGGGAAAAAAAATAAAAATGGAAAAAATATTTTGAAGATGTATGAATTCATTTTAAAACTGTCGAGCAGATAAATTCTTTGTTTAGCTTAAGTTTTTGTGTTTGCGGTGTAAAAAATGCAGTGTGTTTGGTAATATTCTAAATTATGTTTTATATTATACGGCCTATCAAAAAATTAAGTTTGAAATGTAGTTTTTATTAAGTAGTTTTTATATGTTTTTTTAATTGAGTTTTGTAAAACCTTGTTTATTTTCGCTTTTTAAAAGTATTTTTTAAAAATTTAATTTTTTTTATTTGATTTTTTTTATTTTTAGATATTTTAATGAGTTGATATTAAAAATAATTTTTAAAAAATATAAAAAAATTATTTTGATATATTTTTAATTAAAAAATATTTTTGAAAAGCAATCACAGCCAAATAAAATTTTATGCATGTTTTTTACTATATATAAACTTTAATTATAATTTTTACAAAAGAAATATCTAAATCCAACTAATTACATCTAATTATATTTTTTTAAATTTATTTTTTTAAAACTACCTTAAAAACAAAAACATTTATTATTTTTATCAATCTTTTGTCTTATTTATATATATATTTTTAATGGAACACCTACTAAATGTAAACTAATAATCATCTTGGAAGGCTGTAGCTTTTAATTGCGGTGGTTATTATAAAAAATTTGGGTGATGCATGCTTATGATGAAATGCTTATTGTTTTTGGCTTCCAAGTAGCTTTCAAAACAACTTTATAAAATGGCCACTAACCACTGGTTCTAAAGGGTTTGTTTTTTAATATGTTTTAAAAGTGTGTTAATGTATTTTAATATGTTAATGTTAAAAATTAAAAAAAAATTAAAAATATTTTATGGTGTTTTTAAGCTAAAAATATTTTTTTAAAAGTATTTGAATAATAATACCAAATTGTTTTTTAAACTGTATGCTAACAAGACTGAGGATTATTTTTCTTCTTTTTGTAGAGTAAATTATTCTTTTAGTCCTTACCATAAACACTGATTATCCACATTGCTATCTTCCTTGTTACAAGCCATTAAGGCAAAATTAACCTTCCATGTGGGTGGTGCTTCTAAACACTTCGCCCCGCTATTCTCTCCTCCACAAACATTTCTTCTATTTTCGACTTATTATTTTCCCTTCGTTACCAGCATGATAACTTTAATGTTTTGAATCAATTTCTTCTTCGCTGTGGATTTTTCTTCGCAAGGCTCATAACTTTCAAATCAATTTATATGGACACACATGAAAATGATAAGCAAGAGTCTAAAATCCATGAATTCTGTAAAGAATTCTTATCTTCATGAGCCAATCTCAATAAAATCTGCATCTCTTTCATGACTTTTCTACAGTATTAGATACGTTCTTCTCGCGACAATAATAACATTCCTTATTCCTATGATTTATTATTAGTCTTAAATTCAAGTCAGAGTTTTTGAATTTTCTGGATAATTTTAACATGAGCTCCACCTTCATTTTAACTGTGCTATTAATAAACAAAAAATGACCGGACCTGATAGTTTTTGAATTTTCTGGATAATTTTGATTTTTTTTATTTTAAAAACCAAAAAAATAAAAAAACTGAACTAAACTGAAAAAACCCACACAAAATTAAAAGCTCATGAAAAATAACTTAATTAAAATATTCATGGATTAAATTCGGTTTAGTTGGTTTTTAAAAATATAAAAGGTTATACGGTTCGGTTTAAATTTTTTTAAAAAA
This sequence comes from Populus x sibirica, assembly GCA_019202695.1. Classification (NCBI taxonomy): domain Eukaryota; kingdom Viridiplantae; phylum Streptophyta; class Magnoliopsida; order Malpighiales; family Salicaceae; genus Populus; species Populus x sibirica. The sequence goes on from JAGMVL010000092.1 coordinate 939,799, forward strand.
TTGATTTGATTGAATTTTTTTGTCCAAACTGAACTTTTTAAACCAGTGCTCACTCCTTTTTGTAACCCTTGATGCGTAAGTATAACATGAATCTTCACTCGCTATAAGCTATGAGTATGATTACATTTATCAATCTCGAAACCCACAATTATTTTGTACAAATATACAGTCAATCTTTTTCAAAACTTGGCTATAAAAAATATCGTGCAAAACTCACATAAACAAAATAATAAAACAAAATAAATACATATAAAATTTAATGTGGTTCAACAAATATAATATTCATACTGTAATAAATTCTTCCAAGAAAATAACCTCTCAATAAATTACCTCACAGTCCGAAACCCCAACACACCCAAGATAGATACTCACAAATATCACTACTAAATAATACCCACAAATAAGGACTTCTTTACAACTTCTTGGAAACTTCGTGCACTATTGTGCTACTACCGTAGCTCTCCTCACAAAGACGATAATTATGCTGCCACTGCCACATCACACGCTTTTGCCGCAAAACTTGCTTTTTTATTTTGCTTCTTTTTTAATAAGTTCTCGTCAGTCGTCAGTGCAAGACAATACCTTTTTTCTCTCTCCTTATTTGGTTATTTGGGGTGTTTGAGATCACAGTTAGACCATGTTTTTTTTTAAAATATATTTTTTTAGTTTTAAATAAAAAAGTTCAATATATTTTTAAATTATTTTCATGTGTTAACAAATAATATTTTTTTAAAATAATTATTTTAATATATTTTTAAACAAAAATAAAAATGAAATTTAACGCACTCCCAAATAGCTATTTAATATCGAATAATACTTGGGTGTAGTTGAATCTATAACAAGCAACATAGTTAAGAGCTCTGCCCGATTTATAACTCTCGCCTTAAGCCCTGGATCATAATTGACTTAGTGATTTCTTGAAAAATAATTTATCCAAAACAATTATGAAAAATTAAAATTATATATATATATATATATATATATATATATATATATATATCCAAATCATGAGTCGATGCACCGGATGGATTGAATTTCCTTGAGTTAACTGCATGGCCTCCAAGACCTAGGTCAATTAGTTTTTGGATGACTTGGGAAGCCGGATTAGGTTTTAAAACCAGAAAAGGTCCTTTTCTAGAAGGTAACCTTGACCATTAAAAAATAAAAAAAGAATTAAAGAAAAAGAAAATAGCAATTTATAAATTGAAGACTGGGTTGTCCGCGTAAGAAGTCATCCATGAAAAGTATTTTTTACGCTTCGGTTCTCTTGTTTCCTCTCTGTGTCTCCTTTCTTAGGAACCTTCACTCTTGACTTTTTCGAGCTTTAGGAATTAACGAGCCCCCTCCAAGATCAACCTTGATCAAGGCGTAATCTTTCGGCAAATGGCGTATACATGACTTGTATATTTTGCTTTTAGATTAAGACGTGACCTTTTCGGAATTATCAGAGCTGCGTCCGTTGGGAGCCCAAAAAAAGTGTAATCGTCTCCTAAATTCTAATGTTTTCGACGGTGATCGTAGGTGCAGGGATGCAATATTCCATCCTTTAGGTCTCCGATGGAAGCCGATTCGATTGGATTATATTTTTATCCGATTTGATCGTAGCAGAATGTAAAGGTGGATAAGGGTTTTATCCGATCCGGTTTTCAAAATTATTTTATATATTTTTTATAAAGTAGTAATTTTTTTTTCAAGATGATACATGGATTTTTATTCTATTATCTCTGATTTTTTTTATATAATTTTATGTATATATTTATAATTTAATTTCTATTTGATAGTTTTATAGTTCAAAGAAGTATTTTTAAAGCTCAAATTTTATTTTATTTTATTTTAAATTGATTTTAAAAATTCAAAAATGGATTGGATCATGTATCCTATGGCAGGATGGAGAAATTTCGAAATTTCTCACTCGATCCGATTTGATCCAGTAATTGAAATATAGAGATGGATGATGAATTTAGGTTTTCTGCATTGGAAGAAGGTGGAGCAAAACCAGCTTCAGCCCTATGCATGCAAAGAGAATCCAGAAAGAAAAAAAAATCATGCGATTTTTAACGGGTAATATGCAGAAAAAAATTATGTAAGCAAATAATTAAGTGGGAAGAACATTACCTCATCGAAAATCATCAATCACATATGATACAAAAATATTTTACAAGCGCGAGAAACTCGAAATTATATGTTATAATTAAGCATTTTTTGTGAAATATCCCACTGCATCCTTGTAATTGTTCCATAAATCTGTCATTATAGTTGAAATCATCTGTCTGAAATCCCCAGCAAGCTGAGATAATGAATTTTCTAATACCCCATCAAGAGAAGCTCTTGTCTTTTCCACCAGACCTCCAAGAGCTGATCCTGTGAGAGCAGCAGAACCTGAAATGCCTTTTATCAGAAGATCAAGAGCAGCAGTGGCTGAAGAACTTATCTCTCCCACAATAAACTGCAAGACATACTCAAAGCATGCCCTGATAGCATCGGCGATCAGTTGTAATCCTCCCTGGACAGCTTGGCCAGGTAATCTGCATCCTTGGATAATCAACACAAGAAGGTAAGCAGTAGCGGAGAAGATTAAGCGAGAAACGAGGCTTGATAATGCAGTGATGGCCAAGAAAATGAACCTGACAAGAAAAAAAACCATGTCTTATTTATTTTTGAGAGACAGGGGAGAAGACTTGGGAAGGAAGTTGGCAAAGACACATCTATGAAGTGTATTATGTTGCAGAGGTATATTTATGGTGTAGAATAATCTTTGATTGAATCAAACTGTGGAACTTTTCAAAACTCAGGTGACGTTGGCTATGGGATTAGTTTATATAGTTGAAACCACAGAATCCCATGTAGATAATTTGTTTTACGTGTGGTGTTATTAATTTTAAGGGGTAGTCGTTGTCTTTACTCTAAATGACTTCTTGGAAACTCAATGGATGATTCTAAGCAACTGGTAGTGGATGATTCTAAGCAATTGTATCGTTATAAGGCGAGCCTGGCCTGGGATTTTACGACATTCAGTTCAGTCCAAGGATCAATTCTAATGGATGATTCTGGGAAATTAATGCTAATGCTAATATTTTATAGACCTGATCTGTACTAGGATCTTACAACATTCAGTCTAAGAATCAGGTTATATATTTATCGAGTCAATCTAAAACTAAGACAATTGTTTGGTAAAGTAAAAAACACTATTTATTATTCATGGATACTACCATGATTTGCGTTCGAACCGCAGTGTTGCTGAAAGCAGAAAAAGGCTGCTTCTCCTCCTACAAGGAGAGTGAATCACTTTTTACTGTTTTGGCCGAATCGGGTCTAGTTTAAAACTAAATACATTGAATCGAATCCGACCCAGTAAAATAAAATAAAATAAATTTTTTATTTTTAATTATGTTTTATTCGAAAAACTAGTGTTTAACATTATTCAATGATACTATATAAATTAGATGGAGATCGCTTGATGATGTAACATTTGCAAAATTTAATCGCAATCCCAATTTTATTCCTAATGATATTTTATTTGATGTTATTGTGCGCTTAAAAAATCAAGAAAATTGTAGTCTTTATCAGATATATTTCATACTTGATGGAATTATAAATACTTTAATGGAACAATAAAATATATTAATATATATTTTTTAAAATTATTTTATAATCTCAATTTGAAAAGCATTATTAACCAAACACATTAAACTATTTTTTGTTCAAATTCAATTTCAATTACAGTTTTAACTAAATATATATAAATACCAAACCAACCTAAACTAAAAATACTTTTTATAAATATTTTTTTTAAAATTACAACTACACAAGCTACTAGAATAACAAACACATTCTAAAACTGAAAACTGAAATGATATTATTTTGAATAAAAATTTAAAGGAAATTTCTTAAAATTGATTTGATTATGTCGCGTCTGGGTTTAACTATGTTAGCCAAGTTTAATTAGATTAATCTTCAAAATGATTCGAAATGAAACCCTAGACTAGGCTATAGGTCCATGGGTTATTGAATGGAGCGGAGCTGCCGGGGCTTGACCAGGTTTTAACAACTATGGCGCTATTAGGTAAAATAAATCATAATAAAGAGAGCTAGAATTTGTTAATAGTTATTGTTACTTGCAGAGCTGAATCTCCAATCCACGCTCACGAGTTCATCAGAGCATGAAATTCTGAGGTTGCAACCATTAGCAGAATAAAATTTTTGGAGCAGACAACATGCCGGATTCTTCATTGGATTTTGGATTCTGTCTGAGCGCAGCTTCCAGTTATGTAATCCACTCCCATGTGCAACAAGTACACACTACAAGCAAAGCTTTAACTTCAACACAAAACAGAGTAACAACCAAGAACTCGCACTGCAGAAATCATTAGATGTTTAAGCAGCTAACATCATACAACCGATTCCATTTCAGAAAAGGATTTTGCAGCAAGAGTTATCCATATCCACTGCACCAGAAAGCAAAGAAGAAAAGAAATGGCATGCAAGCATCAAATCTCTGCAACTGCTACTTACAGAACATGCACCAAGAAGTCAAAACTTTGACTCGCTAGTTAAAACACCAGTCAACCCAGCTTAGCGGAACTGTGTACGAGAAGCAAAAACACTCTATACTATATAACTCTATTTCTATGTAGTCTATACAATAAACTGCGGGAACTTGGAAACAAGAGTCAAATGCAGCAATCAAGCTCGTATGTACAAGAAGAGTTTCGCCAAGTAGCCAATCCTCTCTTGAAACTTGCTCCCTCTCCTTTAGTTGTCTTTAAGCTTATATACAGAGTTGACATATTCTTCTGTGTCCCAAAGAAAACAACCAAAAGCAACTGCCTCCAAAACCAATCTCTTCAAGCTCGAAAACGAGGTCAAGATCACCTCATCATTCTCAAGCACGCCGGTCTTCTCATCTCCAAACAGTGCACAGCTGTGCTTCTCAATCAAATTCACAGCCTCCTTAGATTTCAGTTTTGCACATCTTTGCAGTGTCTCGGAATCAAACCCCATCAGGTAGCACTTCAATTTTTCATTTTCTGATTTCGGCCTGTTTAACCTTGTTCCCTGTGACGTCGATTGCTTGTTGCTTATGTGACCAAAAACAAGATTTGTTAATCCATAAGAAGGCAGTGATTCTGGAAACTGAAGGGTGGTCCTATGACCAAGATGAATATCTTGGTGGGGCAGAACCAGACACCATTCCAAATGATGCCTTAAGGAGGCAGACTTGAGGAAATAACCGTATAAAATCGAGGCTGCATACACTCTACCAAGCCGGCACCTTTGGACCTCAGTTGTTGCCCAACTGTCTGCCACACTAGAATTTACTTTCAAGCCAATAACTGTAGAGACGTGTTCCCTAACCATCTCTAAGACCTCAAAGCTATGGATGGACTCTAGCTCCCAGTCCTTTGAAGGTCGTATCTCTAGCCTGCCATTGTAGATGCACCTAGAGAGCTTTGGAACCAAAGGGACTCTGATCTCAGAAAACTTGTAAAGAACTAACATATACATGACATCTTCAACGGCAACTTGACACTCATGCTCCTTCAGCTCAGCAATCCTCCTGGCACTCGAAAGTAAGGAAGCACTATTAGGCAGCTGGGGTAACTCCATTTGATTCAATCAGGTAATATAGAAAATTTATTACCATGGTGATCAAAATGTCCAGATGCAGGACTATCAGGCAACTGGATCATTCGACAGTCATGCATCTGTTTCGTGATGCAACAATACCACTAAGACTAGTTGGTTTGTAATTTTACAGCAATGATTGCCTAAATGCATGAATCCCATATGGCAAAAAGAAATTCTTTCGATTTATACAAGTAAAGTACCCGTGAATCTGCTGATTGACATGAGGGTAAAAAAATTCACAATTCAGATTCTCAATGTGAAACCTTTAACAAATTTAGGACAGAAGCCAGCCTTGTTCCCTGTTATAGGAAGAAAAATAAGCCTTTCCCAAAAGCTACAAATCAAAATCTTCATAGGACAGGTACTGTTGTTCAGACTAGTAACATCACATCATAAACCTCCGGACATTAATAGCCTGGCCCCATTTAAATTTTATGCAATAAAAGTATAAAACAACCCTCAATCCATTTAATTTGTAATTTAATTATTTTATTCTTATACCATTTATTTATTTTATAAAAATCCTGACTTGTCAACTCAATGAATTTGAAAGCCCACCGATTCCTTATATATGAAATTTAATAAAATTAAAAAACTGAAATCATCAAATCGAGCTAATGTTTAAAACACAATGAGATGTTCTAGCTATCATTGCAATGGTCAACAAATAATGGAATAATTTTGTAAATGAACCCTTCGTCCAATGTGGAGAGTAAATAGCTTGGGGATTATTGATGGGGAAAGTTTGTGATGTTACTGTGTTGTGACTACCGCGCACAAACTCCAATTATTACTACCTTAAAAAAATAAATTCTAATATGCCGTATAACCTTGAAAAACATCAAGGTTGCGATTGACGTCTGAGCTGATCGAAGACACAACGTGTCATCGAGTACGATAACTAAACACTGTTCTATTTATTTATTTATTGAAAAAAAGGGAAGATTGAGCATCAAGGAATGAATGACTGACCTGTGAAGAGAAGCTTCATCGGAGCCAGAGCTACGAACCATGCGACTCAAAGCACTATCTCTGTCATCGGCCAACAACTTCAACTCATCAGCCACAGCAACATGAAAAAGTTGTTTCTGATTCTGAAACACGCCGCTCAAAAACTTCCCAGCCGCAGACCTCAGTTCCAGCGGGGTGTTCAAGCTGCTGCTGCTGCTACTGCTAGGCTCGCAGTGGCTCGACGACCCCGCTCTTGCAACCACAATAACCGCAGCACCCCTTCTCGGTTTTCGCTCTACTTTCCGGTTAAGGAAAGCAGTCGATGACTTGAACGTCCAACTGGGAGACGAAATTGAGGGTAACTTTCGGGATTTTACCGCTGACGGTAAAAATCGTAGAGAGAGGGTCTTGTTGCTGGTGGTGTAGAGGCTGTAGTCCATTCACAGAGCGTAAAAAAACCCTAGAGAGAGAGAGAGAGAGAGAATTAAAAAGGCAAAAAAGGTGATGGTAAATAGATAAGGCAGCGAGGGCTTGAGGTTTTTGATAAGTGTTAGTAGATAAAGGGTCGAGTCTTTTTCCGAGAGGCGGTTTGTGATTGGGTGGCGGTCTATTCTTGGGCTTAGAAAAATCATGGGAGGGATGATGGCAGCCAAATTCTTAATGGCCAAGTGGAGAGAAAGGATAAGATCCAAACACTAAATAACAAAAGCTTTAGGTGAGGGGATAAGGTATCAATACTTTTAGTCAATACTCAACTTTACTTGTCGTTTATTGAGTAAATTGTAAGTGAATGCTGTAGTTTTAAAAAAAGAACTATGTACGCCAGCTCGAGCAGCTTCAGCGACGGCGACGGCGACAGGGAAGGATACTACCTTGATTGTACTTTCCATGCTAAAAAAAACTTGGAGGGTAGCGTACTTTCCTCACTGTTTATACGAAGCCGGTTATTTTTTTTTATTTTTTATTTTTTACTTTTTCTCTTTTTATTTTTTTTTTACAAATCCATCCTTCATGTCTGCTTGATTCTGAATTTATTTTCGTAAATTATTCCAGATTGATTTTTATTAGATTATTTTAGTTTTAAATAAACTTTATTATATTTGACAAGATTTGTATTTGTTTATTTTTATTGTTGTATAAATAAGTAAAAAATAAAGAGTTTTATAAAATAAAGTTTATAAACTCAGTGGAGTCAATTACTCGGATTCTAGGTTTGACGGGTTAGACCGTGAAGCTCGGATCAATCGAATGTATCATCATTTTAATATATATATATACACATATAAAAAAACACATCATGAATTGTTTTTATTAGATTATTTTAGTTTTAAATGAACTTTATTATATTTGACAAGATTTGTATTTGTTTATTTTTATTGTTGTATAAATAAGTAAAAAAGAAATATTTTTAAAAAATAAAGTTTATAAACTCAATGGAGTCAATTACTCGGATTCTAGGTTTGATGGTTTAGACCGTTAAGCTCAGGTCGATCGAATATATCATCGTTTTAATATATATATACACACACACACACATAAAAAAACTCATCTTGAATTGTTTTTAGAGTCAAATTATATTTTTTATTACTTTAAGACTTGTTAAGTTAATTAGGTCATATCGGAATAACCGTCATATAATTTAATTTTAAACTCTAATTAGAGAAGTAATAGGACTAAAAAGTTTTAAAATGAGAGTAAGTTTAACAGCAATACCACATGATTATATCCTATCTAAATAACTTTTTTATATTTTAAAAAAAATCTGGAGTCTAAGAATAATTCACCCTGTAAACTAATCTTAATCAAAAAAATAAAATCATCAATACCTTTAATTTGAAGAATTATATAAATAATTTTTACATACTTGAACTATTTAATGGCTTTAAAATTATAGTTATTGAAAAGATCATTAATTCAATATTTTTATCTCCAAGCACCCATCTTTTTCATATAGTTTATTTTATTTCATATAAAATATTAAAGCGATAAAAAGACTTCCTCCCTATCCGTTATTGACTAGTTAATTAGTTTTCAAACCTAAAGAGAGTATCCATTAATTGGATTATCTACTCTAAATTTTGTATGGCATTGATTGCTTTATTATTTTTATGCTAATGTCATCGCCTTGCTCTCTCAAGACTATGAAAAGAATTGTCATTATAAAATATTAATGAGAATGTGATCGTATAATATTTATTCCAAAAGAACGAAACCCACTTTTTTCTTTTAATACCATCCTTCTGTTTGACCTTTTTCATGAAAAGTCGTGATCGGAGAGAAGCATAATAACAATGAGTTGTAAATGATATAGAATAAAACATCATTTTCCTTAAGAATCAGATTAATTTTTTAATGAAAAAAAAATATCTACACGTTATTATCGTGTTTTCTAATAAAAAAAAATAAATCATATAGGTGCTGACCTTGTCAACTTGACAGGTTTAAAGATAACTTGACTAACTATTAAAAATATAGTCTGACTAAAAAAATAAAGATGATATCTTTTTTTAAATATTGAAATAAAAACATAATGGATCGACTCAAATAAATATGTCAAATTCACGACCCGGATCATGAGATTGAGATAACCTCATAGAAAATAAATCGAAACAAACTATGAAAATTAATTTTCAATCAATCCAATGTTAAAGGATGAGATTGAAAAAAAAATCAATAAAAAGAAAAAAAAATGAGTCAACTCGAGTTAACATGTCAAAGCCGCAGCTTGTGTCATGTTATTGAGATAACATCATAAAAAGCAAATCGAAACAAATTATAAAGTATAATTCTCAATCAATTTAACGTAGAATGATAAAATTAAAAAAAAATCAATTTTAAAAAATGATCATAGTCAACCTAGGTTAACCCTTGACCCAAGTAATGAGATTGAGATAACCTTATAGAAAGTAAACCAAGAAAATTATGAATTCTAATTCTAAATCAATCAAACATTGAAGGGTGATATTGAAAAAAACAAATCAACTAAAAAAGAGAGTCAAACTCACGGCTCGGGTCATGAGTCCAAGATAAACAAACACAATATTGAAGGATAAAATTAAAAAAAAACTACTCAAGTCAATCAGGGTTAACCATCCAAACTCGTGATCTAAGTAATGAGACCAGAAAAACCTTATAGAAAGCAGAATAAAAAAAAAATTATGAAATCTATTTTCAAATCAACTAAATGTTAAGAGAAAAAAATCAACTATAAAAATGACATAAAAAACCCAAATAACTCTTTAAATCCACAATTTAGGTAATAAAACCGCGATACACAAATCTAATATTGAATAAAAAAAAACTAAATCTTAATTTAAAAATATTGTTCAAGTTAACAATGTTTTGCGAGGAGGGAAGCAGTTAATTCCTCTCATCTACTAGTTTATGTTAATGTTGTAAAAATGATAGGATAAGATTAAATTAAGAGTGAAGAGGTCAAATACATAAGTAATTCGTTAGTTTTTTTTAGAACATGATTAAAATGGTTACAAGCATAGTCTTAAAACTTGACCTAGATTAACCTAGAATGAGACTCAAGTTACAGGTAGGGATGATCAATCCATGTTAACTCAAAAATTGTTTTTACAAAGATAAAAAAAAAAACATCATTTTGATTAAAAAAAACCAATGACCAAATTTTATAAGGTGACAGGTCAATCCAGGTTTTTAATCAAGTTAGGCCAAGGCAATTCCTTCCTTTTTTTTCTTTAACCTTAGCAGGTTTAGGTACCGAGTTATCCTGTCAGGTTGATTTGATTTTTATAACAAGCGTTGCAAGTATCGGAAAAAGACCAAAAGATATTCAACTTTCATTAAAAGAAAAAACAAAAAGAAGCAAGGTTTAATTGCGCTGATGTTGAGTAACAGTGAAACTAGTGTTAGATCATTAGCTCGTGCTTCATGGCGGATTAAATTAATTTTCTAACATAAAAACTTGTATAGTTTTTGTTAATGTTTCTTCTATTAGAAAAAAAAAACATATAGATGTTGATTTGATGCAATCCAGTTAACTTGATAGATTTAAAGGAGAATAATTGGTAAAAACCTAGTTTGATTCAAAATAAATAATTATTATGATTTTTTTTTTATAAATATCAAGACAACAACATATTGGATCGATTTGGGTCAACTCAAGTTAACTTGTTAATCTACTTATTGGGTCATGAGACCATGATAATCCTGTAGAAAGTAACTCAAAAGAAATTATGAATTATAATATCCAATAAACTCAATGTTAAATAATGAAATTGAAAAAAAAAATCAATTTAAAAAAGGATAATTTTTTTTTAACTTGAATCAACTCTAATTAACCTGTCAAACTTGCGATCTAGGTCATGATACTAGATAACTCAATAGAAAAAAAATTAAAACAAATTATGAAGTTCAATCCCCGATAAACCTAATGTTGGAGTATGTAGTTTAATCTGTAATTGAAAAATTGATTAAAAAAATGATACAAAAAAACCTGCGACTCGAGTCATAAGATGAGGATAATTTAATAGAAAAAAAAATCAAAATAAATTATGAAGCCTAATTTATAATCAACTCAGTGTTAAATGATGAATTTGAGAAAAAAAAAACAATAAAAAAATAAAAAAAACTCGAGACGGACAGTTTAATTAGTTAAACTTGTGATATAAGTTGTGAGATTAGAATAACCTTATAAAAAGTAAATAACAAAATTATAAAGTCTACTTCTTAATAAATTTAATATTGAAAGATGTAATTAAAATAAAAAAACAAAACAAATATAATTTAAAAAAAAACACTATTGAAATGAATAGTATTTTATAAGGAATGGTATAATAAAATTTCATTCTCTTTTAATATTTTATTTTGGGTTAACTATTAATGTTAATTTTTAATAATGATAAAATAGGGTCATCCCGCCCACATCAATAAAATATCTCCGAAGGACCATGAACCTCTAGCTAGTTTTTATACAATTTGCTATACTTTTCGCTAGCATATTCATCCATAAACTGCTGGGTATTCTTGTATATTTGTTCTGACTTGTATTTATAAATCAAATAAAAAGATTCGAAAATTTCTTTTTTACATAAATTCTTTTATTTGCAGATTTTAAAATCAATACTTGTGTTTACAGTTTATAGGCTCCAAGATTTGTAAATTACACAATTTATTTAGTTGAAAATCAACTATGTTTCCAAGTTTAAATAAACTTTATTTGACGATGAAGTTGGGAAATTAAGAGTTAATAACCTATATTGTTATAATAGTTGATTTTTAAAGTATTTTTTATTTGAAAATTTATTAATATAATATTTTTTAAAAAAATTATTTTTTATATTAGTATATTAAAACAATTTAAAAACAAAAAAATATTAATTAAAAACAAAAAAAATCAATTTATCTTATAAAAATACGGTGTGGCCACACATTAACAAACACTCTGATAAGTTTGCATTGATTTGGTTTTCCTAAATTAATTATTTTTTTGGTTTGATGATTTGGTAAGTGTGGTGTTGGTTTTGGATTAATTGCTGTTCTTTAATGATTAGTCTCAGTTGTTTTTGTCATTAAATATTTTCTTAATTTTTATAAATTGAAATATATACGAAATTCTAAAAACCAAAAGTTGTTTTATTGTTAATTTATTTATTTTTTGTCATGATTTTTTATTTCCTTACTTTAACTGAAGTAGACAACCTCTGTATATCGGACCCTATCTATGAACTTCAAATGACAAATCGCTACTCCAAGGATTAATTTAAAAATAATAATTAAATCGACTATAATTATCTTAGTATCCCATTGAATTTATAAATTTAAATTCAATATAACTAACTATTGTTATTGATAATTATTATAATTATTAATTAAAAAAATTCTATTGAAATTTAATTTGAATACAACTAACCATTTTCATTGATAATTATTATAATTACTAATTGAGCTACTTAATCCTATTGAAAATTTAAATCAACTACAACCAATAATTTTCATTTGTAAATAACATGAAATTTATTTTTCTTTGAAAAGGACCGATATTATTTTAAATTTAAATTAAATTAATTTTTTTTAATAGGTTATGTTTTTCAAAACAACATAACCTATTAACCTATTGAAATTTAAATTGATTAGAACCAATCTTCTAAAAAAATATACTATAATTTAAATTGAATACAAAAATATTTTTAATAGGTGTTGAGAACAACATAACCTATTAAATTATATTTTAAAAATATATTTTAAATTGAATAGAACAACATAACCTTTAGAAACAACATAGCTAACGAAACCTATTGAGATTTAAATTGACTACAATTAATCTTCTAAGAAATCCTTCTATAATTTAAATTGGCTACAACAAGTTATTTTAATTAATTGACAACTGTCATGGTAATTATTAATTAAACTACTGAATTAGAAAAATGTATTTAAATTTAAATTCACTTTTAAAGGCGCTGATGTTGAGTTATTGTGAAAGCTACGTGACAAAATAGGGCCAGCTCGCCCACATCAATAAAATATCCCCAGACCATCGAGCCTGTGTTTTTTATACACACATTTTAGATTATTGATTTGCTAGAGTTATCTGCGAGCAAATGCACCCTTCCACTGCAGTTACTGGACCGACCCAATTGATGTGGCTTTTTTTTTATTTAATTAATATTGATATTTAGTCAGTTTATACGCATTCCAACTAAAACTCTGAAATTAACGATCGTGTAAATCTTCAATAATCATGAGACCTGTAAGATTCAAACCGGTAACTTCTTATTTTGGATTAAGTGTTTTTTTAAACCAACTTGAAATTTACTTGGTTGGATCTAATTAATTTAGTGTGTTATTTTGGTGATCTTTTTAATTCGATTAATATTTAATTTAATTTAAAAAAATTAAAATGACATGGTTGACATCATTTTTTATTAACCTAGGCTATCTTGTTTAACCTGAAATTAAATATTAGCCAAGTCATGTCTAATTATTTTGCTGGTATGACTTATATTTAAAGTTTAGGTTATCTATGCAATCATGCACCTTTTTAAATAAAAAAAATTAGAGTTGATCAAATTCAATCAATCTTATATACAAAGCCAATTACATAGCAAAACGACATCGAAATATAATAAAGGAAAGTGAATTAAGTGCCCACTTTGATCATGGTTGAATTGGGAATTGTCTCTAGATAGGAACAAGAACAGGAATTACCTAGAAAAAATGATGATCTTATTTCAATGGTGAAAGCAATTAAAAGGGGTGTAGAGCAACGAAATGCTTGGTTCTTTTAATTACAACATATCCTGGGCAGGGAGTGAGTTCCTGCAAATTCCTCGTTACCTTTACAGAAGAGGGACAGACAACGCTCAAAGAGTTACACTTGGGAACTTGCACTGTCCAAAACCTGAAATGGAATTACAAATTCAGTACTCACAAATATATTTTTCATTCGTTCAAATTACAATTTTAGTTGTGTTTTCCTCGTTCATTCAAACCACGTCAGCAAACAGATCCTTGCACTTTTTTTTTGTTCAAATAGTATATAAACCTTGACCCAATAACAGTAATAATTATTAAGGCTTTGTTTAATAATTAATTTTTTCAGTGTTTTTTATATAAAAATACATTAAAATAATATTTTATATTTTTTAAAAATATTTTTGATATCAACAAATTAAAATAAAAAAAACATCAAAAAATTATTAATTTAAAAATCAATATTTTTTAAAAACACTTTTAAAATAATAAAAAAAAAACACAACCTAAATCTAAAAAATGCAGAAGCGGTGGCTTAGATAAGCGGTGGTGTATATCTACAAGGACACTGGGTCCCACGTACCTCAAATCTGACGATGGCAGTGAGGCATCGATAGCATCACATCTAATAAAAACAAGGGAAAAGCAAAAGACGAAAAAGAACAGCAGACAACTCGGTAACTTACTTGGGTCCTTAACCGTCGTTGTAGCCAGCCCGTTGAAAGAGCAGACCCCACCAATCTTCTTAAACTCGGCCCAATACGAGCTAAACGCATAACTCGCGTGCCAAAACAATGAAACCGGTTTATAACACCCTTTCCCGGGTTGGATCTCGTCACAGGTTGTGTTCCCCTGTGAACAGGCCCATGCTAAGGCATCTTTCACTGCGCTCCTATTGGCTTCCTTAGCCACAATACACCATAGCTTCCCTTTATAAGGCTCATTATTGGTTGGCAACGGCAACGGCTTTTTATACCCCGAAAGCGGTGTCTTCCCACTCAAATCAATCTCGAACACTTCTGTCTCATTCGGATAATACAGCCCAAATTGTCGCTCCGTTCCCGGACCTGGTTTTTGGTTCTCGTTGTACAACGAAAAGATGAAAGCGGGTATGACCACACCGGGCTGGGCTGGGGTGCCGATTGCGGGTATTGTGGTTAGCTTTTTTACAACGTTGCGATTGTACGTGGCAGAGTTGTAAATATTGGCTCCTAATTGTTCAAAATCTCCACCATTTGGCCAGCCCGTTTCTGCTATAAAAACCCGAATACCCGGATACCCGAGGCGTTTCATCGCAAAAACGACAGCGTCAAACATTTGGTCAAAGAGGTTTGTGTAGGTCAAGTTTGTACCCGGGTCCGTATAGGTTACATTCTGGGCATTAAAAAGAGCGTAGTCTAAACTGATGTTATGTGCGTTTTCGGACCAAGCGAAAAAAGGGTAGAAGTCAATGAAAAAAAAAGACTTGGTCCGGTCCAAGAATTGCAGCATCGGTTTAATGACCGTACCCGAAATGTCTGGACGAAACGTGCCGTTTGACGGTGGAAACGAAGATTCAAGAACGTTGATTGCTGATGGAGTGCCCACTTTGATTTTGCGGATGTTGTATCTTGTTAAGGAAATTTTGATTCGACGCATGGCAGGTACGAGGTTGAACCATGTACCCGTGTCAGGATTGGTGAGGATTTCGTTTCCGACGAGGAGATATCGGATTTTGACATCGGAGTAGTAAGGGACGACATTGGTTTTAACCCACTGGTCTGAGAAATATTGGCTCTTGGAGATGTTGGGTATGAGTGCGTTAGGGACCATAATGGAGACCTGGATGTCGGTGTTTTTGAGAGATTTGAGAATGTCTGGATTGGCATCGTAGATTTTGACTCGCTTGGCTTTGAGAGTTTTGATAAGCTCCACTGACCTTGAAGGAGATGGGAGATTGTTTCCTAGCTGGCCGTAGTTTATGCCCACCTCGCTGGAAATCACTGCACCTGCAAGGGTGTCAACAATTTGGGTTAATTAGGAAGGGAGAGTCAAAAACACAAGGCTCACCCATATTGTTGAGCACTTTGTTTTCTAAGAGGCTAACCTTACCGGAAATGGAAATCAAGAGAGCGAAAATGAAGACATGAATGGCTGCTACCGGCCCCATTATTGCTCTGTCGCTTGAGGAGAAAAACTTCTTCCGGTGGGGATGGAGCAGAGAAAGAAAGGGCGAGTCAGAGTCTATGGGCTTAGAAGGGATGGAAAGGAGGGCATTAAAGGCTGACCAATAGAGTAACTTGTTGGTAAAGCGTCAAGGTGGAGTGCTTTGAACATAGTTATAAGATACGGTCGGGGCTAATCCAGTCCGAGTCGAGAGGTGTCCGAGTCCTCAGCGAATCAATCAGTTTTTTTTTTATTATTATTATTTTGTGAAGACGGTATTGTTTTGTTTTTGTTTTAATAAAACAATATCTTTTCACCCTTTTTTTTTCTTTATTTCGGTATAAAAAAATCCAATTTAAAATGTAAGCAAGTTACTAAATTAACCATCCATGCCAAACCAGAATTTATAACTACCATTTTGGAATTCATGGTTTTTACTTTTTATTTATCTTTTTGCCATGATTTTTTAAAGCTTATTTTCAAGTTTCAAACTCATCCTTGAACGTTAAAAAATTATGCAGTGAAATCCTTAATATATAATTACTAATTAGAACTTGAATAAAATTACTCATCTGGTTGTCTTGACAATTCAATTCATGCCGGGCCGGGGACTTTGACCCTTGATTTCATTGGCATTCTCAATCATATCATCTCATAGGTGTTTCGAATCTTTCGATAAAAGTTTTTTAAAATATTTTTTTATTTAAAATATATTAAAATAATTTTTTTATTTTTTTAAATTTATTTTTTCCTTCAACATATCAAAATAATTCAAAAACACCTAAAGGTTAATTTATAACAAACTAAATACAATTAAATAAAATTAATTTTTGTGTCGAACTAAATAGAATTTAAAAAAAATAAATTTTTGGCTAAACAAACTGAAAATTAGAATTAAAGAAATTAGAATTTTAGCTAAAAATAAAACTGAAAAACTAAACCTTAATTTAACTTAAATGTTCAAAACTAAAAAACCGAATTCTCACCTCTTATTTTACTAAGAGTGTGTTTGGTATTGTGGTAATTGTTGTGGTTGTGATTTAAAAAAAATTATTTTATAAAAAGTACTTTTAGTTGAGGTTATTTTTAAAAAATAGGTGTTTGGGTAAAACTGTGGTTGAAATTTAGGTTGGAGAAAAAGTAGTTTAATGTGTTTGGTTAAGAATGCTTTTGAAATTGAGGTTATAAAATAATTTTTTGTTGCTTTTAACTTTAAATATTGTAGAATTAATTACTCTTATTACATCATGAAATAAATAATACTTTATATAAAATATTTTTTATTATTTCATTAAACTATTTATAATTCCATTATGTACAAAATTCATCCGATAAAAACTACAGTTTTCATAATTTTTTGAGCGTGTAATAAAATTAGATAAAATATTATCAGATAAAAATTTGATATTACAGTGTGAGTGAATTTAATTCATTCTATACTAGTTTCTCGGGGGAAAAAAATTATATTGTTCACATCACGGTGCAAATAAATTTAATTCACTCTAAACTATTTTTTTAAAAAAAAATATTAATAAAATTAACACTCTAAAAAATAAAAATAATAATAAAAAGAAACATGTGTGAACAGTGCAATTAACATGTAAATGCGTGAAAAGTAGGATTTCCTTGCTTTTCATTGACAGCGTTTCGAACACAAAAATTATATGGACCCATGCATAGTAAATCAATTTTTTTATTACTAAACGGCTGCAAACTATGACTACGTTTTAATTAAAACATAGCCGCAACCGCATAAATAAACACCCTCTAAACCAAGTAAAGAATAAAACTTTGTGCTGGAGCTCATCCTGGCCTAATGCTCATCCCAATTATATTAAATCATTGATCACTTGAATTATAAAACTAACTTTGTTCAAACGTTTTAAAAAAAATTAAAAAATTTTATTTTTTTATTTTAAATTAATATATATCTTAATATTTTTAGATTATTTTAATAAACTAAGTTGAAAATAATTTTTTAAAATTAAAAATAAATATTATTTTAATATACTTATATATATAAAAAATCCACAACACCTATCTAACCCACAATTTTAAACCCTCTCAAAATATATAATATATTTGAATTATAATTGTTTTTCAAATAACTTTTCGTATCAAAATACATATTAATAATTATTTTTTATTTTTTAAAAATTATTTTTAACATAGTATATCAAAACAATTCAAAATATATTAAATTTTAATAGAAATTTAAATTTAAATTTTTTAATAACACGATTTTCACGACATTTCTAGACAATTTCTTCTCAATCCGCAGTCGAGTCTTCTTGACTTCATTAAAGAATGGTTTCTTCGAGATGAAAAGAATCTAGCACGAGGGAACGACGCTACCTGTGCGATGGCCCACCCACCACTGGAGGAAAATGCGAAGACAAAAGGTGCTGCTGACATGCAACACGTGTCAGATTCCAGGACCAGAATAGACCCTGACAAAAGAGCCGTTGCCTTCTTAAAGAGACTATTATTATTAAAAAACAATGACTAACTAAACAACAAACTAAAATAAAGTATGGACCAACAACAATTTTGGAAACCACCTTAATAATCTGCCCTAATTAGCACAAATTAATCAACTCTTTAATGAAAAAAATACATAGACCAAGGTGATTTAGGTGCCGCCCACTTTAATTAACCGTGTGGTTGAGTCATGAAGTGTCCTTAGAGATATGGACAGTAAAGGCCTCAAAAGATTGACGATATTATTACAATAAATAAAGTAATAATTAAACGGGGCACCAAAATCACTAGCTCTGCAAGATGAGAACACCAAAATCGTCAGTTCATGGCTTCCTGCATCCTTGTGCCCTTTGCCCAGATGGACAGCTGACAGCTCCCCCTCAAAGAGTTACACCTGGGAACTTGCAATGTCCAAAACCTATAACAAAATCCCAGAGGAAAATAAATTATTTTCACAATCTAGCGCATGCGTTGAGCCTGAAAAAATATATTTTTTTTTTATTTTTTTCCATGTCAAACACAGGATAAACGACATTGCCTCGTAATATAGAAGAGAGATGAATATAAAAAGAATCACATATGAATCCTACCATAAACAAATGATAATAATTCTTTCAAGTATCAAAAATTTATCTCTTAATTCTGTTTTTATTTTTATTGTATTGATCTTTCTTTTTCTTATTCTCTATGAGTTTGTTTGTTTTTTGTAATTAAAATGTGTTTTTTTTTTTAAGTAATTTTTTTTTTGATAGGTTTGATATCAAAAATAAAATTTAAAAAACGACAGATCCCATCATCAAAATAGCCCTAGATATCTACTTGTTAGTACCATAAAATTTCTTCTGCAACCACAGGATTTTTTTATAATTTCAAAACAAATGCTGCCTGCCAAATTTGAATAACTAATGAAATTCTCCATGTCGAAAATTAAGGGCTACTCTTGACCAAATAATTTATAATTGAAGTGATCATCATGCCCTAAATTTGAGCAGGGACTGGTCGCTCAAATTGGGCCCACCATCCCACAACTGGTCATATCAACGGTAACGAAACACCAAGCAACAATGATCAATCATAAACGGACCGACCAAAGATAAAATCAACGGGCATAATTAATCAAACTACTTACTTGGATCCTTAGGCGTCATCGTAGCTAACCCGTTGAAGGAGCAGGTCCCGCCACTTTTCTTAAACTGGGCCCAATACGAACTAAACGCATAACTCGCATGCCAAAACAACGAATCCGGCTTATAACACTCCTTTCCGGTCTGGATCGCGTCACAAGTTTTATTCCCCTGCGAGCAAGCATATGATAACGCATCTCCCACTGCAGTCTCGTTGACTCCTTTAGCAACCATGCACCATATCTTCCCTTTATATGGCTCGTTATTGGTCGGAGCCGGCAAGGGCTTTTTGTACTCTGATAACGGCGTGTCTCCACTGAGATCAATCTCGTAGATTTTGGTCCCATTTGGGTACAATAATCCGAAATGTCGCTCCGTACCCGGACCCGGTTTCTGGTTCTCGTTATACAGGGCGAAGATGATACTGGGTATGACCCAACCGGGTCGGGCTGGGGTTCCGATTGCGGGTTCTGTTGTGAGTTTTTTTATCACATTGCGATTGAAAGTGGCTGAGTTGTAAATATTTGCTCCGATTTGGTCAATATCTCCATCGTTAGGCCAACCCGTTTCAGCAATAAAAATACGAACGTCCGGATACCCGAGCCGTTTCATCGCAAAAACGACAGCGTCTAACATCTGGTCTAAGAGGTTGGTGTAGGTTAAGTTTGTACCCGGGTCGGTGTATGTTAGGTTCTTGGCTTTGAAAAGAGCGTAGTCTAAATTGATGTTTTGGTGGTTATCGGCCCAGGCGAAATAAGGGTAGACATCGATGAAAAAGAACGATTTGGTCCGGTCCAAGAATCGCAACATCGGTTTAATTATCGGGCCGGAGATATCGGACCGGAACGTGCCATTCGATGGTGGGAATGAAGACTCGAGAACGTTTATGGCAGACGTGGTGCCGACTTTGATTTTTTTGATCTTGTGGGTTTTTAAGGAAGCTTTGATTCGGCGCATGGCAGGTACAAGGTTGAACCATGTGCCCGTGTCAGGATTTGTGAGGATTTCGTTCCCGACGAGGAGATATCGGATTTTGACATCGGAGTAGTAAGGGACGACATTGGTTTTAACCCAGTGGTCCGAGAGAGATTGGCTTTTGGAGATGTTTTGTATGAGTTCGTTAGGGATCATAATGGAAACTTGGATGTCGGTGTCTTTGAGGGATTTAAGGATGTCTGGATTGGCATCATAGATCTTGACTCGTTTGGCTTTGAGAGATTTGATTAGCTTCACTGACTCTGAAGGAGATGGGAGATTGTTTCCTAGCTGACCGTAGTTTATGCCCACCTTGTTAGAGATCTCTGCACCTGCAAGTGTGAAGACCAATGGGGTTAGGGTTAGACTTGAAACAACACAAAACCCAGTTCGTCAATCTTAAAGAAAGAAAAGATACACTTACTTGAAATGGAAACTAAGAGAGCAAGACTGAAGATGGGGACAAAACCTAACCCCATCATTGCTCTTTCGCTTCAAGTTATTTTAGCGGTTATGGAGAATGAGCAGAGGAAGGACCTGTAGAGAATGGAGATAGCAGAGTGGATCTGAATGGTTCCAAGGAATTGAAGAGAGAAGGGGTTTTAGACTTTTAGGGAGGCGTGCGGGTTAAAAACATGATACGGGAGCTCAACAAGAGCACTGACCAAGGCAATAACTTGCTGTGTTCAAAGCTATATAGTGATGTCGGCTTCTTTTGTTGCTGTTGGGAATAATGTGCCAGGTGTGATATCAAGGAATATGTCGCTTTTTTTTTCTTTTTTCTTTTTTTCTGTCTTTAGCTTTTGTGGAAGGATAGAGAAAGGGAGAAGAGACCGAGGGAGACGCAGAGAGAATAGAGTGAACTGAGAGAGTGAAAGAAAGGCTAGCATATGTGACAAGACAAGGGAAATAAAGGAGAGATGAGCGGGGCTTCCTGCGACGTCAGGCTTTTGCTTGGTTTCTAGGAAAGAGGGTGGAAAGAAGGCTCATGAGACATGGAACATGATGACTTGGAAAAAGAAATGCCCATGTCAAAAGGGGCAAGTTAGCCGTTTGATCATTGATGCTGTGGCCCAGTGGCTGTCTGGTGGCTCGTACACAGTTTGTGTTTAGTGTTCATCACAAGCTTAGGCGAGAAGCAGCGAAGCAATTGGTTGCATAATGGTTTCTTGGCTTTTAACGTAGTTGTACGATCCGTCTTGACATAGATTTAAAAAATGTTTGTGTTAAACTGATGTGGTTTTTTTGTCTTTCAATTTTTATGTTGATTTAATTGAGTTTGGATTGTATTTGATAATATCATTTGTCAGTTAAATTTTATAGGTCAATCAATGTTATTTTAAAGCTTAAATTGTGATAATTATTATTTTTAAAAATATTTTTTTATTAAAAAATATATTAAAATAATATTTTTTTATTTTTAAAATTATTCTTATATCAGCATATCAAATAATAAAAAATTTAATTTTTTAAAAAAATATTTTTAAAACTAAAAAACAAGTACTCAATCTAAATTTTGAAATTTTGAATCAAGAATTCCAAATCCTTGAAAATTTAATGTTTTATAAGCTTAGTTTTATAAGTTGTTTAAAAATATAAAAATAATTATTTTTAAAAATGTTTTATATTTAAAAATGTATCAGAATAATATATTTTTAAATTATTTTTTATATTAACATATTAAAATAATTTAAAAATATATATATAAATTTTAATTTTAATTTTTTAAAAAATATAATTTCAGCCATGTTTGGATCCAAACGCTACCTAATTATACAGCCCTTCTCAGTTATGACTTATGATGGATGGCGTGCCATTATGAGCCTTTACCTACTTCGTCCTTCTTGCGGAATGGCCTGGTGGCTGTGGCTATTAGATAGAGTAAATTAAATGACTCTGCTGAAGAAATAAATTAAGGGCCAAAATAGACAACAAGCACTTCAAAAAAAAAACAAATAGACAGAGCAGCATCATGCAATGCTTGATGTTTTTTAAAG
This sequence comes from Populus x sibirica, assembly GCA_019202695.1. Classification (NCBI taxonomy): domain Eukaryota; kingdom Viridiplantae; phylum Streptophyta; class Magnoliopsida; order Malpighiales; family Salicaceae; genus Populus; species Populus x sibirica. The sequence goes on from JAGMVL010000092.1 coordinate 962,321, forward strand.
AGTATATTAAAAATTATTTTTTAAAATATTTTTTATTTTAAAATATATTAAAATAATATATTATTTATTTTTTAATTTTTTTATATCAGTATATTAAAATGATTTAAAATTAAAAAAATAATTAAAAATTAAAAAAAAAGTATAATTAAATCACAATACCAAATACCATGCAAATAGTCAGCGATGCTACTTGTGTGATTTGAAGAAGTGTTTGTGAGGAAAAAAAACATTTTATATGGGAAAATACATCAACATTGAATTGCCCGCACGTTAAAGTTGCTATATTCAACGAAGAGCTGCTGTGATCGATGGAGGGGTCAACTTTTGTCAAGTGTATTTTAATAAAATATTTTTTTATATTTTTTATCTTTTAATATATTAATATCAAAAATTATATTAAAAAATATTTTTTAATATATTTTTAATTAAAAAATATTTTTATAAAAATGCTTTTCACAGCATCACCAAATATATTTATTCTATGCTAATTTTGGCTGCACCTACGACCAAAACAATAGAAAGTTGAAAAGCACTTGATACGTGGTCGGTGTGCCTTTCTTTTGCTTTTCTTAACGAACTCTTTCCTTGATAATATGATGTAATATGTGGTTTGTGTGCCTGCCCTTTTAAAATATTTAATTTTATTTATTAATGTCTTCACTTACTAAACAGTTATTACAACTCTTTATATAAAAAAATTATAAAAACTTAACAATATTGTACAGGAAAAAATATTTTATTAAACTAGAAAATTTTCATAATAAATAATGAAAAATTAAAAAGTGTAATGAATAAAATTAACTAGGAAATATATGTATTTTTCTATAAAAAAATCTTATACCAATCTCTCTGGTTGGAAGGAACTCATCATCGAGTTTCATCTTCAGTTATAAAATTATTTTTTATTAAAAATATTTTTTTGTGCGTGAGCCACTTTGTAAACCCTAAATAAATTCTATATAATTAATAAGAAAAATATTATGTTAAGGGAGTAAAGTGAATATTTGAGTTATGGGGATGATAATACACTTGGGAATTTAGAATAAAATGTTTGTGTGTTAGTTTTAAAAAATAAAATGTGGAAAATGCTGGGAAAATAAAAAAAAGTTAGAAAAGCAAATAAAAACTAGATGAAAAAAATAAATAAACAAGGAATGAAATGTCTTGGAGTATAGTTTAATGAAATTTGATACGGTCTGGTTTAAATTTGACAGTAATATGTATTGGAACTTGAAAAACAATTACTCGAAAAATAAAAAATGTATGAAGAAGGGTATAAGGGGAGTTGACTAAATGGTCACACACACGTATATGCTTTGGCTGACCACAGGAGGGAGAGCTCCTGAGAAATCTTGTGATAAAACTTAGGAAAAATCAAATATTTGGGAGAAAAATTGTGAGATTTTGTGTGATTAAACATGTTGACACTTGGATCAAGAGAAACTAGCGAGGAAAAATGAGTTTTGTAGAGGGGGGAACCAGGAAGTACGAGGAGGTGCCCATGATTTGGACAGGGAAATGTTAGAGAATTTATGACGGGCATAGATTTAACAGGTAAAGTGTTCTACAATCACCTAGTTAACTTTGAATTCGTTTTCGCCAAGTTTGAGCAAAATCATTAAATTATCGAGTTAGGGTTCATGGATGCAATTTGAGGGGAATTAATAGTAAATTGTTGAAATAGAGATGGAGATGGCTATTGAAAGTAAGAATTTGATGAAAGGAAGTAAAAAAATTTATGTTAGAAAGTGGTGAGTGGTCGGCCAAAAGAGGAGGGAAACTATAAGCGTGGTATTGTGTTTAGATGTTGTAATTTTATACTAGTAATATGTGTAATTGTGGTGGTGATGTTTGATGATAAGTTTAATGATTTATTTAAATGGAATTGGAATTTTTGTATAGGTTTCCTTTTATTTTTATTTGGTGAATGTAATAGAGGAATGTATAGTGGTATAAATGATTATTTAGTATTTGTACAATATGATGAATTGTTGTAATGTAGGGGAATTGTATGTGATTAGTGTAACTTACCATGTAAAGATGATACAAAAGAAATTCAATTAGTAGGTGTTCATCACCTCATTTGAATTTAAAAGTTATTAATTGGAATTACTGCAAATACTTTGTTTAATTTATGTGTATTGATTGTTGGAAATGTAAAGCAAATATAAAAATAATATTACAAATTTAAGGATTAACTGATATCCGTGAGATCATAACTGGAATATAGGTAACCAAATGAGTTTGCCTGATTGGTTGACATCCATGGAAAGATATCTAATTGGCGACCAAATAGGTTTGTCGGACTTGTTAGTATTTGTGAAGGGATAATTTGTGAAGGGATAGCTGGGTTATTAACAACCAAATAGATTTGTCGAATTAATTGATATTCGTGAGAAAATAACTAGATTGTTGATGATCAAATGAATTTGCTAAATTGATAGATACCAGGAGAGGGTAGAATATAGGCCACCAAATAAGTTTAATGGAATTATGGTGTCCGGGAGGGAAGCTGGAATTATTGTGGCAGCAATGTAGAATAACAAGAAATATTGAATGTTAGATTAAGAGATATGGGTTAAAAATGATAATTTGATCAAAATATTAAGGAAAATAATGCGGCTATACAGTGGAAAATTTATTATTTATAATAATAATTAAATCTTTATATTATTATTTATGCACTTACATGTTCTTCATAAGCCATACAATACATGTTAAAACCGTCAAAAACTATAAAATATAAAAAAACTCTTCAAATATTTAATTTTATTTGTTAATGTCTTCACTTGTCAAAAGTTCATTACAACCTTTTATATATAAAAAAAAACTAGAAAACTATAATAATAATGAAAAATTAAACTAAAAAAAATATTACATTGAAATAGAAAAAAATAATAAAAAAAATAAAAAAATGAAATTAATCAAGAAAAAATCTATTTTTCTAAAAAACCTCTACATCACATGGTTTATTGACTTATTGACCATAATTGGTCGAGACCACGTTTGTCTTCGGATCATTTAAGAAGTTGACATAATGAAATTTAGGTTGTCTTGTTCTTCAATCCATAACACGAGTAAGATCTAATAACATCAATTTTATTATTTTTATTTTTTATATAAATAATATTATTTTAAAATAAATTCGAGTTCATCACCTTCACCAGTCAATCCGAATTCCAAATCTTAAATCGAGACAAATCCCAACGGGATTTGATACCTATACCTCTATATATAAGTATACATTAGTAGCGCCTTGCCAAAAACAAGCCTTTAATTATCATTTTATTTGTTACAGATGCAACGTTCGGAAACTTCTATTGAGAATCGGACAAAAGTTCCCATTATATAATTGGATGAAGTTGCCAGCCTCCTACGAAGTCAGTCCATTACACAGCTCTCGGTGCATAGAGACGAAAGTCCCAAGAACCTCTTGTATAGACGAATGATAGGCGTTTGTGTGTACGATAATTATGGGTTTAATTTTTAAAAAAAATATATATTAAAATATTATTTCTTTATTTTTTAATTATATTAAAATAATTTTAAAATATAAAAAATTTAAATTTTAAAAAACACAATTTACGCTTTCAAACACTGCTTATGTGATGGGGGCTAGGATATAAAATTATCGTATGGACCGCTCTGCACCCCAGGTAGCACCCAGACCGATTGTCTCGTGGGATCGCATTCCCTGGGTCAACAACCCTTTTTTTCTATTTTCTATGAATTTTATATTTACACAGTCTTTTTTAAAAAAATGCTTGGCACTTGTAATATTTGTTGTGTTGTGATGTATTTTGATGTGTTGTTGTATAATATTATACTGTGAGATTAAACGTGTAAAATTATTTAATAATTAATTTTTGTACTTTGTTATAAAATCATTTAATTGTTTGGTGATTTAGTGCCTTGCTGTTTAAATTAAAATTATCTTTCAAAACATAATTTCAATTAAATCAGATAGCATGTCCGCTAGCTTATAAAACAAATATATTTGACAGTGTTATAATTATGAATCAACGCTAGATAAGTAATAGAAACTAAAGGTATGATGGAGCCACTATTTAATGACGGAAAAAAAAGTTGTATTGGTGATCAAAAACTTAGAGGCTGAATAAAATGATTTGTAGCAATCCACAATGTTTTGGGAGGAAAGATACAGTGCTTTCGCCACATGATTTAGCTTTTCTGTTAATAAAACGCAAAAAAATTTACAAAGCTAAATTTTTTACCAACTTAATATTTAAAAAAAAAAACAAACAAATATAATTTTGGAAGAGAAAAACCCATGAGAAAAAACGTTATATCAAATGACAATATTTTGTGAGGAAAACTACAGTGTTTTCCCCAATAAAATAAAATAAAAAACCATTTAGAGAAATATTGTAGCAATACATAGTGTTTTATGGGAAAAATTACAACGCTTTCCCCATATGATTTAGCATTATTGTAATTATAATTCTTAACCAACTCAATATTAAAAAAAGATTCGATAAAGATAATTTTGGAAAAAATCATAAAAAAAATTATATGGGAAAACACTGCAACAATTCACAGTGTTGTAAAAAAAAATTACAAAAAAAAATTTTTAATCAGCTCAACATTAAAAAAATGAATCGATAGAAATAATTTTAGAAATAAAAAAAACACCCAAAAAAAAAATCATGTTGGAAACACTGTAGCAATTCACAGTGTTTTGCGATGAAAGCTACGGTGCTTCCCTGCATAATTTAGCCTTATTTGTAATAACTTGTAATTGTAATTCTCAACAATGTTTTATGAGGAAAGTTACAATGTTTTTCCCACATGATTAAGTTTTAATACAAAGTTAAATTCTAACAAACTCAATATTAAAAAAAAATCGACGAATATAATTTTGGAAAAAAATATTACAAGAAAAGAAAACACAAAAGAAACTGAAAAAAATCGTGTGAGGAAAAACTATATCAATCCATAGTGTTTTGTGAGGAAAAACTTGTATTTACTTGTAATTGCAATTATTAATCAGATTAATATTTAAAAAATAAAATTAACAAATATAATTTTAGGAAAAAACATAACAACAAAAAAAAAAACCATGAGGGAAAAAATACTGTAGCAATCCACAGTAATTTGTATGGAAAGTTACAATGCTTTCCTCACATACTATAACTGTAATTTTTAATCAACTCAATATTAAAAAATAAAATAAAAAAAGATAATTTTGAAGAAAATAAAATAAACCATGCAGAGAAACACTGTAGCAATCAACAATGTTTTAAATAAAAAAATTACAAAACTAAATTCTCAATCAGCTCAATATAAAAAATAAAAAAATATAATTTTGAAAAATAAAAAAATAAAATAGAAAAAATATGTAGAAAAATATTGTAGCAATTCACAATATTTCAAAGGAAAAAAATTACAAAATAAAATTTTTAACCAGCTCAATATTTTAAAAGAAAAATAAACAAAGATAAATTTAAAAAAAAGAAAAAATAAATGAAAAAAAAAGAGGAAAGTTGAAAAAAAGGAAAGTAATTTTGGAAAAAAAAGAAGACAAAATAAAAAGTGAAAAAGTGAAAGTTGGAACAAAAAAAATTGAAAAAGTGCAAAAAAGTGAAAAGTGAAAAAATATGCATTGTGGATTACTATTGTAATCCACAGTGCATTGGGTGTGGGGGAACAATGATTTCCCTATACCCTTTAGTTTCTTTAAAAAAATAAAATAGAAAAATTATATTGGAAAACACCGTAGCAATCCACAGTATTTTAAAGAAAAAAATTACAAAATAAAATTTTTAACCAGCTTAATATTTAAAAATTAAAATAAACAAATATAATTTTGATAAAAAAAAAGGAAAAAGAAAAAAAAGGAAAAAGAGGAAAGTCGAAAAAAAAAAGTAATTTTGAAAAAAAAAAGGAATGCACTGTCCACAGTGCATTCGGTGTTTAGTTTGATGTATAATATTTTTTTAAATGAATTATTTACTTGAAAAGAATACACAAAATATCATAAAAAACACAAGTTAAAAAAAAAGGAATGAATACATTGCATGGTTTTTTTTTTTTGGTAAATAGAACTAATAAATAATTAAATTAAGATACATAGAAGCTCAACTCAGTTTCTGTGTATATTAGGAATCCCAAGGGATTGGTCTAGCCGTATTTACATATTTAGCCAGGGGCTTCGAGGTCTGCTCCTTTATCTCCGGTTTGAATCCCTCAAAGATTGTGTTTGGGAACACACAAATTACATTTCTTTAAATTTAAAATTTTTTAAAATTTTTAAATTGTTTTAATGTGTTAATATCAAAAATAATTTTTTTAATTTTAAAATATTTAAAATTATTTATAACTTTGAAAGATTATTTTAAATTTCCCGATACCGCGTACCAGATACTAGTTCTGGAATATAAGAACTTGGTATCATGTGCAAAAACTAGCCTAGTATACCTGCATTTCCAAAAAAAGTGTACATTAGGGTAAATTGCATTGTAAATATTTTTATAGTTTTGAAATATTTAAAGTTATTTATAGTTTTTAAATGAAATAAATAGAGATACATCTTAAAAACCATCAATTCTCGTGTTTTTTTTTAATGAAACTAAATATCTTTAAATTTTTAAAAAATCCACTTCCAGAAATTAAACAACTAATTTTTAAAATCTTTAAAGAATCATTTTTTATACTTTTAATTGTTTTATTTTGAGGTAAAGCAACAAAGAAAAGCAGACGGCCAACACAATCTTAGCGTTTGAAAAGGATGGGACGTGAAAGGAAGAAAAGCAAGGAGAGGACAAGGCAGATCTCAAGGCATTTTACTAACACGGGAACATAAAACGAAACTTAGAAGGAAAGTAAAAATGTGGAGAAAATATTTTCTCATGTCCCACATAAAATAAACTATTCTCTCCAATTCTAGGAGAAAGTGGGGGGGAAACTTAATAAAATACCAATTTTATATTTTTATAATTATTTTTCTCCCACCTTTTCCAATTTAGATTTTATTAAAACATATTTTTTTAACTTAATAATTGAAAGAACAATATTAAAACTAACTTTAAGAACAGGAATGAATAAAATTAACTAGAAAAAATATGTATTTTTCTAAAAAAAATCTTGCATCACTCTCTCTGGTCGGAAGGAACTCTTCATCGAGTTCAATCTTTAGTTATAAAATTACTCTTTATGAAAAATAATTTATTGTGCGTGAGCCACCTGTAAACCCTGAATAGATTCTATATAATTAATGAGGAAAATATTATGTTAAGGGAGTAAAGTGAGTATTTGAGTTATGGGAATGATGTTAGACTTGGGAATTTAGAATAAAATGTTTGTGTGTTAGTTTCAAAAAGAAATGTGGAAAATGCTGGAAAAATAAAAGAAGTTGGAAAAGCAAATAAAATCTAGATGAAAGAAAGAAATAAGGAATGAAATGTCTTGGACTATAGTTTAATGAAATTTGATACGGTCTGGTTTAAATTTGATGGCAATATGTATTGTAACTTGAAAAAAACTTACTCGAAAAATAAAAAAATGTATGAAGAAGGGTATAAGGGTAGTTGACTAAATGGTCACACACACATATATGCTTTGGCTGACCACAAGAGGGGGAGCTCCTGAGAAATCTTGTGAAAAAACTTAGGAAAAATCAAATATTTGGGAGAAAAATTGTGAGATTTTGTGTGATTAAACATGTAAACACTTAGATCAAGAGAAACTATAAGTGTGGTATTATGTTTAGATGTTGTAAATTTATATTAGTAATGTGTGTAATTGTGGTGGTGATGTTGATGATGAATTTAATGATTTATTTAAGTGGAATTGATATATGGGAAATAAAATGAATTGATGATAATATGGTTAAGTATATATTATTTGGGATTGGAAAGATATTGATGTGGTATCTCTTTCTTGAAAACCATGAGGAGCACCGAGAGCTGGGGCGACTGCAGCTGGAGGAGATGGACTTGCTGGATGTGCAAGTAGGTATTCATCACCTCGTTTGAATTTAAAAGTTATTAACTGGTATTGCTACAAATACTTTGTTTGATTTATGTGTATTGATAGTTGGAAATGTAAAGAAAATAGAAAAATAATGTTACAAATTTAAGGATTGACCGGAGTCTTTTAGATCATAACTGGAATATAGACAACCAAATAAGTTTGTCGGATTGATTGACATCCATAAGGGGATAACTGATTGGCGATCAAATAAATTTGTGGGATTGATTTGCAATTGTGAAGGGATAACTGGGTTATTAGCGATCAAATGAATTTGTCAAATTGATTGGCGGTAAAGAATAACTAGATTGTTGGTGATCAAATAAGTTTGCTGGATTGACCGGTACCCACGAGGGAGTAGCCAAAATATAGGCCACCAAATAGGTTTAATACAATTACAGTGTCCGTGAGAGAAGCTGAAATTATTGTGGCAGGAATGTAGAATAACAAGAAATATTGAATGTTAGATTAAGAGATATGGGTTAAAAATGTTAATTTGATCAAAATAATGTGGATATAAGAGTTGAGAATCATCATATTATAAAATATAAAATATAAAGAAATAAAATTAATTAAGAAAAACATCTATTTTTCTAAAAATAATTGTAGATCATCTGATTTGGTGATTTATTAACCATAATTGATCTAAACCAGGTTTCTCTTCGAATCATTTAAGAAGTTGACTTAATAAAATTTGGATGATGTGGTTGTTCAATCCATAATTCAAGTAAGATCCAACATCATTAATTTTATTTTATTTTTATTTTTTATATAAATAATATAATTTTAAAATAAGTTCGAGTTCATCCACCAACTCACCTCACCAGTCGAGTCCGAATTCCAAATATTAAATCTAGACAAATCCCAGCGGGATTTGACACATATACCTCTATATAAAAGTATACACTAGTAGCACCTTGCCAAAAACAAACCTTTAATTATCATTTTATTTGTTATGGATGCAACGTTCGGAAACTTCTATTGAGAATCGGACCAAATTTCCCATTGTATAATTGGATGAAGTTGCCAGCCTCATACGAAGTCAGTCCATTACACAGCTCTCGATGCATAGAGACGAAAGTCCCAAGAACCTCTTGTATAGACGAATGATAGGCGTTTGTGTGTACGATAATTATGGGTTTAAAATGTTTTTTTTTTTTGAAAATATATTAAAATATTATTTTTTATTTTTTAATTATATTAAAAAAATTAAAAAATTAAAAAATTAAAAATTAAAAAAAAAAACACAGTTTACGCTTTCAAACACTGCTTATGAGATGGGGGCTTGGATATAAAATTATCGTATGGACCGCTCTGCACCACCAGGTCGCACCCAGACCAATTGTCTCGTGGGATCGCATTCACGGGGTCAACAACCCTTTTTTTTTTCTATTTTCTATGAATTTATATTTACACAATCTTTTTTAAAAAAATGCTTGGCACTTGTAATATTTGTTGTGTTGTGGTGTATTATGATGTGCTGTTGTATTATATTATACAGTGAGATTAAACGTGTAAAATTATTTAATAATTAATTGCTGTACTTTGTTATAAAATCATTTAATTGTTTGGTGATTTAGTGTTGGGCTGTTTAAATTAAAATTATCTTTCAAAACATAATTTCAATTAAATCACATGGCATGATCGCGCGTTGTCGCGAGTTTATAAAACAAATATACTTGATAGTGTTATAATTGTGAATCAACACTAGACAAGTAATAGAAACTAAAGATATGATGGAGCAATATTTAATGACGGAAAAAAAAGTTATGTTGGTGATCAAAAACTTAGAGGCTGAACAAAATAATTTGTAGCAATCCATAGTGTTTTGGGAGGAAAGATACAGTATTTTCGCCACATGATTTTATTTTTTTGTTAATAAAAAGCAAAAAAAATACAAGGCTAAATTTTTTACCAGCTTAATATTAAAAAAAACAACAAAGATAATTTTGGAAGAAAAAAACCCACGAGAAAAAACATTATAGCAAATGACAATGTTTTATGAGGAAAACTACAGTGCTTTCCCCAATAAAATAAAATAAAAAACTATTTAGAGAAATATTGTAGCAATACATAGTGTTTTGTGAGAAAAATTACAACGCTTCCTCGTATGATTTAACATTGTTGTAATTATAATTCTTAACCAAATCAATATTAAAAAAAATCGATAAAGATAATTTTTAAAAAAATCATAAAAAAAATTATATGAGAAAACACTGTAACAATTCACGGTGTTTTAAAGAAAAAAATTACAAAGTTAAATTCTTAATCAGCTTAACATTAAAAAAATAAATCGACAGAGATAATTTTAGAAATAATAATAATAAAAAAACACCAAAAAAATAAAAAACAAATCGTGTTGGAAACACTGTATCAATTCACAGTGATGAAAGCTACGATACTTCCCTACATGATTTAGCCTTATTTGTAATGACTTGTAATTGTAATTCTCAACAATGTTTTGTGAGGAAAGCTACAATGTTTTTCTCATATGATTAAGTTTTATTACAAAGTTAAATTATAACAAACTCAATATTAAAAAAAAATCGACGAAGATAATTTTAAAAAAAATATTACAAAAAAAGAAAATACAAAAGAAACTGAAAAAAAATCATGTGAGGAAAAACTGTATCAATCCATAATGTTTTGTGAGGAAAAACTTGTAATTGCAATTCTTAACCAGCTTAATATTTAAAAAATAAAATTGACAAAGATAATTTTAGCAAAAAACATAACACAATAGAAAAAAACCATGAGGGAAAAACACACTGTAGCAATCCACAGTAATTTGTGAGGAAAGTTACAGTATTTTCCTCACATATTGTAACTTTAATTTTTAATCAGTTCAATATTAAAAAAAAATAAAAAAAGATAATTTTGAAGAAAATAAAATAAAAAAACAGAAAAAATCACGCTGAGAAACACTATAGCAATCAACAATGTTTTAAATAAAAAAATTACAAAACTAAATCTCAATCAGCTCAATATAAAAAATAAAAAAATAAAATAAAAAAACCATATGGAAAAACATTGTAGCAATCCACAATATTTTAAAGGAAAAAAATTACAAAGTATAATTTTTAACCAGCTCAATATTTAAAAAGAAAAATAAACAAAGATAATTTAAAAAAAGAAAAAATAAATGAAAAAAAGGAAAGTAATTTTGAAAAAAAAAAAAAAAAAAATAAACGAAAAAAAAAGAAAAAAAGAAAATAGAAAAACTATGTTGGAAAACACCGTAGCAATCCACAGTATTTTTTTAAAAAAATTATAAAATAAAATTTTTAACCAACTCAATATTTAAAAAGTAAAATAAACAAAGATAATTTTGATAAAAAAACAAGAAAAAAGAAAAAGAAAAAAAAAATTGGAAAAAAAAGTAATTTTGAAAAAAAAAAGGAATGCACTGTCACAATGCATTCGGTGTTTAGTTTAATGTATAATATTTTTTAAAATAAATTATTTACTTGAAAAGAATACACAAAATATCATAAAAAACACAAGTTAAAAAAAAAAGGAATGAATACATTGCATGGTTTTTTTTTTGGTAAATAGAACTAATAAATAATTAAATTAAGATTCATATAAGCTCAACTCAGTTTCTGTGTATATTAGGAATCCCAAGGGATTGGTCTAGCCGTATTTACATATTTAGCCAGGGGCTTCGAGGTCTGCTCCTTTATCTCCGGTTTGAATCCCTCAAAGATTGTGTTTGGGAACACACAAATTACATTTCTTTAAATTTAAAATTTTTTAAAATTTTTAAATTGTTTTAATGTGTTAATATCAAAAATAATTTTTTTAATTTTAAAATATTTAAAATTATTTATAACTTTGAAAGATTATTTTAAATTTCCTGATACCGTGTACCAGATACTAGTTCTGGAATATAAGAACTTGGTATCATGTGCAAAAACTAGCCTAGTATACCTGCATTTCCAAAAAAAAGTGTACATTAGGGTAAATTGCATTGTAAATATTTTTATAGTTTTGAAATATTTAAAGTTATTTATATTTTTTAAATGAAATAAATAGAGATACATCTTAAAAACCATCAATTCTCGTGTTTTTTTTTTAATGAAACTGAATATCTTTAACTTTTTAAAAAATCCACTTCCAGAAATTAAGCAACTAATTTTTAAAATCTTTAAAGAATCATTTTTTATACTTTTAATTGTTTTATTTTGAGGTAAAGCAACAAAGAAAAGCAGTCGGCCAACACAATCTTAGCGTTTGAAAAGGATGGGACGTGGAAGGAAGAAAAGCAAGGAGAGGACAAGGCAGATCTCAAGGCATTTTCCTTACACGGGAACATAAAACGAAACTTAGAAGGAAAGTAAAAATGTGGAGAAAATATTTTCTCATGTCCCACATAAAATAAACTATTCTCTCCAATTCTAAGAGAAAGTGGGGGGAAAACTTAATAAAATACCAATTTTATATTTTTATAATTATTTTTCTCCCACCTTTTCCAATTTAGATTTTATTAAAACATATTTTTTTAACTTGATAATTGAAAGAATAATATTAAAACTAACTTTAATTGAAATGTGGATTTTTATTTTGTTACAAAGTCATCGATCATGTATAGTTTGCAAGGACAACATTTTAGCTTAAAAATATATTTTTTTACCCATCAACCAGTCTTTTAAATAAATTTATTTTATTAAAAAACAAATTTATATTTACATGTACATAAATTTTATCAAAACTGATATGTATTTTAATTAAAAAAATACATATATAACAAAATTAAAAGGATATTTGAGAGTATAATAATTATTGTTTTTCAAAGTATTTTTAATTAAAAATATATTGATATCAACACATCAAAATAATAATATATATATATATATAATAACAATTTTAAATAAAAAAAATTTAATTTTTTTAAAAATGTCATTTCAAACACGCCCCAACGCCTCTCAAGTAGATAGCTATCAATCCAAATGCATATTAGCATATTAGTTCCCAATCTTCAAAATCTTGCAGACTGACACCGACTCAACTGGCCATCTTTCAGCCCAATTGCACAACGCTGAGTTCAATTGGCTCAATAAATAGAACAAGAGCGAGCCTCCGAGGGTCAAATTGAGCGAAGAATTCTATCTACAAAGGGACAAAAATCATACTTGAGGTGGATGGATTAATCTAAATTCTTAGATGAGCGTTATTTTGAAACAGAAGCCAGCTATCCTTGCAGCTCACTCTTTATCCCATGAAACAGTAGAGAACCATCTCTGATCATCATGATGATGATGATTCAGGGAGTATTTTTAAATATAATAGTTATTTTTTAAAATATTTTTATTTTAGAAATATATTAAAATAATATATACTTTTTATTTTTAAAAAATTATTTGTATATGTTTTAAAAATATTTTTTTAAAAAATTAATTTTTATTTATTTTTTTACTTCAAATTAATATTTTTTTTATATATTTTCAAATCATTTTAATCCATTTATATAAAAAATAATTTTAAAAAAATAAAAAAAAATATTATTTCAATACATTTTAAAAAACAACCTTACTACACTTCTAAACATCCCATGATACTGCCAGAAAGACTGCAATTCCTCCTTTCGAAGAAGCAAGCAGGCATTCATTTCGCAAGCGGGGCAACACTCACATATTGAACATCTGTTTGTCGAAAGCATTCACTTTATGTTTCTGCATGAAGAACATGCACAAGTACTACAGAGATGCTTTAGCTTTAATTATCTGCCATCTCCCTAGAACTATTGCTTGTTGAGAATTCTTTTTGCCAACTATCAACTACACAATTCGTTTACTCATTAGTTGGCAGGAGTAAAGATTTAAGGCGCCAAATCTGATACACATGTGACATGAGCCATTTTCAGGAAAAGCAAGCAACTCTACAAATGGTTAGCTATTACCCCCAAAGGAAAAAGGGCGTGCAAAATGCTACACCATTAGAAGGATTCACTACTATGGAAAAGCTTTGTCTTGGAGAAGTTGGTTAATTTTCTCCAGAACTCGATCAAGTCTTCTCTCTTCTTCTTCCTTGCATTCCAGCATCTTCTTGTGGCGTTCTAGAATTACTTGAACAAACTCTTGCTCTAAAGCAGTAGAAGGAAGCTTATTCAACTCACCCAGCCTGTTAACTTGATCCAGTTCTGGCTTCGATGATGTTTCAATCTCTGGGGTCATTCCTTCTATCTGATTTCCTCTCTTATCCAATTCTGCTTCCCTGTCCTTCCTTCTTGCTGCAGCTTGCAATTCTCTCTCCAGACTTGTTGTCCTTGTTGAGATCACACTCTTCTCTGCCAACGTAATTTCTAACTGTTTTTTCATCTTGTACCCTACCACTACCAATTCTGACCTTAAGAATCTACAGTCAAAACCTTGCTTCTCCAAATTTTTTATCACCTTTACTAATGACTCCACATGTTCGGGTGCGACACTTTTGTCTATCGAAACTATGTCCCTCACCTCAAAGAGGAAAAGCCAATACTGACAATATAAGAATTCATTTTGCTCTGATTTGTTAGGAAATTCAAGAATCACTTTCGGATCTTGAGGAAACACTCTAAAAATGTGGGGATAACACTTCTCCATCAACTCCTTCACTGGCATTTTTTCACTCCTTTGCATTGGTCCAGGTTCCAATTTGTTATCTTCCTTCAGCTGCATTAGGTACGCATGCACTTCCATGGGGTTCTCTGGATCAATTTGGACATGTACTTTCTGTTTCTTTGCTGGTGGATTTGTTACAGTGTCCTTTCCTTCCTTCACCTGCATCACAATTCCAAAATTCAAACTGCCGCCACAAGCAAAGCTTCATACTTAGTTAATCTATGTGTCTTCCATGCACAGTAGCAATATTGATTTTGCTAAATACTTAGAAACAGTTTCTACATGTTAAAATTTAGTGTTTAATTTTATTGCACATAATTATAGTTGGTTTTTTTAAAAAAATTGTTTGGTAAAAAAATTCATTAAGTGTTGATAAAATCCATCCTAGAACTAAGCTCAAATATTTATTTCTTTCCAGGTGCAATAACAATTCTTTGTTCATCTTTTACTCTACCTTAAAGTATATGTATTTATATATGTATATTGCATCTTAATATTGGATTTTAGATGTTAATTAAATAATTAATGTTTAATTGTCTATAGTATAATATTCAACAAAGATTAACAATTGATTTTGAGATTACTATGGGTAATGTTTATAAAAGGAACTTTTATAATAGCATAGGGTTAAAACTAAGGTGTAAGGTAGAATTGTGGCTTTTGTTGGTGGAAGCGACCAAATTTATTCATCAAGTCGCATGAAAAAGGGGGAATGATCTTATATTTCAAGCTAGACTATTATGTAAAATTGAAGTTTGTATAAACTTAGTCCAAGAAATTGTAAGGATCTTTAGTGAGCTATTTTTCACTTTGTTGAAGGTTGGATAATTGTAAATTTGGATCTCTTTTGGTTTCATCTATCAATGTGTCAAACATATAGTGCAAGGTAGTTCCTCTAACAAAATTTTAAGTGAAGTTAGGATTTAGGATGGACACTCTCCACATATATACGACCACATGTCATTCCTATATATGCATAACGAAAACAACACAAAGATACCTGTATCAATCTGCACAACATGCAGGTATGCAAGATCCTATAGTACATAAAACAAACAAAACCAACCAGACCACCTCTTGCAAGCAGGAAACATGACTTTTTGATGAGAAGGGAGTTCTTTCTAGCATTATCTAGAAAATTAGATAGCCACATTTACCTACCTGTTCAATTTACCTCCAAAACATACTTTTTTATTTTGAATAATAATAGCAACTGTCAGTAGTGACCTATCAAAGTAGAATTATCGACTATGATATTTTTATCATCGAAATCAGGTTGAGAAAATAGTAATTCTACACAACAGTTTTGCCATATAAGATATGCCCCAACAGCAATTTACCAGCTCATAGAACTCTATAAGACAACCCAAGTTTCAATTTTTTAAATAGTTGAAGAACAGTTTAATGCATCATCCATAAAAGCATGCCCGTCTACAATGGTTGGTTTTTCCAGTGCCTTGCAATATATCACAAATTAAGTGGGTAGGTTTTTGAAATGAAATAAATATACCATTCAAGTTCTTGTGCTTTACAGAATTCTTGTTTCAAGAAAGGT
Source organism: Populus x sibirica (assembly GCA_019202695.1). Classification (NCBI taxonomy): domain Eukaryota; kingdom Viridiplantae; phylum Streptophyta; class Magnoliopsida; order Malpighiales; family Salicaceae; genus Populus; species Populus x sibirica. The sequence goes on from JAGMVL010000092.1 coordinate 978,464, forward strand.
TATGATCAGGGCATAACATTCAAGTGCATTTTCACTCCTAAGCGACTTCAGCATCTACAGATAAAATCAATTTTAAGGATTTGATTTCTTTCTGTTCATTTTTCCCTGGAGTTATACAATCCACAAGGAAGCAGTAACTCGACAGATGAGTTTAATATTATTGGGGTTTACCAATCATATGCTAAGGCATTCATATTCTAAGACAGCAAAGGAATGTTCTTGAAGTAAAATCTATAAAAGTAATGCATCCCACCTGATAATATCATTAAGCTCACAAAGATAGTGCAGAAGAAGTAACTATCACAAAATAGTATATTCATGAGAAGGAAACTCTAAGACATCCAACTTACTTCAACAGGTTGGTTGAGAGTAACTAAGGGTATGTGACGCATGTTAGCAGGTTTGCCACCGCGCTCAGGATATTTAGGAACTCGGGCATCAGGAATACTAGGAAGCGTAGCTGAAGATGAACCTCTTCCTACAAAGCCTGTTATATTTAATCGAGTACTTAATTAGTGGTGAAAATTTAGAAATCATGATGATAATAATGGTGGGAGGAACAATTCTATCATATCAAATAAATTATTTGATATCTTCGTCAAGCAATCAACATAAACAAATAAACAAAATCTAATACATGAAACCAATAGATATTTGCTTCACTAGCACAAAACCACCATTTTTCATTCAACTTAAAAGATAAATTCCCATTCGGAAGTATGTAGAGGTTACGGTTGAGGATACCAGTAGGACGTCCTATAAGTTTGCGTCTTCGTATGCTCACCATCTCCACATCCACTCCTCCTATAACAAGGCATAAAGGTGCAGTTAATGGCTCCAAACAGTGAACGACTACCATCTTTATTCTTAATCACAAAGGGCAAACCATTTATGATATAATTAATTTATAACTACCATAAGCAATATAACCACAACGAATGACAAATAAGAAATGATCATTTACCACATAAAAAACTCTTAAATTGCAGAGAAATAAAAAGGGAAAAAGAAATGGAGCATTAAGCATTTGATTAATGACCAAGGAACACAGTATTCACAAAGAAATGGCAGCAGTCGCAAGCATATAACACTATTAATCATCTAAACTTAAGCCAAGCAGCCAATGCCATTCGAATAATCAAATACATGCAGTTCAGTCAGATAAGACTGCAAAAATTAAGCCATTAAGCAGTCATTAATAGAACTAACTTGCCTAACAAGCATTCACGAGGTTGAATATTCTTTCAGAATCCTAAGTTAGAAGAAATTATTAATAAATCAGGAAAAGGAGCAACAAAAGCTTAGAACATAACATGAATCTAAACGAAAAAGAACGAAAAATAATGATAAAAGTGAGTCACCGGCAAGGATGCAATATTTCATAATGTAAGCAAGAAAACTACCATAACCAAGAAGGGTCAAGCAATAGTTGCATCCATGTTCAAGATTCGAGAAAATACAACATGGGGAAGCAAAAAAATAGAAAATTAAGAGAAACCCTCATTAAAAAAAATCCCATTTTTTACAATAAAAGAAAAAAGATCAAAAAATAATCACCGCCCACAACTTTGCAAGACAAGCAAGGGGGAGAGCATGCAACCTTTCAACACAAAAAGAGAAAGAAAGGGTGTTGGGTAAAACCTGAGACAAACAGAATGCGATTGTAGCAGCGTAGAAGCCGAGGAGCATTACCTCCGTCCGGTCTACAGTAGTGTAAAGCGAACTGACGCTTGGATTTTAATCACCTACTACATTGAACTCCCTGACGCTTTTCAATGGGAGCATTCCTGGGCTGGGTGGGGTGTTCTAGTCCTGGCCTAAGCTAGTAGTAATTTTAGAGTAAGCCCATGTACATATAGGCTTTAAATTTGTCCAGGGTAAGCTCAATTGTTAATTTTTTTGATAAAGGTTATTCATTTTTTAAAAATTTTAATCCAATTATTTAATTTAGTCTATTTATACAATTAATGTAGTTGTTTGAATGTTATTTTTGGAATATTTTTTGGATATGTAATTTTATATTTAAAAAATATCACAAAAAGATATAAAATAAATAAATTTTTTTTTTAAAATATTTTATTTTGATATAAATATTATTTGGATATGTAAATTAATATATGTGTTGGAAAAGCTCGAGTAAATAGTGTTGATATAAAAAGTTTTTTAAAATAAATACATATTTATTTTAAAAATTCTAAATTTGTTTGGAGATTGTATCTATCATTACCATTATCTTTTACCACATTAAAAAAATCATTTATTTTCATATTAGTTACTATTTTCTATCAGAGAAAAAAATATTTAATTAATAAAGTAACTTATAATTTTTATATTAAACCTTACATATAATTATATTTAAATATTATGTTTATATTACATTTAAATATTAAATTTTATAGAAGTTAAAATATTATTTTTATTTATTTTATATGTGAAAATTCATTTTAAAATAATTTTAATTAAGTATATATTTTTTTAAATCCGAACTAAAATTATTTTCTCGAAACATTTTTTTTTAAGCCGCAGCGGTATAACCCGGCAACTTTCGCTCCACATAGAGGCAGGTTTGTTTGTGTTTTTCTACTTCTCCCTTCTCTCCCTTCTCTCCCCGTCTCACTCTCGTTGGAAAATGTCTCCTGTGAGCTTAAATCGCCTCCTCTCCTCCACTCTCAAGAAACCCAGACTTGTCTTCTCTCCACTCCCACCTCCATCCACTCTTCAAATCACCGACCCTTCACTCTATCACCGGCACCGCCCATTCTCCGAAAACCCACAATCCCAACCGCCCGAAATTCCATTCCTCAAAACCCCAACTCGAACCCCACTCGAAACCCAATTCGAAACATGGACCCAAAACCTCAAACCGGGTTTCACCCCAACCGATGTCGATACAGCCATCCGGGCCCAGTCCGACCCGGATCTCGCTCTCGACATCTTCCGTTGGACGGCGCAGCAGCGTAATTACAAGCACAATCACATCACCTACCTGACCGTGATCAAAATCCTGATCAGCGGCAGGCGATACCGCCAGGCAGAGACTCTAATCGAAGAGGTGATTGCTGGTGCTTGCGAGATTAGTGTTCCTCTCTATAATTCGATGATTCGCTTCTGCTGTGGCCGTAAGTTGTTGTTTAATCGCGCCTTTGATATCTATAAGAAAATGTTGAAATCGGAGGATTGTAAGCCCACATTGGATACTTACACGTTGTTGTTTAATTCATTGCTTAGGAGATTCAATAAGTTGAATGTTTGTTATGTGTATTTGCATGCGGTGAAATCGTTGACGAAGCAAATGAAGGCGTCAGGAGTGATACCGGATACTTTTGTTCTAAATATGATCATCAAAGCTTATGCTAAGTGTTTGGAAGTAGATGAGGCTGTGAGGGTTTTTCGCGAAATGGGGTTGTATGGTTGTGAGGCTAATGCTTATAGCTATAGTTATTTAGTAAAGGGACTGTGTGGGAAGGGGAGAAGTGGGCAGGGTTTAGGGTTTTACAAGGAAATGAAGGGTAAGGGGTTGGTGCCCAGCGGGAGTACTTATATGATTTTGATCTGTAGTCTTGGGATGGAGCGGAGGTTCGAGGAAGCAATTGGGGTTGTGTTTGACATGTTGGGGGATTCAATGTCGCCTGATCTGTTGACTTATAGGACGGTGTTGGAAGGGTTGTGTAGGGAGGGAATGGTTGATAAGGCTTTTGAGTTATTAGAGGAGTGGAGGAAGAAGGATGGATTCATGGGTGAGAAGAATTATAAGAGTTTGTTAAATGGATTGCATTTTGTAAGTCGGCAGTAGACTCTGTGCTCGCTTTTAGGATTTTATTCAATTGCCTGTGTTCGCAACTTTGTTGGATGTGAATTCCTCATTAAATCGGAGGCAATTGTGTGCTTGAAGATGGAATTATGAGCTGCAGTCATCCATGCTTACAATATGATTGCTTGAAGCAGACTGGATACTGTATTCCGAGTATCTTGCTCAAAGTTACTGGATGTGCGTGGTGATAGTGTGCAGCCAATGCAGGAGAAGAGGTTGCTGTTGCTTCTGCCTTTCAGGAATGGGATAATACTATCTTTCCCATGATGAATGTAGACTGTCTGACATTGCATATCCGCTAAAATTCCTCCCCATCTCCCATTTTGTGCATGGATTGATGTACTTGGATTGAAGTTGTAACTGGATTTGGTAGGGCAGTTCACGTTATGCCAATTCTCTAGTTCTGTAGCAGCTGACATCTTCAGCATCGGCATGTAAATGCACAAAGTGTCTATTTGGAAATTAGCCAAATGGTTCAAATATAAGTTTATCTATATACCTTGCCCCATAGATGCCTTGATAGTAGGTTGTGCAATTGGGTGTAAATGTTATATAAAAAATCTCAAGTGATGACTCCAAGCAGAAACGTTGTTGTGATGCTTCTCCACTAATTTTGTAAACTGGTGTAATACCCTCACGTTGTTACTGGTAGTTTTGATATATATATATATATATATATATATATATATAGAAGGATAGTTAAACATGTTTTCTTTCGAAATTTATATGTGCAATATTTTTTAAAGTTTAAAATTAATGATACTTGTTTAATAACTAAATTTTTAGTTTCAATTATATTTGAATAAATGTTAGGGCTTTTTTCTTTTCTTTTCAAGGTAGTTTTTGGTTGACAAGATATTAAGATAATGGGACAAAGGCTTTTGTTTGATTTCTTTTTTTGCGGTTTCAAAGTGTTTATATATATATATATTAAAATTTCAGGAGTGTATTTAGATTGTTTTAAAAAATTAAAAATAAATTTTAAAAAATAAAAAAATATTATTTTAATATATTTTTAAATAAAAAAATATTTTAAAAAATAACCGATATTATTTTTACTAAACAAACTCAAAGAAAATATGTCTGTATTTTATTTTAAGACTACAACAATTCACTTTCCATGTACATTTATTTTATATTCCAATCTCCAACTTTTCAACCAATGTTTTGGGCCGGAGATTTTTTTAAAATAAAAAGATTAAAACACCCACAATCTAGCCCAAGTCCAGGCCTAGGCCCGTGTCATACCAGGCTGGGTCCGGGTCTGATAAATATGGTTCGTGCACCTCTTCCATGTTATATAACGAGTCTCCGTCTCCTACTGGGTGTCAAACAGAAGACACACCACACAGAGAGAGTGACCGCAATTTGCAAAGATGGGCTTCAACTGCGCATCCAAGGCGACCGCGATATTCCTTTTGCTATCAGTATCAGCGCTGGGTAATTATCTGTGAGATTTATTTAGATCCAATCATTAGCAGCTTTCTTCCTTTTGATCTATAAATTCTCACTCTCGCCTCTCGCCTCTCGCCTCTCGCAGTTTCTGCTAAGAAGTCCGGCGATGTCAAGGAATTGCAGATCGGCGTGAAGGTAACCAATCATCCGTCTCTGACTAATTCTGTTGCTTCCACTGATTTTTCTTCTAGGGTTTTAAATATAAGAAGAAAAACCTTGAGACTTAAAGAGGTCCCACTAATATAGCATTTCAAGTGTATTATTTGAGTCTTTTTCTTGTCATATTTTCTTATATTTTGAATTTCTTTTTTTATATATATTATTTCAGTACAAGCCCGCAACTTGTGAAGTTCAGGCTCACAAGGGAGATAGCATCAAAGTACACTATCGAGTAAGTCGGATCGCAGTTTTTGTTTGATATTTAACCTATTTATTCATTAGACCTTGCATTATTGAGTGCAGCAATGAAGTTGTAAAATATTAACAATAAGTATATAATCCACGTTGTGTTGTGATATTTGTTGAATTGGAATTCGTTCTAGCTTAGTTTAGGTTTTGCATTTTTTTCGGGAGGATTTGGTGATATACATCTTGCAAAGTGTAGATTAGTAATTTGAACATAATTTTTAAACCGATTGTTGGACCGGACTGAATTTTTTCTAGCATGTACTACGAGACTTATTATGTAGAGGGATAGTTGCATGTGATCAGTTAAGGTCGTTTTAAGTCTAGTTTAGGTTCAAAAAATGTTGTTTTGGAATTTTCTTTATTTTTCTTGTTATTTTTGGATGTCTTTTTTTTCTAGTTATTTTCGGTGTAGTTTTGTTTTATAGACTAGGTCGGTTTAACCACTATATAAACAGTTTGCGTGTTATTTTCAAAGCATTTTTAAGAATGATTGAATTTTAGAAAAGCACTTTGAAAAGCAACCACAACCACACTCCCAAATACCCTCACCTCCTAAGGGTTGCAAAGTATGTGCTTGGTATGCCCTTTTAAAATGTAGATTTTTCCTAGTATTTGTACTTCATTTCATCTGTATGTCATCCAACTCTAAAGTATACAACACAAGGAAGGACCCTGAGTGCATAGGATAGGCACCTGTTAATTGGACATGTAGACAAGCATAGCCCCATCTTAGAGGATGATGGGCGCCACTTTGGAGAAACACTGGCATGGAAAAAGAAGTCTAATGGCGCCTGTGACTTATGGTCCCCCAAAATGATTGAACAAGCCTAAATGCATAGGATAGATGATTGTTAGTTCTGTTTATTTTTTCTTTTTCGATTTCTTTGAGTTTGGTTTCTTAATTCCACCTATCAATTCTTTTGCTGATATCATAGGTTTTTTTCTGCACAGGGAAAACTCACCGATGGAACAGTTTTCGACTCCAGCTTTGAAAGGGGTGATCCTATTGGATTTGAGCTTGGCAGTGGTCAAGTTATCAAAGGTCTGAGCTACATTAACAACCATTGCTTTAATCAATGTTTTGGTTTCTTCATATATATATGTGGTTTGCATAGAAATTATTTAGTCTAACATAAAATCCATCCACTGCAGGATGGGACCAAGGACTGCTGGGAGCGTGTGTAGGTGAGAAGCGAAAATTGAAAATACCTGCAAAACTTGGTTATGGGGAGCAGGGATCCCCTCCTACCATTCCAGGTAATATATTATTTCCCACTCTCTTATTGAAACCTTTCATACTGTTTTCATTAGTGAGATGCTGAGGTATCTTTGCCAAGTTGGTGTTAGCTGACTTTTCAAGACTTGGATAATTTATGATATTGCTGAGAATCTTTTGTTTGGTTCTATTTGATAAAACTATCATGATACACACACACACACCCGTTGATTTAACTTTCCTGTTTCGTTACTTGGAATCGTGATCGGCATACAGTAATATGTGGTGGTTATATGAAAATTTCAGGTGGAGCGACACTAATATTTGACACTGAGCTTGTCGAAGTGAATGGGAAAACATCAACTGGAGGGGGAGCTAGCGATAGTGAGCTTTAGTCAGTATTCTATGCAATGGCTTTCGCCATGGTTACTTGTCACAGTTTTTGGTAGCTCTTGCGGCCAAGCCAAAAAAAAAAACATTGGAATGGATACTAGTCAAACCGGAAAACATTGAGATAATTTGCTGGCTACATTTAATAAATGTGGTTTTATTTGCTTATTTTATCAACCTACGATTTTGTCTCTTGATTTTTAAAAGTTGGCCCGTATCTTAATATTTGTTCAAGACACTGTTCGTAAAGTAAGTTCAACCTAGGGTATAACATGAACAAATAATTTTCATGCGAATGAAAATAGAAGTGATAATATGATGTGATGTAACCTATATATGAACAACAACAAAAATTACAATCCCACCTTGAGGCTTTAGATGTTCACGCGCTAACTGCATGATACATCCAATCACAAACCACGGAATTGTTGTTGTTACTGTTACCTGTTAATTATTATTATTATAAAAAAAAAAGAAAAAAAAGAGGAGGGGAAAGACTATTCCCCTCTGCACGCTTTATAGTTCATCGGAACATTTATTTTTTTTCTTTTTATTTTTTAATATTGAAATTATTAAAAATTAAATTTTGTTATTTATTTTGGTTTTTTTAATATAGTGTTATCATGATATCAAAAAAATATTCTTACAATAGATTGATGCCCAACTTTACAATTGTTTATTTTTTTTTATCATGATATTAAATAAAAAAAATGATTTGCCATGTTGTTAAATAAAAATTGATTCTAAAAAAAAAACTTGTATTTTATAATTTATTTCAGTGATTTTAGAAAAATGTACTGCTAATAGGTTGGTGTTTTTTTAGTTTTTTTATTAAATTATTAAATAAAAAATTATTATAGAAAATTCATAATTATTAAGAATTAAGTTTTATGATTTATTTTTTATGGGATTATTATGATCTAAAAAAAACCATTCTAGTATTGAGTTGGTGCTCGGTTTTGTGAATGCCTATTTTTTTACCATATAATTAAATAAAAATATATTTTTTTATAAAAAACAAAGTTGATAAATTCAACAGAGTTCATGATTCAGGCTGAAGGTTTGGCGGGTTAACTTAAGTTGACCTGAGTTGATTCAATGTGTCGTTGTCTCAGTATTTTTTTTTTAAAAAAGATTGTTTATAGACAAATAATGCAATTTAATTCAATACAAAAACAATAACCAAATATAATTATAGTGCTTAAAATAAATTGGTAGGGGAGAGAAATTGCAAACTCAATTTTAACGTGGTTTGGCAAGCCTGCTTTCATACCTTAAACACCAAACCGGTTTTGAGTATTGTATTCTTCTAATAGTCCAAGTTCAAGATTACAATTATCATTTTATGAATTCATACCAAAATTTTACACCACTTGAAGATGCTTTCTCTTCAAGATTTCTCATGACCTGATGAATCCACGTTGATATTTTTTACATTTGAATACATGTCATTTTCAAGATTTTTTCTGAATCCACGCTGATATTTTTTACATTTGAATACATGTCATTTTCAAGATTTTTTCTTACTGAAACAAAAAGTTTATACCTATCTATCAAAGGTTTACAAATGTAATTTTTATTATCTTGAATAACTTTTTCAATAAAATGAGTGATACAATTCAAATTTTTTTTATCTTTATATCGCACAAAATAACACTTAAATGGTTAATAACTTGATCGATTCGTGCAGAATTCCTAGTTGTTCATCACGGATAAACAAATGGTCTACCAGTTCATGTAGAGTCCAGATTTTATTAGTTTTAATACTATGTGAATTCTTAGAATTATGTTATCAATTCTTTTAAATACATGCAAATGAAAGTATGTCTATTCATTTTAATTTGTATTATTAAGATAAGATATAAAGGTTTACATTTAGCATATTAAATATAATGTTTAAACTAAGTGTGTACAAACCAATAAATATAATAAACCGATGAATTCTCCTTCATTATCAAAGCTTTCAAGTCATTAAATTCACTTTACATGTTACATGTTACCAGCTTTATCTTAGCCTTGTCCACGTAGATGTGATATACTAAGCACATGTTTGGCAAACAATACCTCAATTTCATCCTTAAGTAATAAAATACTAGTGTTCTCAACATGCACTATACAAAAAAAAAAAAAAAAAAACATTCAAGAAACACATTCCTTGACATCTCCATGGTGTAGAATAAGAATCATTCTCTCTTTAACTGATACATCGCATGACTCATTAATGATAATAGTGAAGAGCTTCTAATTAAGATTATTCAATATATTGATATTGGTGATTCTTGTTGTAGCAACAAGTCCCCAAGAGGTATAACATGATGGTAAAGGACTTGAGATTTGCATAGCAGGTTTCGAGTTCGAATCAAGGACATGCATCTCTTGTAAGAGCTTGAAATAGCTGGGGTTTTACTCGCTTATCTAATCTCACAAAGTAAGCTTTTTAAGAAGTGGAGTTTTATCGAATAAAAAAAAAAATTTGTTGCAGCAACACGTACAATATATTTTTGAATGTCATGAGCTATAATTCTTAGATTATAGGGAGATTTGTCTAAAACAACATTTTAGATTCCTTGATTATGAGTAACAAGAAACCGTAAAAGCTAAAAAAAGTTTCCTCAATTCTTTGAATCTTTAGATTTATCATGACCACGAAAAACTAGTCTTTGACACAAAAGAAAATGCATAAAATCCTTTGATTTAGAACTTGTTGATACGGTAAAAAATTCAGGTTAACTTCATATAAAAGCCAACTTTGAATTCATTTATTTTTTTATTAAAAAGATTGATAAAAAAAGATATTATTTTAATTTTTTTTTTTAAATCAGAGGCCAACTTTCTTAATCCGTGATCAAGTCTTTATTCTGAGTAGATATCGATTCAGGATTTACAACTACTGTTATAACTGGTCTACAAATAATTGAATAACCCTTAACTTCAAACCAAAAGAAATAAAAAAAAATCCAATTACCTTTGGGGATCCCCGCTGATTTCTCGATCTTTCCCCATCACTCCCAATACTCAAGGCAACAAGACCCCCGATACAATCCCAGCCGTCAACTAAACCAACCGGCAACCATTACGTGGTCCATTCACACGTCACAGGAAAAACACTTGTAACTGTTTTGTTGGTCCATTCACGTCACAAGAGAAACACTTGTAACGTTTTTGTTGGTCCATTCACACGTCACACGAGAAACACCTGTAACTTTTTTGTTTGATGAAACCATGGGTTAAAAGCTGCATAATTTTCTTAATATGTTCACTAATCAATTATTTTTCTTAATATAAGTACTTCGATCGAAATCTAGACATTAAATATTGACTTAGCTTTGTCACAGTGCTGCATTGTATTTTTTAAAGATTTTTTTATTTAAAAATTTTAAAAATAGTTTTTTTTAATTTTTATTTTTCTTATATTAGTATAATAAAATTATTGAAAAAAATACTAAAAGAATATTAATTTGATATTTTTTAAAATAAAAATTTTTTTAAAAAATATTAAAAATAAAAACTATCACACTAATGCTCTCAAACAAATTATTTCTAATCAAATATATTTATAGTTTTTATACTAAAGCGATGCCAGACAATAACTTAATGCAGCTCTATGAATAAAAAAGAGAGAAATCAATTTGATAAGTAGAAGTACCATATCACAAAAACTAATTGATGAGGGATCGTATTGAGAAACGTACTTAAGTACAAGGACTCGTGAGCTTATAAAGTAAACTTTGATTTATTTTATTTTATTTTTCTGGAATCATCTGACCTTCACTAACAAGCTAGCTAAACCCTCGTAGAAGTCTCTAGAACCCATTTCTATCCTTCATATACAAAAGAGAGGCCTTCGGCAGTTCGGCTTCACTCCCTCACTAACTCCAATCACCAGCAAGCAGTTAGCTCTCTTTCTTTCTGCAAATTAAGATCAGAATCAAGTCGTTTTACCATTCGCGGCGGCAATGGAAGAAGACTTCGAGCTTCCTACCGGAGACGAGATGATGATGAACAACGGCGACCAGCTTGATCTCCCAGACGAAGGTCCGATGCTGAAGGTAGGTGAAGAGAAGGAGATCGGTAACCAAGGCTTGAAAAAGAAGCTTCTCAAGGAAGGTGAAGGTTGGGACACTCCTGATAACGGCGACGAAGTCGAAGGTATTAATCGAAAGAGATTATCATTTGATATTTCTTTCTTTTCTTTCTTTTCTCTGATATATGAATTTATTTTATTTATTCTTGACAGTTCATTACACGGGGACGCTTTTGGACGGAACTCAGTTTGATTCGAGTAGGGACAGAGGGACGCCGTTCAAGTTCACTCTTGGTCAAGGTTAGGGTTTCTTTTCTGTTCTTTTTATGAGAAACGCTATTTGAAATAATTCTTAATCTATTGTTAATGCTGTTTTTTAACTATTTCAATTTCAAATGGGACTTCCTAATTATTATCATGCTATGAACCATTTTTTTAGAGAATCGCAATTGTTTCTCGGAAATTTTTATAAAGAAGTGATTAATGAGTGGAAACTGGAATGTAGAAGAATGTTAAGTAAATGGTAACGGGGGGTATTAAGAGTTGAGAAGACAAAATGGGCAAATAACTAGGAAGGAGTTAATCCTGAAGAGAATCGAGAAGATGGATGCAAAGAGTGGTTGATGCATGAGTAGATTTGATTTGATGGTTATGAAAGACCAATTAGAATGGAAATGGAGTTTTAACATAGTCAGCTGGGAAAAGCGACAATTTATGAAATCCTAAAGCATCATGGTGTAGCAAAGGGCATCGTGTCTGTGGGACGAGTACTTGGGCGAGGCTAGCGAGGAGGATTACCTTAGAGATCAACAGGCTTATCAGCATAAAAATAGTGGCTCTGTTTCACAGTATGAAAGAATTCCAAGATGTTTACACACACACGCCCGCACACACACACTATTTACAAAATTAACTTCAGATCTCAGTGATGAGGAAATCTAGAGGACTAATATTTGGATCTGACAAGTTATGGAAAGATCAAAATCAGCTTGTAAGGCTTGCATAAACACCCTAACATGAAAGTGTAATAAATTACGATCAGGAAGAAGCTACAAGATCAGTAGCATGTGGTGCACTGGAAGCTTTTCTCAAGGAAAATTCACTCGTTGATAGTCGTTTTTTCAGACTTCATTGATGTTTATTTAACTAGTCATTTTTTTTGGAGATTTTTTTATGTATACTCATGGGATTGTATTTTCCCAATGGCATTTGCTAGAACATTTATATACTATATTAATACAGGCCTACAATTGACAAATTTTGCTGTGTTGTTTTGGTTCTTCAGGGTTTTGTAATCATTAAGTCTTGACTGTGTTTTCAGTTTCCTATATCTGTCTAATAGTTGATGCAGACACAGTTTTTAATTTTTTTTTTACCTTTGGTGCTAAATGGAGAGAAAGTGATGTCTGGTTTTTGATTCGGACGAGGAACAAGGATGACTTATTCCATGCATTTTTTCTTGTTATTCTACAGGCCAAGTGATTAAAGGATGGGACTTAGGTATCAAGACAATGAAGAAAGGTGAAAATGCCCTTTTCACCATTCCTGCTGACTTGGCTTATGGTTCTTCTGGCTCACCTCCAACTATTCCTCCCAATGCCACACTCCAGTTTGATGTTGAATTGCTGTCCTGGAGCAGCATCAAGGACATCTGCAAGGATGGTGGGATATTTAAGAAGATACTTGTTGAAGGAGAGAAATGGGAGAATCCAAAGGACCTTGACGAAGTGTTAGGTAATTTTAATTGTTCAGTACTGATGAATTATTTCGTTTTTGTTATTGCAATGACTTTAGTGCATTAACTGCTGTCCTGACTTCTTATTTATACAGTTCGGTATGAAGCTCAACTCGAGGATGGTTCAGTTGTTGCTAGGTCTGACGGAGTGGAGTTCACTGTCAAGGATGGTTAGGATTGTGAATCCTTGCTTGGTGATTTTATCTACTGCTGTCTATCTCATTGGTGTTCTGACTGTATGGATGTGTTATATGCCAGGTCATTTCTGTCCTGCACTGGCAAGAGCTGTGAAGACAATGAAGAAGGGGGAGAAGGTTCTCTTAACAGTGAAGCCACAATGTAAGCTGTCTTCTTGAAGACCTGGTTGGATTTGAACAAATATCTTGGTTTGCAAAATTCTCTTACCATTGTTGTTAAATTTTTAATTTAGATGGATTTGGGGAGAAGGGTAAGCCAGCATCTGGCGATGAAAGTGCTGTTCCACCTAATGCTAATATTCAGATTACTCTGGAGTTGGTTGCCTGGAAGACTGTGACGGAGGTAACTGATGACAAGAAGGTTATAAAGAAAATCTTGAAGGAAGGCGATGGATATGATCGTCCAAATGAGGGGGCTGTTGTAAAAGGTTGGTCTTGAACAACAGGAAAGAAAATGCTTAGCTGCCTTAAATTATAGTGTTCAGACCATATAATGGCTGTGTGATTTTGCTGCTTGCAGTGAAATTGATTGGGAAGTTGCAAGATGGCACAGTATTTTTTAAGAAGGGACAAGATGACAGTGAGTTGTTTGAGTTCAAGACAGATGAAGGTAAGTTCCATTGTGGTTCTTTCCCTCTCACCTCATTCTATGTTTTTTCAAAACTTGTTTGTGACTATTGATGTTTGGACAGAGCAAGTAATTGATGGACTTGATAGAGCTGTGTCTACGATGAAGAAAGGTGAGCTGGCCCTTTTGACAATTGCACCGGAGTATGCATTTGGCTCATCTGAGTCGCAGCAGGAGCTGGCTGTTGTTCCTCCAAACTCTACTGTGTGCTATGAGATAGAGCTGGTTTCCTTCGACAAGGAGAAGGAATCATGGGACATGAATACTGATGAGAAGATTGAAGCTGCTGGCAAAAAGAAGGAAGAGGGCAATGTGTTGTTCAAGGCTGGAAAATATGCAAAGGCATCTAAAAGATATGAGAAGGTATCTTTTGCAAAAAATGCTTGGTGTTTACTGAATAATTGGATTTGTGAAATGCTCCTCCTGTGTAGTACGTATTTGAATATTTGTTGGGCTTTGTTTCAGGCTGTGAAGTATATAGAATATGATTCTTCATTTAGCGAGGAGGAGAAAAAGCAGGCAAAGGCACTGAAGGTCGCCTGCAACCTAAACAATGCTGCCTGCAAACTGAAATTAAAGGATTACAAACAGGCAGAGAAGTTGTGTACCAAGGTAAGAGACGTGAAGTTATTTCCTAGTCCTGTATCTTGATTCAGCCTTGCATCAGTTATGTGGATGGAGTTCTGATATAGTAACTGTTCAGGTATTAGAGTTGGAGAGTAGAAATGTGAAGGCTCTCTACAGAAGAGCCCAGGCTTATATTCAGCTGGCAGATTTGGATCTGGCTGAGTTTGATATCAAGAAAGCTCTTGAGATTGATCCTGACAACAGGTAGGATTTGTATTCTGGTTGAACAGCAGTGGTTTTTGATTTGTTTCTTCGGCAGAGTCCCTTCTGTGTTAGTTAATCTTATACATCACATTTATCATTTAAAACTAGGGATGTCAAGCTGGAGCACAAAACTTTGAAAGAAAAGATGAAGGAATACAATAAGAAGGAAGCCAAGTTTTATGGCAACATGTTTGCCAAGATGTCCAAGTTGGGATCTCTTGAATCTAATGTAAGTATGCGGCTTAAACTGATAACTTCTAATTGCTACAATGCCCAAGTTCTTTATACTAAGACTGCGTTTTGCCTCTATGAAGTATAGATCAGTATGTTTATTAGAAGCAGAGCCATTTGAATCTGAAGCTGAGCCTATTGAAAAACGAATAATATTTAGTCCTTAAAAAATTTCAATGGTCAGTTGTGATTGTCTCCCCCTTTCAATTACTGATTTACTGTCTACTCCGTGCATACAGAAAGCAGAAGCTAAGGAGGCAGAGCCCATGAGTGTAGACAGCGAGGCATGAGCAGCAGAGAGTAACAAGTTGGCACTGGACTGTTACAACAAGGCAGAGTAAAATTCTAATCATTTTCTTTAATTAACAATTCAAGGTTTTGCCTTGGTACCTAAGACTGCTTCTGTCTGGTGTTTTTTTCGTTTATGGTAATGGATTTTTATCTGCTACCAGTATAAGATTTCATTAACTATCATTGTAAACAGCTTTGCTCCGTTGAGTTTTTCTCGATTTCTCTAGCTGTGCTATGAAGTTGTCTGGATTTTACATAAGCATGGGCTTACTGATGTAAGTCACGTTTCAGTTATATATACACGTAAGAGTAGGAAGATGGTCACAGTTAACGCTAAAGAAAAAAAACAAAATACAAGAGAGGCCAGATGTAAATGTGATGTAACACAAAATTATTGGCCGTGCCTCCTCCTGTTGCTCGCTTGTCTATGCCAGCAACGGTTAAAATCTGTCGATGGCATGCTCTCGCCGCGTTGTTTGAGACAGGTGGCAGTGGTTTATAGGGCAGGCAATCTTACATGACTAGTCCGGTGATCCGTGTAAGGTGGGCGGGTTGGACTTTAGTTTGATTTGATTGAAAAAAAAAAGACTATTGATAAAATTAGATCAAGGTAGAGCAGAGCCAGATGTGGAGACGATGGATCTTTTAGATTTTTCTAGATTCGTGTGAAATATTAAGGTGGGTAAAGGATTTGTCGGATTCATCACCCCGGAAAATTTTATTTATGATGGTTACATCTTATTAGTATAATTTTCAAAAAATATACGTACATGGAAAAAAGAAATCAAGCCTCACTCCAATCCCTAGGCGTATCGTATCATGGTGGGCATTCAACCAAAGAAGCACACCGTAGTGGAGGCGCTGTTCTAGCAAATTGTATAAGCTCCACCCAGCTGATATCGTACATTCACTCAGGCCCTCTCAAAGCAGGCATTCTATTCCGGAAGCTTTAACATAAAATAAATTTCACTAAATGATAATATCTTTCGAGTTTACATTTGTGGGTAAACAATCTACGAAATAGCAATCTTCAAAAAGAATGAGAATGATATATAATGTGACAATCCAATGACGCCCGCTTCATCCATCTTGGCACGCAAGTGCACATTTCCGTTACTCCACGACACAAAAAGCCACTGAAACGATGCAGCAGGGCGGAGAATCGATGCCCTGCACTAATTTTAGAGTGTCCCCGTCACATCCACCACTCTGGGATTACCTTCAATAACCTTCAGCGTTGAGATGACAGCCACAATAATACAGCGGTCCTTTACTCAAAAAAGAAAAAAAAATTAAAATAAATAAATGAACAGAACACAAATCCTTGCCGAGAACAGACGAATGGCTTGCTTCAATCAACTGTGAAACAACGTCTACGGTTCTGAACAGTGTAGTATCTAATTTGCTTCAGTCACAGGCTATCTTGGGGGAGAGTCGTCAATCTTGGATGCCATGATATGACGGTCGTCAACTCACCTGTTCTCCAATCAAGTCAAGACCAACAACCAGAAAACTGATCCCTTGAAATAACAGGAAGTAGAAGTGAATTCCTTGGGCAGATAGCAAGCTTCTCACCGAGGCAGTCAACAGTATCAACGCCAGAGCAAGTTCCTTCCTATACAAACTATTTCTCTTCTTTTTCCCAGTTTTCTTGGTTGTTTCTATCTTGTTCAGCACATCCAGCCCTGATTCCGAGCAAGACCTGTGGAGATTTGTAGTTTCCACTAAGGGATCCGATTCCCTTTCAGCAAATGCAACCAGGTCTGCCTCTGACGATCTTCCTAATTTCTTTGTGACTACCCACTCATAAGAACTTCCTAGTCGAAACAATCCGGAGATCATGGCATTGAATTTGGTCACGGACATGGTGTTCTCAAACAGAAGGTATGGGACGATGAATGGGAATGATCGTGGCGCCGGGAGAATATTCAAGATAGACATCAATCCAGGGATATAGCAAACAACCCAAGCTGGTAGCTCTGCTTCTGGTAGGAACATGGAAAGTGGGAGAATGATGCAGAAGAGAGTGAAGGAGTAAAAAGGCAGGATAAGCTTCCTTAGCAAGAAGAAAAGAAATATCAAGTTTGCTTTCTTGCCCAAAGACACCTGTAATTTGGAAGGGAAATATTTTAGGTTGTTGACACTAAATATAGTCGAAAAGATTCACTGCACTGGAAAACTTCTTAGGCAGATAAATCCTGCTTTCAGTACCTTCGCACGAAGTGTGTCGACAAAGCACAAGCGGAACAGCTGCATTGGACCTGAATGCCAGCGATGTTGCTGTTTCTTGTAAGCCTCATAGGACTCTGGAAGTTCACAAAGGCACTGCAGAAGGATAGAATAACACAATTACATTGATTATCCAGCTCAAAATGTACAAGGTGATACGGCGAGTTTTAATATCATGACAAACCTTAACGTCATTCAAATATATGAACTTCCATCCACAGAGATGAGCTCGAACAGCGATATCCATGTCTTCAACAGTTGTCCGTTCCAACCAACCACCACACTCTTCAAGGGCTTTAATCCTCCATACACCAGCGGTTCCATTAAAACCAAAGAAGTTGATGAAAACACCATTCACCTGTTGCTCAACCTCAAAGTGGAACGATAAGTTTATGTTCTGCAGTCTAGTGAGCAAGTTCTCATCCTTGTTTACAAACGCCCACCTTGTCTGGACCAATGCCAGGTCATCCTTCCCCTACAAATTCAGAAACAATTCACTAAAATCATCGCAACAAAGCAGATTATTCTCTAACAAAAAACACAGTGGCCAAATCTAGAGAGGCACCAGTTTCACAAGGTTACCACATTCAACCAGTTGGAAGCTCCAGTGTGCCGACATCGAAACTAATCATGTAACTATGTGCTAAGTGAAATAATAGCAGATATACCAAATCAACAGTGCAAGAGAACTTCAACTGTTATACAGGTTCCAGCAAATTGATCATAACTTTACCTTGAAGTGAGGGATAGTCTTCTTCAAGAAATCAGGTCCTGGCTGAAAATCTGCATCAAATATTGCCACAAACTCGTAATCTTTTACATAATCACAACTCATTGCAGATTTCAGGTTTCCTGCCTTGTAGCCTGTACGTATGAGACGATGCCTATACAATATATGCACACCCCTTTGCTGCCATTTCTGTACTTCTGCCTTGATGAGGAGTTGAGCATCTAATTCATCAGAATCATCCAAAACCTGTATAAGCATTCTCTCCTTTGGCCAGTCCTGGACACAGCAAGCTGCAATAGATTGTTGGTAAACCTGTGTGCCAACCAATGATTTTTAGAAATTAATCCGTTAAGTAACGTAAATTCTACAAATAATTACATGGCTAACTAATCCACTAAGGTTCATTTGATTAGTGCAGTGAAGTAAGGTTAAAACTGCGTTTTGTTTTAGCTACATTTTTAAAAATATTTGATTAATAAACACATTATATTTTTATACGAGTACTAGTGAAATTCTTTGCAATGAAAAAGCTACA
This sequence comes from Populus x sibirica, assembly GCA_019202695.1. Taxonomy (NCBI): domain Eukaryota; kingdom Viridiplantae; phylum Streptophyta; class Magnoliopsida; order Malpighiales; family Salicaceae; genus Populus; species Populus x sibirica. The sequence continues at coordinate 997,175 of JAGMVL010000092.1, forward strand.
ATTGATAGTTTTTCTTATACTTTAATAAATCGTAATCCCAAAAACTATAACAATATCAAACACGTAATAGTATAATTAGCTAGCATGCTTCCTTTTTCAAATGATTTTTAAACTATTATAATGCAATAATATCATAAAAAATAACAAATTCAGTAATATTTTTTTTAAAAAAAAAATAGTTGAGGATTAGAAACCTACATCTGCTTGCTTACCTCCCTTTCATTGCACATTGGAATCTGCACCAAGACCATCGGATAATCCTCCACACTCTCACTACCATCATACTCCACTGCCGCCACCGGCCGCAGTTTCCAAAACTTGATCCAAAAACACCCTAGCATCAACACAACACGATCCACCGACTGTATCAAAAACAAGACAATACACACATTTGTCAAGCTCTGCAGCGGCGGCGCCAAGTAACTAGCTCTTATTTCCAACCACTTGGCATAGACTCTCTCCACGGCAGCCTCCGCCGACTCCACCGACGGGGGGCTGAAATGCCATCCCTTGAAATAAGCAACTAACTCGAAACACAACAACAAAATCACCAGAAATAAAAACAATTTTATGATCCTGTAAAGCCGCCGTGACGAGGCGGAGGAATCGGATGGCGAGTCCGTTGTGTTCGTAGCGATCCTGCGATTGGCTGTTCGGAGGAGGGAAACTGAGCCATTGGTTAGCCACGCGAGGGAGGTTGCGAGTTGTTGGAATTTGAGGAGCCAAAGCCAGGACAGCTGGCGAGCACTACGAGTGTGTCCTTTATCGACGGTTGGATCTGAGGTAGGGTTGCGGATCTCGACGGTTAAGAAGGCGGTGCTATCAGGTTTGTCGAGAAAGCCGCGTTGCTTGTTCCACCATTCTTGAAACTCGTGGTTTTGTGCTTGACTACTCATGGATAAAGAGGTTAAAATTTAGCAAACGCAAGTGACTCTACTGGCTACTCCTATATTATAGAAGCTAAGGGAAGGGAAGAGGAAAAGGAGGAAGGCAGAGGAGAAGACAGGCCATGTGATGTGATGTATCTGTGTAGTTTCCTATCCAGATTTTGATCCGCACGCACTAATCACGGAGATGCTCCGGGGGCGGCCTCGACTCATTTTTAGACGAAAAATTTTATGGTACTGGCTATTTAATTATTGCATAAAAATTAACTAAAGTGTTTCCAAGTAGTTATATAAAAAATAATTATAATATAAACACTATAAAATTTTCAAGTAATTAACGTGTTTTTTTATTAATTTTTCTATTTATGTTCTTAACTTGGTCATTAGTTCTTTATTAGGTTAACTCAATAATTTATATATATAATCTTGATTTTATTAAGAATACAAATGTAATATTATTACTTGTTTTTTATTTATGATGCTGTGTGATATTTTGTATTTGTAAAATCTTATATTAGTAAAAGAATTTGTTTTTGAAAAATAAATTAGTAATTCTATAAAAAATCATCTCATAAAGTAAATTATTCAATTGTCATGTAATTAACCTGGATAAGGAACATTAAGAATTCAATCAATTTATAGAAATTAAGATTTGATTTAATTGAATGTATTCAGAGAATATGAGAGTTAATTGAACGAATTCAATGGATGTAAAAACTAATTAATTAAATTAAAAATATAGCGATAGAGTTTAATAATTTACAGACTAGTAAAATTTATGATTTTGCCACTTGCTTATTCATTTTGCGCGTGATGAGATTCGTTATGACATGATGATGATTGATGGTGTGTGTGTGTGTGTGTGTACACTGTGTGTGCGCGCGCGCGCGCGCGCGCGTGTGTGTAGAAGGCGATCAAAACTTAAAAACTTAACGGTGTCTACTTGGATAGCTTCTCTTGTCTTCGTGTCTTGTCTTGTCGTGTGTGTTTGACTGAGGAGATCGAATTGGAGAGGTATTTCTAGTTTTAGCATGTTTAGGCCTTTAACCAGTGTTCAGTTACTGAAAAGGTAAAAAGATGAGACAAAAACGTGCTTTAGGATTAGTGTTATTAAAAGGGTTAAATTCACTGGAGTTTTAAATTAAATAAGATAAAAATTAATTTTATATAATTTTGTTGATTTAACAAATCAATTCATGAAACAAGACTTAGTTTAACTTGGCTATGTTAAATTATTATCAGGTCGAGTTTGAATTTAAATTAGATAAAAGTTGATTTAGTGTAACTTGATCAATCTAGTAAATTAACCTATAAATTAATAACCTGGTAAAAACTCGATTTAATTTTTTTAAAATGTCAATTTAATTTTTTTATAAAATAAAAACAACACTACTTCAAATGTTAATCCAAGTCTTAAATAAAAAATAAGATAGGTTATATTTAATAACTATGATTAGAACTGTAATTGTAAATCTTTATTTAAGAATAGATTCGAGACAACACTTCAATCACATATCAAAAAAATCAATCTAAACAAATTAAAAAAAAAATGAAAACAACATTATTTTTATAATAAAAATTTTTAAAAAAAGTTATTAAACTGAGAGTTATAGGTTTTGATTAAATCTAGGTAATTCAATTTTTTTATTTTATTTTATTTTTTTTAACATAAATCAGTCCGGAGTCTCCTGACTGACATTAGATTCCAGGTCAAACTGCCAAGTTGGTTCGGAATTTATAACAGAGGTTAGAATAGTAAGGCAGATGGATTCGAGTAGGAGCGTGGGATATAGGATCGTGAAAGCCACTGATCAAGCTAATTGCTTAAACCTTTTGAACTTCGGCATAAGAAGGTAAAAATAAAAGGCTTTTGTAATTAGTGTGAAGGTGAGTGTTAAAGTCACTCAACCTAATCTCGTTAACGCGTTTTTCAAATAAAAATAATTTTTTATATTATACTTCACGTTTAACTAAACAAGTGATATTAGTTTTTTTATCAAACAAATAAATAAATAAATAATGCACCCTTTTTAATAACAAATATGGAATAAAATCTTTTATCTTATAGTAAATTCATTCTTACCATAAATAATTAGACTTTCCTTATTTCTAAAACAATTTCTTGTTACTTTATTCATGTTTTTTTTTCTATGTTTAGGTTTTCTCTAATTTTTCTTTTCTTTTCTTTTCTTTTAAATTTCAATTTGAATGTTTGGGGTAGCGGCAGAATAAAAACTGATTCTTTTTCAGCATTTTTATTTTCTTAACCAATAAAGTATTGGTATAGCGGTTAAGGTATTATTATATCTCTGTAAAGATAAAAACACAAGTTCAATTATTTGGAAACACACTTATTAGGAGGGGTGGCCACGAATCCCAAACGGGACTAGCCTCACCCTTTAAAAGGTGTAAGGATACCCGGGTAAGAAAAAAAAATTAAAATATCAACAATAATTGATTTTACACACACACACACACAAGATGGCTATCCATAGAAAAATTAAAGAACATAAGAATATTGATTTTCTTGCTGATAAAAAAACCCCTAAAACATCTATAAAAAAAAGTAATTAAATTGAATTTATGGAAACCTCTAAAAAACAGCCCATACTTACCAGAGCGCTGTAGCTTCTGTTTGTAAGAGGGTATTTGAAAATGTGATAGAAGTTGTTTTCGAAGTGTTTTTTATTTCAAAACATATTAAAATAATATTTTTTTATTTTTTAAAAATTAATTTTGACATCAGCATATTAAAATGATCTGAAAACATCAAAATTTCAGTAATTTAAAGCAAATTAACTTTTTTTTTAAAAGTGCTTCCAAAATACAATGTCAAACGCTGCAAATACATTTTAAGAGTACATTTTACTTACAAAACAACAAATTAATATTTTTTTTAGTATTTTCGATAGTTTTGATGTGCTAACATAAAAGATAAAAAAATATATATATTAATATATTCTTAAATAAAAAAACACTTTTAAAAAATATCATATACTATAATACTAATCACACATTAATCATGGATTGTTATCTGAGAAAGAAAGATCATGAACATGTGGACTCACAAGCAATGATAGATGAATAGTATGGTGACAATTTTATTTTTTTTGGTCAGGAAAACACAAAACCCAGAAAGAAGCTCTATTTACACATCCTAAACTCTGCAAATTAACTTTAAAGCAAATTAACTTTTTTTTGCAAATTAACTATAATAGATGAATAGTATGGTGACAATTTTATTTTTTTTGGTCAGGAAAACACAAAACCCAGAAAGAAGCTCTATTTACACATCCTAAACTCCCACACACACACCTCGTAAATCTGTGGACAAACACTCCACGATGCAAGGCTGCAGGCTGGAGATTCAGAATGATGCCTGATCAATACTAACACTAGCCTATTTCTCTGCACATGAATTTGCTTCACGATAGGTATATAGTGTATTTCAATATTCCTGACATAGCTGACTACCATCGAATAAAATCCTGCGTCTACTTCATGCTCCAGCAATCACTTTGTAATCTACTTCCGAATGAAGATGCCTCACACCCATATTCGACACTTAAAGGCTAGCCTTGCTGTGTCAAGTCTGTTGAAGGCTAGCCTTGCTGTTACAAGTAATTTCTTAGAACACCAGCAGCATCGAGCATGTCAATATTCAATTTAATCCACTAAATAGGTGGATTATATTGATTGTGAACAAGACATGAGTTACAAGTAAAAAAGATTGATCCAAATTTTTTTTAAAAAAAAATCAAAACAATAATTTTTTGATATTTTTTTAAAAAGTCAATGTGTTGTTTGTCGGGTCGACCAAATCACCGAGTCAACCTAAGTTTTCTATTGGGCTGGTTGAGTTTTTTTTTTCTTTTTTTAATATTTTTTCAATTCAAACGGACTCAAGTCCCGAGTCGATCTAGTCCTAGCTTGACCCGCTAGGACATTTTTCAGAGAAAAGAAAAAATATTTTTCTCTAAATTTTACATGAATGACAGATTTATTGATAAAATATTCAATTTTTTTTTAAGGTGCAATGGAGTTGTGATCGGTTCATATATAGCTTGTGAATTTATAGTTATGGGCAAGGTTGTTAAAATTGCGATTTGACTTGTAAACTCGAAAAACACGTATAATTGTTCTAAAAACTCGAAAATTCATAAAATCAGGTTAAAATTGAGTGAAATCGGATAAAATCGCAAAAAATCTTGATTTTGATACCGATTTTATGATTTAAACAGAAACCATAAACTGCACTGCAATAGTGCAATATATGTTTCCTTCAGGTCAATAGCCACACGCCAGTTGTCCAAACTCCACAGTCCACAACTCCACAATCCACATCACTCATCCATGTTTTACCCTAAATTCATAATCTTCTGAAGAGAAAATCTTTGAGATTGACGGCTCACAGCTTCCTCTTCATCAACAACGACAGAGAAAATCTTTAAAGTTCAGTTTTCGATTCTTCATCAACAATTCTCTCTCTCTCTCTCTCTCTCTCTCTCCATCATCAACGTCATCCTTTTCAGTCTTCACTCTTCATCAACAGCGGTAGGCGGCAACGATCTCCTTTTTTCCCCAGCATCAATAGTTTTCTCCTCAGACTTTAGAGTTTAGTCTTCGACTCTTTATCAACAGCTCTCTACCTCTCTTTTTTTTTCATCTTCAACGACATCCTCTTCAGTCTTTACTCTTCATCAACAGCTTCCTCTTCAATCTTCATCAACAACACTCTTCTTTTTTTTCCATCATCAACGGTTCGTCGGCTTCCTCTTTAGTCTTTACTGTAAGTTTTTCTATTTATAATGTGATATTCCCCAATCCCCTATATTTTACCGGTTCTAATTGCCCATGATTTTTAATAAAAATTATTCCCTTTATAATGTTTTGCTTGATGGAATGATTAGTATGATGATTTTGAAGTGATGGGGTAATGGATATGCAATATAAATTTTGAAGTGATTTGGTAATGAGTTTTTTTTTCAAAAATGCATGCTCTCGTTTTATGTTATCTGCCTCTCTCTTGTTTGTTTTATTGATGACAAATTCAGTAAAGAGAATATGTCCAATTGTTCATAATATTTTGTTGATGGTGGAGACCAGAGAGAATAAAAAATAATTGAGACTTTTATCATTGCAGATTTAGTATATTTTAGGGACTGCCATGCATGGATTTTTATTGTTTACTTGATGAATGAGAATATTATAGTGAGTTTTGTTATCATTGCAGATTTTAAAACATGTATTATGGTACTTCTTTTTTTGAAGAAAAAATTACTTAGAATCATATTATGTTTGGATTTGATTACAAGGCTTATTTGAGTTGATTCTTGAATTGTAGAACTTATGGTATCTAAAAAAAATTCTTCTGGTAATAGACTTGATGTGAGATGAGAACATGATATAGATATTGATAAGAATTCTAGAAAAGTTCAGTGCAAGAAGTAAAGGGTATCAACAAATTGTTTGTTTTAATTTTGTTAATTATTAGTTAATGAAAAGTTACTTAAATTATATATGAATTTTTTTTGAAGCATGTATTTTAAGGTACTTGAACTATGTATGAAAAAAAATTCCTTATGATTTTACAAGAAGCAAAGGGTACCAACAGATTGTTTATTTTAAGTTTGTTAATTATTAATTAATGAAAAGTTACTTAAATTATGTATGAATTTTTATTTGAATCATGTATTTTAATATGCTTGTATGAATTTTTATTTGAAGCATATATTTTAAGGTGTTTGAACTATGTATAAAAAAAATTCCTTACGATTTCACAATCCGAGTTTATTTTGCATTTTCAGTGTCATGTCAAAAAAATATTTTTGACAACCTTTGTGGTGGGTTTATAACTTTTCAGAAAAATGTAAATTAGTAACGAATTAATAATAGGATATGTAATGAGTATTTTTGTTATTTGATTGCATTCTAATGAACTATTTTTATTATTTTTTATATTTTTTTAAATGATGGTGGGGAGAATTTATCATTAAATCATGGATCATACCATTAATTAGTTCTAATATCTTTTTAAATTTTTTTTCCTATGTTTATATAAACACCAAACAATTATTTCTAAGTGATTTACATCAGTAACACAAAATTAACATATTCTTTAAAAACAAATTATTTTATATGAAACGAATAAAATATGAAACTTTACAATTAGCTTATCCTCACCCTTCCCTAATCAAGCACGTACGACTTGCATGATTAGATATAATGGATCATGTAATGCAATTATCCATTATATATCTGGTTGCTTAATTCTTAAATTCATAATTATAACTTAAAGACTCGTTACATTATAAGCACTACATTAAAAAAAACAAAACATGTAATGAGACATTCATGATTAAAAGCAATCATGCAAGGATCTAATTGCAAATAATTTTATTATAAAGACTAAATTGTATTTTTATAATATACAAGGGTAAAAATTCCAAATAAGGACCAATCTGTGAGTGAATTATAAATTAGGGATTGAATAGGTTTTTTAAAAAACTACAAGAACGAAAAGAAACTTTGCGATGTACCCCGTTGCATTACTAATTGTTAGTTTTGCAAATAAATAAAATAATTCTATTACACACTTAATTACGTAATAATACATTTCATCGTACAAAGATGATTTCTATCGCTTCTCGGCTCTATATTTTGACATCAGTTAAGTGGCAAGGCCCATGATTATAGTTTTATATGGGGCTCTAAGGAAAGGCCCAATTACAGCACTAGATATTATTTATGGGCCGGAACTAAATATTTTGTTTGGGCCAGAACTGAACTAAAGGTTATCATTGGTGCTCTGCAGTAAAAAGGAAAGAGGACAAATGGCAAACAGCTAGACAGAGCCTCTTTGTGTTAGGCAAGGATGGAGATGGGCAAGGCTCCGACTTCAGTCCTTTGCATCTCTATTCTCACGATAACAAATAGGGCCTTTGAGTTACATTCTGGAGGCCCATTATCTCTATTTCCCATTCCTACGGGCTTCCAAGAAGAAACCTGTCGAAATAAACCGGTGGTGTTTTTGCTTGACCTTCCCTTTCCCCTTCTTAACCGGCCAATCTTTAATGATTCGGTTTTCAAACTCGGTTCGGGGTCTAGTTTGGTTTAAAATTTACAGCCTGAATTTTTCAAGTCAACCATTGGATTAGTGGGTGAGTCCCAGGTCAGCCTAAATGTTTTCTAAAACAACAATATTTGAGGATAAAAAAAACTTTTAGAGTTGACATGGTCGGGTCTCACCTGAATTTCAAGTTATTAGTTGAATTATTAAGTTATTCAAGTTTAATTAAATTAATTTTTAAAATAATTTAAAATAAAACCCGACTAAAATTAAACTCCAGAGTTAACGAATAACCTGATTCCTCCTGTGCAACACGAGTTGAATAACTTTACTCTCTAATGCCATACAACCATGACAGCGTTTCCAACAGCTAGCTTAAGAAATTGTCCTCCGGACACGCAGAAGAAATTTCTCAGATGTAAGACCAGACATGGTAGTGTCATAGACGTTCTCACCGAAATCCAAGCTCACAATAATTCCACAACACCCTGTCACCCAATAGAAAAAAGAAAAGAAAATTCACAACGACTTGAACCAGAAAAAAAAATAAAATAAAAAACAATCGATCTCGGTGTGTTTGATATCTATGACCTATCAATCGTTAGGGCAACATACTGTTATTGTCATAGGTTTTTCTTTTTTCCTCTTTAATGATGACCGGAGCCTAACCCTAGGTACGGTATAGATTAGAAAAAACCTATATATCACCAAAATTATATATATATATTGGTATGTGATCTTTTTTCCTTCTTCGAGTTTTTTTTTTTTTTTTTTGATAATTTGACCCTTGATTTAGTTCCTTGTGTCGGTGTTCAGCATGGTTAGTTCATTACACAAGACAAACATAAAAGCTTGGAAAAAGATTGTGGAAGAAAAAAAGAAAGAGGAGAGAGAGAGGATAGGAGAGAAAACGCCCAAAAAAGTATTGAACTCGGTAGAAATTAAGCTCATCGAAGAGGAGAAGGTGAATCCAAGACTGAGTTAGAAAACCCATAATTTTATTTTGATTTCGAACTCATTTTCTTCTCTTTATTTTTCTTGGATGGTGAGAAAACTATAAATGTTGTCTATGATTTGGGATAATTAGACTCACAAATTCAATAACCTAACAAAGAGTTCATGGTCCATATTACAAAAAAAGAAAATAATAATAATAACAATTTAAAAGGATAAGATTAAAGGTAAGACACTTGCATGGTTTTATCTTCTCTAATAGTAAAATAACTAGAGAATGAAGTACAAAATATGCATTTTTCTACACAACACCGTCTCATAGACCACAGGCAGACATCTAGAGGAGAGCAAACATTTGAGCTGCTAGCACCGTCTCGTAGACCACGGAAATATTCATGCATCACGAGGATGTTTGAACATTCCTAGTAGCTACAGGATATCAAAAATCTGAGTCGCTTGCACATGAAATCGCATGCTTTATTTGATTTTTGATAAGCTACTAGAGGATCTCAACTATTTGATGATTTCTTGGCTCTAAGGTCAACCTAGCTATTTTCTTCTTAGTGGAATGTAAAGTGGGAGTGGAAGGCAACCCATGTTAGTGGGTAGGGTTACCCTAGATCACATTGTGTAAAATGTGGGAGTACGGAGCCTAAGTTTTGAAAAATGTTAATTAAACAAATATTTGTTGTTATGCCCATTGTTTTAAAATTTCTTTTACTTTTTTTCGGTGGGTTGATTCGAGTTTGAATTAAATTTAAAAATTTAAAAATATAAATAATCTATTGATTTAATTTAAATTTAATCCAGATAAAATTAAATTATTAATTTTTAAAAAATAATATTTAAAAATTAACTCTAGATCAAGTTTTAAAATTATATACATGTTTTATTTTAACAAAGTTTAATTTAACCTCCTTGAAGGTACACGAGTCTATCAATTTTTATTTTCTTTTTTTTCTATCAATTATTCCTCTTATATTTCATTCATTTTATAGTAAGGTACTTCAATCATCATTCATTAACAAAAGTAATAATAAATATAATTTAATTTATAAGCTTCAATTTTCCTACAAAAGTACAATTAGTTGACGATTAGCTTTATAAAACTTGAAGTACGGAAGTTGTTTAATTATCTTTTAAAAACAAAATCATTAAATTAAGTATGATGAACGCTAATAAAGGTTGTTTAATTATTTTTTTATACTACAAGGATTAATTAATTTATATTAATACATCACAAGGACGGAACATAATTAGCTCATAATAAACACTTAAAGTATTTGAACGAACCACTTAATTCCTTGAATTTAATGGCAGTATGATTGCGGGTGTTTTTCAAATAATTTTTTATGCCAAAATATATGTCAATGATATTTTTTTATTTTTTAAAAATTATTTTTAACATCAACACATCAAAACGATCCAAAACATACAAACCATATTAAATTTTAACAAAAAAAATTCAAATTTTTTTTTGAAACACCGTTGAATCGCATTCCCAAACATGCTTTTAATTATCTGCTGCATAAAAAACCTTCGGGGTTGTTTAATAATCTTTTTATACTACAAGGATTAATTAATTTATATTAATACATCACAAGGACTGAACATAATTAGCTCATAATAAACACTTGAAGCATTGAACCACTCAATTCCTTGAATTTAATGGCCATTTATCCGCTGCATAAAAATCCTTTGGCATTGTTAACTATTCATAATTTTCTAAAATTCCGTATGCTCACGAATGAAAGGTTTTTTTTTTTTTTTAAGTGTTTAGATATAAAATATCACAAGCTTGCATTAATGTTTTCTTCTGTAAGAGGTTAAGCAGTTGATGATTGATGATAAAAGATTCAATACTTGCAAAATAGTTTTTTTTTATGAAATTTAAAAATCATATGATGATAAAATCAGTACTTTTTAATAAGATATTGCAATAAATAAAAAAATAAATTTTAAATTCTTAATAACAAGAATGTTTGTTTTTAGTTTGTGTATGGTAAATACTTTGTAAAATAAGAGTATAAATACTTTAGAGAATATGAAAAGTGTGGACCCTTTACCTAGGCAATTTAGAGGGGGTATATAGTCTCTGAATTTTATCATGTTACTTGAATGGGAATGTTTAAGCTTCACGTCTTTCTAATAGCATTGATGAGTGATATATATTCCTTACACAACATTAATGAAGGGATATATATACCTACACAAAATTAATATTAATAGAAATATGACAAATTATTTAGAGACTTTTATATACATAAGGATGTAGGGAGATGATCATTCTTGATTTTTAATATTTTATATTAAAAGACATGAGAATAAATAAACAAATTCACGTGACTTAACATAGAGCCTAACAAAATTATCAACTCTATATATTTTTAGTTTGGAATGATTCCAAACGTAAAGGTCATGAGTTTGATGCCCTGTCAGACTCATATGCATTTGGCCTTAATACATAACTGAACTCAAGAATATTTAAACCTGATACATTTCTAGACTCACATGTACTTGAGCTTAGTAAATAGTTGAACCCATGGATGTTCGGGTTTGACACCTTCTTGAACTTATATGCACTTGAATTTAACGCATAGCTAAACAAAAAAATATCGGGTCTAGAATCTTAGCAGATCCATATGCATTTAAGCTCAAAATATAACTGAACTAAAAAAAATTAGATATGGTACCTCGCTAGACCCACGTGTACCCAAAAATATTGAGCTTGAAAGTAAGTTAGGTTCATATTGTTTAGCCTTGATGTTCTACTTGGTATAGATATATTATAACCTTTTTAATTATGAGTTTTTAAGTAAATATGTCAAGGGATAATCATCCTCTTTTTCAAGGGATTTTTTGGAATAAGCAGAATTAACTCTTTGGCATTAAAAAGAATAACAAATAAACAAATTTCACCAACCAAACCAAATTTCCCCGAAATTCTTTTTGACACTGACATTTTCCTTCTTCAAGAAATGTGGGCAGTTTAAAAGAACTTTTTTTGTACACCTTTTTTCCCCGGTAAAGTTATTAAATTATGCCTAACTTAAAATTGATTTAAATTTATCTAAAATGATATTATTTTAATATTAAAAAAAATAATATTATTTTAATTTTTTTACATCAAGTTAGATTTTAGTTGAATCAATTAGATTCCTGACCCATCTAGTTGACAAGAATATATAAGATTAACTCTAACTTGATTTAATTTAAAACTCAACTGGAACTAAAAATCTAACTAATGAATCACAAAATTAACAGCTAGACCTAATTTAATAGTTTTGCTCTGCAGTTTTGCACCATCTACGTGAATTTTGAAGCGTGGAGCTCTAGTCCTCCATCATTGAGAAGAGCAATGCACTCAAGAAAGGTGAATCAAATGAACGGTGTAAGAAGCTACTACTAATTAAATAATTGTTAGGTGGAGAGGCATAAAGCTTCACGAGTTGAAAAAAGCTCACCCTCGAAAAGTACATTGCAAATTGAGAACTGAGTAAATTTGTCCATCTCAAGTCACTAGAAGGGGAAAAAAAGGAAGAAAACAGGTAGGATTGTGACACAAAAAATTATAATTTCCTTGCAAATTACACATCTTGCATTGAAAAGAAACGGGATTTGATGGTGAGATCCTTTGAAATGCAGAAAAACAAAATATTCTTACAGTTGGAGAGCATGAAATAACGCCATGGTTGGTGAAGCAAATGATGGGTTTTTCTTCACAGCCCGTGTTTTCTTTTCTCCCCTGCAAAGAAAACACCCTTGGAGGTTAAAGAGACCTAAAAATTAAAGGTTCATGGAGGTGAAACTTGAAAGAGATTACAGGGGTCCAATTGGAAAGGGGGTGATAGAACAGCAACATCCTCTTACAAGTAAATAGGTCACCTACCCTAATGATCACTAAATACCCTACAAAACAACAATATATATAATTATTTGCCCATTGGTAGGGTAGGGCCTCGTCTTGGTGAGATAAATCTCACACTAATTCGCGGAAGCTCGAAGCTTTTCCTTCCATCAGGGACATGGATTTCAGGATTTTGATTAAGACAATTGACCTACAAAATTCCATTACACTAGTGGGCTAACTGCTAACTGAAGTTCTTGGAGGGATTTTCGGGTATTTGATAGTTTGATTGTGATTGTTTTTTAAAATATTTTTTATTAAAAAATATATTAAAATAATATTTTTATTTGTTTTTTAAAAATTATTTTTAACATCAGCACATTAAAATGATATGAAATCATTAAAAATATATTAATGTGAAGTAAAGAAAAAATAAAAAAAATACTTTTTTTTAAAAATACTTTTGAAATATAAAAACAAATAAATTCATATTATTATTGTTTTAATATTTCTTATGAGAGAAACTCGGTAAATGAAAAAACAAAGAGGAAAATGCTCATCTAATATTTTTACGTACTGTGAGGTGTAGGACTAGTGATTAAAAAAACATTTTTTTCTTAAATTTTTTAGATCGAGATTTTAAAACCAGTATTGAGAAGATTTATTAAAATATTTTAATATATTAAACTGATGTAAAAACTAAACCTTTAAAATTGTTAAAAAAGAAATTAATTAAGCTATTTTGAAAGTCTCATTATCAAATTAAAAATATATTCTTGCAACGATAATTTATAAACTGTGTGGGGGTGGTTGACTATGTACAACACATTTGCTATTAAACAGAGAGGTCGTGTTTAGGTAGCATTTAATTATTACTAAAAAATAAAAGAGATAAAAATAAAAAGACCAGATCTATCTCTTTATATATATTGTTTATTTTAAAATAATAAAAATTCATTTTAAAATTATTTTAAATACTCTTATTTTATATTTCTTTTTTTTAATTAAATAGATTTTTATAGAGTGAGTTAAGATGATAATCACCACCAACATCGACATCAACACCACCAAGAACAATAATAATAATAATAATAATAATAATTTTTTTTTACATAATTGCATCAAGGTTCCAACCTTTTTCCCCTTGGAGAATTTTGCCAGATTGTCAAAGGTCAAATGGAATTTCTCAACGAATTTTAGTATTGGCAAATAGTTGTCAAGTTATGTATTCCCAACAAGTTACCACCACTTCTTTCATCATAATTTTTTAATCGTGGAAGAAAACCAGCCCTCCCTTGAGTGTGTTTGGTATTTCAATACTTTTTAAGAGTTTTTTTTACTTAAAAATATATAAAAATAATTTTTTTTATTATCTGAAGCATTGAAACTATAAAAAAAATATTAAAAAGACAAATTTAATAATTTAAAAAAAAAAAAAAATAAACAATGTGAATGGACGAAACAGACAAGGAAATTAACAGTTGGAAAGATATCAAACAGTAATCCCTATGCACATTTGATTATGATTAGAGCCTTTGAAACTTTATGGGGACAAGACTTGTCACGTAAACATTTTCTAATCATCTGTAATATTATAATATTATAGAATAAGCATGTTCTGTACAAATTTTCTAATCCCTAGGGGCACAGCGCATTCATGGCATCTTTCTGGTGACTGAATAAATAATAAGACTACAAATTTTGCAGAGCAATTATAGACCCTTGAATAAATAAATAAATAAAAACAGCTTGGCTGCAAGGCAGAAATCCTTTGTTAAACCCTAGAAAATGGAGTTTTACTAACAACCTCAAAGGAAAAGATTAGTCTATTTCCAAAGGGTATCTTTCCATACATGAATTCCACCAAACCAAGCCCTTTCCACCCTTTTTCCTATTCACTAATACTTTTAAAAGTGGAGGGGATGATAAAGCCCTTCGATTCATTGAGTCTAGTCAGAATCTCACCACTGCCAACATGGGATTCTTTTGATGTTTATAAAATAATTATTTTCTTTTCTTCAATGGTTGGTTGTAGGGTATGCGGTGCGATTGTAAATGTTTTTCAATTAAAAGGGTAGTAGCAGTATTAAAAGGTTAATACTGTGCAGCGATGAACAGTTGTTTAAAGTTTTTATAGCTTCATCTGCCTTTTTAAACCGCGACGTAAAATCTACTAACTTCTAACTTCCAATCTCTGGCCGATTGATTAGCACTTTGACATTAAAAAAGGGAACAGAAACTTCTGTTTGTGGTTAATCGATGAAAATTACAGGAGGCCAGTAGTGTGTGCCAGAAATCATGCAATTGTTGACCCCAGCTCAAGATAAACCAATGTCATAATCACTCAAATCAGACTTTTACAGAAAGTCCTCAGCATAGACAGCTGGTTACAACATAAGAAAGAATCAAATCCTAAAGATTACACAATCTAGCATCGCTTAATTATGATGATGCTTCTATTTCCATGGTCTTTATCTGTACATCAATGTACAGACAGATAGAAAAAGACAGGTAGTGAAATTCTTCATTTACTAATTAGAATCGTATCTTACATCAAATCTGGTGCTGCAAGACTTGGCACCAAGATACATAAGAGCTAGGCTAGGATTTTACAGTGGATACTTCCAAGAAACTTGAAAAAAAGGATCTTGAGGGGGGGAAAAAATCAGGAATATGTAAAATCATGGGGAAAAAAAAAATTCTTCCTCATCAACCTAATGATAAAATTGCTTAGTGATTCCTGGGTTGGTCCATATAAGATTTCTTGTATGTACAGCGCCCTTTCTCTCCTTCTGGACTTCTGAATTTTGAACTGAAGAATGGTGATTAGAGCTCAATTTTCATGTGGGATACTTGATTTGAACCTGCATTAAATGAATGCTTGTCATGAACAAGAACTTTATTTTCATAGTTTTGGAGACTAGTTCAAAGCTTTGATGATTTCTGCCTCTTTTTCTTACCATGGAAATTTTGTGGCAGAAATGTTTCCAGGTTTGGATTCTGGCCATAACCCATCTGAACAATGGTCTGCAGGTCATCTTCACAGAATGTTGGATACTGGACATAATTAGAGAAGCAGGTTCAGAAATGTGCTAGGGAAATTACCACAAAAAGAAAAAAATAATAAAATCTCTGCATTCACGTCATGGACTTCATGGTTAAGAACTCAATATAATACCTGATGAGCATTTTGGGTAAATCCATCAAGCGGGGGTAACTGAGCATTGAGGTTTTGGCACAGTCCAGTGGTATCTAATTGGTCCACAGAGCAGTGGGTCACTGCCCCATTAGAAATATTGCTATGCAGTGGTGGATTTTGCTGCTGTTGGTGGCTAAATATTGCTGCCGGTGCCGAGGAATCTAATGGAAATATTGGATGGGGCAATGGTTGGCTTGATTGGAACATCTAAACACAAAAATGCAGCAGCAAATTCAGACTTCGAAGAATTGAAATTCATGTACAAAAAGGTTCAGGGCATTGACTAAAAGACTCACATCTTTTGAAATGAGAGTGTCCATGTTAAAATCCAGCCTGGTATTCACAGAAGCCAACTTCATAGAGAGGAACTGCCCACAGAAATAGTAAAGGGACAATCATTAGGCATGGAGCTTCACTTTTCAAACAAGATGAGGATTGTTGATTTCCACAAATATATATATTAATTTACCTCAACTTGCCGTTGCAATGACTGCACGTAATTTATGATTTCATCAAGCATAAGGGCTTTTCCTGTGACCTAACATGGACACACAAAACTTATTTTAGCAATTAAAAATTCACGTTCTTGAAGCTAATGTATTCGAATCTGAAAGTTTCAACACACCTTATTGCAACCAGGCACAAGATCTTGGAGAAGCTTCATTCGTTCACTGATTTTCTCTCTTCGAACCTGACAACATGTTAATTAACCAGTGTTAATGCTAATCTGGAAATTACTCCAATTGATTGAATAAAATTGTATGGTATACAGTTGACTTGTAATTCTCACTCTTTCAGCAAGGCTATGGCTATCAGTTGCTTGACCCCTCCTTGCTCTAACATGAATGTAGTCCTTAGGAGGCTCAGGAGGCTTTGAATTGGCCTTGTTTTGGATATCCTCTCCGCTGCCCTTTGGCTCTTCCTCTGCTTTAACAGAACTATTTTCGTTCTCTTCTCCTTCATTTGGCTTGATTCTTTTCGTGTTTGAATTATCATCAGTTTCTGCATCCTGAACGAGAGAATTTTCCCGTTTGATCAAAATTGTATTCCCAATTGATATATAAGAAGAGAAGAGATAAGAAAAGAAATTTGACTTGTTAGTAATCTATATAACTATGTACCTTCGTAGCATTGGCTGGTGGGTTTGATGCTGATTGTTTTGCTTTTCCCTTAGAAAGTGCTTTTCTTTTCCTGGAATTTAACTCATTGGAGACCTTTAAACCTGCCTCCCCACTTGGAATTTGTTCAGATACAGAGGACTCCTGAGAATTTGTCAATTCGGATCGATCCTGCAATGGAGTACTCTTGTTACCCTTTTGAGATCCCACTGCCTTGAGTAAAGGACTACTCGCAACACGCGCCAACTTGCCATTTCCCATCAATGGATTACATCCATTAGCCATTTCAGCATTGTTTAGCCCCAACTGGCTGATTCTGCCATTGAAACTCCTGCTGCCAAAGCAAGAGAACTTTGCAGCTCTCTCGGCAAATCCCGGATCAGCTGTGAATTCTGCCACACTGGAATTCAAACCCATTGGTTTTCCCAAACTGGGGATATTCGAATGCTCTTTCGAAAATTGATCCATGGCAGGCATCTTCAGCTTGGGTGGTGAATTCAAAGGAGTAGTATAGCATGAGGTGTTGGCACTGTTATTGGCAGCTGTAATATATGAAGCTGCCAACATTGGCTGAGAATGCGGTGAGATCTCACCAGGGTTGATGCTGTTGTCAATGTTTCCTAGCTTTCCTATCAGTTCTCTGGCCATAAAGCTCTCATTGGACACGTTACAGTTTGATACTCCTGGAGAGGACACCATTGAGCTCAGGGAAGACTCAAAGTGAGGACTGTGATCCGTTGACTTTTCCCAGTTGGAATTGAACAAGCGGCGGGCTGAGCAATTATCTTGCATTTCCATGGGAGATGAGAGGGATTGCCAAATTGGCATCAATGAAGAGGTTGAGGTTGGTTCAAAGAGCAATGCTTGTGGAGGGACTCCTGCATTGAAAAAGTACTCACTCTCCATCAACAACCGTCACAGCTTTTCTTACTCGAGTTACAAGCACCAACAGCTAAGAGCCGAAGCAAATTAGCAAACAGACACGAATTTGATCAACAAGTAAGGTGTTTCCTAGCAATTACTACGTAAGAGAAAGAGAACAGACCAGTGGTTAGGTAAGGAAAAGCTTAAGAGGAGGAAGAGAGAGGGGAAGGGGGGAAGGGTATAGCTGGGCTGTGATGGAGTTATATAGAGGAAAGAAGAGAGAAAAAAAGGTTAATAGTTCGTTTGACCTTAAGTTTTGTTACCCAAGTTGTCCTTTCTATTTCTTTCTCCGTAAAAGGTGGAGGAGAGGGTGGTTGCCGGGCCTTGGACGTCATCCATCCCTCTCTTGAAACACTACAATCTTCTTCTTAATTTGGCCGTTCAACTAAACGAAGGACTTGGCTTCTTAAAACTATACATTTTTCACCCAATAAAGGGTGAAATAACTTTACTTATTATTGTTGATTTGGTATTGCTTTTCGATAATAAAAGTAATTTCAAACCACTTGAAATTGAATTAATTTAAACGTTAATTAAGATTCATCTTCAAAAAAAAATATATTTTAAAACCGCACCTCTACATCCACATGGTGCAAATAACTTTATTTATTATTGGTAATTATAATTATAAAAAGTAATTATAAAAACAATTGTGTACTTTTATAATTATAAAAAGTAATTATAAAATTATAGTATTGGAATTAGGAAAGAGTTAGAATTTCTATATCTTAAAATTTACAAATCCTATGTGAATAACGAAGTGGTGAGCAAATCCTTTTGCTGGACTAATTAAGCTTCAAAGATATAAAATAATGAAATATTGCTGTGATATTTCCTTCATTATCATAAATTTAAAGCAATCTTTATTTTGGATTTTTTATAGCGTAGGCCCAATTCACGGAAAAGGGAAGCTTTTATTACTGAGTTAGTTGCAAGTTACTAACAACTATTCTTGTCTACTTCAGGGAAAAAAAGTTTTACAAAAAGTCAACAACTCATGGTTTTACTCATCCTTGTTGGTGCATATTTGGTATGGTAATACAATATATTTTTAAAAATATATATTATTTTTTTATTTTTAATATTATCACATTAAAAAAATTAAATTAATATATTTTTAAGTTCAACGTACTTTTAAAATGCAATTCCAAATATAAAAACAAATCTTGTTTTAGACTTGGTAATTAAGGAACATATTAAAAATAAACTTAGGTTATTAAGTAAACCTGCAAGTCATTTGTTTTAATTAAAAATTAAGTATGTGTTCCATCTTAATTTTAAAAAAATTATTGGATTTGATCTTAGGTTTGCATCTAATTTAACCAGGTTAATTATATCACTTGACCAGTTCAATATTTTGTTTTTATTTAATTTAAAACCCAACTTAGCTCAAACTTCAAGCTATAATTATGTTTTATATAATTTAAAACCTAACTTAAATCAGACTTCCAGCTGCAAATTTCTTCACACACACACACACACACACACACACACACACATATATATATATATATATCACACACACACACACACACACACACACACACACACACACACACACACACACACACACATATATATATATATATATATATATATATATATATATATATATATATATATATATATATATATCAGGCAAGATGGAGTAACAAAGCGTGGTTTCTCCCTTTATCGTGGAAATGCCCTAAGACAAAAACAGGAGCACGTACCAGAAGCAAGTTCGAATCAGGATACTGCGTGCATCTCCGAAGTCTGAAAGGGCAGAATGTCATTGTTCAACGTACCAAGATTTGTTCATGCTAAGCAGTTGTGGGCTTTCAAGTGTTGAATCTCTGGTCTTTAATGTTTATTTTGTTTCACCTTTCACAGTTTTAGATGGTTTTTTTTACCCTATTGTTGTCCACTGGGAAAAATCCATGGAATCCCAATCTGAGTTCAGACTGAGTCCAGAGATATATCTTTTTATGGACTATATATGATTTATTGTTTACTAATATATCTTAATTATGCATTCTAGTTTGTATTATATAGATCATTTAATTTAATTATTCTAGCAGTTTTATTTATTAAATTTTATTTAAAGTATATATTATCATAATTAAGACAACGCTATTTATATCACTAGCTAGCATGATTCTCTATTACTTTAACAATTTTTTTTTTATTTACAGTATTTTCTTCATAGTTATGATTGTAAGGAAAATATCTTAAAGATTATTAAAGTTTTTATTTGATGATACTGATTTTGCAAAATGCTAAAGCAGATTGTAGGAGGGTTTTGAGTTCAAGAAATATTTTTATATTTAAATTATTATTCAAGTCCAATGAAAGATAAGATAGAGAATAAAATAAACAACAGAATTAACACCCCAGGGGGTAATTAATTAGAGAGGGAAAATATAGATTAGACAAACAGCAAATAAAATAAAAATAACATCAAAGTTGCTGAAATTACACTGCACTATCCTAATAATTCGTGTCATGAAATTTATTTTATCAATATTCTTAAGTATAAGGGAGAAATCGAGAAAATCCCCTGGACTCTGGACTAAGAGTTTTTTTTTTTTTTTATTATTATTATTATTGTTATCTATTATCATTTTTTTCCCTTCCCCTCTATCCAATCGGAATTGATTGAAGTCAGCACGAGGAATTTGCAGGTGAAAAGTCAAAGTTATATCACATAGGTTCCTGTAAAGAATTTTAATCTGGAGTCGTGGTCCCCAGAGTAAAATTAAAAAAAGAAGGTAAAATAATATTCTTTTTCTCGGTTACTACAAAATGAAATAAGAAAAAAAAATCCCTGTAGGCTCTAGTAAAATCAAAATTCAATTTTTTTTATTAAACAATAAAAGACATCTTCAATACAATTTATATATTAATAAAAATTAAATTTTTTTTTTTAAATAATATTAAGAATATACTTCCACATCAATCTAATAAACCGACGGATTTGGTCAATCATTGCATTAAAAGCCCCCACCCCCCCTAACCCGTGTTTGGTCGGGTTCACATAGTAAACCAACAGGTCTGTATTAACTCAGCTAGCGTTCTAAGAAATACAACTACGTACGGGAGATTGGAGTCGGGCCATCAGCCAGATCCTGTAAAAAGAATTATTTTTATAATTAATTTATATAAGTGTTTCCTAGACTCAATGCATTGAAGTTCTCCTAGAAATTTATTGGCCCCGGATTTGGTTGGGCAAATTGCGATCTTCATGATGAAAAATCGGTTCCATGTTTCTCTTTTTTGCTCAATGTTAGCTCAGGAATGTTGTTGATGGGAAAATTCTTGGCCGAAACAAGAAATTTCAAGTGATATATAATTATATTATAATCCTTTATGATTGGAAATTAGGCAAAAAGCATGATTCAATTAATTGATAAGGTGCCTAAAAAGGGTGAAAAAGAGAAAATGTTTTCATGAAGTGGATTAATAAGTCGAGAAAGCCAACGGCCCATTAATTATATGTGGGTTTGATTAATTATTTTCTTCATTACGTACGGTTGCAATTAGAACCTTAATTATTGTTACTTTTGTTCGTCAAAAGTGAATCTCGTGGACAATGATTTCTTGAGAAAGTGGATGATCTTATGATGTTTAGGTATTAATTATAATACTTAGATATAATTAATAAATACATAAATCAAATAAAATACAATTTATTTTATAATTAATACAGTACTAATCAATCATACTCTGTCTTACATAATATGCATGGTTCAAGGTATAGCAACTTTGTTATTATAGAAAACAATATATGCAATAATTAACACTTTGATTTGTATCATGTTAATTAATATTATATTGAGATTGATTTCTTATTAAGGAAATTACTCTTTTATGATATCATAGTGTATTTGCAAAATTCACTAAAAACCCCCAGCAAATAAATCGAAAGATTTATGCTAATACATACATTTAACTAGGCTTTACAAATATCTAGGGGTAATTATTTTCAGTTCAATTCAATTTTTATAAAAAAAAAAACCAAACCGAAATTAAAAAAAAACCATACCGAAACCGGTTTCGGTTTGGTTCGGTTTTTTATGACAAAACCGGTTCAAACCGGATTGGCTCGGTTTGGCTCGGTTTTTGCTCGGTTTGGATTCGGTTTGGTTTTTTTGGTTTCAGACTTATAAAACCAAAATCGAACCGGTCGGTTTTTTCAAAATTTAAATCAGTTTAATCGGTTTTTTTCATGGTTCAGTTTTTTCGGTTATTTTTTTTCTGATTTTCTCGGTTTAATTGAATTTTAACTTTTTTACTTACCTCTACAAACACATATAAACAAGTCATTTGTTATAATTACTCGATATTTAAATTAGCACAGATATAGAATGAATAAAGTCATGGAGATTGTATTGTGCATGTTTTTGGAGTTTTAAAGATGATGCAATAAAAAAAATGATAAAAAAAAAATCAACAAGAGAACAATCCCAACTGAAGACTAGAATCCCTTACCTTATAGTTTATGATTTTTATCTAGTCATAAATCATGCCAATTTATGCATAGATAAAGGTAAAAGAGGGAAAATATTATGATACTTATTCTAGAGGCAATAATTTGGGATAATAGCTCTTAATACTATTAAGTAGAAATGATGATGTCATATGGCTAATATACTAGATATAAACCTACTCTAATAATATTCAACTAAAACTATTCAACTAAAACGTTTTGTTTGAAAACATAGTGCAAATTATAAATTATATTTCATAAAAATTCAAAAAAAAAGTTTGTTTAAATTTTTTTTGTTTTTAAATCGTTTTAATGTACTGATGTCAAAAATAATTTTTAAAAAATAAAAAAATATTATTTTTATATATTTCAAAACAAAAAAATATTTTAAAAAACAACTATTATCACAATTTTAAATATCCTCAAAATTATAATTAAAAAACCATAAGAGGATAGGTGAAGTAGTTTTAGGGTTAGGTTGTGTTTGTTTGATTTTGTACTCGAGAGTTTGTCTTATTGAGTTATATGTACAACCAAGTCGAATTTAGAGACTAGTGTGTTGTGGCCTAATGGGGTTGAACATGAAATCCTAGAAGTTGAGTCATCTTTTTCAGGTCTAAGGGGAGCAATGAGTGTACTTCTCACTTAGACCCTAAATATCCTAGTGGGAGTAAGTATCATAACCCTTTGGAGTTTTGAGCTAGCTAGTGTTTCTTGCGTGTTATGTGCCATGGTACTAGTGATCAAGGATTCTGTAAATCACAAGTTCATCAATGGAGTGGAAGTCCCAAGCCCATTAACACTAACAACGCATATCGCTTCTTCTTCTTCTCTCCCGCTCCAAACCGATCATAAGGGCAATCATTTAGGTCATGTCTTGAGCATAGACGAATGCAGACTTTGGTGCTTGGAAGGTTTAGGAACGTGAAGTTTTTATTTTGGGGTGGTCATTCCATTTATTTAAAACTTATTGAAAATTTTCCAAAAACAACAGGGATTTTGATTTTTTTTCCCCTTCTTCTAAACTATGGAAGGACCAAGGCCTGTGTTCTTGGTGAACAGCCAATTAAACATCAGATACGGGAGTATAATTTCATTATACTTCTGATCAAACGTGTCCTCATCGTTAATTTCAAGTTGCTGAGGGATCTAGCTGGTCCTTTGCTAGCATTGGTATTCAAGATGAATCGCCAATATCCTCCCTCAAGAACCTCTTCTCACTGTACTATCACTACTGCCAGTAACTTTGACCATTCAACAAAAAAAACTCGTATATATATATGCAGCAGTGCTGATAGAAATCTTTTACATTTGTAGTGTTTAAAGTTAGTAGAACACCATGATCCTATCACATATAAAAAAAACTAAAATAACTAGATAGTATCAAGAGATTTGCTTTTTTTGTAGTTTCATATTCGAGTTATGTGATTGTTCATATGATAGCTACTAGAAGTTTACATTATTGTTAACTTCAGGAGTCATGAAATTAATCGAGATACTTGTAAACTGGTTCAAACATCCACGTTAAACTAAATAAAAAAATAGCTAGACAGTGGATCACGAAAAAGAAGAAGAAAGAGGAGGACGACGGTGGGTAACTTTGATAATTTATTAGGTATAGAAGATTTTCCGCTTACGATTGTGACAAAAGATTAGCAGGCTATGCCAGTAGCCATTGCCTTCTTTATCTTGGAGCCCGTAGTCAAGGATTTGCATGGAATTAAATTCCAGTCAACAATGCAGGCTTCCCAATTCCATCTGCTACCGATCGATATCCAGCACTTCATTACTTCTATAGCATTGCTGACCGGGCAACTCCAGCACATATAGACCTCCATGGATTATATATGATCTAACTTAAGGTACAGGTTATGATTTGTATGGTCAATTCAAGAGGTGGTGACCTAAATAATTCTTTATCCAAACAATATCCTTTTAGCTTTTTATAAAATAAAATGAAAATATAGATGTTGTTTAAGGTTTTTTTTCCAAAAAAATTCCAATTTAAAATAAAACTCAACCCTAATAAGTGAATCACTAGATTAACTCATTGAGATGAGTTTTATCACACCATCTTTTGATCTTTTTTTTTCTTTTTCTTTTTTTTTCATGATTGTCTAAGTGTGTGTTAATAATATAATTTATAATTTTTTAAGAATATTTTTAAATTTTTTATTTTTAATATCATCACATCAAATCATCGAAGAACACTGAATAAAATAATAATTTAGTATTTTTTAAAATACTAAAAAAAAAAGAAGCACAATCCTAAATGGAGTGTAAGTCTCCTCTCCATGCCGGTCATGATTTGTATCAAATATTAATTAATGCCGAAGCAATGCAACAAACGTGTCAAAAACCTCAAAACAGAGAAGAAGATGAAGGGACACCATAAATTAATGAAAAGGGAAATATCATGGCATGAATGTGCCAACAATATATCAAGAAATTCAAAGTATTTAAGAGCCCAGCACTGTACTTTGTACCATATAAATGCGTTCCCTTTCCATCTGGTACGACCATCTGGCTGGGAATGCTAACCTGTGTTCTAGAATTTTTGACTGGGAAGTGATAGATGTCATACCATTAATTCCGTCTTAAATAAAACAAAAATAATACAAATTTTTTCAAACACACACAAATTTATTAAGCATAAAAATAAAAATTTAGATTGTTAAATACTTCTCAGGATTATCATTAAACTTATAATAGTTTAAATCTAAAAAGTCCTTGTCCGACTCTTTAAATAGTATTTAGTTAGTATACTAACCCTGTAATTTGGTTGTTACTTTTACTTAAATGAATTAATTTTTTATTTTATTATATGATAAAAAATATCAAAATTAATTTACTATCAATCCAATATTAAAAAGATAAAATTTAATAAAAACCTTACACTTAATGATGGAATTGGCAACAAAAAAAACAAAAGATTTAAAAAAATTATCAAAAAATCTCAACTCGACTCTTTGATTGATATTTACTAAACTCATCAAACTTGTAACTTGAGTTTATTTTATTATATGATAAAAAATACAAAAAAGTAATTTATCATTAATTATTATTAAAAGATAAAATTAAATAAAAGTCCTTATCAAATAATAAACTTAGAAAAAAAAGCTTAAAAAAAATAAAATTACTAAAAACACTCAACCATGCCGGGTTAGGCTGGTGCCAGAGGAAGGCTATTGCTCTTTGCCCATCTTTTTCCACCCTTTTTATCTTCTTTTTTTAAAAACATATTGTCTGTGTTTGTTTTAAATCAAATATCAAGCCTAGGGCAACTTCAATATGTGACTTTGTAGGTGCATTGTATACTTCAACCAAGCTGAATGAAGACACCATTTTATTCTAAAACATTTAAAATAATATATTAACTTTGTTGGTTGGAAAAATTATAATTTAATCGAGTTTTTTTTTGTGAAATAGAGGATATCTCGTTCGAGGTAGAAAATAAAAATAATCCTATAATGACCTAATATCTCTGACAAATCACGTTATACATTAATTCAATTTGAATTATAATAAACTTTTAAAACTTAGCTCAAATCAAACCCACAACCTCACATTACTTTCACACAAGTTTTTTAAAACACACACAAATTTTTTAAAGCATAAAAATAAATATTTAGATTGTTAAAAACTTTTTAGTATAGTCATTAAATTTGGTATCACAATTTAAATCTGAAAAATTCTTATATGACTCTTTGAATGATATTTAGTTTGTTTGCTAACCATGTAATCTGGTTGTGAATTTTGTTGAATTGAATTAATTTTTTATTTTATTATATGATAAAAAATATCAAGATTAATTTATTATTAATCTAATATGAAAAGATAAATTCAAAAAAAAAACTCACACTAAATGATGGAATTGGCAAAAAAAAACAAAAGATGTCAAAAAAATTATCAAAAAATCTTAACCTGACTCTTTGATTGATATTTAGTCAGCTCATAAAACCTGTGACTCAGGTTATGAATTCACTTAGTCGATTTAAATTTTTTATTTTATTATAATATAAAAAATAAATAAAAAAATTTATCATCAACTAAATACTGAAAGATAAAATTAAATAAAAATCCTCATCTAAATGATGAATTTGAAAATAAAATAATAAAAAAAAAACAAAATTGCTAAAAAAACTCAATTATGCTAAGCTGGGCTTGACCTAAAAAGCCAAATGTGTGAGTTTAAGGGAGACTAGTGTGCCTACCTATTTTGTTTTTTTTTAAAAACATATTATCTGTGTTTATTTTAAATCAAATATCAAGATCAAGGCAACTTGAATATGCAACCTTGTGAGTGCCTTGTATACTTCAACCAACCGAGTTAATACACTACTTTATTTTAAAATATTTAAAATAATATTTTAATTTTGTTAATTGAAACAATCATGACACTAGCTCAACTCAAACCCAAAGCCTCCAATTATTTTCATACTTTAACTACTGAGCTACAACACAAAACTTATAATCAAATAATTAAAAAAATATATTAACTTGTTTTATTATTTATATAAACAGTGAAATCAACTCTTAATTATTTTTTTGTTTTTATTAATATATGACAAAATTGTTATATAAAATATTTATCTAATCACAGATAAAAATATTATCGAAATCGAATCACCTGTCATGGGGCGTTGTTAACTAATACAAACAAGATGTACGGAATTTAGAAAGAAAAATTACAAACATACAACTCATTCGCCAAACTTCTTGATACATACAATATTATATAACTAGTATAATTAATATTTCGACAAAATTGCTGTATAAAATATTATTTTATAAAAAAACTATTTACTCACGAATGCAATTTTTATTGAAATCGAATCACCTCTCATGGGGCATTGTAAAATAATACAAATAAGAGGTATATATGTATTTTAAAAAATAAATAAATAAAAATTGATTACATATTAATTGTTTGGGTAGTATATATATATGAAAAAAGAAATTCATGTAAAGCCAACGCAGAAACACCCCCCCAACACACGAGGCAATGCTGGCCAGCTTGTTCATTGACAATCCGTTTTTCTTTATTCTTCTTTTATTCTCTTAATTAATTTTTATTATTCTTACAGTAAATGCGTGTGTGTGTATTTCTTTGTTTTGTTCTTGCATGAACTTTGTCCGCATACGCAGACAATGTTTACGTATGAACAACTTCCCTTCAAGTTTCCCTGTCTCTTCCTTGTCTTTGTACTTGGCTGGCTCACACACACAAGTAATTAAATTAAAAAAAAAAATTATAAAGGAATGGCTGCAGTTTACGACAAAATTCTATAGTTTAACTAGGTTTATATTATAGCTAGGTGGCGCTGCTGGCGGAGTGCTTTTCTTTGTTTCGTAATTCTTGAAATTATTAAATTACCCTTATCTCTTTACTTTATTTTGTTTATATTTTATATGGGAAATACATTATTATATTAAAAACACAAATCATATTTAAATGAAACGGTCGGTGTGTTGTTGGAAACCAGAAATCTATGAAACCAGCGGCTAAACCACGAAACATATATTATTAATTATTATATTAATTTGCTCACGTCACTCGCGCTGTGGATTATCTATCTCACAAACCAATCAAGTGGCAGCTTGTTAAAGGGTCAACTAAGGGCAACATTATTTAATAAAAAAATGGATGTTGAGTAAATTCAGGTAAAATAAAAATAATTTGAGTTATCCAAGTTATGAGAATTCTTTTCTTTATGTATTTATAAAATTATAAAATTAATGGGCTTAACTTTTGTTTCTTTAACATAATAGAACTAATTTTATTTAATTAGTGCCGCTGTAGGTGAGGTTAATTATATACTATAAATATTAATATTTGATTTAGTTAAAAAAACGGAGTTTTCTTCCAGTGGAACCCATCATACTTGCAGTTGTACCTCAAGTTTAATAAAAGTGAAAAATTCCTGTCAATGCCTGCGTTTCGTCTCTATGTGCAGAGTTAATAATTCACTCTGCAGAAATGAGTTTTTAATTCACCTTGTAATATTCACTTTCCAGCCTCAACGTAAATATATTGGATCGAGTTCAACCCAGTAAAAAAATTAATTTTTTTAAATTTTTAATTATGTTTTATTTAAAAAATTAATATTTAATATTATTTAATAATATTACATCAATTAGAAAGAGATCGCATAATAGTGTAGTATTTATAAAATTTAATCGTAATCTCAATTTTGTTCCTGATGATATTTACCTGATTTTATTGTACGTCAAAAAACCATGAAAACTATAGTTCTTGTCTGATGAATTTATAGAAAGTATTATTTATTTCATGATGTAATAGCAGTAGTTAAATTTATAATATTTAAATTAAAAACAATCAATATTAATATATATCTTTTTTAGTTATTTTATAATCTCAAATTGAAAAGGATTCTTAACCAAACACATTAAACTATTTTTTGTTCAACCTCAATTTCAACCACAGTTTTAACCAAACATATATAAATACTAAACAAACCTCAACCAAAAATACTTTTTATAAAATAATTTTTTTCAAACCATAAGCATAAAAGTTACCATACTATTAAAGACACTTAATTGAAATCTTTTAAAGACTCGTGAAAATAAAATTAAATAGCGTCATGAGTAGATTTTGGGATAATTTAGGGTAAAAAATTTCAGGTAAAATTAGGATAATCCAAAAAAATTTGGGTCAGATCGATTATCTGGAAAAAAATCGAGTGATTTGCATAATCATCCGAAATAATAATTGGTCAACCAATCAAACGTACTTCTTTTTCCCTTCGGTGATTTAAAGGTATTAGGCCTCCGTGACTGTAACAGGGCTGCCCTAGTTTGCAAACAGGTTAGTTTTGGGCCTTAGGCCCATGCAACTACAAGAAAATAGAAAGCGAATTTAACTGGTAGATAAAATCCTTTTTTTTTCTTTTCAAATCAGGGTAACTTTTAATTTTATTTATCAAAATATTATATTGTTATACTTATTTTCTAAAACAAAGTATTTTTTTCTACATAAGCACCTATAATATTGCATGGAAATAGCACAACATAAAAATACTTGTACGAATATAACAATCTTTCATGTATTTTTTTTATTTACTCTGACAATATTTTGTATAGATAATTAAGGAAACATGTTTATTACAAAATAAATTTTCCAAAATTGAAAAAAGGTCCTTGTTTGGTTTAAAATGAAGATATTTAAAGGAATGACTATAAGATATTAATTGAAGCAAACAAAGCTCTTATTTTTTTATAGTGGAGAATTTTGGTGTTTTTAAATCCATGAAAAAGTGAAGAATTAAAAAACACATGTTTTTAAATAAAAAAAATTTCATTTCTAGTTGATAAACGTGTTTTTTTAGTTTTTTCTATATAAAAAATTTAAAAAAAAACTAAGTAAACACAACATCCTGAAATTTTCAGCTAAATAAAAACCTATAATTTCTAATCCTTCTCCTATGAAGTTCTAACCCTAAGAAATTGGCAGAATAACTTAGAATATATGCAAAATAATCCCCTTTCATTTCTAAATTAGTTTGAGAGAGATGGAATGGATCAACCTAATGATATAGAAAAGTAATCGCTACCTGATGATTCATGATTTTAGTCGACTCAGCCTCTGCGCAGCCTGACGACGGGGAAGACCGCTTGACGGGCCGGTCTCAGCCCAGATGATTTATATGGGCCTGGGGTGCAATTTTCAGCCCGGTAGCCCAGCTTGAGTGATCAGACTTGGCAGGTTGGCATTTTACCCAGCGGGCTGGCTCGACCCATGCAAATAGAGACATAAATGCCTGTATATATTAAAAACCCTTGACGCCTATAATAGTGGGTTTGGTAGTGTGGTGTGTAATAATTTAAAAAAATATCGTTCTTGTTTTTATATTTTTTATATATTAAAACTATGACAACATACTAAAGAAATTATTAATTTAATATTTTTTCAAATAAAATATAATTAAAATAAAAATTATCACACTTCCAAACAGTTTCCCAGTTCCTTTCTCCATTTTGTTTCTATTGATGTCTTTCAAGGAAGAAAAAGAAATCTCTGTGAATTCCACTATCGCACGACATCCACCCATTTACCATCACTTGTATTGCCTTGGGACTAGCATAGATGTCGTCCGAAGAACTATGATATTTCCTAGAGCACCAAAAATATCATGCCTTCGAGATTACGAGTGCTGATAATAACATGATTGTCCGAACCCTATTCAATCATTGAGTTGTCGAATGAATTTATAAATCATTGGGTTAATTTAAATAAATTTAAACAATATTATGTCATTTTTTCTTTTTAAAAAACTATTTAAAACCCGGTTTAATTTAAATCCAATTTTAATAAGTCAACTGGACCTTTAAGTTTAGCCGATTCGGTATTAAAACCAATTTAGATTTAAATTCCAGGTTTAACATATCAATCCACTAGACTAGGACACGCCGTGCTTAATAAGCATGGATGTGGATTTATCTGTGTTTTTCTGGTCATTCTATGATAGTATATCTTGTGGTTGTTGAGTCTCTCATTAGATTTAAACCTAGAAATTAAAGGTCTGCTCCATTTTCCCCACCTCCATCATTTTTCTTTTTCTAATAAACCCAAAACCCTAAGACTCGTCATAGGATGGTTCGGGCTCGATCTCAAGAGTTGGCTCGAAGGACTGGACCAGGCCTTCTGACAATTATGATGATGTGGTCCGTGCCTAGTGTATTCTAAAGGTGGCTCGCCTAGGGTTTTTGGTTTATCATAGAAGAATAAAAAAAGAAAAAAGATTTGACTTGCTCAAGTTTTTTATCGAAGAGGGTTTAGAAACATAGGGTTCTTCCATGTCGCCTCTCGAATACAAAAGCTAAAAGCCAAACATGTTGGGATTAAGACCTTCCATCCAACTATCTTCATCTTCTTTAATTTGTGCTGAGTCTTAAAAGTGAAAGGCAAAATGGGATCAATCGTTTATGCAAAAGATTTATCCATAAAATTAACAAAGTTAAATATTCTGTCACCACTTGAGACAATCATGCTTTAACTACAGCTATTCTATATTTCTTTCACCAATCTTTCTTCTTTTATTGTTCACTGTTTGAGGCGCACCTAATCTTCCTTATCCACTATTTTGAAATTTTTTATTTTTTTTCTTTACTTCAATTTATTTAAAAAAATTATTTTGATATACTGATATAAAAAATAATCGGTTAATCTCTTAATTCTAATAATATGTTCAATTCTCCTATTGAGATGGCTGGTGGTCAGGTGTTTGATACCTGTAAAAGATCCCCTTCGATGATTATATTAATGATTTATTTAGAGAAAATACAATAATATTACAAACAGATACCCTAAAAATAAATATGCAGTGTAAAATGGAGATTCTGAAACTTTTATTTAAAGAATTCACGGTTTATTTATAGCTCATGAGTCTTTTTATAGAGAAAATTGATTAAACTGTAATATTGTCCTGATAGTATCAAAGAGAAAAAAATATCCCTGATATATGTATTAATATTAATAAGAAATATCTCTAATATATATATATATATATATATATATTAATTGAAATATAACGAGTCATATGAGAACTTTCATATACCTAATATATAGAAAAAATACAATTCAAAATGTAGTTGAAAAAAAATGGGTCCTTCTATTAACTAATCCTATGAGAAACTGAGTGGTTTTGTGGTTTTCTGGGCTTTAAATTCAACATACAAATAATATCTATCCATCGACTTCTTGGCTCTCCTTTCTATGATGGATGCAGGATGAGTTATTAGACCGAGTTTATTCTTCATAGACATACATGGTCTAGCTAGGAAAGATTAGGCTTGATCTGATCAAACTCTACTAAATCTACGTTGACTTTCACTATACACGTAAAGATTCGAGTCAATATATAGGACATATTACAAAAAGCATGGCATCCCTCGTCAAGATTTTAGGCACCAAATCTCCATCTAATCTCCCCATTTCAAAGCTTCATCGTGCCGTTTGCACGATGTTTTCTGGTGGCATCGAAGCAGCATTATACATCCATGGACTTGGAAACTAGCTAGAGTGTTTTCTTTTTCAATACTTTCTCAAGGAATCTCGTCAGCCACTACAGGGTCACATTTCGTTTATAATAATAATAATTATAGCCCGTCACAGACCATTTCTTGCTTAATTTTTCAGCAAGCAACGTGTGGTGATGCCGCCGGCAGGGATTTCGTGTTTGCATGCAGATCTCTTCTATACTAATCCATGAGGCCCTGCCCTCAGATTTTTTCCACTCGTTTGAGTGCAGTTCACGACACTATTAGCCTTAAAAAATTTGAAGGTAGAAATCGAAAGCATGAAACATTAATTGCCTAGTTAACCGCCTATCAAACTTGAATAATTAAAGGGGAAATTAATAAACCTTAATTATTTTATAAGCTATTGACAATATTGCACATGTTAAGCTGTTTTAAGTCGTCTTCTCCTCAATTTTATAGCAATAAATATAGTAAATATTCCAGTAATCTTTTTTTCGGTTTAGGTTTTCTTTCTTTCCGAAAAACAATATATCTAGTAATTCTTATATATATATATATATGCTTTTTTAATTTTTTTGCGTATACATTTTCCACTAATTTTTATGAAAATCATCTAATATCATGATAATATATTCTCCATTGTATATGTAAAAAGATTAAGAAAGCTTGGATATATATTGCAGTAATGGTGCTTTTATGGTTGCGTGGGGTTTTGTTTTTCCTGATTCATAATTTGCTTACCTTTCTATGTACTGTATTCAATTTTCCACGAGTTAGATTTTTTTCTATTTTAATCAAACACGAAGATTAATGTGGGAAAAAATCGTGGAAGAATATTTTTCGTCGAATAAACATAGACTAGGTGTGTTCCCATTATTAATGGAAGAATATTGGATCAAGTTTGAACAACATAATTTCTATCTCACGTGGACCAATTAGTTTATCTCGTGACCTACTTCAGTATTAAAGCAAGTTGTTCTAGCTATAATTCTTAATTTAATATAATAATAATAATAATAATAATAAGATTATTCTTTGTTTTGCAAACCCCTTCATTTCTTATATTTAATCGAAGAAATAACAATTATTAAAGTAAGGCTGCAAGTCAGTCAAGTGGTAAGAAGATGTATAATTGATTTATAAATTCGATTTTCATTTATAAAAAATCCCTTTATCTCTTTTATGTGTTATTGAGCACCGCTAATAAAATTGATTCGATATCAAAAATTATCCGATAATAATTTAATTTAGATAACAATAAACTTAACTTTTATTGATACTGCATGTGTCTAAATCAAGAATATTTAACTAGTTGATCTAATAATATAGTGAGGTGTTATTGAAATAACAATTATCGGAGTAAGGTTGCAAGTAAAGTGGTAAGAAGATGTATTTTTTATTTATCAAATTAGAGATTTGATTTTCATTCATAAAGAGTCTCTCTATCTCTTTTATGTGTTATTGGACACCGCTAATAAAATTGATCCAATGTCAAAAGTGGTCCAATAATAATCTAATTTAGACAATAATGAACTTAACTTTTGCTGATGCTATGATTGAATCGAGAATATTTAACTAGTTAATTTGATAACATAATGAGCTTTTATTGGAATAACAATTATCGAAGTAAGGTTGCAAGTGAAGTGGTAAGAACATGTATATTTGATTTATCAAATTAAAGATTTGATTTTCATTCATAAAGAGTCCCTCTATCTCTTTTATGTGTTATTGGACACCGCTAGTAAAATTAATCCAATGTCAAAAGTGGTCTGATAATAATTTAATTTAGACAACAATGAACTTAACTTTTGTTAATGCATGATTGAATCGAGAATATTTAACTAGTTGATTTGATAACATAGTGAGCTTTTATTGGAATAACAATTATCGAAGTAAGGTTGCAATTGAAGTGGTAAGAACATGTATCTTTGATTTATCAAATTAAAGATTCGATTTTCATTCATAAAGAGTCCCTCTATCTCTTTTATGTGTTATTGGACACCGCTAGTAAAATTGATCCAATGTCAAAAGTGGTCCGATAATAATCTAATTTAGACAACAATGAACTTAACTTTTGTTGATGCATGACTGAATCGAGAATATTTAACTAGTTGATTTGATAACATAGTGAGCTTTTATTGGAATAACAATTATCGAAGTAAGGTTGCAATTGAAGTGGTAAGAACATGTATCTTTGATTTATAAAATTAGAGATTCGATTTTCGTTCATAAAGAGTCCTTATATCTCTTTTATATGTTATTGGATACCGCTAGTAAAATTGATCCAATATCAAAAGTGGTCCGATAATAATCTAATTTAGACAACCATGAACTTAATTTTTGTTGATGCTGTGACTGAATCGAGAATATTTAACTAGTTGATTTGATAATATAGTGAGGTGTGGTTAAAATTATATTTTTTTCTAATTATGGTTTTGAAAATATCTAGTTAATCAACACACCACAATTATAGATTTTTCTAAAAATTCCCTCTTACAATATTGATTATAAAGAAGCTACGATTTGTAACATTTTTTTAACTCTACATGCTTGGTATTCTGAAGTAAATTGCTTTCCAAATATATTTTTCACTTGAAAATACATTAAAATTATTATTTTTTAGGATTTTTTTATTTCTTCTATAAGCACATTAAAACCATTGAAAAACACTGAAAAGTATTGATATAACATTTTTCAACTTAAACTCATTTTTAAAACAAAACAAAAAATAAAAATTACTGCACTCTTAAACACTCACTTTTTCAAATTACAACCGCAAAGGCTTCCATAATACCAAACATATTTAAAAGCAATAAAAACATGAAAAAATTAATTTCTATAAATAAAAAAAATGACGTAGACAAAGGGATTAAATGACCGTTTGGGAGTGTGGTCGGACTCCACTTTTCTAAATCTTTGATTTTTTTTTAAAATGCTTCAGATTAATATTTTTTAGTATTTTATTTATTTTAATGTGTTGCTATTCAAATATATATATATATATATACACACACACACATTTTCAAGTATAAATAATTTTTTTTTGAAATCTCTACCACACTCTCAAAATATATATTATACATTTTCAAGAAAGGAGATTGAAGTGAAAAAAGGAGTAACATAGGTGACAAATTAAAAATTTATTTCACAAATTCATTTGAATCCCCCATCGTTTTTAGCTAATAGGAGAACAGTTACTTGAATTTTATAAAATTTAATTTTGATATCAAATTTAATTTTACTCATTTTCCGGTCCATTTTTGGTTGGAGAAGAGAGAAGAGGTCATTATATTCTTACTTAGAGAAAAACAAAAGTGTTCGTTGGCGAGGAATCCAACCACCAAAACAATTGTTTTTTGTGTCAAATAGTTCCATATATTGAGGGGAGTTAAAATTATGTATTTTTTTTTGTTTACCTTGAAAACATATCAAAAAATATATTTGAGCTCAGGAATTTTTTTTGGGTGCATTTCGGGTTTTAGGGCGGGTTTTTACATTTTTCATGGCCATTAATTGGTTTAATAAAGTCTCTAAGGTGTTTCATAGATGTTTGGAGCAAAAAATGAGTTTTTAAATAAAAAAACAAAGGATCATGTTTTTCCAATCACCGTAGTAGCTAGATTCTAAAGATGAATATATAATGCATTATTTGCTAGTGTAGATGACAAAATTTTTTTTTCTGATGCCTCCGCCCCATTAAACTTAAAAAAATAAAAGCATGCGCGCAAGTCATTGCTTGATTGGGTCAGGAGGTAGACCTGTCATAATTTTTTTTTAAAAAAAAATCATTAAAAAATAATAATAATGCATTAGTTGATATTTGTTTTTCAAATAAATTTTGGATTTATGTTTTAATTAGTTTGTGATGACTTTTTAATGATATTTGACATGTTTAGTTTTTAAAGAGATGTATAATTCATTTGTATTTTTTTTTAATTTTATATACATTAAATTTGTTTTTTTAGATAATAATTTTCTTATAAAATTTTTCATATATACGTCCTTGAATTTTTTATTCAAGTCAAACATGCTTTAATGGTTGAATTCTTTTTGGAAAAAAAAAAAGAATGAAATTAGCATTATTATATTTGTATCACAATAATCAAAGCAATTTTGAAAAAACATGTGCACGGCAAAACTTTCAAACGTGCATGTCAAATAGAAACGACAAGTTAAAAGAAGAAACTACAGAAAAGTTTGGCATCATCTTGAATAAATTGAAGACTTCACAGTATCTGCAATCTCCTAAATATCTAAATATACATGAGCTTTTTACCTGTTATGAAGTTTATATTTTAATTTGTAGAATTAATTAATTTAATTTTTATAAGATTTAATTTGAAATTTAAATTAAATAAAGAGTTAGGTTATAAAATTTCAAGACTGATACACAATAAAAACAGGTTTAATACCATATTAAAATATTCTTAATATTAATTTTTCATATTTTAAAATGCAAATTCACAAGGCAATTGACACGTTACCCCTTCAAAGAAAACATTTTTCTGTTGAAGTGACACCATTAACGAACAATCTTCCTGTTTTGTCACATGAAAATTTGGAACTAGGGAAGTGCATTTATCAATGATTGATGGTCCTTCTCGGCAACACCGAAAACGACGACCGAAGATGTTTTGACAGTTTAGACATGCGAGGAAACACCGAAGACGGACACGTGGGTGAATAGGTCCCACTCTTACACGTATGGACAGCGATCGGGGTTGGCATGTATAGGTAACGTCCACCTCACAATGATAATTATTTTTTAAGACTTTTTTTTATTTAAAATTATATTAAAATAATTTTACTTTTATTATTATTATTTAAAATCATAAAAAAATTAATTTAAAATAAAAAATTTAAAATATTTTTTGGAGAACAAAAATAAACACACTTTAAAACAAAACAAAAAAAATAAAATGATAAAAAAATCTTTCTTTTCCTTTCGTGTCATCACTTGTCATGTCTATCTATTATATTTTTTATTTTAATCGAGTCAATTAATTTTTTATTTTTTTATTTAAATTTATTTAAATATAATATTAATTAAAATTAAAATTAACTTATTAAACTGATCTAGATTTTAAAACAATGCCAGGCACCATGAAGAAATTAGCATAATTGTAACTCTAACGTTAAAAATATTATATCCAATATAAAATGATATTTAATATCTTATTACTAGCTTCTCTTACATTAACGTGCATGAACGTTTTTTTCATTCCTTTAAATCAGGATATATATATATATATATATATATATATATATATATATATATATAAAGAGAGAGAGAGAGAGAGAGAGAGAGAGAGAGAGAGAGAGATTACAATAATTTTTAAACATGTACATAGAATATTTTTTAAAAAATAAAATAATTTTTTTCTTATTAAAAAAATATTTTTTTATTTTTGGTGATTATCATAATTAAATCACCTTCCATTTTTAAATATTGAGCAATAAAGTATTAAAAAATTTATCAAACACTTATTTGATACTTTTAATTACTCTAATTTAATAAAAAAAAACCATTAAAAAGGTAGAAAAGTAAGGGGCTAAACAAGCTCGAACTCACCATTATAAAGAGGATCTTCCCCTTTTATTTGCAGGTTTTCTAGCATGAAAAAATTCGAGCTTTTCCCATCTTCTTTTTTTTTTGCATACAAAAAAATGGATATTTATATAAGAAGATCTCACATCCGGATAGAAAATATTACGCTTTTAACACTCACAAAGAGATTCTAATCATATCCATATATATATATATATATATATATATATATATATCAAATTAATTCAGGATGCTCATGGAAGTGATAGGACTTGACCCTCGAACTATATACTATAGATAGGTTTCCTCTCCACTGCCTCAACTCCACCGATCATCTAACAACCATCAGAAAACAAATTTTAATAATAAATGTGTTCTATATTGTTAAATAAATGAAAACACCATATCAAAATTTAAAGAAATTTATCCATATAAATACCGAACTCTAATGGAATTCTTTTGTGTTAAGAATT
The DNA here is from genome assembly GCA_019202695.1 of Populus x sibirica. Lineage (NCBI taxonomy): Eukaryota > Viridiplantae > Streptophyta > Magnoliopsida > Malpighiales > Salicaceae > Populus > Populus x sibirica. The sequence goes on from JAGMVL010000092.1 coordinate 1,035,664, forward strand.
CAATTTTAAATGAAATTTAATCTCTTAAAATACTATAAAAATAAATAAAAGGTCAAGCCTTTGATTTACGATTGTAAAGATAAAGAATTTAATGTTAAAATTAACTCTTCTAAAATATCTGTTTACCTATTAATTACAGTAAAAAAGTAATTTCGAACAATACATTAAAAGTTCAGGTAATTAATCTTGAACCCTCGCTCCTTAAAAAGTAATTTAAAGCGTAAAATTAGGCACTACCACGCATCTAATCGTCCTAATACCACCAAAAGGCCTAAAATTCAATACCACCTTCACCCAAAACTTCAGGCTTTCATCCATAGGAAAAAAAAGTTGAGTTAGTTCTAAAATTTACTCCAAACTTAATATTAACGAGATGGGACTCAACAATATAAATCCAAATATCACCAAATCTATTTTTTTATTAAAAAAAAAAGAATTTAAACTGGTTTTTAATGTAATCATAGGCACCGTTTGGGAACGCGGCTGCGGCGGCGTTCCTAAAAAATTTGAATTTTTTTTTTGCTAAAATTTAATATAGTTTGTACGTTTTGGATCGTTTTGATGTGCTGATGTCAAAAATGATTTTTAAAAAATGAAAAAATATCGTTGGCATGCATTTTGGCACGAAAAATTATTTGAAAAGCACCCGCAACCACACTGCCAAACACGCTCATAGTCTATCTTGTCATGTCTGTATCTCACTCGTTCCCTTAAAAAAAAAAACTCATGCCACATGTAAGGAAAATGAAGTTAATAGAAGTATAGTTTTAAAATCCAGCCCGGTGGATCGATTTAGAACCTGGTCTATCCGGAGCTAAAACCGGACCGGGTTGAAAAAAAATAAGGAAAAGAAAAATTTGGTGTGACTCGGTAAGACCCGATCAAAAACCCGGTTGCAGCCCGTTGTTTTTTGTTTTTTTTTTACTAAAATAACATCGTTTTGATATTTTTAAAAAAATTAATCTGAGCAACCAGGTCAAAACCTAAAACTTGAACCTTAGACCGGACCGGGTACAAAGACAATGAATTGAAGTTGAAATTAAGAGGATGAATTGATTCAGAAAATTTTCTCTATGCTCACTCTGCCACATGTAAGCAAAATGAATTGATGCAAGTCTTTGCCCGGAACTTACATATGATATATGACAAGCAAAACTTTCCTCTTCCTGAATCAAACAGCCTAGTAGTAAATCCTAATCAACTATTTTTTATTTTATTTTTAATTTTAGCATATAAAACCATAATTTTTTTTTAAAAAACATTAATATGATTTTTTTATATGAAATACAATTTAAAAAAAACCCTACTACGATATCAAATAAATACTAACATTCTTAACTAGTGTTTATAAACTCGATTAAATCTAACATGTTAATTTAATAACTTGTCAGTTTAAAAAAAATTGTAAATTAAAATATATAAAAGTCGATATAGTCAAATCTAATAAACTCAATAAGTTAATATGTGATCTGATCAATGTGTCAAAAAATATATTTTTTTTCTTCAAAATAACATCAATTTTTTTTTAAAAAAAAATCTTGAAACAACATTAATTAATTTGAATGGACACAAGTTAATTAATTTACTATCTAAATTTGAAGTCGGGTCATGGACCGGTTCAGATTTAAATAACCATATTAATATTGTTATTTTTTTTTGTTTATAATTGTTCTGGTGGGCATCACTAATTAGAAAGATCAAAATTATTGGGAGGAGGATGTAATTTATCGAAAGAAGTACATGTCTGCTTGTGTCCAACTACAACCTAAATTAATTTTAAATCCACGCGGCATGCCAGCTTTCTGCCCATGGATTTTCCGTGATTACGCATTATGCTGAGACCTTGCGGGTCCCATGCTCCTCCCTCTCGCTCATTGTTCTTGTTATTTTTCTTTTCGTATTATTGGATTATTTTTAAAGAAAATTGCAATATGAGTATTTTATAATTTATTATTATCAAAAAAATTGAAAACATTACCACATGACACTTGATTGCTGCCATCTGTGACATGGAAAAATAAATACATTTCTTCAATCTATATTTCCTCAAATAAAATATTCCATGTAAATCCCATAATATTAGTATATCCTCTTAGAATCTGTCAATTTTAAAAAAAAAAACAATTGAAAAATACTATGCACCCAACACAAACAATTTTAATAAAACTCTATATAAACAAACAAACGTGGAAAGTAATAAATAATTAATTATGATCTTATAAAATATTAAATAATTTATTAAAAATGAAAAGAGGGAATGCCCCCATTACTTAAACATCCAATTTTATTTCTATAATAACCTGTAAAAGAAATTTAATGAGGTTACCAATAAATTATAACTTAATTATTTATCGATATTTTTTTTTATTCATTCAAACTTCAAAATAACACAACTAGGAATTCTCGATTTAAATAATAATATTATTAAATCATCAAAACTACTTTGATATCTATTTAAAATTCATACAATCTTTTATTTTTGTTGTTCTATCCACCTTTTGAATTCAAAATCTTAGTGGATCATGATCTAAACTAAAGCTCTTGTGATTATAATTTATACTTAACCACTTCTAAAAATTATTTAATTAACACGCAACCCTCTTCCATTTAACATTTTAATAACACTCACAACTCAGTCATTTTTATTTATTTATTTTAGTTTGAAAAAATAAATGATATACACATTACACACACACACAGAGGATATTCCGAGAAAAAGGAAAAGGATGGACCGGTGGAGCGGAGAGAAGAAGCGGTTGGCTGCTCTCTCACTTAAAGCGTGTGAAAGTTTTCTATAGATAGAAATTAGAGCAAGCCATATTAGAGAAAAGACTGTGTTTTGGTGACAGAGAGAGAGAGAGAGAGAGAGAGAGAGAGAGAGCTTTCTTCTCAGACCGGTAGAATTACTCTGAGAAGGAAACAAAAACCCTCGAAGGCAAGAGATGAAATAAATGAAGGAAGAATGAAACAGAGCAGTCTGTTCGGCCACTCAAGGGAACTAACGTCGGCCCTCGTTTGATATTCTCCGTCCCATGGCGAAAACAGGGGTCTTTAAATCCGATCCGATGGTGATGACTAAGGCGATGGAATTAAAGAAAGAACTGCAGAAGCTAGTGAGGAACATTGTGGATGATGAGGATTACCGGACGGAATTGATTGATCAAGCAAGAGAGACTCTTTTTGCTTTGAAGGGACTGAAGGTGAAGAGGAGATCATCGTCGTTGAAGCTGCGTGAAACAGTGTTGTGCCCTGAAGAGTTTAAGTGCCCTTTATCCAAGGAATTGATGAGAGATCCTGTGGTTTTGGCTACAGGCCAGGTTAGTGTTTCTTCTAAGGGAATTTTGAGTTTCACTCTGTTTGGTTCCCAAGAAAACGCAAAAAATAAACAGATTTTTGTGTGCGTCTGTTGGTTTTTCAGCTCTTGGTGAGCTGGGAAACGTTGTAATTACCTGTATTTTTTTTACATTAATTTGAGTAAATGGTGATGGGATTTTAGTCTTTTAAAATAAAGAACCAGGTTTCAAAATCTCGAATCGCTTCTTTGTTTTTCTGTTTTAATTATGGATTGATTATAATGAGTACTTTTCTGGATTCCCATTTGTGAATTTGGGTAGAAAATTTTGATTCTTGTCACTTGGCCCTAATAGTACACTATCTTCAATTCTTGATCAGTTTAGGCAGCTCTTTGACTGCACATAGGGGTCAGAAAGAAAGGGGGTAACGTAATTGGTAGGAGTTTCTTTTTCTTCTCTCTCTCTCTCTCTCTTATTTTCTCAGAAACCAAACACGGGTATATTGTTCTGTTGTATGCGTGTGAGTTTAAACATACAGTGTTTAGGTGGTTTATAGTGAATATATTTTTTGGTAAAATATTTGTTACCGGGGTTCGAAATCTGTTGTGGGGTTGGTGGGATCAAAGTACTGTGGATGAGATGAGTTCATTTTCTGCTAGTCCTTCATATCAGCTTCTTATTGGATGTTAATTTGTTCTTCTTTCTATGCTTGTACTGTTCAGACGTATGATAGACCCTTCATCCAGAAATGGCTGAAAGCAGGCAATCGGACGTGCCCTCTAACGCAACAAGTACTGTCGCACACGATTCTCACTCCTAATCTGTTGATAAGGGAAATGATATCGCAGTGGTGTAAGAGTCAGGGGTTAGAATTGCCAGACCTTTCTCAAAATGTTAACGAGGAAGGAATAACAGAAGCAGATCGCGACCATTTTCTGTCTTTGCTTGAAAAAATGTCTCTAACACTTCCTGAACAAAAAGATGCAGCAAGGGAGCTGAGGCTGTTGACAAAGAGGATGCCTTCATTCCGGGCGTTATTTAGCGAGTCACTTGAGGCCATTCCTCAATTGCTCAGACCACTCTCTGAGGGTAAGTCTGGAAGTTCGATGTACCCTGATCTCCAAGAAGATATCATCACCACCCTGTTGAACCTTTCGATCCACGACAATAACAAGAAGCTTGTTGCTGAAACCCCCATGGTAATTCCTCTTCTTATGGAAGCATTAAGGTCTGGAAGTATTGAGACAAGGACTAATGCAGCTGCTGCCCTTTTCACACTCTCTGCTCTAGATTCCAACAAGACACTGATCGGCAAATCAGGTGCCCTGAAACCACTTATTGACCTTTTAGAGGAGGGACATCCTTCAGCTATGAAAGATGTTGCTTCTGCAATTTTTAACCTGTGTATCATCCATGAAAACAAGGCGAGAGCTGTGAGGGATGGTGCATTAAAGGTGATTCTGACGAAGATCATGAATGGTATGCATGTTGATGAATTATTGGCTATCCTCGCTGTGCTTGCTAGTCATCAAAAGGTGGTCGAGGAACTGGGAGACTCTGGAGCTGTTCCTTGCCTGCTTCGCATTATCAGGGAGAGCACCTGTGACCGCAACAAGGAAAATTGCATCGCCATTCTCCATACCATCTGTTTGAACGACCGAACCAAGTGGAAAGTAATGAGGGACGAGGAGAGTTCTTACGGAACAATTTCTAAACTGGCTCGACATGGCACTTCAAGGGCCAAGAGGAAAGCTAATGGCATCCTCGAGAGACTGAACAGGGCTGTCAATCTGACTCATACAGCATAATGAATCCAGCTATGAATCCCTCTCAAATTCAAACGTGTAAATTCTACATCTGTTTTCAGCACTTTGGTTGTCGAGGCAGCTCCCGCACGTGTCATTCTCAATCATCTTCCTGTAAATTCTCTTCATCGGTATTTCTATTTCAGGCTTTTGGGTTAGTCATTGTGAATAAACACTAAACTTGCCATAATTTTTTTTCAAATTTGTTTGGTGCTATAGCTTCTTCATATGTGCCTTGACTCTAGGTATTCTGGATGTTACTGGTACCATTTTGACTTTTCATGTGTGTTTATTACTGTGATGGAGAGTGTATATAAAATAATATTTTTTTAATATAAACTCATGAAAATCATGAAGAACACCTAAAAAATCATTAATTTAATGATTTTCCATATGAAAAAATAATTTAAAAAACAAAACAATCACCCACGAATCATCTTGTTTGCCAGCATCAATTCTTGGGAAGTTATGGTGAGAGTAAAATTATCTTAAAATTAATAGCAAAAACAAATATAACCTAATAACAATGATGAAATCAAAATCATAGAGGTAAATACTGTGATACAAAATCAAATCGCAGGGAGCAAGCATGTCAATAACCCACCAATCTTGCATTCCCTTGAATCTCTACCAGTTATTACTCCTTTCCCAGTTTCTGCACCAATACTACAGGATCTTTACTTTATCAAATAGCAAAGGGTGGCCCTTCCACGCTATTGTCTGGCCTAGAGAAGGACACAAACCTTTGTAAGGTTAGGGATGATACATGCGTGAAAGGACGGTCCAGACTCCATAAAAAGGGCTGGAGGGCAACGGGAATAATGCGCCATATTGAATGGAGCTGTGATTTCTGGTAATGTGGTCCATCAAGGTGGTGCCTGCCCTTTTCTGGAAGTAGGTCAATGGAACCAAACCCTATCCTCTCTGCTGCAATATAAATAATAGTTGCCAGAAGGCGACAACTAGTGATTAAGCAGGCAGATCCCACGGTGGTGCATCTCCATTCTCTACTCTATGCGTGACCCTTTTTTAACTATATAATAACAACACACATTTGCCGGCACAGGTACAACATGTTCCATAAATGAGCAATTCACACGAGCAGTTGAAAGATCCTGTCATTAAATTCAAAAGGAGATGATGGCAGTGCTGGCTGTTTTGAGTCTTCATAGGTTCAGTTTCGGGGCCTGTTTGGTTATTCGCTTGTACGAAAGTGTTCTTCAAAGTATATTTAAGTTCAAAAAAATCATAAATGAAAGGTTTTCAAGCAGTTTGGATGCTTTTAATATGATAGTATCAAAATCATAAGAAAATCACCTGAAAATTTAATCTTAAGATATTATTAGTCAAGGGGCTTCTATGTGGAGGGGTTCCAGCTCCTTCTCTCAATGGTTTTCTACTGTTTTTTTGCTCAGCAGATACCCTTAAACAAAGAAATTTGCTTTAGACATTTTCAAGAGTGGAGATGGCATTGGCTTGGAGAGAGCCAGTGCCATTGTAATGGACGGGGATCTTAGCTTCCCATCCCATGTTGCCAATCGCTATGAGATGAAAGACCAGAAAAGAGGCAAAATAGAAGAAAAACCCGATGCTCAAGAAATCAGTGAAGGAGCGAAATCGTTCGTGCCAGCAGCCAGTAATTTTCCACATCAAACAAGTTCAATCATACTACTGGGTTTGCCATGTGGCTCTGAAACTGGATAGCTTGACAAATCCACAGCCATCCGAGGAGCAAGGTTGGGATGCAATTATTTATTTTGTTTCCCACTTCTTTCAACTAAGAAGAACATAAATATAACATTTGTCGACTACGTGTAAAGATTAAATTAATATAAAAAAGCATAGTTATCATTAACTTGTAAAGAAAATATTGTGTTACTGAATTAACATGTGATTATGTGAGTCATTAAGTTAATTATATTTAATAAAAAAAAGCATAGTTATCATTTTATTGATCTTTTCAAGTTTAAATTGGGTTTGATCGGGTTAAGATCAACTTAATCTAATCTGATTAGTTAAATTCTAAAAAATTAATAAATTTTTATATTTAACTCGAAATTTTATTTCAATCCTGCTATATAATTACAGATTTCTCGATCGGACACCCAATGTGTCGTATTATTAGAGTGTGTGAATCATTGCTTGATGTGATTTATTTATTGCTGAATGATTGGTCTATGTGCTGGCTATTTTGGAAGTGATACGAGGAGGAACGTCTGTTCATTCATCCATACATAAAAGAGATTGGATTAGATCAACAAGAATGGGTGGTGAGAAATTAGAACTTCTCATTGGTATAAAAATGAGGAAAAATTGGCTAACTGGATTTTTATATAATTATTAATTTTAAAATTTATAAAATTAATTAAAATACACGTAAAATAATCTAACCATTTATAATAAAATAATAATAATAAATTTCCTAAAAAAAAAGCCAACACCATTGTTCAATTGTATTGTATATAGGAGGGATACTTGTTTGGCAGTGTGGTTGCGATTGCTTTTCAAATAATTTTTTCGTCTTTGAAATGCATATCAATAATGTTTTTTTTATTTTTTAAAAAATATTTTTAATATCAGCACATCAAAATGATCCAAAACATATAAAATATATTAAATTTTAGCAAAAATAATTGAAACGATGTCAAAAATACCATGTTGTAATAACATAATGACGTCCTTGTTGAAAAGAGTTTTTGAAAGTTTAGTGAAAAATGTTTTTTAAAATAATTTTTATTTAAAAATATATTTAAATTAAAAATTTTTAGAATTGTTTTTATTTTTAACATTAGCATATTAAAAATATAAAAATAAAATACTAAAATTTAATATATTTTTAAGCTAAAAACATCTTTAAAAAAATATAAAAACAAAAAATCATATTAAACACCCTGGAAAAGACACCATCACGAAGACTCGTTGCTAAAATGTTTTAATTCATGCGATTCAAATACATAAAATAAATTATTTATATTATTTCTTACTGGATTCATGGATATGGTCATATTCAGGAACTGTTTTATGAATTCGAGGTTCTGTTTTCATGGAATGTCAAGAAACCTTTATTCGAGGATATTGTCTCGTTGAACCCTCCAAGCACACGATCCAATCCGATGGATTTTATAAATTAATTTTATAAAATTAATTTTGGAAAAAGAAGAGCTTAATAGTTGTCGCAAAGACTTTTCAACACTGAAAAGATGGCACCCAAAATATCACTAGCTGCATGAAGGTGTAATTAATCAATAAAGTGATTTTCACCAGCAGAGTGAAAGGTCAAAAGAGGGAATTGGGAACAGTGTACTTTGAATGATTGTCCCTTTGAAATGGTTACCATTGGTGCAAACATGAATTAGTCAAACCAAAGTATTCCGAAAGCAACATCTAATTTTCGTTTTTTTTAAAAAAAAAAATATTAAAATATTTTTTTATTTTTAATATTAACCCATTAAAAAACTGTTTAAAATATATAGTTTGATATTTTTTATATGAAAAACACTGTAAAAAAAATATATAAACTGAATCGCATTATTAAACAAAATCAAGTAATTCTTTTATTTAAATTAGTTGTTTTTAGTTTAGATTATAAAATTTATATTCAAAATATATATATATATATATTTAATATATAGTTGGTGTGAGAGGGGTATTTTTAAAAGTGTTTAAATAAAAAAAATTGTTATGGTTGATATAGAAATTTTATTGAAAGCATTATTTATTATGAAATTAAAAAGAAAAAAGGGTGTTCTTGGACAACAGATTTTGTGTTAGATTTAGCTATTATATTATTGTACTATCAGTCGCTTTCCATGGCGGGGGAGCTTTCGATGAGATGCTAAATTGCCATCAATGGCATTACCGACACGCTCAAATTATGGCTTTGATTAGCTCAAGGGTTATTTCCATGCCAAAAAAAAATAATGATGAAAACGAAATTAACCAGATGGGTCTAGCATGATTGACGTTCTTTCTATTTTGTTTTTTTTTTCTCCTTTTGCTCATATATAAATGAAGCCCTAAATATTTTTGTCTAGACTTAATCTACTTAATCTTAGATCAAATTGATTTAAAACTTGGATTGTGAGTTAAGAAAGTTAATCTTGATTAATCTAAGTTTTTTTTAATTTTTAAATAGAATTAAAATAATTTTATTTAAAAAAATCAAGTTTTTTCACTGGATAAATACAAATCGGACCTTGGATCGACAAATTTCTAAGTCAATCCTATAACAATGGATGTATTCTATTAGTATAAAGCTCTGTTTAGTAATGAGATTATAATATAGACAGTTCTTTCTATAGCTCCAGACAAGAAGACAACGAGGTTCTAACAGTGCAAGAAACAAATTGTTTCTTCTTCAACAATAATCATCATGAAAAGGGAGGAATTGACTGAAAAAACCTAGATTGATTTCAATTTATGGTTGTTCGGAGAGAGAGAAATAATTCCAGATGAGGGAGAGTGTGATTTATTGTTTTTGCAAGTTTCATATATTATATATAAGATTCAATGGGATATAAATAAAGTATAATTTCTAAAAAAACAAAAGAATAACAAAAAAATAAGGCTGAATATAATTAACCATATGTTTTAAAGTGATTTCTAAAATACATTTTGACAATAAAAACATCAATTTTGATGGTTTTTAAGTACTTCTAAATATTTTGATATGAAAAATCAAATTATTAAAAAAAATTATTAAACTAATATTTTTTTTTGATGTCCTTATTGGAAACTAGTTTTAAAAAACACCCATGTCATATTAGAAACACACACTAACTCAACCACAATTATTATCTAGTTTCAATTCAGTTAGTTGGGATCAAAGCAATATAAACAAAGCTCAAAATGAGAAACAAAATACATAAAAAAAGTTATAATCCTACTATATAATTGCAACATTAACAATGTTTTTTTTTATCATTCCCATGCAACGTAAAAAATATATTTAACAATCACAAGCCCGTCAACAGAGGACACCAACTAGAAAAAAAAAATTGCTTGAAATAACCCCATAAATAGATCTATATGTGCCAAAACATTAAAGTTCTTTCGGTTATATTATATTTTAGATAAGTGCATAAAGACCATAATTATTATTTCATTAAAATGCATGATCTACAAACATCCCTCGTTAATAAAGTCGTGAAAAAATTCAAATTGAACTTGGGTTTTCTATAACTCCCTCTCAGGTCATGATTGACTTGCAAAACAAGTCTTTTATAAGAATAAAAAAATCCTATAATAGGATTATAATCAATGATTAAGTTAGTAAATATAAAAAAAGTAAAGTGTGTGTGAAGAGATGATGTGTGGAGTAGTGAGAGTTATATATGGTATATGATTGAGAAAACATGTCTTTCTTAATTAGTGACTTATATTATTTATAGATACCAAAATGAATATACGCTTAAAGAAAATACAAATAATGAGAAATATTTGCTTTGTTAGAAAGTTAAGTCACTAATTGGTGTCATGCTTGCTATTGGTGGGTAGATTAGTGCTTAAGATTAAGTCATTGGTTATAAGAGTAACAGGCTAAGAAAGTTAGTGCAGAGTCAAGTTTATAGATAGCTATTGATGAAAATGATGACATGTTCAAGTTTAGGGATAACTTCTGGTGAAAACATTGGCCGATAATAGTTTGAAAGAGATTATTATTTGCAAGAGAGGGTGTTCATTATAGATAATGAATAGGGATCGAATGAGCCAAGGTTGGAGAGGGCTAAGAAGATAAGGTTAGGTTAAGCTTGAGAGGGTTTAATTGAGCCAATGAAAAGAGGTTTGGTTAGATTAAAGGGGGAGAGGGTTTGGTTGGGCTAGCCTTTTTTTCCTCTTTTCTTTTCCCTTTCCTCCCCATCTAGCCTCGAGCCTTGGTTCGGCTAGTTCTAGTCCATCTCTACTTCTTTCCTACTTCTTTCTCCTTTCTTTTCTCTCTTTTCTCCCCCTTCTTTCTACCTTCTCTTCTCTCAGTTGGAACTATTACCAGCCACGCTCGGTTTTTTTTCCTCACCTCATCACCTATTAACATATACTAAAAGGGTTTTGTTTTTTCACTTTGGTCCTCACATTTGTGAGGATTCTTTTTTATTATTATTTTAAAAAAAATTCAATTTCATCCTTCAACTTTGGGTTTACTAAATATTAAACTTTATAATTTATTTCAATTTATTTTATATGGAGTTTTCCAACTTTATAACCTGAATCGTGAGCTTTGGAGTTTAACCGTGTTGACTCGGGTTAGGTTCTAACCAAGCTAGTGTTAGGACATAAAAAAAAAAGATTCCATTAATAATAACACGTGACGATTAAAGATATAAGGTAAGAAATACTTTAAGTCTTACAACATTTTACTGCTAGGTTATCCAATCAAGCATATTTGAGCTTATTTGATGATATTGATTATTTTAAAACTTAGTTAATAATAAGAAAATACATTAGAGACAAAAATATGCTCGTCAGTTTAGGCAAATAAATTAATTAATTAACAACCTTTTGATTTTCCTTTGCGAGTCAACATGATGTTGATGGTCGTCGTTTCTTCATTAAAAAGGAAAGAAAACCTAAAGCAACAACTTCTAGCACAAGTTGTTGTAAAATGCCACCCCGCCCAAAAAAGCTCCGTCCCCTCACATGGAAATAATTTTACACGGTTTATCGCTATCCCCAAAATTTTACAACTTCCTGCAAAACTTGTTCTAAAACTCCAATCATCATGATTTAAAAGAAAAAACAAAATCAAGATTTTTTTTATTATTATTATTATGTAGTTTTATGCTATTTTTCCAAAGGTAAATCTAACGATTCACTAACCTAATATTTATTTATAAATTTATTTTAATTTACTTTTTATAGAGTTTTTCAATCTTAAAATCTGAGTTGTAAGTTTTGCAGGTTAATCGTGCTAACTCGGGTTATATTTTATTATTTTTTTAATTAATTTTTTCTTTACTTTATCCTTTAACGTTTAGAAGATTGATAATTAAGTTTCATAAAAAAATATTATTTGCTTCTATAGATTTATCTCAGTCTCATGACTCATGACTCATGTTTGATAGATTAACCGAGGTTAACTCGATTTATTTTTTTAGTTGAATTTTATTTTTATTTTATCCTTCACCATTGGATTGATTAAAAATTAAACTTAATAAATTTCTTTATTTATTTTCTAATGGGATATCAAGGTCTCACAACTTGGATAACAGATATAACATGTTAACCTGAATTGATCAAAGTTAATTTAATATGTTGTTGTTTTAATATTTTAAAAAATATCTTGATTTTCTTTTAAATCAAATTATATTTTTATCAATTATTCAAGTTATTTTTAAATTTATCAAATCAATCTTTATATAATTTTTTTTTTCTGAAAACCACATTAACAACATTTATATATTCTTTTAATGTTTTTTTAAGAAATTATACAACCCCAACATAGCACCAACAATGATCTACTTAATTACTAGTTTTGTTTGGATGGTCCCTGCTGATTCCAAATACAACAAAATGTAGCCATGTTATTTCACAAAATTCATAATATATTAGTTGAAAGAAAAACAGTCACCAAACTGGACTCGGACTCGTGTTTGTGATTCGAGTATGAGTGATAAGAAACATGATAATCCGTGGGGAAAGAGTCTGAATGGTCCCTGACATTTGTGCCAAATAAGAACAGAAACGAGGGAGGCAAAGTCAATCTGCAACCATTTTATAGCAGTTCTCCATTTCTATTGGGAAGAAACATCAAGGTCCTCAGTCAGGTAGATTCAGTTGATTTTGTGCAAGCAGTCACCATGACATAAACTGTACAATTTAAAAGGTTAAATGGAGCTCATGTAATTTAAGACATGGCTTCACACTTTGAGGAACTTGCAAAAATTACATAGCTAGCATGATTGATGATGCACACAAAAGATATCATCTATAGTTTAAGATAGTAAACCCCACCCTATTAATCCACCAGGCATTGAGCGCAGGCATCAACGTCTACTAGTTTTCCCCGAACAATCAATTCGATTCAGTCTTGTATGCCCAACCATGTTTGTCCAAGTATGCATGGACCGCCTCCCTTATAGCCAAGTTTGGAACCAGCTGAGATGGTTCAAGAGGTTCTCGTGTGATTGGATCAAAATTTCCCACCTGTGTATAATTAAGTCACCAATCAATGCAAATAAATAAAACGCAAGTGAAAAGCATCTCAATTTGAACAAGCAATATCAAAAACACAAATCACCTTCTCAAGATGGTCAAGGAGCACTGCTCTTTCATATGAAACCCCACTTGGAGTAATGACAGGATCACGGAGAATATCAAGGGTGATTTTACAACATAAAAAATCTGGCACCTGGAATTTTCAAATTAATCCCACAACATTATAAATCAGCGGTCAGTAATTTTAAGAGAGAAGGAAAAAAAAAGGTGTAAATTAAACAAATCCAAAGATACCTCGGATGGCGTGTCATCTTCTGCAGCTTTCTGGAATACCTGTCCTAGAAGCTCCAAGTGTTGCAGACGGGAAACAATTGAAACAATTGGGTCATCCAGGAAACCTTTTTCTTTAAGAGCCACCTCACAAGCTTCTCTGAGACAAACCAGGGAAATTAGCATGAGAAGGTAGGAAATAGGACAATTTATAGTTCTCTTAGCACATATGAGCAAAGATCTGCAATAATGATACAGCCTAAACTCAGAGGAATTACATACTTCAAGCTTTGTAGTTCCCATGAACGCTGCGTAGATTCTTCCTCCCACTCCAAGTATTTTGCCTTTGCTAGCTCCTCCCAGATCTCCTCCACCATGTAACCATTCGGGTTGGCACCCCTACCAAGATCCAATGCCTGATAAAAATATAATGCTAATTTAAGATTTAGTGCTAAGATTAATAGCCTGCACCTTTTCTTTGTATCCAACAGCAACTAAAATTCAACATGTATCAAGATCCTATTTGCAACAGAGGCTATAGAAACTAATATGATCAAAGTCACTCATAAAATTTGTACCATGAATGATTCATCTTATTTTTGTCCCTTTCCAACATCTATCATGTCAATCCCACAAGCTACTACAGTGCTGCTACTAGCATTAACATCATAGTATGGATAGTAACAACTGCTGTTCAATTTTTACATACATGCTACAAAAATCATATTGTCCATTGCCAGGGTATGTTGTCACTACTTTGAACATTTAGGTTTAACCTACTTAGAGTGAAAGATACTCCTAATGCAAAGCTCACCAGATACCCGAAGACAATATATATATATATGGACAAGCATGTATAAGCCAGGGTGGATTTTCATTGTAAAATTAAAAGCTAGAACTTATCCAACAAGTCTTCATTAGACTACATTTTGCCCACTATAACCATGATTATGAGGCCCTTAACATCGATTGATAACACCATCAACCACTCATACACAATTTTAGCTCCAGCTGCTAACAAGTGTAGACAAGACTAAATCCCCAGCCGATCAAAGCATCACAACACCAGATAGGCCATGTCAATCCAGATTACCAAGGTCAGAAAAAATAATTTGACACTATTGGAATCATGATATAATAGCAATGTTCAGCTGCAGCAGCTGCTGCTGCCGCACACAGTTCTAGCCATGCTTAAAAGGTAGATGGCTTTCTTATGTGCTACAAAGAAATGCAATCCAGTTGACCTACACAAAATAATCTTGGCTTTGATGTTAGAAATATACATGTAAACCATCTTGATATATGGACATGCATTGTAGTACAAGAACATCCCGGTTGCAATACTAATCTTGAATATATGAAATGGTAACATATACAGCTGATGTGTGCATAGGAGAAGACATGCACTTCATACTTTACAAACCCCTACCTTCCTATTCTCTTTATCAGTAGCAATCTCATAACTTCTGGTTGGACATACCCATATTTAGTTGATGTTGTTATGACCAGATTATTATGTGTAATCAATAGGCTGGAGCTAAAACAAGTAAAAAATCTATAAAGAGCAATAACAAGAGGCTCAAAGCTAAAAAATATGAGGTGTAAATGTTCATTTATCAGCCTTGTGCTAGCAGGTAAAACCAAATGGCCAAATGCAATCATGCAAAAGCAGAGAAAATGACAAGTTTAAGAGGAACAGCAACATGAAAAACTGTGACTCCAACACATTTCTTTCCCTTGGCTTATTTAGAGGGGTTTTCTTTTCTCTTGATCCTCCGCGAAGAAACAGGCTATTAACAAGATTGCAGCACTAGCTATAGTAGTCCAATCACATGATGTTCCGGAGGAGGGAATTTGGAGATATCTACAACTTTTAGAGCTTTTCTGCATGAAGCGGTTGCTCCCAGCACTCAAACCTGCAACTGTGGGGTTACAAGCCCAAGACTTTGAATGGCCCTTACCAAGACCAACACAACTACTTGATAGACAGTTTGTGACCCTACAGCTTTTATTCAAAATTCCAACTCGATAAATTTCACAGGAATAACTAGAAGAAATAGGCTGTTATGATCGACAATCTATCATGGTAAACCACAAAAAACTAGAACCATGCATTCCCTACATTTCAATCTTTTGTCACTGAAGTTTGATTATCTACAATTGTTATATTTACAACCTCATAATAGTTTATGTTATGGACATTTGATCAGTGGATTCTACCAGAAACGAAGTTTTGATGGATTAAGAAGCCTAAATGGCTAACACAAGGAACTAAGAAAAGGCACAAAGAGCTATGCCACTTCATAGACTATTATTCAACAATTATAATGTCAAAAAAAGGCCATGCTGAAGACACAATCAGATAGAGACATTCTCAAATATGTACTGAAAGTTCAAAGGAAACGATTGAATAGCAGATCTAAATAAGAAGCCTCAAGGCCCATTCAAAAAGCTTAATTTCAGAAAACAGCCAACAGAAAGAAGATTAAACTAGCAGCTTACAAACAACTAATGCAGGTCTTATTCAATGGATTCACAACAAAAGACTTGAGCAAGAAAGTGAAAAATAACCTATCATGTAACTCAAAAACTTCTTCAACCTACGAGTTCAAATGCTAAAAGCAGAAAAAACATCTACCACTAACTTTTGTTGATATGAAAAACAATTCAAGAAACAACTCGAGATAAGAAAACCAACTCTTACTTTCTCCAACTCCTTGACTCCTTCAGAGTACTCTTGCTTCTGAAGTAATGCGAGTCCCAACATATAGTGAGCCTGTAAAGCAGCAAGCAAGGGTGAATTTTGCACAACCACCCACACTACATAGAAGTAAAAAAAAAAAAAGCAACCGCTTTCTTCTAAATTCAAAAGACAAACAAACGTTCACCTAGAACCATTATCTACTTTCTTAAAACAAAAATCAAGATTCCAAAAAAAAAATCACATCCCAAATTTCCTTTCAAGATTTTAACACCATTCATCACATTTTCGATCACTTTCCCATTTTCCGACTCATAAGATACTTCTCTATCCATCATCAACAAAAACAAGTACAACATCCACAAACTCGTGACGCGTCGAACACATAACCCACTCACTTCCATCAAACCAGTCGAACGCATAACCCACTCACTTCCATCAAACCATTCTTATTCTATCTTATAAGTCAATTGCGATTATGACATTAATAAAATCAAATAAAAAACCATTACCTTGACAGAGTAATGATCAAGCTGAATGGCCTTGCGAGAATCCTCTTCTACTCTAGTCCAATCACTTAACCACAAAACTTAGTCAAATTAATAATTTATACCAATAATATTACAGAAATTCGACCTAAAAAGGAAAAAAAATGATTTACATACTTGCGTTTTCGATGGCATAAAGCACGATTAGTCCAATAAACAGGAACTTTAGGGCACAGCGTAATCGCCTTTTCAACAAAAAAAAGAAAATTAAATCAGCAAACAAAAAAAAAGACAATCACATAAATATATATAGAAAATACCGCACCGCAGTGTACGCATCGATAGCGGCTTGAAATCGATCTTTATTAAAGCATATATTCCCTTCTTGCCTCAACTTCTCTGCTCGTTTCTCTTCGTCACTCAATGCGGATGCTCCCGGTCCCATCCTCCCTCCCTCTATCTATCTCTTGATTTATTCTCTAATTTTTCTCTTTAATTACTGTATTAATAAAAACTAGTATCTATTTTTTTTTCCTTTTTCTGAATTTATTGTATGGGAGCTGTAAAAATCTTGCGAAATGGAGGAGGCGACGACACGAGCGAAACGGTTCGCCTGGAGGTTGGAGGAGGAGCAAAGGGAAAGTGATCGTGGAGAGAGGGGTCGCAGGTGGGGGTTTTAGTTGTGGGGGAAGATTACGGGTGGGTTTGATGTATTATTGTTTTGTTATCAATTGAGCTCTAAAGTTTCTTATTTAAACATTTTTACCTCCAATTTATCATTTTTGCTTGTAAAAAACGCTCCTAAAGGTGGACTCCAAACAAAGAATGGTATCATGGGTCACGAGGATTCTAAAAATAATTATTAAAATAATATTATTTAAAAAATAAATTAATAAATAAGGAATGAATTTTGATTAAGTTAATATCCAATCTAAATTTTTAATTAAATCAATCAAGTTTTTTTTTTTACATCTAGATTGTTCCATTCTCAATTAGTTGCTTCCTAGGCCAGGACATAAAAAAAAAAGATTTCATTAATAATAACAGCACGCCGCAACTAAAAATATAAGATAAGAAGTATTTTAAAAGCCCGTCTAGAATGGCAGGTTAACCCGTGTTTTTAAAATGTTTAATTATTTTATTAAAAAATAATTTTTTTTATATATTTTAGATTGTTTTGATGTACTAATCTTAAAAATAATTTTTAAAAAATAAAAAAAATATTATTTTGATACATTTCAGTATAAAAAATACTTTAAAATACAACCATAATTACACTCTCAAACATAACATTTCCAACATTTTCGGTAGGTTATCCTATCAAGCAAATTTAAGTGTATATCGATTGTATTTGAAGTGAATATAATGAATTTAAGAGATTTAAAACTTAGTTAATAATAAGAAAATACATGAGAGACAAAAATATGCTCGTCAGTTTAGGCAAATAAATTAGTTAATTAACAACCTTTTGATTTTCCTTGGCGAGTCAACATGATGTTGATGGTCGTCGTTTCTTCATTAAAAAGGAAAGAAAACCCAAAGCAACAACTTCTAGCACAAGTTGTTGTAAAATGCCACCCCGCCCAAAAAAGCTCCGTCCCCTCACATGGAAATAATTTTACACGGTTTATCGCTAGCCCCAAAATTTTACAACTTCCTGCAAAACTTGTTCTAAAACTCCAATCATCATGATTTAAAAGAAAAAACAAAATCAAGATTTTTATTTTTTTTATTACATTATTTTTTCTACTGGTAAATCCAACGATCCAGTAACCTAATTCCTACTCAAAAACTAAATTTTTTTTTTAAAATATTTTTAATCTAAATTAACCCATCCAATCGATAGAGCGGTCTGAAACTCGGCCTAAGAACGTGTTTAACAGTGTGATTGCGGGTGCTTTTCGAATAGCTTTTCATGCCGAAATGCATGCCAATGATTTTTTTTATTTTTTAAAAATCATTTTTAACATCAGCACATCAAAATGATCCAAAAAGTACAAACTGCACTTAATTTTAGCAAAAAAAAAATTTCAAATTTTGATGAAACGCAATTACAAACGCAATGCCAAACGGTGTCTAAGTAGATTTTTAGATTAAGGCTATCTTCAACTCGGAAAAAAAATAAAAGATAATATGGAATTCATGCATATAGAAAGTTTGATATTTCAAAAGAAACCATTAAAAATCAGACTGACCAAAGGGCAAAAGTTTTCTTTTGTTCTAAAGGGCCAAATACCTGGTTGATGGTTTTCAATGAGAAGACTTGATTTCAAATTTAATACAGTTAAAAGAGGGCGTGTGGGATTACAATTAAACTGTACTTTTCTAAAAAATTGAAAAAAACTTTAAATTAATATTTTTTATTTTTCTTTATCATTTAATATATTAATGTTAAAAATAAAATTAAAAAATATATATTATTTTAATATATTTCCAAATAAAAAAACACTTTAAAAACATTCCCTTGCCGGAAGCACAAACTGCCATGCAACTAATTTCAAAGACAGGAAGAGATTCCATGCCACATATGACAAGCCAATGCTATATAGTAAAAAGTGACAAAATAACTGCTTGAGTTCCACAAAGCTGTGTTGAGAATGACAGCAGCCATCAGTTATTCCAACCTGTGCTCAATCTATTCTTGAAAAACTGTACCCTTTCTGGTCACTTTCCAAGCGCAAACATGTAATTAGCCTCATTGTTCTTGGGTATGGAATCAGATTGTTCCAGACTTCCAGTGAACAAAGCAACCCATTGCATCTCATTCAAGGTGCCTAACCAGACGAATGGATTGGTACTGTATACTCTTGCGGTACAGATTCGTGTTTGCAGACAATGTATCAGAAGATCTTTAACCGTTGCTGATCAGGAGAGACTAGATTCTTGAATCTTTTCCGTCTTCGGGAGAGATGCTTGATAACTGCTCTCGAACACGATTGACAAGTTGAGAAGCTTCCTGGTCAAAATTCAGGGGACGCCTTCGCAAACTCTGTGAAAAGTCATTGGTCCAATGTTTCTCTCATGATGCTACTGTGTTGTTCCACAATACAATAAAGCAAAAAACAAACGATGCATACCTCAGTGGTCCATAAGCAATCACGCGCCTTACGGGGGATTATGTGGATGTGCGTCTGAAAATTCAATGTTGATAAAGAGAAATCAGGAAACATCGAACAATTCAGTTGTTGTGAATATTTACAGCTTATAAGATGAGAGTATCTATTCTCTATACAAATAAATAGCAACGAAAGTGTTGTTTTTGGTTCAGCAAGAAACACAGCACAACACTGGTCACATCAGCAATCCATCGTTGTTACATCAAGCTTTTATTTTTCCAAAGAGACAACTTTAGAATTACTTACATGAAAAATGACTTGGCCTGCAGCAGCACCGTTATTTACCAACAAGTTGAAAGAATCTGTAAACACCAACATTCCAAGAACAGAAGTTCAGATGGAGCTCAAGTTCGAGAGAACACTAGGTTTAAAAATGGTCCAAAAACTTGTAAATACAGTGAGAAAGCAGATGAACTCATGCTTTCCTAGTCATGCCAGATGCGGCATTCATTTCTTAAGAAATTCACCCCTGCCCCCCTATAAAAAGGTGCAAACAAGTGCCTTCAATCCTATAAAATAAAAATCGACATGCGAAAACAAAAACATTTAAGAAAAGAAAAGATATGTTATCACTTGAATTTCAACTCATTTATGTCCGTGGCTAGATGTCAATCAGCATTCCCACTTCTCAGGGGAAGGACTAGGATTTGCTTTGGGGGGGAGATGGCACCCCAAAGTTTTGAAAATTTTCAATTTGACACTATAATTTTTTTTGAAATCCCAGTTCCATCTGAGGCACTTCTCAGGCTACCCAGAAAACAGTAGTTCTTTGTTGGGTCAAGGTTGGTTGGCAGTTAGGTATGCAGATGTAAACCCAGCTCTAAATGAGAAATCATCAGCCTAACTCTACTGTAATTTTATACATGCTCCCGAACATCGTTGACAATTGAGGCATGTTATGAACGAAGGAAAGAATATGGATAAACAGAGATGCTGGGGGAAAAGGATATTTGTTAATTACAGCAACAGTAAAGAAATGTTGGATACATACCAGAACCATTTGCTTTCATGATTGCATTACCAATTGAAGGCACCTTTGAACACATTGCTGCTACCACCTGCAGACCCAATTTATTAGAAAATACATCCATGATTTTTCTTTCACGAAGAAAAAAAGGACCACTCTGAACTCTGATATTACATGGCTAGCTTTAACATTTCACAAAAACATGAAGTATCATGCAAGGGTTTGTATGCCAGGCCAGACTGGTGGAAAAATCAATTTTTGATCAGGGTCTGACGCGGGACAACAAACAAAAGAATTAAAGCCGGGAAAAGAAAGAAGCTTTTAGAGAAGAAGCTGAGAAGAGAAAGCAAAGAAAGAGAAGAAAGGGGATTGGAGATATGCAAAATCTGCAAATTTTCATTAATCATCAAAAGTTTTCCTCAACATTTAGAAAAGTGGGATATAAATACTAAAACCCTAATTAGAACAAGTGTTTGGGCTTATAGCCCACTAAATAAAATCTCCAACAATAATTAAATCAAACCCAACAAATAAAACCAAATTAATAAATCTTAACTAAAAGTTCATATAAATTAAACCCAAAAACACAAGTTAAAGCCCAATCTCTCAATTGTTTGGGCTATCTTCCATCGTCTATGATTATTCGCGTGCATAAATAGTATTTTGGGTTCGGTGTCCCCATCAGGGTCAGATGGATCCAACTTGAACATTGATACAGGACTTCCTTTGTCCCCAATAAGAAATCACATGACTTCCACATATACCGAGCAAAATAAAAGGGCATGGAGCACCAGCTCGACTGCAAGAAAATTGATTGATAGAGATTCAGAACTGGACTTGCTGGCTAGCTTACATTGCAACCCAGCAATGCTCACTTCTTAATTCATAGGAAGACAGTTGTATATCTTTTCAGAAACACCGTCCATTAAAAAAGTAAAAGTAAAGCAGTACCAGCATGAAACTGCAGCTTCAAGGTCAGAACTACTCTCCATTACTCTCTTTTTCTATAATCAAATTTTCAGTCGGCCTTCTAAGACCAGGTAACCACCCCTCCCTGGCTCCCTCCATCCCTCTCTCACTGCTCAAACAAGAAACTTTCAGTGCAGTCATTGACCTTGTCATCTTCTGAGCACCAAACATGTCTGCATCTTTGATGCAGAGTCCAACCCAGGTTTCATGACACTATGCAATTCATGCTAACATGGTAACTATGGGGAAAAATAACAAGTGATATAGGTGTAATCTCAACAAAAATAAAGAAAAGTTTGCTCGTGTGACTTGGGTGGAATCATGTAGTTACAGAAATAACACAAGGAGCTGAAAAAAGGTTTCAACCCTCAGAGATCAAACTCCACATATCTACAAAAGATAGGCCTCCTTGTCAGAGCTTGGTGTTGATAGCTAAAGGCGGTAAAAGCACAATAACTATTGAAGGACTCGGGCAGTCAAATCAGCCCTGGCATGGCTCCAGTTGAATACAAGCCGATTTTAGCAAATTACACATTTCTAACACCTCAATTGTAGCCTCGCATACCAATAAAACATCTCACTTACACCTTTATTGGCAGCTGATCAAGCATGGATTCAGCGTTGTTGGGAGTTTCTCTTATGTTTAATCCAGTAATAACATCCCTTGCATATACTATGTGTACTTAGTTGGCGAACAATTTTGAATAACTCAGGAGGGATTAGCATCAAGTGAGAGTTACTTACAGAAGGAGGAGTGGCTTCCAGGCAAGAAAAATGAGATTTTGGGATGATAAGAGAGTGCCTGGAAAAAAAAATAGCAGCTTCATATCATTTCATCATTCAACCACAGACAAAATTACAGGAAAAAAAATTCAAAATCTTGGAATCCTGGAAGTATTTGGAGGACATGAAATCATTACAATGATAACATATGAGACAATGTTTGGTTAAGGAGGAAGAGTTAAACTTTGTTGATTTCTATACATAGAACACACACTGGTAGTTTTATCAGACTACTCTTTCCGGGACAACCTTAGTGCCTACTTTTGATCAAATTCTCTCACTTTCACTTACACGAAAATTACCCCCTTTTTTTTCCTTTTTCTTCCTAAGAAATTCCAGTAATTTAATAAAGCTTGCACACTAATGAGAATTCAATCCATTCCAAGAGGGTTTCTACTATTGTGAAAAGTTAAGGACATGGCAGTGCTTTATGAACATGATAACTCACCCGGGACTCAATGGACTGGAATCCAAAATACAAAGGCATGTCTCATCTTCATAGAGCTGTAAAATTCAGATGGGCAGAAGGAAGGAGCAAAATTTCAGAGCTAAAATATAAGAAAGTCATTAATTTGCACAAATAACCACAGCTAATAGCAAAGTTTTCAGGCATCTGAAGCTTAAACACTAGGAAGCACGAAGATTTACCTTAAACGCAGGGGATTCACCGCGAACAATCCTGCAGAAAACGCAGTCTAGCTGGTGATTCCTCGTGTCACCAGCAGCATCATTAATGGAGGCAGAAGAAGTGATGGAAGAAGATAAACGTGAAGTCGGAGACGGAGAGTCAGGGAGGAGATGGGAGCAGATAATGGAGAGCCTACTTCGTGACTCCATTCACGCGAAATTAGTTGCTTTAACGAGAATCGCCAGTGTCCCCATAAAATACTTGTGTCGTGAAAATTGAAGGGGTTTGAAAGGATTGGAAGTGCAGAGGCAGAAGGATTTTGACAGGACAAGACAGGTCAGTTGGGATTGTTTCGATCGTAGGAGGTTCCAGAGAAGGCGTTGGCTTTGCTTATCCACGTTCTTTGATTTTGTACGGGACTTGTCGACTGTCTGGTTCTGGGGCTATTATTTTGTTCCCCTCGACCCTCCCTGCCTTATCACTTTGGTTGTTCATCGTTGTCTTCAGCAGTGAGTGTTGATTTAGTTTTGTTTTAATTTATTATTGTTTTAATAATTGTTTTTTAAAATATTTTTTTGTTTTGAAAAAATATTAAAATATATTTTTTAATTTTTTAAAATTTATTTTTAACTTCAATGTATTAAAATATCAAAAAATACTAAAAAAATTTAAATTTTAATAAAAAAAAACAAGTTGAAATTCACTCTTAAATACGTTTTAAAAGTATATATATAAATTAAAATTTATTTTATAATAAGGATTTTAATAGAGAATTTTAAATTAAATTTATCTAAAATTATAATGTATATTAATTAACTAAACAATTTTAAAATTTATAATATCACACCACATAAAAAATAGAGCCTGAATAAATTAATCAGATTAATTCAATATAATATTTTTTAATTTTTTTTAATGATGTTACTTAGAAGGTATAAAAAGAAATTTGATATTAATTTTAAAAACCGAAACTAAAAAAATTGAATTATACCAAATCAAACCAAACAAAAAAAATACTAATTATAAACTAAAAGTTCATTAAAACAAACCCTGTAAATAATAACCCAACTAAAAAAACCATAAATTAAATTGAGCTTATTTAATTTTAAAAAAAAAATAAAAAGTGAGTTTGGTTTGGTTAACTGATTTAGATAACATTTTGGAACAAGGTCCAAATAGTATTTCACAAAAAGATATATGTTTGGATTGTTTTATTATATTAGTATTAAAAATAAATTAAAAAATATTATTTTAATATATTTTTAAATAAAAATTACTTTAAAAATAAATTGCTATGATAACATTTTTTATTTTCTTTAAAAAATTTTAGAAAACATCAGTTTGATTATATTATTATTTTTTATCTAAATCACACTGTTTGAATTTTTTGAAATGACGATCACGTGCAGCTGTCTCGGTTTCACCAAAAAAAAAAAAATCTCTTGTGCTTTCTATCAATTAACCTCCTGACCTTTCTAGCTATCTCAATTTTCTCTCTTCTGTTTATAACATTTCTAGCTGTCTCGGTTTCACCAGAAAAAATTCTCTTTTTTTTTTTTTTGAATAATAACCGGTGGATGTGGAGTGACATGTTGAGTCCATTCCTTTTCTCTTATACTACAAGTGAGGCTCATTGCCCTGATGCTGCCCCCTTGTTATCGTGTAATTAGTAATATGTTGCATGCTATTTTTGTTAGTGTGTTTTTTTAATTTAAAATATATTAAAATAATATTTATATAACTATTATTTGAATATATTTTTAGAAATTAAACAATTTGAAAAATATTTAAAACATTAGGTTGAATTGCATTGCCAAACCGGAGCATTTGTATGATTGTATTATTATAAAAGAGTTTATGGTTAGGTTTGAACTCGTAATTATATCAAATTTAATTTTTTTATATTTTACAAATTGTAAACTCAATTTATTTATTTATTTTTTTACTCTAGTAGGTTAGATATATCACTTTAAATTATTTTTTATGGTTATTATAGATATTTATAGATTGAATTTATATTGTTACTTTTTATGAATTGAGCTTTATTAAAATTAAAATTTAAACTCAATAAATTAACCTAAAACCTATAATAAAACAAAACAGTTTAGACTTAATAAGTCAACTCAATCAATTAACTAAAATAAAAAAATCAATGCATGGAAAAAGACAGAATCCTAGCTTGATCCCGCATCTATCAAACCTAATAAGTATCTATTTATTGCATGCTTTGATATCCAAGTGATTTCATATCTAGACAACAAAGTATCTATAGAAATTAATAATATTTATATATGCAACTAAGAGGGATTGATAGTTTCAGGATTGTAAATTGGCAATATTGAATATTAAGAATATAACCCCCCCCTACTGTATGAATATTTATTCATTTAGAGAGCAATTTTTCCTCTATTAAATTACTTCTTTATATAAAAAAAAAGTTTATATAATGTATATGAGAAATTAAGTTATATTGGTGATTTAATATGTAGAAATTTACTAAAACATGAAGATTTTAATAATAAAAAAAATGAGAGGGCTTATAACTAGTATATACTATCGTATAATATTTTGTATGAAACATGTATTGACGTATAGTTAGGGTGAGAAAACAATTTAAAAATTAATTAAACCGAGAAAACTGGAAAAAAAAATAACCGAAAAAACCGAATTGTGAAAAAAAACCGATTAAAATTTTTAAAAAAACCAAGCCAAACTGAAAAAAAACCGAGCCAAACTAAAAAACCAAGCCAACTGGTTTGAATCGGTTTTTGTCCTAAAAACTGAACTGAAAGAGGTCGGTTTGAACTGGTTTTAGTTTTTTTAAAAAAAATTAAATTTAATTATTTTTCTATATAAAAACTGAATAAAATCTAAAATGATCATTTCTGCTTACGAACACTTTAACGTCTTGATTTCTGTTAATTTTTTTTTTAAGAAAAATCATTTATATTTATCCATCAATCTCCCTGGGCATGCAGCTGTTCCGCCATTCCTTTCACAGGTTGATGTATTGATGCCCTACGGACCTCCATGACCACTAATGAGAGAACAGAGAAGCTCTGCTATGTTGCTTACTTTTTTATCTTTTGACTTTTTCACACACACACGCATCAAAGGCTAAGCTCGAATTTAAGTTTTGATCTGAACAATTATTCAAGTCAAGTCGAGCCCAGGCTAGTCTAGGTTCAGCCCAACCGTGTCTAAGGACCAATCTATTTAGGCATTTCCATGTAAAAATAAAAATAAAAGGAAAAATTTAAATTCTATATGTTTTTTAGGATCTTACAATCTAATAATGCTTTCAGTGATAACCTAAATCTCAACTTAAGTGATGATTGTAATCAAACTATATATTAATGAAATTAATGAAATTTGGTTATCTTGATTAAACCCTTGTCAATTTGATTTATTTCCTGCCAAGTCAATAAAAAATTGACTTCTTTTATTTTGTTTACTTAACTAAAAATAATTCATGAGTTAACCTAATGTTTTGTTTTGTCGGTCGATTCAAGATAAGCGGTACTTGGTTCAATTATAGTTTAGGTCTGAGTTGCTAGTGTATTTGATATTATGGTGTGGAGTATTTTACAAAATAAATTTTAATTTTTTTTTATATTTATTTTACATCAACATATCAAAATTATAAAAAAAAAATACTAAAAAATATATATTAATTTTATATTTTTTTAAGTGAAACAACCTTTTCAAACACACTAAAAATACAAAAACTACAACACTCCTAAACACTCTTAAAATACAATTATATTCATAATTGAACAACAATGCCTCAATTTTACTATCTCCCCATCGATGATTATATAATTAATCTATGATATTTTTTTCAATACATATGTGTGTGTATTTTGTTTTTATTTCTTGATAAGCTATTTAACATTTAGTTCTTCGTTTAATTTATTTTCTAAAACAGCCTGTCTTTTAGAGTAAAAAAATATCAAATGTTTCTTGACCATGTAAGTTCTTTAATTGACCCACTGGAAAACAAATTATGGCCACGTCATTGATTGCATGTATATCAGCAGTGACGAAGCTAGATTAATAATTCAGGGGCGGCAAACTAAATGTGATATTAATATAGAGAATATTTTTTAATGTTTTTTGTTTGAGAATTTATTGAAATAATATTTATTTTTTAAAAATAATTTTTTATATTAGATTCAAAAAACAAAAAAACAAAATTAATTTAAAGTTTGAAAAAATTAATTTAAAACTTGAAAAAATTAATTTTTTTAAAACATGATTGTACCATAATAAAAAAAAAGGAAGCATAAATTATCATAAAAATAATCATTAATGAGCAACAACCATTTTTATATACAAATATTTTTTAGGTGTCGTTCAGTAAAGGCACAAGCAAGTGTTGCAAAAAATGATATACAGTGTTTTAATATAAAATTTAAATATTTTCATGTTTCAGAGTTGACATATTATTATATGTTGAATTTATAAGAAAAACACTAGACTCGTTCAATAAAAGAATTATTTAAATATATAAGAAAAATATTTTTTAAACCATTACATATTGATAATTATTCAATAAAATATTCCAATAAAAGAATTATTTAAATATACACAAACCAGGGGTGGGAAGACAATGATTTTTACGGTGGTCAGGAAGTAGCTAAAAACATCTTATTAATTATTTTTTAAACTCGTTTAAAAAAGATACAATTGATAAAAAGAAATTATAAACAAAAAAATTGTTATAACTTCCAGTAAATTATTGATTTTATATTCTCTCTACTTTGTATATCTATCTCTTTTTTAAAAAATAATTCATAAAATATTATTAATTACTTATTAAACATAAAATTTCAAATACAAGCAACAACCATTGTACTACCATTGTTATATTAATTAATACTCAAACTTAGATATTAATTAGGATGCACAACTGCCCTTTAAACCTCGCCAACTAATTTCAAATTCAACAATCTAAAAAAAAAAAATTTGTACATGAATTAATCTTCATTTATAATCTTCATTCATGTCTAAGTGCATGAATCGGTGTGTTTAATAATGCAGTGTAAAATATTTTAAAAAAATTATCTTTAAATTAATTTTTTTAATTTTTGACATTAAAAATAAAATTAATTGAAAAACATTAAAAAAATCAATTTAATACTTTTCAAACCAAAATAATTTAAAAAACGGACTGAAACACAACAAACACACCCTTAATCTAGATTCATGTACAAAATCCCGAGAAAAAAATAAATTGTCAAGCCTTCTCTATTTTATTATTTTATTTTGTAAAAATAAAGAAAAGTAGGTAAATACCTTGGCTGCCACAAATGAACCAACGCCGCGTTTGAAGCTTTCAAAATTCTACCACCTCTCTCCACCCCTTCTAGAAGTCCTCCATGACAAGTAATAATTTCTTACGTCATCCAGGGCTCCTTTATTCCCCCCTCTCACGCGGACACACCCATCTTTACTTAGCACGGTTCAGATACAGCCACGTCATGTAAAACGACCCTTTGTCTCACGTGTACAAATTTCATTGCATCACCTACCTCATCACTATCTTCAAAGTCATGGGCTTCTCGCACCAAATCTTGCCTTATTGGAATGCCAGTCCTTGTTTGCCAAGAAATGTCCCAGTGAGAACACCAACTCATTTTCCTTTATAAATAAGCTCTCTTTTTTCCTCCAGAATTACCGGATCATCCTGCAGCCAACAAAAGCAAATCTCCGACGATATCTCCGGCAGGTCAGTTCTAATCTCCATGAACATCGCCCACCACGAATACCTTGAAGAATCTGAAGAAGAAGAAAGATTGCCGATTTTAAACATGGAAAGCATGAAAGTGATATCCCCACTGGGGCGGGGAGCCAAAGGCGTGGTCTTTCTCGTTAAAGAGGAGCCACTCGGTGAATTTTACGCTTTGAAGGTGGTATCGAGGGAATTTGTGAAGAAAAAGAAGCGTGGCAGTAATGATAAGGACATAGAAGGGGAAGAATACAGGAGGATTTATTTTGAACAGCAAGTTGTGAGTCGTTTTAACCACCCACTTTTGCCAAAACTGCGAGGTGTTTTGGCCACTGACAAGATTCTTGCCTACGCCATAGATTATTGCCCTGGTCGTGATCTTCATTTCTTGCGAAAACAACAGAGCGAGAAAATGTTCGCCATAGATACTATCAGGTGCGTAGTACTTGTGTTATATATTCGTTTCCAAACTCGTATAATATTGATATCGATATGTATAATCTAATCTTGGGTTTGAATCTATAGGTTTTACGCGGCAGAGTTGGTTTTGGCATTGGAGTATCTACACCGTTTAGGGATAGCGTACAGAGATTTAAAGCCGGATAATATAATGGTTCAAGAAAACGGTCACATAATGCTAGTAGATTTCGATCTATCCACAGAACTTCCTCCAAAATCTGCAAGCCCAGTTTCGGTAGTGGCAGATCGGAGAAAACGACGGTCTCCTCTCCACCGATTTTTCAACAGGGGGGTTTCACCGGACGACTCAGGGGAGGAACTGGGCCACAGATTGTCGGAGCCAGACTCGACCTCCAAGTCTAACTCGTTCGTTGGAACGGAGGAGTACGTGGCACCGGAAGTGATTCAAGGGGACGGTCACGATTTTGGTGTTGATTGGTGGTCTTTGGGTGTCGTTTTGTACGAGATGTTGTATGGAGTGACGCCGTTTAAGGGGGAAAATAGGAAGGAGTCTTTTTACAGGATTTTAACTAAAAAACCTGATTTAGTTGGTGAAGCGACGCCTTTGAGGGACTTGATTGGGAAGTTGTTGATCAAGGACCCTAAGGAGAGGATTAGGGTTGAGGGAATCAAGGGTCATGATTTTTTTAAAGGAATTGATTGGGATTTATTGCTGCAAATCTTGAGGCCACCGTATATTCCTTTCATGGATAATTGGAGTGAGGGAGAGGGTAAGAATGGAATTAAGGAAATTGATGTGGAGATATTTGTCCAAGAAATTTTTGGTGCTGGTGATGATGATAAAAAGAAGAATCTTGATGGTAGTCATCATCATGGTAATGAGAATAAAAAGGTTTGGGTTAATGGACTCAATACCAACCATCCGTGTGAGGCTGAGAATTTTCTTGTTTTTTAACTTTAATTTTGACTAATTAATTGTAATATTTATTCATTTTTTTAACCCAACATATATACATACACATGAATATTGAGATATTTTTAACTGCTATTTGATTTTACTACAGATGATTTATTTTAGATATAAGTGATTTTCTTTTTTTAATATATTAATATATTTGTGCTTGGTTAATGTCTTAGAATACAATGAATAAATACAAAAAATATAGAAACTTGTCTGATTAAAAAATATAAACATAAAATAAATTTATTCTACTCGAGACATATTCTTTTATATTTTTAATCAAACTCTCCTGCCGAATCAAATTAATATATATGTGCCGGCACAATTATAAGGATATTCTTTGATGCATTCTTTTCTTTGTTTTTTTAATTTTATTTTAATACAAAGATCCTATTTTAATATCCTGTTTGTTTTTTTAAAAAAATATTTTTAAAAATTTTAATTTTTGTATTTAAAATTAATATTTTTTATATTTTCATATATTTAAATATTTTAATATTAAAAATAATTTTAAAAAAATAAAAATATATTATTTTAATAAACTTTTAAATAAAAAATATTTTAAAAACAATTTCGACACATCCACAAACACGCCAGCTTGCGTTGTCCTGATGGAGGGACCAATATTGAACAAGGCTTCCAAGGCCATATATATATATATATATATATATATATATTTCAACACGTAGTAGTTGTGTTTTTACTTGGGAAACTTAATAGCTAAGGATCTTTAAATATGGCAGCTTGCTCGTTGCGCTGTACAAAAAAATCTAAATTTCAGTTTATTTTCAACATCCTTAATTTTTTAATGGAAAAATTACTTTATCTTCTATAATTTAGCATTGTTATATTTATCCTCTATTTTTTAAAATTATATTTAAAATTTAAAATTTTGCACATGTAACAATGTATATTCTAAATTATCTTATCGTTGGGTTTTTTTACACTCATTAAAAATAATATAAATTATAACTTTTCAACAACACACGCAAATTGATTACCATCTTTCACTTTAATTTATTCCAAGAGTTCCCACATAACAACCGTAAGAGCTTTCTAAGAAATTAAAATAGCTTAGTCTTAAAGTAATGGAAGAGCTTTTTCTTTTTTACGTCAATTAAATTTTTTTTAAAATTATATTTTCTACATTTTTGAGTTTTTTTTATTAACATAGGTGTCAGAGTCAATTTACGTGCACCTTAACTAATCTCACATATCTTAAAAATAACGACTATGTAAATCTTCAATAACTATCATATTAGCAACCACATAACTTGAATTTAAAACTATAAAAAAAACTCAAGCTTTTACCGGCAGCGGCAGCAGCAGCAGCAAATCTGTTGGATACATTTTTTGGTCCATTTTGGATCCCTTCTGTGTAGTTTCATTTGCTGCTGTTATTTTCCCAGCGGCTTCCTTGCTCTGTTTTCCTCCAATTTGTTCTTTCAAATTTTTTATTCTAATATGGTTTGTTGGGTTATTGCAATATATATATAATATTGAAAATATGCCAAGTCAAGGAGAGGGGGTTGGTCCAGGAATATATGCCAAGTCAGAGAAGGAGGTGGTCTGAGAATATATACCAAGTAGTGAGTACCATTACCAAAAGCATTGTTTCTCGTCTCCATCCTTTATTAATATATAACTAAATTTGTGCACGCTCCGTCACAGATGCGATAAAATTTGTAAAAAATCATAAAGGATGAAATTATGTATAAAAAAACAATTTGATAAACAATACCAATCAAAATAAATAGCAGTTAAAAAAATTAAATTTTAAAAATTAAAAAAATAATAATTTTATAACTTATTCAAAATAACAAGAAAATAGTAATTAAAAAAAGATCAACAAATTTAAAAGATTAAAATATAAAAAGAATGAAATTAAAAAATATCTGTAATTTTTATAGCTTATTTAAAATAAAAAAATAAAAATCTAAAAGCACGTGGATCAGATTTTGAAGGGCCCCGCTTTGAATTTTTTAACCCGGGATTTAACCTATCCTAATTTTCATACCAAACTATGCGAGGAGTGTACTTTATCAAGTCCAGTTAATTCAATAGATTAACTCATAACTTAACTGATCTTTTTAAAATTCATAAGAGATTCGATTTTATTTTTTTTTTATTTTTTATTTCAAAATCACGTGGTTTCAACTTTTCTACCACCACAAAACATGCATCATGCTTGTTATTAATGCACTATTGAGAGATGCTATATAAAAGTAGGCACATGGGAACGTACTTGAGGAAAAGGACAGTCCATTAAATACCAACCCCTCTTACAGAACTCAACCGACCCTGCTAACGAAAGATATGTATCTGTGACATCATCTTTTGTATGGGTGCATCTATTTGTATCCTAACTTTAAAACTTTAATGGATTTTAATTAGGGATGATTATTTTTTATTTAGTTTGAATTTTATAAAAAAATAATGAAATTGATTTTTTTTTAAATTAAAATCGGTTCAAATTAATCAATTTTAGTATGGCTTTTTAAAATAAAAACCATTTTGACTTGTTTTTTTTTTATTTAGCTCAGTTTTTTTCAATTTAGATTTTTCTTTGCAAGTCCAATTATGATTTATTTTAAAATGGAATTTGTTGCGTCATTAATTTTATTAGAAATGTTTAATTAACAATTAAACTTAAATTTGAAATAAAACTTTGAGGAAGAAGATATTAATCATCCATACAGATGACGCCTCGTTCCATTCCTTTCCTTCTACCTGTGCTTGCACAGTGGCCCGGGCTTGCAAGGCTTGGTCCAAGCCTAGGTTACATATTGTTTATTTTTACGTTTCTTTTTTTTAAAACAATTTCCATCAATTTATTTTTCTCACTTATTTACGTATTATACATTAAAAAATAATTAATTATATTTTTATAATGAAAAAAACTAATTTATTACAAGATATTGATTTAAGGTGACTTGTACGTCTATTCATTCATTAGGTTGCTTTAATATGAAATCAATGTAACCTTTTTTTTAAAGAAAAATTTCACCATTGATGAATTTAATAGAATGGATATATAATTAAAAAACATATATTTGATCATAAATTCATATAGCAACACACTAAACCTTTCATTTCCTCAGAGAGTCAAAACCTACCGTTAACAGCTGGAGAAACCTCATTCGAGCCCCTTACGCAAAACCCAGCTACTAATCAAGTCAAAAACCTTTTCATTTTATCAATTTTCCTTCAAATATATTCAAAATTAAACAATATCACACAAACCTGCAACCCTCCCATCTATCCAGCATTAGTAATTAAAAGATTTCATATAATTTACAAGTGTTATGCGATACCATAAAATCATATTACGAAACCAAGCCCAGGATCTGACCTAGCTGAGGTTCAAGCTTCAGGTTTGTTGAGTTAACTCCAAAAGGATGTAATTTTGAATAAAATTAAAAAAATATCCTTAAAATTAACCCAACCGGTTCTTAGCCAATTTTTGCTGGGGCAACCATATCAACCATGCATGATCCACAAGCAACATTTAGAATGGGTCATACCATGCATAGGAAGCCGAGACATCAAAGGATATTAAGTCTTGGATAGTTGAGTTGTAGACAAGAATTTATAGAAAACTGAACTGTTTTGATTCAAAATTAAAGGCCTCCGATCAAAAGACAATATAATCATAAAAACAGTCGACTCGAGGTGCTGAAACTGCCTAGTGCAAGGGGAGTATCTTAGCAAAAGCAAAACAAGACATAACATAGAACCAAATTTTACTCGTCCTCCTGGCTGCGCAACCTAGCAAGTTTGTTGGTGACAACAACATCCAACTGTGCTGCCCGCTCAACAATCTCCTTCCTCTTCCGGGTTGATACGTTGTGGGCGATCTCAGCACAGTAAGTTCTAGAATTATCACAAGTTATAAGCAATTCAGGTCTCCGTATAAGGAGGAAAGTGGACTAGACAGAAGCAAAAGTATCGAGGTATGAGTCATGTACCTGTTATGCATCATCAGGACTTCAAGCTCCCCCACGTTGTGCACAACAAACTTTTTAAACCCATTGGGGAGATAGTGACGAGTTTTCTTGTCGGAGCCATAACCAATGTTTGGCATCAAAGTGCATCCTTTGAACTTTCTCCTGACCCTTGAATCAATACCCTTGGGCCTCCTCCAGTTTGTCTGCCATAAACATTAATAAGCATTTAACATATCGTGTAAGAGACATCAAGAAGCCATATAAAGCTTTTTGAAGAGCTAGACTGAAAAGAAAAAACAAAGAACATAAAAAATCAACATCGAAAAGACAAAACAAGAACACACAAATACCACTCAACATGTATATCTAAATTTCAATAGCAGTACAGATATCAAATTTCATTTTTTTGTGCAGTTCAAATTTAAATCACCAATATCAACCCCAGCCCCTTAGGACTTCCGTAGTTGTAATTTGATGGTGATAATGGGTTACAATTAACAAAAAAACAACAGCCCTAGTCATAGATCTGAACATAAAGCTGTTGCAGTCCAGGAGACATTATACTGGAAAAAGTACAGCTCTTGAGCTCCCAATTTTTAGAATATGACCTATCCATTGGTAAACAAGTAGAATCAGAAAAAATGTGGGTCTAAACCAGGCCTCCAAATCAAATCCTCCAAAGAGAGGCATCAGAGGGAGCAGACATGCCGACCCAAAACTTCAATTTCCGTGTACCTTACCATGCTTCCTTCATCAAGTCAATCCAGAGCATCGGCTTATTGTACACGGATCATTAGCTTTAAATTCTAGCCAAATCATACATGCACAATACAGATAAAATACAACATACATTTTCTGAAATTCAAAGACAAACAGAGCAAGATATACAATAAATCGAAAGACGACTTGACAGGCACCACAAAATACTGGGCAAACCCCAAATCCATCTGAGAAAAGAACACTACAAGAAAAATACTCGAACAATAACCTAGCCTTGCATAAGACAACTCTGAGCATCGATCCAGATTCATTAACCAAACAAAGAACATAAATTCAATGTCGTTACTTATTAATATGTATACCTTGACAGAAATCTTGCGGTCACTTTGGGGCCTCTTGAACTTCTTGACCCGCTTCTTCACGATCTTCTTCGTCAGCAAAGGAATAGCCATTGTTTCTGCAAAAACATAAAGCACGCAAGGAATGAATAAGAGATCTAAGATCTACAAGATTCATAGAATAGTTTTTTATGCATGAAAAGCAAAAGGGTCGATCGAGAGAGAGTAGTGTTTGGAACCTGCTTGGATAGCTGCGCTGCCTCTCCTGTTCGAAAACCCTAAAGGAGTGAGGAGGATAAAGAAATGAGCTAGGGTTTTATGCGATATATATATTTAGTGAGTTTAGATTTGGTGTTTCTCAGTACTACCGTAATAAACTGTGCCGTGGATTTATCTTAACTGGCCCACAAAATTTGGGTTTTCTGATTGGACTGCTTTATTAATCAGAATGTTTTTCTGGGCCGTGGGCTGCCTTTTCCTTTTTCCACGTTTTTAATTTTTTTAATTTTTAATTTATTTTTAAATTATTTTGACAAGTTAATAATAAAAATAATTTTAAAAAAATAAATAAATATATTATTTTAATATATTTTCTAGTAAAAAGTACTTTTAAAAATAATCTCTATTACATTCTCAAACAATCCCCAAGAATATTATTTACATAATTGTTGGAAATTCTAATCAGGGTTTAATCTAATTTAGAACACAAATTATTGGATTGCTAGATAATTGTGTTTAACAGGGTTAATCAAGTTATAATTTAACTTGATAGATCATTGGAGTTTGATCTAGTTAATGTCTAAACAATTCAAAATAGAACCCATTCTGATTCAATTTTTAAATTGATGAGTCATTAGTAATGATTTAATTGCCAAGTCATTCGAGTTTGATCAAGTCAATATCCAAAATAATTTGAAATAAAATCCGATTTATATTAAATTCTAAATAGACAATTCATTGGATCCGTGAAAAATAATAATGGATTATTCTATAATTATTAACTTAAATTAATCTTGGAGAGGAAATCAAGGTTCTCCTCCTTTGCATGTTAATGCTTGTTGGAATACTAACATGATTTTTTTTAATCCAATCTTTTGATATTGAATTTATTAAAAATTAAATTTTATTATTTATTTCACTTATATTTATATGGGATTATGGTCTAAAAAAAACATCACAAAACTAGGTTGGTGCTTATTTTTACGATCATCTATTTTTGTCTTTATCATATTTATAAATAAAAATTAGTCTATCATATTGTCAAATAAAAAATGGTTATAAAAAAAAAACATAATTGTTATGAATTGGGTTTCATGATTTATTTTTCATAGAGTTATCGCGATCTTGGAAAGGCATATCGACATTGAGCTGGTGCTTGTTTTTTAAGCATCTATTTTTTATCATATTATTAAATAAAATATAATTCTAGAAAACCATGATTTATTTTAATTTACTTTTTTACGGGGTTATTGTGGTTTCATAAAAACACTCTCACTATTGAGTTGGTGCTTGGCTCTGCAAGTGTCTATTTTTATCATACAATTAAATAAAAATTGTTTTGAAAAAACAAAGTTATTAAACTTAATGAAATTCATAACCCAGGTTGACCCAAGTTGATCTAACATGTCACCATCCCACTATTTTCTCATGAAGAGATATTATCTTGAAAATGTTTTTAAAATCAAGTCATGTTTATATCAATTGTATGAGTTTTTTTTAACCTATTAAGTTGATCGAGCTACGTCAAGACAACTCTTATACAGTTTAATTTGAAGATTGAGCCAGACAAAAAGTATGGCGGGGAGAATTTATGTTCGATCTGTTGAGTAAAGTTTAATAACACTGTCAAATAATTTTTCTTGAGTTGGATATTATTTTTTACATGTCAATTTTTTTTATTCCATCACATCATAGAACAAAAAATTATCTAGTTCTTTGAGGGTGTTTATTTTTTTGGTAGAAATCTTGTTTTGCAAATTTTGGAATTATTTTTGTTTGAAATAATTTTTTTATATATTTTAATTATTTTAATACACTGATATTAAAAAAAATTAAAAAAAATTAAAAAAAATTTCTTTTCATATATTTTTAAACAAAAATACATTTTAAAAAATAACCACGGAACACACCCAAACATCTTTTTCTCTGAGAGCTCGGCTTACAAACAAATAAGTTATGTGCTAAAAGATTATTGCCGGAGGACATGGAGGATAGTGAAAAGGTTTTGTAAATCACATTTATTACTTCAGCCCAGCATATGAGCCCCTAAGGATTAAGATTTTGCAATCTAATCCTCAAAACTGCCCTGCCCCTAAGTGAGCTGTTCTTCTATTGACAATTAAAATAAAAATATATATTTGTAATACTAATGCTCGGAAATTACTTTCCTCTGGTATTCATCTTGACTTACCATTTTTTATCCATTTAGGAAGAAATCACACGATTCTGCATCGATTCAATTGATACTATCGACAAGAGCATGGTTATGATCAATTTTAATGATGTAATTGAGGAATAAACCGAGTCCAATAGATAGTTTTTAAAAGTATTTTTTAATTAAAAATATATTAAAAATTATGATTTTTTATTTTTAACATCAATATATCAAAACTGTAAAAAAAATAACAATTATTTCAAGTAAAAGATAATTTAATTTTTTTATATATATAAAAAGCATATGCCCTTTTAACATATGTTTTCCTCTCTGCCCCTCTCAATTATATTCTTTACATTTTCACCATTTGTTTATAAGGTAAAAGCTAAAGCATGGAAGGGTCAAAACTAAATTTAATAGGGTTAACAAAAGCCTAAAACGCTAACTTGTAGCTCTAGAATAAAATAAAATAAATTCTTTAACATACAATAAATCTATTAATTTTAAACTTATTTTGAAAAAAATAAAATTATTAAATTTAATAAAATTTATGATGTAAGTCATGGATTTGATGAGTTAACCTAATTTGATA
Organism: Populus x sibirica; assembly: GCA_019202695.1. NCBI lineage: Eukaryota > Viridiplantae > Streptophyta > Magnoliopsida > Malpighiales > Salicaceae > Populus > Populus x sibirica. The sequence goes on from JAGMVL010000092.1 coordinate 1,073,918, forward strand.
TAAAAACTAAAATTCAATGAACGCAATCATCATGTACATGAATTGATGTTCATAATATTTAGATTTAAAAAACTGAAATTGAAGAAGTCAAAACCCTAACACCATAGTTCAACGAAGACAATCACGATGTATATGAACCGATGTTCATAGCATTTTGACAATGAAGTTTATTATAAGTTAATATTTTTAAAAACAACAACATATAAATTTTTTAATTTTATTTATCTATTTATTCACTTTTCAAAAAAATATTACAGTAATTTTTATAGAAAAAACTAAAAAATCTTAATAATATTGAATATGAACAAATAAATTAGAAGAAAAATACTCTTTAAATAATTAAAAAAAGCATTGAAATAAATAATATAAAATAAAAATAAAAAAATATCTATTTTTATAAAAAAGTCTTGCATTAGTCTCCTCGGGTTGAAAGGAACTCGTCCTCGAGTTTAATCTTAAATTAAAAATTGTTTTCTATTGAGAACATTATTTTATGCAGAGGTCACTCCATCATGATTTCCCAACACCTTTGTATGGGGTTAACCCATCATAGGTCCTTAACACAACACCTTTGTGTCGGATGTCCTGTCGTGGATCACTAACACAACATCTATGTGGACTACTTCATCGTGGGTTCCACCATTAGAATTTTGAATAACATGAACTAAGACGGATGAAACCAACACATTAGTTCTTAGATATCGTTTTTTCAATGGGGAACCTCTTTATCCCATCCTACATAAGCATGTTCTATTTTGCAACCTCTTCCAACCATGATTGTTTTGCAGCACAAAACAAAGTAAAACAACCACAAAAAACCATTGGCCTCTCTTCCAATCATGATTATTCTGCAACATACATCAAAACAAAATAACCACTAAGGTTTGTTTAACTTCAATACTAACTGATGCAGGTAGAAGCATAAAAAGGACAATAACAAACATAAAATAGAAATAAGTTAAAACACAAAAAACCCTTAAGTCTTATTTTTATTTTTGAAATGTTAATTTGATCAAATTTACCTTTTTAGAAGGTTTACAAGTCTTTATACAAACCTAAAAGGGAAAGATAGTTAAAAATAATAAAATATGTAATAATAATGGAAACCAACAAAATTGACTCAATCATAATCTCCAAGTCTTGAGGAAATTCATGTAATAGATGGACCAACAAAGCGGACTCTCAATAAAACTAGGCTTGGATATCTTCTGAAAATATTTAAGATCAATTCAATGATTAGATAAAAAGTTATAGTATTTTTTAGCCATTTTGCGAATTTGACATGACTAGATATCCTATATAGACTAACCTTGTTTTATTGGTTCATAAAAACATATGTTAGACCATCCACATAGTCTGTTTATAACAGATTTACATCTAATTATGACAAATCCCCGTGTAATTGCTCAAAACCTCTAATTTCTGCTAGCATAGATATATTTTTAACTTTCTTTCACACATTTATCTATCAATACAATTGTAAATATTTAATCAAGTGTACGATAACTTAATTAAATATCAAAGCGTAGTTATAACAACTAAGTTAAGACTTGGTTTTGATTTGAAAATACAAATTTTCATCTTATACAATGATTATTTTTGTAATTCTAGAATTAAAAATTATTAACACACATTAAGTTTATTAATTTTAAAAACTATATTCAATTCCTTGCTAACTTACGTACGTTCATAGGCAAATTAAGCACCAATCACATCTTTAATATCCATAAACAAATGTTACTCATTACAAATTCTATATAGAATTCAAATAAACTATCATAATATTATTCTTTCCTTCATTTTTCATCACATAAAGATGTTTTTACAACAAGACCATGGATATTAAAAGACGTCGGTCCACTCGAATAGAACAAAGACCCCGTTTGTTTGCTGGAAAGTAGTTTTCTTTTGGAAAATGAATTCCGGGAGAAAGTGAATTCCAGGAAAGTATTTTTCGATATTTGGTATTGTAATGGAAAATAAGTTTGAAAACACTTTCCAGTGTTTGGTTATGTTATGAAAAATGAGCAATTATAAAAATAAAGACCAAAGTTAATATAAAAATTAAATTTTAAGAGATGAAATTAAAAAATAAATATTCAAAACAAAATATATATAGCAATCAAAAGTTTGAGGATCAAATTTGATATAATCAGCAAATAATAACATTTCTAATTTTTTCACAACTTCCAGAAAGTGTTTTCCGCTCAAATTTTCCAGGAAAACACTTTCCTGAAAACCAAGCCAAATTTTTCTTTGATTGGAAAGTGTTTTTCGTTGACCAACTTTTCTAATAGCAAACAAACACATGAAAGTTTGGAAAGTAATTTTCCGGAAACCACTTTCCGAAAAACAAACACAGCCAAAAGGAAAAATACTTTCCTTAAAACCAAGTAAAATTTTTCTATAACTGGAAAGTGTTTTCTGTTAACCAGAAAGTTTTTTCCGTTGACTACCTTTTCTAATGACAAATAAACACAGGAAAGTTTGTAAAGTGGTTTCCCGGAAATTAGTTTCCGAGAAACATGGCCTAAATATTTCATATCATAGAAAAAGATTTCTTGACTTTTCGAAGTTCAACGAATCCGAATGCTAACTACCGATTGAGGAAAATAAACCTTTTTTTTTCTTGGAAAATGAATGAGACGGGAAAAGAATATTAGAAATTCTTGGGAAATGATTAAGACGAGAAAAGAATTTAAGAAATTATCCTCATCTCAGTAGAAACAAAATCTTTAAAAGTGGAAAACAAAGCAAGTAGAAGTACAAGATTCAAACCTGAGAGGGGGACTCATCCTCCTGTAAGCTATTAATTTTAATTTCCACCCCAATTTAAATATCTTGTGATGATTAAATTAATAAAAAAAAGCTTAGTGGTGTTGCTTTTACTATGCTTCACTTTACAAAATATTATTCATTGTAATAGTGCTTTTTACTTTTTTTTTCTTCTGAATCTATGTTTATTTTACTAATTTCATTCTTCAACATTTAACTTATTAGAGATTAGATTTCATGATTTGTTACAGTTTATTTTCTGTGTGATTATCTTAGTCTCAAGACCCATGTCACGGGTTTGACAGGTTAACCTAGTTGAATCAAGTGTTTTTTATATCTTTTTTTAATTGATAATTTTTTCCAGTTCCATCCTTGAACGTCAACATTTGGTTGATTAAGAAATTAAGCTTTGTCATTTGTTTCAATTTATTTTTTATGAGGTTATTCGGGGCTTATGTTCCGAGTCATGAGTTTTGCGAGTTAACCCGTGTAGAATAAAGTCGTTTTAATGTATCCTTTTTTAGATTGATTTTTTTAAAATTTTATCATTTAATAATGAGTTTATTAGAAATTAGGCTTCATAATTTGTTTGATTTACTTTCTATATGTTTATCTTAGTCTTATGACTCGTATAACGGACTTGACAAGTTCACCCGAATTGACTTGAGTTATTTTTTATGTTTACTTTCTATGAGGTTATCCTGATCTCATGACTCGAGTTATGGGTTTTGTGAGTTAATTAACCCATATTGAATCGTGTTGTTTTTTATTTTTTTTTAGAAATTGATTTTACTTTCAATTTCTACTTTCAACTTTGAGTTGGTTAAGAATTAAGATGTTATCATGATCTCTTGAGTCGGGTTATGGATGTAGCATGTTAACTCAGGTTGACTTGGATTATTATTATTTTTTTAATTATTTTTTTTTAATTTCATCCTTCAACATTAAGTTGATTGAGAATTTAAATTTATAAATTATTTTAATTTGCTTTATATGGAATCATTGTGGTCTCATGATTTTAGTTACAGATTTAAAAGGTTAACCTGAATTGACCCGGGTCTATTCATTATGTTGTTATCTCAATATTTTTTAAAAAATATTATCTTAATTTTTTAAATTAAACTATATTTTTTACTAATTATTTAGGTTATTTTTGAATCTGATGAGTTAACCGCATCACATCGGATTAACTTCCATATAATTTAAATTTTTTTATTAACAAAATATTAGCTATGTCCGAATGTTTTTGATACGAGTGGCAGTGTAGCCCGGAGCAATCATCTAGTGACTATCTAATCCTGAAATTCAAAAAATAAAAAAATAATCTAAATACATTATTAAGTGCAGATACATTGAACTTTTGTAACAGTAATGGGTTTGATATAGTAAATACGAACGGGAAGAAGAGGATTAGAATGGCATATTTCAAATCCTTAACCTCCATGCAAGCTGTTAAATGAGAGAACCCGGTGAATCCTACCCATGCATTGATTACTATTTTGCTCTTGACAGCATGCAGAATCCTTGTCCATATGTCAACTTTGTTAAGTGATAGAGGTAACCGCAATTTCCCTACTTAGGAATTTTGTTCTGCAGAAACCTTAACACAGGAATCTATTCTTTTCTTATCTAGTAGAAAAAAATTGTTTTCCAGATGCGATCAACACCAAGCCACCAATCCACATATTGGAAAGCGAAAGTAACACCAACCCCTTATTCATAATTAACTTCATCTCTCAATTTCTTTGAGCTATAGTTTAGTTTGATTTGGCGATCGAGAGAGAGAGCTCAAATTCCGTCCCTCATGGTGAGTGACTGCTACCATACTTTTTGCTATATTGACACTCCAAGCCCCCCCCAGTTGGGTGATCATGGTGGTAGCTAGTCACATATAGAGGAGGCTAGCTATGTTCGTACATGCTTTGTGGTTTCAGAATGGACTAATATCTTAGAGAAAAATATTAGTAAAATTTGCTCAATATTCTTCTCTTTTCTTGCTTCTTTGTATAAATATAATAGGAAACTAAGGAGGGGAATAGTGGAATTGAGGAGTACTTCGACTGGAAAGGGAAGAAGGCAGATCCTAAAAAGCATGGTGGAATGAGAGCTGCTAGTTTGGCTTGTGGTAACTGTTAAAACTAGTACCATTTTTCTTTTCTGTCAAAATGCATGCTTTTTTTTTGTGTGCGTGTCCTTGTAAGGATCCAGGTCTTTTTAACTATGATTTCTGAACCATAAAGCATTTTCTGAGGTCAAATCTGTCTGTTATGTCAATCATGCATTCAATAGAACTGATTTTATTGCATCATCTAGGAAGGATTTTACAACTGGTAGATCATGTTAGTGGTATTTCATATATAAAGGTGGTACTGTGGTTTTCATCTTTTTAAACAGTGTAGAAGAGGAAAATATTCGGTCACTACCAGAAAATTTCAAATAGAAACGGATATTTCGTCGGGACTTTTCGATAATAATATCTGCGGCATATGTCTATCAAAAATTTTGAATTTAATTACAGACAGAATGATGGAATCATTGACAAAATAAAATTAATTAAAAAATCAAGAAATATTTGGCATCTATTTTTATCATTAAAGGGTTTACGCTCAATGATAGTCTCCCAGCAAAATAAGGGAAGGGATATAGCAAGGGCCTGAAGGTCGAGTTCTGAAAATAATTGTTATCAAATAAAAGTAGCTATGAGATCTAGTTTATTGTCAATTAGAACAAAGAAATTTAGAAACATTTAACACAACTGAAGTTGTCTACACAAGAAAGATTGTTAATCATCTATGTAATTTTCTTTTCTCAGTTGTGGAGGTGTTAGAGAACTTGGTATTCCTGTCTAACGCCACCAACTTTGTGGCATACTTCACTAAGACAATGCATTACACTTTCTCTGAATCTGCAAACATGGTGACTAATTTTATTGGAACCTCTTTTCTTCTCACAATATTTGGTGGGTTCATCGGCGACTCTTTCTTCACCAGATTCAGGACTTTCGTTGTCTTCTGTATAATTGAGTTACTGGTATGCAGTCCTGTTACGCTCATTTTTGTGATCTTGATTAGTTACATGCAAGCGACTAGGTTGTGTTTATCTAATTCATGGACTATATGAAGGGGATGATCCTTTTGACCGTTCAAGCTCATGACACTCGATTGCAACCAGCATTGCAAGAAAAGCCTTCTAGTTCTCAAGCTGCTGTTCTTTTTAGTGGACTCTATGCCATTGCGACAGGAGTTGGTGGAATCAAGGCTACCTTGCCTGCACATGGTGCTGATCAGTCCGACCACAGCAAGCAGCGGTCCATTTCCTCATTTTTCAATTGGTTCTTCTTCTCTTTATGCATAGGAGGCTTGCTGTCCTCGACTATTATGGTATGGATTGAAGAGAACCGAGGCTGGAATTGGAGTTTTAAGATATCAGTTGTTGTCTTGGGTGTGGCGCTTTGCATTTTCATTGCAGGTTTTCCAATTTACAGGTTCAAAAGACCTGGTGGGAGTCCAATCACAAGAATCTTAAAGGTAGAGAAGTTTGTAACAAACATTAATTAATCAAGAATATTAAAAACTCAGCCAGTCTACTAGGTGCTAATCATTTAGGCACCCTTTTCCTTTGGCATGTGTGGTACTGCATAGGTATTTGCTTCTGCTTCTCGGAACCGAAAAGTCTCATCAGGACTAGAGCTGATAAATGATGAAGTTGGAGAAAGATCCCATAAGAAGTTCAGGTAGATTTTACTTTATACTTCACAGTATGATTTTCAATCTTTGGTTGTGTTTAAAGTTATGCTTCCTGAGATTAGTGTTTCAAATTGTTAGAGAGTAACTAAAACTGTTCTTCTATCTTTATCCAACAGTTTTAGTTTTTGAATGGAGATAATTCTGTAACATAATATTATTAAGTAAAAGATAGTGTATGATTCTGTAACATAATATCATTAAGTAAAAGATAGTGCTGGGTTTGTGCACTTGAAGGAGTATGTTAGAGTAATATAAAACTATTCTTGATCTACAAATCTTTGAATATAATTCTGTTCCTGACTATGTGATATGCAGATTCCTAGACAAGGCATTATTTGATGACACCATTAGTGCATTTCAGGTCAAGGAAACAAGGACCTTCCTTGGCCTGCTTCCCATCTTTGCTAGCACAATCATGATGAACTGTTGCCTGGCCCAGCTACAGACATTTTCAGTGGAACAAGGGAGCATCATGAATAGAAAACTAAACAATTTCCAAATCCCTACCCAGTCATTGACAGTGTTCCCCCTCATAGTCGTGCTTGCCAGCATACCTACATTCGAACATCTAGCAAACTCTTACAAAAACAAGATGTCGGAAAACCATTACATTCTCGACCCACTCAAGAGGATTGGACTTGGGTTAGCACTAGCATCAGCATCCATGGCCGTGGCTGCTATTATTGAGTTTAAGAGACGTGAAGCAGCAGAGAACGGGCACACATTGTCTGTGTTTTGGCTAGGGTGGCAGTACCTTTTGTTGGGTGTTTCAGATATGCTGACTCTTGAGGGGATGCTTGAATTTTTCTACTCGGAAGCACCTGATAGCATGAGAAGTATTTGCACTGCTTTGTCATGGTGCTCTACCTCTATGGGCTACTTCCTTAGCTCCGTACTAGTGTCCATAATCAACTCTATTACTGGCAAATTGGATCATGAATGGCTTGGGGGACGTAATTTGAATCACAACCGTTTGGATCTATTTTACACAATTCTTTGTATTCTGAACTTCCTGAACTTGCTGAATTATATTTACTGGGCCAAGAAGTATTAGGGTGGGTCTCTAAGGCTTTGTTTGATAGCAATTTCAACCGCGCTCTTGGCTGCGCCACCAAACAGGCTGAGTTGTAGCCTGGTTGATTAGACCCAGCAGGAGGCTCCGAGAAATTGATGATATGTCTAGCTCATTATCTATGAATAATAAGACTGGTGTAAATCATTAGAAAGAGAAACCAGAAGAGTCTTCTATCGTGTACTTTGTCCTAGCTCTTCATCCCTGTAGGATAAAAGATTGAAGGTAACTAGAATTACCTGTTAATGAGTTTGCAGAAAAGATTCTTAGAATCCATAATCGAACCACTTGTTAAAGCAAGTCGAGAGCGTGATTACAACGAAAAACACATTTAGATTTCACAGCCTAGCATGTCCTCATTGTTTGCACTGTATCAGAGATGAATCTCGTGTATTCCCACTCTTCAACTTCTCTAAACTAGACTTTTCTTAAACATTTTACACGGCTAATTTACCCTTCCAAATCTATCATCTCGGATGACAACTTTACCAGAATTTGAACCCTTAGGAGGTGGTTCTGAGAGAACCGAAGCATCTCTTTGATACACAGTGGCTACACTAGCTAGACCTTAAATTAATGTTGATCCCTTCCTGAATCTGTGATGTATTTACGAGAAGCAAAACAGAGAACCAAAAATATCTTCAGCAACAACTTATTAGAAAACTAAATTCGGGGGACCTCCTCTGTAAGCTAGATAAATATTGTAGACGATGTACAGAAGCTGGAGTTGGTCATTAAGTATCTAGATCCTCTCATATTCATAAGAGAATATAACACGAGATCATGATTTTCTAAATAACACATCTTTATCCCAAGTTGCCATTTACTGATCCAGGCAAGCTAAAAAAGCAAGCATCAATGAAGCTTTCAGCTCGTTTGTCCACAGGGTTTTTTTTTCCATGGCTGAAACGGTGAATTGTGCGTGATTGATTTGTCCCTTGAGGAGAAATGATGCTAATGTAGAAAAGGATCATAATTCTATGCCCCACAAGCTGATCCTTCTTGCCTTGAGCACAAGACAGGATGGGTCATTTGAAAGATGTCTTCTACTACAGCTGTGTAATAATTAATATATAGCTGACCATCTAGAGATTTCCACCATGTTTCACCAATCTACTAAAAAGTTCTACTATCTACTAATTACCGATTATTGTCAGCTAATCATACCAAATTAACATGATAAGAAGTTTGCGAGGTTTGGCCCACCCTGGTCCGTTTGAGAAAGAAGTGTTCATCATCTGAGTGATTTTCAAATGTTAAATGAGCTTATGCTTGTTGCTAAAAAGACAGCCATAATTAGAGACCACCGTCCGGAATGTGTTTTTTTCTTAATCATAATTTTAAAAATATTTGATTAATTAACACGCACTGTAATTTTATATGGATTTTAGGATTTTAGTTACGAAAAACCTACCTTAACTGCAAAAACTACTGCAGTACGAACACAGACACTTTGACATGCTTTTTCACCGGATCCCGACAGCTTACTGTGTATAAATTTAGGAGTCATCAGTTAACATGTTGATAGAAAGTTAGTAGACATGATTGTTTATTGAACATTTGGACAAAGCTTATTAGAGCATGCTGTTTATAATAATTTTCGCAAAGTAATGTGGGATTGAGTTGTCCGAAAATTAAGAATAATATGATGGATTATATCAATGTTATCTTTAATCTAAATCTAATAAGGTTTTGGTTGCTTTCTTAGACATATAATAAAATAAATTGACATAAAACATATAGTTGATAATTATATATATCAGATTGATAAATATTAATTCGGAAACCTAATTCACATATCTTTATTCGACGGTGAGATTAAAATAGCCAAAAACTCATCAAAATCCACTCTAAAAACCCATTTTGGACCCCCCTCCCCCCTTTAATGATTCAATATATATGCAAAAAAGGCCTAAATTACTCTTGTTTAGATATCATTACTTTCTAATTTTTTATTTTTTATTTTATTTTATATTATTGAAGGATTTTGAGAATTAATAAACTATATTCTCGTTAAACGGTGCATCATAAATACAAGTGTCAGGATAAACCATCCTTTTCCATCTTAACCCACAACATTCTACAATAAAATCACATTATTATTTATTACCAAGAGATGCAAACCAAATTCCGAAATCCCAATTACTTGTGAAATGCTCTGAAGCAAACCTTTCATACCCGTTTCCCACCTTGGTTAATAAATCACGGTAGCATTCCTTTTATTATAGTTGTGAATCTCGTTCCGAGGATCAACATGAGGTAAGATTATGATCCGGTTTTGATCAGTTTGCACTTCAATGATCATTAATTTAACTTTTTTTGTATTTATTAGAGATTTATATAATTATTAATTTCATGACTTATGAGATTAATTGAAATGTACGCAAATTAACCCGGATATCTATGTTAATAAAAAAAATATGGGTTGATTCAAGTCAACTTATATTAATTCTAAATTTTAATTTTTTAAAAAAATCAAAACAATATTATTTTAATAAAAAAAATTATCAGGTTAATTGGTCGGGTTTTGACCAAGTCAAACCGAGGTCATTGGTAAACCTAGATTTTTGACGTTGTCAACTAAGTTTTTTTTTTTTTTTTTCTAACCTGGATTGATCTAAATTTTAGGTTGACCTGCCAAGTCAACACGGTTTTACAACTATGCCTTTTATAATTAACTAGTTTCATAACCCGTGTGATTCCGCAGGTTATTTTTTTTGCATAAAAAAACTAAAATTTAAAAGTTTTGAGTTTTTCTGCAAAATTATACCCAAGAGTCTTGAGTGTGGCTGCAACACATAACCTAAGAGTAATATTTATAATATTAATAATAAAATTAAACTTGCATGACCCAAATTTAAGTGAGCCTAGCTGCAACACCGGATCCAAGAATATTGGATGTGGGTCTGGCTATAAGGTCGTGTCATAAAAATATGATAATTAAATAGATTAATTAAAAAGAAAAAAACCAACATGAAGAAAAAAACTAATGAAGAAAAAAAATTGAATTAATTGGGTTAATCCTTTAAACCAGGTTATCCCGTAAAACCTGGAATTCGCGTCATGAAAGTTTGGTAACTAAATAGAAAAAAAAAATGACGGGTTTACCTAGAATTAACTGGGTTAACCCATCAAACCAAGTTAACCCGTCAAGCCTATGATACGTGTCATGAAAGTCTGATAATTAAATAGAAAGAAATTTAACATTAACAAACTAAACTAAATGCAAAAAAATTAATTAAAAAATCCGGGTTAACTCGTCAAATCAGGTTAACCCATCAAACCCGAGATCTGTATTGTGAAAATCTGATAATTAAAAAAAAAATTAACATTAACAAACTAAATCAAGCAAAAAAAAATTATAAAAAAACAAAAAAAATTTATTTAAAAAAAAATAGTTCTATAATATAATATAATATATTAATAAATGAAAGGCGTGGTATAGTGCTTATAGTATTCCTTGATAATTAAGTATCCTGTAGAAGCTGTTCTAGCATATGCAGGACATTTTAAAATCTGTGACTTCCTACTGAAGTGTGGGAGAGCAAACCTTTCAGTAAGCAAATAAATAAATAAGAAAACAGTGGATATATATATATATATATATATATATATATATATATATATATATATATATATATTAAGCTAAGATAAAAGATAAACAATGAATCTGATCGTGCTCTATGTTCTGTCCACATGCACGATCATATTAATTCGCTGCACCTGTATTCATACTAGAGTCAATCCCAATTGTATATATTTCTTTGCTTAAAATTCTAGCCCTGCATTTACAGCTGTATCGTGCGACACAATCCACTGGATTACAAGACTGAATTGTCTTTTTTTACCCTTCTCCACACAAATCGAAGCCTGGCTGGCAGGGGCAGAATCACCTTTTCCAAAGGGACCCGACAAATTGGTCAGTACAATTTATTTTTGCCCTTAAATAGCAAAACAAATGTATATATTGGTTGAGGGGCTTTTTTATTTTTTTTTATTATTATTTGCATACTAAAACTACCATTATATCCTATAGAGCATTATTCTATTTAAGAATGTAGTTATTATTGTTTTTTAAAGTATTTTTATTTTAAAATATATAAAAATAATATTTTTTATTTTTTATAAATTATTTTTTATATCAACGCATTAAAATAATAAAAAAACACCAAAAATATATTATTTTAAAATAAATAATAAAATTTTAAATTTTTTTAAAAGCACTTTTAAAACTTAAAAACAAACATAAATTTAAATTAATACATAAATTTTTTTTTGTTGTAATTTTGGCTGCGAGCCTTCTATTTGTCTCCCAATTTTTTTTAACCTCAATGTATATATATAAAAATTTATTGAATCTCGACTAATTTAGTAGAATAAAATTATACGGCTAAAAAATAAAAAAAATTTAATAATAATATATTTCACACAAAAAGCTCAAACTTAAAATTTTATTTTAAAAAAATAAATGCCGGACCACAACCACCATGGGTTGACTCACAACTAAACTGTAAAGTAATAATTCTATAAATAGATAATTTTCTTTGAGATGAAGTTTTAAAATAATTAATAAAACATAAATTAGGAAATACGGAACCCTCCCTCCCTCCCTCCCTCTCTCTAAACATAAATTAGGAAATACGGAACCCTCCCTCCCTCTCTCTCTCTCTCTCTCTCTCTCTCTCTCTCCCCTTTAAAGATTGGTATTAGTCTATTAAGTCTTGCAGCTTATTTTGACCAACGCATTCTCAGCCTGGAGTCAAAATCTCTGGATAATCGGTGAAGTTCACATTGGTCAATAAGGATTTGGTGTCTTGTGGATTGCTTAGTGATCAATTACCAAACAAGTTATTCAGTGCACGAAGTCATTTTTTCCGACTTATTTTTTGAGGGAGGGAGGGCTTTGCTGGCTGGCCTTTTCAAGTCTGAAACAAAGAACTGAAGGATCCTCTGCTGATTTCTTTTCCCTTTTTGATGATGGGATTTCAGCCAGTTCACACAAATGCGATGATACCTCCATTTTCTCCACCCAACCTCAAAATTCTTAAGTGCGATATTGCTGACAATTTACTTTTACGTGAAAAATCCACTTTCAAAACTATAGATGTTAAATTTTATTTATTTAATGAGTTGATACGGGAAATATATGATTTAAAATCTAGTTCGAGTCAAGTTTTTAATTAAATTATCTCAACTAATCTGGTTGGATTTTTAGTGATCTGGTTGGCTCTACGGAACCTATTGAGTTAATAATAAGAATTATTTTGGAAAAAAAGACAATATTGTTTTAATGAAAATGATGATTTGAAGGTTGATGCAATAACCTAATATGTTTTTCTAATATGTTTTTCGAGTATGTTTGCTAAAACCAATTTATTCAGTCAAACGTGTTTTTGGGCCCTCTTTCTGACTGGAATTCCATTGAAAAACATGTTTGCATTAAAATCTTGTACTTCACATTGGTAGGAGGTATGGACACTTTCACAGAGGTGTTCTAACTATAGTACCGTGACAGTGATATTAAAAAAAAATTGTTTAAAAAGTTTTGTGAATTGAATTATGAAGAAATATGGATGGACAGTGGAAGTGTGAACATGTCCTCCCCTCCATTTCAACGCCAGCACTTCTCACTGCTCCTTTAACGGTACATTTTTGCAAGTAGCTAGGCATCACCCACATGCTCTTTCCACGTTCCTTTAATGCTTCCCTTAAAATCCTCCCTCCTCCCCTTTCTTCGAGCCCCCCCACCGACTCCCACCTCCGCAAATCCAAGTCAACTACCACAGTTCGCCTAACCACTAACATAAATCCACGTCCAAGACCTCACCCCCCATGTTTACGTGTCACCAGCTAATTGGTGAACACACTGTAAATAGCATAAACCTCACTTGCACTTTTTTGCGTACACCACGCTCCCACTATGGCCTATATATATTCTTACAAATCTAGAGGAGTATCCTCACACAAGCTCCTCTGTTGAAGTCTTGACAATGGCCTCCCTTCCCTTTTCTGCCCTCTCTCTGTTTTTTTCCCTCTGTGTTCTGCTAGTCTTGCCCACGCATTCACTAGCCTGCAGCACCTCACAAAAATTCACCAACAACAAGCATTACACTAACTGCACTGACCTACCTGCCCTCAAGTCATACCTCCACTACACCTACAACTCCTCCAATTCCTCACTCTCAGTCGCGTTCATCGCTTCTCCGGCCAAACCCGATGGCTGGACCGGTTGGGGCATCAACCTTAACGGCACCGGCATGGCTGGGGCCCAAGTCATTTTAGCTTTGAAATCCAGCAAAGGCGCACCAGAGGTAAAAACATACAACATCATATCATACAGTGACATCAGGGAGGAGAGACTGTCTTTTGATGTTTGGGATTTGAGTGCTGAGACCAATGCAACAAGTGGTGAGTTTACCATCTATGCATCGGTTAAGTTGCCTGAAAAGGTTGAGTCTTTTAATCATATTTGGCAAGTGGGTGCTGCTGTGAATAATGGGAAGCCTGTCAAGCATGAATTTGCAGCAGAGAACAAGGATGCTAAAGCAACTTTGGAGTTGACTACTGCTCAGAAAACTGGTAAGTCTGCTACCACCACCACCCCAGCTGGTGGCAATTCAACAGGCAATGGTACTACTAGTTCTTCAAGTACCACCACTACTGGTGGCAATAGTGGGAGTTACAGGATTAAGGAGATGAATGTGGGCTTCTGTTTTGCTGTGTTTGTTCTTCTTGCTAGTTTCATTGTTTTCTAGTTCTGATGATATAATTTTTTTTTTTTGGTATGAGTTATACGTGGTGCTAGGAATTCATGAGTGTTAAAAAAAAAGTATATTTAGAAGAGAATAATTACTTTTTGTCTCGGTGGAATTTGATTCTTCCCTTTTGTTTGCCACTATGGTGACATGTCCTGCGAGCACATCCAATATTAAAGTGAAGTAAACTGCTTTTTAAAAAAAAAATTACATTAAAATATATTTTTATTTTTAATATTAACAAGTTATAATTATTGAAAATACTAAAAAGATATTGAATTGATATTTTTTCAAGATAAAAAAACACTTAAATTAAAGCAAAAGTGACACACTCATAAACTATTTGTAATTGTATAACATATAGTTTGAATTTACATAAAATAATTTATATATCAGAATCATGATGGGAAAAAAGTGGTTAATCTCATAGTAAGGGGGGATCCACCCAACCAAACTTTCATATAGCATAGGAGACACGATGAACCCACAGCCAACAAGCCTCTCCAAAATCTACCTAATCTTCGTGACAAAAATCACAATGCAACAAGCTCTCTTCTATTCCACCTGAGCTTCACAATAATTTCAATGGGGAAAAAGCTAACTAATGTTGGATTTAATTTATTTTTTTTTTTCAAATTAATTTCAATGGAGTCTTGTAACCCCATTTCTTAAGCTTGTATTCATGCATACCTGCTTACATATAAACGATTAGACACCAGATTATTATATATTTGATGTATGTTTTCTTAAATAACAAATATTCACACTATTTATACATTACCATCAACCCCATAACAAATAATTTCAATGTACTTGGTGTTGAATAGTGCCATGCTCTTCACACGCTTGTAATTTTCTGTGGATTGAAACAATATTTTTTATGTTTTTCATTTTAGTGCCTTAATCTTTGTTTTCATCAATTGAGTAAGTTAATTGCAAAGTTTGCTAATTACTTTATATTTGTTGGGTAGAGATAAAATTGAAAGGAGGACCAACATAGAAAAGACACCAAAAATAGGTTGTGTGTTTATAGTTGATGTGAAAAGTACAATTTAGTCCTTCAATTTTAAAAATTTGAACTCTTCAGCCCTTTATAGTTTCTAAATTTAATTTTGATGCAAATCTTTATTTTTATTATTTTCAAGTCCATGATTTATGAACACGAGAGAAAGTCTCACCAGATTCTTTTATAGAGAAAAAAAAAAGTTGTTTTTGCTATTCTGACCACTATAGTGTCATACATGGATCATTTTTTGGGTTTATTAGATTGATAAATTGATTTATAGATGTTTTGAGAGTGTTTTTTTGAGGTACTTTTTTTTTTTTGTTAAAATGGGTTACAAAATGAGTTTTCAGGGGAAAATGACTCTTGCTTAATTTTTCAGTCATCACTACGGTAGCTGGAATTTAGACAGAGAGACAACACTTTTGATTATTAGTTTTATTCCAAAAAAATAGGGGTAGATGATAAGTCATCTTAAAAAGACAAAATATACAAGGTTTAGGCATGTAAGCTGAGTTATTTTTTTAGTGGTCTAATGGGCTCTTTTTTCAACTTTTTTTCACAATTTTTTTGTATTCTTTGTTTTGGCGAATAATAAATTTAAGAGAAAAACATTATTAGACCTGGTTTGGTTCTGGGCACGAATCAAAGTTTTGACGAGTAAGACACGACATTCATGCCTTTTTTATTGTTTAATGCATTTTCCCTTTATTTTTTTAATAAAAATGCAATTTAACCCTTTGTTGCCATTAAATTTTTTTATTTAATTTAAAATAAAATAAAAATATAATTTCATACTTTTTATCATTTATTTTAAAAAAATCATGCTTAATTGAGATCATATTGATGACCTATATTGTAAATTTTATTTGTTAATTCAACTTAACTGGAGTCAATACAATATGATATATTTTTTTAAATTTCATCTTCAATTCTCTTATAACTCTTCAATTTACTTTCAAATTTAATCTAATTCATTTTCAACTAAGACCCGATCAAGGCCTAGCTAAAAAGAGAATAAGAGGAGAAAAAAAGAGAGACAAATAATCTAATTAGGCTAACTTGTTATGATTGTGTCCATTACTCGAATTATAAATTTCACATGTTAACTCAAGTCAACATAAAATGTTATTTTTTCATTTCACTTTCTATTTTTTTATCCAATCCTTTAGTATTTTATTGTTTCACGTTTTACCTGGATTAAGCAAAGTTAAAACAATGGTTGCGTGGATTTTATTTTTCTAACCAGATCACCATTTAAACGAGTAGATCAATTCACCCTTTACTTGCTAGATTGAAGAAGCCATGTCAACTTTTTTTTATTTATTAACACTTATAGTGATCGATTGATTTTGTTTGATATATTAATTGAGTTTTTAATCCTCTTTCCAGATATTTCATCATATATAAGAAAAAATAATAGCATCCATATTTTATTATTAGTTATGTAATTATTAGTTTTTTAGCCGACCCATGGCAAAGCGTGGGCCCAAGGCTAGTTTTTTTTATTTGAGTATGGCTACTTTTATTTTTCGTGGTGTTTGGAAATAAAAATAAAAATATAAGGGATTGAAATAAATTTTTTAACAGTTGCGGTGTCTAAAATAAAATTTTATCAAAAGCTTCCGTTACGTTACTTAAAATTAGACAAGGAAACAAAATAATACAGTGAATCATTATTATATATTACTTTTTTATTATATCACATATTTGATTACATCATGTTAAATCGTACCAAACATGTCGTTAGTTGTCATGACATCTCAATTTTACATTGTAAGACTAAAATGTAATTTCAAAAAAAAATTAAGGATGAAATAATCTTAAAATAAGGACCACTTCATCAATAAAAATAAAAATACAAGGGGATAAAACAAATTTCTTAACTATTGCAGTGTCTAAAATAAAAAGTTTATCAAACCCTCCAATGTGTCTATTTAAGATCTATTTACGAATATGGTAGATATTATTTTTCAATGTGATTTTTGTTTAAATTATATTAAAAAAATTATTTTTTTTAATATTAACATATTAAAATAATCAATAAACATGAAAAAATTGATTTAAAGTTAAAATAAATTCAAGAATTTTGGACTGTAATGTTAAATAGAGTCATTAGGCCTATTTAACATTGTGACAATTTTTGCTTTTTTAATTGTTTTTTACCTCAAAAATTATTAAATTGTTTTTTTAAAAGTATTTTGTTATGGTCTTGATGTGTTAATAAAAATAAAAATATTATTTTGATATATTTTTAATTAAAAAATATTTTTAAAAATCACAATGCATATCATCACCAAATGAAATAATAAAATAAAGTAACTAATCATTATTGTACATTTTTTTCATTGTATTAAATCATATCAATCATGCTGTTAATTGTAATTGGATTAAAGAAAACCAATTGATCTTAGAAAAACATTATAGCTTCGTATTTAAGATTTAAGTATATTGTTTACTTGAACAATGTAACAATAGTTTTACCTTTTCATTCAAAAACATTATCCCTCTCTTTCAATGTCATTTAAGTATTTTTCTTAAAGCTTATTTATGATCACCAAATTGATTGGTTACAAATAAGATTTTTTCAATCTTAATTACATAGTGAAATGATAAAAATACTTTTGAAATTCAAAAATTAAAGATCTGCATCAAAGTGTATTTTTGTATTTTTCACAATGTTTTTTTGTTATTAAAATATCAGTTGGGGTAAATTTTAGCATTTGACCAAATATAAAAAAACAATAAACAATTAAAAAGCATAGGGAAATTATCAAAGTGCCTTTTAAAAAAAAAAACTAGAGTTAGTGAGTTTTTTTTATCTTTTCACAAAATTTTTTATTATTGTTGTTGTTGTTAAGTCAACTTTGGGAAATTTTGGTATTTAACTATATATATATATAAAAACAAAAAACAAAAAGATTGGGCGTATGAATGATACCAAGAGACGTGTTGAAGGCGCTCACACCTTGTATATGGCACGTGCAACGTCTCCTGATATTTAAAAATGCCTTCTAAAGCATTGTCGTGTCATCTTCTATATGTAGCAGCTCGTGTCTATTTTGGTGGTCCAAATTTTTTATCAATTATCCTTTCTTTCCTTCTTTTTTTTTTGCCTCACATTGAAAATTACAAATTGACCCTTTTTGTTGTTGATTTTTCAACTTCAATCTTTATTTTTATTTTATTTTATTTGTTCTCGACTCTTTTATATAAAGTTTTATTTGTTTTCAATTTCATCCTTCCATCACAATCTACTATATATTATTTTTGTCATTTTGGTCCTTATGTTTTTTATTTCTCATATTTTTCCTTGGTCCTTTTGTAAAAAAATTATTGGTTTTTAATTTCATTCTTCAATGCAAATTGATGGTATTATATTTTTCAATTTGGTCCTTATTGTTTTGATTTCTAATTTTTTTTCTTCGTTATTTTGTAAAATTTATTATTATTTTCAATTTCAGTCTTTAATCAAAGATTTATTTTTATATTTTCATGTCAAGCGAGATCCTCATTCTTTTGATTTTTTAGGTCCTCTTGCTCAATTGATTTTTCTTTAAAATTTCATCATTCAATTGCATATAAAATTTAATTTGTATTTCAATTTTGATCCTTATACTTTAATTGCTATTTTTTGAATTATTTTGTATAATTAAATTTTTTTTTCAATTTTATCCTTCAATATTTGTCCGATTAAGAATTAGACTTCATAGTTTTTTCAAACAGGGTGTTTCAGGTCTAATGACTCAGATTACAAGTTTAAAATATTAACATGTTTTTTTTAGTAAAAAAAACTTTATAATTTTCTTTATTTTTTATTAAGTTATTCTAATTTTATTATCTGAACTGTGAGTTTAACATGATATATCAGGTTGTTGTTTTCTATATTTCTTTTTGTCTAATTGAAATAATATCATATTATTCGATATACTCAGATTTATAACCCGAGTTATATATTATTTAAAAAGAAAATACTTGTGACACCTAAACATTATTTATTAATAAAAAATAATAATACAATTTCCCAACTAAGCGGGAGCACCTCGGATAATACTATATGCATAGTATATGGTATTTGTTACGCTTCTCGAAAAAACTTGAATAACAATTTACTAACAACCTGGAAATCTAAATTGATTTTAAAAAATAATAATTATAAATGATATTCCGATTTTAGTAAGAGGCATTCAACGTCTACTTGACCTCTTGCTGTTAAAACACTAAAAATAAAAATAAAAATGCTAATTTTACCATCAAAGAATCAATTTCTCCGGAAAATCGTATATTATGTATAAATAAGTTGAAAATAGAAAGCATGTTTAGGTAAAAGCTAGCACAACTCGAGCATCTCGGCATGAAATTAGTTGGGAATCAGGTAAAAATAAATTAACATATTTAGGCCAAATTCCACGTGTCATCTCTGCCACCCTTTGTAATTCCCAAATTGAAATCATTTTTCAAATTCTTTTTTCTTTTTTTAACAATCATTACCACACATGCTGTCTAATAATAAGAAAAACAATAATTACATTTCCTTTTCTTCTCCTCACATCCTCTGCGTGTCCTGCTCGGCCTACGTATCAGCCAAACAGAACACTGTAAAAGTTGGATTGACCCAGTCATTTTAAAATGGAAATGTAAAAAATTTAAAATAATATATTTTTAAATTTTCTTAAAACAAATAAAATTAAGCTGTATTCCTGCATTGATCAGGTCAAAGATTAATTTGCTTCTAGAACTATATTTGACTGGTCAACTCTTAACCCAATTATATATAAAACTCAGGCTTTATATTAGCTCATATAATAGGGATTAATAAGCTTTAAGAGTCCCTCTACTTTCATATTTCTTTTAGTATGGTCCCTCATCAATTATTTTTCATAACATAGCCTCTACTAAAAAAATATTAATTTAAAGTAAAGAAAAAAATAAAAAATATTTAAATTTTTTTAAAAATATTTTTAAAATGTAAAAACAAACATGACCTAAATATTAAGATAGTCTAGCAAATAGTGTCATTGCTCACCTTTTCTCTTCTAATTTAGGATTAAATTGGCCCGAGTCATCCATTCATGCTACAACTTATGTAATAACACTCATTAACTGGGCTTAATACTACTTCTTTGACACAAACTGAAAAACACGAGTACTTCACAATTCTGTCGAATAGAGTTATAGCATAAAAACTTTAACTTTCAATTTTATTATTGATTTTTTTTTTCAAATAGTTTACTGAAATATAAGTTAAGCAGCTTCGTTTGTAATAGTTTTAGACCTAGATTGAATAAGAAAAATAAAATTTTTAAATTGGATAAATCTTTAACTAAATAGAAAAAATAAATTGTCAAACACAATATTTGATTTCCTAAACATACTTACCTAAACTAAATAAAAATAAAAATAAAAACAAATATTTTTTTCTAAACATCCTTCCGCGTTATATCAGTCTCTCTATATTAAAAAGGACTCGTCCTGAAGTTAAAATTGTTCTTCCCTTAGTCTCATAGATGTAAAATCCATACCCTCCCATTCTTTTTTCTTTTTTCTTTCTTTCATTTTGTATGTATAATAATTTGAGATATCAACTTTAATCATTTTATGCTGAAATTTCCATAAGAATTAAAATTTAACAAATTATTTCTTTTCTATTGGCTTTTAAAGTAACAAATTACAAATCTCAAACTTACTTCATCAACACATGTTGTATCCAAACAATAAATCTACCCTTGTAATAATAACAAGCTTGAAATCAAAAGGATCAATATAGTCTTAATAAAAAACTTTATTTTGTTTAACATATTCTATATTTGTTTTTGCACGTAACATCCAACCTGTCAATGAAAATATCATTTATAACATTATTGTTGTTATTATCGTTGTTTACATCATGATTAACATTATAATCATTATCAAAATAAATATTATAAATTAACAAAAAAAATATCAATCCATATCTATTTCATCTTAGACGAGATAACTAAAATCTATATGATATTCATCTTAATTAAAAGACGGTCTTATTTGCTCTCATCTCTCAAATTAGTTTTCAAAGTTAGCCGTGGATCTATGATGACTCTTCATATAATTCTCCTGGTTCCTCATCTCCACCAATTGATGGGTCAATTTTACGATATGTTTCTACATGTCTTGTATTACTAGTTTGTGAACACATCTTTTACGAAAAGAATCTGTCCTTCCTTTTCTACATAAACACATCATATTTTATAATACCTTCCTATCATGATTATTTAACGACATTCAATATTAATTATCAGGAATTGTTGGCCCTTGATAGATGAAAATGCACTAGAAAAATAGGCACTGACAATATAAAAATTTATTAAATAGAATTATCACACAAAAACTTTAATTTAAGATTTTATTATTTGGCATTGTTCTATGAAATACAAGTTAAGCAATTCTATTTATACAAGTTTTAAGTCTAAATTGAGTAATAAAAAATAAAATTCTTAAATAATATTTACACTGAACATGAAAAAAATAAAAATATCAAACCATTTCCTAAACTCAATAAAAAAAGTAAAAACATGAAAAAATATTTTCCCAGATTAAATATACATAAAGATAATTAAAAATCCTCCTACGTCATCAACCTTCGGCATCTGCGGTCTATTTCTTTCCTTCTTTTCTATATATATATATAGTTATCTATATATATATATATAGTTATATACTGCGCCAAACCTTCAAGAGCAAATCCTTCTCTCAACTTTTCCTTTGCTCTTAAAAATGGCATCTCCGTTTAAAATTTCTGCTTTGCTTCTAACCTTTTGCGTCTCAATTTCTCTAACCTTACCCGTACGTTCACAAACATGCGCCTCACAGACGTTCACAAACAACAATCTGTACACCCACTGTTTAGACCTCCCTACACTCTCCTCCTACCTTCATTTCACCTACGATGCCGCAAATTCAACGCTGTCCGTCGCCTTCTTTGCTTCTCCTTCAAAATCCAACGGCTGGATTTCATGGGCCATAAATCCCAAGGTTGCAGCCATGGGCGGGGCCCAGGCACTGGTAGCGTTCAAGGATTCCAAGGGTGTAATGAGCGCAAAGACTTATAATATCAGCACTTCCACGCCTTATTCGGTTGTGCAGTCGAAGCTGGCCTTTGACGTCTGGGACACGCGCGCAGAAGAGGAAAGTGGGGTGATGAGAATATTTGCCAAGATTAAGGTCCCGCCGGAGCTGGCGGCGAAGGGGACGCTGAATCAGGTGTGGCAAGTTGGGTCAACTGTCGATGTTGCTAAGGGTGAGCTGACAATCCATGATATGGGTGCTCCTAATTTGAACTCTAAAGGGACTTTGGATTTGAACGGAGGAAAAAGTGTTAGCTCTGGTGGACTGGATTCCAGGACGAAAAGAAAAAATGTAAGCTTGTTTTTTTTTTTTTCATTTTTGTTGAAAAAATAACATCTTTTCCGTGCCCTTTTCTGGATTTTGAAGATTTATTTTTGAGTTGGGTTTTTTCTTTTTCCTTTTGGAAAAATTAGTAGCATTGGAAATGAAATATTTACCGTGTTATTGTTTTTTCTCTCTCTCCAGATTCATGGAGTACTGAATGCTGTGAGCTGGGGAATTCTGTTTCCGCTTGGAATTGTAATAGCAAGATATCTGAGAACCTTTCCATCAGCAGATCCTGCATGGTTTTACCTTCATGTTTTCTGTCAGGTCTCTGCCTATGCTATTGGGGTTGCAGGGTGGGCAACTGGTATAAAGCTTGGGAGTGAATCCAAGGGAGTCCAGTTTTCTCTTCATCGCAATATTGGGATCGCACTCTTCGCTCTTGCAACAGTGCAGGTAATTAATTTCCTTCCCAGTTGTGTTCTTCTCCCATTACAAGTTGCTCTTTTCATCCATTTGAAAGGAGAGAAAAGAATTGAATTTGGCCTTTGTTTTCATGTTGAGCTTGTTGATGTCTTTTTTCTCTCCTGTCAAAATCATGGTCACGGTTTCTGGCAATGTACTGAATTATTAATGCGTGAAATTGAATGAACTTGACAAAAATGGTACTTCTGGAGTAGCTGTTCTCCTATGGTATTTCGAATTATAACCCATAAGACATATGAAAAGAAAAGGGTGATGAATTCGGAATTTTTAGCATGTCTCCGTCAGTTTTATTTTCTCTTGGCGTTTTCTTATAATGAAAACTAAGGGGATGTATTTCTTATTTCTTAAAAGAACAAAATTTCATTACGAAACTAACTTAGAAATAAATTCAACCCTTTTTCTATAGTTGTCCATTTTCTTGGCCGACGGTACTACTGGCAATGTTTATGGAAACTGGTTTTGTCTGAACTGTTACTATTAATTTTGGATTTATTTATTCTGATAGCAACTCTATGCTTGGAATTTTCAGATATTTGCATTGTTCTTGAGGCCGAAGAAGGACCACAAATACCGATTTTACTGGAATATCTACCATCATGGTGTCGGATATGCCATCCTCATCCTTGGCATCTTGAATGTGTTTAAAGGTCTAGATATCTTGCAGCCTGGAGATAAATGGAGAACAATTTACATAATTGCCATTGCAGTCTTGGGTGGAATTGCTGCATTGCTGGAATTAATCACTTGGATTGTAGTTTTGAGGAGGAAGTCTAGTAAATCCACTAAGCCCTATGAAGGATACGGTGGACAAAGCAGACCATGATCAACGGACTGTTGCTGTTGTCCATAGCAGACCATGATTTTGTAATACCCTTCATCGAACCTCACTTGCCGGAGAGGTTCTAGTGTGATACACATCTCTTCTTAGCTCCTTAATCTTTGTATAATGGTCTGGCTTCATCACTCATCATTGTCTAGCATATTAGTACAAGTCGCCTTGGTTCCATTTTTCTCCCTCATCTTGATCTGGGGTGTAATTTTATGATATTTATTGTGTATTGAAAGGAAAACGAATTCATGGTTTATGATATTTCTTGACCTTGCGATCTTCTTTGATTCTTTGTACTCTGTTTTTCATTTTCTTTTGGTTTGATGAGCTTCCTGCATAAATCTAAGTCTCCCTTCCTGCATAAATCTAAGTCTCCCTTCCTGATGGTCTCACTAATGCTTCTGGACTTAGACACCATCTTTTGGACAATCAGGTCAAAAGGTGCTACGAATTTTGATGCAATGCTCAACACCGAAGCCTCGCATTTCTCTAATGTGAGCTCTGTTGGCAAGCAGAGTTGCAAGAGTCATATCAAACATGACCACATCAATCGGAATACTCTCTCTTCCTCGACATTTTTTATAAACTTTTTTGGAATATAAACAAATACAATCAAATAATTTCGAAAATAACCAATTAAAAGGTGTTAAAATTAACAAAGTGTATAAATAAGAATATAATTCAATAATTATGAAAATAAATTATAATTTTTAATTATTGAAAATCCTTGATTTCATCCTAACCTTTGCTGTTCTAATTTTTTCTCCGTAATCCAGCTCCGTAATCGGTGTTTGTATTCATTAAATTTCAATTTGAAATATTGTTTTCTCAACACATACGGATTCAAACAATTATAGAAATAAAATATAATCTCCAATTATTCAAGATTATTGATTTCATCTTTGATGTAATGCCTGATTTCTTCCATAATTGATGATTGAATCTATTGGATTTCAATTCAAAATATACCTACTCCAATTCTTTGTTTTCTCTTGATTTTCTCCATAATTAATAATTATATTAATTGAATTTCAATAAAAAATACACTACCTTAAATTGATTTCTCAACGCATAGTGATTCGAAAATAGTCAAAACACCTTTTGACGTTGAAAAATGACCATCCGATACGCCTTGATCTGGTTACTAGAAGATGTCCATTTATAGTGAATTAATTAGAGAAAGAATTCTAGCAGAGGAAGATCCTATGGAGGAGAGGAGGAGGAGGAGGAGGAGGACGAGAGGGTTATGCAAAACAAAAGTAAAATAAAGAAAGGACCGATCTTGCAAACGTCTCAATGATAGACACCTCCATCATGCATGCTTTTGTTTAATTTATTTCAGTGGTTGAATTTATTTGTTAAAGAAATAATTATTTTTCATCTAAAAGATACTAAATTGATTTTTTAAATGTTTTTTTAATATTTTAAATTTAAAATATCTTACACTGGATTACCAAGCACACTCTACAAATTAAAACAATATTTGTATTTATGTTTGTAACGATTTAAAAATGCATTTGGCTTGAAAGAGTATTAAATTAATATTTTTAAATGATTTTATATGCTAAATTTAAAAATAAAAAAATCTAAAAATCTATTTTAATATATTTTTAAATAAAAAATATTTTAAAAAAACACAAACACTAAATATTTTTTTGATGCAAAATAGTCAAAGGTAATGAGGAAATATCTTGAATTTGCGGTCATCTTGATTTGATTTCTTAACTAAAGCCTTCACATGGTGGAATCCCATGGTCGTCCCTATCACTTAAAAACACGCTTTGCTTAACAACTATCAATCACCAAACATTATTCTAATGAAATTCCCCCCAATCTTCACGACTTTTGATGTAACCCATCAAAAAAAATATAAATAAATAAATAAAAAAGCCACTTTGTGTAGGGTCCACCGAGTCATGGCAAATTCCATGGTGCTCCTAGTCCCTCCCACCCTTCACTTTAACCATTCTAGCTTTTGTTGGTTTCTCTAAAAGCACAAGCTTTGTTAATGGATTCCCATGGAAGATATATGATGTGGAAATTTCTCCCTCATTACTTGGAAGAAGATGCCAACCCCTTTGCCAGGCAGCAGTTGGCTTGTCTACTCAATATCAGATTAATATTATTAATCCGCTTAAAGGTGAAGAAAATTGAGATTCAAATTAATAGTGTCTTTAACAAACCTTATGATGAGTGCATGCTCAACGTACCGTTTTAAGGGTTTCAGCCTGGAGTTTTATAGTGAATAAATGAAGAATTACAAGGGTTTGTATGTCTGTTCGTCTTGCATGAAATGTTTCCCCGTGAAGAATTGTGGTGGGGGAGAAGGTGATGACATGATAATGATGGTGAAAAAGATAATTAAAATAATTGAATGATATTATAAAATGATTAATATTTGTAAAATATTTTATATAATTTCATGAGTTGAAAATATTTTTTAATAAATAAATTAAGTTTGTAGATTAACTGTAAAATATGTTAGGATAAACAAATTAACACAGAAAAATATTTTTTGATGCAAACACAAAAAAATCTAGGAAATTTATTTTTGTAAAATGCTTTACACAAAACAAACAATTACTACGTAGATGTTAAATGCCAATAATAAAATTATTCCTGCAAATGCAAAGAGATCTAGCAACTATGAATAGAAATATTTTAATCCAATTGTTGTGAAATAAATGGAGTTTTGGGAGAATTGGTTAAAATCCAATTATTTAAATTAGCATGATTATATTTTTTTATTTTTAAAATATCCTCAAGTTAAATAAAAGCATAATAGAAAAGATTTTCAAAATGCTATACGAAGTTAAAAAAAAAACCGAAGCCATCAAGATTCCAAGATATAAATTTTTTCAGATTAAAAATATATTTTGGCGAGCAAAGGTGGAAAAGTAGGTAGGATTCTCTAAGGTTTGTGAGGGAGATTTTAGATTAGATTTAGAATTAAATTAAATTAAATAGAACAGAACGTAAGCGAAAGGGTTTCCCATCGTGATTTTTGACAGTTGACTATGCATATATATATATATATATATATATATATATATATATATATATATATGTGTGTGTGACCCACATGCAACACTAAGCAGACGACCTTTTTTCTTAATAATTCACAATTACTAATCAATGAACATGCAGATCAAAAGATAATCATGTGAACTTAATTACATGTTCAACTTTTCTTTTCTTTTCTTTATTTCTGTTCCTGGTTGGCTTAACCATGCATGTGAACTCCAGGTTGTTATTAGTATAAACCTTGATTAGAGATCCAGGAGCGTAAAGTATTTTTAAAAATATTGATGAATATATTAAAATTATCAAAAAATATTAATTTTATATTTTTTTAAAATAAATATATTTTTAAAAAGCATATAAAAACAAAAACTATATATTGTTCTCCGAAATGGGTAATTAGTGTGCGGTTTCTGTAACACACTCCTTGCTATTAGGGAAAAAACAGCAGTAGGGATAGAATTTTTTGGATATTAATTCTAAGATTTAAACTTAAAAAGTAGATGAAAAAAATGTATTTGGGTTAGATTCCTTCTAAGAAGAAGAAAAAATCAATCCAACGAATTCCTGTGATTTTTTAGAATCTATCGACTTAATAGAGTGCTAAATCTCTTGGAAAAAATCAGCTGGATTTTTTATTATTATTATTATTATAGGTGTTTGGGTTAGTTTGCGTGTATCTTAACTAATTTCACGAGTCTTGAAGTTAATAATCATGTAAATTTTTTTTGATCCTAAGATTTATAAAATTTAACTAATAATTTTTATAAAATAAATTTAAAATTTAATTAATTGTAGTATACCCGGGTTTTGTTTTAATCAATGTAGAGGAAACATCCTTTTCCAGACTGATCTTCAAATGTAACGACAGTGCAGTGTCATGTGAGCAATGTCACGACGATAGGAGAATGACTAAAATATAGGAAAATGAAGAGAAAAGGGTAATTAAGAAATAAATGGGGTCTGACATCAGCAATGCATCACTAATCGGTCACACTGACCATGACTCCACATGGACATGCCATTATCATTTTGGACCACTTTTACTCAACCCAAACCATAAATAAAATTCTTGTCCTTAGCTTTTTGGTTGAGCCAAGGAAAGGTCAGAGTCGATAAAACTTAGAGTTAGAATGTTTTTGTGTTCACAAAAATATTTTTAAAAACTTTCGAATTTAAATTGTTTTAATATAATGATATAAAAATAAATTAAAAAATATTTTTTTAATATATATTTTTAAAAAAATACTTTAAAAAATAATAACTATAATAATTACAAATACTATCTTGGAAGGCGTTTTCAAGAAGAAGAAAATTTATTTAAAACAAAAAAATTAAAATTTTAAAAAATTCTGGTTCAATAACAAGGCCAAAAACCCCTTTGGTGGTGTCTATTTAGAAGTGTCTCAAATATTATTTTTTTAAAAATTTTTTATTTAGATACATCATAATAATATATATTTTTAAATTAATTTAACACTAGAAAAATTCAAAGATTTGCAAAGTGTGATTGTAACACAAAGGCAAACACCATCTTAGATTGTGTTTAGTATATATATATATATATATATATATATATATCTTTTGCAATTACTATTTGAGAAAATAAATTTAAAAATTCTATAGTTTTTTCTTAATTAATTAATATTCGTGGGGTAAAATTATAGTGTGTGAGGTAAAATACAGAACCCAGAATACTTTATTCCTCGAATTTAGTAGAACCACAACCACTCCAACCTTTTTGAGCTCCTCGTGTAATGGGCAAACCTTTTTGAGAATTTTTAATGAAAATAATGTCAATACTCGTTATTTGCATCTTCAGTGTTAACAAATGTTTTTTTTTAAATTAATTAATTGACCGTTTGCATTTTTTAATCAATTGAGTGCAATTTATTTAAATTGATAAGAGTGCATTTTGTACAGTTAGCGGGGTGGATGATAATATTAATAAAAATAAAGTAAAGTTGATAATAATGATTAATAAAAAGAGAGTACTCAACTGGTCGAGAAAGTTTTAAATTTTAAAAAATTATACTCTATTGTTTGAAATTGAAAACACATATATTTAATTTTTTTTTAATGAATTGATGAGAATAAATTATATAAATAATGGGTTTAACGTTTCTATATGTAAATTATATTCTATTGGTTGAATTGTTACTGTCAGTAGATTGCTTTAAACATAAGCAACATGTCCTTCCTTTGAACTTTGAAGAGTGTATTTGCAGATGAGAAGACATGAGAGTCCCGAATTTCTTGAGGCTTAAGCGGCACTGTCTGGGGGAGACACGTGAGAGGAAAAACTGGGTCAATTTCTCTGGAATATTTTACAAGAAGGGGACAAAATTAGCCTGTTAAACAAGTATTATCGATATTTAGGGTGCCATGCAATCAATCATGGCAGCATCACAACAATTATTTATTTTTTATATACTATTGTAGTTATAAATATTTAAAGCAATTAAATTGCATTTAGTTAGATTATACTGTTGTGTTTTTAAGGATGTAAAATAACCAATAAGAACTATAGTATATTAAAGATATTTATAAATATATTTTGTTTATATTGAATGATGCATCTTATTAATCTTATATGTTTTTTTAAAAAATTTTGGTGATAAAGGGTGTTCTCAATCATCTTGGACATTAATCGAGACTGAATTATTCAAATTAAAAAATAAACTTAATGAAACATTCTTAGTTTAAGTAATTTGATTCATCATTTCTAACCAAGGTATATAGTACCTTGATAAAAAAAATCTAGATGGTTATAAGTAGCAAGTAATGTCTGACAAGTCAAATTAGCTTATAGTTATGATATAGCAGATTGTATATGCAAAAGGTTTTATTTGATGGATACAGAGACTCTTCAATAGTAAAGTATTAACTTTATAAAGAGATGAAATGTAATGATATTTTAGAGATATAAACTCTAAAAATATATATACTGAAAATATTAAGAATAAAGAAATTGTCTATCTTTGGTTTGAACAATTCTTGTGGTATTATAGTCCGTGAATCTTGTTGTTTTGTAAAAAAAATAGATTAAAATAAAATTTTATTATTATAAAATTTTAAATTATATTTTAATTCAAATAATTCGTATTAAATTAATATAAAATATTATTATATTTCAGCCGTTATCCATCATGGAAGTTTTTTTCAGATACATTTTATTTGGATGCATCATAAATTATATTATAGTGGTCGAATTGTTACTATTACTGAGAATCCCTAATTTCTTCAGGCTTTCGCGGCACTATCTGGGGGAGACACATGGGAGGAAACATTGGGTCACTTTCTCTTTGATATTTTAGAAGAGGAGGACAAAATGAACTTGTTAAACAAGGTCTTGTCTGGATATTCAGGGTGTCGTGCAATCAATCATGGCAATGTCACAATAATTAATTATTTTCAATATACTATTGTAGTTATAAATATTTAAAGCGATTAAATAGTATTTAGTTAAATTATATTATTGTGTTTTAAATATGTAAAATAACTAATAAGAAATATAGTATATTAAAGATGTTTTTATAAATAAATTTTATTTATATTAAACGATGCGTCTCATTAATCTTACATGTTATATATATATATATATATATATATATATATATATATATATATATATATATATATATATAAGGGCTGATTGGATGTTAACCGAGAACATGTCCTCTGCTCGGACAATTTTAAGGATGCAGTGATCACATGTGGCAGTATATTTATTTGCCGGAAGGAATTCTTCAATTTTTTTAATAATTGAAGAATACTAACATATTTGGTATATATGTAATTTATTAAAATAATTAACAGATAAAGTTATCATTTTAAGTAGGAAAAAAATAGCATCCACAATAAACATTTCTGTTGTCAGTTTAAAACAAATAATACCATGTTTTTTTTTAGAAACAAATTTATTTATTCGTAGAATAATAAATTTTTTAATTATAAAATAAAACATGTATTAATCAAACAATTTTTTAATTAAAAACAGTTCAAAATAACTATGTTTTAATAGACCAATTATTTATCAATAGAGTCGAGCCTTCCATTCTTGAGAAATTGAATAGTTCGGCCCAAAGGAAATATTGCAGCAATTTAATTCGAGCCCATTGACTCTCTTGGAACAAAGCTCATAGGCTTTCTCTGGCTGTGCGTGACCATAAGGTTAAACATATTTCTACTTTTTATATTTTTTCTAGTGTGATGCTTCATCAATTATTTTTCTGAATTTGTTCATGTAATTTATCATGTGTTATTTAAATCATTTTTTATTTCAAATCCAAAAATTAATTAGGGCGGTCAAGTCTTTAAAGATAGCAGTGATAAAGGTGATAAATTTCATGATGTAATGATTTATTGTATTTGATTATTTAAATTTTAAAATCGTAATGTAATGGAACATTACAATTGTAATGAATTATTACACTACAGGCATTATTTATTAAAAAAAACATATATTAACCATTATATGATTAAGAGTAGCCATGTAAGGACCTGATTGGAAAAGGTTTTCCATCACAGAGACTAAAGTGTATTTTTAATAAGGATAAAAACCTCAAGGATCAATTTGTAAATTAAAAAAAATCTAGAAAGTAATGTTATATTATATTAAAACTTAAAGGACTAGAATGAAATTTTATCGAACTTCAATTATTTTACAAGAAAGTTTTGCAACTAAATAAATGAATGTAATGAATTATTCCATTATATTATATTATTACAAAATATCACAGGCAAACGTGTCGTAAATGTTGACAAACGAAAAGATATCATGACTTTGGTTTTAGCCTTTTAGGCCGACACGTTTCTTTTGCACGCTATGGAATAATGCCATTCTCTGGGAGATAATATTCCAAAATATTTAAAATTAAAGTTTATGTATTAAATAATTAATTAACTTTTTAGTTTTAATAATTTTTTTTTTGATGGCTAGTAGCCGGTTGATATCCGTAAACTAAAGTATATGGTATTTGTAAAAAAAAAATTTTATAATTCTGAGAATTCTTATATTTTTAAATATTTTTTTAAAAAAGAAAAATTTTAAAAATATATATATTAAAAATAAAAATATTGTGAACTTGAAGTCTAAATGATTTATGAAATATTTATAGAGTGTGAATCTTGTATTTTTATGAAAAGAAAAGGTTGAATATAATTTTTTTTAATACCATTAATGAAAGATAAATATTTTATATATATATATTAATTATTAATAAGTATTTTATATACAAATATTAATACAATAAAAATATAATAAAGTTTTGATAAATTTTTTATACATATAAAATGTAAAGAGAATGAAATTTAAAATATAGTTAAGCTCGTAATGGTTAGAATCTTCTTCTTTAAAATCGAACCCATAAAAAGTTCAGTCGATGTATTTTGCGTGGGACCTCAATTTTTAGATAACGCCACCGTAAAGAAATTCTCCTGCCTCCGTGCCCGCACTACACCACAAGTAAAACACAGTGTTTGAAAACATGTTCACCTTGTGTTTTTTAAAAATTTATAAAGTATTTTTTTATGTTTTAAATCATTGTAACGTATTAATTTTAAAAATAATTCTTAAAAAATAAAAAAAATATTATTTTAATATATTTTAAAATAAAAAATATTTATAAAACAATTACAACCCCACCTTCCAATAAACCCTAAAAAAGCCCACCGTCGTCTTTGCTGGATTGCTCAAACACGCGGTGCATCTGAATTTTTGCTTTTGGTCTCTTCCATGATGTGATCGAAGCATCTACACCCATCAATTCATGTATATCTTTTACCGACTTCATTTCTGAAATTCCTGTCGACGTTCTTTTCTCTTGCAGATTGTGGGCAATTGGGACTTCAAAGGCGTGTTTTTATTGAGTTCTTCTGCAATCATGAACGTCAGAGAAGCCGAAATTAGAGAATTGAGTGCAGTTGGGAGGACAATTTCATGGATATCGACTCCAATAAACTTGAATGGATATCAAAATTTTTAGACCTGATTGGCCTCGGAAAAATCCCGAATGCAAAAAATCAAGTTTTGTATTTGGTATAAATACCAGTAAAAAATAGAGTTTTGGATTGGATAGGAATACTAGTTCACCCTGTCCCGACCTAAAATAAATAAATAATTTAAAATTTTTAAAAATTCCACGTATATCAAACTAATTATATATAAAATAATTATAAATTATAGCATTTAAGTTCGATGTGTTGATTATCGTTGAATACCTAAAACCTAATCAGATCAAGGTCAAGTATTAAAAATCCTTACACGGTTGAGTTTAGATCAAATTTAAATATTTATTTTATATTCAAGTTCAGTATATGCAAAACACCAATTAATTTATGGGTAACCATTATCATCCTTATACCTAGTTCAATTTATATATTTGTGGAATCATCATATG
Organism: Populus x sibirica; assembly: GCA_019202695.1. Lineage (NCBI taxonomy): Eukaryota > Viridiplantae > Streptophyta > Magnoliopsida > Malpighiales > Salicaceae > Populus > Populus x sibirica. The sequence continues at coordinate 1,107,371 of JAGMVL010000092.1, forward strand.
CTAGTTCATTTTTAATTGTATTAAGAATTTTATTTCTGTTCCATTTATTATTGTTGTTAATAAAGTAATTTTAAATATTAATGTATGTTTTATATATATTCTACTGCTTTCAAAATATCCATAATTAATTAATTAAAAAAATTAAAAAGACGGGTAAAAAATGATATAACTTAATTAAAGAAATCATATAATTAGTGCTAATTGTAAATATTAATTTATTAGAAATGGAAATTTTGTTCATATAATCAGCAACGAATTGTCTATTGCTTAATGTCAACAATAGATTTTTCGTTGCTCATAAATCAGTAATGACAAAAATGCATCTGATATTATTTGTTACTGATTTCATTGCTAAATAATGGATGAATTAGTTGTAAATAGCTCTATTTTTTAACCCGTAGAATCGGCAACGCCTGGTCATCATCTTTCAGTCCTTCACGCTTTAGCCTACTGACCTGAGGCGTTCATCACCGGAATCATAACCCCAGGCAGACCAGAATCTCCTCACGTCGTCCCTGTAAAGCTTCAGCTCGTTGGTTCTATCATTCCTCTCTCTGACCTCTCTGGAGTCAGCTCCAACCAAGGCTAGAGAGAGTATCTGGACTAAGCCTTTTGTCTCTGTTGATTGCAGGAGCTAAGTTAATTATTTCTACAGGCTCTGTTTTTGTTGATTACATAGGCTATGCTTGGGCTGCGTTATTTTTTAGCTTGGGCTTTGGGTCATTAGATTTGTGTCATGAAAAGTTGGGCTTTGTTTTCTTTTTTGGATCATGTGTAATAACCTTGGATTCGTCTTGGTTGCTTTCTGGGCTCTATGTTTTGGGCCATGGATCAGGGTTAAGAAGCCTGGTCCATGTTTCTGGGCCGGGCCCTTCAAGGTTGAGTCAAAATCTGTCTAGAAAAAATGCTCTTTTTTTTTTTCAATTCCTGAAACAATTCTTAATTTTTAGTTAAGGGCGTATTTGATATATTTTTCATAGCTTTTAATATTTTTTTTTGTGTTTTTCCAAACAAGTTCTAGTTTAATTTTAATTATTTTCCAAACCTTTAAGGGACCATTTTACAGTTAATTTAAGTATTTTATATTATTTTTTTACCCTAAATGTGAGGTACTTTTATAGTATTAAATAAATAGATATTTTTAAAAATAATAAAAATAAAAACAACAAAAATCTTTCTTTAAAAATACAACATTATTTTAAATTGCTTATGATCAGGTTTCTCCAATAAAATCATGTTTGCATTTTTAATTTGAAAAACAAAAGAAAAAATGCATTACATGATTTAAACATTTCTTGAAAATACCAAAAAGAAATAGTTATTATATTTTGCATTATCATGATTTTAATAATAAGTTTATTAAAACCAGAAAGACTTGGTCTAAATTAAAAAACCAAGTAATTTGTTTATTTTAATGATAATGATTGTGAACTTATATATAAGATGTGTTTTTAATATTAACATAAACAAATGCAAAAATATGTTTAAGCTTTATAGTGATTAGGCTCAACTCATAAAACCATGGTTCGCTCTACTGGAAGTTGACTTTCTTTGACTAGTAGATAAATGAAATGTTAGAAAAACAAAATAATACCTTAATATTTAGATAAATTAACAATGCAGCTTATCTTAGTTAGGATGTACTAGGGGTGATATTGTTCTCTTTTTATACAATCAATCCTCTTATCCATAGTCTAAATACCACTAAATGGTTTTAATAACCAAAATACTAAGTGACAACTCCAAACCTGTTTTTAATAAAGAATAAAAATTTCTTAATCTTTCAACCCATACCTGAAGATCCCGCTCGAGAAGAATAATTGCCAAGATACCCCACACATGTAACATCATTTATCATGTGTTTATTTAAATAATTTTTTTATTTCAAAATTAAAAAATACTTTAGGCAGTCAAATATTTAAAGATGATAGCTATAGCAATGGTTATTGCATGATATTTGTGACGTGTTAAGTTAGAGATAATAAATCATGTAATGTAATGATTTATTATATTTTTATATTTGGTTTTGTAATTTTAAAATTTGTAATGAATTATTACCTTACAAGCATATTGTATATGTGTGTACGAGATGACATGCTCACGCAATACCGCGATTTTATAAAACAAATGTACTTGATAGTGTTATAAATGTGAACTAGCGCTAAATAAGTAATAGAAACTAAATGTATGATGAAACCAATATTTCATGACGGAAAAAAAAGTTGTGTTGGTGATAAAAAAAACTTAGAGACTGAACAAAATGATTTGTAGCAATCCATGGCGTTTTGTGAGGAAATATACAGTGCTTTCGCAACGTGATTTAGAATTTATGTTAATAAAAAGAAAAAAAAATTACAAAGTTAAATTATTTACCAACTTAATATTATAAAAAACCAACAAAGATAATTTTAGAAGTAAAAAAACCTATGAGAAAAAATGTTGTAGCAATTGACAATGTTTTGTTAGGAAACTACAATGCTTTCCCCAATAAAATAAAATAAAAAACCATTTAGAGAAATACTGTAACAATCCACAGTGTTTTGTGAGAAAAACTACAACGCTTTCCCCATATGATTTAACTTTATTGTAATTATAATTCTTAACCAACTCAATATTAAAAAAAATCGATAAAGATAATTTTTTTTAAAATCATATAGGAAAACATGCAACAATTCATAATGTTTTAAAGAAAAAAATTACAAAATTAAATTCTTAATCAACTCAATATCAAAAAAATCAAATCAATAGAGATAATTTTAGAAAAAAAAGAAAAAAAACACCAAAAAAAAAACATGTTGGAAATACTGTAACAATTCACGGTGTTTTGTGATGAAAGTTATAGTACTTTCCCACATGATTTAGCCTTATATGTAATGACTTATAGTTGTAATTCTCAACTAGCTCAATATTAAAAAAATAAAATTGACAAAGATAATTTTAAAAAAATCATAAAAAAAATCACATAGAGAGACATTGTAGCAATCCACAATGTTTTCCACACATGATTAAACTCTATTGCAAAGTTAAATTCTAACCAACTCAATATTAAAAAAAAATCAACAAAGATAATTTTGAAAAAAATATTACAAAAAAAGAAAACACAAAAGAAACTGGATAAAAACTATGTGAGGAAAAACTGTATCAATCCATAGTGTTTTGTGAGGAAAAACTTGTATTTACTTGTAATTGCAATTCTTAACCAGCTCAATATTTAAAAAATAAAGTTGACAAAAATAATTTCAGGGAAAAACATAATAAAACAAAAAAAAAACCATGTGAGAAAAAACACTATAGCAGTCCACAGTGATTTGCGGAGAAAGTTACAGTGCTTTCCTCACATATTGTAACTGTAATTTTTAACTAACTCAATATTAAAATATAAAATAAAAAAGATAATTTCAGAGAAAATAATAAAAAAATAAAAAAAATCATGCGGAGAAACATTGTACCAATCAACAATGTTTTAAAGAAAAAATTTACAAAACTAAATTCTTATTCAACTCAATATAAAAAAAAATCATTAAATATAATTTTAAAAAATAAAAAAAATAAAATAGAAAAATTATATGGGAAAATACCGTCGCAATCCACAGTATTTTAAATGAAAAAAATTACAAAGCAAAATTTTTAACTAGCTCAATGTTTAAAAAATAAAATTAACAAAGATAATTTTGAAAAAAAAATAAAAAATAAACGAAAAAAAAAGAGAGGAAAGTTAGAAAAAAAAGGAAAGTAACTTTGGAAAAATAAATGAAAAAAATAAAAGAAAAGGGGGGAAATTTGGAAACAAAAATGAAAAAGTGCAAAAAAAAAGGAGGAATGCACTGTGGATTACGGTGTGTTTAAAATAACTGATTAACTGAGAAAATCGATAAAACCAAAGAAAAATTAATAAAAAAAAACGAACCAAAATGAAAATCCGATTTTCAAAACCATAAATTTTAACAGGTCCGGTTTAGTTTCGATTGTGAACCAGAAACCGGACCAAACCGAACCGGACCCATTAAATAATTAACAAAAATTTATGGTATAAATAGTTAACTTGCAACCAAACCGGCTAACCCTGACAATTAACATAACCTTCCTGCCTCTCATAAAAAGCCGCCTCCTTACCTAGAGAAATTCCCAATCTTCATTTCCCAGTTTCCTTTCAATTTTCAACTGCACTGCCATCTGTGTTTCAGCATTTAACAAGCAAAGCCCTGGCCTCCTCTGCTTGGTTCAACTTGATAATGGATGTATCAGATATCTATATAGAGAGGTTTGATTTAGATGTTTTCTCGGCTTTAGGGTTCGCAAACATTTGAATTGTGCTTTCGGTTCAAGAAACCCCAATGGTACCTGTTCATGTTCATAGGAGCAAAGGTGAAAATCCAGCCAGGTTTCCCTAAGCGAGCCCATCACACATTGATATACTCCTGAGCAACGGCAACGCTGGCCTTGAAGGAAGCGGGGAGATCATGGACGACGCGTGAAGCGACATCGCGGATAATGGCGCATTCATTTTTCAAGCCGAATCCGAATTCTTCCAGGTCTTTCTTCTTGTAGATTTCGATGACGGATTTAGATTTGGTTGCTAAGGTTTGGATGAGAGAGCCAAAGGACCAAATGGAATTTTGGGTTGGCGGGTCGGGCTTCGGGTTTAGGTTTCCCGGTTTTTTTTCAAAAAAACCGGATTTAACCGAACCAAACCGGTTTGGTTTGAATTGGTTTTCGGTCCGATTTGGTTAATATTTCACAAAAATAATGTAATTCGGTTAGGTTGGTTTTTTGAGTCCAAACCGAACCGAACCAAATCGAACCGTGAACACCCCTACCACAGTGCATTGGGTGTGGGTGAACAGTGATTTCCCTACACCCTTTAGTTTTATGTATAATAATATAATACACACACTCCATGTCAGGACTTAATTGGAAAAGGTTTTCCATTAGAAAGACTAAAGTGTATTTTTAATAAGGACAAATTTTTTTTTCATGTACGACCAGTTCGTAAATAAAAACAAAATCTAGAAACTAAAATAAATTATATTGAGAATAAAACACAAGCTCAATTGGTTCTTGTATATGGAGTAATATCCATGCTGTTATCATGCACTTTATTTTATTTTTTTATTAATGTAGGTGTCCGGGGCAGCTTGCGTGTATTTCGATTAATCTCACGGACCTTGAAGTTAACGACCATGTAAGCCTCCAGTGACCTTGAGGTTTGTGAGACTTGAATTGGTGACCTATAGGGAGCAAACCCGGGCCCTTGCCACTTTATTTTATGATTTGTGAAGGAAGAGAGAGAGAGAGAGAGAGGCATAACTGATAACAAAGAAGACCATGGAACATAGTTATCAAACGTTATTGACCTGGCCAGGGGTTGACTTCTAGTTTACAAGGGTTAACCCAAATCAACCTGGTAAGATTAAAGTAAAAATATTTGAAATTTTAATATTTTATATGAAAAATTTTAAAACAGTCAATGTGAGAATAAGCTATACATGTTGTAAATAATAAAGTTTAAATGATAATTTTTTAAAAAATTCATCCCACATTGAAAAAATATTATATTCTCATGTTAAAATTAAGTATTTAAATTGAAAAGGTTTCTTATTCCACGTCGAAAAAATAAAACTTTCGTTTTGTGAACATGAAAAATACATACTAGCTATTTTACTCTCGTACTACCGCGGGTCATAAATTTATATTTTTTTAAAAACCCTGGCTATACAAGCTATTTTCTAAAAACAATCAAAGCATAAATAAAAAAAATCCCATACAAGTATCTAATTGCATAAATTGATAATCATTTATGTAAATAAATAAATAAATAATTAGTTAACAGTAACAAAAAAAAACTAGAGAAATTAAGAAATAAATGTAGGTCAAGATATTTAATATCACAATACAGATCATTTGCTTGGTTAATGAATTTATTTATGAAAATCAATTTATAACAGAAATCAACACATACAAAATAAAATTATTGAATAAAAAAAAATAATAATTATGCAAGGTTTCACATATTAAAAATATTATAAAAATAAATGTTTTTAATTTTAAAAATAAATTTAATCTATATAAAATATAAAAAACTATAAAGGAATCACACTAACATCATAAAATAATTAAACACACTTGATATAATAAAAAAATAATCATTGTTTTAAAAAAGCTAAATAAGCAAAAAAATCACAAATAATGAGTATTAACCGAGACATAAATGAAAAAAAATTAAAAAATACATGTAAAAAGCATTAATTTAAAACAAAAAAATGAAAAAAATAAAAAGAATGAGGTTAGGCATTGTAGACCTAAAAGCCAAGCCTAATGCTTGACCCACAAAGAAAGTGTCCGCACGTGAACTATATATTTTTTTTGAAATTAATGGGGCGGAAAATGTATTGTCCGTCTCATTTTTTGGCAAAAAAATAGATGACACGTTGTCTGAAATCCCCCGAATTTGGCCACCACAATAGCTAAAAACAATAGGGTTGCTGATTTTTTCCTTTTATAAACCAATTTTCAACTCATTTTTTACTCTAAAACCTTAGAAACCTTGTTAAGCAAATCCATAACCTCAAAAAACAAAACAAATTGTGTCAAAACCCAAAATCATCATGAAAAAAAAACTTTTCGAGCTAAATCTCTTTTTTCGGGCATTTTTAAGGTCCAAAAACATCTAATTTGAACTTTCCTTTTCACATGTAACTATTTTATATAAAAATCAACCATTTTACTGGTTGAAATTATCGCAATGATAACTTTTTATTTTTAGGCCGGAATCTAGCGAGCCTCCCTCGAAAAAAACTGGAAAATGATAAAAATAAAATTTGATGCTAAAATTTTTCTAAAATTAAAAGGACCACTTAACTAATAGATAAAAAAACAGGGGCTAAAATATAGTTTCCAAATAAATTATAAAGAATCATCTATATTACCTAAGTTTTTTCACTTCAATCTTGTCTTTTAATTCAACCCTTCATTCACAAAAAAATACATGTACTTGGCTGCTCAAAAGAGCTCAAACACTGTTACAATGCAAAATTAATTATAAGATCGTGAAGAGTAGGAGGATCCATAGTATTAAAAGAGCCACGCAGTTATATATTATAGGCAAAGAGCTTCCAATCATTTTCGGATGTAGACTATACATGATGGAAAATTAAAAGCTTATTCTAGTGTTCATAGGAATCCAATTTAATCCAAACTTACAATGTACCACTTGTAAGAAATTTTATCTTATATTTTTTATATTTTATTTATTGATTTTTGTTGATATATATTTAAAGTATTTTTAAAGTTTCCTTAATCAAAATCAAATTATAGGCTAATACAATTTTAAAAAATCTTTTTATATAATTAAATATTTCACAAGATACGTAAATATGTATACAATGAAAAACATGATTGACTTATTTTTCTTAAAATTATATTATTTTTTTCTTAATTGGAAATATAATTTTGTGTTGATAATTAATTAGGGATGTGGTTGAATTTTCATTGAGGAATTTATTTATATTTTATTTTTATTTGAAAGTGTGGTTGCAGTTGCTTTTTAAAGTGTTTTTTACTTAAAAATATATCAAAATAATATTTTTTTTATTTTTTTAAAATTATTTTTGAAATCAGCGAATCAAAATGATCTAAAAACACAAAAAATAATAATTTGAAGTAAAGAAAAAAATAAAAAAATTTTATTTTTTTTAAAAGTATTTTTAAAATATAAAAATACCTTTAGAAAAAAAAAGAAACAAAAATAATGCAAAATAAATAGCACAGGTACTCGAAAGCAAACTCTATTTTTTTTTGGAAAAAATTATCTTTACTATTATTATTTTCTATACTTCCCAAATTTCAACCACACACCCATTAATCATCATTGATATTGTTAAACCTGTGATAGTTAAATAAAGTCCACGAAAAATCCTTAACTTTTATATAATCACTTTCCAAATAAAGTTAAAAAAATTATTTTTTTAAAAATAACTCATTCAGTTTTCTTAAATTAAAAAACATTATTCTTCAAATAAATTATTTTATAAGATTACCTTAACAATGTTTTCGGTTGATCAAATTTGCAGTATTTTTTTTAAAATATTTTTTTAAATTTATTTGTTTATGAACTCAACCATGCGGGTGACCATATAAACAATCAAACTTGTGGATATCTTTTAAAGCAAAATAAACCTAAAGCTACTACATGCACTGCAACGATATAGTTTAAAAATCATAACTTGATTAAAAATATTTTAAAATGCTTTTATTTTTTTAAATAAGAAAATGCGAAAAATACCTTATTTAAAGGCAAAATACTTTTTCTTTGTTTATTATTATTATTATTTTTGGCTGCAGCCAGAGGGCTTATACTTTGTACATTACACGCAGATTGCCCCAGCTGCAGTTCCTTCCACGGACACGGTCACAGTCACAGTCACCCGTCACCACACACGTTTCTCTTTCCCTGGCGCCTTCTCCTTCGAATCTATTTTTCAATCACTCTGTCGCTAGGGTTTCCTCGTCACCTTCCAATCCAATCCTCAAAATCTTTCTTCAATGGATTCGATACAGAACAGAGTAGAGGCATGGATCAGAGACCAGAGAGCCAGGATCCTCAAGGTATCATGGGGGCCACTGCAGTGGAGAATGCGGTGGCCTCCGTGGATCAACGGAGACGAAAGAGAACACAGAAAGATAATTCAACAAGAGTACGAACTCAGGAAGAAACAGCTTCACGATCTCTGTAATGCCGTCAAGGCTGAGTCCGTTGCCGATTTGCAGGACATTCTATGTTGCATGGTACTCTCTGAATGCGTCTACAAGGTAGAAAGAAAATTAATTAAACCACACTTTACTGTTTGGTTTCTTAGAAAATCAAATGTTTTTTTTTTTAAATTATTTATTCTCTCGATAGAGACCTGCTGATGAGATGGTTCGAGTCGTGAATAAATTTAAGGCTGACTTTGGAGGGCAAATCGTTGCTCTGGAACGCGTGCAGCAGTCTGCAGATCACGTACCTCACAGGTTCGCTTTTTTTTTTTTTTCCTTTTTAATTGATAAGATAAACAAGGTAGAATTATTTGTTTTCTTATGTATGTTGCACTTGGAGTTTTTATTATTTTAGTGTTCAATGCAACCTCAAGCTATCCTTAGAGCGGTGTAAATATAATGGGATTTGGATGAATCGGAGCGTTTCTGTTTATGTAGAATTTGAATGAGGTTTTGACTATGCCTATGTGGGTGAACATTTGTTCAAGGAGTGCTTGTTGATTTTGGGCTTATGTTATGGCTTATTTGCTTTTTTTTTTTTTTGGGGGGGGGGGGTTTGTGAAGGTACTTATTGGCAGAAGCAGGCGACACACTATTTGCTTCATTTATTGGAACAAAGCAGTACAAGTAAGTATTGTGGATATTTTGTGGGTTGGATGTTGAAAGATCTTTTGGTTCTGAGAAGGTGATTTTGTTTATTGAAATTGTTATGACTAGGGATGTCATGACCGATGCAAATATACTACAAGGTGCTATATTTCATGAGGATACTGGAGAGGATACTGTCCGGATGGATGTTGTTGAATCTGGCCAATGTGAAAGCCAGAAGGATAGTGGTGAAAATTGTTTGAATGCTTCCCAATCAAAACCAAAACAACTAAAAGATCAAATTAAGCCTGCTGCCCATCGAGTAAGTTTGCAATCTATAATTTTCAAAACCTTTCAATATGGTTCAATTGTATACCCCAATGTCTTTTGACTGTTATGATCTAGTATACTGCGTTTCTCAATTATATCATTGACTCTAGCTGTCCGTGTTCTGGTGCAGATTTATACTTATCTACTGTTTTGATTTTTTCCTCTTAAATTTTATCTCAGGGTTTCATGGCTCGTGCTAAGGGGATTCCTGCTTTAGAATTGTACAAGCTTGCTCAGAAGAAGAATCGAAAACTTGTATTATGTGGACATTCACTCGGTGGAGCTGTAAGTTTGACTGGCTTGCTCTGTAAGCTTCATTGGATTAATTGCTTTGGTTTTGTATTTCTCATATTCTCCTGTTCTGTCTTTTTCAGGTGGCAGCTTTAGCTACCCTTGCCATTCTGAGGGTCATTGCTGCATCCTCACCATCGAAAGAAAATGAAAGAATCCAGGTTAAATGCATCACATTTTCTCAACCCCCAGTTGGGAATGCTGCTTTACGAGAGTACGCTCCATTTCACCTCTTTGATTGCCATCTCTCTCACATGATGAAATAATTGAAAATCTAGATACACCTTTTTGTTCGCTCTCTTCTGCAAAAAATGTTAATTTATGATATCCTCTCTCCTCTCTCAAATCTCATTCAGTTATGTCCATAAAAAAGGCTGGCAACACCATTTTAAGAGTTACTGCATACCAGAGGATTTGGTGCCCCGCATCCTATCTCCTGCTTATTTTCATCATTATAACGCTCAACCTTTGTCAAACAATGCCGAGGTTGAAAGTTCCAGTGGAATTACGTCAAAACATGAGGAAAGAACAGAAAAACCAAGGGCACAGAAGCCAAAAGAGAATGAGGGAGAGCAGTTGGTTATGGGCTTAGGCCCTGTGCAGACTTCTTTTTGGAGACTTGCAAAACTTGTGCCTTTAGAAGGTTTTCGAAGGCAATATAATAAATACAATGGAAAACAAGTTGATCCTATAGAAGCAACATCAGCAGCTAATTCTGCAAGACCTTCAATCGAGAATGTAGCTGAACCGCAATCTCTTGAAATCCAAGAGGGTTCTGATGGCATATCTCTTAAGCCATTATCTGACAATAATAATGGGCTACCAAACGAGGCAATGACGGGAAAAGTGGCTGAAAAAACTAATGCTAAAAGTGAGAATAAAAGGAACTGGAATAGAGTACCTTATTTGCCGTCATATGTCCCATTTGGTCAGGTAATTACATGAACTGATACTTTATTTTATATTGCTTTCTGGTTGGTATTTTTTTTGGACATGTTAACATGCTTGAGAGATGAAATATGAATGAACTGTAAAAACATTATCGGTGATTGATTGGTTTTGGTTTCTGTTCCTTTCATTAATGGGTTCCATTAGCATGTTTGGATGAGTGCCCTTTAATTTTCTTTGATACTTTCAAAAGATAGTATGTAATAGTGTGATGAGGGGTATTCCTCCTTGGACTAGTCTTCTGTGTTTTTCCGTTAACGTACATTCTTGAACAAAAACTTTGCTACTTTGCTTCCCTCCTTTGTTCTATAAATTTTATTTCTCAAAATATGGTTTTCAGTTGCTTAGGCTCCTTTGCTTCAGTGTTTCCCTTACATAACAGGCATTGATTATCACTGTTGTTTCCTTTTGTTGGTTCATGATCTCAGCTAGCATGACTATTAAGATAGATAGGTCACTAGGGATTTCTTTGGTGAGGAGGGAGAAGTAATGATACTTTTAAACAGTTTGCAATTATGCTAGAATTGTGGTCTTATCTTGGTATATGAGCTTGCTTGGGAATATTAGTCCTTTTGGATATGTCGCCCTGGAAATTTCCTATAATCCAACATCAAGTAAATTGGTTTACGCACTCAACCTCTTAACCCAATTTTGCTAAACCAGTTGATGGAGGCAAGCAATTGGTGGTACATTTGAATATGAACACCTTGTTGGATTTCTAATCTGTATCCCATCAAGATGTGCATCAATCCTCAACCACCCTTGTGGAATGTGAGGCAGTGCCAACATTCTAGCTGTTTACTTCCCTGGTTTTTCATTTTTATGTAAAGAGCACCTAAGTTTCTAGTGCAGTTAAATGCGGTCTCTGCTCCTATTTCCTTCACCCTAGTTGTGCGGTTCCTTGTCATGATACCCAAGCCTAAGTTTGAGTTGGATTTAACCAAATACAACTAAAAAGTTCACCACAGAAAGGGAAAAAAATCAACTGGCAGTGGATATTTAGGTCAAGGCATCTGTTATTTGTCCTGCAAGGTGGCCTCAGTTTAAGTATATGACTGTGGTGTTTCATTTTATTATTTGATTGAATAAAAAGGCTGTACATACTTAAGCTCTTCCATCGTAGGGTCATGGGAGGGGAATTTTGGAAACAGTTTTTCTTATAGGGTCTATTTGATGAGTATACACCTGACAGGACAAAATTATCTCATTGGGGAGGTGACATGGAATTCTGGCTACAGGAGGGTACAAAACTTGTCTTTTGTCCTTTTCCATGCATGCTCCAATAACAAGTGCATTTGAAGTGTCATGGTTGTCCTATACCATCAGATATTCCAAACACCACATTAATTTTTATGCATGAATTACCTGCTCTTGAAAATTGAATCTACCACCCTTGTGGTTGTGGTTGTGGTTGTCAGCCACATATTTTACCATTGCACCTATGAGTGGTCTCTTATCTCAGAGAAGTCATAGTTTCCATGGCTCATCTTGCTCAGTAATGAATTATTAACAAAGATATTTCATTCATGCCAGCTCTTTCTCTTGGGGAACTCATCAGTGGAATTATTGTCGGGTACAGAGTACTCTAAATTGACATCGGTATGAGTCCCTTTGCTTACCCCATTTGTTTTCACTCCAGCTTTTTTTTTGTGATAGGATTTTTGAACATCATGATAAATTGCACAATTTTTAGTAGTGTTTTGTGCACCAGTATCTGCTGAAGCCAGGAGGTAAAAACTCTGGGATCTCTCATTTTGTTTGCTTTCTTCTGGCAAAGACATTTTCAGGTCAGATCTGTGATTGCTGAGCTAAGGGAACGACTTCAATCACATTCAATGAAGTCATATAGGTTTCGATTTCAAAGGTACCATATTGTTGTCTGCTGAAGATTACTTGGTGTATTTGAAAAAATTGAACTGCAATTTCAGCTGGTGTGATTTTTCACCTGGATTGATAATATCAATCATATCAGCTGGCTTGCGCATGTTCCATTCCCTCACATATGCAACCATCATTATGCCTAGATTTATAGTTGTACTTGTATGCTTTATCAGTTTCAGCTTTAATTTCACATGATGCAGCTGCAGTTCTAATTTAGTTGCAACTTTCTGCTATAGGAAATTCTGCAGATGTTTAACTCTTCTTTGAATGCTCTTCTCTTTCTCATTTCCCCCCCTTTACCTCTCTCTTCTTTCTTTGGACAACTAAAATGGAACGCAAAGAACTCTTCACATAGCATCAGATTCAAGGCTAAAAGTTGTCCAGCATTATCATAACTTGTGAGCAGGTGTCATTTGGGAGAAAAATTAGTTGTGAAGTTGAAAAATACAAAAAATTTTACCAACAGAAATGTAATGCAAGGTTATCAATCGAACCAGGTTCATTGCCAATCAGGAGGAGAAGTTCAGTGATTTCCTACCTCCTCTCTAGTTACGTGTCATGTTTGGGATATTAGAAATTAACTGGAGTTTGAGAGTTTTGTTAATCCAGTAATATTGTCTCTTGTTTCTGAAATGGGACTTCCCATTGATTAGAATCCAACTCTTTTGAAGATGAAAGGAAACATGCTCCATATCACTTTTTGTGGTTAATAGCTCATTGATGTTGTGAACAAGCAAATATTCAAGCCCCAATCTGTTGGCAAGTTATGCTGCCTGGAATTTTGAATTCAATTTAATTCCAACACTGGAATTTTCACTCAGTAACAAATGGTAGTGGTGTCAACATAGGGGTAGGGCTTTGTTATTCTTTTCCAAAAAAAGGAGGTTTCAGGTTGTTGCTCATATATCTAAATGATTGCTTGTATATGTATTTAATGCTCATCTTTTTCATAGGCACTCTTCCTTTTGTCTCCTTCTATATCAATAGTTTGGTGGCATGGTAGAAATGTAATGGTCATGTCCTCACCTTCCCTCTAGAAATCAGTAATCCAATTGTAGGGGAAGTTTGTAACCAGCTGTGTTTTGGGGTTATGTTTTATTTTGTTTAGGGACTTGGTAGTTGAGAACAGTTCTGTAAGTAGAAAGATTAAAGAAAAACAGAATTAAACCTACTAGCCTCACACTACTAGATTCAAGGAATTTCCTTACCTAAGCTTCTCACCTAGGGTTTAAGGATTCACTCCTTAATGAAAGCATCACTCTCAAAGCAAAAGGCCACACTTTATTAATAATAATTCACTGATGCTCAAATTAAAACGTTATAAGCATATTTATAGGTTTGAGTTATTCGTATTCCTACTTGGCATGGATTTGTAAATAAGAATCATAACTATTTCTATTTGACCAATTAAGAGAAACCTGAATAAGAAATTAATTTTCCCAAGTAAAAGGTGCTCAACATTTCTTAAATTGCTAGCAAATATTTGTCTTCGCAGAATTTTTTTCAAAAATTACAAATCTGCCATTGCCTAAATTACTAGGCTGCATCATTCTTGGAACAGGAAAACATGGTTTCTAGATGGTTGGATTGTAAAGCAGCTGGATTGCTCATACATCTGCATTATGTTTTGGAATTTGGAAATTCTTATCTTACATGCAAGTTTCTTTTTGTTAAAATTGGCATGAGATGCATATTTTCTCCCATTTATCGTGTGCAGAATCTATGATATGTGCATGGGGGATGGCACATCATCTTTCCTTGGAATTGAGCAACTGCCTCAATTTCTGAATTTGCAACAGTGGCTTGGGCTTGCAGTTGCTGGTGCTGTAGAGCTTGCACATATTGTGGATTTACCAGTTATTCACACAGCTACTTCAATTGTTCCTCTTGGATGGAGTGGTATTCCTGATGATAAGAATGGAGAGCCCTTAAAAGTTGATATCACGGGTTTTAGGTTGCACCTTTGTAATCTGGTTCATGCTCAAGTAAATGGTAACTGGTATTGTCCTTGTCTGCCCCCTATTTTCTTTTTCATGCAATATAGAATTTTCAAGAGGTTATCTTGAGCATCCAATATGGGGCTAAACAGTGTTTAGAACTTCAAGTTTTCAGTACATCTACACAACCTAATCACATAATGCTTGCATACGTTTTTTTCATTCGATAAATGATGTCGTTCTATTCATTTGGCATCTTATCATATCATCATTCCTTTCATCTGGAATCCTATCTGGTATGCATGTACCTCATTTATTGGTGATGATCTTATTTTCTCTTTGTGCATGCCCTCAGCACATAAAGTCAGCTTTTGCTTATATTGGGTAGACCCAACCTGAAATAACTTGAAATTTCTGGGTTGGGCTACACGACCTGTGGGTAATCCTTGGGGCAAGCATTATAGTAAACTTTAAGTTTGCCAAACATGAAGTCTGCTAAAGTAATAGATAAACAATGCTACTTCAAAACTTTTAAACTTTTTCTTCCATTTGGTTAAATAAAAAACAAAAGCAATCTTTTTTTTTTCCTTTTCTACTCTCCATTAAGATTTGTACTCTCCTCGGTTGTCTTTCCTTGTATATCTAGATTTTCTTCTTTGAATTGTTGGTGGTTTTCATAACACAATTGTTGTCTAACTTACACACACAAGCACACACATATATAAAGATGGCATTTGTGGTTTGACAAATTTGTGTAGCTTATCAAGAAAAAAATTGAATATGTTGCCACACTCTCATCTTTTCTTTACTTATGAGATAATTTTCATAGAAAAAAAAATGCATGTGTAATGTGTTTGCTCCATATGAGAAAGTATTATATCTTTAAAACAGAACAAATACTTCGATTTTCGGTCATTGTTATTTTCTTGAAAACCAAGAAGTGATGCAGAAATAATTGGACAAAAAGTTACTCCATTAAATTTTGACTTTTAATTCATTGCTAATACGAATATATATGTTTTGGTAACTATCATAATTGTATGAGATGTGCACAATTCATAATTTCATATACATGCATGTAGATTTTAGTTTGTAATAATAGTCAAATCTTTTCATCTGCAAGAAACAAATGCTCTCAAACCTGTGGGATGACCTGAACTTGCCGAAACCTGATGGGTTAGGGGATCAAGACGCACAGACTTGAGCACTTAATTCCTCCAAACCTGAGACAACCAGACCCAGTTGCCAAGTCTAATCATCATGCCTTGTAATTTCAGTTTGTTTGGAACCTGGCTTGCTTCTTTTCCACCTGGGCAATGATGCTGCTACAGTACTCTCCATTTTTTACTCCTTTAATGAATTTTCAATGCTTTTCAAGTATTGTGTGCCTCCATGGATATATTTTGCTATATGTGAACGTCAATGTTGTCGGTTTAAATTCTTCACAACCTGCCCAGATATTTGTTTGTGCTGCATTTAGAATTTACTTAGAGCCATCAACATCTTAACTTTATTGGTCAATTAAAAAAAATAATATCTCAAGAAGTGATGAATGAAAGCTATGTAGTTTACTTAATTTATGTTAATCATATGCTTTTTGCGTCCAGGTGCTCAACTACAGTGGAGTCATTTCCTTCAGCACCCAGCTACTATTCAAATAATGGATCACAGCCAGAATTACAAAAGATAAGGGTCTTAGTTGGGGCACCACTGAGACGACCACCAAAGCATCCAATAGTAACAGATTCTTTTATGCCTGCTTTTCCTTCTATTGATTCAGATGCTGCGAATCTCATTAAAGAAAACAGTTCAGGAAATGATGAGAAGTTCCTCCGACCAGATGGTTTGAGTGATTTTTGTATTTTTTGTACAAGTGATTTTGCAACTGTCTCAAAGGAGGTCCATGTCAGAACACGTAGAGTGCGCTTACTTGGTCTTGAGGTGAGAATATTCAACATAGTAACTCTGATTATACAAATTTTTTTTGGCTAGTTTTCTACTCAATGTATGCAATGTTGAGTTCTGTTGTGTAGGGTGCGGGTAAAACTTCTCTTTTTAAGGCTATTATGGGTCAAGGCAGACTAACCACCATTACCAATTTTGAGAATATTAATTTAGAGGCTGATATTCAAGAAGGTGTTGCTGGTGGTGTATGCTACTCAGATTCAGCTGGAGTAAATTTGCAGGTATGTTTCACACTGCATCTCTGTTGGAACTTTATTTGCAATGTTGGCATGCATGTAGATATAAATCTTTCTAGCTCTCCCTTTTTTTTCTTGTCAAATCTAGTTGTACAGCATTTAGTAGAATGTCTTTCTTCTTTCCAGAAGGGTAAGTGGCATAGATTAGTTGGGAGAACAGCAATAGATGAGCAGATACAAGGCTTAACAAGATTATTGAAAGATTAAACTAACCTTAATAAAACTCCTGCATCAGTAAGAGCCTATTTTTTTTTCCATTTTCCTTTAATCCAACCTTTATGGTTTTTGTTCCAAGCTCTGACAGTGAGTTTGTGGAGAGAACTTGCCTTCTTTTAGTTTTTCTGAATTATGTTTTTTATTTTTCTATTCTTTCCACAAGCCATTGTTTAGGACAAACAACGGTGATGTTTGAGTTTTCGTAGTTTTGAGCAAAAATGCTGAAGCATTGGAGTGTGTCCAAATTCTGCCTGCTTTGGCGAGCCCTTTTCTCATTGACATTTCCTACACCTTTGACCTTTTGTTTTGTTTGTTTATTGCAGGAGCTGCATATGGAAGTCTCTCATTTCAGGGATGAACTGTGGATGGGAATTCGTGACCTTGGTAGGAAGACAGATTTGATAATTCTTGTGCACAACCTCTCCCATAAGATTCCTCGTTGCAGTAAACTGAATGCCTCACAGCAACAGCCAGTCCTTTCACTTCTATTAGATGAGGCTAAAGTTCTTGGAATTCCTTGGGTTATTGCTGTAACAAACAAATTCTCTGTGAGTGCACACCAACAAAAGGCAGCAATTGATGCTGTTTTGCAGGCGTACCAAGCATCTCCAAATACTGCAGAAGTTGTCAATTCCTGTCCCTATGTCATGTCCAGTGCAGCGAGTGCCTCATTGTCATTGACTGCAAGTAATGGAGATTCTTATGGGAAAACAGGTGCTCAAAAGCTTAGTTTTAATCCAATTAATCTTGTCCGGTGGCCATTTCAGAAACGAGACACCATTTTAGCTGTTGAGGGTGTGAACTCACTTTGTCAACTTGTCCACCGTGTGCTGCAGAGCCATGAAGAGGCCTCTTTACAGGTATAGACTCTTAATCCAATTAAAAAAGTAATCCAATTAAAAAAGCTCTGTTGTTTTCTCATATTGAAAATCCATTGGGAATAAATTACTTAAAGAAGGTATTGATAATCAAGCAATCGGTTTGGTTTGAAAAGAACAAAACATAGGAACTACAGTTTCATTCCACTGTCTGCCACATGTTCCGGTACAACTGCGACATCCAATTTCCATGTGGTGATTGGATCTCATTGATCAGATGGCCTTTTTACTTACTCACACTTCGAATGCTGAAGTCAACTTAATTTAATAATGTTGACTGGATGTCTTTCCACATCAAGCAGGAAACCATGTGCATGCTGCACTTCTTACTCTTTTGTGATATTTATATCGATCTCCTTGACATGCTTCGGACAAATTCTGAATGCCTTGTTGGTTTTGATTCAAGGAATTTGCTAGAGATAGGCTTTTGGCAGAGCTGGCACGAGAACATGCACTGGCAATAGATGCCAGTCGAAACTCTAAAGCCAAGGCATCTTCTTTAACCGCTGCAGCTGTCGGCGCCTCCCTCGGGGCCGGTCTTGGCATTGTACTGGCTGTTGTCATGGGTGCAGCATCTGCTTTGAGGAAGCCCTAATTTCTTTTATACTTTCCCATTATATGTGGTGAAAACATGTACCTTTCCATCATAGCTTAGTGTAAATGGTATTTATCTTAGTTCCGAAGATACCAGTATTCGGCCATTTGTTTATTCTAGTCATGTAAATCCATCCTTAGAGCCCTTCTTCTTACCTTTAATTTTTTTTCGGGATCTTGCCCTCCAACACAATTTTAGTTTTTGTTATGGGAAAGAAATTATTATTATTATAATATACGTATATGAAGCTGTGTACACTGCCATTTGTATTGGTACTTGCCTGGATTCCAAGTCATGGGGTGCAGATAACAAAAACGCCAATCGAACTATCTAGTGGAAACTAGCTATTTTGATACGTAGTGCATGTGATTCCCTTTGTGATTTTGAATAATGATATATAAATAATTTAATTAATTCTTTAATAGTGTAGTACACTAGTACGTCAACTTTATGCATAAAAATTAACAAATCATTAAAAATTAATGACAACCCTGGTTTGTGTGGCCAGATGGGACAAGCATAATTCACTGTACTCTTCTCATTTCAAAACATTATATCATTTGTAGAGTAAGGTATTAGGAACGATGAAAAGGGAAATTAGAACGTCTGACTTTTAATATTAAAGGTAAGTTTGTTTTTCTAAAAAAAAAATAATTTTTATTTTTTTATTTACTTTAAATTAATTATTTTTTTGACATTTTATTTTGATAGGCTAATAAAAAATAAATTTTTATTTTCATTAGTATTTGTTTTTTAAAGTATTTTTTTTATAATATATATATAACAAATACTAATGAAAATATATATTCGGTCTCTGTATCTGTTTTTCCTTGGTCATTATGCAGTACAAGCATCATCAGCGTTTTGAATTCTCAAAAAACAAGTCACGTCATACAACACACGCAGTGACAACTACTAGTTCGAAAAAAAGCTTAAATGATTTTTATACTTGTTGCCAAGGATAATAGTAAGTAAAATGCAGAGCCGATCTGACAAAAAGAATTCAAACACCGGACTCGGACTCGAATTACACTCCAGAAAGAAAAGAGACTATGTATTGCAGCAAGAGAAGCCATACTTTTTTGACGAGTTGTCCCCATTCACCAGGCTCACTCGATTGGCTGTCAGCTCAGCCTTGTATGAATCAGAGTTTAAGATTTTCCTGCTCATATTATTGTAGATTTCACGGATAACAACCTCGAAAGCAGCTTCAACATTAGTAGAATCAAGGGCAGATGTCTCCATGAAGAATAGACTTTCTTCCTCCGCAAGGCTCTTGCCCTCGTCTCTACTCACTTCTCTGATACTGTCAAGATCACACTTGTTCCCTACAAGCATTCTAGCGATCGCAGTGTCGCAATGAGCTGCAAATTATGCAAAAAAATGTCAAGTTTTTGACAATTCTGAAAGAATAATTTGAAGGGATGAAAAAACACCTGTTAGGCTAAGAGTTTTTCTTTTCTTGAGGGGATAACAGAAGCTAGAATTTCACATATTTCAAATATCAAATGCTCTTTAGTTTCCAAAATGTCGCTGTTTTTCAGTAAAGGATTTGAACAAAATCTTTTACCAATTGGTGTCATTAGAGTCTACATTTATCGAATCAAACTGTTATCAGACAACTGGAATTTCACTCTTCTCAAATTCCCAGATCCAAAGGATAAAGAACTGTCTATTGACTCTAAGGAGGATGGGAGGTGATAATTATGGTAAACAGTGCATAACTCAATTCAATTAAACCTTGATCTCAACAAGTACTCTTTCGGTATTGCCTTCGGTGCCAGGTCCAGCAAAATTAAGGTATATAGGTATTAAGGATCGCAGCACAACAGATGAGTAAAGCACTCCACAGTATGTATCAAGGTACCAAGAATGTTCATTTTAAACTACCAATGCCTAGATTGCTACACCGCTGGGGGTCCTGAAGAGAGGAAACTGGATTTAAGATGCTAATAAATCTAAATGCTACATCAATCCTCTTTGATCATCATAATGTAGTACAAATGTTGCTACAACTCAGCTTTTTCTACGCTTTGCTTTCACAAGCCACACATACTTGTGCTATCGGTTTAGACTCGAATGTATGAATGAAGTATTAAACTTAAGAAAACAATCACTAAGATACTTCAAAACCCTGCATTTTCTGTTTTTAAGATGCTACTGGTCTACTGCAACATTAGCATATGGGAAGGCAGAGTAAAGTCGATTTCTGCTCACCACTCGTCTACTAGTTAATAAGGCTCCATGTTTGATCTGCAACATTTCATGTTGTTTTACCATTTGTTTATGAGAAGATGAATTTTTTAAGCTATTCCTAACATTCAAATAAAACAATATTATAGTTTACATACCTAAACCATTGAGCCCATCAAAGCCACAACCAATTAACATTTCGATTCTCTCAACAACCAAACAGAAAGAAGAAAGAACGAACAAGAACAAGAAACTTACTGCCAAGTTCATCAAGCCACCTCTTAACACTATCAAAGCTCGTCCTCCTGGTGATATCATAAACAATGAGAGCACCAACAGCACCTCTATAGTAAGCAGAGGTGACAGCTCTAAACCTCTCTTGACCAGCAGTGTCCCAGATCTGTGCCTTGATTTCTTTGCCATCAATATCCACCACTTGGGTCTGGAACTCTACCCCAATTGTAGCCTTTGAATTGCTATCAAACTCATTTCTAGCAAATCTTGACAACAAGTTGGATTTCCCAACAGCAGAGTCTCCTATGACCACTATCTTGAACAAGTACTCTTCACCCCCTTCCCCTTCTTCTTGTTCTCGACCCATTGTTGCAGCAAGAAGGAGTTGCTTTGGTTTACGTGTGGATTATTATAGTTAGTGACGGGATTTTCTTACGTTTTGGGATGTGTGAAAGGGGCAACTGGCATTTGCACTGAGACTGCTGCAGACTGGCTGCGTAATTGGCGGAGCTGTTTTGTGATGGATTTTGGCGGTGGCTTTGACTAGAGAAGTTGGGGCTTTTAGTATTGCTTTCCAGTTTGTGGTCGGAGAATTAAAGGCTCATAAAAATATCTTTTCAATTTTTTCCAAGTGAAAAAGTACTCTTATAGTCTTATATATTTCTTTTTAATAATGAAAAATGTCAAAATAACGAGGAATATCTTGAATCTGATATTCCATTCATTATTATACAATATACTATATATAAAAAAAACACAGTAAAAATAGTAATTTTGTAAATATTTTACTGTAACGATGATAAAATTATATATATTTTTATTATTATTATGAGTACTAGGTTTGTAATTTTTCATATGCATTTTTTTTGTTAATAAAAAACTTGCTTTGTTTTTTTTCTTTATATTTTGTATATTTATTACTTTACACTTAATCTATTTGTGATTATTTTTTTTGTTCTTGTATATTTTTTTGTAATTTTTTTTCTTTGTTAATAGAGTATACGATATGTTATTTGTTTTTTTTTTAAATGAACCAAGCATGAAATAAAGTTTTATTAAAAGGAAATGATGTACAAAATGACATAATTATAGATTTACTATAATTTTTAATTTATTTAATTAAATACATGTATAAATCTTTTGATTTATTATTAGGATTTTTTTGTCAAAAAACCATACTGAAAAAACCTGCATATTTTTTTTGCTAAAAAAATTCATTTGACCGGCAGAGAAAAAACAGCTTAAATAACCATTAATTATCAAAATAATAAGCGTGTTTGATCTATAATTATAAGAACTGGCTCGACCGGGCATATTGATTCGGAAAATCTGCAATTCCAAACCTAATTAATTAGGTAGGATTTTAATTTTTTTTTTAAAGTATTGATCCGGTTAATGTAATCAGGTTTTTAACGTAACGAAGGTAGGAGAGGCTAAGAAATGGGATGATTAGTAAATCATCAAATCCTAATCTGCTCCATCTTTTAATAAAAACATATCTCTAACCCTATTTAGACAATTATTAAAAGATCACTTTTCTGGGCTTTTTGCGGACAATAGAAATCATCTAATTGTTTTTTAAAATATTTTTTATTTAAAAATATAATAAAATAATATTTTTTTAAAAAATTATTTTTAAAGTTAATATATCAAAACAATTTAAAAATATAAAAAATAATTTAAAATAAAAAAATAAAAATTTTCGATTTCTTTTTAAAATATTTTTAGAATGTAAAAACAAGAAACCACGTGAAGGCACCCATTGGTTCAAGCTCATCGCATTAATTAGTGCAATTCGCTAGAAGATCGCAGCCATTACATAAATTTGCTTGCCTGGGTTCCTGTAATGATCCTTAACAGCAGATAGTTGTATTGCCAACAAATCCTACGAGAAATTTATATATGTAGTGTGTGACAGCAGGCCAAGGGCAGATATATTTTAATGCTAGAATAAATAAACGAGAGGCCACTCGGGCCCCAATTATGCGAGCTAGGCCAGTGCTTAGACTTTGAAGGTGAAAATGTGCTGTATCATTGAACCAGCCATCTTTTTCCTCCACTCATTGTGGTATACTCTTGGGGCGAGCCAATTAGTAAAGAATGTCTGCTTCAATATCCCCACCACACCCACTAATCAGACCCTCATAAGTCAAGCTCAGAAGAAGAACCTCAAAGAAACGATGGAGCTTCAAGGGCATTCCAATTTGAGGCAAACAATGAAAAACGTTTTATATCGTGCTCTTCTTGCTGTGCTACTTCTCTACCCCTCCATTGCCACAGATCCTTTGAGGAACTTGTTTAATGAAGAAGGTGAAACAACCTCTTCACTACACGGGTAACAAGAGCTCTACACCAGCAAGAATTGATGACTTACCGGCGAAACCTGTTTCCATAGCCAGCTCAAATGGTTAGCCGGCTACAATCTATGGCCTGGCACAATGCAGGGGTGGTGGTCGAAACGAATTGAGCTAATATGCCTTCGAGCAGCAAAGACTGCTCAGGATGCCTCCAAGATGCAGCAAAGCAAGTCCACCAACTTTGTCCAAACCATACGGACGCAAGGATTTGGTATGACTGCTGCTTTTTAAGGTATAACAATAGGGAATTTCATTGGAAAAGTTGACTAAGGTTTTGGTATCTATTACTTTACTGTTGAGAGTGTAACGGATCCTGAAGATTTTAACAGAAATCTTGGAGCTTTGATGAATAAGATCAGATCAGAAGCAGTTCTGGCAGAGAATGAAGGGCTTGGAATAGGAAAGAGCGAGTTGTCAACTTTCGCGACACTTGTGCTCTGGTACAATGCACAAGGGACTTGGCCCCAGTAGATTGTGCTCTCTGCTCATTGCTTAGCTTTTGCGGTCAACAATTTTCCAAACTTCTGCAGCAATGGGAACTGCTGCAGGGTCATATACAGCAATGGGAACTTCTGGGGTTTAAAGCAATCTATAATTTATAAATTTTTAAAAACCTGTTTTTTCAAACCGTAACTACAGAAACTACATTAGTATCAAACACATACTAAACCCGATCCGGTCTGTTACGTCAACAAATAATACATTAAAGTATGTGTAGAACAACCAGCTGATTGATTCGAGGATTATTAACATTATTAACTAATAACTACTAGATATTTTGATTTTATTACCACGTTTAATTACAAATTTTATTCATTGCCACGCTACATTTAATTTTCCCTACAACGCCATGGCTTATTGATTTACCTCATGGATTTTTTTAGCTACAGCACTTCTTCTATTTTAGCAGATTTATCCATGAATACCAACTTCTTTGTGTAACTTGGTTGACCTGCAGCATGAGATTGATGAGACCTGCCTTTTGCAGGTCTCCGCTGAAAATTATCTTTTACGAAATCGGTAGCATTGCCCGTCCTGTTGTCATGCACTGAAGGAAAAATGGTGTAAAATTAATCCTTCAGAAAAGAAGAAAAGAAGGCTAAATGATCCAAAATTATCCACGATTTTGAATCAAAATTAATCGAACTATTTTTTTTGGATGAAAATAAGCACTTTCCAAAACCGCCTCCTCCTGGTAGCTCTTTGGTAAACGCCAGCGAAAAGACTATGGCCTGGAACCACGTAGGCGTGACATACGTGAGCAGAGGAGACTGCTCGACTTGCCTTAGAAATATTGCAGCAAAGCACCTTCTTTATCCAAACCAAGCTGATGCAACGAATTACTGGTACCACGACTGCTTTTTGAGGTATAGCAAGGAGGATTTCTTTGGAAAAGAGACACATCTAAGGATATTTATTAATTGATTTTAGATAACGTTTCGAACCCTCAAGATTTTAATAGAAAACAAAGAGCTCAATTCGATGCATAATTATCAAACCGAGACTGGTCTGACTAGTCAATTTGTTGATTCCAAGTCTGTTTTAGGCTGAGTTTGCTTTTAATCTGTTTAGAAAGGTGATATGTTCAAATTATAGTAACCTTAGTGATTTATTTAATTTGTCTAAACTTAAGTGAGATGCAAGAATATTTTTTTTTTAATTTTTGTCAAAACAACATGATTTTATTTTTCTTTTAACTTTTTTGTTCATGACAACAATAATTTTTTATAAACTTAGGTCGACATGTTTAATTACGAGTTAATTTGACTAACCCGTAACTTGAATGTTAAATCATGTCTAATAACCACGATACGGTTGCATGGCAAGCTGTGTGCTGCAAAGAATAAAGGGCTTGGAAAAGAAAAGATTAAATTGTAGACTCTTCATGCCACGGCACAATGCACAAGGGACTTGGCTCTGATAGATTGTGCAGAAATCGGCTTCAATGAAGGAATATGATGAATGAAAGCAGCCAGAACTCCATCTTTAAACTACGTTCTGATTGAACTTTTAGCATGTTGGAGATGCGATCGTTTATTTGTAGCATGATTAGATACTTGATTTGTGTGTTTATGTGTATTATCATCAATCTCAAATCTTGATTTGCTTAGTATTTTACCTTGATACATGCTCGTCTATGTAATTCTCATAGCTGTATATAAATGAAGATTACAATTATTTCTCATTCGTCTCAATCTAAAAATTTAAACCGAGTATTATATTATTCTTTTACATCATCAGCTAGTACGAGGCACACTTTAGGTATTTGATTGGTGGAATATGACTTGGAATCACAATCACAAGATGGTTGAAGGCATTATTGAGGTCTTACTTCACTGGATTCACCTAATCTGATTGTCAGCAAATGCTAAAACACTGTTTCATTGCTT
Organism: Populus x sibirica; assembly: GCA_019202695.1. Taxonomy (NCBI): domain Eukaryota; kingdom Viridiplantae; phylum Streptophyta; class Magnoliopsida; order Malpighiales; family Salicaceae; genus Populus; species Populus x sibirica. Next base: position 1,133,164 of record JAGMVL010000092.1, read on the forward strand.
AACTTGTGCCAAGAAACATTACTTGTTAAGTGCACTCAGCTTGTAACAGCACCATCACTAAATCTGGAATGCAAATTAAGCATTGATAGGATGGTTGCATTGAAACCACCGGAGAATTTAACATGAATAGGTTTAGCAGAAAAAAATATCATGTTACCTCCACTTTCCACCACTAACAAAACAAGCCAGTTGTTCATAAGGGCTTGCAGTGGGATCCCTTCATCAACTACCACCACCCACAATTCATGATAATATAGGAGGCACCGAGAAATGGTGATTCAAGCAAATTGCGAGTAAACCATGAATTTATTATCCATCCTTCTCCTCCTATTATTGCTATGCACTTGCAGTGCAGATCGTGCGGGAGAGTTCTGCAATGCAGACAGCGAAATAAGTGGCAACAGCCAGATATTTGCAAATATTGACAGGTTATTGCCTGTGTTGGTTTTCAGGACTGCCTTGACTGGTTTTGCTACTGTCACATATGGCAAAGGACAAGACAAAGTCTATGGTCTAGCACAATGCAGAGGAGATGTGAGCAGCAAAGACTGCTTCAGTTGTATCCAAGATGCAGCAAAGCAAATCCGTGAAGTTTGTCCAGACCAGGCCGATGCCAGGATTTGGTTCGATTATTGCTTTTTACGGTATGACAACATAAATTTCATTGGAAAAGTTGATACAGATTTTAGCATAGTCTACTTTAATGTTGAAGAAGCAACAGAATTTGAAGACTTTCATGATGAGCTAGCAGCTCTGACGGATCAGATAAGAGCTGAAGCTGTTTTTCCTGGGAATAGAGGGCTGGGAAAGGGTGAAAAGAAACTATCTAGATTTGTGAAACTTTATGCTCTGGTTCAGTGCATTAGGGACCTATCTCGGATAGACTGTGCACAGTGTCTGGCTATTGCTATTGGAAATTTCCCTGACTTTTGTGATGACAGAAAGGGATGTCGAATTTTCTATAGCAGCTGTTACGTTCGATATGAGCTCTATCCATTTTTCTTCCCCATTGATTCCAGAAATTCCCTGGTTAATACTTCAATGGTTGTAGCTAATCCCTAGTTTGTGTCGTGAAAATCAGAAATCAGAATCACTCAACATAGGAATTGTCCTGTTTCAACAATTAACTTCCTTTACACACATAAGAATAAGGTCACTAGTACATCTTGCCTCTCTTGTATGCTGTTGTTATGCTTATGCCATTACATATTTCCTTATTTTATTTTCTTGTCCGTGAGACAAAGAGTATGAATGTATGATATTTAATTCTTGATTCTTGAAACCAATTTCTTGAATTCTGGTTAGTTGTTTGCTTTGCCGCGGCTCCTTGGAAAAGGGATCACGTCTCTAACATCAGGGAGGCCAGTAGTGAACAGAACCATAAGATCAAACCCTAAACTGAATCCAGAATGCTCGACTGTTCCATGCCTGCGAAGATCCAAGTACCATTCATACTGCTCTCTTGGCAAGCGTAATTCTTCAATCCTGCATAAAAAATATAAACAACATAGAATAGAAACATTGCCCTTGTTTTGGTCAGTAACAAGCAACTGTGTTTTGATCATTTGTCAAACTGAATGTTCATCGAGATGAGCTAGCCTTAAAGTTAAATCAAGTATCAGATGAAAGTAGTGCCAAGTTTCTTACGTTTTGTTTAGCATATCAATCCGTTCCTCACTTTGGCTACCTGTGATGATTGTTCCAGCCTGCAAAATATACATCATCCAGTTTATAAGCAGTCCAAAGTAGGATTAGGAAAGCTTCAATTATAAAGCATGCTTCTCTTTGAAGAAATTTTGAGCTTACCTTGGGTACAACCATATCAAATGCAGCAGCTGTTTTCCCATCATCATTCAGTCGTACATAAAAGGGCTTAAGTTCTTTTGGATAATTGTATATGATTACAGGCTTACGATAGACATCTTCAGCCAAATAACTGCCATCCATTAACATATAATAAGTACCAGCATTAGGAAAGAATGCCTCACTTCCCATCTTTCCCGATATTTGGTCATGGATATATGCATATGAAACATCACATTAGGCATACCTTAGATGCTCTGGAGTTAGAGCAATGCCCCATTCTTGGTTTATTTCGAATTTAACTGCAACCTGCTCGCCATTTGTCAGAAGGGATATTTATGAGATAAAATTGTTTTGAGGTTAATATGATTGCAAAAAATAGATGGGAAATGAAATTTACCTTCTTCAAAGCTTCCATGTAGGAAATCTTTTCAATTGAAGATGATATCATTGATTCAAGACGATAGCTGCTAGATTTGTCGATACGTTTAGAAACAAATGTCATGTCTTCTGAACAATTTTTCAAAATCCATTTGCAGAGGAACTTGAAATATTCATCTGCACAGTTCATTGCATCCTGGAAGCCAGCAAAAGTTTATAAAATCAGTTCTGCTTCTGTTCAATCATAATAGACTATAGAAATGATGCCTTCAAATGATTTTCTAAGCACTAGTGTGTCATGAACCTGACAACAGGAGGAAACATGATTGCCATACCTCTAATTGTGAAAAAGCCATTTGAACCTCAACCATCCACATTTCTGATATACGATTTGCAGATTCCTTTCTATCCGCTCGAAATCTAGGTCCGAATGAGAAAACATTTCCCAATGCACAAGCATAGCTCTCCAGATGGAAAAGACCAGAAACAGTAAGGTAAGTTTGTTGAGAGAAGAAATCTCCATAAAAGGAAGGTTTATCAGCCTTCATTGAAGGCCCTGATTTCAGTTTCTCTTTTGCTTCTAATTGTGATGCTAATTGGTTCGTTTTACGCAAATCTTGAATTGCAGAAGCCAGTGCCTCTCTATTGCTTTCACTTCTCTTTAGTTCTTCAACTAGATTACTTTTCTGAATTACAGCAGCCTTGACAACTTCAAGGCTAACACCTCCTGTATTATTCTGTTTGCCATCTTTTCCCAAAACAGTTGTGACCTGAAACTTTTCGCTAAATCCTTCGCCATCTGTTGTTGTGATAATGGGCACCTGCACATAGAGAAACCCCTTGTCGTGGAAGAATGTCTGAGTCGCAAAAGTTAGGGCACTGCTGATTCTCGTAACAGATGCCACCTGCACAATATGAAAACATTTCAACTAATCATTTGAAACGGCTCAACTTTAGGCTATGTCACATTCTTGGTTGGGGCCTTGAATGTATATGATCCAATTGCCATCATTCTAAGCAAATATAAGCATCACCATATGCTTCACCGCCTCTTGCAAGCACTATTGTAATGGTCAATTCACATATCATTTCCAGGTTCTACTTCAAGTATAACATTCCAGGAAGTAAGGTTAATTTCCAAATGAACACATGCTACTACATCTGTAAGTAAAATGTTATAACCAAACATGACATGGCTTCAAGACGTGCAAAGTAGAAAAGTAGTGATGGATGAAAAGCTTACGGTTGTTGTTCGAGGCCGGAAATGAGAACAGTCTCTCAACGCCTCCAATGGCAATCGTTTCTTTGATAAAGGATACCTGTCTTGTTCCACTTTCCCTGTATGAAGTATTTGCTCTACTTTAAGCTCAATGCTATGTTTTGCCTGCATTGATGGCTCCTTGAGTACACCTTCAACTACTATACAAGTTCCGATAGGCAGCAGCTGGCTGAGGGGAGCTATAGAGGAGTCCACCACGACCTGAGAATTTTTGAACAACAGTCAAAAAGTGACATAGAAAAGTACCCCTGATCACATCATGATTCATAGGGCAATGAGACAGTAGCTTAAGGCATATCTAGTGAAGGGAAATGAAACCCTCTAAATTCGAATGCTTCAGATTCTGAAACTAGAGGAAAAGGTGAAATTAGCATATATACCTGAAGACTTGCAACAGAAGAACCATCACTAACAAGCAAGTAAGCAACAGAAGGTCGAGGCGGCTCAGGAACTGCTGGTTCCGGCTTCTCACGAACAGGATGACTGCTACCACCCCCTCCAAAAATCTTTGCTATTGATCTAAATATAGGTATTCTAGACTGAAAAATCTCCACACATCTCCCATCTTTGTGCCCTGGAGACACATTAGGCGCTTCAGTAGTCTGCTGTTGTGGCTCAGACACAGCTGGCTCTTTATTCACCTCCTTGGAAGACTTCACCCAACCACCAACCACAACTCTCTCATCCACAAATTCCCTCCATCTGTCACTTGGCTCTAAAATGGTTTTCAAAACCACCCGGTTTGAGTATTTGGATGATGGATTGGATGAGGAGGTGGTTACAGGTTCTTGGGAGGACGTATTGGGTTCTTGAGAGGCCGATTTGGACCCTTGGGAGATCATTTTTGGTTCTTGAGAGGTTGCTGTGGGTTCTTGAGAGGTTACTGTGGGTTCTTGAGAGATCATTTTGGGTTCTTGAGAGGTTGTTTTGGGTTCTTGAGAGATCATTTTGGGTTCTTGAGAGGCTATTATGGAATCTTGAGATGCCATGTCGAGATTCAGAGAGAAAAGAAAGAGAGTAAAGTGATTGATACAAGAAACAGATAGAGAAGTCGAGATGATGTTGAAGCTGAATTGAAAAGGGAGTGGATGATGAAGGGGGTGGCATGGTGGTGGTGATAAGAAGAAATAATCAAAGACGGATGCTTTTCTTGAGAAGTTAAGGGAGAGGTAGGGAGAGGAGGAAAGGGATTGTTTAAGAGATTTGAGAGTGGTGTAGGCGGCAAGGTTTGGTATTCTTCAACGATGGGTTGGGTATTCTATTCGCGGGATTTCCACTTCAAACTGCCATCCGTTTTTCAAATCTTCATGGCCTTGCTGTTTTGATGGGCTTCACTTTGCCAAATTTCTTCCCAATTATTTGTTCTTTAATCTCTCAAAAAGTCCACTTTCGGTGGTTTTTTTTATTTGACCTTTATTTATAAAATTTGGATTCACTTAATAAATTTATCCATGATTTAGTTGGTTGAGAATCTATATCAGTTCAAGTTATTTTTTTTTTTTTTTGACTAAGCGTAATCGAGTCTAAAATCCAAATTGATTTGTGATTTGGTTGACCGATATAAAACTTAGTTTTTAATTAATTTATTTTTTAAAAATATCATTTTTAACGTGAAGTGATATGAGATGAGAACAATTAATTAACAATTAAGTAAACTTAGAGTAAAATTCTAATTATAACATTTGTGTTTTCTGTTTTCTCTTACATATACTAAGTAACAATTAAGTAAATTTAAAGCAATCAAAGTAAATTTTTTTTTAGTGAAACTTATGTAAAATATCTAAGAATAAAACTATGGAATAAGAAACTAATTAGACAAATGGATTGTGCAAAAATATTTTATATGCATAAGATTTCTATTTTGGTCATTGAAATTCAAAAGGCAAGTTACAAAAATAGAGTAGCATTATCTGTTTACTTTTTATTTTTATATTTATAAAAACCTTAATAGAAATATTGTACTTTATTTTTTTTTTATCCCCAAGACTCATAATATTTCTTGTTTTTTTATCAAATTTTTATATAAAAAAACATATCTATCTAATATAAAATAACCTCATAATAAATATAGCAATTTTTTTAACATATTAACATATGCTTTCAACCTTTATATCATTACAAACCTCTATAAATTATCATATAAAAAAAATAAAAGCCAAACCTTTAATTATAGTTGAAAATGAAGATTGGTTGTCTGATTTCTTGTATTTTTTTTTTAAGATTTAATAGTTATGCTAATATATATAACAACCCGTCTTTTCTCATCATTACAAACTTTCTTGAGTCGTGAACTTAGGAAAATATAATAATTTTTTTAACATATTAATATCATTTAAAGCTTTACTGAAATTTTAACAGAGTTTACCTTTAACATGAACCTTTTTTCAAGTTATCAATTCCTATGTACATATTTATATCACAATATCAACACTGTTAAAATATTTTAGACCATAACCAACTTCACTAGTCAAGAATAGTAATTATTTATCCTTCCTAATTCTCCATTTAACAATTCATTTCCAATCATAGTATAAATCATTTTATAAAAAGTGAAATAAAAAAATATATGAACATTTTTAACTAAATACATACAATATTAATTTAATAAAACTAGAATAGGTTTAAATCTCATATTACAACCTAGTAAAGGAAGAGTAATAATTAAATTAAAAATATTCCTAGTATTGATTTCATTTATATACAAGTTATTCTCATATAGTTACATTACAAAACGAAATCAATGTATTCCAAATTTTATTATCATAACATAACTAAAAGAAATACTAGATAAGATCTATTGTTTTGTTGGAGTCAATGATAATTCTAAAAACAATTTATTTTTATAACATTAGAATATATTGCAACAAATAAATATTAAACACACATATATCAATGGCATAAGCAAAAACCAATTTTGTCAACTTTTAAGTAAATATATCAATTTATATTAGATTCCAATTTAGTATTGATTTACCAGTTTTAGACTAGGGTTTAGATAAACAATACTTCATAAATACTTGTAATCCTAATGTTACAAATTTGTTTTTGAGTGGAAACATAACTCTATAAATACTTGTAATCCTAATTTAGTATGAATTGAAGGTTTTTTTCTTTTCTTTTTCTTTTTACTATTAAGTATTAAGTTTTCTCGGAAGATACTCTAATGTTTACAAGTTTGCCTGTTATAAAATTAATAGGTACTTGTAGACTCAGGGGCAGAGCAAGAAAAAAAAAATAAGAGGGCCAAATTAAAAGAAATATTTTAAAAAGAGTAAAACTTTAATTATTTTACAAAGAGAGAGGCTGGGAAAAATTTCCTTGCAGGGGCCGGGTCCCTGCCAGCCTCCCCCTGGTTCCGCCACTGCTTGTAGTTGTAGTATTTTGTAACTTAGTAGTTATACTATATAAATAATAATAATAATACTCAATAAGCACTTGCAATATCTTTTTTTTTTTTATTGTCATTACTTTTAAGAGATGCTGTGTCTTTCAATATTCAATTAGACTTATATAAGTTCTTTTATAACGTCCAATAAAAATTAAAATAATAAAATTTATTATTTGTAATTCGTATTCAAACACAAAAAAATTGCTAAATTGAGGGTAACAATGGAGTAAAATTTAAAGTAATCAAAGCAAAATATTATTTCTAATAAAACTTATATAAACTATTCTTTTGGGCACATAACACAATATTTATGGATGTTTTACTGTATATCCGTTTTAATAGAGGTAAAATGATTGGTTTTTTTTTTTTTAAATAGTAATGGTTAGTTTAGTTTCTTTTTAAATAACTCGATTTAGGGTAATTTAACTGTAATTATTGTTTATTATAAATTGTTGCCTTACATTTAATGAAGAAAAGACATATTTTGAAAACTAACCTAATTTTTATGTTTGTAAATAATACTATAGTAATTATATTACTCTCTATAGCTTTACACTAGCATATTGGCCCGCACTCCGTAGCGGGGTGATAATAATTTTTTTTTCAAATGTAAAAACGTTTAAATTGAGTTAAAAGCACGTGGTGTATTTGCACTATCACCATCTTCAAATAAAATATTTTCAACGATAATACTATGAATAGTGAATAGCAAAGTAATGTCTAATACACCGACAACTAATTTATTTTCTTGTAATTTTTTTTCTTTTAAGATATTTCCAATTTTATTTTCCTCTTTAAGTTTTTTTCATGTCTCTTATTGAATTTTTTTTTCATACTGCAAAGAGAAAATAAATTGACGTGATTTTTTATATTGTACAGAAATTGGGTGATGATAATTTTTATTCATATCAAGTTGGTTGAATTTCTTTATTAACGCTTATTTATTTTTGTGTTTCAAAATTTTTTTTAAAAAAATTAATTTTTTTATTTACTTCAAATTAATATTTTTTTATATTTTTATATTATTTTTTTTAAAAATATATATTGAGACTGGGTCGGGCTATAATTGAGTGTAGCTATGTAGCTAGACCGAAAGAGCTAGACCTAAGAATTGGGTGTGGCCCCGCATCCAAACTCAAAGAGATTGTACAGAGGTTATTATGTTAGCAAGAGTGTCTTTGCCCATGATAAACTAAATTTTTTGTTGCCTCGTAATTTTGTTATGATCAACATACTTTGTTTTCTTTTTTTATGAATTAATTATTTTATTTTTATTAAATATTCATTTTTATTACAGGTTTATGCGTGAAACACAATCTATTAATTAATTTTCTTAATGAAAAATTCGAGGAAAAATATATATTCTCGTGATTTGTATTCAGCTAGACCCAATACTCTTGGATCCAGATGTTGGGTCCTGCTGATGTTGGGTTCTGCTGCCCAGCAGGACCCAATCCAGTAGGACCTAAGAGTGTTAGGTCCTGCCATGCTTGCAGAAGGACCCAGGACCCCATGTTACCCTTGGGTCTGGTTGCCCACCTAGACCCAGCGATCTTGGGTCTGGCTGGGCAGTCGGACCTAAAAATCTTGAGTTTAACATTGGATATGGCTGATCATGCCTTAATGGTCCTTCTTCAATCTCTCCAAACCCCGAAAAGAAACTCATTAGCTTTTGCAGATCCAAATTTGCTCCCATATTAATCAAATAACTCTTCCTTTGCGTATACTCAAAAACTGGTTATTGTGTTTGCGCAGCAGCATCAATTGGCTTAGAAGGTCTAGCACTGGCTTAAACGCATTCATCAAAGCCTCAACATTTGTATCCCAACCAAGCCCATGAACAAAAATCTTCTAGCGAACCGAATCTTGGCCAGCCACTTGCTGGATTTTATTTGCAAAATCTCGTTAACCATTCGTTGCTTCACGAAGTAAATTAATTAACTGGTCTTTTCCAAATGGTTCAAGAAGTTTCTCAATTGGTTCCTCATCTTCGTCATCATCGTCGTTTAGATTCTCAATAGCTGAGATTTGAGCATTTTGATTGGTTTCTTCATCTGGATCATCTTTGTTATCTTTTTCCTCCTCTTCCTCTTCCTTTTCCTCTCTACTTTTTCTTGTTGAGGTTCTTCCTTTTGTGGTTCTTATTATTGTTGTTGTTTCTTCGGCAGTTTTTTCTGTCATTTAGGTGGATATGGAGTCGAGCTTTCATTTTTTAGCCATGAATTTTGAAGAGGAGAGAAAATTCAATATCATTGAGTCTGGCTTGGATATAGGTGCCCAAACAAACCCAATCTCAATATATTATTTTTATTAAATAATTTTTAAAAAATAATACAAAAATATAAAAAAATATTAATTTGAAGTAAAGATAAAAATTTAAAATTGTCAAATTTTTTTCAAAGAATTTTTTAAACGCAAAAACAAACATGCTTTAATAAGGAAATTCAACCCAACCTGGAAAGAGAAAAAATTATCATTACCCTACTTTTGTATAATATAAAAAAAGTCACAACAATTTATTTCCTCTTTACCGTATAAAAAATATATATATTTTTTCTTTTTGTAATTCAAATTAATATTTTTTTATGTGTTTGTATTATTTTGATGCGATGATATAAAAAATTAATTTTTAAAAATTAAAAAACTTATCTTAATATTTATTTTTTATTTTTTCAAATAACCCTTACATAATAATGTAACAGATAACATATTGGCATGTGATCTATGCTTCGTAGCGGGTCAAAAACTTTTTGTTTTCAAATTAGAAAATGCTTGAGTTGAGTTAAAAGCACGGAATGTATTTGCACCATCATCATCTTCAAATAAAGTATTTTCTACAGTAGCACCATCTTGAATTTTTTTTTTATTTTTTTCTTTAATTGAAATTAATATTTTTTGATGTTTTTGTATTATTTTGATGTGATGATATAAAAAATAATTTTAAAAAAATAAAAAATATTATCTTAAAATATATATTTTAAAATAACCGTTATGTAATAATATAACAACTAACATATTAGCTAGAACTTTATAGTGGGTGAATAACAATTATTTTTTAAAATATAAAAATTCCTAAGTTGGGTTAGAAGCGCGAAATGTATTTGCACCATCACCATTTTCAAATAAAGTATTTTCTATAGTAGCACTATCTTTAAAATTTTTTATTTTTTTCTTTAATTTCAATTAATATTTTTTGATGTTTTTGTATGATGTTGATACAAAAAATTAATTTTAAAAAATAAAAAAATATTATGTCAATATATTTTTTTTAAAAAAATATTTTCACAAATAACCATTACGTAATAATAGAATAGCTAGCATTTTGACCCACACTCTGCAACGGGTCAATAACAATATTTTTTTTCAAATTTAAAAATGCTTGAGTTGGGTTAAAAGTACGGAATGTATTTGCACCATCATCATCTTCAAATAAAGTACTTCATATAGTAGCACCATTAATAGCACATAATAGAGTAGCACTCAATACATATACAACTAATTTCTATCCCTTGAATTTTTTTTCTATCTAAGATATTTTGATGATAATTTTTTCTTCATTTGAAGTTGGCTTGAATTTTCTTATTAAAACATGTTTCTTTTTGCATTTCAAAAAACTTTTAAGAAAAATTGAATTTGAATTTTATTTTTTTCCTGATTTCAAATTAATATTTGATGTTTTTGTATTATTTTGATGTGATGACAGACCTAAAAAGCCATACCCAACAAAATTTGAATTTCCTATTGGGGACAAGACCCAATGTTGATGGGTCTCGCCAACGCTAATGACCCTACCCTAGCGGGACCCAACGTTGATGGGTCTTGCTGGGGGCATGACCTAACGTTGAAGGGTCCTGGTCGCAGCAGGACCCAAAACAAATGGGTCTGCTTCCAGTAGCACCCAACTCAAATGGGTCCGCTCTCAACCGGACCCAAAGCTATTTTGGATCCCGCTGGGGGTAGGACCAAACGCTATTGGATCATGCTGGAATAGTACCCGACAATGATGAGTCTGGATGCAGCCGGATCTAAAACTATTTTAGGTCATGCTAGGGGTAGGACCCAACTCTAAGGGGTTCAAACCCAAAACAATTGGGTCTTGGGGGTAAGATCTAGCACGATGGGTCTTGCTGGGGGAAAAAATTAAACAAGAGAAAAGGAAAAAAAAAATCTAAAGAGGACAATAAATAAAATTGGCAATATCTAGACCCAACGCTATTGGAAAAGAAAAAAGATGCTTATAAGACTATCAAGATATGTAGGGGAACTCGATGCACTTCAATGAGTGTAGGTCGCAGGAGGTAGTCCATCCGAACTATATACCCTCTTCCCTTAAGTTGTTGAAATGCATTCTTCACGTCTCTTGGTGGTTCCATAGACCGAACTCTCTTCTACGTGCCCTACACATTCTACTAATTGGCCCGAGATCTACGCCAAAATTAAATACGAGAAAAGGAAAAAAATCTAGAGAGAAAAACAAAAAAAAATGAACATATCTGGACCCAAAGCTATTAGAATCTTTTGGAAGCGATTTAGGTATGGCTCTAAGCCAGACCCAGTAGCTCTTGGCAGAAAAGACAACGCCCCTAGATGCAATTCTTGATCAAAAACACAACAAAGGCAACGCCTCCCAAGGTGCTACAGTGTCATCCACAGTGCAAACAGTCTATGGCTACAGCGTCGTTCACAGTGCAATGAGTCTGCATCCACAGTAAATCTTTAGTGTTTTTCCTATACGTTTTAATATATAGCAACTGTGCAAGTTCATAGTTAATTGTCTCTTGGTCCATAGTGCATACATGTACAGTAAGTCCACGGTGAATTGTCTCATGATACACAGTGTATTCATGTATAATAGAAATCCAATGTGTTTTAGAGTTTTGTTAATTAGTAGAATTTCTTTGATGTTTGTGTTTTTTTAGTTTTATCGATGTAAATTAACTATTATTATCGTGATAATTAATTTACTTATATTTATGTAATATTGCATAGACTCGTCTAATAATAAAGTTACCAATAATGTAAGGATTGTAATATAGACATTTAAAGTGTTTGATAAAATAGTTTTAATTAAATTCAGCCGAATTAAATAGCACTTAAATAAAAAATTTTTTGATTATTTTTATTAGTTTTTAGTATTATATATAAAATATAAGAATTATATTGTGTAGAACATTTCAAAAGACATTAAAAAAAATTTATAAACCATTTTTTAAATTAACGTGGGTGTTTGGATTAGCTTGCGTATATCTTAATTAATCCCACGAGCTTTAAAATTAATGACTATGTAAGTCTCTAGTAACCCTGAGGAAACTCGAACTCATAACCATTAATGAGTAAATTCAAGACCTAACCAGATGAGTTACTCTATTTTAACATGACTCATGACCACCTAATAGATCTCTCATCAAGGGGTCGTATTTAATTTTTATGTACTCCTTAAATTTTTTTTTCTTTTTTTCCTTTTTCTTTTGAGAGTATAACTTAAAAGTCATTGCGGTTCAGATTTCATAAAGAAATCTTCGAGGGCTTCATTATTTTTTAAGAGGATTGCAAGAGAGGGAGGAGACTCAGGAGACAAAACCATTCAACCCCATATATATATATATATATATAAACAGCCTATCCAACAAGTTAATCCGATTATTCATCGGTTCAAAGCTGACATGGATCGAGTTATACTTTAAACTTGTTAATCCGATTATTATTTTTTGAAAAAAGAACTTGAAATGAGGCCTTATCAATACTCAAACGTACAACTCCATGTAAACTTCAATTGTGCTTATATTTATGTAGGAATTGGGTTCAAGCTTTTCTCGAATTTTTTGTCATCAATGGATTTTTAGGTTATTTTTATTTATTGAAAAGTGATTTATAGAAAATCAATTTCTAAATTTTTATATGTTTGTTTGCTATTAGAAAAGTTGGTCTATGAAAAATACTTTCCAGTCAAAGGAAAATTTTGTTTTGTTTACAGAAAAGTGTTTTTCTTTTAATTTGAGAGGAAAACACTTTACAGAAGTTGTGAAAAATTTAGAAATATTATATTATTTGCTGATTATATCAAATGTGATCCTCAAACTTTTGATTTCTATATATATTTTGTTTTGAATATTTTTTTTTCAATTTCATCCCTTAGAATTTAATTTTTATATTAACTTTGGTCCTCATTTTTATAATTGTTATTTGCCTTTCTCTTATTATTTTTTAATTGAAATTTTTTATCTATCAAATTTGGTCCTCATTCTTTTGATTGTTACTTATTTTATTTGAAATAATTTATGAATTGGTAATTATTATTATTTTAATTTTTTCATCTTTCATTTTATTTTTATTTTTTAGATTTAATGTCTATTATTTTGATTATTATTTTTTTTAATTTCATTCTCATTCAACTTTTTAATTTGTAAGATTTGTTACTCGTTATTTTAATAAACTTGAAAAAAATAAAACATTAATAAGTTATTTTCCAGCTCATTTTCCGTGACATAATCAAACACTAAAAAATATTTTTCAACTTATTTTGCATTACATTACAAAACATCAAAAAATAATTTATTTTCTCGAAATTTACTTTCTAAAATAAAACTACTTTCCAACAAATAAACAAGACCTTAATATATATGAAAGAGTGTGGTTCGTTCAAAAAATTCCTCCCTCCCTCAATCTCTCTTTATATATATCTATGAAAAGCTTGGATTTCTCATAACTCCATGGCATGCAGAAAAGAAATAGTATACACCCTCTTGAACTAAGACATAATTTTTGCTTGTTTAGATAACAATTAAGGCGAGGCTAACTCTAGGCTTGGATTGCAAGGGAGACGGGTTAGTTCATGAGCTACTAGTCAATCCAAAAAAAAAATGCTTTTTTAAAACAAAAAAAATTGAGCAAGATTTAGCAGTAACAGAGGATAAAACAAGATCTCGAAACATCATTTCCCAAGTTTGAATTTCATCGCATTCTGATTCTGATACGCTGAAAACGGTGCTAGTACCATGCCGTCTTTTCTAAATGGCAGGGGCACAGTTCATGCATATTTTAAGCAAACACAGTGTGATTTTCAGTGCTTGTTTACTTGACCAAAATACTGTAACTTAGTGTTCAACAGGTTTCCAACATATCTTTCCTGCTATTATTCACTGTGGAGCTGGGGTGGCTGTTTCCTAGGGCTGGAAGCCCTGGATCCTTCTATCGGTTGGTAAGAATCGTAAGATGTCTCCACGCTTCTTCCAGCCTCAACAGGCGTACGAATAATGTCTAACTTCAGACAAAATCAAAATGATTCTCTTACCTGAAATGCCTCTGTTGCCCTCCAAAATTCATCAAAATAACCCAAACATTAAATGGTCAAAAGTTCAATGACTACAGATAAGGTAGCGTTTTCATTCTGTTTTTTGTAGTGTTTTTTATTTATAAATAATCAAAATAATGTTATATATATATATATATATATATATATATATATATATATATAAATAAATTTAAACACTCAAATCTTAAGGTACATTCCAGTGATTGATCCCATGCTTGCTCTAGCTCCAGCCTCTAGCAGGTACTCTGTCTTCTTTAAAAGTGCTGGGGACCCCTTCAGTCTTTGCAGGTTTCTTGCCAGTCTATCTCTTCTTGGCATCGATTGACCACAAACTCTCTCAATCTCACCCTCTCAGCCTCCCTCTCTTTCTCCCTCATCCATCCTTCAAATATATTCACCACCTACTCATAAGTTTACTCCCCTTGATACAAAGGGAAGAATGGCAAACACTAGACTATGCTACTTACTCTCCCTTCTCTTTACCTTTATTCTTGCAGCGTTTGTTATTCAAGGTTACATGAATCTTTTTACCCTTTTGGGTTCCTAATATTATCTTCGTATCCTTCGTTCAAGTTTTAATACTGCTTGGTCTAGCTTAAAGCTCACTTGTTGTTTCTTGCAGTACTGCAATCTTTTCTCTTCTGTTTGGTTGTCAAGAAAATACGCTGACCACCTTATCTTCTTTATTTGTACCCCAAATTTACCAGCTTAATCTATCTAGCTTATTGATACCACAATTCATTTATGTATTGCAGGATCCAGAAATCAAGAGCTGCTGACTTATCATCAAAGTATCAGTACACCATCACAGGAAGATTCACAGGCGCTGGTAAGGACTAGTTAACAAGCATTTACACACACACACAAAAAAAAGTAACTAGATTTGCTTAATCTATCGGTAAATTTTCTTTGATTTTTCCTAAGTACGCACGTACAGGGTGGCAATGAAGAGCAGATGTCTTCAAAGAGATTGATGATTGGCTCCACAGCTCCGACTTGCACTTACAATGAATGTAGAGGATGCAAATACAAGTGTAGAGCTGAGCAAGTTCCTGTAGAGGGAAACGACCCAATACACAGTGCATACCACTACAAATGTATTTGTCATAGGTGATGGCTGGCTAGCAAGGTCCTTTCAGATTATATAATTACTTAATTTCCCAGTTGAGTTCTTGTATGGTGTGGTTTTTTAATCAAGAATCATGCCACTAGTGGTCTAAAGTCTAAGCTCTAATTAAAGAGCTTCTTCTTCCTTCTTTTTTTCTTCTTTTTTGGCCTGAAAAGATTAGCTAGTTCAATGCTTGTCAAGATTAGCTTTTGTAGCGTCCATTTAGGTGCTTGAATTTTTGTCTTTCTGATAAAAACATATATATTTTTATGCAATTTCTTAAGAAAAATATACTTGTAAGTTTCTGTCATTTATTAATATAAGATGGCTTTTAATTATTATTTCGAACACTAAATATTAAGACGGTAAAAATAAAGATAACATATTTATTGTATTTTTAATTTTAAAAATAAAAGAATTCACTACAACACTATATATATATATATATATATATATATATATATATATATATATATATATATCTTTTTTTTAATTAAACATATTTCTATCTCTTTTAATTTGTGTATCTTTAACAATCACCTCTATTTTCCATTTTAGAACGCTTCTTGTTTCTTTTTTATTCAAGACTAGAACTTGACTCCCTTTTCTTTTCTTTTCTTTTTGCTGCATTATTCAAACTCTATATGTGCACCCAGTGTGCGTATGATTATTGTAAAATTCAGGAGAATGGAAGAGAATTATTTTGTGTATGATAATGCCTTCAAAAATGTTTTTCAAAGTGTATTTATACCCAAAAACAAGTTAATATTTTTTTAGATGTTTTTCTTATATATAATTTTGATACATTACTATTAAAATCATGTGAAAAACATGTCAAATTTTATCATTTTCAATTCAATTATATTTTTACAAAAATATAATTGTACCTTGTTATCTAACACATATTCAAATGTGGTAACTAGTGCTTCTAATAACACTAACTATGCTTAATAATTTTGTCTATGAGCTGCTATGGTGGCCTTACTTTTTATTTTCGTTTGTTTTCCCTCTGTGTGTGTGTGTATTTTGTCTAGCTACTGTAAATTATTACAAATTAGTTATAGTTACAACTTATATAGGTCCAAAAAAGTATAAAAATGATTGGTTGAAGAACATTAAAAAGAAAGCTACATTTTTCTTGGAGGTACGTTTATAATGAAAGGTTGGGTGCATATCAATTTCATGTACATATTTGGTATGTAAATAAATTACAGGTCGAAAGAGACTCAAATTCTATATATCAATCTCATACAAGATTCAATTCTCTAGTTATGGATGCTATCTTTATCACGTAATTAGACTAAAAATATGGGATAAGCAGTCATCAGCTCCTAGACTTATGACTATATACTTAACTACCACCACTAATCTCAACAATTAATATTGACATATATACAAAAGAATATTTTTCAATAGCCCCCTCAAACTGGTTTCAAAGGATTAACGGATCCAACCTTGCTCAGCCAATGAAACTAAGTAGACAACATAACTATGGTGAACACATCTGCTATTTTTACGCATATATTAAGTAGCAATATGCTTAGATTGAACTTGTTAATAAATATAGTAACAATCTACTTCAATGTTCTTTGTCTGTTTAAGAAAAACAAGATTATAAGCAATATACATAGAGGCTTGATTATCATAAAAAAGTGTTATTAGAACAATGCATGAACAACCTAGATTAGCAAGAAGACTTTTAAGCCATACAAGCTTACATATTGCTAAGGCCATAGTATGATATTCAGCTTCGACACTAAAATAAGCTACCACTTGCTGTTTTTTACTTTTTCACAAAACTAGGTTATCACCAACAAACATACATTAACCAGTAGTAGAAAGATCAAGTGTATTTTTGACCCGATCAGAATCGAAATACCCCATAACATTAGTATGCCTATTATTATTATTTATAACTATGCCACAACCAATAATGCTTTTTTTTAAATACCGCAAGATATGTGTCATTGTACTTAGATGTTGAATGCTTGGAGCATGCATACGTTGACTAACAAGACTAATTGCAAATGTAATATCAGGTCATGAGATAGTCAAATATATAAGCTTTCTAGCAAGCTTTTAATAATAACTAGGGAAACCAGGAGCTTCTCCCAAAAAATCAAGCTTAAATTTTCTATATAGTAGAGTAGCAACAGATTTAATTTGTAACATATCAACATCTTAACACAAATCTAAAATGTATTTATGTTGATTTAAAAACAACCATTTGTTGGAATTGTCATTTCAATTTCAAGAAAGTAATTCAAAAGACCAAGATCTTTAATTGGAATATGATGCTGGAAATTATTCTTTAATTGAGCAATAAAATCAATATTATTTCTGATGATAATGAGATCATCCACATAAATAAGCACCATCAGTTTGTCAATTGCACCAACTCGGACATATAGTGACAAATCAACCGAATTCCTAGATAAACCAAGAGCTTCAAGAGTAGTACTCAATTTCACATGCCATGCACGAGGACTTTGTTTCAAACCATAAATGAATATATGGAGTCTACAAACAAGGTTGGGATCTTCATTTTAAAAATGTTTAGGACAAAGTTTCATAAAAACTTCTTCTTCAAGATCTCTATGCATTAACAAATTTTTAACATCCATTTGAGACAAAGATCACCCATTATTAATAACAACTAATAAAAGAACTCTGACAGTGGTCATTTTGGCATCTAGGGCAAACATCTCTTTGTAATCAACATCGAACTTCTGAGTAAAGCCTTGAGTAATAAATTATGTTTTATGTCAATTAGTAGAACCATCAAAGTTGAATTTAATTTTAAACACTTAATGATTACCAACTACATATTTGCCATGTGAAAGAGGAATTATACTCCAAGTTTTATTCTCCACAAAATTTGTTAACTCTTCATCTATAGCTTTCTACCAGACAACTTGAGATTGAGCTTTTTGAAAATTCTTGGGCTCATGAACATTGGAGATAGTTATAAAGCTTTGTGCAAATGTGATATTCTTTGATAAGTCAGAGATTTAGTAATTGGATACCTGATTGTATGAGTAATATAGTCTTGTAATTTTGAAGGAGGGTGATGAACTCGTAAAGGATTACGTCGAGAAGATAATGGCTTTTCTTGTGCAATGAATTATTACATTTCATTTAAGCCAATAATAGCTTATGGATATACAACACCAACAAAATCTAAGTTATCATTAGAGGCACTCACGAAAGGCGAAACATTTTTAGTGAGATCATGAGTTGGCATCAAGGCACTCACAAAAGGTGAAGCACTTTCAGTGGGATTCTGAGCTGGTATGAGCCAATCAGTGGAATGTTCATGATAAGAATCAATATTGGGTCAGGGGAAAGACTCAAATAGTATCTTCCCTTGACTAGTACCCTCAAAATATGCACTTAACTGTTCTAGGATCAAGCTTGTCACGCTGAGCAGCCAATAAATATACAAAACAAGTGCAAGCAAAAAATTTTAGATGAAACAAATCCGACTTTTTATCCTACAATACTTCAAAAGGGCATTTAAAATCCAACAATCGGTTAAGTAAGTGATTTACAAGATAAGTGGCATTCAGAACTCCATGAGAACAAAAATATTTTGGAACATTCATTTAAAGAAGTATGGCTCAAGTCTTCTTTAGTAAATCATGATTTTTACGTTTGGCTTATCCCATTTTATTAGGATGTACTAACACAACTAGTTTGATGCAATATGACATTAAAGATTAAATAGTTTGTCATGTCACGAGACAAATATTCTATGCCATTTTCAGATCAAAGAATTTTAATATGAGCTAAAAATTCAGTAGTAACCAACATATAGAAATCTTTGAAATACCCAAAAACTTTGTCTGTTGATTTCAATAAGTATACCCAAGTAACCCTAAAGAACTCATCAACAAAGGTTACAAAATACTTAAAACCATCAAGAGAAGTGAAAAAAAGGTCTTCAAACATCTGAATGTATAATTTTAAATGCTTGAGTAGTTATAGACAATGATGAATTAAAAAGAAGCCTAAAAGACTTAAAGAAATGACAAATATCATAATCGATAGTTCATGTAGGCAATACCAGAGTTATTTTTACTAAAAATAGACGTTAAAGGATGTGTTGGACGGTGATGCCATAAAAGATGCTCATTGATAAGAGTGAAGACAACTTGAAATCCTTTTGAAACCCGAGAATCAGGAGAGAAATAGTAGAGACCATGCAAATGAAAACCTCTACCAATCATCTTCTTAGTGATGAGGCCTTGAAAGATAATCTTGTAAAAAGTAAATAAAAATTTAAAATTAAATGAGAACATTAGTTGGAGAACAAAATGCAACCGAAAAAGAAAAGCAAGAATATAAAGAACATTAGACTCTATAGTGTTTGAAACAAGTTTCATTTTACCCTTACCTTTTATAGAAACACCTCTCTCATTAGCTATAGAGACAAAATAAAAAGGATTGAGATAAAAAAAAATTTGGTTAATTTATTTGACATATGATATGTGGCATCAAAATCAATAACTCATAAATCATGTAAATTACCAATCTCTAATGCAGTCATAAATGCAATCAAAATACTTGGCTAGTTTCAGAATTTACATTAGCTAATAAACCAACAAACTAACTAACTAATAAGTGCTGAAGGCTGATCATGTCTTTAGTTAACATCTTTATGTTGTACTGTTCCCTGACCGTGCTTATCTTATAAATATCTTGCAAAATCATTTAGCAGGGCAGGAAGATTAGAAGAAAAAGATTTAGTAGAATGTGTAGTTAAATGAGCCTTATGATTAGTGAGTCATTTTCCTTTCTGATCCTGTGCAAATTTAGGCTTCATCTCTAGGTGTAGGCTCTAACAACGAGCAATTGAATGTCCAATATTGTGATAGTATTTTCATTTGAGATTCAAACATTTACCCTTGCAGAGTTTTTCTTCAAATGATGGACGAGCAAGATAGGGACGAACATCAGGAGCACTTGGAGCAATAGTACGATGCATGACCTTTCTATGAACTTCTTCATGTGGAATTGTGGCACATACATTCTTAAAGGATGGAAGTTCAATATTCATTAAAATATGGCTCCTTAAGTCCTCTAAATCAGGACTAAGACCCACTAGTAGTTGGAAAATACAATCCTTTTCTATTTGTTTCTACAAGACAGCCGCATCAACAATATAAGGTCTATAAATCTCCAATTCGCTTTACAAACCTTTTAAACTTCCCTGTAAACTTACAAAGGGCTTTCCATCTTAATGAAGACTAGTAATGTCCTGGTGAATCTAAGAAATCCAGGCAGAATTGTTTTGGTTGCCATACATATTATGGCCAGCATCCCAAAAATCCAGAGAGGACATTGAGTAACTAAAAATCTTGGCAAGATTGTGTTCCATTGAATTAAGAATCCAAGACATAATTAGTTAGTCCTCTAACAGCCAAGCCTCATACTCTAGTGAGTTAACATCAAGAGATTTAGTTGTGATATTGAAAAATCCCGACTTTTATTTCCCAGCAAATGCAATTGTAATTGCCCTTGATCAAGGAAGATAATCAAATTCATTCAACAATACTGGACTCAATTTATGAGAAGTGTTGGTGTCTCCGTCAACAATATTGGATGAGGAGATAGCCATCTCTTTTGAAAATTCAGCCGTATCATGACTCCTGTTTTCTGCCATAACAAGAATTACAAAAAAATAAAAGCAGGAAGATAGTCTTACTGTTCTGATACTATAAAGAAATTAAAAGTTAAAAAAGACTCAAGTTCTATATATCAATCTCATACAAAATACATGTGTATATATAGAGGATTGCCTCCAGTTATTGATGCTATCTATATCATGTAATTAGACTAAAAATATGGGATATGCAATCATCAGCTCCTACACTTATGCTTATATATATCCTTAAGTACCACCACTAATCTAGGCAACTAATACTGACATATATAATATTCTCCAATAGTATGAGATTAAAAAAATAAAATATTAATAATAATTGTCGAGAGATTAAAAAAAACTATTTGAGTGGTAATTTTAAGTAAAAAAAAGGAAGAAATTAAAAAGCTTTGTTAAGGTTAAAATTCGACCAAAAGATACCAATTGGGCTCCCGTAAAACACATCTCAAAATAGTGGGAAAAAAGAACTTAATTACTTCCATTGCTGTAATTCGTAAACTCCATTACACTTTTATCAAATACATCCTTAAATGTTCGTATTAAAAAAAAAAACATATCCTGAAATGTGAAAAGAAAAAAAACATAGGGATGGAATCATGTGCAAGTGGGCACAAGTATCTTGAGGTGGTCCCTAAACAAAGACACAAGCTAACAAGGGATCACATGGGCAACTGGTTTGATTCCATTAAATTTAGCAAAGTGTTAGAGAAACAGCCAAGGATGCTCGTAAGAGCATGGAGGTCCCATCTGCAGAGCACAGAAACATGCACTGCAAGTGTTGCCAACATTTCAAACTTGGATGCATCATGCATTTCTTGGCCCAGCTTCTCTGCACTTTCCCTTTCGTTTCAGAATATTCTACCATCCCATTTTGATTTGCATTTTCTTGTTGGTAGACAATCATTCACTTCGCTGGGCTAGCTGCCCACTTCCCATTTCATAATTATTACATTCTAGTTGTTTTTTTATGAAGAAAAAGGTGGCAGGTGTTCATTGCAGTTCTTCGTTGCATTAGTGCTGGACCTGGCGACTTGAAAAAAGTTCTAGGTAGATGGGTTATTGGATTAACTTTTGGATTCAAATTCGATCAATAAAAGTTCCTCGATGTTGCTTTGGTTAAGTTTGGATCGGTTTTGTCATAGGTAATCTGGCTACTAAAAATTCAGCACGCTTTACCAAGTTTCACAGTTAAATATTTTTTCCAAATCAACTTAAAAGTAAATACGTGTCAAGTTTTAAATTACGAGTTTTTCCAGGTCAATTTATTGAGGCTAGTTTGATAACTATGATTTATTCATTCATCTCTCCATTTGCTCTAATAATCAAGTGCATTCAAAAAAATCCAATGAGTTGTACCAAGTACTAGCATTATTTATGATTTGTCTGTCGATGTAATATAGTGTGGTTAAAACTGTATTTTATTTTAATGATAATTTTGAAAATGATTAATTAATCAACTTACACTATAATTTTACATTATTCAATGGAAGATTCTCTCTTGAAACCTTGGCTGTAGAAAAACTATAATTTATAGTTTTTTTTAGAATTTATATTTTCAAACCACAACCCAAAAGGCTATCTTAAACTCATAAAATAAAAAAATAGAATATATCTCTTTATCCATCCCCGCCAACTCCTTGAACTTGTTACTAAGAGGTTTTTGGGATAGGCAAGGCAACAAGAAATGTGTAAATTAGTTTCTTCAGATAGGTAAAACAAATCTTATCACTGTCATAATAAATCAGATTTTATTTATTTATTTATTTATTACGATGTACAGACCTTGTCAACAACATTTGTACTGGGTATTCTCATTTTAAGATTTGCTAGGGCATGGCCCAAATCATATAATTTGAGCAGATTTTTAACCACTGGGCCTCTCCTTTGTGGATGAAAATGAAATGAAATAATAAATAAGGGGAGTGGGCTAGACAGAACTTGCCAGTTTCAACTATCAGCCAATGTAGCTCAGGGACTAAATTGTGTGACCTTAGAAACAAAGAGGGCCAAGGCCCGATGATAGACATAATGCTAGAATGAAATATAGCCCAATAAATTGTTTCATTACAATGGTGATTTTATTTTATTTTATTTTATTTTTTGTTTCCGGTTTTAACCAATGTTATTTGGGTTGAAATTATCAATCAAATGTGAAATTAAAATAGGCGATGCATTTTATTTTTTGTATTTTCAATTAGAATAAATTTTTTATTTTACTATTTTGAAAATTCACTAGTTTTTTAATAAATAATCTTAAAAACCTAATGCCTAGAGTCGTTATGAATTAATATTAATATTTTCTTTCTTTAATTATGCTTGGTATTTTGCATGAGGTGGTGGGGGGATTAAAAGGTTAACAAGTAAACTCGTTTTGGAGGTTAAGTGTCAACCTAGTGAAGGGTATGATAATTGAGAATTTTTTTAGGATTTTTATTTTTGTTATTTGGATTGATTTATTTTTTCAAATTTCCACTCATTTCCCCTTTATTTTATTTAAATAAATATCTTGATCTCACCATTATCTAAACATTTATTTTTTTTTAAATTTCCAATTTAAAATCTATTAAACTCTACCCTTATATTTAGTTTCTAATTACACACTTCCAAACATCACAATTATGGTATGAAACACGAAATTATTAGCAGAAAAAGGAACACGAACTATCACGGGTCATTTCCCTGTCGAGTGCCCCTTCCTTTGCCGACACTAACCAGTCTAAGACTCTAGGGTCAAATTGCCCTGCTTTCCTTACTAAACTTTAAGCCACTATTTTGTTCTATAGCCGAAATCAAGGAGACATGCCCAAAAATACATGTTGAATCTTTGAAAAATCTTGCTGGTGATGCTCACATGTTCATCATACAAGTTCACTTTCGGTCTACGATAATGTTTTGAATTGATAGCGACTTGAAAGTTGATCCTGAGGCTGCAAGGATTTGCTAGTAAAGGAAGAGATTTATTAACGTTTTAGCATGTGAATCCTTATCTATGTCGGCAAAATAATTTGGTTCTCTTTTTTTAATTCATTTTTTGAGTTTATTATTAATTAGTATATCAAACTAAATAAAAGACGTTTTCTCCATGTTGTTTTGATTAGTGTAATGGGATATAAATTACAAGTAGAAAAAAAGAGAGAGATATGTTTGGTTGTTAAAATAATATATATATATATATATATATATATATATATATATATATATATATATATATATATATATATGAAAACGAAAGGATATGGAAGTTTTATCTTTTTCTGTCTAATATTATTATATATTTTTTGTTTTAAATTAGTAACTAAATACTATTTAAAAATAGTTTTCTAGAAGTTAATTCTAAAATACCTTTTATCATAAAAAAAAAAAAAACAAGTTAACTATTTACTATTATTTTGCTCTAGCTATCTTAAATTCTTAATTTCATAGAGTTCCCCACTTGGATCCTAATGCCCGTGAAATGCGTTAATAAACAATTAGAGGAAGAGGATGGGTGTGTGAGATCTAGTTTTTTTTACCTCTAATTACATTATTTTTTTAGTAAAAAGTTTATTTTTAGTCAGTTTTGTTCTTGTAACTAAATAAAAAAATAAAAATTATCATAATATCAAACCAAATGATATTATAAATCATGTAAATGATCAATTGATTGTATCAAGAACCATAATTATTATATAAAATATAGAATTTATAAAATTAGTTGAGATGCGCGTAAGTTAATCTGAATAAAAATAAAAAGGATCTAATAAAACAAATTTGAAAGATATATAAGGGTAAATAGTGCTTGCATTAATTAATCAAGAACGTGTTTTTGTGGGACATGACATGCTTAAATAATTTCAGACAAGATCATGTATCCTTTACTTTGAGATTAAGGTTGTTAATATCTACTTAATCAGACCATGTGAACAAAATCCTTCCTCTAATACGGCTACATGGACACGAAATATTTTAAATGCAAAATAATAAAGATACTTAAGCAATGCTTACAGCACGATTGCATCACTTGAAAGAGGTGTCGACACACATGATCTTTGCTAGAGCTAAGAAAAATGGGAAAATATGTTTAGTTGGCAGAATAAAATCTTCAGAAATTCAAGCTCTAGTCAAACAATTATATTAAGCATTTGAAAGTTTCATATCATTTGTTTGTAGCTGGATTGTAGTCTGCATAAACATATATATTTTTAAGACAATTTAGAAATAAATGTATTTTATACATTGTTTGTTTAATTACTTGTATTCACCAAATATGATCAATTAAATACCTTTATTAATTTTAAATTTAAGAGTTTTGTAAGGAAAAAAAGAGGGTTATAAAAATGTTATTCAATTAAAAATATATTTTATATTTTTTTTAACATCAATACATTGAAATCATAAAAAAATATAGAAAAATATCAAATTAATATTTTTATAGATAAAAAATATTTTAAAATATTTCTTATGATTTTCTACAATTCAAATGCCCGGTATATCACTCAATGAACTATTAAAATGAAAAAAGAAATAAACAAGGCTTAATTATCAAAAATTATTTTGAAATTTGGACTTAGCCCCTAGATTTTTTTTATTATTTGAGTACCTTAAACTATACTTTTTGGTAAAAAAAAATAAATTTATTTCGTGAATTTTGATTATTGGTAACAATTCAGAAAACACAATACATGTTATGAAAACACCTGATTTGAAAGAAAAAAAACAATTAATGGAAGGACGACAATCCAGATGGAGGAGCCTTTTTTTTTTTTTACAAATTCTATAATGATTAATAAAAATAATATCCACATCATTATTTTTACTGGTAATAATATACTAGTAATTAATTAATCATCTCTCTAATAACTATTGTAACTAATTAATTTTATCATAAATAACAGATATGTAATGTATGGAGTGTTTGTTTTCGTGGATAGATATACTTTTTAAATTGTTTTTATCTTAAAAAATATATTAGTAACTAATTAATATTTTTTAGGTATTTTTAAATTGTTTTGGTATGTAAAAAAAAATATAAGAAAAATTATTTTAATATATTTTTAATTAAATAATATTCTTAAAAATCACGCATTAATCATCTTTGTGTCCATTAACTGATATTGTGCTAATGCAAAACAAGGTTTGTTCACAATGAATACAAGAAAAACATTGTTTCATCACAGTGAAATTAATTTTAAGGGCTTTCAATTTGCTTTTTTATGTGAAGTAGATTTATCATAACGTGGTTACGGTTGTTTTTTAAAATATTTTTATTTAGAAATATATCAAAATAATATATTTTTTATTTTTTAAAAAATTATTTTTAATATCAGCACATCAAAATGATTTGAAAATACTAAAAAAATATTAATTTGAAGTAAAAAAAATAAAAAAATTTAATATTTTTAAAATGTAAAAACAAAAGTCACGTGGAAGATTTTATTAAAACTCAATTTTGTGTTGATTTAAAAAAAACAGTTATTAAAATATTACTATTTAAATTGTTGATTCTGTCTCGGATTGTAAAATCCTAAGATTTTATGATCTGACAACTTTTTTAACAACCATGCACCCATGCTTTCGGATTAGAGAGTCGATTTTCTTAACCTCATGGATTAGAGTGGTGACAAAATCATCCCTGAACTCTTCTTATGCTCGAATTAGGTCCTTGTTTCCACTGATTACTAGCAATTAACTCCCTTCAGTGATGGACTGTGTGTCAATAAAGCTACAGAGTTTATCTACTGGAGTTTGTTACTGGGGTTTATTTTTAGAAAAATCAAAATACTATTATTTTAACTAGGATCATACATCAACTCCTAAATAATTTATTTTTAAAACCCGTTTCAGGTAGGGGTGGGTTGGCTAAGCCGGATTTAAATCAGTGATTTTGAGAATCAATTTAATTAATTCCCGCTAAGATATAAGGAAGAATATTTAGAAGGAATGTTGATCCAGTGATGTAAGTAATCGAAGTCTTGATGAATCCCCTAACCTACTCGACTAAGAAAAAAACGAAAAGAAAAAAATAACTATGTATATATTTGGTATTGTAATATAAGGAGTTTTTTATTTAAAAATATATTAAAATAATATTTTATTTAAAATTTTTATTTATTTTTAACACTAACACATCAAAATTATCGGAAAGTACTAAAGAAAACATTAATTTAATAATTTTTAAAAGCAAATATATTTTTAAAATGCACTCAAATATAATTAAAAACACAATATCAAAGGACATTTAAGAGGATGACAAGTAAGTTTTAGCTCACATACATATATCCAAATTGGTTGTTTCCAGATGGGATTTCCTCTCATTGGTCCCAAAGAAAGGCAATAAATTGATTCCATCAAGTGGCAATGTAAAGCTATCACAGCTATCATCTGGTAAGATAATATTGTTATCTTCTCAAGTAACAAGAGCAGTCTTATCCATGTCTAAGAAAACAAAAAAAGTTTATCTAATAAGTCGTCAATGATAAAAATTTAAGATTAAAAAATTTGTTTTTCCTGTAATTTTAGGTTTGAATTATGTGATTTATAATATGATGGTCACTGGAAGCTTACATAGTCATTAACTTCAGGGTCCACGGGATTAATCGAGATACGTGCAAGCTGATCCCGACACCCACATTAATAATAATAATTAAAAAAAACCCATAGACAAGTTGATTAGTGCAATAAAAAAGAAATTATATAATGCCAAGCTGTTTAATTATATATAGTGTGCAAGAATCATTTACTAATAACGGGATTTTATTCAATTGTCATTTGATTTTTATTCAAGGTGATCATAACGAGTTGAAGATTTTGATTCAATTTTGTCAATTTTTCTTTTTAAAGCCAAATTTAATTTATTTTTAGTTCTGGTTGGGTTTTTTAAAAGGAAATCCTTGACAAAAGAATATAGATTGATATATATTTTTGGTATTTTCTGTTTCTTTATATTAAAAGACTATAAGTCTACTAAATAACAATGAAAATTACAAGCCTACAAGTTAAATGCTTACTAATTATATTTTTTATAAGATTACTAATTTACTAATAAACAAGTTTAATGATAAACAAGGTTTTAAAAATTAGATTCAATTACATAACAATTTATATAGGAAAATTTTAATATATATATATATATATATATATATATATATATATATATCCTCTTATTAGTTAAACTTTTTTATTTATTTTTTCATTGTTTAAGGTTGTTTGGTAAATAAATTCTATGCTTATATTTATATATTATGTTATTGAACGAGGATATTAGATCTCTGGCGCTATTTTGTAATTGATTTGAACTTTGAGTTTTTTTTTAAACAAAGTGTTTTTGAATTTAATGGAGCTTTTTTATATATATTTAGTTATGTTTTTATTTCATAAATTTTAATGACATGTAATTACAAATCAAAGAAAAAAATTGGTGGCCCTTATTTTTTCAATCTTTTTTTAATATTCATACCATCTGTCTAAATCTTTCCCCCTTTTTTTTTTTATCTATTTCTATTTCTTATGATTTTTTTAACAATAAAAAGCATATTCTAATTGTAACAGCCAAATAATTAATAACAGAGAGACTAATGGTATTTACAGACTAATGGTACAATGATTGGATTAAAGAATTTTAAAAATTGAAGTCCTCGATCAAACAAATCTATAATACGTGAACCTTTATGAAAGCTACGAAAGTGTACGGACATATTCCATCAATGTAGTTAAACTTTTGGGATTAAAAATGTTAATAAACTTTTAAATCTAGAAATATTCTGATAGTTAAGAATTTAATTTAATTTTTAAAAATAGTTAAAAATAAATTAGAAGTCAATTTACTATATTTAAAAAGAGAAATTACCATTAAAACTACCTTATCTCAAATACCCATCTACTTTTTTAAATATATATATATATATATATATATATATATTTAAAGTAGTAATATAAAAAATAAAATGAATTAAATTTTATTTTATTTTAATATCTGAATTTAACTTATTTATTTATTAGATTTTAAATTAATACTATAGACAGAGAATTAGCTCCGAACAATATGTAAAAGCCGAGTCAACTGGCAATGACCCGTTTGGCTTTTCCCCTACGAAGCCTGAAAAGGCAAGCGAAGAAAGAAATCACTCTATTTAGTATTCACACAATATATAGATTGAAGGCTTCTCTCTTTCACCCCCGCCACCCCCCGCGCCCCCCCCCCCCCCCCCCCAAGCAACCTCTTGTCTTCTGGCCTGTCACTTTCTCTCCCCTACCTATCCCCTTTTCTGTCTATATAAACACTCAGACCCTTTCCAAGAAAGTTACACCCAAGACCCAACTTTTCATATAGCTTTTTTCTTGCTTCTTGCTCTCTCGTGTAAGTCCTTTTCTTCTCTTCTTTTGGGGAAATAAGTATGACAAAGGCAACCGAAGGAGAAAGTGTCACTCTTGATCTCCTCAAGGAAAAAATGGCTGAGTTTGCTAAGGAAAGGAACTGGGACCAGTTTCATAGCCCCAGGAACCTGCTGTTGGCTCTGGTATGTTCTTGTTTCTGTCTTTATTTTTCTTGTTGTGTTACAACTATTTTTTTTATGGTTTCTTGTTTTTTTCTTGGGTCTGCCTATGTAGTACTTATGACTTATATGAACCTTTTGGTTTTGCATGACCCAAAAAAGAGGCATGATCATGCAAATGGAATGAATTTGTATGTGTTTCTCTGTAGTTTTCTTTCATTTTTCTGTCTATACCTTTTTGTTTTTGACCAGATGAGTTCATCTTTTTAACGAGTTGGGTTTTAATTATTTGTTTTATTTGATTCATTAGGAATTAACTCAAAGATGGGATTTAATTTTAATATATTTTTTCCATAATTACTTGCTTAAATCTCAAGTTAGGTGTGTGAGACAGGTGCCGTACTATTTCATGTTTATCTCTAGTCAAACGTGACCAACTATGCAAAAAGATTGCCCTTTTTGTTGTCATCGATCCATGTCAAAAGAAATATTTGGAACACACCTTTTCCCCTTGCCTTTTCCTCTATAAAGTAAAAATGACAAACGAGAGAGTAACTTTTGTCTATGATCATAGTGTTTTAAAGGCTTATTTCTGTGTGATCCTTACACGGTGATGATTCTTAGGTGGGTGAAGTTGGAGAATTATCGGAGATATTTCAGTGGAGAGGAGAGGTCCCAAAGGGACTTCCTGATTGGAAAGAAGAGGATAAAGTACATCTTGGTGAAGAGCTCTCAGATGTCTTGCTATACCTTGTCAGGCTCTCTGATATCTGTGGTATTGACCTAGGCAAAGCTGCTCTGAGGAAAGTGGGACTCAATGCCATCAAGTACCCAGTTGGCAGCAAGGGCTCTTCCAAGGAAACACAACAACAACAATAATGATGGCAAACATCCCTTGAAAGTTGGGACGTACCTACCACCTACTGTTTTCACATTTTGGTCTGTCTGTTTATGCTATATATGGAATGTTATGGCTAAGTGTCTTAGCTAGGTGCTATAAGGTTCAATGGGACTAGAACGACTAATAGGGGGCAGGGATGGGGGGATTTCTTACTCTGTTTGCTCGGTGACTCGTATGGACGAGTGCTTTTTTTGGCGCTTATGGATTCTTACAGATTATGTTTACTGTTTTGGAAGATGAATCAAATCCTTCTGACAGATACGGTGGCGATTCTGTAACATTTTTCCTATCTGCAGTTTTAGCATTCAGCCCTTCTCGCAACCCATTCTTTCCTTCTATGGCTTCTTGGACGTGGAAGGAAAGGAATGTAACTTGCGTAACGCAAAGGAAAGGGGGAAATGGACTTTATGATGCTAGGAAACATGAGTTATTGCAAGGCTCGCAAATTCTTTGGGTATTTAAAATAAAATCTTTGGATCGAGTTTACCTTATATGAATATTACTTAGATTTTATCAAGTTAATCGAGACGTTGCAAGCTATTCTCTTGAATCATTTATAGTTAATCGGATTAAATCTTTGTTCGATTCCATAACAAACCTAGTCCAAGAGCTAGACTAGGTTTTATAACAATAATGGCTAATTTAACCAAAATTCTTTCACTAAAAAACACTTTGTATTGAAGGACTAGATTATTTTAATTTATCCCATAAATCTAATGGTTAAAGTCTTTTTTTGGTAAGTGAAGAGACTTTTTTCCCCATAAGAATTAGCTTTATTTTCTTCTTGAATATATAAGAAACTTGTAAAATTTGTTTTATTAAGAAATAAAAGGTGTGAAAATCTAAATCTGGTGCTCTTTTGGATCAAGAGCATGCAGGAGCAATAGAATAAAGTCTCTTGCTTAAGCATCTAAAACTCTCTTATCACTAAAAGACAATGAAAAAGGAAGCTCTGGCCAATAGAACTCCAATGTATGGCAAGCAGTCACCGGATTGATGAAGTGTTGTTAGTCTGTGAATCTGCTGCATCAATTAAGACGTCGCCGGCCATCCCCAGAAAGAATCTCAACGTGTCTTCCCCATGATTAGCCATTCCATAGCTATGCAGAAAATGTGAACCAGCTGGATTGCCAAAAGAGGTAGAGATTTGTCACGATTATCCCTTTGCCACCCCCATTGGTTCCCGTTAGTTTTGCAGATTCCACTAAGAATATGTTTGTTTGATGAAAAATATTTTTTTAAAAAAAAATAAATTTTAAAAAAATGAATTTTTTTCTGATGTTTGATATTGTAATGAAAAATAAGTTGAAAAATATTTTTCAGTATTTGGTTATGTTATAGAAAATTAGCTGAAAAATAACTTATTAATATTTTATTTTTTTCAAGTTTATTAAAATAACGATGAACAAATCTTATAAATTAAAAAGTGAATGAGAATGAAATTGAAAAAAAATATAATTTCATAAATTATCTCAAATAAAATAAATAATAATCAAAATAATAAAGATCAAATCTAACAAATAAAAAAATTGAAAGATAAAGAAATTAAAATAATAATAATTACCATTCCATAAATTATTTCAAATAAAATAAGTAACAATCAAAAGAATGAGGATCAAATTTGATAGATAAAAATTTCAATTAAAAAATTATAAGGAAAAATCAAATAAAAATTATAAAAATAAGGACCAAATTTAATATAAAAATTAAATTCTAAGGGATGAAATTGAAAAAAAAAATTATTCAAAACAAAATATATATAGCAATCAAAAGTTTGAGGATCAAATTTGATATAATTAGCAAACAATAAAATGAAAACATTTTCTTGGAAACGAAGCTAAATTTTTCTTTGACTGGAAAGTATTTTTTGTTCACCAACTTTTCTAATGACAAACAAACACATGAAAGTTTAGAAAATGATTTTCAAAAAACCACTTTCCATCAAACAAACGCTCCCTAAAAATCATTAGTGTTATTAAACATAATCCACTATTGGTGAATTCGGTTACTTGATCATCCGAGAACTAATTTGATAGAGTTTTATAATAAAACAAGTTAAAATTGATCCGGTCAAATTTAATTGACTCAGTAATGATTTGATTGACTAAATTAAAATTTAAGTGATCTTAGTTAATTTTTCTAAAAACAATTTCACAACAACATTATTATAATTTAAAAACAAATAAAATAATGAATTCACTTGAGTAAATCTAAATTTATCCATGTAACTCTTAACCTAAATTCTTCAATCAGGTCATGTGTCAAGTTGAGTGAATCTAAATTTATTTACCTAATCTTTAATCTAAATTTTTGAATCAGGTTATGTGTCAAGTTGAAATTCATGAAATTGACATATGGAGTCATTATTCATTGGAAACATGGAAAGTGGGCCTTTTTTTAAGATTGTTTAAATAAAAATTTAATCTCAATTATTGCAAGCCGTCTAAAAAATATAGCTTATTATTGAATAAAAAATATATATATCGAAAGGGTATTCTTCTTCTTTTTTTCTCTTAATTGATTTACACATTACAGTCTAATATTACTTTAATATTGGTTGTTCTATTTATTCTACAACTCAACATGAAAAGCTCATCAATTAATTTATTAATGGTCGAGATGGAGAATCCATCAGTACCTAAACAAAATTCATTATTATAAAGAAAAATATGATTTTATTTATAGCAATAGTATTATTTAGAAAAAAAACAATAATTAATAGATTTTTTTCCCTTACAAATAGGCATGTAATTGATTAGACTTTTTAACTCGTCATTGTTGAGTTGCCATCACCAGAGTAGAATTCTTCCAGTAGAACAAAAGAAATCTAAATTCCTTAACTTTTACAGAGCACAAAGAAGAAGATGTGCATCCAGGGCATCATCATGGCAATCTATTCAGTCATAGATTGCCATTATAACCAACAATGGGCCGTGGGAAGTAGGCAGCAGCACCACCAAAAACTTAGAGCTACAGACTTCAAAAAGAACTTGAGTACCAATTCTTCGTGCTTCTTGATCCTCCTCGTGACAGAGTTTTTTAGTGCAGTTAATATATATTAAAATTAAGCCCACTGAGGTTTCTCACTCTCTCTCTCTCATCCCATCTTTGACAATTCTTTCCATGGTATTTGATATTGAAGATGAGAGCGGCGCCGTGGTGGCTGTGATGAGTGGGGGGCAACGGGGTGGTTTGATGTTTGAGGCTAAGGTGAAGATAGAACAGTGGTGTTCTTAACCTTAAATTGCCCTAAAATTGTTTCCAAAGTCTTGGATTCTCAGTGTGTTATCAGCATGGGGAGGAGAGGGGATTAGACCCTCTTGAACACTTCATTCATACTTTAAAAGATTAACAAGTTGCCTGTAGTTTTCTTGCATCGCATCGTGCAATTACAGGGAACTCTGAGGGAACTTGCTATGTATTGAATTCGCAAGATGCAAAATGTCTTAATTCATAAACATTAATCAATTTTAAAAGATTAATTTGATGGTTAAGAAAACATATCGATTTTTTTTTTCAATTTCATCTATTTGCATGTAGAATTCACTCCTAAAATGACAAACGATGGCCTAAGAGTCTAAGACACACATCGCCTTTGAAGAGGATTAAAACGTTTATATCATATTCTTTTTTTGTGATAAATTCAAAGTTTCACTTTCATATTTAAATATAGTTTTATATATATTAATGAAATCTTAATCCATAATCCATATCAACGATTATAGAAACCCAAACCTTATGAAATGTCTAGAATTCAAATCTTTTGGGTTTGTTTAGATGCTATTAATTATAAAATATCACTTTGTTTTTGAAAGAATATCACATATTTATTTCAGAATAGTTATTGAAAATTTATTCAACTAAATATTTACTTGAATTTTCTAGGTGTAGATTCTAATTCACTGTATTAATTATATTTTAATTTTTAATTTCTAAAATTTATTTATAATCAATTCATGCTTGATTAATCCTACCAATTTATTTTTTTTATTAATGATTTTTAATGTGTGTGATCCATTTGATTTCTAATATGTTAGTTCAAATCTAAATTATAATATTAAATAAGTTAAACAATTTAATTTATTATCAATTTAATGAATTAATTTATTTATATTTAAAATGCACGTACAACGCCTTGTTAGAATTAAAACTTAGTATTTTCTATATAAAATAACTTGATAATATTAAGTTTAAATATCATTTACATAATTGCAACGTAAATCTTTTTATAAATATAAATTATCTTTTAATATAGATTCATGCTGATCAATTTAATATACTTATTATTTAATAAATATTTACAATTTTTATCGAAAATTTGTGTTTACTAAATATTTAAAAATCAAACATAATATACTCTGTGATGCAAAATCATATCATACCATTTTTCTTCCAACAGTATAGACTATAGAGGATACAACATCCCTTTCTACTGCATCATCCAATTTATGTACCTGTGGCCTGCAAGTTGCCCTGATAGATAAAATATTCAAGAAATCAATAAAACATTCTAACAAATACTGTACGCAAAGAAACGACGTGTGTTTGTGAATGTGTGATCAGAATTGAAGTCAATTGCAGCCATCACAGGTAATTCACAGATTATTAATTAAATACAATATGGCTAATTGTCCCATTCCAACTATCACTATACTTGACGCAGAAAGTTTTATGCCGCCAGCTTGTTCATATATATATATATATATATATAGTTTTTTTAGTTTAACGTGGGTGTTCGGGCCAGCTTGCGCGCACCTCGACTAATCCCACGGGCCCTGAAATTAACGACCATGTAAGCCTCCAGTGGTCATCATATGAGCAACCACATGGCTCGAACCTGAGACCACAGAAAGAGCAAACCTCTTGATCCCAAACTTTTATCACTGGGCCACCACCTAGATGGTTAAAAAACCTATATATATTTGATTCCTATACTGTAATATCTATTTAATACTTAGTCCTTTCATTAATTTTGCATTCTTTTCCTCTCCTTTTTTTTTTAAAAAAAAATATATAAGAGAAATGAGTAAGATGGAAAAATTTGATGGGAAAGAAAACATTTTTAGAAAGAGGAAAATTTTAAATTGAGGATGATCAACATTGATTATTACTTGAATTCTATTTGTATTTTTCTTTGTATACATAAGTAGTAACAATGAAATCATGTTTCGCCGGTAAATATCATTATAATTTATTGGTGATATTTTTTTTATTGATATTTATGTTAGTATTTATTAATTTTTTGATAGTGATAAATCTTTTCTTGATCACTTAAATACTTTTATATTATTATATATTTTATATTACACCCAAATATCTACTCATATTAATTAAAAACAATATTTTGTTGTAATAAAAATCTTTATAATTATAATTAGTCACTTTATAATTTTTTTCATAAAATATTTTTATTTAAAAAACAAAAAAAAAACACGAAGACATTACTTTGAGATACTAAATTAAGAAAGGAAGTTCACATTTCCTTCATTAGAAATTTTCCACACATGTTACATGTGTATTTTGTCTTTCTTATGTAGACTTTTGTGTATATGATCATGGCTTAGAAAACTTGAAACACCATAAAGAATAAATCTATCATGTCAATCCCAGTTCTCCTCACTCCCTTCGTCCTCTCCCTAGCTAGTTGGGAAGCTGAAGCTTCTGCATCTTCATCTTCATCAATGGATTTAGGGTTTCAGCTAACTTGGAGTCCTTTTGAATTCATTTACTAACCCTACCATGTCATATACAAGCGAGCCTTGGGTCCTAATTCGAATCCAAAACTAAGAGAAGAGCCCATTGTAAACTGGACTTGTCCACTGCTAATCAAATCCATGATTAAAATCACAAACTTTTTGTTTTTTTTTTTTTTGTTTTTTTTTTTGATGAAGTATCATCTTAATTTATCTCTATTAATAAGTAATCTTATACCTACCTAAGATTATTTTTCTGTTTAAACATTATGTTAAATCCTGAATAATACAAATTAAGTTATATAAATTATTCCGAGTCAATATAAAAATTTATTGATGTTTTATTTTAACTATCAAAACTTTAAAAGATGTTTTAAATTAACCAAGAAAATAAAAGGCAAAATATTAAAATCTTCAACTTCCTAAATTATTAAATTCGTTCTTTTTTTTATAAGAGATCTTTGATTATTTTCTTGGTAATTGTTAACTTATCTGGATAAAAGAATTCATGCAAATTAGATTGTACTTTTTAGAAAATTCTATTAACGTTTTGTGCGTAATACATAATTTAAATTAAAATATTTTGATACAAAAGTATTCATGAATAGTATTATGGTACTCGTAATATTCTCACACTAAAAGCTTATTTATTTATTGAATATTAGTAGATTTTATTGAAAAAAACAACTCATTTTAATAAAAGAGTTTATAAATATTATATTATTAATATCAATTGTTGTAGGAAATTGTTTTTAATTCCTTTCAAATTACTAAGACTTCATTCTAAAACAAATAAAAATAAAGACACTAGATTGCAAAAAACACTAAAGTTAAGACATTGAATAAACAATTTTGTCCTTTTTCCTACACTAATCTTGGGTCGCTAATTCAACAGAGGTGAGCTGTAAATGCCGCTAATCACGCAGCGTACGAGAAAAGTGAGATTTCATCGATAAAAAAAAATTTGTAATTTTTTTTTAATAGATAAGTTTACCCCTCGATTTTTTATTATTAAAAACACTAAATCATATTAACAAAAATCATTAAAAAAATCCATTTTTTATTATTTACCCCTTGATTTTTTTAAAAAAAATTATGAATGTTTTATTTAATTGTAGAAAAAAATTAATTTTTTTTGTTTTAATAAGTAAAAATAGTATTTTTTTAAAAAAATTACTTTATTTCTGTTATCATAAACTAATGAGCTAATATTTAAATGACAATTCGGGTCTTGAAAAAAAAAGGACTAATAATATGAAAGATAAAGTAATTATAGATATATTGATGAAACAATCTTGATGTTTGTAAACATTTGATGTCTCATGGGCATGATCTCTTAATTTACTTTTCTGTGAAAGTTTTGATATTTATGTGCTCGAGTTTTTTCTATTTTTTATGTAAAATTTATTTTTTGTTTAAGTTTTTTCTTTGAGTTTATAAATCAAAATAAAAAAAACCAAAATAAATAAATTAAAAAATTCTACATGCGAATAAATAAAAAATAGAAAAAATATTTTTAAAACATTTATTATCAAGTTTATTTATTTTTAAATTGGAACCAATAAAATTCTGATAAATATCTCTAGATTTCTATTATCTAAAACACTAAATCATACACAACCAATTATCCAAATTGGTATTAGAGAAATGCCTTCACAAAAAAATTATTTTATATTGAATTTCTTGCACTAACCTTATTTAAGAGGCCGTTTAGTATTATAATAGTTTTTTTTTTACCTGAACAAAAAGAAAAAAAGCATTTGATTAATCAAATAACTTCTATCTTTTGCAATGATATCTAATTATATTTCAAACTTAGATTTTGTAAAAGCTAAAATAATATATTTTTATTTATAAATATATATTTTTTTAAATGCAAAAAATTATCTCACAATAATATTAACCAAACATTTATTTTTTTTTAATAAAAAACGCAAAGTTAGCCCTATGCCAACACATGGATTGGTTGCGCCAATGCCCTCTCTTAACTCTTAAGTTAAGCAAAAGGATTATAGAGATTAAACATAGATTAAACAATATAATAGTCTACATTCTAGTGTAATCATATCACTTAGAACAATTGGATCCTTTAGTGCTCAGCACACCTCACCCACCACTTCTTTTTAACTCGTCTTTAAGTTTAGTAAAAGCCCATCTCTACTAATGATTACTAGCACGAGCTTAAAGCAAGTAAATATATAATGATTGTTGTATTAAATTCGGCTGTAGCATCAGGCCTGGAACATAATGATTGTTATAATTGCTGCTATCATGCCCATCATGATTAACACCAGATCCACCTTTAACGTACACAGTATATAAGAATTAAAGAAAGAAAGAAAGAAAATAACCACAACACTTGAAGAACACATCACCACTAGCTAGCTCACAGCATGCTCAAGAGAGGTGCTATCACTGTATCCATGTTTTCAAACTCCGCCGTGTTAGTGGGGTGGTGCAGGGGACGTAGGAGGCTAAGGAGGCGGAGAGTTGGCACTATAAGGCTAGGGAATAAGAGGCGAGGGTTCTGCCTCGTGTCACGGCCGGTGATCCAGTGGGGTGTCATGGTGGCTCCCCTTCGAATGCTGAAGAACATCATCATGGATATGGCACCTAATGGCCGGTTCATTGAGGCTTATTGCTTGTCTTTACCCTTTTTACGTCCACAAATATTTCCTCTATGTTGATTCTTCTGGTGTTTAATTTCCCCTTTTTTCCTTATTTAACATCGTTCGCAAATCAATGCACAACAATAAAAGCATTATTTTTTTATGTTTTTACTGGCGAAATGCTGGTGTGTGTTGTGTTGCCAAAAGCATTATTTTTTGTGTTTTTTCTGGTTAAATGCTGGTGCAACCATAGCATTTTGCGATGTCAAACACGCACTTACAGTTATCCAACTGCTGCTTGTATAATGAAATATTTAATATATTATAAAGTATCCATCAAAGAGCTGGAAATCCAAATGAAGGAGCAGCAGAAAAACTAATTTGATTAGCATAAACTTAGAGTTATCCTCCAGGAGCATGTTGATGTTCTTATATGTGAAGTTGAGTTCTTAGAATAGAGTAATGTTCTGATGGAGATGTTAAAAAAATACGTGTAAAGATGAGATATTAATTAGAAATGAGATTAATTTGTGTTTGATGAGAGATAATTGGTAAGATATAAATTAATTTTGATTTCATCTTTATTTGATGATTTTGTAATAAATTGTGCTGAATGTATTGCGGTGATTTTAAGCTTTTTTTTTCCAATTTGATTATCTTTAAAATGTATTAATAGCTATATATTTTTTCAATTAATGGGAAAATTAAATTATTGTTTGAGTAAAAAAATTATACATCCATATATAGTAAAATCTTTTTATTCATTTGACTATCCTTTTTAAATAATTTTTTTGGTAATATTTGTCCACTCAATAGCGAAAAGAATTATTATTTTAATATTCCGATACTAATTATTTTTCCATTTAGGTACTAAATATTGTTTTATAATTAATATTAAAAAAAAACCATTGTTTTGAGAAAAGAACTAAAATTCATTCTATTTTTTCTTTCATTTATTATTATATCAACCTGATAAAATGAATTTATATATTCAATAATAACTTGGTCTCCTTAAATAATTAATTATTATATAAATAAAAAATAAATGAGAGAGAAATATGTGAGGGATTTACAAAAATAAAAAGAAACGTACAAAAAAGAAATAAGAATCTAAAATAAAAAAAACGTAATTTGGGCTTGGACAAGCCATCCCAAGCCCACTTGGGCCATTATGCAGCCTAGGAATATTGGAAAGGAAAGGCAAGGCAAGGATGCGCCGTCATCCACGTTCTCCGTCTTTTCTGAATCTGGCCATTTGCACCGGATATTGATGATTAATATTGTGTTTATTTTTATGTTTAAAAAGTATTTAAGAAAATTAAATTTTTTTTTGTATGAATTTAAATTATTTTGATATATTGATATTAAAAATAAATTTTAAAAAATAAAAAAATATTATTTTAATATATAAAAATATTTTAAAAAACAATCGTCACTGGAATCTCGTATATTATTTAAATGATTATTTAAAAGTGTATTAAATATTGTTTTTCACATTATTTTTTATTTAAAATAATATTTTTTTATTTTTTAAAATTTATTTTTGATATTAACATATTAAAATAATTAAAATAAAAAAAATTAATTTTTTTAAAACACAATCAAACATTAAAACAACCCTAAAAAATGATAAAGCAACTCTACAACCTGTTAATTATGCCTGTAAATCATAGTCTATTGGATTATAGTTTATTTTTAATGTCAATAGGCTGAATGTCTATAACGAAAACCTATATATATATATATATATATATATATATATATATATATATATATATATGAAATATTTGCTTCAGCTTCCTTTTATCGATCAATATTTAAAAATTAACTTCAACAAGTCTTTATTATGGCTATTTTCTCCCAAATTACTAGTCAATTAATACATAATATCCCAGTGTCAAATAATTCATTAATCTGAGCAGTGTTTAATTATTATTTTGTAACGGGAAGATGGTGGTCTTTATTTATATTTTTTGTTTTTAAAATATAAAAATCCATTAAAAATTATAATAAAGAACTGAGAATTTCTATTTTTTTCTTTTTATATGTCCATTTCGTCTCAAAAAAACTAACCAAACCTAACTCAAAAGTTAATAACCATGAAACAAAATATTTAGTTTTTTAATAAAAAAAATAAAAAATTGCAAAATTCCCACAACTAAAGGTCAAATTCATTGTTTGGAGCTTGGTGTCAAGAATGCTTCAATTTGTTCTTTATAAAGGTTTGTTTGTTTTTATGATATCAATCCTTGGAGATTCAACTTGATCAATATTCTTCTCAAAGTTACCATTTAGAGTATGAAGAAACTACAAGAAAATAATTTTTTAAAACATGTTAATTGAAATTTTTATAATCCAATAAAAAAAAAATTTATTACTTATTTGATTTTTTTTATATTATTAAACTTGGACATCAACTATGTGATTTATAAGTTCAAATTCGGACTTGATTGGGTTTAATGTCAAAGTAAATAAGATTGTTTGATAAATTAATTATAGATCTAATTTATTTGGTCAATTTAATATAATTTAATTTATTTCAAAATATAATTTTATTTTAATATTTTAAAAATATAATCTTAAAATAATAATATTTTAAATTAATTTACTGATTCAAACTAAGTTTTATAACTATAAGAGTATTTGAAAGTATAATAGTGATTGTTTTTTAAAGTATTTTTTACTTGAAAAAATATCAAAATAATATATAATTTATTTTTAATATCAACATGAAAAAAAAATTTAAAAATAAAAAAATAATTAATTTAAAACAAAAATAATTTTAATTTTA
Source organism: Populus x sibirica (assembly GCA_019202695.1). Lineage (NCBI taxonomy): Eukaryota > Viridiplantae > Streptophyta > Magnoliopsida > Malpighiales > Salicaceae > Populus > Populus x sibirica. The sequence goes on from JAGMVL010000092.1 coordinate 1,174,565, forward strand.
ATAAAAAGTTGATTGAAATTTATTCCTAAAACAATCCTTATCAAGAATAGTGTAGCCGTTAAAATTAATGATAAAAGAAAGTGAAAAATCGAAAACCCAGATAGCATAAACCTTATCGATTTCTGCTTTTGATAGTTATCACCACATCGTTTTAGCCATCGAAAAACCGACGATATCCCCATAACAAAGCAAACAAAAAATGGCAATGATGCTTTCCTCCCAAACCGGCGCAGTCCTCCGCGGCCCATTCCTCCCCTCCCACTCTAACCTCTCCCGCCGCCTTCCTCTCAGCACCACCACCACCACCACCACCCTTTGTCTGCCATCACAAAACCCCCTATCTCTCGCTCTCAAGTTCCCTAAACCATCACTGTCTCCGACTATCACCACCAAACAACGTATCCATAGGGTTCACCTCTCCCCCCAATCCACACAAATCCCTGCCGAGTCACAACCCCAGCTCATCGGGTCAACCCGAACCGTCGCTACTATCCTAACCCTAGCTCTATCTCTCTCACGCATCTTCGTCACTTCAATCCAAAAATTCGTTCTTTCACATAATCTTTTCCCCACTCCTGATCAACTCATGGCGATTCGTGCTCTACAAAGCAACCTGGTTCACTCAGTGGGCCCCTTTTTTCTTCGCGGCGCTTAAGGACCGTCCTACCGGGTATTTAAACACCCCATTGACGGTGGTTGCGGCCGGTTTGGCTAAATGGCTCGATATATATAGTGGGGTTTTGATGGTCAGGGTTTTGCTTAGTTGGTTCCCTAACATTCCTTGGGACCGTCAGCCCTTATCAGCTATAAGGGACTTGTGTGATCCTTATTTGAACTTGTTTAGAAATATAATTCCTCCAATCTTCGATACTCTTGATGTTAGCCCGCTTTTGGCTTTCGCGGTTTTGGGCACACTTGGTTCCATTCTTAACAGCAGCAGAGGAATGTACTGAAGAGGAATCGCTTTGCCAACCAATTTTACTGAGTAAGCAATAGGTTTTAAAGTTGGCTTCTTTTTGAGCTTTTGGAATTGGGAGTGTTACCTAGTGGCATTGATACTGTAATAGATATATAGATTTTATGAACGTTGTTTTCATGTTAGAATCTGTAGACTTATTTATGTTCCGGCGATTACATGCTTCTTTTATTTGTATTGATGCTGTGTAGCTTGCTTTTTCCAGCCCGTTCATGATAGTTTGGCAGCATACTTGAAGTTTGATTTCTGTTTGTTTATATAGAACTTGATGTTCAAGTTGAATTCTAAATGCTTATCTCTTAATGTTTTTACCCTGAGTGTGCATTCCGGCTCCTCGGGATGGGAAAAGAAGTGCAGCTTGTTTCAATGAAACAATGACCTGCAAGTTTTTGCATATAATATGTGCAAGGAAAGTTAAAATGTGAGTTTTGTTCTTTTTTGTTCAAACGAGATAGTGTCTGCTAAATCCCAAACCTCACACTAGCATGAATTGAGTGATCAAAATTTTACCTAGGTATATATATTATCGTATTGAATGTGCAATTTTTTCATGAATTCTTTGTGCCCGTTGTCATAGATTACATGAATTTCCTAGTAGTGAACTGAGGTTCATGAAGATACTATGTGGAGTCTGGCAGAAATATGCCCTTTTAGGTTTGTAGAACGTGCAAGCACAAAATGTACTACCTGCTGTAGTTTTTATTAGTGTGAAGTATGTCAAATGGAATTTCTTTCAAAATGTAGGCTATCTATACATGATCCCTCTCTTTTGACCGAGACTTTAGAAGCTTTTGTTAGAGATGTCTATGAGAAGTTTCATCTTGGTTGGTTGTGATTCTGTTCGGCATTGATATATGCCTTCCGTAATTGGATTAATTTGATTTATGGGTGAAGGGTTTATTCTTGACATCAAGAATCACCCTTTCTCTGGTATGACGAAAATTTTGGCCAATATTCTGTAGCTCTCTCCACCTTATTTTATAAATCATCTTCTATGTAGTTATGCAATACTTGTTTAGTTCTTGATCCAGCTTCAAGTAGATACATGAAATATATGCCCTTGCTAATGAGCAATGATGGCTCTACTAGCATTCTTAGTTAGGTTAGGTTAGGTTAGGTTATATTTGACAGAGCAGGGTTACGGGCTGTTTGAATGGGGTTGGCACTTGCATGGACGTATTAAGAACTGTGTTAGAAGTTGACTCACAAGTGATTGGGGCTCATAGAACAGGATGATGACTCTTTCTTGCTGGGCATCATTAAGCGTCTTCAATCTCCTTCAATATGAGTTCAAAATTAGAATTCTCTTGTGCCTATAGAGAAGCTAATGCTAGTACATGATCCTACAGCCCTTGCGGTTACAGAACTTTGGTAAATTGCTAGCTGCAGTAGCCACGGAATGAGAACAATCTATTTGAGCCAAGTCCCATGTGCAATGAACCCTGGAAGTTCAAAATTCGATCTTCTCTTCGCCAATCCCTTTTTCCTTTGGCAAAACAGCTCGTGATCGAATCTTATCCGTCAAAGCTCCTAGTTCTATATTGAAATATCCAGGGTTAGGGACCTTCTCAAAATTGAAGCATTGAACATCAACAGATGCTTCAACTTTCCTCTTTGCTATACTTGGAAAGCAGCTGCCATGCCAAAAAGTTGCATGTGTGGATTGGAGAAATTTGGCGCATTATTTTGGATTTTGTTTTGTAAAATTAGCATAGTGAACGTAGAAATTTGAATTGTTTAAAAAAAGATTTTGGTGAATGTGACTATGTTGCATTTTAAAATAACAACATTTAGTAAATATCATATTTTTAAAACGTGACATGATTGAACTCTAATTTTTTGTCTCAACCAGTCGACTGGTTGGGTTCAATTGTATTAATTGATCAATTATTTTACACAAAAATCATAATTTTATGAAAATTTTTTTTTAAATATGAATCATGTGTTAAAATACATATTTTTATTCAACTTGTAGGCTAAAAAACTTACTCCAATTAAAATTTCAAAAAATTATTGTTCACACCAAAATAAGTGATTCCAAGTAGTAAGCATGAGTCTGTTATAACTAAATGAGAATCTGTCTATAATAGATTATGTGAATGACTTAACACATATATTTATAGACAAGTGGAACAGGTTTAGGTCTAAGAGAATTTGATCACATTAGACCAGAATAACAACTCAAAAATAAATAAATTTTGATTTGACTATCAGATCATGCTCAAATTTTTACAAGAATTTCTAGAAAGTGATTTTCTATAGTAGTTATTGTCTTGCTATATGGACTATAAAATCTTTATATATAAAAAATCTCGTTGAGACCTCTAGTTTTGATAATTTTAAGACTTTTCTTGTTATTTTTAAAACTGGTCAACCAATTTCACTCATTATTACAAACTGATTGACTAGTTAAGCTAGAAATAACATAATTTAACTATATCACGCTTCAAAAACACGATATTTCCTAAATGTTACTATTTTAAGCGCAACAAAATCAAATTATATTATTTTATCAAAAAAAAAAATTACTTCTATATCAATACACCTATATTTTTTATTTTATGTGCTAATTTGCTCAATATCCCATTATTTTAGCGTCCCAAACTTGCCCTGCTCGACAACAACATAGCCTCCAATTCCACTCTTCGTCCCTCTAGTCGCTTGCTCCACCCAACATGCATATATTATAGTGCTGCGCCACGGTAGTGGGCAAGCAGCAGTCACGCAATCGAGCCCTCTATTTTCTCCAGCATGTAAATAGAAAAGGCTCTGATTATTTTCTCTGATCAATACTATATATCCTTGTGTTTGCCGAGGCAATCTAAAAACTGCCAACTTCCTGTAAGAGGAAGAAAATCATGGGGTCAGCGAAAAGATATTAGAGAAATTTAACTTTTTACATGCAGTCTCGGTAGCATCATCCCAACAGTAGCTTCCAACCAGATACAAGGAGTGCTACCTTGTGCTTACAGGGTACCAATTGGAGGTGCTAGCTAAAGTACCCACAGATTCATGCAAAAAAAAAAGGGTCAAGACACAACCTCCCATGCTGAACTGTGCTGTAGGCTTGTGTTGTACAATAAAGCTCTCATCTAGATCTCAGAGATGACAACCACAAGGAAATTAGTGTTGAAGTGTGTCTATATACATGTTGCTCGTGATTTATGAATTTCAGGGTGCCCGAATCCTATTTTTTGCCAAAGTATGAAAGAAGTGTTGGCTGTTTATCATCAACGCTCTTGAGATTGGCCTTCTTCTTTGCTGGACTTGCCCGTGGTTTGACAATTTCATCTGTCTTCAGCTTCGAATCAACCAACTCCTCACGGTCGCGTTTGGTTTTGCACTTCGTTTCACCCTCATGCAAAGTTTCAAGTTCTGATTTCAAATCATAGTCCACTGTTTTAGCGGAGCATGGAGTTTCTAACTTCTCTTCGCTTTCATTCTCCTCTTTCACACTTTTTGGCTCCAACTTGAGAGATTTGCCACGTGTACTTTCTTCAGGATTTGATTCTTCTTTAAATTCCTTTCGTGAGAAGAACTTTGAGATAGTACCCTTTTCCTCCATCTTCAAATGTATCTGCGAGACATGCTGAAAAATTATAAATAGTCGATTCGTTGAGAGGAATAACAAATGAGGCACATGTCTAATGAAAACAGCGAGGAAGAGATACACCAATACACCACAGCTCATCACTAGCACCATAGTTTTATTTTTTTCCATTTTCGAGAGCCAAATAATGAAAAATTACAAAATGTTATAGAAAAGGTAGACTTTCCGCACCTCTTTAATGCACTCTGGTCCATCAAAAGATGGCTTACCCATCGCAGGTGTCACTGGGTACCATACCTGAAGATTAAAATTGGTGTAAATGAAAGATAATGTGGAACCATTACTCTACTAGCAGATGGTATTCTCATCTTTTCTTAAACAAAGAGAGCTCTTACCAAATCAGAATGTTCATAAGGCTTAAGCACCGTATCAAATTTGGAATTGGAAGAAACACTTAGCCATGTGTCAGTTGCTTCCTTGTCACCCAAAATAACAGGCATCCTGTCTGTAATACGAGTTAAAAATTTCAATACTCAGTAGCTCAACTTCAGCAAAGAATGATACAAACTGAAATGAGAGAACCAAATTAAAGAGTTTTTGACAACCACATTCAAGGAAATGATTTCTTCATCATCAACATTGCAAGCATGAAAGCATAATGTAGCTGTAGTAAGACTCCAGTTCCATTTTTTCATTCACGATGCACAACTCATTAGTTGGATGATTTCCATAGTTTTGCAGCTTTTATCATGATATATGAATTGCCTGAGAATTCATGGCCCGACCTTCTCCCTTGCTTCTTGAACCAACCATTGAACATTTCTGGCGCATTTGTTATAGTAAAGAAGGGTAATAAAACAGTCCAAAAAAGAAACTGCAGCTTCCTTCTCTGCCATGCTCATATGATTAGAATTACTGCTGTAATAAATGTTCCCTAAGATCTGGAACAGACAAGTAAACCCTAGCATACCATGAATGCTAATGTAGTTGCCGGTCAATATTTGTGAGTGCAGTAACTACTGGAATATATCTCTTTGAACATTCTATTTAGTTCCACACATGTGATTCTTAAATGATAAATGTGCAGGACTTTAGATTTCATAAATCAATTCACAAGGCACTGGAAACTGTGATTTGGTTCATTTTCTGTCATCATAAGACTACAAAACCTGACATGTATAAGGACCTCCTTGTTTATTTAACATGCAATGTTTAGTGCTATTGAGGAAATAATATGATAGCATACACGCATCTCATAAAATTGAAACAGACAACATGAATGAACTAAAACAAGCACCACTCACCATGCAACCATTGTATAGCTGAAGATGCAGCAGTAGTGACTATAGTAAAGGTGTAAAGTATCTCGCCTGCAGAAAAGCATAAAGTAACGAGATCATCTTTCACAGTTTATGCATTATTAGGGAACTAATCATAGACTAAAAACATCATCAAACTGACACTAAGAACAGCACAAGCATCTTATTTTATTCACTGGAAAGTTCTGCTTCAAGTTCCTAGATGTGATGGAAGTTAATAATAGGATTGACAGGACATCTTGTTAAGGAGCTAATTTTTTCAACAAGTCATGTCTTGAAGAAGTATGGAAATAGCATTCACCTTCAGAGTTTTGCCATGAATCATAAAGAGCAGCAAACACAAGAGGCCGACCATCCTTGAAATGAATGTAGTAGGGCTGCTTTTTTTGACCCATCTTTTTTCCACTCATAGAATCTGAAAAACCATTTGAAGCATGAAGCATGTGACATATCATTTAATACAGTAATACATAACCAAGCTGAAACTTCTATTTCCAAGTGCATCAGTGAACAAAAATGCACACATATTTACTTGGTATTCAAGTAAGCACAAAAAATGTTGTTGTAGCATGCGGCTCATAAGCAGATGAGTGAAGCGGAGCGCACTGAGAAAATTACTAATACTCCTAGGACGGCTAAGGTCTACTATAAATACACATTATGTAACCATAATTTGACAAATAATGAAATAAAAGCTCTTCGCTTCGCTTCTGTGATGTAGTCACATTACCAAACCACATTAAATCTGTATGTTTTTCTTGTTTTCTCTCTTGTGCAATATTCATTATTATTGCTGCAGGTTTCACAACAAGTGCAAATTAGGTTAGGGCAACTTCAATGTTAACAAAACCAACCATAGTTTAGAAAGATAACATAATCATAATCAAGTCACATTGTATCACCAGCATTCACAAATGCCTATTCGAAGTCGTAAGATCCTCTACCACTACCGCATACTTTATGTTAAAATTCACTCAAAGCAATCCACAAGTAAAATATAGAACTGATAATTGTTGATAAGTAATCATAAGCAAACCAAAGGGTACAAAACACACCCTTCTACTGCAACAAGACACCTGCTTTTCGGAATCAGGCGACGAAAAGAAGCCTTTTCGCTCAGTGATTCAGATCGTGCATTAAACTGCATTTTTCCACAATCACAAATTAAATTAAATTATGCAAATTTTCTAAAAACAAAAATATTTAATAATTAATAACAACAGTATAATAATTAAATACAAAAAACCACAATACATACATCTATACGTATACACATACATAAATACATACCATCTTGTAGAAATCTGGTTTCTCAGATTTCTTAGTGAAACTAGGAATTAATCCCCACTTCATACAGTGGATAGCATAACCGTCCCCACCGCTGGCGCCAGCGCCACTGGCTGCGTCGTCTCTACGGACAACCGCCAAATTCGAACCCGGTGATGCGTTGTAGGATGGGCGGTACCTAAAATGAAACTCAAAATTATATCAAACAACAAGCCAACACTTCAGCAGACAGGGAGAGAGATTACCGGTCCATATTGACGGAGCGGACGGTGGCGGTGTTGCGGTGGCATGCCCTGGGGATGTCGTCGGCTCTGAGAGTGCAACGCGCTCTACCACACATCTTATCTTTTCCTTTCTGCTGTGCTGCTCCCTCTTTCAGTTCTCGTCGTCGATTGCAACTGCTGACTTTCCTCTTCTAATGCCTCAGCCCACCTGACTTCGTTTAGGGGTAAAATACATTTACGGTCCCTTAAGTCTCAACACTTAGTCATGTTTGCCACTATATTTTAATCTTGATTATACAGGATCTTATACTTGTAATCGTTGGTCAGTGCGGCCCTTCCTTCTATTTTGTTGTGAGAGGGTGGCTAATAAATGATGTAAATTTTATATTGTAAATGATTTTGATTGAGCTATTTAAATGGATCATATTGATGCAAAAATAAAATAAGAAATAAAGAAACTTTCAGTATCAATTTTTTGTATTTTCTTAAATAAAATATTTGTGTCTTTGGAACTTGGCATTTTAGATTCTTGTTTTTTTTTTTGTAATTTGAATTTTCATTTTGGCTCTTCTTCTTTTATTTTTTATTTTATTTTAAATTTTTTTGTTTCATCATAGATTAATGGGATGTAATAAAAACAATTTATTTCTTAAAATTAACACCACAAATAGGACAATTTTGGAAGGAGAGGCAATGTACAGCCAATAATTAAAATTAAAAGGTATCGATGGACTAAATATAAAGAAAAGGGACTAGTATAATCAATCTCCTAACCTTGAGGTACCATGAAACTATTTACTGGAATATGAGCGGGAACAAATTGTTTTCTTCTTTTTTTCTTCTCTTGTGCTGCGTGCAATGTTGTAGAGACCGAACGAAGCGGACCGTTCGATTTTCTTTCTCAAGATTGCGTAAAGGAAATGATTTTAGTTGTTTTTAAAAAGTATTTGTATTTTAATTTTTTGAAAAATTAATGTTTTTTATGTAAAAAAAACTTTATAAAAATATTATTTTAATATATTTATAGATAAAAAACTTATTTTAAAAAGTATTGTGTCATCGCAGTTTTAAATATACCCTTAGTCATTATGTAAATAAAAATTAAAAGAAGCAGATGAATAAAGATAATTTCAAGAAAAATAATAGTTTTTGTTCAAAAATATTGAATTAGATGATGCAAGGGCATGGCCAAGTTCAGTTTCATTGTTAATGTTAAGTAATTTTATTTTTTATATTTTTTTATTAGCGTGGGGTGTCTGGGCCAGCTTGTGTGCACCACGACTATTCCTCACGGTTCACTGAACACCCTGCAAGCCGAGTGTGCAGGTAAGGCACCGCGGGGGTGTGCGTAGCGCAAAGAGTGTCGAACTCGGGACGACAGAAGGAGACAAGCCCCCACACACCGCTAGAGCATGACCCTCAAGCGTTTAATGTTGCGTAATTGATAGATAGTGACAAGGTTGAGAAAAAAAAATTAATTAAACTGAAAAAAATAATTAAAAAATTAAATCATGAAAAAAAAACTGATTAAATTAATTAGAATTTTTAAAAAAACTGACTGGTTCGGTTCGGTTTCAGTTTTATAAGCTTAAAACTGAAAAAACCGAACCGAACCCTAACCAAAAAAACAAAAAACAAAAACCGAGCCAAACCGAAAAAACCGAGTCAAACCGGTTTGAACATGTGTTTTCCCCAAAATAACCGAACCGAAACGGTCAGTTTGAACCGGTTTTGGTTTGGTTTCAGTTTTTTTTAAAATGGTTTTGGTTATTTTTTTTATAAAAACCGAATCGAACAAAAAATAATCACCCTTATATAATGATATGTTTTCTTTGTATATATAAAACCTTATGCCATTACGTAAAATATTAAAAAAAAATAGTGAATATCATAAAGGATGAAGTTGATTTATTTGTAATTAATAAAAAAATAGTTTTGTGTTTAAAAGATGGGTTTCATTAATAAATAAAGATATTTTTATATTTCTATCATTAATATGCGTTGAATAAAGATATAAATTGTAATTAATAAAAAAATTGGTGCATAAAATAGTTTTGTATTTAAAATACATTATATTTTTAATAATTTCTCATGATTATTATGTAACGCAAAGGGCTACCTTTTATTGTTATTGACTATAATTTATCTGATTATTATGTAACAGAGAGACTACCCTCCATCGCGTAGCTCAAAATCTCCCAATAAATAAATAAATAACAATTATATGTCTTGAAAAAAAAATACTAAAACTATGTCAAGAAAAAAAACTATTAAAATCATAATTTATAAATAACCAAGCAAATTAAGATAAGGGAAGGGAGTTTGAGAGTGTGTTATTAGTTATTTTTTATAGTATTTTTTATTTTGAAATATATTAAAATAATATTTTTATTATTTTTTTAAAATTAACATATTAAAATAATTTAAAAATATAAAAAATTAATTTTAAATAATTTTTTAAAAAAATGTTTACTCTTTGTAACACAGTATCAAATGGGGATGAAAAATTGAAAAGAGTCAGATTACCCGCGGCAAGTCGGGTCAGTATTCCTAACCGGTTCACTCGTTTTTCCTGCTCAAAACTAATCCCGGTTTAGGCACTCACTACACCTTCGCTCCCAAGTCCCAACCCGAAATCCTCAGCCCTACCTTCCTCATGTCTTCTCTCGTAAAACGACTCCACCACCTAACCCCATGCCTGCAGTCCACCGCCCACCAGCTCCGCCAATTAAGAACCGGGGCCGGCCCAAACAGGCGGCGATCCAAGTCCCCTCCCTTTGCAGCCAAGAAGACTGATGAGAAATCGGACTGGTGGATAGTCGACGGCGAGATGCACGAGATAGGAGAACACGTGCCCCCACGTGAGCGATTTGTTATCCCTAGAGACAACGTCCCCAACAAGCGGCGAAAGCAACTTCGTGAACAGTTCATGCGCCGCACTCGCCTTGTTATCAAGGAATCAGTAAGTGCTCATTCCTCCATGCTTCTTCTGCTTGCTACAGGGCGGAGCTAGAAATTCCGGATTGAGGGGGCGAATAAGAAAATAATTGATTTTTTGGATGCTAAGCTTGTAAAATTGAAGGGTATAATAAAGTTTCAAACTTTTAGGACTACAATGCGAAACTTTTCAAATTTTGGGATGCCATGTACCATCCATCAACTAGGTACATCTTTGAGCATGTCATGGATTTGCCTGCAATCTGTTTGAGAATTTGACTGGTCGTTTTCTTGCTTGGGTACAAAACAGCATGCTTGATGATTTTGTAGAAAACAAGGGAGCAATGGTGGGCTGTTTAGTATAAAAATGTTAATCTAAGCATGTGCCTGAATTTTGGATTGTGCCCTGTTTTTGTAATTGAAGGAGCATGAACCTTGGTGCAAAAGATACATGGAACTATATCAGGAGCTTAGAGAGAATTGGGAGCGGCTATACTGGGATGAGGGCTATTCCAAGAAAATTGCGCGAGATCATGCAAATTATGAGTCTGCTGAGGATGATGATCAAGATTTTAACCCGTACAGGTTTGTCAATGCCAGTTTCTACCCTCGTTTGTTTTGATTTTTCCCATAATGGTCATTTATGGGGGGATGGAGTGAGAAAGAAAAGGCTTCCCTTAGTTCATTTAGAAAGTCTTTCATTTACTGGTGATGAATATAAATTGTTAAGGTTGTAGTGTTTATACTTTTAATACTCGATCTATGTTTCTCTGTTTTTCTGTCATTTGTTTATGGTTTATGTCAATCGATTTCTTGTTTTATTGATGTGTAGTTAATGCTGATTTATTTGTTATATGTTCAAATTTTCTCTAGAGACGGATAATCAGTCTTTTTTTTTTGCTTGTTTGCAACAGGAGCAAGCGACCTGAACAGGTGAAGGTACGGATCCTTTGACAACTTTGTTTAAGTTTTTGGAACTGGTACTGGTCATGATAAAGTGATCTCTTTGATACTGATGACATGATTTAGATTTGAGCTATTAGCCCTGATTTTTACACCCACTCTCCCCACAATGTTTTTTTTTAAAAAAAGAAAGAAATAATGGACACCAAACATAATGTATCAGCTTTGCAAACATATGATTTTTATTGTTCTAGGTCAGTTTGTCATTTGTCACAGGCTACATTGAATTGATTCAATTTGTTATTATAGAAATTTCTGGAAGTTTTATGTTTTAATCGTTTCTATTCCAAAAGTGGGAAACGTAAGTATGCATGGATGTTTCTCTTTTGCAATAGGATGGTGCAGGATGCAGGAGGCCTAGCTTTTAGTAACATCTTTTTTTTTCAGTCTAAAATGATGTTAGAGATTTCAAACAGTTTGATCTCCTTCCTGTAAATAAATATGTTGTTATAACATGTATATGACTGGGTCTTGAATTCAGGACCAGGATTTTGGGAGAAACAGGCAAGGTGATACATGGGAAAAGGTTAGCCAAATTCGAGATAAATTTGAATATGACAGAGAGAAAAGAATGAGGGAGAAAGGTACGTTCAATGCATTTAATTTACTCAATATGTGGTCACATATATTTATCGGGATAAATTGGTCAAGGGGTCATTCTTGTAGGTACAAGTAGCTGATATGCTCAATAATAACTTCAAGTTGATTTCTTTTATCAGATTGTTTGTCTGTTAGGCAGTCCATGATTAAATATTTGTGTTTAGCATGCTCATTATAAATTGCAGAGCTGGAGTTTGAGCATCCATAAGCTTGGTTTTGATTGACTAACAAACATATGTATGTAGACAAGCACCTATATGTATTTACATATATACATGTATACATGTATGTTTTGTGTTTTCTTCTTCTGAAGAGCACGGAAGTATACAAATTTTTCTTCTCTTCTTCAAAGCATTCTAGATAGAAGAGGACATTTCAACATAAAGTATCTTCTTATTTACCTGGTGATCTATTGTAGAATAGTGTTCATGCACAGTTGCAGCCAAGTCAGTGTTTTGTTTTTTAGTGCTCACATCTGATGCTTTATGTCACCTGTTAATCAAATAAGCTCTTGAATGTGCGTGGCATGCATTTGTCAAGGTGCTAAACGATCTGTTTCTCTTTCATAGAATCTTGATTTTATTTACTAGTCAACATCGAATCTCATATTTATGAAAATGCATTATTGTGATTCTGAGTGCACAAACAGTTTAATATAACCTGGAAAAAAAGCCCTTCAATCCGCTCACATTACATGAAGCAAATGCTTTTGTCAAGCTGATAGTCAGAGGACAGGTTGCATTGAACATATCGTGTCAAGTACAAAAGAAACCAAAATCTTGTATAGCTGGGTTGGGTATGAATTTTCTATTCAACCATGCAAAGGGCAGATTCTTTTTGATGGAGCATTTGATCATATAGCTTTCTCCAGTAATGTTTCAGTTTTGGTCATTGAAAACTTAGCTGATTGAGAACCAAATAACATGTTCGAATATCATATAACTGCAGTTATTTTACATGACGCGATCCTTTTTATGAGTTCCCTTCAACCAAATTTGTACTTGCAGATCTCATTTATTTTATGTATTTTATTTGCAGCATTTGCACCGATGAATAGAGGAACTTCTTTTGACTTGCCTCATTCAAACACCCAGAATCGGCCATTTGACACTCAACGATACTTCCCTGATGAAGGGGACTCTTAAAAAGGATTGCGAACGATCATGTAAAGAAGACATCAATGCAGTTCTACTGTCAAGTTCCCTAAAGTTAAAACCATTGGGGGTTCATAGTGGAGATCTGCAAGAAGAGCGTTTAATGGTATTTGGTCCTGAAATCCATGCCATACACACCGATTGACCATTGTCTACCACACCAGGAAGCAAGGGGTCTCTGATAACACATGGATTGCACATCATTTTTTAACCGAGTTATTAGTTTTGTGAATAATCTAGCTTATGATGTCCCTTTCATGAACGTAATTGCCTGTAAGCGTAATTTATCTGGATCATTAATTGTAAGGAAGTTGAACTTTGAGGCATAAAGTTTAGAATTTTTTCCACAATACATTTTTCCCTGAAGGTGCTCCCGGAAAACTCTATGCTGGTCCTTGTGTTCATCTTTAACTTTAAATTTGATTATTGTATCAGACTCAAATGTATCGGCTCAGGACAAATTTTTAAACTCAAAATTAGAATGATTTATACACCAGCTTCCTCTACCCATCACCACCACCGCAATCATTATTAAAAGGAATATAACAAATAAAAATATATAGTAGAAAGGGTGGTAGTCGTTGGTTTGAGGCAGGCTGGTGTCAAAACTCCCTGTACTGCAAGAACTGAGTAAATGCACACTGATTTCTTCATACCTTAGCATGGCAAAGTGGTTGGTTAGAGTAATTTTTGAAATCTTTGGCTATAACATATAGATGAATGAAGTTTTTGGAAGGATTGCATCTACAGCTCAAGAGTTGGTTCGTTATCATTTTGGCAGTGGTAGTATTTTCCTTTTCGTTTGTAACTTCTTGTATTTTCCCGTTTGAAATTCTAGAATCAAGATAATTTTTACCAAATATGAGACCTTCAATTTGAATATTTTTCTTTTAAACATATTGGCCAAACATACTACGAGCTACAGCATGTGTTTTCGTTACCTTCTATGTTATGCCTGTTATCTATCACTTTCACTCCACAGATAGAGGGACCTCAAGTGCCTCATCACATTCAAAAGAAAAATGAAAAAAGAGCGTGGACAGAAGAAGGAATAGCACTATATATATATTAGTATTATATGACTGAGAAAGCAAAAGAATATGTGCATAGCATCCGACTCCAGTCATTTACATTTTACCAATTGAAAACTCGAGGGAGACAAAAGGGTCATCTACACCTTGTGGATTTCAAGCTCTTAATTAGAATTGCTGTAAGCATTGTTAACAGCCGCAGCAGCAGCAGCCCTGCCAAACCTTGATAACTGAGGTTTTTCGTTGGAGAACTTGCGATACAGGATCATCTTCATGAAGTCAAGATTTTCACTACTTTCCTTGTCACTGTTATACTCCTCTGACATTTGAGCAGCAGTGCTTCTAGTAGCTCGGTGAAGATGGCACCTGAATGAACCAGCATGGCTAGTTGGTGCACAAACGCAGGTCTTTTTGGAGGCCACAGTTAGCTTGTTTTCATTCACTTTCATGCTTGCAATGGCCAAACCCTCAACCTGAGGAAGCCATCCCTTCCATTTACTCGCCCTGTTAATGAAAACCAAATCATCATTAAGTTGATGATTTTTTTAATATATTTTTGATATGTTAATGTTAAAAAATTAAAAAAAAAATCTACAAAAAACTTATTATAATATATTCTCAAGTTAAAATGAGTTTTACACCACAATACTAAACAAACAAAATCATCCTAAAAAGGAAAAAAAAAAAAAGGACAAGGAAAACACATGTTGATAAAAGAAACCAAAAAAGAATCTGAGTAGCAATTGCATGGTTACTTTCACGATTTACTCGCAACCAAACCAAAACCTATGTTCTAAAGGAAAACCTATTGGTATTGTTATTGTTTTTCAAAAAACAAATTCCAAAATTCATCCACATCCATTAATCATTATTGATCTTGGTAAACCCCACAGTGGCTAAATAAAAATCTTCAACTCGAAATCATGGTACCCAGGAAAGAAGAGGCGAGTAGTGTAAGGGATTAAGCCATGCGGGCAGTAGGAGGAGGAGGCCATGGTGGAATGGTGCCTTGCTAATAACATGCTTGAACATATACCCTATTGATTTCTCAATTTAATTTGATAAACAGGTAAAAACCCAAAACAATCAACAACAAGAAAGAAGGAATATAATTTTCTCTTCTCAAGAGTTATCTCAAATCAAGAAGTAATTAAAGAATCAATGCAGAGCAAGAACACGTACAAAAAAGTCATTGCCGGAGCTGGGCCGGAATCTTTCGAACTGGGAAAACCAGCGTCGGCATCAGCAGCTACGATCATTTTCATTGCACAAAGACTAGTGATGATCAAGTAACAATACCCAAGAAAAGATCAAGAAACCAGAATTAACCTTGGAAGAAGAAGAAGGAAGAGGGAATGTGTATAATATAAACGTAAGAATCGCTCAAAAAGAAAGGTATATCAGAGATTTGTAGTGCTACTAAGCGAAGTAAAACAGGCAGACACACAGAAGTTTCCTTGTCAACCAGAGTTAACAAGGAACTGATGTCGTCGTACATGGAGAGGCGGTTTGATTTTATTTCCTTATTGGACAAGGAAGATTTTTTTTTTTTTTTTTTTGAATTAGTAGATTAAATTAAAAAATAATAATAACACATGCACAAGCCATCCAATTGTATACAAGGTTGTAATAGGAAAATTGCTTAAAACTGCAAAAAGTGTTTTAAGAAATAAAAAGATTAAAATTACTCAAACATTAGAATATTAATAAATAAAAACGTTAATTTATTTTTTAAAAAATAAAATTATATAATTATACAGCTCAAAGAAGAAACACACGCTCGAGGTTAGATCGGTCCGATCGATCCACGCGATGAGCCCTTGACCATACACATCAAAATTCTAATCAAGTGAAAGAGTCCGGTCAGGCAGTCACCTCGCTCAGATTCCTCTGGTTTTTCTTTTGAATCTTGAACACTATACAAGTTCTATGCTCGCGTTCATGGCATTGATTTAGGGATTGGAGACTTTACAGAATATGATTACTCGACAAGTACGTTCAAAGAGGAAAAAAAAGATGGTGTCAAGGAAGGAAAGAAGACTGGTCATGATGAAATCTTGCACGCCGAGACCAAAAGACACAGCATTTACTGGGTTTTCTTTCCCTTCAATTACTATTCTTTCTCCCGTGGGGGGATTGTTCTTTTTTCTCGTGGCTATTGGCTTTCGCTTCGAAAAAAGATATTAAAAACCGGTAATAATAAATGTAAAATTATATTAATTAAGGCTAAGATAATATTATTTATTTTTAAACAATATATCATCATCATTATTATCAAAACTTTATCAAAACAATATTTTATTATATCAAATATTTATATTAACATTAAAATATATAATTAAATCATTATCATAGCTATAAAACTAAGACTTATTTATCTACAAAACATATCTTTCATGTTCGTATTAAATATGTTGTGGTTGATTATCATATTATACTAACAAAGTTGTTACTAATGCCATGCAAATACCACACCCCTTTTCCTTTTTTTAACTATTTTCTTTTTACTATTTTTAGGTTCAAGCGTCGGGTTAAATCTTCACATCATCTTGATTACTTGACTTCATCATCTTGACCACTTGACTTGGAGAAAGAGTTGGGAAAAGAAATCATAAAAAAAAAAAGTTTTATTTTGAAAGATTTCGGGCACGCACTTGACCATGGGCTTTGATTTCTTATTTTGATTTTAGATAAAGCAAGACCTTAAAACCATACTTTTAAAATCAACTTGAAAATTGATTTAAAAAAACAAAGTCCGGGTCACAAATTAGAAATACCAAACAAGAAATTTAGTACATTTTTTAAAGTTTCAAATTCCAAACTTCGAATAATGTCATACAAATTCCATGGAGGTCCATTTGATAGTAAAAGAAGCACTTTGGTGTGATGATATCATACAAATTACTTGATCAGTCAGCCAGCCAGCCACCAGCCAGTCAGCCAGCCACCAGTCAGTCAGTCAGTCAGTCAGTCCACGCACGAGTTACTCTAAATTGGACATGGAAAGGGAAGGAAAGAAAGAAAGAACTAAATGCAGAGGATGAAATTGCTTGAGAGCCTTTTTGCTTTTCTTTTCCACATAAAGGGAATACAAACTTGCCCCACAAACCAATAAGCCCCCCTTATCTTTTTAAAACCTTTCTAATTCGTCCCTATTTTCAAATGCCATAGAGACTTTCAAAGAACAAATAAAAAAAAAAAAAAAACCACCGGAAACAAAAGAAATGAAAAACCACCCTTCACCACTCGGCAACAAGTCTCAGCTAGCTGGCTAACTAGTAGTAATATAACATAATTTCTGTCACATTAAGGAATTAGGTTACGTTTGGTAATGCGGCCAGTAACATACTTAACAGCGTTACCAAACGGGCACTAAATAATATGTGCTTCTCATCCCCTTACTATAATATATAATATATATTAATATAAATATATTTACGCAGCCCTGCAGCCTTCAAAGAGCACAGGTGGGCATCAAGCAGCTTGAAAAGAAGCACAGCCCTCCCCTCTGCACGAGGAAAAACAAAAAAGAGAAAAAAAAAATTAAAACTTAATGAAATTCAAAAAAGAAGAAACTAATAGCTTTGTGAGGTATGTAAATAAAAAGAAAAAATATTTTATAAGCAAAGTAATAATGGAATCTCAATTTGAAAGAAGGATAAGAAAAGTAATGTGAGCCCTACCTTTTTGGTTTTTGCATAAAGGAGCTCCGGTGAGATTTTATACAAGTCCTCGTCAACTGGCTTAGGTGTTGGCCTGGTCGAAATCGGAGGAGGACTTGGCGATTCCTTTACATCACTTGTCACCGCCCAACTTTGCTCCCTTTTCTCTTCTTTGGCTCGAGGGCGACGCATTTTTTCCTGAGAGATTCATCAATTGTAACCAGCATTTCCCAAATGAAGCTATCAATGGAACTATAATTAATTTCATGTGTTGCTAGTTAGCTTAGCCATGGCATCCATCAATGCCTAGGCCCTAGACTAGCCCTCGTTGTCATAAGACTTTGGAGGATTTTTTTTAAATTTTTCTTTTTCTTGGAAACATGACCCGCACGCCATAATTTTTTTAAAAAAATATATATAAATGAAAAGCAATCGATCAAAGCTTAATGCATCCTCTACACATCATATGGTTATGTCCCCTAGTGCTTGCTCCCTTTACTTGAACTTCTTTTAATGAATCTTCTTTTTCTTCCCCGTTCTTCTTTGAACTTTTACTTGTCACTCTAGCCCCACCACCACCTTTCATGATCCCTTGATTCATGAGCATGAAGAGCATGAAGAAAGATCATGAAGAAAGCATAAAAAAAAAAATACCCGGAAACTAGGCATGGAAAAATTATATGCTCACTTTTAACGATTGTTTGATGATGTTAAATAATCATCTAATAATAAAATTTTAAGAATAATTGTCTTTTTTTTCTGAAACAAGGCTAGAAAAATTGTCGAGGGCTAAAAGATGGAAGAAATACAATGATATGCTCCATATATATACATACCCTACGGCGAGGAACGACGATCATGGTAGGAGTGACGACATCATTCTCATAGAGATCACCAGCAACATAGAGATCACGATCTTCTGAGTAACTGTAACGAAGCAGACCTGCTTGCCTGGCTGATTCAAAGCACTGAGTGAAAGGCATATCATTGTTCCAGTCCCAGCTTCCAAATGCTGGTACATGGCTCCTTGAATAATAATAATCCTAGCCCACCAAAAAAAACAAGAAGAAGTCAGTGCATATTGCAATAAGCAAGAGGAGAACTTTATAAGAAGAGCAAAGAGACAGAAAGAATGGGGAGTATATATATTTTGTAACAAATGTGTGAAACAAAGAGCAAAGTAGAACAAACAGCGCTTACTTCCATTAATGGTGTTGGAGCAGAGAAGCGTTGGAATCTTGGAGATGTTTGGATCGTACTCCTTCTAGTTTGTTTTGTTCTGGGGTGTGACTGTAAGTCTTGTGAGTGCAAGCGTGGGTGCAAAACATCAATTTAAAAGGGGAAAAGAGGCAGCGGCTTGTTTGGCATCGTCCTAGTTTTTGCTGTTCAGTTTGAAAGATTAAGTTTAATAACCATGTTTTTTTATTAGCTAAAGGAGAGTTTCTAATGGAATCGTGTAAGAATATAATATATAGATTAATTAACTAAATATATTTAAGTTTATCAGTGAAACAAAACACGGACCCCATAAACTCATAAACAAACGAAGCCGAGAGCTTGTGGAAAAAGTAAAAGGCATATAGAAAACTTGAACTGAGAGGTAAAAAGGGAGGATGAAACAACTCAGATAACGAAGTTTTACAGTAGAAGACAGGAAAACAAAGAGGTAAGGTCAGACTTGAGAGAGAGAGAGAGAATGATGGGGCAACAAGGTGAGGTTGCTTTTTCTTCTGGATTCTTTCTTTTTATATTGTATATATCTTTAACTTCTTTCAGGGTTTTTGCTTTGCCTGGCTACTTTGTCGCAGATCATCAGAGAGTGTATATTCCAATGCAAGATTTATCGATAAAGCTGAGTTGGTCTCTTCCTTTCTTGGGGTTCACCACTCTGCAAGCAATTAAGCAAGCAAAGCCTCTCTCTCCTCTCCTCTCCTCTCCTCTCCTCTCCTCTAGCCTAGTCTATCACGTACGACTTCAGCTACAGGCACATTAGGTACTCTAATCGGGTAGCTTTTTTAACTCTTTTAACCCCACACGCGTAGCCATTTTTGTGTATGGACGCTGCGATTTGTTTCTGTGCGATAACCGATGACGTTAAGCCTCTGTAGACAAAGTTGTAGGGTTTGCAAAAGTAAAGATGGATCAATTAATGGGTTAGTCACTGATGAAAGGGTCAACGTCCAACAGTGAGCATTTCTTGAAATTGCAGTAGACATGAATCACATGACCAGGGAAGAGAATTCTTACCGCTTCACTAGCACTGGTGTTTTTAACTCACGTTATGGTTTTTCTCAACTCCAATTCCTCATTATTAATCCTCTAATGTTTGATCTTTCTCTCGTGGTGGGTAATTAGCAAGCACCGTCAGAGAATTAACCAACAGTTTGTTATTTATTTATTTATTTTAAATTAATTATATTTGATGTTTTTATATTATTTTAATATAATAATATCAAAAAAATATCTTGAAAAGCAATCATTATCCTATTCTCAAACACCTCTACTAAAATGCTGCAATTTTTTTATATGTTTTTCTTGAAATAACATTAAATTGATATTTTTTAATTTTTTTAATATTTATGAAGTGTTGATTTTAAAAATAAAAAAATTTCAAAAAATTATTTTTTAAAAAATCATTATTACATTATTAAACACAGAATCGTAGCTATATCCGTCAACATGGATGATATTGAGTATTTGAGTAATTTTTTTATTAAAAAAATATTATTTTATTTTTCTTTTAAATTTTGAAGTTCAAAGTCAATATTTTTTTATCATTTAAAACTCTACGGATTTATAAACACATAGGAAAAGTACTCCTGCGGTCACAACCTTTTCCACGGGATATTTTGGAGTAAATGGTTGTTATTATTTTTTTTAAATAGTTTTTATTTTAAAAATAAATAAAAATAATATTTTTTTAATTTTTAAAATATTTTTTAATATCAGCACATAAATATTATATAAAAATTAATATAAATTTTGATTTTTATATGATTTGACATTAACGTGTAGAAAATTAAGTGTGGATGTTATAATATGGTAACGCATTGTATTATGTTTTTTAAAATAATTTTTTTTATTTTAGATATTAATTAATCAAAATTAATGAAAATTATCATAAAAAATATCAGATTAACATTTTTTTAAGTAAAAATTAATTTTTACCGTACAAAAAGCGAAACTTCTATATTGATTTTGGAATTGAATTGAGAAAAATCTAATAGAATCGAGGTTGCTTTAATCATTTAAAAGTAAGAAAAAACAGTGAGAGGATAAATTAATTGTTTATATGAATTTTGATTTTTATATGATTTGACATTAATGCTTAGAAAAATAAGTGCAGATATGATATTATGGTAATGCAGTGTATTGTACCTTTTAAAATAATTTATATATTTTTTTATTTTGATATCAACTCATTAAAATTAAAAAATATCAAATTAATATTTTTTT
Organism: Populus x sibirica; assembly: GCA_019202695.1. Taxonomy (NCBI): domain Eukaryota; kingdom Viridiplantae; phylum Streptophyta; class Magnoliopsida; order Malpighiales; family Salicaceae; genus Populus; species Populus x sibirica. Next base: position 1,195,724 of record JAGMVL010000092.1, read on the forward strand.
CAAGTAAAAATTAATTTTTAAAAAAATTAAAAACCAAAAATTACCATTAAAAAAAATCTAATGGAATCGAGGTTGCTTTAATCATTTAAAAGTAAGAAAAGAGAGCGAGAGGATACTGTGGCAACAGAGAAAATGGGATTTATTTCCTCTATTTATTCATGGAGATTCTAGCCATTCTCTACAAGTCAAGTCAAGGGATCTAAGCTCACTACCCTGTGAACCATGGAGGTTCTAGCCATTCTGTTAGATTGCTACTTAGCCTTTAAACCTGAGCCAGAATTGAAAAAGAAACGAAGAATAAAAAATCTCAGAGGGCCCTCTCGATCTCCTCGCCCATGCCAACATGGATATAGAGGAAGTTCTTCTTTATTCTTCTTAGTTTGTCGTTTACAATTAACACAAATACAAGAATGGCCATCGTCCCTGCTAGGTTGCAATCCCATGACTCGTTCTCTTTTGCTCGTATTTTGAATTAATTTTGGAAAAAAGATAAGAGTCATATAAATTAAATATTCATATACATACTTTGAGTAATTTTATAGGTTTTAAAATTAATAATTATATAAATTTTTAGTGCTCTTAAGATTTGTGAAACTCGAATGGATAACTTTTAGATAGCAAACTTAAAGTCTGACTAGTTAAGTTACACCCCTTAAAATTCACAAAAAAATTTTATTCCACCTCTTGATAGAGTTATCAAAATATTTAATTTTTTTTTAATTTTCTTGTGGCTAATGAAGTTGCATCTTAAATGTTCGGATTTATTATTTAAGAAAAAAAATCAAGGCATCGTTATTGTATAATTATATCATCATTAAGTTTTATAAAAGAAAGAAATTATAAGAAGGGCTAAGATGAATTTACACACTTATATGATTCATTTTATAATCCAATGAAAGAAAGTGTGATTTGATTTTTGTGCTTTTCTTTATTGTAAGGACTCCGTTTGCTGACGTGCGGTGTAGTGCGTGGTGTGGTGTGATGCCATATATCTTTTACTCACATTATAAATTTAAAAGTATTTAATTAATTAACACATTATAATTTATATAAGATTCTCTTTTAAAATTTGATTAAAAAACTATAATTTATAAATTTTTTAAAACTTATTATTTTTAAATCACAGCCATTAAAAATACTATAATTATAACACATTAAAAAAAAACTAAAAGAGCTCGGTAAATTACCGAGCATGCGAGGAGATTCATTATGAATTTAAGTAGTGTAATGATAATTTTTAACAATTGCTTTTACACTGGGAGCAAAATTGTATTTTTTATAAGATTTAAATGTCATTTGAGAATTGATCGGGGACAAAGTTGTTGTTCTATATATTTTATATACAACTAAAATACTATATTGGCCATAGGAGCTCAAATAATTGGCCTCCAGCTCATGGGCTTTTGTGTCTTTGCAGATTTATTTGAATAGTTAAATAATATTTGTACCCTTTAGGCTTAAAAAATATGGCATTTAAAGGAGGAGTTATTATGTCTTTGTATATTTTATGCACAGTAAAATTTCCGAATAACTTTGAAAAATTAAAGGTTAACTTAGGAAGTTATTTTCATATTTGCATCATAATTTCTTTTGTAATATTCATATGCTCTTAGGGATTTTTTAATAATTTATAATATTATAATACTAATAAATCGATATAGTAGACCTACATGTGTTGCACACATGGAGGCGTATCATCCCCCACGCCATTCGAGGGGACCTTAGGTATTACTATATTATACAAATTCTACGAGTTTTTTTTCTATTTGTTTTCTTTTCTGCAAGTTGTTTCGGTTTTATATTATAAATTGTGTTTTAGTTAATTTATAAAATATGGTCTCCACTGTTTTATCGATACAATGGAGACCATATTGAAGGCTAGACCTTAGCTATTACTATATTGTATGGTTTAGCACAATGAAAGGCTTAATATAGCATGCATGATTCAAGTTTCTGTTGCTGCTTGTTTCTCTTTCTGAACACCTTCCTTATTACACTGATATTTCCTTTACGCAGCAAGTCGCTAGGAATCAATTCCATGACTTGGAATCTAATTCCGATTCAAAGCTGCATGCATTGGAAAACTAATTAAGGAAAAAGAGAGCTGCTCCTAAGCTAATAACTTATTATATAGTCGGTGAAATGAACATGGTTCGGGGAAAAATAAAGAAGGGCCGGGAAATAGCTGGTACAATCACTTTCGACAATAAAATACTAATCCAATGGTTAAAACACAAGCTAGGAAGCCACAAGTGGTTCGGGTTTTAGTTAGATTTTAATTTATTCAAGTTTGATCTAAAATATTTAAATTTATTATTTAGTTTCGACTCTATCCCGACTCTAACCCGATCGAATCGGGTTTATTATTAAAAAGATATATAATTTAGATGGAAATATATATATACATAAGAGATTTTTAAAATGAAAGTAGATTTTTACTTAAGAATATTTAAAGATTTAAGAGTAAATTGATATTTTAGTTATAAATTGAGATTATCTAGAGGTATTTTTTAGATTAATCCTATATTAAAGGGTAGAACTTCAACTTCTACCTAAGACCTTATTTTATATTTTTAGCTTAGGCTTTACCACTTGTCCTAACCATTATGGATTGATTACAACCTAGCTAGGCAATAAATACATTAGAGAGAGATCTCAACAATGAAGTAGTTAGTTAATAATTAGCAAATAATAAATTAACTAATAATCTTAGGCACACTTTATAATATAGTTTTCAAGATACTACACGCAACAGAACAAGACAAAATAAAACATGGGAGGTGTCAAGAAAAAAATAATAAAAACACATAAATGATAAAAACCAGACACACATATAAGATTGTGATCACCACAGCCTCTCCTCATGTAAGATTTCTTTCCTTGTCTTAAATCAAGTCACCATCTTCAGCTTCTAGTTCGTCATCAAAATTAGTGTTTGGCTCATCTTCACCAATAATAGGTGAATATTCTTCCAATTTCTCCTGATCTGCTTGCTCTTCATCCGATTCATTTTTCACTTCCTCTTCTTCGTCATCAGCATCATCCACAACCACTTCGGGTTCTTCAGTTGTGGCAGCTTTTTCTTCAATAACTACTGGACATGCCTGTGATGAAGTTTCAGCTTTGTTGGTCACCTCTTTGACTGGCTCAGCTTCAACCTGAAATATGAAATACCATGTCCATTAATTATACTCCCTTTATATATATATAATGGGACACACATGAAAATAAATTATATATGGACCAACTTGGTCTAGCCTGATAAGAGCTTGTTGACTCACCGATTCAGGATCTTGATAAATGAAAAATCCTATTTTTTTCTTAAAAAAATAAACTTGGATTAACCCCCGGTTGATTCACTACTCTCAGATGTTGCCTCGAGTTGGCTCTTGTATATGATCACTTCCTCTAAATTCTTAAAAGTAAACTCGTCAACTTTCCTTGGTTTTGGACCGTGGTTGGGTGGGCATGATGCGCAAGCTCACATATAAAAAAGGGGTTCAAACTTCCTTGTGTAAAAGTGTTTGAAATAGTTTATAAAATAAACGTTATTTTATTTTTGAAGGTGAGGAAACTAGATAGAATATAACGAAAGAGAAAAACTATCTCAAAAAACTGTTAGAAGATCATTCTCTGTGAAAACTCTTTGTACAATGGTACGTAGGATACCATATTTTGAAGCTTCTTCAAGCTCTATGGCTAGGAGTAGAGGTACACTCCATATATAGTTCCTGCAACTCAATTTCATACTGAAAAATATTCGCAACTGAATTTAAGAGAATTGATAGCAGGGAGGGAGCACCTGGGTAGAGGCCATATTGAGAATTGAGGAAACTGGAGATCAAGGAATCACAGCTAGCGAAGGGCAGGAAAAGGTTTGAAAGAGCAGCACAAGCAGCTTCTGGGACGAGATGAAATGAAATGAAATTTGCAAGGTGTTTGGGGCTATTTATAATGCAGAGCATGCATGCCAGGCATCCATATGCTCTCCATATGATAGATACTCTCTGCTCCCCTAACTACATACATCAAACTTACTACTAGTTACTAGATTCGAAAGCAAGCCTCCAAGAAAATCTGGAATCGAATTCTGTTCATTTTTAGAATGCTAGTGGTCAGGGGAAAGGAGTCCAACTACTACTAATCATACATGTTATTAAGGATACTTGTTAAGATTTATTAGTATACTCTATTTCAAGGGGATTCCCATGCGTCAAAAATTAAGAATTCCATTAGAAAATTCGAGTTTCAATCTTTAATAGAGATGGAGTAACCGGATTTAGAATGGAAAGAGAATTGTTATCTATATATTAATGTAATCCAAAATCCACGTAAACTTCTGCTTCAACCCATGAAATCAACAACAATAATAAATACTTTTAAGTGTTAATCATGGGATCAGCGTCTTGAATTTTTTTTATATATATTTTAAATATATTATGTTGGAATGTATATTTTAAAAATTATTTGGAAAAAGAATTTTTCACTTGAAAATATATTAAAAAATATTATTTTTTTCATCAAAATCATTAAAAAAACACTAAAAAACATTACTTTAATATTTTTTTTTACCAAGTAAAAAACAGTCTATAACAGGTCCGATCATGGCCACCTTAGCTAGGGCAAGGAATACATGAAGAAGCAGGAGGATAATAAAAGATAGGAAAAGCAATGTTAATCAATTGATCATATGCCAATATACTCCATAATCAAGAACTTTACCATACAAGAACCAGTTCCAATCCACGTTTCAACAATGTAGTGGGCAGATCAGCTCAACTTGCAAGTCACGAGGAATTATATGTGGGTCCGAGAGCACGAAAATATGCAAAGCAAAGGGGTAGTGCTCGTGCTTTAACGCAGGCCACTCCCTTGTGAAGGTTCTCTGTAGGGTTCGTTTTGTTTGTTGAGATGTCATTTCGAGAGGTGCAAATTCTTGCTGTTTTTGATGGATTGATTTGCCATGGGTGCCATGCCAGGCTGAGCCATGTATAGTATATGTTGGTTGAGAAATCTTCATCGTTATAATGGAACGATGAAGCACCACAGCTTCCTTTCATTCTACTCTCGATTTTAGCATGGGGATTGGAATATTGTTTTTGTATTCTAGTTTATTTTGTCTTTATTGTGTTTCGTTATGCTCCTTTAAGATTCTAGTCTTGCGTTCTAATACCACATTCATCATTAAGATAAAAAAAAAAAAAAAACTAAGGATTGACATCAAAATTGAAGATAGGACAAATATTCAACAATTAAGGATTGATCAATTGGGGCAGTGTAAAAAGCTCGTCCCATTTTTTTTTTATGATCACCTAACCTTGTGTTTTCGAATTGGTCCGTTCAAGTAGAATATATTTGGAATGGAAATAGCAATTTATTTTGGTTGCTTATGTACAGGATTTCGCAATGCATAAGAAAAAGTTTCTTGCTCACTTGATGCTCGATCTCGCAAAACAATTAGCCTTGAGAGATTAAATTTAAAACTTACACAATAGCAAAAACAAAAAAGAACGAGCAAGGGAGGAATGGCTAGCTCGTGCATAGCACGCGCTCCGCCGTGCTTTAAAGGCACGTAAGGTCTCCTCCAACCTCCAAAAGAGGTCTTTTGCGGTCTCACTTGGATTGTCTCAGCAGGATCTCCATCGTAGCATGGCAGGTATGGGTGGCGGTGTGTCACTGATAGCATTTTTCTCTCATCCTCTTTTTTTCACTCGATTTTTGTGCTTTTCTTTGTTAATTTTTCACTATATCAATTTTTATCTTCATTCTTTTAATTCTTCTTTTACTCTTTTTAAAATTTGATAGCTTTTTCAATTTCATCTTTCAAAATTACTATTTATTTTCTATAAGGTGATCCTGGTCTTAAAAACATAGTCGCAAGTTTGGAAGGTTAACACAAGTTGACTTGAGTCATTTCTTTTCAATTCTCTTTTTTAGAATTATTTTTTAAAAAATTATTCTTCAACAATTGGTTGATTGAAAACTTAGTTTCACTCGAGTCTTTTTTTGTCATTTTTCCATGTTAAAGAGCTTATACTGAAGATTAAATCTTAACAAAGTTTTAACCTGAAAAATGAGTAGACTTCATTTGGTTTTTGTGTTTGAAACAATGTTTAGATGCGTTTTAAAAATATGTTTGGCTTGAAAACATATCAAGTTAATATTTTTTTAATTTTTCCTGATGATTTTGATATATATACTAATATTAAAAATAAATAAAAAATTATTTTGAAGTGTATCATGTACCACAAACACTAAATGTTACGATTGGTTGATATTTTTATGTGAATGAGAATTGGAGTAATGTATACAATGAGATTGTTGCATATTTTTTGTGTGATTTTTTTATTTTTATTTTCTCTATTTAACTTTTATGTTTACTATTTGATTGTAGAGATTTTTTTTTCTTATCAAATAAATATCTTTATCAATACATGAATGCGAGCATACCCACCACATATTTGATAACAGTTGATAAAAAAAAATTTGTATATAAAATACTAGATAGGTGGCTCGTACTATATGGCAGGCCTATCATTTTTTTCTTAGCAGGAAACATATCAAGACGATGAAATTTTTTTTAAAAAAAAATCTAAGATTTTGACCATTTATTCAAGATAAAAAAAATATTAAAAAGCAGTAAAAAAAGCTCGAGTCAAACTTGATAAACTTGCTGAATCATTGACCCAAAACATGATATCAAGATATCTCTATAGAAAGAAAAGGTAAAAAAATAAAGAATATCAATTTTCAAAAAAACTTAATTAAAAAAACAAAATTCCTTCAAGTATTGCCTCAAATTAAATGTCAAAGGATAAAATCAATAAATTTAATTTAGTTAAAAAACAAAATTCCTTTTAAAGAAGCACAATTTAACAAAGACCCGGAAAAAAAACCCAAGGCAACCCTTGTTATTTTAAAAAGAAAGATAAATCCTATAGAAAGAAAGTAAAAAAGAATGTTAGAGGAAGAAATATGAAAAAGAAAAAAAGCTTACAAAAAACCTAGCAAGCCCGAGTGAACCTCGTAAACCTGGATATTTTTTTTAATATGTAATATGTTAAATGTTTTATTTGAGCTCAACCCAAGAGCTGAACACTTAAAAAAATAAATGTAAAGGATGAAATCGATCAATTTAATTCAATTTAAAAACGAAATTTCTTTAGAAAAGCTAAATTCAACATAGACAAAAAAAAAACCATGGCAACTCGTGTTATTTTCAAAATGACTAAAAAATACCATAGAAAGTGAATTAAAAAATAACAAAATGTTGGAGGGTGAAAAAAATAATCTAAAAAAAGGAAAAAAAAAGCCAAAGAAGTCTGTCAACTTTGTAAACGGGGGTTAATCTCTTAAATTCACAAACCATTAAATTTAGATCCAGACTCAATTAAGAAGCTAAACATCTAGCGAATTAAATATTGGAGAATGAAATAATAATATAAAAAAATCTTGCAATGTCAAAAAAATACAATATTAAAAAAATAAATAGATATTGATAGGAAAAAAACTAAAGAATGATGAAACTGCAAAACAAATTGCAAAAACAATCTAAAACAATAAAAATTGTAATTAAAAGAATAGAAACTAAATTTGATAAATGAAAATATTGATTGGGGATGAAATTGAAAACAATTCTTAATTTAATAAACTATTCTGAATAAAAAAAAATTGTAACAAAGAAAATAGGGACAAAATAGAAAAAACCCCTTAATTTCATAAAGTATTCTAAATTTTTAAAATTATAATAAAGAGAATAGGCATGAAATCTTAAGTACAACAAATTTTAGGGACTAATTTGATTTTTTAATTCCAGCACAAAAATGAGTAGAAGAGAGGAAAAAAATAAAAGGCATACAAATCAATCTAAAAAAAATCTTGCAAGTTTAAGAAAATACAATAATAAAAAAAGAATTAGATTTGATATGAAAAAAAATAAAAAATGATGAGACTAATTTTTTTTTGCAAAAACCATCTAAAATTTAAAAAATGATAATTAAAAGAATAGAAATCAAATGTGATAGATGAAAATATTGATGAAAACAATTCTTAATTTAATAAACCATTCTAAATATAAAAAAAATTGCAACAAAGAGAACATTGATGAAATTAAAAAACCTCTTAATTTCATAAAGTATTCTAAATTTTAAAAATTATAACAAAAAAAATAATGATAAAATCTGAAGTACAACAAATTTTAGAGGTTGATTTGATTTCTTTTTAACTCTACCATGAATTTTAAGGAGAGAGGGATAAAAAACAAAAGGTCAAATACGACATACCGGTCGCCATAGTGCTACACGCATCGTTGATCTTTAGAGGGGACACCGAGGCATTTTGGAAGCCGCCTTGTAATCATAATTTTGGCCATTGAACGGCGCCGCCCCCGCTATCTGGAGGCAGATGGTACTATTCACCTAAATTTTTTATTATTATTTTTATTTATCAAATTACTATACTACCCTAAAAACATTTAATAACTATCAAATAACCATACGTAAATAACAAAAGAGTCTTTAAGTCGAAGATTAAAAGGCCCTTGCTCGAAGTGATTTTTTTTTAATCTTTCAAGGACAATTAATTAGTCACATCATGCTAAGAAAAAGCAAAAAAAACTGAGTATCCCCTTTCTTACTTACAAGTAATGATTAACTCGAACTCGAGGCATGCTATTTTGTTTTGCCCACCAAGAAGTAAAATCAATTTTTAATTGTGGATTGGCATAATAAAAAGTGCAATACATTTTAGTAGTATAGAGTGTAATTTTTTAATTTCATACAGTGAAGTACAGCGTTGGAGTCGAGGATTTTGTTTCATGGTTCTACTTCGCTTTGAAGATGTCTTGATGTTTTAATGGAGGGCCGTGATCTGTGGGGATGGGAAGGAGTCGTTCAAGACAGATTGTGTAATTAACAATAATCCTTTTCCTCTTGCCTTCTGTTTTTAATTATTTTACGAATCTTGTAAATTGAGTTCCATGTGACTGGTGATAATTTTGTGATGTTCACTTCACCAATATCTTTCATGGATTGAGATTGATGGAAATGAATGTTGCGTTTGTTTTACACCTGTTTTTTCTGTTTGTAGGGCAACAAACATAGAAAGGTTTTTGATAATAAATCAAATTATGTTTACATTGTGAGATTCACTAAAAAATTAAGTTTGAAATGTAGTTTTTATAAAGTAATTTTTATATGTTTTTTTAATTGAATTTCGTAAAATTCTGATTATTTTTACGTTTTAAAAGTACTTTTAAAGAAAATTGATAATTTTTTATTTTTTCTTTGTTTAAAATTAATATTTTTTAGTGTTTTCAGATCATCTTGATGTACTAATATTAAAAATAATTTTTAAAAAATAAAAAAATATTATTTTGATGTATTTCCAAGTAAAAAGTACTTTGAAAAACAACCGCAACCATACTTCTACCAAACATTTTAGTATGTATTTTGCTACATATAAACTTCAACCACAATTTGTACCAAACACGTATCTAAATCAAACTAACCATAGCTAACCATATTTTTTAAAACTTACTTTTTAAAATCAAAACCACAAAAATTACTTCAAAAACAAACACACTCGAAATATAATAAGGGATTAAATTTAAGGAGTGTTAAATGAATTTAATTATAAAAGTCTAGGTAGCATGTTGTAATCTCTAAGAAATTAGTGTCACGGGTTCGTATCACTGAATTATAGGATGGTCAGAATAATTTTTTTATATTAGCATTTAAAAATGATTTAATTTCAATAATATGGAGGTTTGGGTGTTGTGATTTTTAAAAGATAGAATGAGGGGTTCCATGGCACTAAACAAGAAATCCTTTCTCCTAATAATTGGGTTTCACATTACAAGACAAATTGAAGGATTCCTTCCAATCCATTTGACGATATTTTAGCTGTGGGTGCCCTGATCTTCCTATCCAATGGGCCAAAGCAGTATAAATATTCATCCAATTTTTTTTATATATATATTTGATGATTTGTATAAAACTTCCACATAACTGTTTTTTTTTTTTAAAAAAAATATATTCTATCTATAATTTAGTTAGTATATACTAACAATATTATTTCATCGGTATATATCAATGAAATTACAAATAGAATAGTATCCGTCAATAATTATCATTATAATTTATTGACAGAATTATTCTATTAATAATTCCATTAATTTTAGATGCATTTCTAGTATTGTGTATATAATCATGTGTATTTGAATAGAAATATTAATAAATTCGTAAAAAGTTTTAACCTTGATTTTGAATAATTCGGTGTCTACATGTTCTTATATGCAAGCATGGAAAAATGGGTCCATGTTTAATTTTTTTTTAGCGGATATGAAAGTTTTATTGCTAAAACTTAAATACATTAAAACGTAAATACATACACCATATCACTTTAAATTGTATTTATTTTACGAATATTATATCGAGCAAATAAAGAGGATAACAAATTATATATTTGGTATAAAAAAAATGGATGGGATGTTCACTTTTGGAGCATTAAAGAATAAATAATGCTATATATATATTATATATATTAAAAAAAAAAACATAGATGAGCAGAGCTGGCCCCGTGATCCCGAATCCTGCCAATTCTTGTTCACGGGATCTAAACCTGCGGTTCTTGCCTCAAAGACTCTCTATATATAACAGAGGCAACCCACAAATCTACCAACAAGTGTAGTGCTCTGAGATAGTATATATACAAAGTGCAGACACAAGTGGACAGATCGACTGCTGCTGCTGCTGATTTTTTTTGTGATGGAGATGGCGAAGAGGCAGCTGGTGGTGTTGCTATTGGTGGTGGTTGCTTTGTTCGAGGGCTCACGGGCAGTGAGCGTGTGTGACATTAGTGAGGATGGTCTCGCAGCCTGCAAGCCATCTGTGACCAAACCAGACCCAGTTGAGCCGCCATCAGTTGATTGTTGCAAGGCTGTTTCTGGGGCTAACTTCACATGCCTTTGCTCTTATAAGAACTCATACCTGTTGCCTTATCTCGGCATCGATCCTGATCTTGCCATGGCTTTGCCTTCCAAGTGCAACCTCAGCACTGCTGTGCCTAGCTGCTAATTAAGGTATGCCCATATTCTCATCACATGCATCTCTTGCAACCATAATTTAGCTAGCATGCATGCATTAAAGCAGCAGGCTCCGGGTGTCGAATTTGAACAAGGTTAAATCAATTTGGGCCAATCCAATTCTTTTTTCAAAAAAAAAAACCAAAACTATTTTGTTTTGAAAAAAGTTACTATAAATTTAAGTGGGTTTTGACTGGATATTGACCTAGATTTTTAACTAGATTGACCTAGGTTTTTATTCGAGTCCATGGGTCAATTATTCTCTATTTTTTTAATGTTATTTATCATCTCGTTTAATTGATTAATCAGACAATCACCTAACTGACCTGGGACTTATCTAAAGGGGCCAAGGGTGGCCTTGGCCTCTTCCAGAGTTTTTTTTTAAGCCCTGAACCCTTTTATTGTTTGAAACTTTTCAATTAAGCCCTTAGAAAGGCCACTCCAAAATAGAAATTTTGCATTTTATCAGAGGGGGTGTTTTGGTATGAGAGATGCAATAGTCATTATACTCGTCAAATTAGGCCTCCATGGAACGTTTATATGTAATTAAGGTTGCTATATGCTACTAATTATTTGTATAAATTGCTAATTTCTTTGTTGCTTGGCAACCATTTTGTTGAACTTTCAGGTATGAAAAACCATTTCAAACAGAAGAGGGGACGGTCAAGCTATGGATAAAGCTTAGCTGGCTTCGGAAACAATGCTCGTTGGTTCATTTTCATGGAGGAAATATGTTCTCTTTCCATTGTAACTGTGTGGTGGGTGTCATTTGTAGTGTGATAAGCCTCGTTTGAAAAAGACATTTTCATTTTGGTTCCTGCCTATTATTAAACCAGCCTTTTGCTTTCTGGTCAGATCAGGTTTTAAAAAAACAAATTTAAAGTTAATCAGGTCAGTAAATCCAATCAAAATCAATTTATTTTTTTTTAAATAAAACAATATCATTTTAATCTATTTTTTATATAAAAAATAATTAATTTATAACAGAAAATTTAGAGAAAATTTAGCCATTTGAATTAATATCTACATTTCATAAATACTATACTTAATTTAGAACAGAAAATTTAGAGAGAAACATAATAAACTAAAACCATTCCTATACAATAAAATATATTGATATTAAAAAAATATATTATTTTAATATATTTTCAATTGAAAAATATCATGAAATACATTAATATTAATATAATCTTACACCCCTTTGTTTGTGTAAGCTATTTATTCAATGAATAAGAATTTTCAAATTATTAATATTTTTGGACTATAATAATTTTTTTAAATATTAAATGAAACATTCCAAAAATACTCAAATATAAAAAAGGAAAAACAGTTTTTTTTTTACAATTTTGAGAATTGATAAGAAATAAAAAAAAATCCAAATTTCAAAAACGAAAGGAGATTTTGAAAAAGCTCAGCGGTAGAAACTTTGGAATATTTTTACTTCAAAAAAATATATTCGGCAGCCATCCTATAATTTAATTTCATTTAAAGACTAAATCTTACAAACCCTTGACAATTAGGCCTTTTCTTCGAAAAGATACAAACATAGAAGAGGGATTCGAAGGGGCCTGGGCCTGGGCCTGGGGACAACTCATAAGAACGGTCACCTGATTTTTTTTTGGGGGGGGGGGGGGGGCGGCGGGGGCGGGCTTTCACTTTTATTTATGGTAATTAGATAGGTTGGCTCCTCCGAGGCAAACCGGATATATAAAAATTAAAAGTTAAACAAGTTGTCTAATTAATGTGTTAATTAATTAAAACTAAGAATCAAGCTTCGAAATATTAATTTACCAGTAACAATGCATGACTGCTGCCTTCCCTCATCACGACCACTGCTCCATCCACCAACCACTAGTGTAATGGGCCCTGGGGACCACGCTCCCCCCACACCCATGCAATCGCAACTTCTCGGCACGAGTATCGTACGCGTGTCAGCTTACCAGTTATAACTGTACAGCTTGTGAAAAGGCCGAAGTCCACCGTTATCCTAACTTTATCTGCCGCACCTTAAATGGATGCATTGTGTATTTTATTGTATTTTACATTAATTAAATCTCAATATTTCATCAAAAGAAAAACACTCCTAAAAAAAATGAAATAAACAATCACACCATTCAGAATATTCTATTGTAGAATGAGGTGCTCCAAGAAAAAACCATCCATCCTCCAGTCAACACCAGCCATGGAAAATTCTTTTAGATTTAATTAAAAATAAAAAATTGTCAATAAAGGTGTTAAAATATGATAAAAACATCGTGAAAATCAGTCATTAAACCAGACTTGACTTGATCCAGTGAGTTGACTAAGGTTAACTACCGACTCAAAGCTAGCTCAACCCGAGTTAACTACCATGTCCGATCCAGAGGTTCTTGCAGCAACTATGGCAGAAATGATAGAAGAGAAATATACACCAAAATACTGTAACAGGAAATAGCAGTACTTCAAAGGATAAAAAAGACATTTCATCCATATCTCCACCAAGGTGTTCTCGAAATTACCAAAAAAACCATAGTCATGTCACTACTAGGCGAGACTAACCCTACGAATCACCTAATCCAAATAGGCAGAGAACTTCTCGGATATAAGGGTCCCACTACTACAAAGTAAAATATGAAAGACAGACAACACTAAGAACCAAAGCGAACCAATATCATAAGATCTACGGCATTTAAGCTTCCACGTCAGCACCGCACTTATCGGCAGGAGAGCAGAATTGCCAGACGAAACCGTAAGGATCCTTGACCGAGGTCACGCGCTCAGCACAACAGCACGCGCCTTCACCCTCCACAATCCCGCCCTCAGCCACAGCCACAGCCCCAGCGGCCACCGCCTTGGTCAACGCAGCCTCCAGGTCTTCAGTCTCTAGGCACATCGCAAACACAGTCCCCCCCGCTTTGGTCCTGGTCATATGATGTGTGGGTCATAAACCAAATCACAAACAGGCGGGTAGTAAACTAGAAATACAAAATCAAAAGGCACAAGGCATAATAGTCTACACGTGGAGATTCAGCACTACGAGATATATACGACAAAAAATTGAAAAAAACGTTTAGAAATAAAAAAAATCATTATTTTATTGAGATGGTAAAGAAAATAGGACGCCATGACACAGAATCATCCGGTATAAAAAAATAGAACAAACCGAGCCAAGGGATTTTTAGCAGAAAAATAAATAAAAATATGAAAAAATCCAGAAAAAATAAAAATAAAAAGTAAACGACTAAAACATCGGGACGCAGAAGTAAAAAAAATACTTGCATGCCTCCTATACAGACATCAGAGAATCATAAAACGGTCGACAAACCACAGCAAAACGCAAAAACAAAGAGAAAACGCAACGAAGACACGGATACAGCAGTATAAACGTATTAAACAGACTCAAGCATCTACCAGACAGTAAGATCTGACAATACAGAAGCCATTTTCAGAAGCATAAAGGTCAAGAGGAAGAGGGAGAGGGAGACGTACGAGGCAGAGTCATCAGCGAGGTCAGAGACAAGAAAGGTGGAGCCAGCAAGCTGAAGCTGAGCGGAGACGATGTGAGGGAGCTCCTGGTCTGCCTTGCGCTTAGGCTGAGTAGTACGGCAAGTTTCAACGGCACCAAAGGCGGTCTTGTAGAATTGAACGGCGTCGTTAGCCTTTGGTGCCTCCACAAACAGCTGTGGCTTGAAGGACTTGAAAGACACCTCCACGGCAACCTTCTCAGCACCTCCGTTCTGACCCTCTTCTAGCGCCATCGATGCTTTTCAAGAAGTCTCTGAAAGAGTTAAAAGGTTGGAAACCCTAAGAGAGAGGAAGAGAGAAGAGATAGCTAAACGGATAGAGAAAATGAAGACTATGTGAGTGCTGTGGGGTTTTTATAGAAGCGGGGAAGCGGAACCGTTTGTTACTTGCGAGTATTAAAATAATTTTGGTCATGATTTTTTATTGCCATGAGAATTTGCCATGATTTACGAATTAATGCCATTCTCGGGGTCCAATGCCTTGTCGTTTTTGTCCTTAGTGTACTAAGACCAAAATGCCCTCGGAGCGTGTCTCGCCACGCTACCTTACAAGAAACAAGGGGTAGTCAGCAGCAGTTAGCCTGTGATGGTTTGAGAGTAATTAATTTTAGTGCTCTTACTCTAAAAGAACATTACCAATTTACCCTCTTCTCTCGCGAATCAGCGAGTGATTTGGAATAGTTAGGGATGGGTCACGCAGAAATTAGCGTCACTTGACATGGCTTTTATTTATTATTTTTTATGGATAAAATATGAGAATCGATCCGGAACAGATCAGAACAGAGAAGGGCTATGGTTTTTAATTTTTTATATTATTAAATTATTTAGTATCAAATAGTTTTTTTAAAAAATTGGTGTTAATCTAACCACGAGGAACTCAAATTTCATATAAATAGATAATCGTGTTTTATTAGATTAATATCTTATTTATTTTAATCAAAAACTTAACTTGAGTTAGATTGAATTCAATAATTATAGCTATAAATATAATATTTCATTTGTTTTTGTGATTGAAAAATATTTTTGTAAAAAAGAAATTTTGTTTTAAATTAAATATTTTTATATGAATGTTAAAAAAAATAAAAATATTATTTTAATATATTTTTAAATAAAAATATTTTAAAAAATAATCAATATAGCAATATCAAACAGATTACGTAAAATGTCAAACGGTGTGATTAGGTTAAATTGGAGCCCGTTTCTCATCATATACTTTCACATGTACAAGTCTAGATGCAAAATTTAAAACAGAGTCAAGATAAAGTCAATACAATTTATTTCTCAACTACCTGATTTTAGCTTGTGGTGTACATGTTTTTGTAGCTTGTGGTGTGCATGTTTCAGGTGAGGTGAATGTTTGGAATTGAGATTTAATTTATTTTTTAAAAGAATTAACATTTTAGTATTTTTAAATTATTTTAGTGTGTTAATATTAAAAATATATTATTTTAATGTATTTCCTAGTAAAAAATACTTTGAAAAAAAAATATTCATCAATCTCTCAAACACCCCAAACTCCATAAAATGTACGCTGATATTTTTCATACATGCTTGGAAAACACTTTAATAAAATAGATTTAGATTGCTACAAAAAAAAATATTAATTCCTAACATCTTGAAAAAAAAGAAGAAGAATATATAACTGTAAACATAGTGAGAAGCCATGTTAGGCAAGGTTACCATGCGCAGGATGTTTCTGTGTTCATAGTTAAAGTTGAGGTCTTTTAGTTTTTTTTTTAAAAATATATTGATCGATGTATTAACATATTGAAATGTGAATAGAAGATTGAAATAAAACTATATATATATATATATATATATATATATATATTAAACACACAAGAGTCAAAATAAAGACAAAAAAATAAAATAAAATTCTGGACTCCTAGGTTTCAGATTGTGGTGTGAATGTTAGGTGAAATCCATGTGATATTCTAGTAATCGTGGCCTTAAAAGTCCGAATCTTCACTATTCAAAACGGTTGTAGCCCCCCCCCCCCCCCCGCGATGACCCCCCCTCCCCGATGACCATGCATGTTAAAAAATATAAGTTCATAAATGGTAAATTTTAAATTTATTTAACTTAAAATTATTTTAATATCATGATATTAAAAATAATTTTTAAAAATAAAAAATATTATTTAAATATATATATTTAAATTAAAATTACTTAAAAAAAACAACCACCACTTATCTTAACTGCTCTTCAAATCCAAATCCAAATCCAAGAAAGAAAATCACCTTGCAATAATTTTTATTGGATCCGGTAACAGTGTAATAATTTTTTAAGAAACAAAATCACCTTGCAATTTACACGGCCATAACAGCAAGTGGATATGGGTGAAATTTTATGCCAACGCGGGGGGTATTTTCTTAAATGACGGCCAGGGGCATTTGGAGCGAGGCCACCTCTGTGGGTTTTAAAACATGCCGTCCATGTTTTGGCTGTCTGACACGTCTGACACGAGGATGAGGAAAAATATAAAAGGACAGAAAAATAAAAGATAATTCATGGTCTAAAGTACAGATTTAAAAAAATAAAATAAAATTACAAAAACAAGATTCGGTCACACCAATGACGGAAGCGTGTTAGCCCATAACTTTAATTCTCTTCTTTTACGTTCTCGAAACTAAACACATTTCCCCATTCGAGGACGAAAACAAACCAGAGCTCAAGATTATTTATTTAAGATATATTTTTTAATTTATTGTCATAATACAATATTCTTGTATTCAATTTATTTTTAAAAATAGATATTAACTTGATTAAAAATTCATTATCTATCTTAAAAATAATTGGGAGTGTGATCTAGAATACAATGAAGATTGCCAAAAAGAAGAAGAAGAAGAAGATTAAACAATGACAGAGTTGTCAATTCCGTTACAGTTAATATTTTGGTTTTTTTATTTTTTTTTTGGGTTATTGAAATTATATATTTCGGTTCTAAAAATATCTCAACATGCCATTTTGAGATTGTGTACTGTGTGCGTATAGTTTAAAATATTTGTACGTACGACTACTGTTAACAGCAAAACGACATGATTTGTGACTTGGACGTGAAGTGCCAAACTTTGCTGGATACATTTTTTATTCCAAAACATTCAGGAACGACTGTGTTGTTTTTCTTTTTGGAATTATACATTTTAATTTCAAGATCTAGCTACATGAAAAACACTTCGACTATGTTTGGCGGTATGGTGTATGATATTGATTGTTTTTTAAATAATTTTTTGTATTGAAATGTATATTAATTATTATTTTTTTAGAAAAAATTATTTTTAACATCAATATATCAAAACAATTCTAAACATACAAACTATATTAAATTTCAGCAAAAAAAAATTAAATTTTTTGAGAACACGGTTTGCACCGCATTCCCAAACAATTTCTTCAAATAAAAAAAAGAATTTACTATATTGTATTATGATGAAATTGGCCTTGGACCATAAAAAAAAAAAAACCCAGGTTGATGGCAAATTAATATTTTTCAACATCATACAAATGGGCACATCAGTATTTACATAGTTAAATTACTTATATACCCTTAAAATCAATACATACAAAGGCTTTTTAGTCTTTTAAGTCTTCTAGCACAGTGTAAAAAATGATATGATTAATCATTTAATTGGTGGTTTAATAATAAAAACTTGAGACTAAGAGATTTGCTTTCCCTGTGTTTTTAGATTCGAACCATGTGGTTGCTAATATGATAAGCACTGTAGGCTTACATAATTGTTAACTCCAAAACCCGTAAAATTAATCGAGATACACACAAACTAGCCGAAACACCCACTTCAATCAAATAAAAAAAAATGATCACCTCTTAAAAATAAAATCTACTCGCTTCTTCGACTCTTCAGTCATGCTTCTGTGGTTAGTGGCAAGGTAGTTTAGGGGCATTTTTATATTTTAACATATCCTTTAGTATGGCCAGTCTTATCACTTTAACAGCCGATTTTGCTGGCTGGTTTGATATTTTTAGGGTTATTTTATATTATTTATGTTGAATGATGTTTTCTAGTTTATTTTTGTCGGATTATCTTATTTATACATGATCCAAGTTCCAGAGTTTAGCTGACTTGTATAATTTGTTGTTTTTTATAATTAATTTTTTTTTAATTTCTCTTGCTAAATCTTGGGATAATGCCACCTTAATTCTGCTAATTCACGATGCTATCTCCAAGAGAGAAACAAAGTCCAATTTATCACTACCAACATTATTCTTATTATTCTATCATTATTAAGCATATCCAAACGGGATCGTCTTCGCTACTGTGGCCAAAGACACTGTTGACCTCAGAAGTCAAAACATTTATTCACATGGTCGTGTCGGCCTTTGATTTCTACACCAACTCCCCCCAACCGGTTCAAATTTAGTATCTCTAAGGTAATTATATGACTCGAAACTATATTATATTACCATTTTGTGACCATTACAGTAATGGCTATGCTAATACATTAGTCAATCATTAAAAAAGAGGCTTTCTTTTTAATTCTTTTATTTTATTTTATTTTAACAGCAATCTTTCTCACTCTGACTTTTAGCCGAAAGCCATAGCAAAATATAATCTATAAAATTAGTTGAAATAAATATAAATTAAAATAAGTTCAAGCTGGTTCGGATATTTATGGTTAAAAAAATAAAATAAAAACCCTTAAATACAAAGTAAAAATTGGACATGTTAACCTCTTACCGGCTCTACCTTGAAATGCAATAATAAATGCAAAAGGCAATTGAACAAAAGTAAAAACTAGATAAACAGAAGGACAGAGAAAAACCAAGGACGAAAATTACAGAGAAAAAATGAGACTGCAATTCTCAGCGAAAAAAAAGGCAGAAAGAGATTGTACCTACAGGCCATAATTGCTGAGCTTTTTAATGGCAACCACTACAGGATCGTCTTAGCCACTAGCCTGGTTGTTTCCTTGTAAACACTCCAAAAGCCACCTTCTCCGATCTTAAGCAACCTGTTAAAAATTCATTTGTTGCCTCTCTGAGCTCTTGAAAACTGAAAACTCGCAAATTGTGCTCCTTCTCTTTGTACAATTCAGGCATGCTTCTTGGAGGTGGTGGGGATTTCGCTGCACGACTCATAGCTGAACTATTGGATTTGCTCTGTTCTCTCAAATCCTTGAAAACATAGAAACACTTCATGGTTTTTCCTTCAGCTTTCAGTCCTCAAAAAGGAAACATGGGATGGAAAGATGAAAACGGGAGGAAATGAAGGTTGTCATTGTAAAAGAACAGAGAACCCAGGGAAAGATAACCAGGATTAGGGTTTCAGATTATACCTGGGTTGCTAGTTTGATCTATGGGTTTAAATCAAATTGGATCGGTTCTGTTCAGTTTGAATGGTTTCAAAAGTTTTAAACCTGAAATGTAACGGGTGGAATAAAACTGAAATATTCCGGTCAAGATCCGCTCAAGAAATCCAGAATGAAATTGGAATATCTCGGTCAGGATCTGGCAAAAAAATCTATAATAACCTGAGTTTATATAATTTGTTTCATTTTGTTTTATATTTTTAGCTATATGAGATATACATCGAAAAAAAATGTAATTTACAATATGAAACAATGATGATTCCAGTAGGGAAATGGTAGAGTGATTCAAAATCATAATTTGTAACGTAGATAACTGGTGAAGTATAAAGTTGGTCCATATGATTTTGATTTTGTCATTGCTGGATTTATATTTACAATCTTAAATGTATTTCTCTAATTTTTTTGAAGTTTGATCATATTTGCTTTTATAGTTTTGGTTTTAATTTGATGGTTATATCTATAAGTACAATAACAATAATAATTAGAATAGCCATGTATCTCATGCCATCGATAATTAAACACTGTTTATTTGTTGTAAGTTATAAAACCCGGTCTAGAAATCTAACTGAATTTCTTTTATTTTTAAATATTAAAATAATATTATTCTGATTGATTTATTTTATAACAAAAAAAAACAATAAATTAAGAATTGAATTTTAATCAGGCTAGGCTCGAGTCAATGGATCATTTTATAATTTGTAACAAAGTCAACAAGTCTTTTTCTTTTTTTTTTCTTCAACTTGAATCAATTTAGTCCCAATTAATTAGGTCTTGAATTGACCACTTGCCCAATTTAGTTCTCACAACTATACTTAAAAGGAGCCAAGGTTAATGGAGTGTTTGATGGTCTAACAGTGATTGTTTTTTAAAATATTTTTTATTTAAAAATATGTTAAAATAATATTTTTTTAATTTTTTAAAATTTATTTTTAAAATCAATATATTAAAATAATTCAAAAATATTAAACAAGATTAAAAAAAAATTTCAAAAATTAACAAAAAAATATGTTCAATTTCAAAACCAAATAGACACTATCAATATACACGTGGGGAAAAGAAAACCATGATAAAATCTGATAGTCTATAATTCATGGGATGGTTTATTCAAAACGTAAAACATGAACACAAAGCTTCCATACATTTAGATCCCAGGTATTAACAAAAACATGTTAAGGTGCAGTTTAAGGTACCAATTAAATTTAATTTACCAACATTTTTTTGAAAAAAGGAAAAGAAAGTGGAAACTATTATTTGCAGATTCAACCAGAAATTTCTAGGTTTGGAACTTTTCGTCCCAAGGTGAATGGAGTTTCTTAGATAAAACCCAATAAAAAACTAGGAGCTTGACTTGGTGTTTGAAGCATGAAATGATATGAATTAAATAAAAGAAGTAAATAATTATCTAAGGGTTTATATCGTAGGGTTTTTTTTACCAAATTAGATCAAGCAAAAACGAACTAAATAAAAGACTGGACATTGATTATATCATATACACACACATGAATATCGAACGAGCCGTCTTAGCTCAGCTGGTAGAGCGCATGGCTTTTAACCATGTGGTCGTGGGTTCGATTCCCACAGACGGCGGATTTTTGACACTTTTCTGATATTTTTTTATTACCCAAATCTAATCCAATCCGCAAAACCCAGAACCCCAAAGAAAGCAGCAAAAATGTTGCAGAGCAGCGTCTCCAGCATTCTCCTTTCCTCTCTGCCACGCACTCCTCTCTCTTCTCATAAACTCCTCATCTTCCCTTCACTTTCACTCACACACTACCGGCAGCGGCGGCGGCAGCGGCAGTTGCTGGTGTTGTGTGCCAGCAGTTATGAGGTGGGTGGGGGTTATTCAGACATGGAATCAAGCATACAAGAAGAAAACAAAAGTAGAAGAACCCAACAAGAATGGGACGAGAAACCAGACCCTTTTCAACATGAAGTTATTATTAAAGGTGGTGAACAGGTCATCTCTGTGCTCCAAGAGATGATCACCCTCGTAAGTTCCTCGCTCCCTTTTCTTCATTTTTTCTGGTTCATTGGAAGGTCCGTTGAATCTTGAGCTACACAATGAGTTGACCCTCCTTTATTATAGAATAAAATCTTGGGTATTTGATTTGAACTTATGTGGAAACAACAAGATGTTCCTGTCTAATGTCTAATGCAGTGCTTTGAATTGTCAAGCTTTTGACTGATAAAGCTAGTGGCTATCAGGCTAGGTGTTTAGGTTTTTTTACTAGTTCTTTTTTGAAAATGTCGAAATGTTTTGTCTTGTACTCTTAGTTTGATTGTTGATGAAATTTAGAGTCTACGTACTGATGGTTGAAATGTATGTATGGGGTTACAGTTGGAAGACCTGAACATGGATGACGCTTCTGAGAAGGTGGCTGTCGAGTTGGTTGCGCATGGAGTGATAGGGAAAAGAGTTGATGAGATGGAAGCGGGGTTTATGATGGCCCTAGATTATATGATTGAACTTGCAGAAAAGGACCAAGATGGAATGGTAATAGTGTAACATTAACTTTGGACTTTTTGGTTTTTATGGATCTTGTTTTGTTTATGGTTGCTTTATGATTTATTTTTGAGCAATTTGTTTGAGTCATACGTGCAATGTAGTTTCTAAATGATTTTTAAGGAACTGAATCTGCTGTAATTGAAATTGAGATAATGTTAAGAGTTTTATGCAATTTCTTTAGGAATTGCAATGGACATCCTATATATAGGCAGTACGAAACAGGAATAATTTTTTTCCCCTAATGAATTGCAATTCGTTTGGTTTCAATGATGCTTGTTAATTGGTAAAAGTGGTACTTCATCCAAAAATGTTAAACCTCCTTGTTACTGAGAACCTTGTGGAAGCACTGGTCTGCTGGTTTCTTGGTATATATGTTGGTCCAGTTGGTTCTCAGGTTTTATCCCTTCTCGAGTGAATCACATTTACACCATCACTCTGATTGCATGGAGAATCGTCATTATATTAAACTTATTGTTTATAATGACAGGAGGTAGCTGGCCCTAGGACTAATTAGGACCCATATTCTGAGTGAAACTCAGACGCTATGCAGTTTAATATAGCAGCCTCGTGTGTCATTATTTTTGTCTGTAATAAGTATTATGAATGATTTTAAATACTTTTACCATGTTGTTTTTGGTCTACCACTGAGGTTTCTAATAGTTGCTGCTCTTCGTGGCGTAGTTTGTTTGTTGGCAGCTAACTAGGAGCTTTTCTTTCCCTCTAGCCAATCGAGGAATACTTTTTATCATGCCTTTTTGTTGCCTGATTAAATTTTCTTTGACTGTAGTGATGACTATGAGATTCAGAAATGGAGTTTAACAGATTCTTAATGGATTGTTTTCAGCGCAAGTCACTGTTGGAAGTCATCAAGGAAACCGTATTGTCCCATCTTACAAAAAAATGCCCCCCACATGTAAAGATGCCACCTAAATGCATATATAATTCTTGTTCTAGTTAAAAGGGAGTTCCTTTGTTACCGAGCAATGAAATTCTGAATTTGCTCCTTCAGGTTCAAGTGATTGGCTTGCTTTGTAGAACTCCGCAGAAAGAAAGCAGACATGAATTATTACGTAGAGTTGCTGCTGGCGGTGGTGTCTTTGAAGGTGGTAAAGGCACCAAAGTTCATATTCCTGGGGCGAACCTGAATGATATAGCTAATCAGGCTGATGATATACTTGAGGTAGTTACAGTAGCTACTAAAAACCCTGCTTGCAGCTGTCTTTTTTATTTCCCTTGACATATACTGAGTCTTTCAAAT
Source organism: Populus x sibirica (assembly GCA_019202695.1). Classification (NCBI taxonomy): domain Eukaryota; kingdom Viridiplantae; phylum Streptophyta; class Magnoliopsida; order Malpighiales; family Salicaceae; genus Populus; species Populus x sibirica. The sequence goes on from JAGMVL010000092.1 coordinate 1,219,402, forward strand.
GCAGGTGTCGAAGTTTTCTTGTCCTGTAATTGTGGTCCTTTCATGTCTGGTCTTTTAAAAATACTTTTGAATAAATATTGTGATAAATGCCTTGGCATGTGTACCATTGGTGTAGAATTGTTGTCTCCAATCCTAAACCCTTGGAGCGGCAATGTGTTGACATGTAGCACAACATGAACATAGACCTTTACCAAGCTACTCTCGGGGAACTGCCATGTGGACTCTGATCCTATCGTGGGTTCTCTCATTAAATTTGATGAGGTTGTTATTGTATTTGGCACTTACAAGAATCAGATCTTGGGATTTAAATTTCTATAATTCATCTGCAAGTGATAATGGTGAATGATTAAGCATCTAGACGAAATTAAAGTTGATGTCCATTTCTTTTTCTTGTCAGGTAGAAGGTTTGCAAACTGCATATCTCAAACCTGATAAAGGATTTACTGATTAGAGCTAAATGGTTACATAGTTTTTCAAGACCAAACTGTTCCAGAGCAGCATTAGAATAGTAATTATGAAGCAGGCAGCTTGGTCTATACTTTTGTCTCTAGTTTCCTTTGATCATTAAAATTACTCCTTCTCAGATCTTAAGATATCTGGGATGCCTCCTTCAAAATTAACTGAGAGTCTCAGCTCTCATCCCTGTACGCCTGTACTTTATTTTAGTAGTTTTGGCATATAGGATCTATTAAAAAACACTCCCAAGGGAAAGTCAAATAGAATGACTTTCTGGTTTGTAGTCCATTACATCATGTATACTCTAAAGGTTTTTTCTTTTCTTTTTACCTTCTCAAATTATGTAGTTAGAGTAACTTTAAAGCTGTTGCTATTTAGTTCACTGATCCTTCTTTCTGGTTGTTATGCATAATGATGGTTACTGTATTTTGACAAGGTGTTAAGCTGGTCTAGCTGAATTATTCTGCTTAAAGCATCTAATCTTTTGTACACTTGTGTCTCAATTTTGAAACAAATGTTGGCTGAATCAATTGTTCAGAGTGGTCATTTTGGCTCTTGAATTTTTCGTTTGTTTGTTCATCTTTTTTTTTTTTTTTCCTTTTTTTCTGAAAGGAATTTTTTTGGCTTAACTAATCATTGTACATTGGTCCATATTTTTTCAGACAATGGAAACCCGACCAGTTGTCCCAGATCGAAAACTACTTGCAAGGCTAGTTTTAATCAGAGAGGAAGCCAGGAACATGATGGGAGGTGGGATACTTGATGAGAGAAATGACCGTGGTTTTAAGACGCTTCCTGAATCCGAGGTCAGTCTTTTGCATTTTTTTATTTTCACACCAAATAACAATGTTTATGGCTGATTATGAAAGGCCTGTGTTTGTTTGTCAAAATGATACAGAATCACAATGAGTTCTTTCTACAGTTTGAAGAAATATATGTCAAAACATTATTGTGTGCTTGTCATCTCTGTGATTGTGTACTTGTCAATGCAGGTGAATTTCATAGCCAAACTGGTAGCTTTGAAACCAGGGAAAACTGTCCAGGAAATGATTAAAAATGTGATGTTAGGGAAAGATGAAGGTGCAGAAGATGCTGCCAGTGAGGAAGAGAACATTAACAGTGAAAGGATTTCGAGTGGAATTGCTGGAAGGGTCTGATTTACTTAATATGAACAATCTTTGAGTTATAAACATCTCTGTGTGTGTATGCTTGTGCTTGTATGAGCATTTGTGGATGTGTGCATGCATGTTGACATACAATTATTGGCATCATATGATATCAACCCACTTGTCTTTCCTTATTTTTTAGATGAGCTCTATTAATCTGCTTGCATGGTTTGCAGGGAAGCGTTACAGGACGAAAACCACTTCCTGTGCGACCTGGCATGTTTCTTGAGACTGTCACCAAGGTACCTGTCGTTATAGATACTATGAGTTTTAAAGATTTTGAAGGAATGTCTTGTTTGGTAAAGAACAGGACAAAAAGAGAAGAAAAAAGAATGAACAACTGGTTTTAAGCACAATATGAAAGTGGGCTCTGTGAGAATGGGATTGCCTTGACAGGAAAATGGAGGATGAGCCTGTTCAGTTTCTGAAATCCATTTTCTATCTCATTTCCAATAATCTTCTCCATTTTTAGTTTTCCTTTTCTAAAGGAAAATGTATTCATTTGTCACAAAACGGAGAAGAGTTTCTCCACTAAAAAAGATAAGAAATACATAAGATTATAACTGTCTTTCATGAAAATTGAAACTATATTTTATAATAGTTATGCATCTTAATTTTTTGCATTTGTAATAATCTAACTATAAAATATTACTTTTATTTCATTCAAAATAAAAATTATCATAAAAAAGTCATGTTATTTATTAACTCAAAAAAATATTTTATAATAAAAAATAGATTTTCATCTTTAACCAAATATAAAAATGCAACAGAAAATAAATTTAATGTTTTGTATTGATAAAAGTGCTTGTATATATAAAAATAGTATTTTCATCATTTGTCTTTTGGAAAACAATGAAAAGCTTATCAAGGTAAACTATGGAAAACGTCAAACCTGCATTTTCCAAAGTACAAATCTGGAAAACTCTAGATGGAGAAATATTGCAGCTGAACAGGAAATTCCAGTGTTTTTTCTTGTTACTCTAATTTTCCAGAAAAGAAATTGGTGTGTGATTGTGCTTTAGAACACAACCATCTGCTGATATTTCTCATATTCTCTTAGTCAATAAGGGCTTTAGTCTGCTGGTTGTTGCTATGTCCTGTGCAATTTCTACAACAAAACGCAATTTGCTTGGATGATGCTGATGAATCTCTAACCTTGGACTTGTTAGGTCTTAGGCGGTGTATATTCAGGAAATATCTCTGGCATTACTGCACAACATCTAGAATGGGTAAATTCTCTTTTCCCTAGCACAACTTAAGCCTTTGTATTCCCGCAAGTCTTTGAGTGGTTATATATATATATATATATATATATATTTCCTTTCTAATTTACATACAGAAGTAACATGAAGACAATTTTTTGGTCATTTCAAATTAAGGAAGACCTGCCTAATGGGATAGCATATAGGTTTCGTATTCCTTGATTAGTGTATTGGATGTTTAAAGTTGATCCACACTTAAAATTATTCTGCATTAGCTCTCCTACCGGCAAGGGTTTGTAGTTTGCTTTGCAAAAACACAACATTTTCAGTTTGCAGCCATACTATTCTCCCTACTGTTACTCATTTTGTCTGTTTGTGCTGCATCCAGGTTCACCAAAAGACACTTCAAGTTCTCCAGGAAATAGCATTCTAGTTTTTCTTATGCAGGGATGCTGATATTTATATATACAAAAGACTATACGCAGGGATGGTGAATCAAACTGAGAGTTCAATTAAGCTCATAATGAGCTGTTGGATGGACATTTATATCGGTTGAACCTAGTGGATATTATTGCTCCCTCTGGTTAGAAATATCGTGAAGTTATGGATCACGAGGGAGGTTTAGTGATTGTTGAATAGAAAAAGAAATCAGTAACACCAGTACATCTCCTGATGAAGTAAAAAAGCCAGGCAGCCAGTTGTGCATAGAAATGTTGTTGCTGGAAAATGGTGGCTGGCTGCTTTTGGAACTCATAGCTGAAGTGACAAATGAGATGTCTCAAACAAAGAACAGTCAATTACAACTACATAGATTTACCATCTGATGTATTTCCTGGAACACACATGTATTTCACATTTGTCTAACCGGCGGGCGGCCTGGGGTAACGATTTCGGTACAGAAGGAACCGTAATCATGATTATAAACTAATCAGATCTTCAATGATTAAACAAATCAAAGCCATACGTAGCAATAATCATGCTTTTATAACATACCGAATCAGCTAAACAATGATGACGGTTCTAACTCCAGTTTGACAGATAATAGTGGGAATGGCATGTGGGGAATGGACCTACACAATATGCCAATGTGGTATACAGGGATCAATGTAGACCTTTGTAATGATTTGAATGTTGTGAGGAGTAGAAGCAAACACAGCAAGGATTGCTACATATTCCTCCAATTATTTCCTCAGCTTTTCCCCACAAGCTCCCCTCCCATCTCATCTCATGCCTTAGGCCTGGTTTTGCCTTTTTTGTAAAGCAAATTCGTGTGTGCAATGCGTAAAAGTTGAACCTCCCACCGGCAAGGATTTGGCACCACGCTTGGTCTGCTGTATATCTGCGCCACCTCGGCCTCTCTAGCTCGGCCCACATTGCCCCACCTGAGTGTCCTCGCTGCTTCTATTTATCTTCCTTGTGTTCTCCATTAACCTCTCCTTCCATAAACAATAGACGAAAAGTAGAAGGGTTGAAGAATTAGCCACGTGAGCCGTCCTTCTCCCGACCTCCTTCTAACGATGCTTGTCGAATTCGCTTTGGGATGGTTATTAAATTATTGGATCAATTTGCGAATAATTACATTAATCTTTTTTAATTTTTTTTAAAACAACATTGTTTTGTTCTATTAAAAAAATTCGTTGGAGTGAGACCTGATTAGATTTGAATTAACTCAATCTTGTCGGTTTAATTAGGTTTTATAGAATCAATTATTTTTTATTCAATTTTAAAAAACACACGGCTTGATTAGACTTCAAGTTTTCTGGATCAATCTACAGTTCGGAAAAGATTTAACAGCTATGCTTTTTAATATGGGGCTAATTACTAGTTGACAACCATACGTGATGTGATTTGATGATGCTTCATTAATTAATTATCAAGTGTTTAGTTGTTTTTATTTGAGTGTACGGACGTTAGAAATTCAAATTTCAAGCCACCTTTTTCTGCAGGAGGTGGAACATTGTTGACAGCACTAAACATATTTGGTGCTTAATGCCCTGTTTGGTGCAGTGGTTGCATCACCATTTCATTAATCTTTGATTTTTTTTAAATTAATTTTTAAAATATTTTTACATATCATTTTAATGTGATGATATTAAAAATAAAATTTTTAAAAAATATAGTAGTGGTTGCATTACTATTTCACTAATTTTTTTATTTTTTTAAAAATTATTTTTTAAAGTGTTTTTAGATTGTTTTGATGTGATGATATTAAAAATAATTTTTTATAAAATATATTATTTTAATATCTTTTCAAGCAAGAAGTAATTTGAAAAAATTTTTTTATCATTTTTCTAAACACTCTTTTAATGCTCTTTAAAAATGTTTTTCAAATTGAAAAAAAAATAAATTTACTTTTATATTTTTTATACTAACACATCAAAACCATCTAAAAGCATCTAAAACATATTAATTTGATGTTTTTTTTAAAATAAAAAATAATTTAAAAAACACTTTAAAAAATAAGTTGTAATGCAAAAACAAACACTACTTCTTATATGGTTTTTAGTTAAAAAAAAAAGTATCTGGGTTGGCTTTCTGGTGAAAAAGATAAAAAAAATCTGATGTCAGCCCTTAATGCTAAATAGGTTAATAGTAGAGTTGATTTCTCTCGGAGACATTGCATATGGATATTCCTCGTCCCCTTGTTCTTGTTCCCACTCCACTCACCCATCACCCATCACCCATCACCCATGCTTGCTGGTTCACATTCTTTCTATTGAAAACGAAAAATATCATCTTTTCTATTTTAGCCTTTGCCTGAACCTTTTGTATCCATCTTAGCATGTAAGATTATAACTTCCAATGCTATATGTTTTAGCGTAGTTGAACTAGAAAATTCAAGATTCAAAATCCAATTCAGATTAAGTTTCTAGTTGAATCGAATAAGATATTAACTTGGTTAAATCTGAAAAACCACGTTAGGTTTTTAGTAATACAGTTGATGTGACTAAATCTATATTTCGAGTGAATCTCAAGTTAAGGCTCGATATTATGCATTCTACTATGGTATTCCATTTGATAAACTTTGATGTTTGGTTTGTCACAACATATTTCTCCTTTTGGTTGTAACTTCATTGCTCTTGATCCATGTTCTTCTGCAAATGAGCTCCAAACCTTTCCCCTATATTTTGTTGAATATTTTATGACCACAAAGCTGATTCACAAGCACAGCAAGTCGGATTCCAGGGTCGTCGCTAGTCGGTCCTACTTACAATCCTTCTTCGTGTGGTCCATCGACAAGAAAGAGATTGTAATCAAAACTCCTTTCAAGGAAAGAAAATTCACTATTCTGATAAAGAAGAAGATGAAGAAATATAGTTTTTAAATCTAGTCCAAATGAATTTATTTTTTAAATTCATTTGAAAAACTCATGATCTATAGCTTGAGTGAAGTTTTAACTGAATTAAATAAGTTATTAATCTAATTAAATGTAGTTAAATTAATTAGATTTTTAATAATTTCATACATTTGATCAAATCCAGTCCAGAATGTCTTATAAAAAAACCAATAAAACAGTATCGTTTAATAAAAATTATGGACCAATAACTCGAAGACACATGTTTCAGTCAATTTGCAATTATGAAATTTAGCTTTTCTTTTTTTAGCATCTTCTCGATAAACTCGTGAATGGTAATTAATGCAAAAGTGCTGGGGATGGGCATAATTAATCCTACCAATAAATAACCCCATCTGACTTCTGAATCCAGATTTATGCTGCCATAATTGATGGCATCCATCTAACTCATCTACCGTGGAGGGGGTAATTAAGTATGTGAAAGGTGGTCATAAGACCACCACCACCACCACCACCACCACCTTCTTCTATAATCTTATCATAAACACCTCCCTTTTAGCTCCCATGTCTCCTCCTTTATCCCTCTCCGGTCCCTCCATCACATGGCCCCTTCTCTCCTTGATAGTGTTGTTTAGGTGGAGAGACTGAATCGTGGATACAAATATTTCTCCTGTAAAGGCTCTTTTATCATCCCTCGATCTCAATCTAGCATTTTTAACTTCATTTTGTTTTGACTAAACCTTAAATATAACTTTAATTGCTAGTATATTATCAAAATGATTTTTCTATCAATTTTATTTTCAAAATAAATTCATTCTACACTATTTTAATATATTTTCAATTAAAAAAATATTTTTATAAAAAATACATTACATCACATTACCAAATATATATTGAAGATTTAGCGTAAAGAACCATGATAATAAATTTTGATTTCCATGAAAAACTCTTGTCCAGCAAATTTTTCAAAATCACCAAACCTAGCATATTATGTGAATCAACTTTGTATATTGATAATTGTGTTAGCCCAAGTACAAAAAGGAAAGATTATTCTATTTTATTTTGTATTTTGGTGTGATCGTGTTTAAAAAATAATAATTTTTTTTATTTTAAATTAATATTTTTGGATTATTTTGATGCATTGATATCAAAAATAAATTTAAAAAATAAAACATATTAGTTTGATATATTTTCAAATACAAAACACTTTATAAAACAAACACTATTATAATATCAAACACAATCTTAGAATCTATTTGGCACAACAACAACTTTTATTTTTCAAAATAATTTTTAAATTGTTTTTCGTTTTGAAAAAAAAATACTATGTTAATGTTTGTTTAGGTTTTTGTTGATGGTTTTGAAATATTAATGTCAAAAATTAAAAAATTTAACCTATTTTTAATTAAAAAATACTCTACTTACTATGGTTAAAATCTGAGGGGGGAGGGGTGTTAAGTAGAAAGGTTTGATACAAAGAGGCATGTGTGTTTGAGAATATAATTATGATTAATTTTTAAAGTATGTTTTATTTAGAGAAATATGCTAATAATATTTTTTTTATTTTTTAAAAATTATTTTTAAAATTAGCATATTAAAATGATTTAAAAATATAAAAAATATATTAATTTTTTTAAAAATAAATTTATTTTTTAAAAGCATTGCCAAACACCCATGCAATTCGGTAATTTCAACAGTTTTGAACTTCAACGTTCAAAACTTCAAATTAATAAATTGCATAGAAAAACCTCAAATACGACCGTTCTGTTATGTTCTGTTCTGTGTTTTGTTGTGTTATCAAACTCAAATACTTTTTAAAAAGCAAGCAATCTTTTCCCATGGTGGGGCTTGCAATTTGGAAAATGACCATATCATCCCCTCATGTACCAAATGACTTTATTATCCATCACCACCTACCTATATTTATTTATTTGTTTTTTCAGATTAATTAAAAAGGCATCTCCATTTTGAAATACACGATAGAAAGCACGTAGGAAAATGAGAGGGAACCTTTTTTCACGCAAATTTATCCACACCAAATTATTCATGAACATACTAAATTAAAATAAATAATGATTTTAATAATTATAGTTAATAACTATATGGGTAAATTCGTGACTTAAGAAATAATAACTCGACAAAACTCAATTTTTATTTTAGTGTGTTTAATACTGTGATAATTTTTAGGTTGTAGTTTGGAAAAATAAATTTTTTAAAAAATTATAAATTATAACCAAATTTATATAATAATATGTAATTGGTTAGAAACTAAAAGGTATGTATCTATCTAATTGCTTGGAAAGAAGAAAGGAGAACGCAAGGAAAGGCAAAGGAGACTCTTTTCAAAATTCAAATGGAAAAGAGTTCAGGTAAACGACACCGAAGGAGGTCCCATGGGCAAGTGGAAGAGAGAGTAACTAGCAAACAAGGACATATCAGTCATAATTTGAATTCTTTGAATTACTCTGACAGCTACTTCTTCACTCTCTCCTCCTCCTCCTCCTCCTCCTCCTCCTCAAGAAAGAGAAGAAAACGTTCTTTCTTTCTCTTTTACGTAGCAATCTTGAGGTTTGTTGGAATTCTAGAGAGAAAAAATGTCAGGTTACGTCGGCATTCTTGTGTCAGATCCATGGCTGCAAAACCAGTTCACCCAAGTCGAGCTTCGCAGCTTAAAAACACATGTATTATTTGTTTATGTGTATATGTTTGGATCAAATCTTGTAATCTCTGTTTTCTTTGATCTGATCAATGTTTTTTATTTGAAGTTTATGAGCATGAGGAGGGAAAGTGGGAAGCTGACACTAAGGGACTTGGCTTCGAGGATGTCGAGGTTGAAAGTAGTTGGAGAGAATCTGACAGAGGAAGACAGAGCTGCTTGTATTCAAGATTTGTATCAGAATCTCGACGAAGAGGTTGACTTTGAGTTCTTTCTCAAGGTTTGTCTTTTCATTTCCATTTCTACTTCCTTTATGCGAATCCGGGCTGAGATGAGAGAGTGAGACAGAGATAAGATGATCTTTTTTGTTGCAGGTATATTTGAAACTGCATGCGCATGCAAGTGCAAGAACAGGAAGTGTTGCAAAGAACTCTTCAGCATTCCTTAAAGCAGCCACCACTACGTTGCTTCACACCATCAGTGAATCGGAAAAGGCATCCTATGTTGCACATATAAATAACTATCTTGGAGAAGATGATTTCTTGAAGAAATACCTCCCTATCGATCCTTCAACTAATGATCTCTTCGAGATTGCGAAAGATGGAGTGCTTCTTTGGTAACTTTCTCTTCATTTTCTTTTTTTTTTTCAAAAAATTGTGGTTCCAAATTAATATAAAATCACTATCGGGACCTCATCGGATTTTGGATTGAGATGGAGAGCCTCGTTGATCAAATGATCAAGAATTTGAATCTCACCAGCTCTATTCTATCTGGTTAAATTAATAAAATTAAGCAGGGGGTGTATATGATATTTACGTTTATGGATTGAGGTGGTTCCTTGACTGGTGATGATGATGAGTAAAGATTTTGAAGCATTCTTGTTTTTATCGCAGTAAGCTTATCAATGTAGCAGTTGCTGGTACAATTGATGAAAGAGCTATCAATACTAAGAGGATACTCAATCCATGGGAAAGGAATGAAAACCATACACTCTGCCTCAATTCTGCAAAGGCAATTGGGTGTACTGTGGTGAATATAGGCACCCAAGACTTTATTGAAGGAAGGGTATGTGCCATTTCCACGTTTTGATTCAGCAATTTCTCTTATTTAACTGGATTTTCTTGATAATCTTATGACTTTTTAATAGATGATAATAGTCTCTTCTTTGGTTTCAATTTCATCAGCGCCATCTCGTGCTTGGGATGATTTCTCAAATCATTAAAGTAAGATTCTTAAGCTTTTTCCCTGAATTTAATTTAATTTTTTTTTACTGATGATGCATTTATGATCAACAATTTGAACTATAGGTGCATCCAGTGATGCAAGTATCCATCCTCAGCTTTGCTATTATAAATAAAGTGATGCATGCTTTTACACCTCTTTATACATTGTTTAACCTTTCCCAATGGCGTTGCTATTTTTTTAGATACAACTCTTGGCAGACCTAAACTTGAAGAAAACACCTCAGTTGCTGGAATTAGTTGATGACAGTAAGGTATATAGTCTTTTTTAGAAATTGTATTTTCATCAACTATCGGTTTAAATTGTATGACATATACTCCTTTTGAAAAACAGGATGTAGAAGAGTTGATGAGTCTACCACCAGAGAAGATCTTACTCAGGTGGATGAACTTCCTGCTGAAAAAAGCAGCGTACAAGAAAATAGTCACAAATTTCTCTTCAGATGTGAAGGTAAAGAGATTAGTTTTATGTTGTGATAGCGGCAAACTTCTATGATTAGTCACAGATTAGTAAAAAACTACTGTATTTTAGTCCTAATCTGCCTTCACTTCTGTGGTATCTTCAAGGCACTACATTCTGATCATGTTCATGAAAAGAGAAGTTGGCCAGATGATCCATATGTTGGTCATTGCCATGTATTTTCTTAGAAAGATTGCATATTAGAAAACTTCATGTCCATACAAGTATGATCTGACTAGAAAAAATAACATTTTATTAGTATATTATTTGAGTTGAAGTTGAAATGGTTTTCAATTTATTCATGGTTGAATCTAAAGAAGGTGAAGTTGCTGTGTAACAGGTGAAGTTCTTCATCAGAAAAATTCTGATGAATTGCCAAGTATCCTAGTTTTTCCTGAACTTGTAGAAACAGTGATTCTAGGATTCATGTGTGATTTTATTCTGACACATCTCTCTTTGCTGATGCTAATATAGATGTCAGTAGTTCTCTTCCTTAATTTGGCGCACAATTGCAGAATGATATAAATAAAAATTATACAATTGTAGAATGACATAAATAATCAACTCAGAGGCTTATGCAATTGCAGTTATCCTGATACTTGACCGTTGATATGGTTTCTGCAGGATGCAGAGGCTTATGCTCACCTTCTTAACGTTCTTGCACCTGAATACAGTAATCCATCTACATTGACAGTAAAGGATCCATTGACAAGGGCAAAGTTAGTTCTTGAACATGCAGACAGGATGGGTTGCAAGAGATACTTAACTGCAAAGGACATTGTTGAAGGTTCCCCAAATCTTAACCTTGCCTTTGTTGCTCATATTTTCCAACACAGGTGAGAATATAGGCCTTTCTTCAAGAAATGAATTTCATTTCAAATGGCTGTAATTCACCAGCAGAAATTTGGATTGTTTTTCTAACTATTCACCACCTTTAAAGAGCCAAAAAAGCATACTCTAATTACTGTTTCTTTCCTGCAGGAATGGGCTGTCAACACAGACAAAACAGATATCTTTTCTAGAAACTTTACCAGACGACACTCAAATCTCTAGAGAAGAAAGAGCATTTCGCTTTTGGATGAATAGTCTTGGGAATTCAACCTACATTGACAATGTGTTTGAAGATCTCAGAAATGGGTTAGTATTAGCTTAATATATAGAGTATGTTTAATCACAAGTATCATGGCAAGGCTCCTCATCCAAACCTCTTGACACAAATAGGTTATAGTTTATTCAACTGTCCTCGATTCTGGCTTAATAATATCCATGGTTTCTTATCAGAACTTCTTGGTCAAATAGTAAGTTCGAAATATTTGTGTAACACCTCAATCAGAAGCTGAAGTGAAACTATTTGTTGCTCTGCAGGTGGCTACTTCTAGAGACCCTTGACAAGGTTTCACCAGGGATTGTTAATTGGAAAGTTGCAAATAAACCTCCTATCAAATTGCCTTTCAGAAAAGTAGAAAATTGTAATCAAGTTGTAAAAATAGGAAAACAGTTAAAATTTTCCCTGGTTAACATTGCTGGAAATGACATTGTGCAAGGAAATAAGAAGTTAATATTGGGTATGTACTCTATTCCACACTTACCCTCCTTTTTTGTTCTGAATCCCAGTGTGCTCAGTCAGTTTTTTATTCATACTAATGCTTGGAATTCTTTAGCTTATCTGTGGCAGCTGATGAGATACAACATTCTCCAACTTCTAAAGAACTTGAGATTCCATTCCCATGGAAAGGAAATTACAGATGCAGATATTTTACAATGGGCCAACACGAAAGTCAGCAACTCAGGAACCCAAAGTCGCATGAAAAGTTTTAAGGTGTGATTCTACATCTGATTTCATTGCATATCAGTATACATTTTGAATTAGCTACTTTTTCAAGGCTCAACTAGGCCTGCCAGGTTGTTTTGATTACAGTAGTACATCATTAGTTATTTTGGCTGTGAAGCCTGGTGCACATATGAAACATTGGATGTTGTTATGTTACAACCAATGTACTTGAAAGTCGGCCTGCTTCGAATAAGCAATCACAAAGAATGGTAAGTGCTACGAACTTTCACCTTACCAATCTCTTTCGAGATAGAGGCAGAGGCGAAGGCACCCGTCTGACCTGAAACTAAGGAACTTGCTTTAGATCGGTTCATTTGGAGGCAATTTTGCTACATCTTTTTTGTTCTCTCCCCCTAGTTAAGAAAGTCCTGAATAGAGTATGGATCCATTTTTCTTATTGCTGCGTGTACTCTGCATGTTACTTTTGTTCATGCAACTGTTTCTATTTTTAAGTGTGCGAAACTGGCATCTTGCTTTAACAAGATTGTGCCATAGACATCCTAGGGAATTATAGTTGCAGCTCAAAACTGATAATTTACTTGCAAGATCTAGAACTGGATTATACAAAGATGCAAGAAAAACATGTTTGCCTTGGATGTTACAAGCTTTCCCTTTCAAAACTCTTCAGGATAAAAGTCTGTCAGATGGCATCTTCTTCCTTGAGTTGCTGAGCGCTGTTCAGCCTAGAGCAGTAAATTGGAGTCTGGTAACGAAAGGAGTAACTGGTAAGCTTTCTTCTAATTGTATGTTGCTGAAGTTTTTCAAATGATCTTTACTCCTCTTTTCTCTCACTTCACTGGTTTAATTTCATTGAAATACATTTTAGGGTGTGATTATACTCAAATAATACTCATTGTATTTTGTTTCCACAAAAATTTGGGAGCGATGCAGATGACGAGAAAAAGATGAATGCCACCTACATCATCAGTATTGCAAGGAAGCTAGGATGTTCTATATTTTTGCTTCCCGAAGACCTAACTGAGGTAATTTCCTTGTTATTCTTCAGTACTTGTTTGCATTAGGCATATGCTTCATGTCTAACTACAGCAGTGGTGTGCCTAAACTAAAGGGTAAATCTGCAAGACTAGCACTAAATCTTTGGCCTGGAAATTAGATAGGAGCCAAATTGTAGCAAGTGACAGTATTTGATGCATTTTTCAGCTGACATTTTCACACACATGCACAAGTACCGGGGGTCAATGTAAGTTGGTAATCTTGTGGATGGAAAACACTGGTCTCATCTGATGATGTCCATTTAAATTCTCTGTCACCATAGGGCTAGAGTCAGCTTATAAGCAGAAGAACTGTTGCAATTGGAAACTTCATTTTCCCTTGGAACTCCTATTTTGTTTAGATAAGCACATAGATATCAAGTTTGCCCTTTTTTCTTTTTCAGGTAAATCAGAAGATGATTCTTACGTTGACAGCAAGCATTATGTATTGGTATTTGAAACAACCTGTTGATCAAGATAAATCATCTGGAACTTCTGATAGTGAGACCATCTCAAATTCAACGTTGGATGATTCTGCCTCTGAATCATCAATAGAAGAGAATGGGAACCTATGAACAGACAACAAACAAATGCTAAACTTATATATATATACATTCCTGCTGATCTTTTCCCATCCTTTTGTGTATTTGGTTGCAAAGATCTCTTTGTATGACATTATAGGAGCTGGAACCATTTAAAAGGGCAAATTTTGCTGAGCTGAGAAAGCAAGTGCACTTGTGGGATTGTAAAACCTCTCAGTTGTTTTCATGCTTTCTCGCCTCTACTCAGGCGTCCTGGAAAATGGGCTGCCTTTTTTAACCACATAAACGTGCTTGAACTGCGCCAGCACCAAGTTAACAAAGTTCTCTAATCGGGTTTCTGGGCATCGAAGAGAAGCTGTGAGCTCAGGATTCCAAGCCGACCACCTTTCTATTCGTGGCGAACATAATTTTCTTCAATGACACTGTTTTTCTCAAGGCTAAATGGCAAAAATCATTCATGAATTCTCGATCGAACTCAGTTCCTAACCCCCCCCCCCCCCTTTTTTTCCTTCTTATATTCTGATTTAGTTATATTAAGTTGTGAGTTGAGATTTCAAGTAAAATTTATTTGAATTTGAAATTTTCAAGGTGTCTTATGTGATTAATCAAGTTTAACCAGACAAGAAAACGAGTGGGCTTCAAAGTTCAAACTCATAATCATATAGCTAATTATTAAAATTTAAAAATAATGTCAAAAAATCATCTTAATATAAAATTTAAGCTGTTAATGATGTGAAACTTCTTATGAAAGCTTTTTACAGACTACATCGGCAAAATGACGAGAATTCGTAACTTTCAAATCGTTGTCGTTTTCTAGTTTTTTCCTCGGCAAAATCGTCTTGCCATTCCCTGAGCTGAAACTATCCTCCGTGCAAAATCAAAATATACTTTGAGAAATAAAAAACTAATCGAAAACATCTTTTTTTGATTAAAAAAAAAATAAAAAACCATTAATTAACCCACCATTTTCATAAAACACAAGACATAGTAACTAATTAGGATAGGATGGTTTTAGGTCAGATTATTTTTAGTTTGTTTAGAATCCATTTGTTATTTCATTTTAAAATTGCTTTGAAAAAATTTAATTTTTTTATTATTATTATTTTACTTCAAATTATTTTGATGTGCTAATATTAAAAATAAAATAAAATATTTTTTTAATATATTTTCAAATAAAAAATATTTAAAAAAAACAATAGATATGATAATCCCAAACAAATAATCATAAAACACAAGTCATAATGATTAATTAGAATAGAATGGTTTGAGGTCAGATTATTTTAGTTAGTATAGAGCTCGTTTGTTTTCTTATTTCAAAAATACTTTAAAAAACATTGAAGTTTTTTTATTTTTTATTTTTTAATTATATTTTTTATATTTTTAAATCATTTTAATATGTTAATGTTAATAATATTTTTTTAAAAATATAAAATATATTATTTTAATATATTTTCAAACAAAAAATACTTTAAAAATATAACAATTAATTATCGGCATCCCAAGCATTCCAAAAACGCTATAAGTTTATATTCAATTCAGATCACTATCCACTTCACTTAGATACAAGCCCATCGGATATTCAAAATACCTGTATATATTTGATTTTTTCTCTTTATTTTTCTTTTCTTTTTATTTCTTTATTTCCTTCCTTTTTTTTCTTTGTTATTAACAATATACTAAAAAACATGGAAAAACATTATAGCTTCCCCATGCCTTTTAATTATACTTATATATAATAATAATAATTATTATTATTATTATTTATAATACTAATTATTATTATTATTATAATTATTATATTATATTATAATATATATATATATATATATTTCATTTTTTTTTGTTTTTTATGCCTTTATAGGTTTTTTTTTTTTTTTTACTTTTTTCTTTGTTTTCTTTCCTTTTAAATTTTTTTTATTTAATTATCAAACTTTCATGACGCAGATCCCGAGTTTAACGGGTTAACCTGATTTGATGAGTTAACCCGGAATTTTATTTTTTTTTGTTTTTTTATTTTTAATTAATTTTTTTCATTTAGTTTAATTTGTTAATATTAAATTTCTTTCTATTTAATTATTAGACTTTCATGACACATATCCTGAGCTTGACAGGTTAACCCAGTTAATTATAGGTTAATCTGTCAATTTTTTTTTTCACGGTGAAAAAGCTGATGCTTTTAGTTTTTTTTTTCTTTTTATGTCTTTTACGTGGAACGCGCACGGTACGGTCCACGGTGAAAAGGTTGATGTTTTTTTTTTCTTTTTAATTAACTTTTTTTTATTTAGTTTGTTGATATTAATTTTTTTTTCTATTTAGTTATCGATTTTCATGACACGGATCTCGGGTTTGACGGGTTAACTCGGTTAATTCAGATTTTTTTTTCTTTTTCTTCATTATTTTTTTTCTTCATGTTGGTTTTTTTTCTTTTTAATTAATCTATTTAAATATCACACTTTTATGACACAACCTTACAATCAAATCCATATCTAAGACTATTGGGTTTGGTATTGCAACAAGACCTATTTAAACTTGAGTCTTTCAAGTTTAATGTTATTATAAATATTACTCTTGGGTCAGACGTTG
The DNA here is from genome assembly GCA_019202695.1 of Populus x sibirica. Classification (NCBI taxonomy): domain Eukaryota; kingdom Viridiplantae; phylum Streptophyta; class Magnoliopsida; order Malpighiales; family Salicaceae; genus Populus; species Populus x sibirica. The sequence goes on from JAGMVL010000092.1 coordinate 1,235,826, forward strand.
CAATCAAACCTAAGACTCTTGGATATAGTTTTGTAAAAATACCTAATACTTTTAAATTTTAACTTTTTTTAACATTTTTTATGTAAAAAAATTAACCTGCAGTATCGCGCGGGTCATGAAGCTAGATTTGACTAATTGTCTTCGAAAAATTAAATACAAGAGGCAAATTTCTTTGGTATTTTTTCTTCTTTTGAAATCAGAATGATTTAAGGTTTTGAATTTGGGTGTCAGAATTACTTGTCTACAGTAGCTCTTGCCCACCTTTTATTAAGTCCAATAAATCTTTCTTTCTTTCTTATTAAGTAAAATATATCCAAAATAAATCGCTGTGAATTTTTTAATTTTAGAAGTATTTTTTAATTTTAGAAGTATAGTTATGGTTGTTTTTTAAAATATTTTTTATTTAAAAATATATTAAAATAATATATTTTTTATTTTTTAAAAATCTTTAATATCAGTGTATTAAAATAATTTAAAAATATTAAAAAACTATTAATTTAAAAAAATAAATTTTTTTTAAATATTTTTTTTTAAAAATTTTAAAACTAAAAAACAAACTGAAACTGCATATATAACATCATGATTAAGTTTTTGTGAAAAAAAGTGTTTAGTTTTTTAAGAAAAATTATAACCCGATTCAAATACAAGCACCGAGATAACAAATTAATTCAAATTAACTTGAATTAATTAAAAAATCATCATTTTATTTGACTTTAAAAAATTAAAACCAAGAGTATAAATTAACTAACTCGAGGTTGATTTTTTTAATTCTCAGCCTAGGTCACGTCCTTGGTCCGACTTCAGCTGCTAGATTAGGTTTAATAACTCTGTTATAGAGCAACAACTTTCAAGAAAAAGCTCATCAAACTAAAATAAATAAATAAATAAATAAATAAACTTCTTGTTTCAATAAAATCTTTTTGTAATGCATATGAAAATTAGGTGCTTAATGATCTAAATATAAAAATATCTAAAAAAAAACTATAATTATAACAATCCAAAGCAAGAGCAAATTGCTCCAATTAAAAAAAATGCATGCTAAATATTAAGAAAATATACCAAGAAAAAAATGCAAGCATTAATCTTTAATAAATAACTCGGTTTCTCAACAGTGATGATAAACATCAAGAAATTATGATAAATCATTTTATAAAAATGCACGAAACCTGATAAATTAATAAACTCGACTTAAATTTGAAGTTTACATGATATCTATTTATAGACGTTTAACTGTATTTATTAAAAAGTAACGCCACAAAGCACAAATTCTTTATAGACAAAAATGGCCTGTTCTCAAGGACTGATGATAAACACAATTTCAGCATATTTAATTATCATAATATTTAAGGGCAAATTCTCAAGAATTAGTGGCTAAATAATGACTTAAAATACACATTAATATAACAGAAAAGTACTGTAATCAATCCACTACACTGCCTCAGCTAATGAGAAACAGCTAAAAAAGGAGCTAAAACATGGTGTAAGAGGGAGAGCTTAGAAGGGAGTACCAATTTCACTCCTTGTTTCATTAGGGCTGTACAAAGCAGACCTGTTTCTTGGTCTATTCTCTTCCAACTGCTTCACAACTTCATCCATGGTTGGTCGGACCGAAGCCACCGGTGCGCAGCATCCCATTGCAAGTTTCAGTGCCTGAACTAACCCTTCTTCCATTGGACTCCTTACCCCCTTTAAAACCTCCAAATCAAAAACCTCCATTGTTGTTTCCTCTAAGACTGCGACTTTCACCATCGAAGGCAGGTCTGCGAAATCATTGCTTCTTCCATTTTTTCCAGGTTTCTTGCCTATCAAAATCTCCAGCAAAAGGATTCCAAATGCATAAACGTCTGTCCTAGAATTGCATTTCTTCATCCTTTGAAGCTCCGGTGCCTTGTAGCCATCAGTTTTCGCAAGTGCCACGATTTCATCAGCTACTGTTGGGATCATTAGCTTGTCAAGTCCAAACTCGGTAAGCCTAGCAACAAAAAATTCATCCACAAGCACATTTTTTGACCTGACATTCCCATGGGTAATTGGTGTCTCAAGACCTGTATGAAGGTATGCTAGTCCTCTAGCTATAGCCAATGCAATCTTGTGCCTTCTAGCCCAGTTCAGCACTGGTTTTCCTGCTTTGGCCTCTGCAATTAACCAGATGCTTAAAACAAGAGTAATGGATCTGTATTTCCTAATGTTCAAACAGCACTAAACATATCCAATAATGCACAAAGTAATGCATTTTCCTGCTCTAGTTTCTACAATTATCTATTTAGAAAGGCCCCTTGGGAGATTTCATAAATTTGATGACATGAGGATCGCAGAAGATCCACCATTCCAATGTTGAGGGTGCCTCAAAGGGGTGTGTTACAAGTAAGGAGGCTATTCTTACTGAGACAAATTTTGTTTTTAATCGGTGCCGGCAAGAGCAGAGCATCAAACCATGTAATAACTCATTTTTTTCTTGATTTAGTATAATATAAATGGTAATATGGAGAAATGTCTGGGAACAAACAGAATTTTGTGCTTGAACAAAATTGTCTTACAATTCAAGGCCTTAATGACAAAAGGCCTTAGTCCTAACGAACTGTGTTTCTACCAGCCAAAAGAAGCTGTGCTTTCAACAAGTGTATGACAAAGGAACATGAATATATAAACGCAGAGGAAAGGCCGAAGATGTGCTTACCATGTAAGAGGTCGTGTAGGGTTCTATTTGGAAGATAGTCATAGATGAGTAGCTTCTCCCCTCTCTTCCCCTGATAGAAAGCTCTCAGAGGAAGTAAACTGTCATGCCGAATCTTCCCCAATTGCTTTATCACTGGAAGACACGAACTTCTATCCTTGCAACTGCCTTCCCTCATCAACCTCAAAGCAATTGTCCCCCCATCAGCAAGCTTGGCCTTATAAACAGTCCCATAACTTGTTTTCTCCATAACTTGTCCTGTCGCATTCAACACATCCTCCAAAGTCAAATGCTCACCGCCTTGAAACAAAATTAGTTTCCCTTCCCCACCTACGCCACCAACACCACCAACTCCATCATCTCCGCTTTCCTCCTCCATGTCATCGTCGCTATCTCCCATCCCCTTCCTCCTTTTGTTTTGCATATAACCAATTAACAGTGAGGCCAAAACTACAACTCCAGTCATTAATCCAATCACAATGCCAGCAATTGCACCCGGGCTCAATCTAGAACTTCCACTGCAACTTCTTAAAGGTAGCCCACAAAGACTGGGATCATTCCCTTCAAAAACCTCCACACCAAACTTCGATTCACCAAAAAAAGGCAGTACTCCACTGAAATTATTGTGTGAAAGATTCAACTTTTCAAGTTTTAAACCAGTTAAAGTCTCAGGAATTGGACCCGAAAACATGTTACCGGAAAGATCAAGCTCGTTTATACCTTGAAAGCGAGTAACAAATTCAGGGAAACTCCCTGAAAACTTGTTGCTACCCAAATCAAGAAACTGCAGATTATTGCAAGTTGTGTTTGGCAATGCTGGTTCAGGAAGAGACCCGGTAAGTGAATTACCATGAAGCCTGAGTGAAACTAATCTATCACACAAGTTCCACACCGATGGAGCTAAAGCCCCACTAAACACATTGTCACTCAAATCAATATCTGAGAGTGAAGAGCTGTAACCAAGCTCAAGAGGGATGGTTCCACCCAGTGAATTAATGTTAAGATACAAACTTTGAAGCATAGAGAAGCCACCGAGCTCTCTAGGAAGTGAACCAGTGAGATTAGCAGATGGTAGTTGCAGAGATAAAAGGTGCAAAGAGGGGTCTTTATAGAGTGAAAGGTTAGTCCATTGTGGTGCTGAAAGGTCAATACAAGAGAGAGGAGAGCCATTAGAGAAGACCCATTTGAGGCCTCTCCATTGGCATAAAGGCACAGAGGAGTTCCATGAAGAGAGCAAGAGGTTTTCAGTGTTACCTTGCAGTGAAGCTTTGATCTTTCCAAGCAGAAGCTCAACATCTGTTGAAGCAGAAAGTAACAAAGACTGAGTGGGGGAAGCAGAGAAATTTATGCTGATTAGGGTGTAGAAAATGTAGATAGAGTAAAGTTTCAAAACCGCCATGAATGAAGCAGAGGGCAGACAAAGAAGACGAAGAAGAAAGGTAAGAGTGATGGTGTGGTTTTTGAGGAGTTCTATGAGAGAAGTGTTCTCTTTTTGGGAAAGCTGACACAGTGTTGACTCCGAGTAAGCTCTTTGTCTACTAATTCTACGGTCAAGATTTATTTCCTTGTAAATATGAGATTGAAGTTTTCGAAATTCATATTATATAATTTTTTATTATTATTAATATGAATACGAATATTTATCTCAACTAATTTTATAAAATTAAATTAATAATTTGTAAGTTTTTAATGACACTAATTTTTCAAATTTTAAAGTTAATGATTTATAAGTTTTGAAAAAAATTTAAATTTGTGGTTATTAAAAAATAAATTTAAGATTTAACTAATTAAATTGTAAGGATTTAATCTCTCTTTTTATTATTACTGACCGTTGATATCACAAGAACAATATGATGAACAAACGGTGGAGGCAATAGGAAAAAGGTGGAGCTCAAAACAGAAACAGCATGCTGTATGGATAAATTATTGTGTTTGCTCTTTCTATATTGTCTATCAATTCACTGCACGCTCTGCTTTGGAATTGCCCGATTTTTATTTTAATTTGTTCTTCTCAGGCTCGCATTCAATTGGAAAAGCTAGGCTGGAACCACCGAGTATTGTCTCGTCAAGGTGATGAACTTGAAGGTGAGGACTACCTTAGTTTTTGTGCACCTTTGATCATCACCCTACATCTATGTTACATGATCTTTTACCATCAATCATCGGTGGTGGGAGATGATGAGGCAGCTTGATTTTTTTAAGAAAAAAAACATGTTCTTGCATCAAGTTGATGAATTAAGATTTTCTTTATAAATTATCCTTGATGCTAATTTCGAGGTTTGAAACCAAAAGAATTAAAATAAAATACACCTTTTTTACTGCACTTTTCTACTTTTTTTTTTTTAACCCATCCAATTTGGAGTTACGAGTATTAATACATGTTAATCTAAAATGATATCATTTTAATATTTTAAAATAAATTTAAATTAATATTATTTTAGATTTTTTTAAAAAATTTAATCAAGTTCTAACTAGGTTATGAGTTGCCTGTCATATTAACAAGATCAATCCCTACACAATTTAATTTGAAATCTAGCTCAAACCAGGTTTAGAGTTAGCAAATCATCAAATTAATTAACTGGGTAAAGCGGTGTTTAGTCTCATTGATTAAGAATTAAAGTGTATGTTTTTATAGTTTAAAGTAGTTTTTAAATTATATTTTACTTGATTTTTTTCATATGCTTTTAGACTGTTAAGATATATTAATATTAAATATATATATTATTGCAATATATTTTTAAGTGGAAATTACATTTAAAATCACACGAGCAAGCTCGAACCTTGATACTGATGAGGTGCATAGTGGAGATTTTCATGTGGAGGCCCAGATGCCTGTGGGCAGTCTAGAAAAGCAAAGTGAGGAAGGAAAAGAAAGAAAAAGGTGAATCTATGCCCGGTCCAAAGCTGAGACGGGAAGGGGGGGCCCTTGAAGCAACATCATCTTGGAAACCTTTATTTATTTATTTAATTATTTTGTAATTTGTAAATAAAACAGTGAAATGATGGAAAGCTCTGTTCATGCGAGAGCCACCGGTTAATCATATATATTCCTCTTGTGGGTCTCCCTAAGAAAGTGATTATATCACTGAAATTCGGTAATTATTCTCTTTAATGGCAGTCTTAATGCTTTGCAGGTGGATGAGGTTAAAAAGCAAGACCAGCTTTGGCAACAGCATGCTTGTTTTAAAGTTCAAAATTCTCTTGAGAAAATCTCCCCTCCGACCCAATTTTTTAATGGCGTGCAAGACTTCCCATGTTAATGCTACGCAGCTATGCATAGCCACTGTTCCATGAGAGGGAGAGGATTTTTAATAAATGGTTCTTGGCTTTTTGCCAATTTTTCTCTGGGCATGGCTGCTTTTCTTGACATTTGTGTACATATTTTCATGTTGGGTGTCAAATTCATTGATAGTTTGTTCGGAACTGTAAGAGATTTTAGTAGAATTTCATGTTCCCAAACTATTTTAAGTGTTAAAAATTGAATTTCTAAAAATAGTACAAAATATATCTTTTTTAAACACGTAAATATATTGATATATTAAACAATATATATATATATATATCTCGAAACTCCCTCTCCTGTTCATCTCCTTTTCTAGTCTATTCTGACAAGCAAAGTCAAAATAAAAAGGGCCAATGCATAGCCTTTTTTCAAGAGCTTCAATGAAGCGAAGGGGAAAAGAGGGAAGGAGTTGTTGAGTTATCATGAAATGATGCCTGTGTTTAGGTAGGATATGGAAGAAGCATGTTTGTTTGACATTTTACTATTTCAACTCACGCCGGTCCACTGAAATCATTGGTCGCCCTAACCATCCCCTATGATTTGTTTTTTAAAAAAAAATTGTGACAAAAGTTAGTGCAAGCTAACAAAAAAAAAAAGAAAATGATTTGGAAGTTCTTGATGTCGTACAATGCCAATCTTATCATGTTTTTAATACTCTTTATTTTTTTAATATTTTCATATCATTTTAATATTTTAGTATAAAAAATAAATTTAAAAAATATATTATATTGATGTGTTTTTAATCAAAAATCACATTGAAAAACAACATTTGCCACACTCCCAAGTAGAAGAATAAGTGATGCAGTTGATTTGTAAAAATTGAAAATTCTAAGCATTCAGGTGAGGATTTAACACAACTAAATAAAAGGATCTCACCCAAATAGATTATGAGGATGATTTAACGTATGCTTTTATGGGTTAGTGAAACAAGTTTAGATCCAAGAGAAAATCAGGTCATGCTAGACTATATTAGTAACTTAAAACGAAGATAACATGAGATCCGGTTATTGATTCAGATTTAAATTTTTCAAGGTGATTTTATAAGCAATTTTCATATTAGAAGCGAGTATGTTGTTTATCCGACTATTAAATCTCTTGTAATTAAGAATTAGGCTTGAATGATGTTGTTTGAATCAATTTTATTATTTTTTTCTGAGGTTTTTTAGATTTTTTTGTTTTAATTTTCTTTATGCTTACAAAATTCTAATTGTTTTTTAGTAGAAGTAAGATTTTCTGTTATATTTATAAGTCTTGTTATCCTTTAGAAAGACAAATTTTATTAATTTTATTTTTAAAGAAACAAATTGCAAATTTAGGATTTTCATCTTAATTTTTTTTACACATTAAAATTACTGTGTTTTTTTTGTGTTATTACTATTCTAATAGATTATGCATGTATCAATAAAGTATACAAGTTTTTGACTAAAAAATGGAAAATTCATTTTTTTCCTTTTTTTGGTTGTATTTTTCAAGGAATGTAATCCAATCATTTATACAGATCGCTGCACAAATCATATTAATGTATTTATTAATTAGTAAACTACTGCTGATGGAAAATGGCAACAACTCATCCACAGTCCATAGAGGAACATGAACGTTCTCGAAATGATGTCTCTGACAAGATTATAAATCCTTGACAATCCATGTATCACCCCCATCAAGCTCAATCCAGCAAAATCCAAGGTCTTTCCATTCACCCATTTCCTTCATTTTAAGCCGCACCTCGGCAATCCCCTCCCAATTCATGTCTTCACAAACATACTGGAGAGAGCCATATAAGATCACATCTCAATGTTGCCATGTATTTTACAAGCACTAAGCAAGGCCTTCATGATCACATCATCCGGTTTAAGAGGTATGTCAAGCATAAGCTTTTCAGCCTCGCCTAAAATTCAAGAGCCCCTAACAGCGAAATCGCATGAAGAACACTAACCAAAGACATAATTTGGAGACAATCTCCCAATTGCATACAACGAAACATCTCCATTGCCTCCATTAAATGTCAATTCTGTGCATATCAGAGATCATCGCATTCCATGAAACCAGACTTCTGTTAGGCATACTATCAAAGGAATCCCTAGAAGCTATAAGATCCTCCATCCTCGTATACCCATCAATGATCACATTCCATAAAACACCATTACCCTGTACCTTCCTCTTGTCTCTCACCAACTTGCTATAATAACCAAATTCAAAGACATGCTTGGAACACAAAACATGAGCATCTTTCAAGTCCCCCACATATAATTACATTCTAAAGAGATTACTAAGAACAAACTCATCACTGACCAATCCTGCTTTCACAATAAACCCATGAAGCTGTTTTCCTTCTTCCACCTGCCCAATTTTGCACAGGCTTTTAACACACAAGGGAGCGTGAATTTATTGGCTTCCACAAGACCATCGGTAAGCATGTGGAAAAAAAAAATACAGTAATGCCTGTAATGAGTTGACACGATGAAGATGATCATCATCAGTTTCAGCTAAAGCTCTAATGATAGTATTCCAAGAGAAGCAATTGGGCTCACGAATTTGGCTAAAACACTAGCGTGCATATTTGATGTTGTGATGAGAAGAGAGGGAGAGAAATTTTGATTAGCGAACCAAATCAATCTGATTCATAACGACAGTTTAATATGTAGTTCCCAATCAAATAAACTTGAATTTTTCAGTTTAAGTCACGCCTGACTCTTTTTTGGACCTTAATCTGAGTCCAGCATAATTTATAGTGTCCTGTTTCACTCGGATGCAGCATTTATCAACTCTTCGATCAACATGGATTTAACTATGCAGGGATGAGGAGCGGCAGTGCTTGTTGGTGTGCCAAGGAAAGGTGAAGTCTTCATGACTAAGACCATCAATGTGCTCAACGAAAGAACAGTTGAGGAGGGCAGCTTTCTTTGGGAATCATATACCAAGGACTGACCTCCCATCCGTGCACACACAAGGTAACCAACTCCCTTGCTGTCACAGGTTTTGGGCTTTCATTTATAGTAACATCATTAACCACAGAGGAAAAGGTCCCGCAGAAGTCGGAATTGGAAAAAAAATAGAGTTTTCATGTGCCATCATGAGTCAAAGAATAAAAGGAACAGCCATGAGGCTCAAAAGAAGATAATTTGGTGGCCAGTAGGAAATGCACAGTGGATTAAGACTCGATGAGGACACGCATATGCCTATTTCCAGGTGAATCAAATACAGTCCATGCCTTTCCAAGTAGGCAGAAAATGACATTAACAGTGTCGCTTTCTGCATAAATATAAGCAAACAGAAGGCTATTATGAATGCAGAAATGTGCATATCTATAGAATTTCTTTTAATTTCAAAAAGCACTTATTGGGGTACTGGTTTAAGCCAAACCAGAACTTCGCTGCTCAGGAATTTTGAAGCCTATCTAGAAAACAAAAGGGTTGAATGTACTTTAAATAAAAGAACAAATTCGGTTGCATTTATATATAATATCTCCTCCTATTTTAAACGCATGCCCAATTCTAGAGCGCCATGCTTCATGCATAGAAACTTGATGATTGGATCACTTACTCCTAAAACCTTCACTTGTACTTTTCCATTATTCTTCTTGCTTCTTCTTCAGGGTCCTCTAAAGTGGTACCACCACCTCCTTTTGGCCCTTGGTCCTTGTTCAAGGCAATGAATGTGAAGTATACGAGTCCCATCGTAGCCTGTTATTCAAGAAGAAAGCAATACTTAACAACGTTAAAAACATACTGCTCAAACACGCTTCAGTAAAACCAACCAACCTCCCCCCCAGGCAGAAACAAACAGTTTGTCCAGATGGTTGTAAGAGTATAAGTGTATAGCAGTGAGAATTGAAAAGCACATAAAATTTCATTTCTCAACAAGGCTTTTGATCAACGGATATTTTTTAAGACATGCACATTCTCCGGGACTGGATAATTTTCTGGCACCCGGATCAAAACTCGGCAACAAAAGCCAACATCTCTCTACAACCCAATCAAATGTACCCACACAGTCACACACATACACATTCATGACTGTCCCTTGACCCATAGATCAGTGTTATCTCATTGATGGCTCGGCGCCAATCACAAGGAACAATGAAGCTTCATAGGGTCTTTATGTCCAGGCCCGCTTCTTCACAGACATGTCTGTTTCACCTAGTCTCTCTCCGAGATAGTGCCCAAATCGTTAGGCCTTTTGTGTAGGTCAGAACTTAATCGACAACGAATTTCGCTACCTTAGGACCATCAAAGTAGATTATTGACATGTCTTCATTCATTATATTTAAACCCCAACATAAGAAATTGGATATGATTTTATATCAATCATCAACACCCAACTTCACAAGAAGCAAAAACAGAGAGCATACCAGCGCAAAGAAAACTGTTGACAGGAATGATTTTAGCAAAAACAGCGAAACTGCCAATACAACAAATGTCACCGCAACCCTTGCTATCGGTCTCGGTACAGAGTTCTATAAAAAAACAGAACAGAAAAATACCTTAAATTAGACAAAAAAAAACCATCCCAAAATCGAAAAACCAGAGAACACAAAACTTACAGGCACAAGATTGGTCCCTGTCTCGATACCATCCTTCCCAACCTTCCATACTGTCTGAACAACTAATAATTCACAAACCCTCAAATCACAATCAGACCACAATTATCAAGTTACATCTGAATATAAAAAGGGGGAAAATGCTGACCTTTTAAGAAATTAGACTGTGCAGCGAAGACCACAACAGGAGCTGAGCGAGGATTCTTGGTTCTGGGATTCTTAACTCGCAAGTTTGGAAGTAGAGATTGCTTCTTGAGGTTTAAAAAGGAGTTTTCATTTAGGGTTTGGTTTTTATAACGTTTTGGAGAGGAAAGTGGAAAGGGATAACTTAGATTATTAGTATGAAAAAGAATAAGTGAAGGGGCAGCCATGAATTGCTTATGGTGTTTAGCTACGACTTGTACAGCACTGTACAAAGTTATAGCTGACTGGCTGGCATTGGAAACTCTCTCGCAGCCTCACAAGCTTGGAGGTAAGGGTCCACAGGAGCTAGATATCAGTTCGGCTCATCCATGAAATTGCAGCATCTGCTAGCTCTTTGACCAGCGTATTGCCGCGGGTCAATTGTTTGTTTGTTTTTTTTTCAAAAACAATGAATATAAATTTATCCACATCTTGATGAACATAAATTTTTTTCAATAATATTTATATGCATATCTAATTAATTAATTAATTTGATATTTAATTAAAAAATAATTAAAATTAAGATATTTAACTTTATTATATGATCATATACTCAATTGTATATAATAATTTTATTTTTTTAAATAAATATTTTATTTAATTAAATGATTATTCATGTTAATAAAAGATAATAAAAATCATTAACATAAACAATTTAATAAAACCATGAAGCTCTATTATAAAACAATCCTTGAATAGTAAAAAAATTTAAAAATAAATTAAAACCAATTTTACGTTGAATAAAAAAATAAAAAAATATCAATTTAAAAAAACTAAAAGAGCCCAGACAAACCTCCTAAACCTTAATATCTTAAACTAGCAACTCGTGAATTCTTATACCCGAGCTTAATCAAGAAGGTCAATTCCAGACTAATTTAAGGTTAAGGATGAAACAAAAAAAAATTAATCTAAAAAATTTGTCAAAGGGAGAAAAATAAAAATAAAAACGAAAAGAATGAAAATCATGTTTGATAGGAAAAAAAACCTAAAGATGATGAATTAGACATAATAAAAATTAATTTTAAAACTTATCTAAAAAGAAAAACAAAAAAAAAATAGAGATCGAACTTGAAAAATGAAAAAAATAAAGGGGGATGAAATGAAAAAAATTTCTAATTTATAAATTATTTAAAATAAAATAAATAGTAATAAATAAGAAATATTTTTGTGTAAAGCTAGGCTAACATGTGACCCGTGACCTGAACATGAGATATGTTCAGATTACAAGTTTATCATGTGTTCTAAGTCATGATATCAGGATAATTCAATAGGAAAATAAATTAATGATAAATAGAAACAAAATTGGAAAACCAAGAGATAAATGTAGATTAAAATATTTATTATTACAACACAATTCATTTACCTGATTGTGTTTAATAAATTTATTAATTAAAATTTATTTGTAATAGATTTAACACACACATAAAATTTATTGAATATAATAAAAGAATAAAAATACTATGCAAGACTTCACATATTAAAAATATTATATAAAAATTAATATTTTTAATTTTTAAAAATAAACCTTATCTAAATAAAATATATATAAAAAAACTATAGATAAATCATACTAACCTCTTTAAAAATTAAATACAACCAATATAATTAAAAACTAATTGCTATTTAAAAAATGTTAAATAAGCCAAAAAAACCAAGAGAAGATATATTAATTAAAATATAAACTTAAAAGTTATTTTTAAAAATGCATATAAAAAAATATGAATTCAAAAATTCAAAATTAAAAAAGAAAAAAGAAAAAAAAAATGAGGCCTCACGTTGGTGGCCTGGTAAGCCCAAAATGACCCGCTTTTATCATCTCCTGAACCTCTTGTTCAGCATCTAGTTTTGAGGATGGTGACGGGCAGCACTGTGAAGAAGGCACATATTTGATTGCTGTATGCAGGCCTCTGAAGATCCCTCTTCTCTGTCTTCAGCCGTTTCCTGTACTGTACCGTTTGCCGAAAGAATTTTAATCTTCCTTTTACTCTTACGTAGGGCCATTTTGTGTGTCCTGGTTTGAGCTTTCGATCTTGCAGCTTGGTTATGATGTCTGTTCTAATAGAATCCTGGGGAGAACACAGTGAGGAGCTTGAATCTTGAGTCTCAAAAACCATGATCGGGTTGGGAGAAGTAGGCTGGTTTGCAATAGCCTTCTCTGTCTCAAAACTCTGTCTGTTGGTAGAACTGTCTTCTTCTCCCATTAGAAGACCATTTATGGTAGTAGTCTTCCTTTTCTTCTATTCAAAAGGTTTTTATATGGATGAAACGTCATGATTTCTGAAAAGAGAGTCTCAATTGGCAAAGATGTAGTATATGTCTCTCAGCCCCTGTGCTGATAAAAAGAAGTATCAAAAGTATCCACTTCACTCCTGCATTCGGTCACGAAAGCAGCTTGGGCCTGACTAGTCTCAGAATCATCATCTTCTTCATCTTCCAATTGTGGGCTAAAAGAGTTCATACTTTACTCTATTGTTCCATATGCTGGGTAGTTTAGATGATCTATCTCCTGAATATTGATGATGTAGTCCCTCCCTTCCATTCTTAAGACTGTATCTTCTTTGATTGGGCTTGTACATTGTGTTGCAATCAGGAATTTCAGTGTATCAAGAGTGTTGAAAAGTAGGCTTATTCAATCAAAACCAAATACTCTTCCCAGAATATGCAGAATCTTCTTGATGCAAGTGACATTCAAAGCCATAATAGGAAGATTAGAAAATGTTACCCATGCTAAATGATCATTAGGGCCATCGGTCTGTGTCCATGGTCTAAGCTCATCAAAATTGTTCTTCCAAGCTCGGGTGTCCACTTGTAGCGCCGCCATCATATCCTCAGCAGAATCAAAAGAGATCAAGGCTTGAGTGCCTCCCATAAAACAGAAACCAATGAGTTGCATGCCACTGTCTATGAGTCCTCTCTTTATGCTTTTGTAGTTAACCCCATCTATATATATCCTCCCAAATAAGCTAGTCTTCAACCAGGCTATGTCTTCCTCAACAGCAACGTGTTGCACAATGGGTAATGGAGAGGTCTTGCACTCTGAACTTATCGATGTTGTAGTTTCAACGGTAGGGGCGTTAGGCAGTTTAGGCTGTATTGCTCTCACTACTTCTGCGTAGCTTCTATTGTCCCGCTGTCTGACTGGAATGGATGCCCTTGGGGTGGCTTGTGGTCACCTGGGGAGAGCTATGGGTGAAGGAGGTTGACGGTGGAAACGCACTGGGTTTGCTCGTAGTTTGAAAGAATCGAACAATAGATCATTGAAGAAGTGAAGAAGTTCTGTTTGGGAAACCATGATTTCATAGTGACAAAACCGAACTCCATTAATCTTTCTGGTTCTTAATTTCTCCTTGAAATGAATAAATTTATAACATCAGTACCATACTTGTAGGAAGCTCTTCTAAATAGAGTAAAGGCCACCCATAAGGATGTCTTATAGCCAAAAGGCCTTAACACAATGCCGCAATTGCAGTTGATAAAGCATGATGGAAGAATGAATGAAATCACCATTGTAATTTCCCTGTAACAAGTTTGGCCTCGTGATTTCATCCTCCCAAAATGTTTTCACCACCACCATCTACATTCTAATTATGCAGTGTACAAAAGAGGGGGAGAAAAATGAGAGCATGCATAGACAACAACGAGGAAGATTTCATCAGAATCTTCATAGCACTTATTCACACAAAAACAAAGTAATAGTCAGCAGATATGATTCCATTATTGCTCAATGCACTCAACACTTTGTTTTTATATACTTAAAAAACTTCAAAATTCAAAGCAAAACTCAATTAATTCACTACTTCGGTCAAGCAGTAGGTTACATAGATAGATGGCCGCGTTATGCGCCGCAAGCCAGGCTATATCTTTTTAAATGTAAAAGAAAATTCCCTGCAAAACTTGAGATTTAAAAAACTTTAGACATTTGGGTCATTTAGGTACTCGGATTTAATAACCTTAACTAATCTAATAATACTTAAATAAATAATAGCAATAAAAAATTAAATTAATAAAAAAATTAACATCCAGAATATATATAAAAAAGTAACAACGAGAAAAAAAAACCCGAGTCAATTTATCAAATTTCCGACTCAGGATATGAGATCGAGAAAACCTTTAAGAAAAAAATTAAAAAAAATATCAAAGGCTAATTCGTAACCAACCAAATGTTGGAAAACAAAATTTTAAAAAATATGCTAAAAAATAGAAGTCAACTAAAGCTAACTTTCTAACTTTATGATCTCTCGGTTATGAGACTGACCCTATATTATTAAAGATAAGCCTGAAAAAATCATGAAACAAAATTCTCAATAAACTAAATGCCATTGGATAAAATAAAAATAATAATTAAAAATCACAATAAAAGGAATGATGACTAAGTTTTTTTGTTATATTTTTTCAAAACTCATGGATTTTATTTGCTAAATCTTTATAAAAAAATATATAATTTTGACATTCTTGCAGAATAAAAAAATCAATTGATCTAGGTTACTTTGGTCAACTTACTTGACTTGTGATCCAGGAGTTGCTTGGGGTGAAGCCCTAAGCCGGGTCTGAAAACCATGATCAAAAGAATGAAGATCCAATTTCTTCATTAAATTCTTCTTATTTTTTTAAAACTTGTCTTAAAATCCATTTATTTTTTTTTTGTAAATTTTTGACCAAATAATGTTATTTTTTACATATTTTTAAAATAAAAAAAATTAATTGCCCAGGTAACCCTGGCCAACCCACCTAACCTATGACCCAGGACTTGCCCGGGGTCGACCTCCGAGCCGGGTTTAAAAACCATAATTAAAAAAAATAAAAACGTAACTTCTTTGTAATTTTTTTTTAAAAACCTGTCAAATATTTTTTTGAGGCCAAGTTGATCTAGGTAACCTTAACCAATTTATGAGATTTGTGATTCACAACTTGCCCGGAGTGGACTTTTAGATTGGGTTTCAAAACTATAATTGAAAAAATAAGGATCAAATTTGACATTAAAATCAAATAAAATCAAACAATACATGATAAATATATATAAAAAATCACATAAGAAAATAAATGAGGGATGAATATATATATATATATATATATATATATATATATATATATATAATTGTCTGTATTGGCGCGCACATATATATGGACAGTCATCTTCTTCATCTTTAATTATGCTATCAAAACCAAAGTTGTCAATTCCGTTTCGGTAGATGTTTTGTTTTTTCAATTGGAATGGAATGTTTCAGTTTCGAAGTATTTCGGCGTGCCGTTTCAGGGTTTATATATATCAACAGGTTTTAAAAAAAAATATATAAACCCTGAAACGACACGCTGAAACACTTCGAAACTGAAACATTCCATTCCAATTGAAAAAACGAAACATCTACCGAAATAGAATTGACAACTTTGGTTTTGATATATGAACAAGCATAATTCAAATTCAAGATAAATTAATTATAAATTATGCAATACAAACACAATGCCAAACAAATATAATTTTAAAATTTAAAATATTTCTAAATAGTCAAGATTAAATAGATCTTTAACTTAAGGTAATTCAACTTAAACAAAATATCAAAATATTATGAAAGTAAAATGTTTTAACACAAATATTTTAAATATAAAGTTAGGTCAATCTTATTAAGGCTAATGGAATCTAAAACATCCATTATTTTGCTCAAATTTCTACAAAGTATAAATATAAAAAAAAAACAACATGAATATAAACCATATATATTAGTGATAAATCTAATTTTAAAAAATTAATATCATTGTTAATGAAAATAGTAATAATAATTTTCAATATTATTATCAATATCATTATTATTAAAAATATTAATGGAAAAGAGCTTTTTATAATTGGGTGATTTAATTAATTAAATTGAATAAGGTTTAATTTGATTCAATGACTTTTCAAGAGCAGAACGGAACATGCGGAATGAAACCGGAAAGTTCGGGGTGAAATTTAACCGAAAAATCCGGAACGAACCGAAATTTAAAATGAAATGAAATTTGTTCCGTTTTATTTTGTTTTTTCAATTAATATAGAATGTTTCGGCTATTCCAAACAAAACAGAACAGAATTAACAATTTTATCAAAAACAAGTTACAAATACACAACTACTAGCTAGGGTATAATTACTTGTACATTTTAAACTCTACTTAAATCTAATGACAGCATCGATCCACAGCAATGCGCAAGCACTTAATTAGCTTCGACATATATACTAAGTTGAGCTAGATAAAATTAAGTACAAGAACAATATCAACAGCAGCAAGACATTGTACGTACGTAGTACAAAAGGAAATGAACAGAAGGAGAGGCAGCCAATAACATATACCGGACACCCCCACCAAGTGGTTATTAACAATACAATCATACATTAGTACAGGTCCACACATTTAATATATGTGCTAGCTTGAAATTAATATCCTTAAACATGGAGAATATCATCATGGCTAGTAAATAGCACCACAAGCCAACCCTCCTTTATAGTCTCGGCATTTGTGATCTGCAATCTCTACTTTGACTGAGAAACCAAAGATTACATGGTGATTGTACCTAGAGAATCTAGGGTTTCAAACAAATTAACTAACTGCCCCAGCTGGAAATCTCACCCTCCATTTGTCCACTCATTTTCATGCATGAAGGAGAGAGAGTGTGCCATCTTCCTTGTCTCTATGATCACTTTAGTACTGTTTGTTTTTGAGAGCCAGAGCCATTATTAGCAGCAGCTGGACAATTTGCATGCGAGTTTCTTTGCGATTTTCCTGCCCTCTTGTTCTCTGGTTTGGGCCCTGCAGGTTGCCGTACCTTCACTCCTCGGATCAACTGTGATGCGATTTGAGTTAGTGTTTATCTATCTATATCATCAGCTAGCCCAGCTAGCTAATTAAATCTTTGAAGAATAAATAAAAATACGGGATAATTATTAATATTAAAGCAATTAAGGTGCTCACTCACATATTTTCCACATTTCACATCCGAGTAGATGACTATGAAATCCCCTTCTTGGAGTCCATTTGTTCTCACAAAATCTCCTGAAATCAAGAAATATATATATATTATGTATATGCATGCATAGAAGCAGAAAAAAGAAAGAAAGAAAGAAAAATTATCCATGAAAAAATAATTATAATTAATTAAATCAAATAAATTTTGCTAGCTAGCTATCAAATTAATACTCACCAGTGTTTTCGAGGAGATACATCCTGCTTTTGTTGTTGGGCCAAAATCTGAAATTCCACAAGGAGGAAAAAGAGACACAGAGAGCAGAGATTTAACTCACAAGTATATTTGATCAGAAATCTAAAGATGAAAGAAATCCATCAATGATTTGAACGATTAATTAATTAAATTAAATTATTTGCAAGTATATTTGAGAAATTAAAAGATGAAAGCAATCCATGAATAATTAGAAAGGTTAATTAAATTAAATTTTAGGATACCTATAACGCATGTTCCAAACACGAGAAGTCCCTATATCTTCCATGGCGATGGAAATTCCATCCCTTGCCTCTAGCTCCGGGAGATGTGTTTCTGCTTCTTTCTGCATAAAAACAAAAATAAAAACCTGTAATTAGCAAGAAATTAATTAATTTATGTGTGTGTGTGTTGATGCCATGATTTATACCTTTGGCAACACTATCCTCCCAAGACTCCCCACATCACTCTGCTTCAACACTTTCTGAAGGAGAAACCTCAGGTTCTTCTCAGGTTTCCATCCCTAGACAAACAAACACAGACATGCACATAAGATTTCACAAAAAAGGTGATAAAACTCAACGTGGACAATCAAACCAACTGCCAACCTGTCGCCTCTCGGCCACGGCCTGCCGGTGATTATTGGTCTGTGTTTGCATGGCTGGTCGATCCACCGGTGCATCCACAGTGGTGGAAGCAGAACCTCCACCAGCAGCTGTGGGCCAGTAAACCCAACTACCAGGATTAGATTGACCTGTTGGGGCACCATTGGGATCATCTGCGAGCCTTTCATGCGGATCGCCAGCGCCTTGATTTTGGTGCTGAATATTGTGATGATTCTGATTCCTGTGGTAAGACAGAAACCTTCTCTGCCTAGCCATTCTCTTCTTCCTTGCCTCTTTTGTAGCTGAGGAACCTAACCTCGTCAACCTGTTATCACCATTAGCCGGAACATACTGATATGGGTACTGGTTACCATACCCGGTAAAAGCAGGATTCTGGGGTTGAGCTGACTGGAGATTATTGTCTGCAAATGAGTTGAAGAGTGAAGCCGAAGGAAATTGTGAGGGAGGCCATGTTTGATAGGACTGAAGCATGCGATTGCAATCCTGTGGAGTCCCGTAAGGATGGCCATTTATATTAGAAGATCCATTTGAAAACAGGTCACCCATATATCCAACCATGGGAGAAAAACCTGGCATGACTTTTGCCGGATCTGCGGCAAGATATGGCGGGGGTGCAACGTTCCAAGGTGACTGGGTGAAGCAAGGGTTTGAATGATCAACTGGTATAGGATTGCAGTTGAGATTTAAATTAGGGTTAGGGTTTTGGTTCTGAAGAGGGTCTTGATTGTATGGATAGGGAAGATTAACGTTGGAGGATGATTCTCTCATGCGCCTTCTTTGTAGATGATTCGTTTGGACCCATTGAAGAATGAGCTTCAAGAGTTGTTTCATGCCTTCTTTACCACCACCTAAACGCCTAGCTGCACACTCTATAGTGGTCTTCTTGAGTTTGACTCTCCTCAAATCGTCAGCTGAAACAGTCTCTTTGTTGCTCTTGAGCCAGTCTAAAAACACCATGGCCAGATCATCTGATCTTCCTCCTTGGTGGTCGGCCTCCTGATCATTTTTGCCTTTTGTAATCTCTTCATTTCCAGCTTGTTCATCATATTGAAGCTGTACCTGATCTTGTGGTTCGTTTTGCTCCATTTGAAACTCCTCAAAGAGGCCTTCATCAGGATGAAATATAGATGAAGGATCAAAGAAATCATTACTCTCAAGCAGATCTATGTATCCGAAATCCTCCATCACGTCCATGCATTCAATTCCTAATTCCATCGCTTGATCAGGAGGCTGAGGGACCTCCATTGAGCAAGTAGAAGACAAGGCCGCTGTAGAAACATCCACCGGATCATCCATCGCTTGACTGTTAAAATCATCATTATTGTTATGGTGATAGCAGTGATTACGATGTTGGTGATTCTTTTCAACATCGTAATCTGCCTCTGACTTCAAAACAGCCCATACAGCCGCTGAAGAAGAGGAGGATGCTGACGAAGAACAAGAGGAAGATGACGACGAAGTTATGGCCTTGACAGGAGCCGGAGTGGATGAAGAAGAGGAAGAAGAAGACATGCAAGGAAAATCTGGGAGTGGAGGGAAGTCTTCATAGAAGATCGAAACATCACTCGCATGTAACAGATCTTCTTGCCCTCTCTCAAGCCAGATCTCCTTATCTTCAACAAGGATATCTTGCTCTTCCTCCATAGCATCAAACCCGATTGTAGGGTTTCCTTCATTTTCAACCCCTT
This sequence comes from Populus x sibirica, assembly GCA_019202695.1. Taxonomy (NCBI): domain Eukaryota; kingdom Viridiplantae; phylum Streptophyta; class Magnoliopsida; order Malpighiales; family Salicaceae; genus Populus; species Populus x sibirica. The sequence continues at coordinate 1,256,000 of JAGMVL010000092.1, forward strand.
CATGCCGATCTTCACTATGCACTTCCAAACCCTTCATCTCTCTCTCTCTCTCCCCCTCTAATTAAAGCAAATAAAATATATAAAAAAAAGTTCAACTTGAGAGACCCTTTTGAGTTCTGTTGAGGTAGATTTAGAGAGAGATGAAAAAGATATCGGAGAATACTGAAGGATAGGGTTTTCCTTGTACGGATAAGTGCAATGAAGAAGATTGTTTCTGATTAAGGAAGCAAAAGAGGGTAAGGGCCCGCTCCAAGCATCAAATTCTTAAGAAACAACATAAACTATTTGAATCTATCAACAACAAAGATAACATAAATAATACCTACAAACCATGCATCAAAGAAAGTGACCCCTCCGATCTCTTCTCTAATTCTTTAATTAATTCTTAATTACCTACTAATATTTTAATATATAGGATCATTAACTACTCCAAAATTGAATAAGATCGTTATTAATACCTTAACCCCATCACCAATCCGAGATCAAAACAGAGAGATCGATCGAACGAATAAAAATCTAGCCAGGCAATCCAAATATCTAGAGAGAGACAACTAGGCCAAGCTTGGAGAATCCCCACATGGTGAAACGCTTTTGAAACACAACCCCATATGTGTTCTGGTCTGTTCCGGGAAGTTTCATACAGTTGTCTAGCCTTTAAAACCTTCTTCTGAGATAAGTCCAAACCAATTTTTTGTGGGTTTGCAACAATTCAATTAATGTTCATTAGAGATGAGAGAGATAGAGAGTGAGAGGGTGGTTTTAGAGAGATATAGAAACAACCAAACAAAAACAAAACCTCGTGCGCCGCTACTTTCTCAGCCTGACTCCGGATTTTGTGCCACCCGCCATACGTTTTCTCCTCAGTGGTGCAAATTAGCGGTGCCTCAGCCTTCAAGTTTACGAGTGCCAGGGAGTGGACTAAAGTACGGTTCGAATCTTAGCAGTAACTTCCAATAACCCCCCCATGCTCAAAATTCATTATGTATTATTATACGCAAATCACACATTCGGTTGTAATTCCTCGGTTATTCGTGTTTTTATTTGGGCTGTTTCAAAAATATTTGTATATTTTTTAAATAATTTACAAAAAAAATTCAATTTTATTTTTTAAACACATGTAAAACCAAGTATTAATCTAGTATTAGAAAAGAAAAATGAAATAAATTATAAAATACAATTCACATTAAATGATAAGATTAAAAAAAATAAAAAAATACTGATTAATTAATTTTTTTTCCTAAATAGATAGACTTCTATGTTTTCTAAAGAAAAAAAATAGTTTTGAAAGCTTACGCATCATAAAAAGTAAAAAATGATATTTTTATAAATATGTTAAAATTGATTAATGGATAAATAAATTGAAATCGTGGGAATATTTCATATTATCTTAATTTGGCTTCCAACTAATTAATAGTAATAACTGAATGTCTTTTGAATATTAATTTGAATTTTAAGTTTAAATTGAATGATATATAAACAGGTAATAATTTAAAGAACTAATAAGCTTATTTATTATCTTTTAAATTATTTTAATGCATGATAAATATCTACGGAATTTGCTAAAATTTGAATTTACACTAGTCATTAAAATATTAATCCCCTTTTAGAATACATATAATTATATGGATTTGATCTCCCAGGATTTAAGTTTTGAGTGACTATACAATGCCATTTTTTCTCTCAAATTAAATAATTAAAAAATTGATGTTAATTTTCTCCCTGCAATATTATATATTAATTCATTTAAATCTATTTTATTTATACAAACGTAGAGCAGCACTAGTACTATGAACTATAGAGATCAATCCCAAGCACCAAAAACCCTTTCTCCATCTCCATATTCACAGTTACATAATAATTTCTGAACTCTAACGACCTCTTTCTCTCTTCAGTTGAGTAATTTGAAATCTTGCAGAGCAGGGAAAAATGGATTCCCTCCCTCATGACATAATTTTCTATTGGTTTAACAACCAACATCCAATAAGGAGGTTGTCTTGATTCGTGGGCAAAGCGGTGCAAGGCAGGCGGTGCCCACTTTGACATTACAAATTCAGCTGCTCCTCTAGGAAACGTGTCCATGCAATGCCTGACGTAACCCTAGATCTGTCTCTCTATCCCGTATCTCTCCCTGATCTGCAGCCAATAACAGTGCTCTTCCGTTTCGATTTCCCCTCTTGATCTGATGCCCACCCATGGGTGTGATTATGTTCACCTCACAAAAGAGCAAGGCGTCTGACAGACTTCTTGAATCCTGCCACGAGTGCTGTTCGTCGTCCTGGAAGACTGCGATTGGTGCCTGTTTAGGTTTATATCAAATTGGAATTGGGTTTTCGATTTCTTAATTTATGATCTTAAATGTGACAGAACATGTGCGCGTGGGGTTTGTGTATAGCTTGTTGACCTATGGTATCTTGCCACTGTTATGGGTGCCAATTTCGCCCGTTTCAAAATTAGAACATATTTATCGTATATTTTGTAATTAACCCCGTCGCTAATCCCATCTGTATTTGGGAAGGGGGCGTTGGAGAAGACGAGAGCCCCGTCATGGCTGGATCATGCTATACCACAATGCGTTGTCTGTGAGTCAAGGATGTTTAAAAATTCTATCCATGGTTAAATACCGGCGAGAAAACCAATAGCAAACATATCCAATTGTTGAGATCATAGATACAGAAATGACGCAAAAGAATACACAAAGGAATAAATAATTAAAATTTTCGAAGTTTTACTCTTTATATATTTTATAATTTCAATATTGTATTTGAAATTTGTACTATTAATCTTGTATGATTTATTTTGCTCCCTTAGAATTAGAAACTAAAAAAAATCTGAACTTGTTAGACTTATGTGTATATAATACGTATTTTGTACGTATTCTATAAATTAAAAAAAATGGCACTTTATTTATGGAATATAATTAACAAGCAAAAAATGGGGGAAAAACCCAAAGCAACAAGCACTCTCTGTAAAGAAGGCAACAATTGTTTTTAATAACCATTGAAATGCAAAAAAAGAAAAAGAAAAAAAAGAAAGAGATGGAAAAACAGAGACTCAATGGTAAATATGAAATAGACAGAGGAGCTACAGTGTGGCACCAAAAATGTTATTAGTTTATTGAGTAGTAGTTATGGTCTTGTAAATGTCAAATGCCGATGCCTGTAAGCCCGGTATTTATTACAACAGACGTCACTCTAAACAGATATGCAGTGATGTAAATCTATATAGCTAGGAAATAAATAAAAGTAGGAGGAAAACTACAAATAAGAAATCAAGAATCAAGGGATTTGAACTTGATCAAAGGAGGCACAACATACGAGAATGTTAATGTGAAGCTCAGTTTTTGGTGTTCATGCTGCTCTTGACTGTCTCTGCATTTTCTTTGATGAATTCCTTTGATTCCTCAGCTTTGCCAACTACTGTGTCCTTGATCTTTGCTGTGGTATCTTTTACGGATCCCCAAGCATCTTGAGCAGTTTGTTTTGCCTTGTCTGCTAGATCGTTTGAGGCCTCCGATGCCTTTCCAGCCACCTCTTTTGTTTTCTGGGTCGCCTGCTCCTCATCAAGTAGCCAAAAGATCATTAGTCTAAATTGCCAAACATTTAAGAAAACAAATTATAAACACAGTCATACAAATTAATTATCCATTTAGTGTTGTGATTTTCTTATTACATCTTCGACCACAGATTCACCAGCAGCCTTTGCTTCACTGGCTCCTTCTTTTGTGGCCTTACGAGCCATCTCAAAGCCACCTGATGAAGCCTCCTTACGAGAACTTGCCTGCAATTTCACAGCAAGATTAGTGTTTAACACTCATTGTCAATCACAACCCAACCCAACATTACATTACTAGTGAGGTGACTTGATCTACCTGAAAACGTCTTGTTAAAGGGATGAAAACTCCAGAGCTCCTTTGGCTCCTAACTATCATAGCACCGAGTTGACCATACCTGGGAAGGGATGTGGTTAGGGCTAGGCTTGCCATTTTCAATATTTTTGTATCTCAAAGAGAAGAAAAATGCTTTAGTTTTTTATTTTATTTTATTTTTGAAACCATCCACACTGCTTTATATAGGAAGGAAGTGAGTGAGATTTGCAAGTAAAATTCCATGCGGATTCATTGCTAGTGTTGGTGATGGGAACCCTTGGCGCTTTCATCTCGTAATCCCTTTTGAATAGCTACGACCCAGTATTATAGGCTAGTCATTGGAACTCTAATTTAAGTTCATTCCAAAGCTAATTATTTACTAAATTAGCAAAAATAATTACAATACATTAATATAAAGAATTAAGTTATATATGTGTGTGTGTGTGTGTGTGTGTGTGTGTGTGTGTGTGTGTGTGTGTGTGTGTGTGTGTGTGTGTGTGTGTGTGTGTGTGTGTGTGTGTGAGAGAGAGAGAGAGAGAGAGAGAGAGAGAGAGAGATTAAGGCTAGGGGTGATCATTTTCGATTCGGTTCGGTTTTTATCAAAAAAATAATCAAATCGAAATTATTTAAAAAAAAACCGAAACCAGTTCAAACCGATCGGTTTCAGTTCGGTTCGGTTTTTTAGGACAAAAACCGGTTCAACCCGGTTTTGCTTGGTTTTGGCTCGGTTTTTTTCTGGTTTGGCTCGGTTTTTTTCGATTTGGGTTCGGTTCGGTTTGGTTTTTTTGGTTTTAGGCTTATAAAATCGAAACCGAACTGAACCAACTGGTTTTTTTAAAATTTTAATCGGTTTTTTTTCATGGTTTGGTTTTTTTAATTTTCTTTTTGATTTTTTAATTTTTTTACTCCCCTCTTATTAACTCAATAGAATCCATCCATCTCTGGTGAATCATTCAGTGGCCTTGTGGCCATATATATATACTTATTTGGGTTTTAGAGGCCAAGGCATCTACGATATCCATGTGATGTCATTTGCAGAGTTGCTAATACAAAATTTATCACATTACCTTCGGTAACCAATTCATATAAATTCATTCTGAGATTATTTTTAAAATATATTTATTTTATATATTTATTCTTGTTCTTTTAACTAAAAACGTTAAGCAAATATATATTAAATAGGATTTAAAATAATTAATTAGAGTTGTGTGCTTTTGACATTGATTTTTGTTTATCTTAAAGAACATTAGTTGTTTATTTTGGTGTTCGGTTCACATAATTTAACTTTTCTCCTTAAAATCAATCTTCCAAAAGAAAGTGAATATTCTTGAAGTGAGATTTCTAGAAAAGTATAATATTTTTATATTTGGTTGAGAATATGAGATTCATAGCTAGGAAAGGATCATTCCTGCATTTATGAAAATGTTTTATGAAAAATTAAAATATTATTTTTTTATTTTTTAAAATTATTTTGATATGCTGATATTAAAAATAATTTTTAAAAATATATTATTTTAATATATTTATAAATAAAAATATTTTAAAAATTAAAAAACTACAACCACATTTCTAAAATATTTGAAAGCCTGAAGGCTTACAAAGGCGAGCAAATTACAAGAATTTCTTTTATAATTGGTAATGAAGCACCAAAATTGCTATTATCAGAACCAAGAACATGTGGTGGCCGGACCTTTACAAACCCGATTGTATTCGGCAGGCTAAACCAGGAACGCTGAGCACACAACTCTACAAAAGCCATGTGTTTTCTTTTCCAATCCAGTGAACAATAATAGAGTATTATAGGTATATTCCAGGTACTATTTAAATATATTTGAAAGGAGGGTGGAGTTTTTTTTTTTTTTTTGGCTTGTATGTTTTGAGTGGAGGGTCTAAATTACCTTAAATTTTTGTTATGGAACTTGATTCACTCGAGACAAGACTCGAGATATAAGTTAAGAGATTTAGCTGAAATTGAAATTTTTTTAATAAGCCAAGAGGACATTGTTTTGATTATTTTTTTTAAAAAAAAAAGTTAATGAATTAAGGCTAGTTAATCAATATCCAAGTTTTTAACTAGATTAAACTAAATAATTTTTTTTTTATTTTTTTCAACTCAAACCGGTTAAAATTCTAGATTAACTTGTCATGTTCTAACAAGAGGATATACATTGCCTTTCCTATAAATACATTAACATGTAAACGGTGTTTTAATAGGGGTGATTATTTTCAGTTTGATTTGATTTTTATAAAAAAAATAACCAAACTGAATTTTTTTAAAAAAAAGAAACCGAACCGAAACCGGTTCAAACCGACCGGTTTCAGTTCGGTTTTTTAGGACAAATACCGGTTCAAACTGGTTTTGTTTGGTTTTTTGGGTTTAGCTCGGGTTTTTAGTTTTGGCTCGGTTTTTTTTGTTTTTTTTCGGTTTGGGTTCGGTTCGGTTTTTTTATTTTAAGCTTATAAAATCAAAACCAAATCGAACCAAACCGGTTGATTTTTTAAATATTTTAATTGATTTTTTTCACAGTTTGATTTTTCAATTATTTTTTTTAGTTTTTTTTGCTCCCTTTTAGATTTTGGACACCTTCTTCATTGGGTGAGGGCTTGGGTAGAATAGTTATTTTTGGGCTCAAATTCCTGTATCTTAGGCCCAATTATTATTCTATAATTCTATTTATTTTATGGAATGAGAATCTATCGCTTATATGAAAAAAAAAAATCGAAAGAAAGGCTGCAAGGATATAAATTTTGAATACATTGGAAGGAATTCAATTTCAGTGGATAGGTTGGCTCGCAGCCTAATCTTTCTGCATAGAAGCTACTCTCCTCCTCTTTGCTTATTTGCTTATTTATTTGACCGCGCTCCTTCAAATATGAACCAGTCAGAGGCTCGTTCTCTATTACCGAAGCTTTCAAAACTAATCAAGATAGCATATAGTTAAATTTGTCAGGTACTGTTCTAAGTACTACATACCATAGTTTTTAAACTCGACCAGATAATCAATCCAATCTAATAATCAGGTTATAGGTCAAATAGATTAACCCGGGTCAATAAAAAACAAACCTATTGTATTCCAACTCCTCGCTAAAGCAAATGCTCCAAAAAGCAACTTGTAATTAATTTTGTCTGTCATATCCCATGAATTGTATAATTGTACCCCATTTAACTAGGAGTTATTATTTTCGGTTCGATTTGATTTTTATAAAAAAGTAACTAAACCGAGACGGGGTCAAACCGACCGATTTCGGTTCGGTTTTTTAGAGTAAAAACAAGTTTGGCTCTGTTTTTCCAGTTTTGGCTCGGTTTTTTCCAAGTTTGACTCGGTTTTTTTGGTTTGGCTCAATTTTTCTGGTTAGGATCGATTTTTTTCCGGTTTCAGTTTTTTCTTATAAAACCAAAACCAAACCGGCCGGTTTTTTTAAAATTTTAATCGGTTTAATCAATTTTTTTCCATTCAGTTTTTTTAATTATTTTTTTTATTTTTCTCAATTTAATTGATTTTTCAGTTTTTTTCTCACTCATACTTCCCGCTGTCATTTCTGGTACAAGACCAAAAAATTATGGTAAGAAATTCTACAAAAATGCCCCCAATTAAAAACCCAGCAAAAAAACTCAATAAAAAAATCCAATTCCAATTCAAAAACCCAACAAAACCAACGAAAAGTTTATTGGATTTCGTGAATTTTTTTTGCTGGCACCCTTACAGACTGTATTTGTAAACAAGCAAACCCAAAAACCCATTTCCATAAATTTTCCATGAATCCCACCACCAAAAACACAAAAAAGTAAAGGCACCCTTACAGATTGTATTTGTGGACACCTTGAAAAGTTTCAACCTTTTTAGCATGAGAGAAAGATGATTACTCTCTCAAGACCTTAGCACCTCTCTCTAAAGCTTCAGGATCAAACCCAACAGTGTTGTTCGTGGGTGACCATTCCAAGGAGCTCTAGATTACCCGCCGCCGTTTGATTGAGGCAAAGTGGATGGCTGAGATTGTACAGAAGAAGAAGACGAAGAAGATTGAGGGGAAGGAGAAGGGTTTGAAGAAGAGAAAGGAGAGAAACTAAAAGGGCCATCATAAAAAAAAAAAAAAACAAAATTTGATTGAGAAAAGAAAAAGGAGGCTGTTATTGCTAATATTAGCCCTCCAATTTCACTTGTTTTTCCCTTTTTTTTTTTACTGTGTAGAGAAATAAAATGATACAGTTTATAAAGAAACCTTGGGCAAGACAGTTGCCATGGAAGGAGAGACGAAGAGCAAGATAGTTGCCAAAGAAAATAAGGCCGGGTCTCATCGGGTTTACCTGGGACGACCCTCCGGGTTATCTAGGTTTCACCGGGTCAAATCCTTAACTATTTTTTACTTAGACCCGGCTCAGCTCTAAACTCGAGTTGGCTGGATCCCAGATCAACCCGCCCCGCCAGGTTGAATTTTAAAATTATGTTCCAAACCAAACCTTCGATTATTGAAATGTTTTTAAAATTATGTTCCAAACCAAACCTTCGATTATTGAAATGTAACGATGATTATTAATTTTAAAGTCTTAAAAAAATAATCAAAAACTACTCCGCAACTTACTGTTAAAAAAACAAAAAACTAATTAAGACCTCCAGAGAGATTTTCCAAGATCAAGACAAGGGATTGATTATGAAATAAAGATCTTTTCTAGAACAAAATTCACTGTAACAACAAACCAAGTCCAAGATCACTTCCAAATCTCTCTTGTAATTTTTTTAACTGATTCTATCCTTCCATGGAATTCAGGGTATCAGCACTTGGACGAAAAAGAAAAAAAGAAACTCCAAGATTGTGTGTTAGCACCAGCATGCATGCAGCTAGATAACTAGCTCAGAGATACTTCAACAGCAGCTACAATGTTGGAGTTTCCAGGAAGAATGTGGCTGCGCTGGGAGATGAGAGGAGGACATTGTAGCTGAGACATGAGCATTAATTCAGAGCGTTGGTTTTGGTTGAGAATGAAAGTGGAAGCAGGTAGAGAGAGTAACAATGTCCACCAAACAATCTGACACAGCATTAATTGAAAACTACGTCCGTCGACAACCAGTCCATTTCCTTGCCACCATCTGCCCATATCGTATCCGGGTGTCTTTTTTTGTTATTTTTTCTTTTCAAATTAGCACTTTAAACGTAAAAAATTGCTCCGGTAATATCGTTTTTTTACATAAAAACCTTAATTCTATGAGTTTTTCTTAATTTTTAAATATATTTTTATAAATTAAAATAAATATTTTTATCTAAATTGTAAGCTAAAAAACAAACTCCTATTAAAATCTTAAAAAATTATTATTCACACAGTAATTTTTTTTATTTTTCAATGTCAATGATGTAGTCGATTTATGATAATAAATGATTCTGATGTGGTGTATGTGTCTGTCGTAACTAAATAAAAATAAGTACGTAAATAGATTATGTGAATAGTCTAACAGATATATTTATTGACTAGTAAAATAAGTATAAGTTAAAGAGAAAATCTGGTCACACTATACCAGAATAAAAAAGTTATTTTTTTATTTGACTGTTGTATCGTGCTCAAATTTTATAATAGTTTTAAAAGGTTATTTTTCTTATAATAACTACAACATCTCTACACGAATAATTAAAATTTTAAATATAAAAAATCTCTTTTTGTTCTAACAATTTTAAGATTTGTTTTATTATTTTTTAAATTAATTGATCGATTTTATTAAATATCATGAACTGATCAATAAGATGAGTTAGATTATAATATATTTTTATAATGTCACGTTTCAAAATAACAAAATTTATATGAAGTGTAACAAAGTGAAAATATATTATATATTTCACCAATTTTTTCTTCAAATAATATTATTCCATTAATTTTTTACGTTTACTGTAGTAATTTCACAATTTATCCATCGTATCCTCGTAGTCCTCCCATTCCTGTCGGTAAGCAAGCTGTCATCATTGGATGCTCCCCCACGCAGACCTCCCCTCCATTCTCTCTGCTTCCCTGCATCTGTGGTCTGTATCTTTTCCATCTATTTTCCTTTTTTCCTTTAATTTAACCAAAGAAAAAAAACTGGTTTAACTGCAAGTACAAGGTGGTATTCTGTTCAAGTAGAGATGGCGTTTAATAGATATATTTAGGCTTGTTTTTTTTTAAGTATTTTTTTAAAATTATTTATTTTTATTTATTTTATTATTTTAAATTAATATATTTTTAATATTTTTATATTATTTTAATATGTTGGTATCAAAAATAATTTTTAAAAATAAAAAAATATTATTTTAATATATTTTTAAATAAAAAATACTTTAAAAAATAATTGTTACCGTACTTTCAAGCACACCATAACTATCAAATTTTATCATTATTCTTTTGATTGTTTTTTCTTTGCTAAATTTTTTAGTTTGGTATTTTTTTTACACTCAATTTCATCATTAAACATTGAGTTAATTTGGATTTGAGTCTCTAGTTAAGCTCATTTTGGAATTTCATGAGTTGTAGTTTGAAAAATTAACTTAATTTAAGGATATTCACTAGGGTTTGCTTTGATTTTTTTATTTTTTTGTCATTCTTTCAAGATAATTTTTTTTTTCAATTTTATTATTCGATATTTATTTTATTGGAGATTGAGCTCTATGTTTTTTTTATATGCTTTATACATCCTTTGTTTTTTTTTTTTATTTGGTTGAGTTATCTGGGGATTTTTTTTTGTTCTTTGTTAAATATATTTTCTCAAAATAAGGTTTTTTTCTTGAATAAAATAGAATTGATTAATTGAATAGAATATTTTATTGTGTTTTTTTCGATTGGCTTTTCTAGGGCATTACTCTAATGAAAGTGGAGTTGGATTATCTCAACAAACTCTTTTGGTTGTGAGTGATGTGTGGAGTGACAACAGATCTCCAGTGATTTTTTTTTTTTCTCTTTACAAATATGATATCAATATCTTATTTTTTAGTTAATTAATGCTAGATATTTTTTTACTTGTTTGCTATTATTGTATTTAATTTAAACCAGATTATTAAATTAACTGTTCTTATAAGATATTGATAAATTAATAACTCGGGTTTATTTAAAAATAAAAACAGTCTATTTTTTACATTAAAAACAAATTAAATTAGCATGAGGCATAACGCTAGCTCCTAGTCTAGTTGCTGACATTCTGTCCTGGCAATATAAGCTAAAGTGTTTTCTCGCCTGTACTGATCTCTGCTGCACAAATTTTTGGAAAACAGTTAAATTCATTTATAACGAACCACCATGTGTCCTCATTCAATATACATTTAATTCAAGAAACCTTCTCCCACATGTAAACCTGCCTTTAAAAGGAGCCTCAATGCATGGCACTGGCACCATTACTTCAGCAGCAAATACTTTCTTGATCAGATTTAGTACGATAGAAATATATAGAGAGACTAAAACATGGCAAGGTGTTATTGCATTCTAGTTTTAATTGCTCTTGTTATTGCTCAAGCAAGTGCTAGGGACGTGCCCAAAGACGCTGGCCTCAATGACCAAAAGAACTTCATCGCATATGGCGGTGTAGGTGGCTTTGCTGGAGTTGGTGGTCTGCCAAACCTTGGCGGTGTTGCTGGTGGCCTCGGCGGACTTGGTGGGGTTGGTGGCTTGGGTGGAGACTCAGGTAGTGGTGTAGCTCTTGGTGGAGGTATTGGTGGAGGTGTTGGTGGAGGTGTTGGTGGAGGCTTGGGCGGTGGCAGTGGAGATTATGCAGATGGTGATGCTGGCTCTCTCTTCCACCCTTGATTTCGCTCCTCATTGGCTCTTCGTTATATATCTACTTTAATAAGTTGCTATACGTACGTAGACATTGTGCTTTTTCATTCTTCTCCTGTCATCTTTCATTGCTTTCGGATTACATAGGTAATTTGTCAGCAGGCTCTTCATGTGATTTGCGAGGATCTTTATCTATCTATCCATCTATCTATCCTGTACTACGTTTTTCTTGATCAAGTCAATTTGTATTCAAGTCCTACTATTTCATTGAAAAATAAGAAATTAAAATTAGCATAAAATTGGTCCATTTGTTAATGTGGAAGAGCAAATAATTTTCAAACAAGCTGCAACAGTAGTAGACAATTGTATTAGAAACCAAGAGGATCAAAATCAGTAAGCATCACTGCTAGTAGGCTAGTAGCAGAAAATATTATGCATACTGAGCTGTAGTAGCAGAAGAGGGGCAGCGCCCAAAGATAGCAACGATCAGTGCCTAAGTAAGCAGCACTTGAGACAATTAAGTATCCAATGGTGCGAGTATAAATGGGAGCATCAGGGAAAATTCTGACAAGAGAAAAAAATTCCAAGACACTCAGCAAAGAGGAAAATCCCATTCTGTCCCTGCTCCCAGAATCAATGACCGAGCTTAACATTGTTACTACTGACAGCAAAAAATTGGAAGGATTTCTTGATGTATGCTTCTTAACACAGACAAAACTAAGAGTTGCAGACGTGGCCACAAAGAATTTCAGGACAGTACTGTAGCCAATCTTAATTCTGCAATTTCACCACCGAATCTTGTTCCTGATTTGACCAAAAGATGTTGTCATCATCTTGGATTAATTCATCTCGGAGTAAGTTAATTTCTTTAATCCTAGTTTTATTTGTGGCCTTAATGTAATTGCAAAGTAATCAGAAGTTTTTGTTATCCAAATTCATGAATTAAGCTTCAGCTGGAAAGCTCAAATTAATGCATTACATATAGCCAACCAGTAATGATTAATATTATATAGTTGTACCGTGCTATCCAAGTTATATCAAATATTCTTAATATAAAAAAAACATCGGGGTGTTGCTAATATTTTTCTAGTAGAATAAAATTTAAACTGTTTGGGAGTTAATTTTAAGTAATTCGATCAACATAACAGTTTTCAAGATCGTTCAAATGACCTGTAAAAATATAATTTAACTAAAAAATTTAGAAGACATCTTTTTTACATAAATATTAAAATAATAACATATTAGAACAGAGTCATCCCAAGTTATCTTGTTAAATTTGTATCCTAAATTTTGAGATTATAATAACCTTATATAAACAAATAAAAACAAAATATGAAATCAAACTCTCAATTAATCATATGTTGAATAATGAAATTAAAAAAAAATCAATAAAATCTAATATCCACATAGAAAAAAATTATGAAGCCACACAAAAAAAGAGAAAAAAAAACTCAAGTTGAATCGCGAAACGGATCATGAGGTGAGATAACCATATAGAAAGCAAACCACGATAAATCATGAAGTCTAATATCCAATAAATCACATGTTAAATGATAAAATTACAAAAAAAACATAGATTAAAAAAGGTAAAAAACAAGATCTACTATAATGAATAATGTTTTGTGAGGTGGTGCTCATAAAAAACACCACCTCATTTTATTTTTAAGAAAACTATAATAAATCATGAGACTCAATCTCCAACAAATCAAATGTTGAATGATAAAAATAAATTAAAAAAATATATTGCAATTAATAGTATTTTGTGAGGTGGTGCACAATAAAAACACCACGTCTTTTAGTTTTTTAGCAATCCATAACAAATTATAAAGTTCAATCCCCAACAAATCAAATTTTGAATGATGAAAATTAGAGAAAAAACATAGATTAAAAAAAAGACAAAAAAATATACTATTATAATAAATAATGTTTTGTAAGGTGATGCAAAATCAATCTTCAATAAATCATGAAACTTAATCTCTAACAAATCAAATATCGAATGATGAAATTAGAGAAAAAAACATATTTTTTTTTAAAAAGAGAAACACTATTGCAATGAATAATATTTTTGTGAGGTAATGCATAGTAAAATTACAACTTTTTTTTTTGTTTTTCTATTGTTAATTTATCATAGTTAATTGAGAAAATGTTAAGAATAACCTTTGTTAAATAATAATATAAATCATATCCTGGGATCTCATTTAACAATATAAATTTTTGGATTGAGATGATTCTTTGACAAGGTATCAAAATATTATCGATTAAGTAGTTACGAGTTTGAATTTCACTATTCATATTATATTTAATAAAAGTAAGCACAAGAAAGTAGTAGGTCTGTGCAGGTTCCAAATTTAAAAAGCTTTTACTTGAAAAAGATGTTAAAAAATTAATATAAATCATATATTGGAACTCCACCTAACAACTTAAATTTTTGAATTGAAATAGTTCTTTGAGAATCTGCAATTATATATATATATATATTGCCTCAAAATAAATCTTTTATTATCAATTTTACCTTTTTATTTAATAAAAAAGTTATTAAAGACTTTCAAATATTTATAAAAACTTTTCATCCTATTGTTCTTTTTTTTTAATAAGTGAATTCATTTTGCAAAAAAAAAAAAATCATTAATTAGTCTACTAAAAATCTTAATTGAAAAACTAAAATAATTTATGAATAACATTCACGAAGGTATCATAATAACATGGGATATATTTCTAGATAAAGATAACTTAAAATGTCTTTTTTGTAAAAAAATAAAGAAGATTAAAACAATGAAGACTATTTAATTTTACTTTATTTATTGGCCGGTGCATTGTTTAGGACATTAATCGATCTTATCTCAATTTTTGAATGATTTTATTATTATTATGAAGTGAAAAAAAACTTGGTATTTGTTTGTTTGTATAATTTGGATTGTATAATTTTTTTAAAATAAAAATAAAAATATGGGGATATATTTTGATGATCTGTAAACGAGTACCGGCCCTTGCATTCCAACCACATGTCATAATGGGGACAGTCGTGAAGTGCCCTGCTGCCTGCCAACAAACCATGTGTCACTATCAGCCATCCATCTTACTGGCAAGCCCATGCCTGCAAGAGGACACCTCTGGCCTAAATTTAAATTAACTACACTGTTGATTTCCCTGTAATCGTGTTTATTAGCTTATAATCAAGTCAGACAAGACTAATTAAAAGCTGGTTTAGAAGTGTAATTGTTTTTTTAAATATTTTTTATTTAAAAATATATTAGGATAATATATATTTTTTTAAAAAATCATTTTTAATATAGGATATTAAAATGATTTAAAAATAGAAATTTTTTTTAAATTTTACAAAACAGCATTTGAACGCTACGGAGCCTAGCTACGTCCCAAGACACGAACTTGAATGTCCATCCACATATACAACCAAAAAAGCCTTTAGACGAACACACAGACTCGGTGCATGGAAAATTTGAGAGCTCAAAACTCTGAACACGCATTCAACTCCATTTACTACCCTCAACTGCCCCTACTGCTCATTTGGCCTTTAAAAAGAGGAACCCAACAAGCACTGAGGTACTAAGAAAAAAGATTCAGAGCTAGAGAGATGGCAAGGAGTTACGTTTGTGTTGTGTTAGTGCTTGCTCTTGCAGCAGTGCACACTAGTGCTAGAGACGTGCCTACTCAAAAAAACATGCATGTTGCTAGCACCAAAAATGCGCCAAGTGATGCTGGTCTCACTGACCAAAAGAACTTTGTTACATATGGTGGTGTTGGTGGCTTTTCTGGAATTGGTGCTGGTGGTCTCCCATTTGGTGGCGTAGGGGGGATTGGTGGAGTTGCTCCTTTAGATGGTGGGTTCGGAGGACTGGGTGGTGGAGGCGGCTTGGGCGGCTTGGGTGGCGGTATTGGAGGCTTGGGTGGTGGTGTTGGTGGCTTGGGTGGTGGTGTTGGTGGCTTGGGTGGTGGTGTTGGAGGTGTTGGCGGTGGTGTTGGTGGCTTGGGTGGTGTTGGCGGTGGTGTTGGTGCTGGAGGCGGTGTAGGTGGGGGTGTTGGTGGTGGAGTAGGCGGTGGTGTTGGTGGTGGAAGTGGTGTTCTTCCTTACCCTTGAAATTAATATTTGCTCTCAAGTTTAGTTCCTTTTTAATTTGTCTCAGTTAAGTTAGCTGAACGTGTGAGGTTGTCGTCATCTATGCTTTAGTTACCATACTGTTCCTTTTGCTTCTGTATCTGGTTTTACGTGTATTTCCTTAATTTGGTGTCTTTTACTTTGAGATATCGTTATTGTCATGTTTGAATGGATATCAATTAATTATGTCTAAAAGCTTAATTAGTTCCTTGTCGTTCTTGCAAGTCTTCTACATTTGAGTTTGATGTATTTTCTACATTGCCAATAACTCAAGAACTGATAGCAACACTAATTAACTGATAAATAGTTTTTTCCGTTTGTAGGTAAATTAAGTTAAAAATACTTTCCTTTAATGCTGATTTCTGGGTAAGTAAATTTCCTATAACTTTGCAGATGTTTCTGTGTGTTTTTTTAATTTTCTCTTTTAATGGTTATAACAGGTTTTTAATAGACCAATCGTAATATATATATATATATATATATATATATATATATATATATAAATAAAGAAATTCTGGGATCAATTAATGGAATTATCTAATTACCTGGGACGATTTGTCATGCCAATTAAAGAGTGGTACTAGCTAGCAATCCCATGAAGAAAAAAAAAAGGTATAATATAAGAAGAAACATGTTTTGAAGCTGTGTCAAATGCAGAATGCTTTGATTAATGAGATACTGGCCCAACATTTTGTCTACCTTAATTACGAGGAAAATCTTGGTGATAATATAGTTTTGTACGTGCACCATTAGTATTTTTGCCTGGTGGCCTCTCTCCGGACACAACGCTGCATGCACTTAATTCCTTGAATGAAAATCTTCAAGTCGGTAGGTTCATGCATCAGGTATTTCGGGGTTTTACCTCAGGGCTTAAAGCATCAGAGACCTCGTCCTCAATCAACCTGATCAACCCTTGATTTCTAGTTTTATTTTTCTCTTCAATCCAAATACTCCTTGGCTGGACAACCATCCAAATATTTAAAGAATTGATGGCCAGCAATCACTTGGTACAGTACTGTTAAATACTTTCGATCAACCTTGCTCTTGTGAGCTTGGGTTCGAGCCTGTTATGGCTGGTTATCAGCAACTCTCCTTCCTGTGATCTTTTCGGCCCTAGCTAGAACTACAAAAATGTCCCCAGAAGCGTTTGAGCAATACTGAATTATAAGAAAGTAATGTTAAAACATTTTTGAGCCTGCTTAAGTCTTTTGATTTAAGATCATATATAGTTAATATAATAATTAAATGGTTGAGAGTTCAAATTAAAGCTTATGAATTTTAGATTAAAAGAATTTCAATTACAATAATTATTAAGAAATAATATAAAATCTGAAACCTTAATTTGTTAATTTTAAGTTTTTGAATGAAAATACTTGTTTAAATAATAAGAAAATAGATAGGAGTAAACGATAGAAAGACCTAGCCACGTACGTAGTTCATTTGTAATTTTTTAGGGTCTAGGTTTGCTCGTGCTTCCTATGACAAGTTGTGCTCGTGATCGATGAATGTTGGGAATGTGATTGAAGTAGTGTTTTTTAAAAATTTAAAAATATTTTTTAAATTAAATTTTTATGTTTTTAAATAATTTTAATATACTAATATTAAAAATAATTTTTTAAAAATATTATTTTAATATATTTTTAAATAAAAAATACTTTAATAATAACTATAATCATACTTCCAAACACATTCCATCAGTAAATATCCACCGGAAAGTTTACTATTTATAGATATGCAAAAGCATACCCTTGAAATTAAATTCCCAAAGAGCTACTCCAATGTTATGATTCTTCCAACAAGAATTCCAAGAGATATCAAATGATCGGACGGTCATCTTGGTGACCTGATCTCCAAGTTGGTGACACTCCATAATGCTAGAAAACAGACAATCCGTGACAGAGATATTATTATGCTTGGTGAATCTTGCATTGATGAGGCCACCCGCTGCTAGCTAGCTCTTTGGATAGCAGCAAAGCTCTTATGGCTATCAGGGGACATTGAATGACTTGAGTTGAATAATTCATTACCTATTGGTACTAAAGAAAAGCTTGCACGCACCTACCGTTATTACTGTACAGCAGGTTTGTTAGGTGCTCATTTAAGAACTTTGCTTCTTTGTAATGTACGTACCAGTCAAATAACATGTTAGCCCTATAAATTCTGAGGAGCACACATGGTGCTCACAGCATCACGTATGGCTATTTTTCTGTTTTCTTTTTTAATTATAGGTGTTTGGACTGGTTTATATGCACTTTGATTAATCTTTCAAAATTCTAAAATTAACGATTATAAAAATTTTCAGTAATCCTAAAAGAACTCAAACTCATAATTTTTAAAAAATAAATTTAAAATTTAACCAATTAAACTATTTTTTAAAATTCACGTATCATTTTTCTTCTTTACCAGAGCAGTGGCAGCACAAAATATTGGGAGATAGGCACAAAAGGTACTTTTTTTCTTATAATAAGTGAAAATAAAAATCTTAAAATCACATTAAGTACCATATAGAAACTATTAATTTTAGTTTATTAATAATGTTTTTTTTTCCTGACTTCGCATTAATATAGTAGGGTTAAAAATCTAAGAATTCCCTTTATTTTTTTTTAATTCTCTTAATATGATCCCTCATCAATCATCGAAATCCATATATTGAACGCAAATCAATTGGCTTGATCCATTGGACCCAGTGCTTTCTATCTTTTAATATGGGATTAAGTTAGCCTTAATTATCTATCTACACCGCGACTCAAGTATAAAATCATGATAAAATTGCATAAACTTGTAAACTTAATCCTGGATTAAAAGAAAGAAAGTGAGCAACTGATCCCACTGATCATGATATCAACTCAACTTTTAATATCTAGAGATTTGGAAGTAATAACGTATATTTGAGTAACAAGATATATATAAATAGGAGGGCCATGTTACAAAAATTAATTGATAGATTGCCACTTCAGGAAAATTACAAAAATAAAAGGAGTTACAGCTTAATAACCCAAATATAACACAAGTGACAATGTATTGTATAATACAACAATACCAAATGAGTATGCTAGTAGCATACATGTATGGACTCATATACTACTAGAAAATTAATAAATACAAACAGAAATACCGACGTAAACTTTTTGTTGGTAGATTGTGGCGAACTTTACTGACATATTAGTCTCTCATTGTGTCCATCGTTGAATAACGATGAAAATATTTACTCCATATCTACTAAGGGAATTACAGTGAAAAATAATGAATTAAAAAAAATCAAAAGGTACAATGACATATTATTTATACAAAGAGAATTACCAATGAAATGAACATGTTTGTAAAATCCATCTGAAATCTGTTAGTAATAAGTTATGACCTGGTGAGTGATCTCCTCTCTCGTTTCTTCTTCTTCCCCCATCAGCTTCGCAACACAACAGAAACCCTCTATTTTATCACAAAATTGACCCCCCACCACAAATTTGACCACCCTAATACTTAGTCTGTTAGCATCTCTGTTCTGATTTAATTTTTTATAGGATTCTCCACATCAAGTAAGCAAAACTACTTTTTTTTTATTTTGAACTCAATTTTAAAATGTTAATTTTTATTGTATATTTTTGTAGCATATATGTATTTTGGTTGTGTGTTTATTTGTTTTATAGTTTTTTTATAGAAATTTATTGTGTGAATGTATGATTTGTACATGTTAGGGTTTGTTTGAGATTTTAAAAAATTGTATTTTTTTTAATTTGATGAAATTACAAACAAATACAATTGTAGTTTGTTTGTGTGTTTACTTATTTTATAGTTTTTTCCGATAGAAACTTGTTGTATGAATGTATGATTTGTAGTGTTAGAGTTTGTTTGAGATTTTAAAAAATTATATTTGTTTGTAATTTGATGAAATTGATTTTGATTTTGTGACTTGGGTGTTTTGTAATGAAATAAAAAATAACTTATTTAATGAGTTCGCTTTATATTTTTTCAATTTTATTGTTGAGCTGGAAATTTCAATAAATATATAGAAATTTAAATTTATGTAGATAATTGACAATGATTCAAGAGTACTATTAAAATAGATAGAGTAAGTTAACCAATGTTAACTAATTTATTTATTTAGTTTACATAATTAATTAATACATGTTGACATCAATATTCTATACAGGTTTGATATAAGTAATGAATTATCGTTCATGGATGTATCAAGATTCACTCGAAGGGTTGTGTATGGTGGATTATTGTAATGGGGTTGAAGACTTTATTAATTAACATTATCTAATCCGAGAAATACTAATAGAGGCAGTATTAGACATCAATGTAAAAGGTGTAAGAATAAGAAGTTTCTTGATGCAGATGTTATAACGGTGCATCTTTTATAAAAAAGAGTTCATTTAGAAATACTTATGCTTGTTTGCACACAAAAAACCATATGTTCCTTACGAGACCATGGTAGAAGAGATGATTGGGTCAACTTTTAGTTCTAGTAATGTGTGTAGAGTTGTAGATGATAATAGTAATCTTTATAGGAATATTGTTATGAATGCGACGAAAATAAATCAGGCTTATACAACGGAATGTTTAATCATAGATGAAGAATCAAATGAAGACGCGACTAGATTTTTTAATCTTTTCAAAGACTCTAACGAACTATTATGGGATGAGTGTATAAATCACAGTAAATTATCAATCATTGTACAAATGTTCACCATCAAGTCAGATTATGGGTTGAATGAGATCGATTACAAAAAAAATTATTGAATGGGCGGGAAGCATTTTACTTGAAGAGAATAGGCTGAAAGAGAACTTTTAAGCTACTAAATCCATGATGAAACCCTTCAGCCTATGATACCAAAAAATTGACATGTTTTTAGATTTTTGAATGTTATACAACCTTGAAAATACAGAGTTAACCGAGTATAAAACATGTGGCATGCGCATTATAAACCCAGAACTGGCAAATGAAAAACTCTTATTGCACATAAAAAATTTAGATACTTCCCAATCATTCCTAGTCTGAAAAGGTTCTTCATGTCTCCAAAGATTATTGAGCACATGACATGACATCATTTATATAATATGATATATAAAATCATGATGCACATATCCAATAGTGAAGCTTAAAAATATTTTAACATGGTGCATCCTCAGTTTTTAATGGAATCTAGAATCATATATCTTGGGTTATGTACAGACGAATTCAACCTATTCATATCATTTATTGCTTCTTATTTTTGTTAGTTGTTGATACTCATGATTTACAACTTGTCATCGGGGATATGTATTAGGTCGGAGTTTATGTTGAAATTTAGATGTTTGTCTTCGACCATTGATTGATGAGTTGAAGCAGTTGTGGTCATCCAGGACTTTGACTTATAACGTCTCGAGAAAACCAAATTCTCAGATGAATGCAACTTCAATGTGAATCATTAATGATTTTCCTTCGTATAAAATGGTTTCTGATTGGACCACGTATGGAAAATTAACATATCCATATTGTATTGAAAATAATAAGGCCTTCATATTAACAAATGATGGTAAAACCTTTTTTTTTATCATCATTGATGATTTTTGCCGATTGATCACAAGTATAGAAAGAACAAAAAAAGATGTTGCACCGCCGCTACCATCGGGTAAAGAATTATATGACGTGGTGTTATTGTACGATGACATTGTGTTTGATTTTAAATCTGATAAGCAAAAGTTTCTAGTTTTGGTTTGACCTATAATTAGGTAAAACAAAGTATTTTCTAGGATCTTTCTGGTTGGAAGACCATTCTCCCCTATCATAACTTTGATGTTATGTATATTGAAAAAAATATGTTTGAAAACATTTTTAATAAATTATAGACGTTTGACAACATGCAGGCTATAATGGATATTTTTTTTGTTTTGTCACTATAAAAATATGAAGTTGGTTTATGATGGATCATGGGCTGCAAAGCCCAAAGCTAGTTTCGCTTTAGATAAGAATGCATAGTTACTTTTTATGCAAATGGCTTAATAGTCTATATTTTCCTGATAAACATGCTTCAAACATATCTAGATTAATAAATTTGGAGGATTGCATATTGTATAGAATAAAGATTCATGACCGCTACGTATTTATGTAAACACTCATTCCACTAGTTTACTAAGATTTATTGTCATCAAGGATATGAGATGCACTCACAAAGATCAATCATTTCTTTAAATATATATGCTTTAACAAGTTGTAGACACAACACATAGAGAGAAGTTTGAAATGAATATTGTCCAGACAATCTGCAAACTTGAGATGATATTCCTTTTATCATTCTTCAACTCAATAGAGCATCTACCCATATATTTCTCATTTGAGGTAAAAGTTGGAGGCCTAGTTCAATATCGATGGGTGTATCTATTCGATATTTTAGGAATTACACATACATCGTAATTAAATTTCTATTGTCTTTTTTTTTAATTCAAAACATTTATTTAATTTCATGCAAGTACTTGTTCATCCTTAAAAGAAAAGTAAAAAAATAAAGCACATGTTAAAGCTTCGATATGTAAGACTTATATTGTTAAATAGATCTCAATATTTATCTTGTACTATAGTTAAGGATTTGCAGACGACTCGAAATGTTTCAACCATTGGATGCTTGCAATTGGTTCTGAGCACTCAATCTCTGTAGTTCCAGGCTTTAAACCAACATATTGAAGCTCAGACTGTCCTTCTTGTTGCTGAGATGACCAAACTCTGACGATTATACATGAAGCTGAAATCACACATGGGTAGTCACATGCTCCCCTTTATCGCCCCTCGGTCCTGGCAAAGACCCGACTCTTCCTTCTCATTCAGCCCATTTCTTTTAGATAAATTGTATTTGAACTGATAGATCTTTAAATTTGTAATAAATATTTAGTTTTTAATTTTATTTCATTTCTTTTAACTATTTTCTACCTTGTTTAATAGACTTTTCTTTTTAAAAAATATTTTAAAATCATTACTGACGGTTTTACCAACGAATTAAGTCTGTCTGTATATTCTAGAGAGTTGAAAAAGAATTACTGCAAATGTCATTCTCATTGTTTAATCATCGACAATTTAATTCCGACGGTAATATTATAAAATCACTGATGGAATTACATACAATATTTTTGTTGGTGATATGTCATATTCATTGATGAAAATATCAATGAAATAAAACAAGTAATTTTTTTTTATTGACACACTTTTTCAGTCTATAAATCCATCGGTGATTATATTACTAATGGAATGATTGACAAAACAAGAATCATCGAGGAATGTTTTTTTGACAAATAGTAATTGTTTGTGAGCATGTCGGTAGAGGTTCTTACTAGCAGAATTAGTTTCTAACTAATAATGGAATATTTTATCGATAAATTGTAAAATTCTAGTAGTGGATAGCTATAAAATTAGTATTATTGTAAATATAAAAGGATCGAGAGAAAAGAGAGAAAAAAGAAGGTAATATGAATTTTCGAATCATATAAGTAGAGTTTGGGTTTGTGATGTTTTTTAAAATTATTTTTTATTGAAAATAAATTAAAAGAATTTTTTTTTCAGATCTTTTATTTTTTTATATATTAGCACTAAAAAAACATCAATTTAAAATTTTTTTCAAGTTAAAAGAACTTTTAAAAAGCATCTAAAAGTATAATTATTAAACTTGGCCAAGTAGTTAACCCGATCAAGGAGTCATGTCTTAGGTTACATGGGTTGACCCGAAAAAAAATTTTTAAAATAAAATTTTATATTGAAAATTAAATTTATATTTTCTAGGTTTATTAAAAAATATATATAAAAGTTGGGTCTCACCCGAATTCTAGGTTGATCTGGCAGGTCGCCTTGGTATAATCGGGCCAACTTCAAGCCCGACTTTTGCCTATTTAAAACTTGGTAAAGGCCCTTTGTTATTCAGGTCCCAGATTAACCTGTAAGGTCGGACCAGGTTTCATAATCATTTCTAAAAATAAAAGCAGAAACCATTCTAAACACCTTTATAATATTTTACAGATCAAATGGATTAATCCGAGTCAATAAAAGGTTGACCCACGGAGTCTTCTATGTTTAAGCAAATCAACTCCTATTTATTTTTTTAAATTAACTCACGGTAGGTCATGAGTTGAATTGTCGGACCTGTCCCGTTTAACAACACTGCTAAATTCCTCTATAAATTTGAGTTAACAAGGCATGATACCAGATTGAACGAATGTCCCAAGCATTGCCCTTGTTTTAATCACGCGCATTCACCCAATTTAATGAATTTATCACCCTTTAAATTTTCGACTGATAATTTATGCCATTTTTTTTTTGTATGCCATTTTAATTCTATATCACGCTGCAAAATTAAAGCCATGATTGCACAAGAAATAATTAATAACCCATGCAATCACATTATATATATAAATATATACACCTCTAAAAAGTAGATAAATATTTGAAAGATCGATCACAATCCACAAAAATCACTTGTTGGCTCATAGAAATAGCCATTTAGCAATGAAGAAAGCCCCCAAGATCATCAACAAGGTTGTTGTTACAGCACTTGTTCTGGCGTTGGCCATCAATTTTACTCACCAATATTGTTTTGTAGCAGCCAAGAAGGAACGTACGTATTCTATATGAATTCACAACATGGCATGTGTATGTTGTCAATGGACTAAGCAATAACAGGGAGCTGTCTGTTCATTGCAAGTCGAAAGACGATGATCTGGGCTTCCACTGTCTTTCAGCAGGCGATAATTTCACTTGGAGTTTCAGAGAGGATTTCTTCCTTAGAACACTGTTCTGGTGTGATGTGAACAAGGATGATGCTCATGCCGTGTTCAAAGTGTTTTGGCATGACGTTCTCCTCTTCTACAAATGCATGTGGAAGAACTGCATTTGGACTGTAAAAGACGATGGCATTTACATAAAAAATCTTGATCATGAAGGTCTTGATGAGCTTTATCGTAATTGGGAACCTGCAGGGCAGTAGATTGAATGTGTTAGATGAAATGTTTTTATAGCCGTTTTATTTTAATGTATTTTTTATTAAGAAATTTATTAAAATAATATTTTATTATTATTTTAAAAAAATTATTTTTGATATCAATATATCAAAATAATCTAAAAATAAATAAAAATAACTTTCAAATTGTAGCAACCCCATTTAAAATGCAATAAGATATATTTTAACGAATAAGGATAATCTTTTTTCTTGCTTTTGTTTTCTTTATCATTTCATTGTCATATGGAAGTGTTAATAACCAAATCTTTTTTTTTTTGGATTCGAGGAAACCTCACTCCCCGGAAAGTGTACTTTATGGGTCCAGGTGAGCAAGTAAAACCCCGGCTGTCCCAGGCTCTTACAAGAAGTGCACAAAATCGTTACTTCTTATGCTGTCATCCTATATTTATTTAACAAAAACTAAAAGAAAAGGTTTATAAAGTACTATTTACTGAAACTATATATATATATATATATATATTAGATTTACTGAGGATTAAACTTTGTAATTTGTTTTAATTTGCTTTTAATAGAGTTATATATTGTCTTCTCATGACTCGAGTCATAAATTTGATGAATTAATTTGAGTTGAATCGAATTATTTTTTTTAATTTTATCCTTCAATATTAGATTAATTGAAAACTGAGTTTTATAATTTGTTTTAATTTGCTTTCTATGAATTTATCACGGTTTTATGATCCGAATTGCGGATTTAGCAGCTTAACCTAATTTGATTTAAGTCGATCGAATATGTTGTCATCTTAATATTTTTTAAAATAATATGTCGTTTTGATTTTTTTTAAGTCAAATAATATTTTTATAAGTTCTTATGATTACTTTTGGACATGTCAAGTCGATCAAATCAACCCCACACATTTTATTTTTTATATTAATAAACACGTTCACAATACTTGTACATTTTTTAACACTCATGTAAAATTAAATTTGAAGCACAACATAGAGTGAGCTAATAATATTATTTCTTTTAACTAATTTAATTTTTTTTATTAACGTGGGTGTTCGGGTCAATTTACGCGCACCTTGATTAATCCCACGGGCCCTGAAGTTAACAACTATGTAAGCCTTTAGTGGAGGCTGAGGTTTGTAAAACTTGAACTGGTGACCTCTAGATAGCAAACTTAAGGTTTGATTAGTTAAGCTATACCCTTTAAAATTAATTAAATCAAACTTTTTAATACAAGATATTAATGGATATGCACAAATTTTAAACTGAGAAGAATTTCATTAAAATGATATATTAAAATTACAGTAAAATCATTTTTAAGTCTCATTCAATGTGATGAGAACTTTATACTCTTTAAAAAATTGATAATCATAATTGTACGAATTTTATGATTTAGGAAGATGAGAACCTTGTATCCTTTAATTTAAAAATTCAGGAAAAACAAAATATTTCTAATTATTTGGGCCTAGACTCACTGGCCTAAAAATAATTAAGGCCAAAGGCCCAAACCTCAAGACAGAGAGAGTGAGAGAGTGAGAGAGTGAGAGAGAGGGACACCACTTGACTTGCCCTCAAAGCCAAACTCCTCTCTTCTTTAATAAAACACTCTGCGTCTCTCTCTGTGTCTTGCAACAAAAATCAAGAAAATCGAAACATGGGTCAGGGACCATCGGGCGGTCTGAATCGGCAAGGGCTACCAGGAGACAGAAAACAAGATGGAAGCGACAAGAAAGACAAGAAATTTGAGCCGGCGGCGCCACCAGCGCGGGTGGGCCGAAAGCAGCGGAAGCAGAAAGGGCCGGAGGCGGCTGCACGGCTGCCCACGGTGACGCCGCATACTAAGTGTAAGTTGAGACTGCTGAAAATGGAGCGAATCAAGGATTATTTGTTGATGGAAGAAGAGTTTGTGGCAAATCAAGAGAGGCTGAAGCCACAAGAAGAGAAAGCTGAGGAGGATAGATCCAAGGTTGATGATTTAAGAGGTTCGCCTATGAGTGTGGGAAATTTGGAGGAGTTGATTGATGAGAATCATGCCATCGTTTCCTCTTCGGTTGGACCTGAGTACTATGTTGGGATTTTATCTTTTGTTGATAAGGATCAACTCGAGCCTGGTTGTGCTATCTTGATGCATAATAAGGTAATCTTGAGTTTCCTTTTTTTTTTGGAAAGTTTGAAGCTTTTAGGGTTTTGGATTGTATTTGCTAGTTCAAGTGTGATGTTTTTTTTGTTGGAGATTGTAATGTGAGGGTTTGTATGTTTTTTCTTTTTTGAGATTAGGGGTTTGGTTGTTTGGTTGTTTTTAATTTTGTTGGTTTTGAATTGTGTGGTTTTATGAGTTGCTTAGGTTTTGAACATGATTAATATGGGTTTCCTGATTTCAGACTAGACTAGTAACTAGTTCTTTGGTCCAAGGTGCAGTAAGAAACTGATAATCTAGGTATGGGTCGGTGATGGGTTTGTGTTTTGTGGTATTTGAATTGAATTGAAGGGTATAGTCTTGCTTGCTGGATCCTGAAGTGCTGTTGTGAACTTGGAATGTCTGCTGTGATGAGTGTTGAACGGAATCCAAAGCATTGAGCATTTTCTTATACCATTATTATGATCTTAATAGATTTGGAAGTCGAGGTTTTTGCTTTTGTGTATGACATTTTGGATGCTTACAACAGCATTATCAACTCCTCGCCCAGCTTGATCATATACTATCTTTCTTTGCAAATGTAGCTTCTTCTAAAATTACAGCTTCAAGTCTGGTGCAACATAATGCAATACTTTGGATTACAAGTAGTCTGGCAAAATTAGCATTAAAGATTTCACAATGTATGCAATATGATTATTCAGGTTCTTGTGGAGTATGTAATTATTGGCTGGATGCAGGCCATATGGGTTATGTTGTTTGTCTCATGCCAAATTATGCATGTTTTCTTTAAAGAAATTGTAATTTAATTTGTTACCTTATTAAAGTTTTCATGTCAATTGATATTTCTCATTTAGGAGAAAGATTTCGATTATAACTTGGATGCTTCTTGACAGGTTCTATCTGTTGTTGGGCTTCTTCAAGATGAAGTTGATCCAATGGTATCTGTGATGAAGGTGGAGAAGGCTCCATTAGAATCTTATGCTGACATAGGTGGTCTGGATGCCCAGATCCAGGAAATCAAAGAAGCAGTTGAGCTCCCACTGACTCATCCTGAATTATATGAAGATATTGGTATTAAGCCTCCTAAGGGAGTTATTTTGTATGGAGAGCCTGGGACTGGAAAGACCTTGCTTGCAAAGGTGTGTAATCAAAATATTTTCCATTGCACCGTTGCACTTCTTGATGTCATCTTTGACTTGACTCTGAATCCAACATGGAGATTTTTCACCAAATTATTTGCTTTTATAGTTGGCTTTTGTTGCTGTGTCTCTTTTTGAAAGCCCAAGTAAACACTAATTTCATTGATTTTAAACCTAGAAACTGCTTATCACATAAATATGTTAGTTCAATGTATTCCAACATCAAGCAATCATTGCCAAGTTTAACTCGCATCACATAATTTTTTGCTTTGTTCAGAATGACCAGAGAGAATTTTGTGCTTGCAAAATCAGTGACTTATGTTTCTACTCTAATATTCCTGGTATTTTTCATACGACTGCAGCAAATTTCTTGTTGAAAGCATACATGTAAGCATTTAGATGGTTTTTGTGCCTTGATGCGGTTGTTCTGTTGAAGTGCTGAATGTTTATATGGTTTTTACATGGAGGATAGCTATCTTATCAAAAGTGGGAGAAATTTTATTTTTTCTGTTAATTTCTCTGTAATGGAATGGCATTACAATTTTATATAAGCTGACCAAACTAAACTGACTTCATAAGCCTTGGTGGTTTCCAGGCAGTGGCTAATTCAACATCAGCAACTTTCTTACGTGTTGTTGGAAGTGAATTGATTCAAAAGTACTTGGGAGATGGCCCAAAACTAGTGAGGGAGCTTTTCAGAGTTGCTGATGATCTCTCTCCATCTATTGTCTTCATCGATGAAATTGATGCTGTTGGTACAAAGAGGTGAGTTAGTAAAATTTACAGTTTACTCATAAAGCGGGAATAAATAAAATATTTATGTTCTTACTGATGTGATTTGAAATGTTTCTGCTTTAATATGTCTTACAGGTATGATGCCCATTCAGGCGGTGAACGTGAAATTCAGAGGACCATGTTGGAACTACTGAACCAGTTAGATGGTTTTGATTCGAGAGGAGATGTTAAAGTGATTCTTGCAACCAACCGAATTGAAAGCCTTGATCCTGCTTTGCTTCGCCTGGTCGGATTGATAGGAAGATTGAATTCCCTCTTCCTGATATCAAAACAAGGAGGCGTATCTTCCAGGTATGCATGGCTTGATCGTGTGAAATAGCATTTGGAAGTCATTCTTTTTGATTGTTTGTGATCTTATGTCTTATTGCTTTGCTTTTTTTATTATTGAATCTGTCAAGCTTGCTTTTACAATTAATCTCAATATGTGGATTGTAGATACACACAGCAAGAATGACATTAGCTGATGATGTCAACTTAGAAGAATTTGTTATGACCAAGGATGAGTTCTCTGGAGCAGATATAAAGGCAATATGCACTGAAGCTGGATTGCTTGCTTTACGAGAGCGGCGCATGAAGGTGAGCCACACATTTTGATTTCCTTAACTTTTGTTGGTGAGAGTATTTGGATTTCTCTTGGTCAAGATTTAGATTGTTCCTCAATAGAAGTTTAGTCATTCATTTTTCTGGGAATCCCAATGACTCCAATTTCCTTCATTATTACTATTATGTGATGGGGGATTGGTCCCCCCCCCCCATTGTGTAGCCCAAGGTTCATTTGGAACCCTCCCCATGAACTGAAAACAAAAATTAAAATACACAAGCACGCACGCACGCACACCCTACTCGGCAACCCCCACCCCAGTGCTCCTGCTGTTATTTGTTTGCATTTTATCAGTTTGAACTTTGAACCACATACATTGAGCTGGCCTCAAGGCTGAAAAGCATGGTCTGCAGTGACACTCTGTCATTGGAAGTTTGCTACTAGCTTCTAGCTTCTGGCCTTCTTTAATGAGGAAACTTAATTTTTTAATGTGCTTTCAAGGTAGTTTTTGAAGTTGTGCCTGTGTCTAGATATGTGTATATCGGATGGTTTTCCAGGTGGTCATGATCTAAAATTTCTGCCCTGCAGGTGACACATACCGACTTCAAGAAGGCCAAGGAAAAGGTGATGTTCAAGAAGAAAGAAGGGGTGCCTGAAGGACTCTACATGTGATGATATTGTTGTCGTATCACCTGGGAAGTCCATTCTAGTCGTGCTTTTCTATTTTTGGACTGTTTATTGTAAGTTCAAGTTCGATTATTTGTTCCTAGACTCGAGAATACAAGGTTGTCTGCCTGTGTATGAAGAAATGATAAAATTCTAATTGGGAAACACCTTAAATTTATTTTGCCATCTCCAATTTTATTAGTTAAAACCAAGGAAATTCTAGGCATCCGCCCCGTTGTATGACAGCAGCTGTTATGACTTATGAATGCTACACCAAAAAGAGCTCGCTTTCTTGGTTACTTGCTAAACGAGCCACTTGGTTTCTGGCAGACCTTTAAATGCCATTTACTGGTGTTAAGAAAGGGATCTGTATTATGAACTGGGACGGTTGATGAACATGCCTTTGGGTTGGGATTGTGGGGGTGGCTGGGATTGTGGTGGTGGTGGTGGGGTTTAAAGCTTGTTTTATTTAGAAATGTAGTAAAATGTGTTTTTATCTGAAAATATTAAAAAAAATTATTTTAAAAAAAATTAAAATTTTTAAAAATATAGTTTGTATTTTTTTTTCAAATACATTCGAAAACTCTTGAAATTTTAGGGTAGAAAAAAAAGTTATGATTTATAGTTTTTTTTAAATAAATTATTTTTTTAAAACTGTAATTACGGATGATAAGGGCTTGAAGCATTGGGTTGTCCAGTAAATTTATGGATTATTGAGTTAATTTTATAAATTATATATTTTTTTATTAAAACAATATTTTTTGATCTTTTACCTTTTCTTTTAGAAAAATATCTTTGATATTCACTTGATTTAATTTGAATTGAATTTTATCAAGTTATTTTATTTATTAAATCAACGAAGTAAATTATTTATTTTGGTTCAAATTAAAACCTAATTTAGATTAGGTTTTAAATCATGGATATTTTGAATAAATCAAGCCACCGCATCAATTTAAAAAGAGGTAGTGGGAAAGTAACCCATGGTACATATCCACTTATCTCTGAGTCCTGATTTTGGGATCAACAGGAGTTTTATTGTTAGGCAACGCTACGATGTCCTTGAACTTGCTTCACAGCGGCGCAGCAGGAGGCGGCGCCGGCGGCTAATAACACTAGGATAGAAATTAGGGTTAATTGATCCATCCATCTATGGAAGTATTTTCGTGCATGCACTTTTAAGAACTAATATCCGGCACTGTTTTGCTAGTTTTTTCTTTTCTTTTCTAATTGATTGTTTAGAATTATTTCTAAAAGATCAGCTTTGAATGTTATGAAATTATTATAATTATATTAATTTGTTTCATTTTTAATCATATAAATTTCAACTAGGTTTAAGTAAAAAAAATTAGAGAAATAAATTGAATTATTCCAAGATTTAATGATTGATAGTTATGATAAATTTATATAAGTCCTTAAAAAATAATTACTAAAAAAATTTCATCTAACATTAACCATTTTTAATTTAAACATGGATATAAAATTAACAATACATTTATGAATATTTTTTTTTAAATCACTGTCCTACCTCTTTTTTTAAAAATGGTATGAATTATTAAGAAAAATATAAGGTAATAACAATAAAAGATACCTTTCTTCTTCTTCTTTTTATTTTCTGTTTTTTTTTTTATTTTATTTTAAAACTAGACTGGTTCAATAATGGGTAAATTCAAAACCTAAATTGGTCTAGATTAAAGAAAAATAACTCAGCTAATCTAGTCAATTTAGGCTTGACTCTGCAAAGTGCAAAGCTTGACCATCAATTTGTTGAATTTTTTTTTATTAAAAGAATATTATTTTTATTTTTTAAAATAAAAATTAAATGGATCTTTTTAACATGTAAACCAGCCTTGCCTAGTAATATTGAATAACAATGAACTCTTATAGAAGGATCATAAGAATTGCAAAACATACAAGGACTCAATCAAATCAAAACAAAGTATCGGAACTCAATCAAAAACCTTCGAAGAATACAGGGACTAAAGTTTAATGAAGAAGACAACGCTTATAAACCATCGCAAATTCATCGTATTGAACCCCAAAAAGCTACCGCAGCAAAGAGGAGTCCCACAGAGAATCGGTGGTCGGTGAAGCGTCTCAGCCTCTCAGGGCCGCCATAGCTATTATTTCACAGTTTAGCGAGAGCTTAAAGAAGAAGGAAGAAAAACACAGAAGAAACAGCTTGATGGGAACCAAGCACAAGTGCCAAGTCTGTCATGAAGCTGAATCTAAGTACAAGTGCCCTTCTTGTCGTGTTCCATAGTAAGCAACAAAACCAGACTCATTGGCTTGCTGTTTTCTTTTGGACAGGATACAGCTTTTCTTTATCTTTTGATGGAATTCTTGTTTTTCTTTTTTGCAGCTGTTCTCTTGTCTGCTTCACCAAACATAAAGGTATTTTCTTTTTTTATTGTTTTATCTTATTTTCTTTATTTCAATATCTTGAACTTGAAGAAGTATCATGCTTGGAAATATATTGGAAATCCCAGGTGAATTATGGAGAAGATATGAAGCATGCTTTTTTGGAGTTTATTTGGGATAGATGATAACTAGAATAATTAGAGGCAGAACACAAAGTTGCTATCAGGGGAAGTTAGGCTTTCTTTTGATTTTACAGACCGGGGCTCGGAATATGAACATAGGAAATATTAGGTGGTGTGAGCAATGAAGTTTGCTTTTTGGCAGTAATTAGCGGTGCTTGTTTACTGATTTGTGAGGATGTTGTTGGAAACTTTTGTACACATGAGATTTGAAGAAAAACTTATCATTTTATAATTCAGAGGGGAAAGAAAACCTTTCAGAGGTTGAGGCTTCTGGTCTAGTTTAGATTTAGGTAAAGCTGACCAGAGTTTATTGTATCACATATTTGTCATACTGCTATTGTTGGAAGTGGCATGGTATCTGGTACATGGACTAATGTGAGTTTTAAATGAATGGTGCAGAAACCCCTTGTGCAATACCAGTATCTGTGGAGGAAAAGCCAGGTAAGATTTTGTTCCTCGATGAATGTTGATGGATGATGTGATTCAGTGCTGTACTTCATGTTCTTGCAACTTTGTGATGTGTTTTTTAATTACATGGTTCGTTTCTCCTTGCCACCTCCTTATATACTCTGTAGGCTGCTTGTAGCTCTATAACGATTAAAACTCTTAACAGAACAGAATATAACTGTTAATGTCCTTTCAGCTCAAGGAACTTCATTGTTATATGATACTTAATTCAAGATTTTATCTTAGAAGTTTATATTTGGAATTTTGTTTTACTTTGAATTTGTCAGTTGCTGATGTGAAAGTGGTGGAAAAAAGGCCAGTTAAAGTTGATGAACCGGGTGAGGTGCTGCTAAAGTTGCAACTAGAGTCTATAGGTATGTTCTTGTGACTATTGTTGAAGGCGATGCTTTTAATATTTCTTTGTAGGAGAGATAATTTGCACTTACTGTCACATCTTTTGTAAAGAAGCTTTTAAAGGCTGAGGAAAGTGACTGCCTTCTATTTCCCCCCAATTTCTCCATTTTTCAAGCAATATAGAGGCTCTTGAAGTTATAGCAGCACGGATTTTATACTGATGTCTAGGTTAATAAGTATCAAACTTGCAAAAGCATGGTAAAATGAAGCAAATTCAGAGCGACTAGGATACAAATTCAGAAAAATAGTTCTTGCCAAATGCCATTGGTTCTCAATTAGAATGATTTGCAGTCAGCATTTTGTAAATTAAAATAGAAAGCATTCACAACTATGTGTGAGGTTTGCTCCTTGTAAGGCTACTCTAGGAACCACTCTAAAGTACTTGTGAACCAAATAGGTGAACATATTTCTTGTTTCTGATTCTACAATTTATACTTGAGGTATTTAAACTACCATTACATGTGTGAGGGCTCTGCCTGTTTGTTAATTGACAAAAAAAATTATCCCAAGTTTTCTGGTTCACACTGTTCATATCTTGTCCCGCAGCTCCTTGTTAAAACAACCATATCTCTGATCCTGTTCCCATTGGGACATCTTGGTCTCTTCTGCCATTGATGTATAAGTTTGGTCATTAATTAGCGTAGTGTGCAGTGCAATGAATGACTAATCGTGTTGGCATATTTTATCCTTTAATTTGTTAGTTGAATGTCTTTGTTATGTGTTACTTTATTTATAATTGTTAAATGCCTAGTGACATAATAAATTATTTGGGAATACAAGATTCTTTTATCTCGACACACATGTTATACGACAGAAGTTCGATGTTGTCTGATTAAGATAACTGGTCAGGGTTAGGAGCATTACTGGGTCCTAATATTTTAACTCCTGAAACCATGACTGACAAGATGCTCTTCTACGAGGAATGAATCATTGTCTTCTTTGGCATGCAGCTTCTTCCAGTGAAATTCGTAATGATTTGATGGACGAGAGCCTTCAAAAGCTCATACATAAGATCGATTGTTCCACGGACCCAGAAAGTGTAAGTACTCTGATTTCCACTTAAATGAGAGGAAGATATCCTGTTAAAACCTGTTGTTTCCTCTGTATAGGAACTCGACGTAGCTATGGGAGTTGATGTATTCCGCATTTTCACTGACAAGGTAGCTACCTTATATTGCCAATTAGAGTTTAACATTCAGAGCTATAATGGTGAATACTTCTTGATAATGATGTTGCACTGCTTTTTCTCTGTTCCCAGATTCTGTCTGCTATTGGTTCATGACTGCCAGCATTCGTAGACAGAAGCGGAAGACATGGCTTGAAAGAAATTCGACATTCTGTATGATGTGTGCCTGGAATATTTTGCGCTATAATCTTTGAGCCCGTTCAACCGTTTCCGAAGTTTTGAGAAACTTATGGATGTGTTTAGCAATGTAAAATTATTTTCCTTTTCCAATTTTCTTCGCCTTATCTAATGAAAAATTAAAAAAACATGTTAATTTATTAAAAACAAAGACGAGTTTTTTCACTTAAGAAAAACATCGAGATTACAACTATATTTTATATACAAGTAAAAATTATCATGAAAAAGAAAATTATATTGTAACTCAAAAAGAAATCTTTATAAATTATTATAAAAAGTAAATTTATGACACTTAGCTAAATATAAAAATGTTAAAAAAGTAAAAAATTAAAATTCACATTTTCTTCATTTAGAAAGCAGTGAAAAACTTATAAGGAATATTAAAGAGAATTTGTAAAATGTGTTTTCTAAACCAAAAAACTAGTTTTTTTTAATGAAATATTATATTTTAATAAGAAGTTTTAATTATTTATTTATTTTTCCTTAAACAGCCTTTATGTGATGATTCACTTCTGCAATCACCTAGTCCCTTCTATCATATTGTAGTTGGAATTTACTAGTGATGAGAAATATCGTTCACAAAATCCTCAGCAACATAAAGAAATAGAGGATGTGATGATGCATGCTCCCATTGATATTTAGGTTAAGCTTCCCTATCCGGTATGAGCAAGCAAAGCATTCCTTGTATCAGGCGTTGAGATCTCTTCTGACAAGGAAAAAGTAACCCCAGCAGATTTCACACAAAGGCATATCCTAGGAGACCTAAGGGAAAATAGCATTAGACGAGTTTTGGTCCACAACATCACTTGTCTGGACTCCATGGTTCGAGGGTTTATGATCACACAAATTATTCCATTCTGGTACATGATATCTTGTATGGCAAAGTGTTCAATGAATCAAAACTTGATAAGTCTCTTTTGAAAGCAACTAATGGACCAGGATTCTTGAGGTGAATCTCAAAAAGCATACCTTAGTGGCTCCCTCTTGGCAGGTTAAATCATTTAATAGGTGGCTCAGTTATAAGAGTTTGAGATCAAGAGGTTTGCTTCCTCTATGGTCTCAGATTTGAGCCCTGTAATTGCTAATATGATAGTCACTGAAAGCTTACATGGTCGTTAATTTCAAGGTCCATGGAATTAGTCGAGATACGCGCAAGCTGACCCGAACACCCATGTTAATAATAAAAAAAAAGGTATGCAGGTCAAACTCGAATGACTCCATGATCCTGTCAAAAATTATGTTATTTGAACTTTATTTAAAATAAAATAAAAATATTGTTTTGATTGGTCCGAGTTAACCCATCTAACCCGAGACTTTAATTCAGGTTGAGTTTAATAACTTCAATCAAAAATCTCTTTTCAACTTTTTATTCACAGGTTGAGATTTTCAGCTCAGGAATATGAAGAGACATGTCCTGTTCTTTTCATAACACAAGTTGACAGCAGAAAAATTATGTATGGGAAAGCCAGTTCAGCGTCACCAGCCTGGATTCAAGGCTTCATCTCTCTGTTCAAGAGGTTGTGAGTCCCCTTAATTAGGCTTGGTATTCATCATGTTCTATCATCCACCATATTTCACTGGTTTTGAGTAAATAAAAATGTTAACATAAGAGACAACAGAAGTAAAAAAGATTAGAGAAAATTGGATTCTATTAGAGTGTAATAATTACATGTTAGCTGTGTTATGGTTGTATTAGACAGTTGAAAAAAAAGCAGCTCTCTCCAATGTTGCTCTCTTACACTACAAAACTGAACAGGCAAGAGCCTTCCAAGGTAATCGGGAAAAACTTCAACCTGCTAAGCACAAGAAGCACCGTCATTACTACATATGTTCTCGAGGAGGGGCAGTCCACAAACAATCCATAGACACAACTGATACCATAACGCACTACCGATCTAAGAGGCCGAGACCAGCTACAAAATGTAGTGCCGTGAGTTGTTAATCATTAGCCAACTAGGGATTCTATTATCAGCATATCATGTCGATTCAGGAAAAGGTTGAAACATTCAGAATCTCACCAAGAGTGATCCTTTCATGCAACTCCTGAATTGAATCTATTCCATGATCTTTAAGTATAACTTCAACAACATATCATTAAATATAAAAGAGAACATGCAGAACCGAGTAGTAAATCTATATCATTTGGCTTTGATTGGTGGGAGGAATAGTGAAGTGAAAAGAGGGAAAGGGGGGGGGGGGGAAGGAAAAGAAAATTGGTGACAGAATAGGAGAAATCCTGTATTACAGTCGCGTTAGCACAACTTTTGAGAAGGGCTCTATTGAGATAAAGGTGGACAACCGCGTAGCATAACTCCATTTATTCCTTTCCCCATTTTCCACTCCTGTTTTTTAGCCTGACTTGAAGGAAAAGCATGAACCATTTTTTCCCCATCACAACCTAAAAGAGAACCAATTAAGCCATCCAAGACATGACACAACGGTCACAAGCCAAAAACAGCACTGTGACACCAACACATACATTCGTATCTCAACTTATTCCGTTTATTTATTTCTATATCATATCCAATGGTGCCGTAAGAAGATAGATATATGATAGAGCATCTTACCTGACTGGTGATTGCCAGGATTCTCAGCTACTCGACTAGTACTTGGCTTGCTGGTACTTGGCTGAGCCATAGTTTGGTTCTGCAGACAAAAGCGGGCTTATCAACATGGTAACAACAAGAGCTTCTAAAACAAAATGATGATGGGGTGGCTTCGATTAAATTGACCCTGAGCTTGCGATTAACTCAGAACATAAAACAATATGATTGATTGGGGGAAAAAAAACGATTTGGAAAGTTTGTATCCCCACCCTAGACATGTCCATGAAGTAACAAGCTCAGGCCTGAAAAACAAAAAAACTCTTCAAAAAAACTATAATTGAAAATCTAATGTGTCAAAAAATGAAGTTGCGCCAGAACATAAATGGATGCAAATCTTCCTTGTGTATGTTTATTTGCATTTTGCTTGCAATAAAGACCACCCACGATCAAACATGAAACAACTGAAAGCTTGGCAATTTCTTGTCAAGAAAACAAAGATATAAACACATAAAAGCTCTTGTTAAGTTGATGTAAAATGAGAAGCTTAAAAAGAATAAGTGTATATATACCTGTAAATGCATCTGGTAGAGGCCAAGATAGTGCTGATATGGATCAACAAAATTTGGGACTCGTGGTTGGTTTGGATTCTGTTGACCTGGTGAGCCTAGCATAGGATCTACCTGGTTGGTTGGTTGGACTCTGGATGGATCAGGAGCAGGGATGGGGGGCACATGAAAGGGCGGCACAGGGAACCTAGGGACCAAATGAGCTGCTGCAGTTGGTGTTGCTGAGGGTGCACCCGCCAAAATATTGGGAAATGGCATCATTGGCCGACTCAATCCCATTTCCATGCCCATGCCCATGCCCATCCCTATCCCCATTGGCGGCATGTACTGCTGGAAGCCAGGAAACATCATGGGGACCATGCTGCATCCCATAGACATCATCTGCAAAAAATAATCAGAATCTAATGCTAGCTGTATCTAATGCATGAGCTCAGATTGTATCAGTCAAATTTTAAGGCAGGCATACCATGGATATGCATGCAAAAATAAAATAGACAATTTTATCTATGAATTATAAACTATCGAGAGCCGAAAGATATCATAAAAATTATGAGAAGCCCATCCTGCAGAGACAACAATCTTTTTTCCCTGAGAGAACATGTTGTCATTGCTGTCTTAAAATTACTACCCTAGAAACCACCTAATACTTATTGCTGAGGAAAACAAAAACTTAGGGAAACCATATCTACAAGGCAAGATCAATGGTGGTGTGTTTAACAAAGATCACACTTTAGTTTCTTCTTAAAAAGAAATGCAGTCTTTCTAAATTTAAATTGGACCGAATTTCAAAATTTCACCAGATCATGGAATTTGGCAGACTTTTTCTTCATTAATTTCACTATGACATAATCCCTGGGAGAGGGAGAGATATTGTGTTAAGAATTCTCGAGCACGCGAACAGAAGACAACGTTGCTGTGTGGAAAATATTGAACTCGCACTCTCTCCTCCTATTTGCCAGACACCACCCCCCACCCCCTTCCCCAAACCCAAAAATAAATAAATAAATCAGAAGGGCTTTAGAAATAGATGTCGAATTCACCATCCATCCCAACACAAACACCAAACTGACAAATAGAGGAACCTTGCATTGCAAGCCTGGCAAGTTTTGACAAATAGTTAATGATTCTAATCACCTTCATTGGCAGGTCATTACGATACATACATATCCTCTCAACTTTCAAGGATCCATTTGGAAAATGGAGTTGAGTAAGGCCTTCTGAATGCAGGAACTTGTAGTCCCATATTCATGGCATATGATATGTGTCCATAGAAACATGTAATGCAGAGAATGCAAGAACAGGATAGATGACTCTAATGCAGTACAAACAACTCATCTAGATACCATCATCCAATAATATAGAACCATCAATTGTGCTAACTCAACAGTTTATTGGATGCAGAGTTATTTCAAACCCTAACCATTCTTTCAAACCATTTGACATAGTCAGTTTATCTAAGGAAACCCCAATGAAACATAAGATAGGAAATATACACCTGTACTTGCAACTGAAGCGATTTCAGGTACTCAATTGCCTCATCTAACATAGAAGCTTTGTCCGACTGAAAATTGGAAAGCGAGGAGACAACTCATTACAAGGGGCAGATAAACGAGGTGAAGTGCGATAACATAAAAATTGATCTTCAGCAAGATGAGAGAACCTTGTTGCAACGAGGTATGAGCTCTTGCAAAGCCCTCATCTTTTCATTGATCCGATCTCGGCGTCTCTGCAAGAATGTAGGGTCACTTCGTTTAAGGACGCCGACCACATGGAAAGCAACCAATTCATCAACAATTCGACAATAGTAGTAGCAGTACAAACCCTTTCTGATAGGTTGTGAACTTCTGCTGCACGAGATCTCTTCGAAGACATTGATCCACGAATTCGTTTCTTTGCATCAGCAGATTCAAACTCAGCATCCTTGAAGGGAAAAAGAAAAGGGAGATCATATTAAAGACTAATGGAAGAAAGAAATGATGAAATGCAATACCACTCTATACATGCACGCTTCCTTTATCTAAAAGACCTTAAGTGGATTTGCGGCATCTCTTCTACCCTGAAGAGGTTTCGAGCTGTCTATCGAGTTGGAGTTTTAAAGCACCAAAATGGCACAAACACAATTCAATAATCACGCAGCTCGAGTTCCGGTACAAATTTTGCCATTCTAGAGCACCTGCACTGTTTTGGGTTTTCTGCCTGATTGCTACTGACCGAGGTTGATTACCATTTGTCATTGTAATGTTTATCGTGGTTGTGGTTTTTTTAAAAAAAAAAATTATATAAATTATAATATTTTTTAACTCAAGTTTTTACTATGAAAAACAGATTTAAACAATCAAAACAAAATAATTTTTAAAATTATAATTTATTTAAAAGCATCTTCAACCACATATCATATGAAACACCATTGTTCACTTAAATCATGAAATAAGAATATTTGATGTTTGTAGATAGATACAAAACTTTATCCTATCAAATTTCTATTAGTACATTTAGGAATATTAATCTGACATCAATCCAAATTGATATAATTAAATATACATTAAATTAAATTTTAAATTAAAAAATAAATATATATATATTTTCATGACTATTTTAAACACAACAAATATCTTATATTTTTTTATATATTTATTTTTACTGTTCAAAAATATTTTAGAAAAATTTAAATTTTTTTTATTATTTTCACTTTAAATTAATTTTTTTATTTTCAAATCATTTTAACATGCTGATATCAAAAATAAATTTTATAAAATAAAAAAAATATTATTTTAATATATTTTTAAATAAAAAATATTTTAAAAAACAAACATTACCACAATACAATATAAATATTCAATCCAATTTATTTTTTTAAATTTATTTTTAAAAAACAGTAAGGAAAAACCGGAAGGAAAAAAACGTGCTCACGTTTACCAACGTCACTTTCTCGGCGCACGATAACCAAGGACATGATAATATTGCCTAATTAGTTATTATTTTTTAATAATGATTTAATAATAAAACATTAATAATTAAGAGTGTGTTTGGCGGTGGGTTGCGGGTGCTTTTCAAATAGCTTTTCGAATCAGAAATGCATGCCAATGATATTTTTTTATTTTTTAAAAATCATTTTTGATATCAGCACATCAAAAGGATCCAAAAAATATAAACCGCACTTAATTTTAGCAAAAAAAAAAAAAAATTCAAATTTTGACGAAACGCAGGTACAAACGCAGTACCAAACGTTCCCTTAATATGGTACTTAACTCGGTAATTAACAAAAGATTGACTCATTTACCTCGCTATGGCACTCAGCTTCCTCTTCTCTTCCCTTCCGCTTCCGGTCTTCTACTGGAGACATCAGAGCCGGCAGCTCAGCGCTAGCACTCGAGCAACCAGGTGATGACGTGGAGGTCATCTCACAAGGATTCGTCATCATCTCTCTATTACTTGAGGGAGCACTAGAAACCGTGCCTGCTACAGCAGCGCCGTTCATGGTCCCACACGTGTTATCCGCACTTCTAGCAAACGCCGTCTCCGAAATTCTCGCTGTTGGAGTCTCACACGAGTCAACAACCGTCGATTCCCTCACCACGCTCTTCGAATTAGACCGTCCAGATTCCGAAACTCCTCCCGCTCGGTGCCTCGAGAAGTACGCGAAGTTCTGCACCACCTCCGCTCTCCTCACTGG
The DNA here is from genome assembly GCA_019202695.1 of Populus x sibirica. Taxonomy (NCBI): domain Eukaryota; kingdom Viridiplantae; phylum Streptophyta; class Magnoliopsida; order Malpighiales; family Salicaceae; genus Populus; species Populus x sibirica. The sequence continues at coordinate 1,297,454 of JAGMVL010000092.1, forward strand.
CGGAATCGGCGGCCTCGGCGCCGATACCGCCGGATAACTCCTAGCTTCCATTCTCTGAGTCGCACCTCGAACAGTAGACGCAGCGGCGTTGGTGACAGCAGCTTCCCTGGTGATGGAAGCGGTGGAAGCTGTCGGAGGATATAGCAAATCGGCGCAGAAATCATGGTCGAAATTGGTGTCGTTTAGAGGATGATTAAGCCAAGAAGCCATCTCATCTTCTTGCATAAAAAGATGGTTATGTTCTTGTTGTTGATCATGTGATGATCGGATCTCTTTAGTACCAGGTAATTGATCAGCTGGGAGCACCGCATCATCCAACTCGGACGGCGGAGGAGATGATTTCTTTTGAGATCTTTGACTATGCATCACTACTTGGCCGTTCTGCCATAGTAGCTCCATGATCTCTTCTTCCTGCCTGCACCTCATCAAGCACGCAAATCACTTCATCAAATCACATAATAATCAAAGTGAGCATGGATTTAAAAGAAAAGAAAAGGGAATTACATGGCTGGTTTTCTGGGGCGAGTATGGGTTGAAGGAGGAGGTGGGAGAGAGTAGTCATCGTCCATTTCAAAATCAGGAACATAAGGATTCATGGTGTCTTTCTTTTCTTAGCAGCTGCTATGGATCGAGGAGATGAGAGAGATGCAAGGTGACAAGTGCTTTAACCAACAGACTCAACTGTGAAATAAATAGCGATAATTTTGTTATGGAGATAATTGGTCAGTTGGCAAAATCATGGACACAATTGTCAAGTACTGCCACTAAAGGCAACAGCACCCGCTTGTCGCTGCTGCTGCTGCTTAAACATGCCTGGACTGCTGTAACTAACAGATTATTAGAGCTACAGCTTAATTTGTTTTCTCTGTTTTCACATAATTTTTTCTTGCCGATGCTCTAGACACGTTTCGGTGAAATTGTATTTATGGATGTGGGCATGGTTATTAAACCTACTTTGGATAGGTTAATTTACTCGGCAAATATGTTAGTTTTGATCATAATCACCCGATCAGTGATCCAGTGGATTGATCCGTCACTTGTATGATATTAAAATCAGTCTTTTTGATAGATTTACCCAACAAGCTTGTGATCAGAAACTTGACCAAGGTAGGTTTAATTTAAATTCAAATCTGAATGGCTACGCGGATTAATCCCTAATCTGATTGATATTAAACTTGGTAAAACTTGATAGATTAACTCAACAAACACATAATCCATGATCTAACATGAATTAAATTTAATTTGAATCGGTTTTAATACAGACTTAACTAAACTTGAATAATCTTGAAAATTTGATTTGTCACCTGATTAATCAAAACTGATTTAAATTTGGCCAGTTTAAATTAAGTAATATTTTTTTTAAAAAAACCATTGCTTTAAACAAAAATGATAAATATGAATTGACCGATAACCTTTAAGTTGATCTAACAACTCAATGACCCAGGTTTTTGAGGATAAACATGGTTGTTATCTACTTGAGCCTGATTAGAAATTGGAAATGGGGAAGTTTATTTTCCTTTTACAGATTTTCTGTTGGCTGCTCGTGCTGGCTCATGAATTCTTCGACTGTTTGTGCTGAAGATAAGGTGTCTCTCTCTCTCTCTCTCTCTGACACACATATGGTGTATAGGACTCCGAGCACTGTGAAGAAAAAAAAAAGGGACGAGATTTTTTTTATTCTTCTTTCCCGAGGCTCTGTTTTTAACTCAGGATGAGGCCATCTGGGGCCATTCATTCATTCGCAGCATGAGCTCAACAGGGCTTGCAGTAAATGCAACCTTGTTTTATCCAATACTAGAAACTGAGCTGCGATCTAGTGGTAGTGTTCCCCCTGTCATGTTCCTAGTTTTGTCAACAGATAGATGCCAAGTATTCTAGTGCCCCTGCCGATCTCTGGTGCTGCAGACAGACAATTTGTTGCTACCTAGGGTTTTGAGTCCAAGTACCCATGTTTAGACTAAAATTCACCTCGGTACAATTTTATCTTTTTTTGTTCTTTAACCACCTTGTTGATTCGTCACCCCCACCGACCTCACTCCTGCAGTTCAGGTCAAGACTGGATTTTAGGTTACTCGTACTGTGTTTGTCTTTTGTTAGCTTTTATGTTAGCGATGAAATAAACATAATAGCATGTTTGGTATAGTAAAAAAAATTAAGTTTTATGCTGCAAGAATCATTATAAAATTAAGTTTAAAATGCAGGATTTATACAGCCGTTTTTATGTCTTTTTAAATAAGTTTGATAAGTATTTTTTACTGGTTTTCTTTTTACTGTTTGTAAAAAAATCAAAATATTTTAATCAAATATTTTATATATGATTTTTACTATACATAGACTTCAACCACAGTTTTTATTAAATACATATCTAAATCCAACTAGCTACAATTAAAAATACTTTTTTTAAACTTACTTTTTTCAAACCATAAAAGCTACATTAAAAACAAACACTCTTAGCAACCAATCAGTTAGTTTTTGATAAAACTTACTTTTCTCAAACCACAAAAACTATATTAAAAACAAACACTCTTAGTAACTAATCAGTTAGTTTTTGATAAAAAAAAAATCTTAAAATTAATCCGATCAGGTTTCATTCATATTTGACAGAATCAATCAAAGTCATGAGATAACTTGTCAGGTCAATTCTCGACTTGATTTGAAAACAAACTTGGCCCAATTAAGTTATACGTCAACATGTTATATAGATCTCGGGTCAATTCATCGAACCTATCTAGGTTTTATATCTATGGTTATGGCAACGTGGAAGAGCCAGAGTGCATCTGGAAAATGTGATGATCAAACGGAAAGTTAGCAAGGAGATCGGAGGTTAATGTGAACAACAGATTATATGCTCTCCTACCCTTTTCAAAGTGGATGGGCACTTTTCACGTCAAAAGTTCTCTAGGCAAAAAGTAGACGTTAACAAGACCAGACGTGCAGTTAAACCGTTAATTGTCATTTTCTAGTTAAAAACAAATCCCATTTGGCGTGCGATTAATTAAATAATAAAACTTTTCAATACAAATAATTAATTAGTTAAATAGCCGTGGGTCAACTTCCAATCATTTAGCACTAATAAAAAATTCAAAAAAAATATTCACTTTAATAGCTATCGTTATCACAATTTTTTTTTATTGAAATATATTTTCTATCAAACTTAACTCAGCGCCCCCTCGCGCGCGCAAACAAAATAATATACATATATAATATTTATAATTTTATCATTTAAGTTGAAAACACAACTAATTTAATTAAAAATTCAAAGATAAAATCTAGTTAGTTTCTCAAGTGTGATAAAAAAATGATTTGGGTAAAAACAAAATTCTTTGAATAAAAATCTTAGATGTTTCATTATTATTGGTTCTAATAACATAAACTATATGAAGAATAAAAATAATTTTATGATTTTTAGTGTTAAAATATATAGTTTTAATAATTATAAAGTTGATCAAAAGGAAAGAACAATCAAAATTAAACCTTAATTATTTTTTTAATGTCAATTTCTATATATATAAAAAATTTTAATTGAAAAAGAGATAATTATTTAATATCATGTTTTTTAATCATAATTTTTTTTATATCTTTCTTTTTGAAACTCTAATAAACACTAATTATATTATTTTTTAAAAAAAATTGATGGATGTTATTTCACCAAATTTCTTAAAAAAACTTTATGCTAACCGCCAATATAGCCAGAGTAGAAACATGGGAGTTGATAAAAATATAACAACGAGGCAGCACGCCATTGAGTTTTTGCTGCGTAAGGCGTGCAAACGTGGCAAGGACTTAGCGTGCCATGTTGGCCGTTTAGCCGACATTAGCGGTTCCATGCGGGTGTGCCCCCGCTTATCTTTTTTTTTCTTTTTCTTTTCTTTTAAGAAAAGAAAATTATACAAATAAATAGTATTAGCAATGAAAAAATAATAATGAACAGTATATATATATATTTTTATCCAGTGTTAATGAGACATTTGTATTTATAAAGAAGGTATGAGATAAAAAAAATTGTGAAGATTTCGAAAGTAAAAAAAATCTATTATAAGAGAAGATTACATTAAATTTTCATTTATCTTAGAAATAATAATGCTAAATATCAAGAAAATATAACAAATAATAATCTTAACATGGGATATCTATAACATGTATGTTAATATCATTACTTAATGTAACAATAATATTACAAAAGGTTTGACATTCAATTATAAATTCCGTAAGTATTTCAATTTCCAACTTAACAATAATTTCTGATGAAAAACTTGATAGCAACAATTTTTGTTATAAATATATCAGCAATTCAAATACCAATAATTTTTTTAAAAAAACCTCAATGAAATATTCCTTCAGTATTTTTTTTAATATTTTTATGGTAGTTAACCTCAAAGAGTTAATTACATAGTTAATTAAATACACATATTTTCTTGAATTTTTAGGTTTAAATTTTGTGGTCAACACCAAAAAAGATTTATTTTTCTAACACAACAATAAGATAATGTGAGGATTACATCTTAACGTTATTGAAAATGATTTAATTTGATAAACATTTAAACTAATCCGAAAACACTCGTTAACATCGAATCAAAAACAAAAAATATCACTTATAAATTGCACTAATCTAATATTTCATGTGTGTATATATATATATATATATATATATATATATAAAGCTTATACAAGTGTTTTCTTATCATACTTGTAGTATTCCTCAATTGAAAATAAAGAAAAAGACACTAACTAGCCATGTACATCATCACCAAACGACTTCTTGGCTCGAGGGAATGGGCGGGCAGACGAGCCAGTCCCGCATGAGCTAAGTCCAAGGCCACAGGTAAGTAGTAGTATTAGTAAATTGGCTGCCGTCAAGTTCCAATGCTTTTCACTATAATTAGATGCGTTTTGTAGTGTTCTCTTTCCACTTCCAAAATTGCTCACTCCCTCGTTTTTTTTTTTTTTTTTTGTGCAACATCAAGAAAAATTTATATTTTTTAATAGCGGGTTTCTCAAAAAATTCTCACGGGTTAGGTAAACGTAGTGTAGCATTAGTGGATCCGATAAATTAATTATTTAATTAATTAAATGATAGCTGAATTATTTAAAAATGTTTTGAGTGTGATTAGAAATGGGACATATATATGTAATGATGAGGGGGATTCTTAATGTAAGCAATCAGCAGCTGATTATTACTCCACCTCATTAGGCTGCTCAAAATGTAAATGGTACAATCCCAACTCATAAGCTTGATTTTTTTTTAATAATATGTAAAATGTTTTTTTATTTAAAAATATTTTTAAATAATATTTTTAAAAATTTATTTTTGATATTATCACATTAAAATGATACAAAAACATTAAAAAAATATAATTTGAGGTAAAAGAAAAATTAATTTTTTAAAAAAATTCAGAAACAAACTTAGATGTAAATGGTGTTTTATACGTGTCTGGTATTATTATGATGTATAATACTTTTTAAAAATGTCTTTTTTAATAATGCATTAAAAAAATTAGATTTTTTTTATTTTTAATACCATTATATTAAAATCATTAAAAATTCTAAAAAAAATATTAATTTAATTTTTTAAATCAAATATATTTTTAATACGTATCCCATACCCAAAAACTAACCATCAAAGATGATGACATCTTACCACATTGATAGTTCGATTGATGAAGACTTGACTTATCTTTGACCGAGGACAACCCGTGTAGCATGGGCTGAACAGGGCGCATGGGATCCCCGTCTGGTTTCATGAGGTGGACGTAGCCCCGGGTTCGAGTTAGGTGACTCAGGAGTGAGTGTCAGCATCCCCAAGGGTATGGCTAGTCTGCTGGTGAATTTGTCCCACCTTTGGGCCAAAACCTAAGCTCCATCCCTGAGTGCTACTAGTTTTCTTCAAGTGGTTGTGCTAGACTATAGTTATTTACAGGGTTTAAGATAAAACAAATGTTGACGCATAAGATTTACACTTTGTTCCTCAAGAGAGATCGAGAGGGAAGGAATGAATCGTGGAGGAGAGACTGAGTTCATTCATCGTTTAGCAAGAAGCATAAGAACTCCATGAATGATTTTGAGGGGTCCCTCCAAATCCTCCCTTGTTTATAATTCTCAATCCTTTCAATCTGAATGGATTGGTTCATGCCCTTCAATTACTTGTTATTTTACAGTAGTTTCAATTTAGATGGATTGACTCACACATCAATGGATAGTAAGATCCATCTTCTCTCCTCTTCATATCCGTTCTTCCTCTTATTCATCACTCCTCACAGCACATATCCTTAATTGGGAAGTGGCTACAAGTGCCAGCTTGTTATTAGAACCCATTATAGTGGTTGTAGTGTGAAATGAGAGAGTTAAGAGGAAGGGCTCAAGAAAGGAAACCCAGATGATAACCCCTTGCAAGTTGCAGTTCGGGGATATCTACTTTTAATGCCAAAACTGACAGTGGATGGTTAATCATTGAAGACACAACTCACCAAATAGAACCTCCCTGTCCCCTTCCAATTCACTCATTCTTGAATGACAGTGTATGCAATCATAATTTAAAGCATCCCCTCTATCTTGCTCTCTTGCTTGTATCCCAAGGTGTGAAACAGAGACCAGCACTCCATGTTGCTTCACACTACAACATGTTCGAGGAGTGGCTTCTTGCCCTTTTGCCAGGCCGCCTCCACGACCTTTTCCAAGTAAAGAATCGAATCCTGTGTGCATCGTATCTTATTTTACCAGATCAAATCAGCATTTCAAAGTTGTGGGCCTGGCCTTCTCTACAGCCATTATTGTTACTGCATGCCATGTTCTTTCATCTGTTCTCATCCTTGGCGATGGACTTACTATCAAGGATGACAGTTTTTGCCATGGATCCTAGCCAGTAACCAGGGCTAGTAGAAGCAGAGAACATATGCAGAAAAGGATCAGCAGGACAAAATTACATGATTACACTGGTATGAAGGGGCCCATTTTCAGGAAAAAATGAATCACCTTTCTTAACTTATAAAAGCATATGTTTGAATAATTGAAGAACAGGTAAAATTTGTGTCAATAATGTTTAAATCAGCGCTGATTTGTAATGCTCTAAAGAGTTTCAAAATCCCATGCCGCTCATGCCATTGCTTGCTGGGGTTTCCTTTTCAACCTTGGGAAGTTCATACACAATTGCCTCAGTTGTAGTCATCAAGGAAGACACACTGCATACAATGGAAATTAAATGGTGGTTGCTTCAAGAATGAAACAAGGTTTAGAAAAATAAGGATACCCTCTTGAAAAGGATTTATAAATACCTCGCAGCATCTACCAAGGCTGTTCTAATGACTTTCAAAGGATCGATAATTCCTGATTTCACCATGTCTACATACTCGCCTATCACAAATAGGAAGCAAATTAATAACAATGCAACATGACATATAACAATCCATGATATCATACTACTTCTTTCCATTTGGATATTGAAAGGAGAATGGTAAACCTTTGGCTGCATCATATCCAAGGTCAGGGTTGTCCTGCTCCAATAGCTTGCCAACAACAACTGCTCCCTCTACCCCCGCATTGCTAGCGATAGTGTGAACAGGTGTCTACAGAAAAAAACGTGCTCAATTGAGAACAGACTTATGAAGTGTATAAAACTAGGTTCACATCCTAAGACTATAGACGACACTGCTTGCTTCATTCTGTAAGGAAAAATGATTGATTGCATTCCTTGATAAAAAGAAACTTCAGCAAAATTGTATTTCTAGTAACTTGACAGAATGCGAGTTTAATAAATATCCATTGTCATCATAAATTATGCAACTTCTTGTCACTCCTCCAACCATGTGCAGTGTTAAGAACTTTTAATTACATGAATGGATCATCCACAATAATGATTCTCTCACATCTTAAAATCAGAAAAAATGTCAATACGCATCAAAGATGAAAATTTGACCAGAAGAACAAAGGTCCGAACCTTGAGAGCATTCTGGATAATCTGGACACCGATCTTCTGATCAAAATTTGCAGTATGCAATTTGTCAAGCTCCTTAGAGGCGTAAAGAAGTGCAACACCCCCACCTGAACAAATGAAGGTTTTTACAAGTTGATGCACCATTACAAACTTAGAAAGAGGTGACCAACCCAGTCAAAGATAGGCTTACCAGGTACAATGCCCTCCTCTACAGCAGCCTTGGTGGCATTCAGAGCATCAGTAACTCTGTCTTTCTTCTCACCAACTTCAGCTTCGCTGGCTCCACCAATCTATCAAGCATAACAGTAAAGCTTGGTTCTGTATAGCAACAATCTGTGACAGATGATTATCTAAAAGAGAAACCAACCTTTAAAACTGCAACACCACCAGAAAGTTTTGCTAGCCGCTCCTGTAACTTCTCTTTATCATAATCGGAGGTGCTGGTTCCGATAGCAGATCTCAACTGTTTTAACGATTGTACATTAGAAAACTATTACCTACAAAAAATAGTCAAGGCAGAGCTTGAGCTTGAGGGAGACAAACCTGCTCACATCTTTCTTCAATGGTTTTCTTGTCACCAAGCCCATCAAGAATAATAGTGTCATCCTTTGATACCGTCACCTACAATTTAGCACATGGAAATGAGTCATAAGGAGAGCATCAAGGCAATGGGCCGAAAGGGAAAGAGTGCCAAAAACCATATTTTCACATGCAAGTCTTGGTCAATTGATATACACAAACAAATAATAGATTTATAGTTTATCTTACCTTTTTGCATGAGCCAAGCATTTCCAATCCCACATTATCAAGGTTCAAGCCGAGCTCTTCGGTTATAACCTACAAATCATTAAAAAAAAATCAGAGACCAGTTCATGCACAATTCATGTAAAAGTTAAAAGGGAAACATAGCTAATCACATGAACCTACCTGACCCCCTGTAAGAATGGAAAGATCCTGCAAACTGGCCTTCCTATTTTCTCCAAATCCAGGTGCTTTGATGGCACAAACCTTGAACCAATTCAAAATCCATTACCCTTAGTAAAACACATAAATCTTGCATAAAGGTCAGCCTTTTCTTTGATTCGGAAACCGGTTTTTTATATGAGAGAATTACATGATACCTTGATTCCAGCACGAAGCTTGTTCAAAATGAGAGTTGCGAGTACCTCACCCTCCAAATCTTCAGCAACAATCAGCAAAGGTCTTTGCCTCTGAGAAACATAGCAAATTGGTTCAAAAATTGGAGAACATAATCAACTCATTTCAATCCTCCCAGTAAACAACCACTGACCTTCAAGGCCACTTCTAAAACTTTGACAGTAGAACTCATGCTTGAGATCTTCTTTTCGTGAATTAAAATGAGAGGATCTTCTAATTCCTGAAAAAGAATAAAAAAGAATTAAGTCTTGGAAAATTTGCATAAAGCACTGTGACTTGAAACAGCACCCATGAGTTCATTATAAATATTATGAGTTAACTAATTATTAAAGCATGAAGTGCTTACACATTTCTGGTTCTTGTCATTAGTGATAAAATAAGGGGATATATAGCCCCTGTCCAGCTTCATTCCCTCAACAACCTCCAATTCATTATCCATTGTTTTTCCATCCTGACATGAATTTGAGAGAGAAAAGTTCACAAAATGATAGAAATGAGAAGGAAAGCAAAAGTTTGTTTTGACAGGATAAAAAGGCACCAATGTTGCTAATAGTAAAGACCAATAAAATTCATAAAGCCATGAAAAATTAAACCTATGGGAACAAAATAGCATAAAGGAAGAGAAAGAATTCCAAAAGCAGCTTACAGAGATTGTAATGACACCCTCTTTGCCAACTTTCTCCATAGCCTTGGCTATAAGTTCACCAATCTCTCTTTCTCCATTTGCTGATATTGTCCCAACCTTATTACAAAAACATCATTTTAGTAATGCTTAAACTATATCCAATACAAATCTGTTTATTCCATCTAATTCTAACTACTACTTGAGCATTACTTCTCTGTTTTTCTTGGTATTACTAGTCCTATCTCTCGCACTTTGAAACAAAAGTAGGACACAGCAAACCCACCTGGGCTATTTCCTCAGATGTGCTGATCATCCTTGCTCTGCTCTTCAAGCTTGTCACAACAGCTTCAACTGCCATTGAGATCCCACGTCTAAGGTCCATGGCATTCACTCCAGCTGCCACAGACTTGCATCCTTCAGCAAATATTGCACGGGTAAGGACAGTTGCACATGTGGTACCTGCAAACATGTGAAAGAAAGCTCCTTCAACAACCCATCACAAAAGGTTCGACCATTATAATTTACAAAGAAAGAAGACTCTGATCATTCCTAACATGTGCAAGAACCAACACATTATTGCCCACAAAACATGTAAAAATTCATGGACTTTCAACCTCAAAAAAGATAAATACTGAAAGTTCATATTCAAATTATGAAATCTCACCATCGCCTGCCACATCATTAGTAGCATTTGCAACCTGCTTCACAAGGCTAGCACCAATGTTCTTAACTCTGTCTTGGAATTCAATGCTCTTTGCTACAGTTACACCATCTTTTGTCACTTTAGGAGCCCCCCAGCTTTGTTCCAAAACTACATTACGTCCCTGTGGAGAAGCCAAACATTGAAATTTCACGAAATATTTAATTGCAAATGAAGATTGAACCTCCTCCCATCACAACGAACCACACAATCAACTCATCAATGCACAAACCATACAAGGTACATTTAATTCACAACCTAGTTTGTAAAAACAATTCCACAAAAGAACAAAGAAACACATGATCACAACCAAAAAACAACATAAACCAAATAAAGTCGCTCACTTTAGGCCCCATGGTAACTTGAACAGCATCAGCAAGCTCTTCAACACCTCTAAGCATCAAAGCACGAGCTTCAACACCAAATTTGATGTCCTTAGCCGCGTAATTTCTCCTCCAAGCCAATCTACTACCAATCTAAACTCCCACCAAGAAAACAACACAATCCCCATTAGATTTACACAAACAAAATCAAATTCAACCGTAAACAGATTGAGATTAAAAAGTTACCTGCTTGGCGTTGTTGCCAGCCACCCCACTAACAAAAAATGAACAAATAAGAGAGGCCCAGATGAGAAAACAACCAAAGTAATCAACTTTCTAGTTTAAGCCATTAACAGAGATACATAGGCAAATTGAAAGTTTACTTACCTGGCTTTGGAGGCGAGACCAGAGGCAAAACGATACATGGCTCTCTGTAAGTAGAGTAGTGACAGAAAGAGAGTGCGGGTTTATTAGCAAGTAGACGTGGGGTTTAGTGATGGCGAGAGATAGAGAGAGAGAGAGACAACAATAATGAGGTAGAAAAGCAAAGAAGGAAGAGGAAGGAAAGAGAAGCTGGTTAGGGTTTAGGGTTTTGTGTGGGGGCTAAGGCACCAATCCGGAGCACTGAGCACACGGAAGTGAAGTCAAGAATCTCTGAGACCACTTACAAACTGGGCTTGCTGCAAAGATGAAGGGGCCAAGAAAACATCTGGGCTAAAAATAATGAGATATGGGTTTTTTTAAATTAATTAATTAATGGGTATTTCTTATCTTTAAGCAAACACAAATTTTACTTCAGAAAATATTTTTTCCATCTCTATTTTTTTAAGAATGTATTTCTTACATGGAGAATTAAAAAATATATTTTTATTATATATAAATTTTTCAAAATAGAAAACGAGGGCTCCTGTTTGGTTTAAGTTGAAAATATTGAAACGAATTATCATAAAAAATTAAATGAACCAAAAAAGATTTTATTTTTATAGTGGAATTTTTTTTCCAATTTTTAGAAAATCGAATAATTATAAAAAAATAAATTAAAAAACAGCTTTTATTTCTAGTCAGTAAATGTGTTTCTTTAATTTTCTTTTCTTAAAAAAATTGTGAAAAAAAAAACTAAAATTTGAGGGGGGAAATAAGTTATATTTGTGAACCAATAATCCTTAACTTAAACCTTTCTCTTTCTATCTCTTTTCTCATTAATTTAAATTTAAACATAGTATTTGATTATAATTTCTAACATTTAAATTCTAGGATCAACATGTAACAAAATTTATTAAAAAAATTTAAATGCAGATACAGGGATGTGCCTTTAAAATTATCCAAAATAATAAATTAGTCTCTAATATATAAACCAATATAAAAATATGAAAATAAATGTTAACAATAAATAAAAAATACTTAATAATAAATCATAATAGTTGAAATGATTTTTTGTTTCTTCAAAATATGTTAGGATTTACTTTAGCTACCCTATCAACCTCACACTTCACAATAACAAATATATAATCAATGACAAATGATTAAATGTACCTAATTAATTGCTTTTAAAAATTTATTGATTTAATTAATAATTAATATTAGGATATTAATTAGATTTGATTAGGAGTTTTCAAAACAGTTTTTAAAAAAACTTAATTTGGGCTAGACTCTGATTAACTATTAATAAATTACCGAGTTGATCATACAAATTCATTATTTATGATCACAAACCATGGAAAGCTTATAACTATAAGTTGCTTGCTGGTAGGAATTTGGGGTTCGAGTAGAATTTGCAGAGCTGAAAGACATCAAGAGAAGAATTTTAGAGAGCAAACAGAGAAGGAAAAGACAGAACTGAATCAAAATCTCATTCAAGAACTTGGCTTGGCAGAACACATGCTGCTAATTACATTAATACAACATCAAACACCAAATTGTAGGACTTAGACTATATGAGACTCACACAAACACAAAAACTACAACAGACCATGCATAGATTAACCTCCCTACTAACGTTAAACTACACACATATAAAATAGTACCATAAAAGAGGTAAGCTAGTATGAAATTGAGCCACTGTGATCGATCTTATGGAGGATGGAGATGATCTTAGCACTCGTCAAAGGCTTCTCCTGGTAATCATCCAGGCCAGCTTCCATAAATTCTTGAATTTCTTGTTTTACGCAGCGTGTTGATACACCGGCAATCATGCTACGTATGCCCATAGCTCGGAGTTTCCTTGTTGCCTGCCATCAAAGTACTATTTGGTTAGATCCTGCATCTACTTGCAGCTATTAAACATGGTATATATCTCACTGAATGTTGATTGATTGAGGTAATAAGGTCGACATACCTCAATGCCATTCATGATAGGCATGTCTCTATCCATCAGAATGAGATCAAACTTTTTTCCCGAACAATGGATATCAATAGCTTCCTTCCCATTTCTGGCCACGTGGTTTTCTATCCCAAGTTGTTCCAAGAGCCTGTGGTGAATAGTTTGATTGATTGAATCATCGTCCACGACAAGTGCAGTCATCTTGGTTCCCAATTTCCAGCTGCTATTGAAGTTTGTCGCCATTTGTTTTCTCTGACAGCCCTTGCTAGTCTTATTCTCCTGTGGTTCACCTCAGAACAAGTTATAGTGTCAAGCTATTTAAGTCTTAAATATATAGATGAAAAAGTTAAACTAAGAGAGAAACAATTAACCAATGGAATTGATTAAGTTAGTGATTTTTTAGCATATTCTCCAGTCAATGTGTGCACCTCTTGTTTGGTAAATAAGGGAAATGAATGTGATGTCACAACTAAATGCATGCATCTACGAAATGAGACATGCAACTAGAACCTTAAGACAAAATAACCCATCAAGGTATGCTTCATGCTTGGCTCCAATATTATTGCTTACAGTCTACAGAAAAAGTTGTGAGCATGCATCTTCAGGATATTAATTTTTATCCATAGAGGAGGGTTTGGACCTGGCTTGGCATTAGTATCATGTATTTTCGTAAAGGAAAAAGGGTTTAGGAAACATTCAATAGCATTGTATATAAACAATACAGTGTGGCTGGAGATGCTTTAGAGGAAGAAGAAAAACTGATCTGAGACTGGCGGATTCCGAGGAAAGTGATCTCCCCGACTGATTCAACAGTGAAAATGCAAGACATGATCATATATGTGGAAACAGTATCTTTTCCATGGCAAACATTGCAGTTTAAAAAGGTTCCATACCAGCCAATGACTTGGATTGTGTTGAAGATCACAAGATCTACAAAATGAGATTTTATCCCTATTTAGGGATGGCCACAATGAAGAGGTTTCCACAAAATCTTTAAACTTTTTTGCTTAGAATGGATAGCAGCACGCTTTAAAGATTTGAACCAATATTTCCAGCCTGCTTTAGCATTTCTTTCAGTTAATCAGTCTTTGGAAGGTATCCGAATTTTCATTTTAAAGGAAAAGGTTTGAGCTGAAATGATTATTGTTGTGATGCATCATTTCTAAAACCACGTCAATTTCCTTTCCTTTGTGAGTAGATATGCTAGCATCCTGCTTTGCAGATCTGCATCACAATCTAGTATGTAATCTGCTCTTGTTTGCCCAAAAGCGACCTGCTATTAATTATCTTCCCTGTCATTTTACTAAAATCAATGCAATAGTAGGTGCATTATCAATGCCAATCCTTCCTCTTTTGTCATGATAATCCAATTTCTCAGTTAATAAACAGAAACAATATCTAGGAATGAATTAAGACAAAATCTCACAGAAATCTTAGTGGTTTGCAGCTTTCAGGCTTCCATTCTGGTGGCAACTTAAAAGTTAAGCAACTACAAGATGTTTGATTAAGTTTTGGTAATCAATCAGGTACCGAATATCATAAAAGATTTGCATACCAGAATTGATGAAACCAACCATATCCCTTCGGTAGCATTTGATTACTGTTTCAGGGCAAAAGAGATGGAGATAATTCGGATAGTAACTATTTTAGAATGATAGAAAGTCATTCCAAAACTATCTCAAATACTGATTTATTTTATGTTTCCGTCCCCATCTCTTCAACTAAACACGTACTTGTCCCTTATATGCTTGTCTCTTTTTTCATAAAGCACTAATCAAACACAACCTCAAAGTATATTATTCACTGGTTAGACTGGGTGACAGACATGCTATGGATTTGAACCTTTTTGAAAGGTTAAGTTGGATGTTCACATTGCAACCCAATGAAAGAATTTTACCAATAAGCTATCATTTGGCTTGCTCATTTTATTTGACTGCCACCCATCACACATGCATCAAACTCTAATGTCTTAAGCAATGTTTTTTAGGTTTGATAAATCAGAGATCATTTCATTTCTAATTAGGTGAGGAAGAGAGCATGCCTCCTTAACCACCGGGTCAATTCTTAAGGTTAGGAAGTAAAAATGTCGCCATACTAGGTTAATAAAGCTCCAAAGCATTTTATGATGGAGATTCAGAGGAGATAATTAAGAGGACTCGACTTTATTGATATCATAGTTGCTGCTGCTACAGCTTCGTGGACTTGTTACTTCTTACTGTAACATTGGACTCATAACAAGTAAGCAAGGCAGGAAAAAAGAAAGAGAAGAAAGGACCAACTTAAACTAATAAATTTAGCATAATTTATTGACTTGTGAAGTCCTCTATCAGATCCACAGTTCTTAAAGTTCATCATCAAGCTCCCTCAGAATCGGCAACAGGGTCGCTGGGAAGAATGGCTTCTCAATTGCTTTATTAGCCCCAGCATCAAGAATTGCTTGCTCATGCATTTCACACCAGCAACCAGTCATGCCTATGATCTTACAATTTATGCCCTGGCACGCATATACCTGATAGCCTATCATAAATCATAAAAGATTATAACATATCAGAAGCATGAGTTTGCTGATGCTTGATCAATTAAATCAAACACTTGCTACCCCAAGCCCATTCATGACAGGAAGGCTAATGTCAGTGATAATGAGGTCAAAGGTGGAAGATGAAGCTGAAGCGGGACAAATGCAGATAGGCCATTGCTAGCAGTCTGGGTGTCAACACCATAATATCGAAGAAAGCTCGACTGTGCTATCTGAGAAGACCTGTCACTGTCAACCAGAAGTGCTGAGATCCGGTTCCTCAACTGCAGAGCAGGTATTCCACTTCGGCATCGATCTTCTGATCGCCTAACAGGGATCATTTCAGGTGCCATTGTTCCTCCAGGATGAAAAATCACAAGAAAGAAAAAAATAAGTCAGCATTTTATTGAAAGCAACAGTGTTGGCACAAATTTATGCATATAGGTTCTTCTATAGGTCATAAATTTGCCCTTGATCGGCAGAGCTAACAGTTTTGTTCAATGTCTATATTAGCCAACTTGTTAATTGTATCTGTAAACCCTGTCAAGATCAAGACCATGACTAATAACGGGCAACAAGATTGGACTGTCTCAATGTTAATCTACAGAGTTTATGCCTGGATGGTATTTTCTCGCCGATAACAGTAACAACGACAAAACAACCCGAATGCAGCAACAAGCATGAAAGAAAAATATTTTCTTTGTTTTTCTTTAGAAACAAAGTGCAGTTATCAATGATTCGTCAGTTGCAATAATGGAAAGAAAAAACATAATAAATGCAGCTTATTAAATGGAAGAACCAGTAAGAGAAGCGTTTTTCAGCAGAAAAACACCTCAATCTTCTATCTGTTTGGAGATTTGATGCGGAATAATGAACCAAAAAAATTAAAGCAAGAAAGAAAGAAGTTTTTAAAGAAAAAAACTAAGAATTAAAAGTAGAGGAAAAAAAAAAAGAAAAAGCCACAAGAAGAGAGAAGAATGATGCAAAATTATGCAACTCTCTAATTTTTATTCAAAGTATCCAAATTGCATAAAAAAAAAACATATAAATAGCAAAACCCTAAAGATCTAACTATTAAATTCAACCCATCAATTAAAAATATCTAATATAAATAATTCAAATAAATAAAATAAAACTATAAAAAAGGTCTAAATGGACCCAGTCTCTCAACTAAAGAGTGACAGGTTGAGCCATCATACATCTTTTTTGTCTATATACTCGTGTAATAATCAGTGTGAATCTAGTATCCCTACCAACTCTCTCAAGATTGGAGAAACTTGACCCCATCGAGTGTAGCTATGGGCAACTCTAATAGTACTCCCAATGATCTAGGTCAATATGCTACAAAGAATCTATAGTGATCCAAGTGCAATCAGAATCAAATTAGCCCACCCAATGAACTAGAAACCGTTGAACCTTACCATTATTGGTAAAAACAAGTTGTTCATCTAAAATAGCATCAATATTATCCTTTTATGTTGAGGTCAAAGTGTAAGGGGTAAAGGTTTCAATAGGATTTTCAGGATAGAATTTAGGTGGCATCTCAAAGGAATCATTTGGAATAGGATGTGGTTTCTGGTAGACAACTAAATTCTCAATGTTAAATGTAGAGTTAATGTCAAAATCAAGAACATACATATTTGGATCAACCCATTGTAACACTTTGAATGGCCCCGCACTACGTGCATGCAATTTTTTATTAGTTCCCGAAGGAAACCGCTCAGGTCTAATCCATATCATAACATAGTCTCCCACATTAAATTTATTTTGTCGTCTATGTAAATCAGCTTGAAGTTTATATTGTGCATTACTTGTTTGAATCTATTTAGTGATCTCAACATGCAAATCTTGAATTCTATGTGCAAAAAACTTGGCTGATTCAGACACCCTAGCATGAAGAGACATGGAAAAAAGGTCTAAAGGTTTATGAGGCTTGTAACCATGTACACCTTCAAAAGGACTCATGTCTATTGACCTATTGACATAATTATTAAAGGCAAATTAAGTCGTATGAAGAACCAAATCTCAATTCTTATTATGATTATTCGCTTGACACCTCAAAAGGTTGTCTAAACTCCTATTAATTTAATCCTTAATTTGACCATTAGTTTGAGGGTGGTAGACACTAGAAAACTTCAATTTAGTTCCCACCATATGCAAAAAGATTTTCCAGAAATGACTTGTAAATCTAACATCCCTATCCGAGACTATGGTTTAGGGAAGACAATATAACTTGACAATCTCGTCAAAATAGAGTTTTGCAACTTTGAAAGCTTCTGTAATCTTAGTACAAGGGATAAAATCGGTCATCTTAGAGAAGCGATCGACATCCATAAAAATAGAATCATGCTTCTTTGTAGCACGTTGAAGCCTAAGTACAAAATTCATACTTACATCCTGCCATGGGCAAATAGGAACAAGCAATGCAGTGTAAAGACTAGTATTCTGTTTTTTATGCATGGCTAGTTGATATGTTTGACATTAACCTATCAACTTAGCTACATCTTTTTTCAAACTAAACAAAAAAACTGACATTCCACCTCGTCAATGCTTTTATTTTTTCCAAAGTGTTCTGAAATACCTCAAGCATGAATCTCTCATATCAAAAACTCACGCACGAATGTTTTTGGGATATAAAGTTTATTATCCTGAAACAAATACTCTTCTTGGAGGTGATAACCATTTACAACACGGTTATTCTCATCCTTCAAAGTCATGTATATTTCTCCAAATTTTGGGCAAGATTCATACTCCTCTTTGAGTCTCTCAAATCCAGTAACTTCAACACTCATCATAGATAACAACATTACCCGACGATTCAAGGCATTTGCAGTTTTATTTTCCATTCTAGATTTATATTTCAAAACAAATGAATAAGCTTGCAAATATTCAACCCAACAACCATGTCTATGATTGAGTTTCTTTTAGGAGTTGATATAACGAAGGGCCTCATGGTCGGAGTAAAGAACAAACTCATATGATAGCAAATAATGATGCTAATAACATAGGGCTTGAACCATCACATAAAACTCTTTGTCATATGTTGAGTACTTTTGTTTGGCCTCATTAAGTTTCTCAATAAAATAGCTACATGATGATGTTCCTGACTAAGTACTCCACCTAGCTATATAAACTCCCGAGGCATCACGTCTACTTCAAACACCTTAGTAAAGTCGGGGAGCCGCATTACTGGGGCCTCCATCATCTTTTTCTTAACCTCCTTAAATGTCTTATTAGCTCCTTTACTCCATTAAAACTCACATTGTTTCAAACAATCTGTAATAGACAATATGATGGTGTTAAATCATTTGATGAAACGATGATAAATAGTCGCAAGCCCAAGAAAACTACAAACCTCATGAATAGTCTTAGGCTTTGGCCAATCTATTATCATTTGGAATTTTTAGGGATCTATGGAGACTCCCTTACATGAAACTATAAAACCTATGAAAACCACTTGATCTGTAAGGAAAGAACACTTTTTGACATTGGCAAACAAACTTTCCTTCCGTAGGGTGGTACAAACTTGAATAAGATGATTTAAATGTTCTTCCTTGATTTGGCTATAAATAAGGATATCATCAAAATACACCATCAAGATTTTTCTCATAAATGGCCTAAACACCTATGTCATTACTCTCGTAAAAGTGCTTGGTGCATTGGAAATGCTAAAAGACATGACTAGCCACTCATATAATCCATTCTTAGCCTTAAATGCAGTTTTTCATTCATCTCCTAGACGGATTCTAATCTGATGATACTCACTCTTCAGGTTAATCTTAGAAAAAATTTGAGCTCCTGCCATCATATTTAGTTTGTCATTCAATCAAGGAATGAGAAAACAATACTTGATTGCAATTTTATTGATGGCTCAGCTATCTACATACATTTGTCATTATCAATCTTTTTTAGGTGTTAACAGAACAGGCCTTTGTATAAGAGCTCAAACTCTCTCGAATAAATCTCTTTTAAATAAGCCTATAGATCGTTTAACTATAAGAACAATTAAAACTCTAAGCACCGACACCAAATTTAACGCGGAACAATGAACCAAAAGAATTAAAGCAGGAGAGAAAGAAGTAAAGAATTACAAGCAAAGAAAGAGAAGAAAAGGCAAAAAAAAAAGGAGAATAGGGGTTAAAAAAATATAAAATTCTGCAATTTTTATTTAATTCATCAAAATTGTCTCATAAGTTGAGAGAGAAAAATATAAATATCATAATCATAAACATCTAATTATTAGATTCAACTAATTAATTAAAACTACTTAATATAAATAAAATAAAATAATAAAATAAACCCAAATAAACTCTCGAAACAAAATATAACAGGGATACCGGGGGTAATAATCCCAAAGCTCAAAGAGAAATGCAAGGGGCTTACCAGCAAAGTCTTGCAAAGCTAGTGTTGATGCCAATGCAAGTGCCTGCACATGGCGTAGGCGGAGCAGGGCTAACCTTTTCCACCTACTTTCAGAATTCCAGTGAGCAAAATGCACAGGCAATGGCAATAAGTCTTGTCAGAAAACCGAGATTCGCGGAAAAGTGGCTATGCAGAAGGATTCAGAAAAACTGGTTGCTAGATTTTTCTTTCTTTCTTTTAATAGTATATCAGATTTTGTTTTGCCTTTCCCATTAAAACACATAAAATTGAAAAATCACCACGTTCTCGACGAGCAGGCTACTGTTGGTTACTTCCATTCTTGTCTCTGTGCATATCTGGAATTTAAGTTTAAATAAACCCTTGACCGTCAGGGGAAACAAAATAAATATTTCCTTCTTTTCCCGTGTTCATAATATTTTACACCAGCAAAACATGTTCCAGCAAAAAAATGTTTCGAAATGCAGGAGAGCATGGCTTTCGTATTTGCAGTGAAAGGAGTGATAACATCCCTGTCCATGTGGATCAGTTTGGAATGAACACCTCCATCCTTTCTTGTCGTCGGTAATGTTTTTGATGAACAACATATTTTCTTCCTCGAATCCCATTGTGTTGACAGCTTAACTCTGATGAACTGTTCTTGATCTAATACATTACAGAAATTCATGTTTACTTCAGCATGCACATCATTTTCACTGAACTCTTTAATTATCAACGACAATACAATCATCATTAAAGAACATGGCTTACTATTATGAACCCTCTAAAATTCTGATCAACTAGGACGGAAGAAACACAAGGTGGAGGAAATTAGCTTAGTAAAACAGAGTTCTGCACGGTTCGCGAAACAATAGAGATAAATACTGCCCAGCATTGCATGTCATAGGAGGATGGCAGTCCCACTACTTGACTCTTTCTTCTTCGTTCTCACGCATGCCTTCATAAAACCAAGAAGATTTCTCAGCAGTTTCTAGCCACGTTCGATTCACCACTGTCACTAAGACGCTAAGATAGATTGATAGCCGTTTCAAGCAACTTTCTTCATTTGATTTACCCTTGTCGTAATTTGTTTTTATAAATACAAATATCAATTATTAATTAACCCAAATTTTTTATAACAAAAAAAAACAATTTTGAATTATTTTTTAACAGCATTTCATTTTTTTTTAAATATCAACAATTTTGTATCATGTTTTGATCATGGATCAAACCGAATTAAAACGACTAAATCACCTCTATTTATAATGAAACCAGCTCAAGTCAAATCCCACTTCAACCCACCAGGCCGGCCGGGTTTAATGAACAAGGTTTCCAGGTACTGAACTGACTGTTCTTCCAAGCCTCCTTCAATAAGGAAAGTTTTTTTTATTTTAAAAAAGTGCTTGGTGTGGATATCTTTCCATTACCATAATAAAGCACAAATCAACTTCCACGAGGGATAAAAAATTTCTTTCATATCACTAATACTCTTCCCAAAATAGTGATTACAAAATATTTGCAAAATAATACAATCAATTTTTGTTTCCCACTGAAGCACTCTTCCCTCCATCCAAACCAAACAAACACGAGGGTTTACACGCACACAAAAGAAACGGGAAATCAATATACCGAGGGATCAAAAAGAAAATGAGAACGGAAAAGAAGATAATCACTCTCACAACGCATTCTCACAGATATACAAAATACACAACAATGAATTAACCAGCACCACAAACCAACAATTCCTTCCTAGACGAAACCAAACTAATCATGGCTAGCATCTATTGCAGTACCTGTTCTTGCCTGTGATATCCGATTAGCATAAATGGTCACCAAACGCAGCTGTGTACTGTTAAGCCCTTCCAGGTGCGGCAAAAATGCTTTTCCAAGCATGATATATATATCCACCAGACAGAAAACCACAGTCTGCAGCACCAAACACCAACACGTAATAATGTGTTAAGAACTAGAAAACAAAAACAGATTCTTAGGAAGTGAAAAACCCCTGAAAGAGGATGTCAAGGTGTTTGACAGGGCACTTGGTCACTGACAAATAGCGTCATTGCCAATTAATTGTGATATGTTCGATCATCATTTTTTTGTTTATTTATACCCGAGCTAACGCATTTGTAAAGCAAGAAAAATGAACTATCAAACAAGGACAAACAGTTCCCTATTACCTTGCGAACATCAGCACTCTGGTTTCCAAAAGCTTCAAAAAGTGCAGGCAAAAATGATGGTAACTGGACCATCAGCTCCTCTTGTGAAAGACGACCCACAAGCTGAAGTGGAAAACAAAGAGTAAAAAACAACCAATCCTTTATTAATATAGCACAGAGTTTCCAGTTTGATACTTGAATGAAACTGTGTTTAGAGAATGAACAGACGGTATGGAATAGCATAAGACATCAAAACCTAATCCTTCTCAATTTAGTCAATGGTTTAAGTGAAATACCTTAGTTAAACAGTTTATGCAGGTTACAAGAGTTTTCTCATCTTCAGTAACCAATAAAGGGACAATTACCTGTGAATCAGTTATTGCCAGCATCAGAATAATGCAAGTGTTACAGGAAACATATCCATAAACTCTTATTTAAGAAAAAATGAGAATGCCTAGAGAGGGAGACACAGAATATCACAACCACATACACTTAAGCATCTGAATGGATCATACTGAGACAATGCAACAGTCAAGCAGTGCTCGGCTTCATTGGAAACCTGGATACGGACCAGAAACCAATGAGACATAAAGCAAAGAAGAATAATCACAGCACATGTTTGGAAAGAGAATTACTTTTGGAACAATATCCTCTGTAACATGAAGCAGCTTCTCAATAGCAATCTCAATAGAATCTTCCATGGCATCTTTCTGGAAACATGGCAAGAAAAAAGAAAAGATTTTGCAATGATTATTACTAAATAAACAAAGGGAGCATTTCATTCAGAATCACATAAAGATGATGATGCACCTGATTTTTTAGCATTTCCACAATCAGTGAAAGAGTAAGTTCTCGGATTGATGAATCAGAATCATCCAACACCTCCAGTACAGCCGTTAAAATTTGATTGAAGTACTGAAATTATAAATGAATCATCAACATTAAGCTAGAACTGATATAACAGCACAAAAGTGTCTACTCGCACAAACAAGACACTTTTTCAGAAGAACATGACAAATAGAATGACCATGAGAGCACAAAATGATCAATGTACAAAAACTCAATCTGCAGAAGTAGTAGCAGACAGTAAATTTTATTGCTAATCATAATGTCGACTCCCACAATGTTGCAGTGTCCCTTTTTATGATGGAAAAACACACAATCCTAATAAACATCAGATCATAGCTCTTAATTATAATTAATAGGAGCCACACATTATGGTTTAAATGCGCTAGAAAGACTTACAT
This sequence comes from Populus x sibirica, assembly GCA_019202695.1. Lineage (NCBI taxonomy): Eukaryota > Viridiplantae > Streptophyta > Magnoliopsida > Malpighiales > Salicaceae > Populus > Populus x sibirica. Next base: position 1,320,787 of record JAGMVL010000092.1, read on the forward strand.
CCTGAAATCATTCCAGCTAAATTTTTCTAAACAAATATTACTACCAGAGTAAAGACACAAGGCACATCTACCATTATGCCCCTCACACCCCTCAATTCCAGGCCAAGTAAAGACAGATGCCAGGCTCTAAACCTGGACAGACTTCATCCCATTTGCAAAATTGCAGGATGGACAGGGCAACCATCAGACAAAAGAGGCAGCGCCGTTGGCTATAATAACACAATCATTATCAACTTTTCGTTTCTTTGTTTTTTTATATAAAAAATTAAACTGAAATTCATTTTCCCAAAATCTGAACCTGTCCAATTAATTGAGGAGTCCCTCGAACATTCAACAAGAGCTGTTCACTATGAATAATGCTAGGGGAACTTCAATCTTTTTACAGAGATTTTCTTACTAAATGACATGGTATTTACTATATAGGAAGGTGTTTCTAATCATGGAATGTACAAATTCACATTTAATGGAAAAATTATAATAATGGATTGAGTGGTTAACAAAACAACAATTACAAGATGCCATGTCATTTAGTAAAGAAGTTTGCAACAACAAAAAATTGAGTACCCCTAGCATTACTCTTCCACTATAGAGACAAGGAATCATGGACAAGCTTGATAAAAGATGCAAAATTCCAAGAACTAGTTTCTCAATTATCACCAAGAAGCACCCTATTGCATAATAGTGCCTGCCAGAAAAATGAGTGCGAGTGCGCGCGTGCATTTGTGTGTGTGTGTGTGAGAGAGAGAGAGAGAAAGGGGGGGGGGGGGGCACTGAAAATGAGCATACTTTGGACCAAACAGAGGGATCGTTAGCCATAGAAGCTTCAATTAACTGCTGAAGTGCACCACGCTTACTTGAGGTAGGGCTTTCATCATTACCATTGCATATCTAGAAACAAAAGGGAGGTGAGTATTCATTGAGATGCTTTATCAATTATTTCTATTAAACTAACTATGTTACTATATATAAGCAGTTTTAATGGAAAATTAATTATCAATAAGGAAATCGTCAATGTTAAATATCTCACCAGATGAAGAATTTGAGGAATGCTAGGACCGGTGTCAGCCAAAGAATTAATCTTCACAGCTGCAGGTTTATGATTATTAAGGTCCAACTCAGAAAGAACATTATTGTCATGCCCATAGCCTTCAGCAGCACGCAGAGGTTCAGAACTCAACAATCCATTAATGTCCATACCTGGGGTCAACAGCCCTTCAAAGTTAAGGCCATTGTCCATGTTTTCCAGCCGGCCAGGCCGGGATCCCAAGTTCAGACCGGTAGAACCAACCACATAATTCGAATCCCTATTTTTTGAACTATAGACATCAGTATTAGAACTAGTCTCAAAATTCTGATACAAGTTCTCCTGAGTTTCATCAGGAGCTGCTTGGCCAATACTTCCCGATATCAGGGTTGATTCTTGGGTAGAATTCCACTTCCTGCCGCCATCACTATCAACAGAACCACCAGAATACCTTCCAAAATAGTGACTCTTCTTTGATGCACCAACATATCCTTCTTCTGATGATGTTCCAACAACATCAGATGGGTCGTAAGAGGACTTAGATCGCTGTCGCTCTTTCTTGCTCTGCACAAAGTTCATTAGGTCCACTTCAATACGAGGAGTGTACTGTTTAAGGGCTCGTCGCAAGGAATTTTGTTCTTCAACCGATAAACTAAGAATGAAATTGAGGACAGCTATGGAATCAAAGTGTGAATAGACCGATATAATGCAAGTAATAGCAGCTTCCTTGAGCTTAGTATTTTTATCATGTACTAACGGTGTCAGCTTAGCAAGCCATAACTTCAAAATGCCAGTATTCCCAGAGCCTTCAGAGTTCATTGCATGCTTGTTAAATGAACTGAGGGCAAACTCAATAACAGCCAATTTGGCTTTTGGTGACCTCTGCTCATCTAGTGAACGGAGCAATGCTGGTAAAAGAATATCAACCCCATAAGTTTTGCTGACAATTTCCAAAGTTGTGGAGCAAGGTTGCCTGACTAGCTCCTTGGGGTCAATTAATCGGGAGAAAACATGGGGTAAGATCCGTTCCATGTAACTCTCAAATGGCTTTCGGCAAGATGGAATAATATCTGCAAGTGTCGAGAGAGCTGCTTGTGCAACTTTATGATGCGGATCATCCAGATGCTGGAAAAACAACTTCATTACCTTCTCAAAATTCTGAATTACTTCTTGAACACCTTTTGGGCCTTGCTGCAGCAAAGAATGGAGGTAATTGAAAGCAGCAACCCTAGCATTCCAGTCAGAACTTGGACTAAGTCCCTCACTCAATGCGTCGCTGAGAGATGCTGGACCTTCTACATAACTTGACACCTCTCCAAGTGAGAGTTGACTATCATCGAAACTCTTTCGCCTGCCTGCAGACATTCGTCCAGCCACATGCTTTCTCAAAAGTGGTCTCTGGAAGTTGGGGATGTGACTGCTATGTGAATCCCTGTAGTTTAAATCTTTGTAAGGCGTGTCCATATACTGTCTGTCTACATGTGGGTTCGCAAATCGCCTAGGTTCCCTAATGTCATTGTCCTCTTCAACTGAACCTCTTTCAGAAATCCTCTTTGTTGAATATGATGAAAATGTTGGCAAAGACTCGGCTGACATATTATTCCGATATGATAGCTTAGCAGAATCTTTGGAAGCTTGAATTTGGGTAATAATATCAGACAAGACCAAGCCACCATTGCGGTTATTGCCTTTACCAATACCAGAAGCAGTTGATTCTGCTGTCAAAGAGTTTGTGAGATGATTAGAGGCTGGAACGGATGCAGGGAATGGTGGATCACGAGATGATGGAGGGTCAACTCCTGCACTAGGGGCAATAAGAGAGAAATTTAGCCGTTCACAAAACAATGTGAAGCTACAGTCCTCAATCATTTTGAAAACAAATTGTGTATTCTTTTTTAGAATGATTTATTGTTGAATTAAAGAAAAGGCTTGTATACTGAAAATGACAAATAATTTATGAGATTGAGGAAGAAAATTGACAGGCAAAGTCATTTGATACCTAGATCCAAACTTGATGAACGGAGAGCTGAAGGATTTTGTTTGTCGGATAATTCCAAACCTCTAAGCATGCTTTCAATTGCAGTAACCTTCTGCTTACTAGCGTGCAACACACTTTCCAGACTACGTTCAGTACCTTTACCAAGGGACTTTGCTTGTGAGAGCAAAAGACCAGAAGACAGAGATGTCCCAGAGGATAAACTTGAAGTTCTATCCATTGCAACAATAGCAGAAGTTCCATATCCAGGTACATGTGAAGCCGCAGATGCCTGAGGGGTAAATGATGTTTGAGCACTTCTATCACGGATGGAAGGAGATGCATGCCTCCTGTGCAAGCCTCCATCCTCTTCGTTAACAATCTGTGCCAAAAAATAAAGAACACATAAGGAAAATATGATCTAATCAGTGAAGTTATTAAGATATATGCATTGGGTACACAAGAATATACCCGTTGAATAACAGGATCAAAGGACATAAATAAACGACGGGAACGCTCTGGCCAAGTTTTTGCAAACATTCTGTAGCACATCCTTGCAGTTGAACGCACCTGCCAAGTTACATATATCAGGCACACTTCCAGAGCCTTCACAGACACATACTAAGAATTGATGGACATAAGGTGAGAAACAAAATAAGAAAAAGAAGTATAAACAACAGATGCATCATACAGAGGAACTGTATGGAAGAAACTTTCCTTATTTTATGACATATAACAACTCATCAAAGCTGATCATATAATATACATAGAACACTCATCCACTTCAAATCATTTTTTTCTTGGGTGTTGGAGCCTTACAGAGAAAACCAATGATTGAGAGAATAAAAAGAAAAGTCCATAGACCAATAAAATACATCTCATGCTGAAATATATAGTATCATGATGAACCAAAGGAGATTGGCTAGAAGGAAGCTAAACATACAAAACAACTGACTTCATCTCAAGCCAAGATTCATGCTCTTGCAATCCAAAATTCCTTCCATGGCAGCATTAACAAAGATTATTCTAGAATCAAGATACAGTTCTGATCATTATTCCACCTAGATGAAACTTTCTACGTTCTTCCTCACATTCATTGAGAGAAGATGCATTCATAGTTTCAGAAACACTGCCAAGTCTTACCCTAACAGAGAAATGCAGCAAAGATCTAGTATTTAAAGGAAGACAGGACCATAAAAGTATCAGTAATATACAAGAGATGCTCCATGAAAGAAGACAAGGGAAAAGAAAGTAACTAGTGAATATGGCAGAAAAGATTAGGCCATAGTAGGAAATCAGGGGAAAATAAGTGCAAAACTTGGCAGGCCAAGGAAGCCAGAAACAGAAAAGAACATATAAAATGGTTGCTTCACACTGTGCATCCTCAAAACTGTGATTAGTCCTCTCACACAAAATGCTCCACACCAGACATAGCAGAGCCACATTCCATACAGGTCCATTTCTATGCTCTCCATGCCTCACATCCCACGCAAGCACACAAAATTGCAGTAAAGTTAATTACTTATCCTGCCATCTTCAACATCTCAAGTCTTTTGGGTCTAGCAACCATCTCCAACTTGACCCAGTTATTGTGCGGGAGAAAAAACCCAATTACTCCTACCATTTGACAGCTCCACCCGATGTAAGCTCCTCGATACAGTCACGGATGTTAAAATTAAATGAATTGAACAATTCCTTCTCTTAGAGATGCTTGTTGTTAGCTAATTGAAATTATATCCTACCAGATGTATATTTACCCTCAGCCATTTGTGGTCTGCACTTTACATCATTTTGAAACTAAACTTCCACCTCTCTCAAGTTAGATTAGGCCAGTATCCACAAGGTCCCTTCAATATATTTTCCTTTATACTCATTCACAAAAAAATAGTTGAGAAAAACTTCATCAGAACACAGTTTTTGCTTGTTGAAGCATGAAAGGCAAAGCAAATCATAACGCAATAGCCTGAAAAACTGAAAGACACGACAAACATACATGCATGCACAACATCAAAGATCTGAACACACATACCTCGCTCATTGCGTCTGCAACACAACATCTTATCAGATCTTCATAGAGATCAGCAGATCGCTGTATTTCAGGAGCATCGGGCCAATGTTCAAGTATCAATAGTGCATATTCGCAACATCTGCAATCCAAAGAGAGACATAATAGTGACCAAAATCAATTATATCCTAGACAAAAAATCGAATGCCAGACTTGGAGAACAAGTCGCATTGCCTTACCTTGCACGGAGTACTGCAGCGCGGTCATTCTTCGCACAATCAGCTATGCGAGGAAGCACACGAGCAACTTTACAGTTACGCAACATCTGAGAAGCCAAAAAGGAAACTGTGAGGGAGTAGCATTTAAAAGAATTTTTTTGCACGTAATAATAAAAATCCATTACCGTTTTTATGCAGTTATCTGCAGATTCTGCAATTACAAGTACAGTAATCACAACGAGCTTGAAAAGGGCCTGATTATCATAGCACAGAATTAACAGAACTCTTTGAGCATATTAGATTTGCAACAATCAGTGAAATAAAAATGAAAGTAACTTACAGGAATGAACATCTCGGCACATGCCTCAAAATCTCCCAACAGATCCTTTGATAAAAAGCATAATAGATGGCAAGCCTTGAAAACACAAACACACACACACTTAGCAACTATAAACCTTAAACTGGTGGATGAGGAGCTAATCTCTAAAGGAAGAGACCAAAAGAAGAAATATATAAACCACCATCTACAGCAGAAGAAAATGCTGGCTGACCTGCTTCACTACGCTAGACCTTCGATCAGATAACTGTGTGTTTAGAGGGCCAACAAATTGCTTCAGAAGCCCCCGAAAACATGGGTAATCAGTAGCACCTGATATGAAGAAATCATTAACATCCCTTTCTTGAGGAAATTATTGAAAAAAAGAACCTCAGTCTGTGTACTTTAAGCATCCCCGAATGATCGGCAGAAGGGATTTTCCAACAATTTCAATCATTCAATTGCACATTCTACTAATTATAAGAAATAAGAAGATTTAACAGAATATCATAGATCAGGCTAACAATAATCTGATAGCATAATACTTTGGCAGGGAAAGAAGGATACAAGGAGAAAAAAGAAGGGCTACCTCCCAAAACAAGGCCTTCAACTCTCTGCATGGCAGCTATGCGGATAGTCCAATCCTTTTCTGGAACAAGGGTAGCCGCAATCTTCTCAAATTCCCTAATTAGCTCCTTTTCTGAGTAAACTTTAATTGGCTCTATGGGTTTCTCTGTGACATCACTCTCCGCTGCAAAATGTGAAATATCAACCATAGCGAACAACAATAATTCATGCTATAACAGTTTTCCTTACTTCGCCAAACAAGGACACTAGCTACAGTGTAGCTTGTATCAATATATACACAATTTTTTGCAACATCAAGACTTGAATTAAAGAAATGTTTTAATACCACAAAATATTTAAAAAAAAATTAAAGATTTCATTTGATGCGATTATAGCGGATTCCAAGAATAAGAAATTAGAAAAAAAAATCTACAGGAATAAAAAAAAAAAAGTAAACAAATTCCTCGTTGGCCAAACAAATTAATCGACCATTTGCAACAACATGAGGATGAAAATGATGGGAACATGGCAGAGGATCATGGGATTCATTTCATAAAAATATAAAAAAATAAAAATAAAAAACTTGTAGTAATTTTTACTAATAATCAAGAAAATCTTCATCCTAATGTTTATAATAATTCCTAAACTAAAGATACAACTAATTTTGATCAAACAGGTGAAGTGGCTTTGATACAATTGTTGTGAAGACTTTTGTCGAGATATAATAAAAGGCTCCATGCAAACACAAAGGCACAAAATAGCTATTTGGAAGCTGTTTCAAGCAAATTTAAGTTTTCCAACTTATTCTAAGTAGAGGAGGGGATGAACATTAATTCTACACTCAATGTTCCAAATTGATGTGCTCCCTGGGGATGTTAAAGTTATTAATTTACCATGATTGGAGAAAGACAAAAACATACAATTGAGGACAGCAAGTATTAAATAACACAGAATCAAACGGACCATAATAATGTCTAGGATATCTTAACATCCACAATATTTTAGATAAAAGAATGCTAACCTCCAAAAAGAGATATCTCCCTCGTGGAACTTTTGGCTTTTGGACTGCTTTTCTTGGGATGAAGGCTTGTGGGCTTCATCTCAACAGGAGCAAAGTTACCGCCAAGTCCATCTGAAGGGCGTACTTGTGGTTCAATCCTCTCTAGTCTGGCATTGATATCTTTCATCTGCAGTGATGTATTGTACTACCACGTTAAAAATAAAGCTATAGCTTCCTTTCTTTGGCAGGCAGTGGTAAGACATTCATTAATCAGAGAATAATTTCAATGAGTACTACATTACATCTAGATATGGTGGACATGAGCACTAAAGACCAAACTAGCCTACATTTGAAGATCCTAGCACCTAATAATATAGAAGAGGGAACTGCAGATTGGTTTTTGCTAAATCTTCACCATGGAATTAGGAAGATGATGGCGATGAAGCTCGTCACGGAATTGGGGCCCAGCCTGTGAGTACATCTCCTGAAAGAGGAATAGTCGGATTAATGCGACTGAAAAGCAATGAAAAATAGTTAAGCTCGCAGAAACAATAACATGGGAACGACAATGCAACAACTTCCACTGACCTCGATGCATAATATAGCTGCTTCCCTAACACCAGGATTCGGGTCATTCAACATCTGCAAAATCTGGTTGAAGAAATTTTTCAATAATTAATTTATCTCCACCCAAAGAACTATTTATGCAAAAGGTGTAACTTTGGAAAATCAGAAATGTTTTGGATCATACAGGAGGTAGAATAGCCCGCTGAAGAGGAAGCTCAGTAGATGCAAAAAGATTAATTGCAGATGTTACTGTTCGAGCAAACTCTTCCCGAACTCTCCAGCTTCTGTGCGTCCAGGCAAACGAGCCAGCTCTTTCAACAATGATTGTAGGCGACGAAACCTGAATCACAAACACATATTGATATAACCCCATATTTAATGTTTGTCCATTCTCTGTGCACACACAAACTTGCAACTCATGAGCATGGTGTCATTGACTCCTAATGGAATTAGAGGCAAGAAAAAAATATAACAAATTCCACCCAAACATATACTCAATCAACACCAATCAGATACATTGCCACTACCCCGTGTCTAAATTATAAAGATTTTACAAGTCCTGTACTATTGTCCCTGCTGAGCTACAAAATTCAAATAACCATCTACAACTACAACTACAACTGAGTGTTTGTGTTCCTTCACTAAAATTAACAATGTATACGTAGGCCATTATCAAGATAAGTTATGCACAAAGAAACTCGGTCTAATTTTTAGAGAAGATTCGAGCGCTCTACAAGGACAAGATGAAAAAGTATCTCTACTACAAAGAGAATGAACCGGTGCTTTTAGATCCCAGATTATTCATATTCTTCCAATGTCAACCTAAATTAATGCATGGTATTATGCTATTACGATTTCAACCCAAGGATAAAACAGTAATTCAATTGAGATCAATGAAAGAGAGTAATCAATCGTAATGACTTTTAATTCAAATTATTTAATTCTACTCAGAACAAATTCAGTAAATCTTTCTTTCAAAGTGAAAGATTAATTAAAACCAGCAAAATTAACTAACAGTTTACTATTAAAAAAATAATTAATTCTCTTAACTAGATACAAAGTATCAAATTAATTACAGTTTAAACTTTTAACTAAATAAATAAAAATCCAACCATTTGTGTGTGTGTGCGTGTATAAAAACATTTCAAATTTGAAAAAAAAAAGTGAAAAGTAAGAAAAACCTCCATAAGAGTGAGCAAGAGGCGTCGAGCGGCGTCACGAACGGGCTGTTTACCGTCACCTAGGCGTTCAACAACAGCAGGAACAAGCGCATTGAAATGCAACTTAAAGTAGTCACCAGACAAAACAGCAGCAGAAGCCAACGCCTGTAAAGCACCTTGAGAAACCTTGAAATTGTTGTCTTTCAAAAGATCCAAGCAGCAATCGACAAGCGACGTCGTTTCGGACGAACTCAAACTCTTTCTACAAGCTTCAAGAAGTTGGTGTAGCCTCTCGACTCCTGCCATCCTCTCCTTCGTGTCCTTCGCGCGCGCCAGTTCCAGCGCCTCCTCCATTTTGAAGTCTCTTGATTGTCGGATCTGGTGCGGTTCGCTCAGATCTGACGACGAATTAACTGAATTTAACTTAATTTAGTTAATTAATGAGGATTAAACAAGATTATCGAAGAGGCTGTGTTGTTGACAGCGAAGTAAAGAGAGGAAGATTTAGCGGAGGAGAAAGTGGTGGTTTAGAGAGAGTGAAGTAAAGTGGCTCCGCTGCTTTGACAGGCGGAGTAGGAGGAGATAGTGCGACGCTTTTTTTTCTTTTCTTTTCTTTTTTCTCCCTGTCTCTCTCTCTCTCTAACTATAAAATGGTGGGGGTTGGAGTGGTTGCGGTTTTGCCACCAGTTTTGCGGTTAATTTACGGAATGTGCCACTGTGGGTTGGAAGAGTGGTTAGGGTGTGTTTGGCAACAAATTCTGAATTTTTAAAATATTTTTTTATTAATTTAAAGTGCTAATATTAAAAATAAATTTAAAAAATATATATATTATTTTAATATATTTCTAAATAAAAAATATTTTTAAAAACAATATACTAAACACTACTTTAATACGACGAGAGAAAACAAGATAGATAATAAATCTATTGTTTATGGAATCTAGGTGTTATTAAACCGGTCTAATTTAGTGAGTTAACTTGGTAATCTTTAACATGAGATTCAAGCCTCGTTTATTTTATTGAAAAGTGTTTTTTTAAGTAGTATTTTTAGAAAATATATTTCTGAAAAATAAATTATTTTTCAATATTTAGTAGTGTTATAAAAAAAATGAGTTATAAAGACTTTCCAGTATTTAACTAAGTCATGAAAAACGAGTTTAAAAATAACATATCAATGTTTTGAATTTTTTTTCAAGTTTATTAAAATAAAAATGACAAAATCTTATAAATAAAAAAGTTGGAGGATGAAATTAAAAAAATAATAATTTAATACATTATTTTAAATAATAATTAAAATAATGAAGATCAAATCAAACATGTTTAAAAGTTAAAGATGGTGAAATTTAAAAATATACAATTTCATAAATTATTCTAAATAATAATAAATAGCAATCAAAAGAATATGAATCATATATGATAGATAAAAATTTTAAATAAAAAAATGATAAGAGAAAATCAAATAACAATAAAATAGATCAAAATTTATATAAAATCAAATTAAATCAAATTCTAAATGATAAAATTGAAAGAAAATCAAAACTAAATATAGAGCAATAAAAAAATTATGAACCAAATTTAATATAATCAATAAATAACAAGATATTTCTGAGTTTTTCACAACTCTTAAAAAATGTTGTTCTCCTAAAATAAAAGAAAAATACTTTTCTAGAATACTGTTTTTTTTTACTAAAAAATGTTTTTCGTTAACCAATTTTTCTAATGATAAATAAACATTAAAATTTTAAAAAAGTGATTTCCAGATAAAACAAACGAGCCATAGTATAAGCTAGGTTTTATATCGAACTACATAGGAGTTGATCCTGTCAAACTTGTCGACCAGTCAAAATCCAAATGAAACCTAATTTGACTTTAAAAAAGTCAAGACGGTATTATTTCAATTTAAAAAATAAATAAATTAAAATAATGTTATTTTTTTTATTAATTCATATCAATTTAGAATTTATTTGCCTAATGATATGAAACTTGAAACTTGGATGGGGTCATGAGACATTCCAAGTTTTATAGCATTGGTTTAATTTAGAGACATAATACAGGAACGAGAGCATAAAAAATATGCAGTTTTGTTATAAAAATTTATTAAGTTATAAAATGTGAATCTTTTCATGTGATGTCTAATAAAAAATCAAATATAATTTTTTTTTTAAAAAAAAAAACAATAGCAAAGTTGTTATGTCATTTAGTCAAACAAATCTAGTAAAATTAAATGTCTCTCTGGCATTTTGTAAGATCAATTTGTATATTAACTAAAATTAATTTTTTTTGACAATCTTAAAAACACATCTTATATCAATTTTATATATTTTAAAATATGATTTTTTTTTTAGATATTGATTTCAATATTAAAGTTCAAAAATCCAAGACATATTGATGGGTAAGTAGTTATCTTATACTACCATTGAAGTTAAACTAAGACCATGACTTTATTCTGCCTTCAAGGAATAAGGACGTGATAAAACTTTCATAACTCTCATTCCCTTGAAAGCTACAATACAGACTATATTGGTATGTAGGAGGATATTTTTATTGTTGTTTTTTAAAATATTTTTTGTGCTGAAATGCATCAAAATAATATATTTTTTTATTTTTAAGTCAACGCATCAAAACGATTCAAAACACAAAAAAAATATTTATTAACAAAAAAAATTGAATTTTTTTAAAACACGATTTGTAACTAGTTCCTTTTGTCTTTGTTTTTTAACTTTGAGGTTCATAATGTTTTTATTGTTTTCTCTTTATTGGAATATAATTTTAAGAAATTGTTTTAATGGTTAAAAAAGTTTACTCTCTCTTTTAATTTTTTAATTCAAATCCCAGAACTAACATTTAAAATATCTAAAATTCCTTTAAATATATCAGATCGGTAAGAAAAAATGTTTTTTAAGATAATTCAAGGAAAATTTTTAGTTTCTGTTGATATACAAAGAAATCCGACAATAAAAACTTTGCTGGAATATACACATTGCTAGTATTGTGCCAAATCACACGCCTTATGTTACCTGAATTAATAAACGATCCGCTATTATTTTTTCATGGACAGAGTTTATAGTTGCTCATGACCACTATGAAAGAACACTCGGCTAGCATGCCTTTTCTTTAATAGCCGATGGTATGAATAAGTTTTGCCCGGCCGGCCGCATGTTACCTTATGCTCTCTTTTTTTTTTCTTTCCCGGTGGCATGGGGTCATCAAGGTATTTAACAAATGTTACTAGCATGGTTAAAACCTTGCCGGGTGGGTCGACTAATGGCTAGAATCGGGCTGAGCTTAAAAAAATTAAAAAAATGCAAGAACTTAGACAATCCGGTCAAAAATCTTGGTTGGCCCAGCAATAGCTAAACAAAAACTTGATTGTAATCCATTAATAATTTATGTTTTTAATAAAAAAAGACTTCGTCTTGCTTAATAAAAAAAAGTTGAAGTTGATTCAGGATGATTTGGTAACCTGGTCAAGACCCGTAACCCAGATCTTGAGTTAGATCGGACGTCAAACCGGGTTTAAAAAACATGATTGCATGAGATGATTATGTGGGACTACAACAATTTTTTCTATAATGATAAGGAATTACACCTAAGAAATTGTTTGTTCACGGGTCAATTAATCAATCATACAACGTTAGTTAAATTAAAAGAGTTTTGTGGGGGAGATAAGCTTCGAAAAGGGGATCATTGATGCAAACACAAACAAATATAAAGCTAACTTCATGACAAAGCCAAGCCACCAAACCTCTCCTAGACATAGCTTAAGAGAAAGCATGCAAAAAGCAAAAGGGAGGTGTCCACTTCGGCCTTTTTCTATTAATTACCATTTCACCTAGGTTTGCTCAACTAGTTGGAATTAATTTAAATTTAAAGGGTTTGAAGCCTGACCTTTACAGGTTGGCTCCGAAGGGTTTTCGCTGTGTAGATCAGAATGGTCCTTGGCTTATGGTGAATTACTTGATTGTTTTCGCTCAGAAGAGTATGTACAGCATCACTTGCGGTTCACCCACTTTCAAATAACATTCTTCTTAGCCTAGCTACACAAGACTTAGCCCTCTTTAGTATTGAATTCCAAATGAGATTAGTTGAAATTTGAAAAAAATTATTTAAAATTAATTTTTTTTACTATTTTTTTTTTAGTTTTGATGTACTGACATAAAAAAATAATTTTTAAAAAATAAAAAATATATTATTTTGATGTATTTTTAAATGAAAAACACTTTAAAAAACAATTACAACTACACTCTCAATTAACCTCTTAGCTTAACTTGATAAGTAAATGTCTATGTTTGGGTAAGTGAAAAAACCCGGTTTTTTAACCAAATCAATATTTCTTCATGTTTTTTTAAGCCAAAACTTGGAGTTGTTGAGTCAACTCATTCAATCTAAGATCGGGTCCTTGAATTGGTTTAATGTAACATTTGCTTTCAAATGCTCTAAAAAAGAAGGGAGGATGCCTTTTATGATCTTTTAAATCCTTGACAGATGGGGCAGGCTTAGTATAATATCACATAGTTAAGGTTTGTATGAGTTATATGAGATTAAATATCTAATTAAACCACCATAATTTTATTAGATAGTTCTTTAAAAAATAAAATAAAATAAAATAACACATGAGTTTGCATAAGTTGTAAATCCAAAAAGAATGAATTAAGCTAATTGCTCTTATAACTTTCTTCCGTGCTAGTTTTTACAACTATACTGAGTAACTGACTCAATGTATTTTTAGTAATAAAAATGAAAAGATCCATAAATTATTCCATACTTTATGATAGGAAATATTATGTCCATATCAAACATATCTTTTATTTACAAAAATCTCAGTATATATATATATATTAAAATCTATAAAGTTTTTAAAAATCTTAACCTACACCCGATTAGTTATATCTATTTATTAGATTTTTTAATATGTTATTATATATTCATGTATCTAACTTTGATGAATTGGATGGGTTAAATAATGCAAATATTATAAAATGAGTTAATTTTTTAAACATCAATAATGGATGCATGATTATAATGTAACTAAACTAATTAACATGATGATTCATTTACTTATTTTACTCTATTTTTATATTGTGATCCTATAAATTTCAAAAATGCTATAAAAAATAAATTAGAAAAAAACTATTAATAATGAAATTGATGTTATTAAAAAAAACAATACTCTAGAACTGATGTGGCTTTCAAAAGCACAAAAAATCACAAGTGTAAAATGAATATGCAAGACAATGTTAAAGACAAATTCTTTTTTTTTTATTAAAATGGATATTCAAGCTAACTTACATGCAACTTAATTAATCAGTTTTGAGTTTGTTAAATAAAATTCTAGTCGATGAAGGAATTCTTAATGAAATTTTTTTTTATAAGTGACTAGTAAATTAGAATCTTTATTTAAATATTTGATAAATCCTTATTATATTATATTATGACAGTTAGAGTAGCAAATCTCCATATAAATATAAAATCCAATGCATCCAAATTCTGAAAATAAAAAGCATGCTGATAAGAAGTATGTTAACAAGTGTGTTGATGTGAGGGCAAATTAATCAAATAAAGCATGGCAGTGACCTCTGCCTGATTTGTTCAAAGTATAGGCAACCGGGGCTCCTAGAGGAGGAGGAGATTCAGCTCACAGGTTCCATGAAGCTCGCTTGATGGCCCGATGGCCGTCTATCAGGCATGATTATGGACCGGAAAAGACTTCTTCCAAGTTCTTGAAGGGTTCAAGTTAACATTCACGTCCAGTATACATAGCGCCTCCAGTACTGATGTTCTAACATGAAATGCAGAGTTTTAGGGAATATCTTCTTTTTAAACAACAGATCACAAATAAATGGTTAGATTGCAGCTCGTCTTCTTTCTGATCTCCAGTTCTTAGGGAAATGGATTTTTGAACCTGCTACTGCATATATAAGCCAAACCATGTAAACTGGCTAGCAAATTTCCTGAAAATTGAAATATCCTGTTGGTATTTTTCAATGCATACAGAATACTTTTGTTAAAAACTTGTTGGTTGGGGGTTTTTTGACATGTACGAAATGTGTTTGAAATCGTATTTTTTTCTAATTATAATTTTAAAAGTGTTTATTAATCAAAACATTATAATTAATTTTATATGGATGTCATCAAAAACTTTTTCTTGAAATCTTGATTATAAAAGAAATTTAATTTATAAAAATTTAATTTATAAAATCACAGCTCCAGAAATGATCACAAATCCAAGCACGAAATCTGAAATCTCGACGGAAGGTTATACAAGAAACTGTGTTGCAACTACTCAAATTTTAACCTTTTATAGAAGAGGGAGTAGTGATCGGTGAGTATAATAATTAAAAAAAAAAAGATTGTTATTGTAATAATAAAAATTAAAAAGCTCTGAAAATAAAAGGTTACAAAGATCGATAAAGGAGAAGCCAGGGCGTGCGTGCGGGCGTGAGTGCTTGTGGGTGGATTCACTTGAGTTTGGCAAAAAAAACACATCACAGAGACAAACAACACTGAAAACAATGCTTTGCACTAAATGAAAATGAAATGGTACATATCAAAATTTGTGACAATGCATCTTTGCATCCTGAAGCATTAACGAGTAAAATAATCGTTTAACCAAATTTTTTTAAAAAATAACTCGAGATATAAAACCAAAAAATTTAATAAAAGAATTTTTTTTAAAAATCAATTCGGTTTAATTTTAATTTTAAATTTAAAAAATAAAATAAAACTAATTAATTTTTTTAAATATAAAATAAAAAAATACTTATCCACATTGCATCTAAGTCTAATTTGGTTTTTTTAAATAGTAAATTGAACCAAACTATTAGATTTGAATTGTTTGTTCAGTTAAATCGGTTTAAATACAAAGAAAAATTCTATTTGATTTCGATTTTAGATTTGAGAAATAAGAGAAATCTATGGAATTAAACCAAATTGATTTTTTTTTTTAAAAAAAACCTCATTCTCATCCCATCAAAGCCTAAAAAAAAAGTTTTATAAGAAGAAGACCGAACAGACTAAAACAAATCATCTGATTTGAACTGGTTATTAAGTCATTTCAGTTCAAATATTATAAAAAAAAAATTGATTTGGTTGGAATATTTTGATCTAATCCGAACTTAACCAGCAGATGCTCACCCTTCTTTGCATCTAACTTTCAAGAAAAATGCCCGTCCAGCTACCAGCTGGGAACAGGTCATGTGATCTACAGCTTGGCCAGATGAAACATCAACATTAAACAATTTGAATGCCACAGGCGACACTCTACAACCTTTAACGGAGGGCAGCCCACATGATCCACTGACCCTTTACCATTAAAATGCAATGAAATGATTGAGATCAGCCGTCTGGTACAATGCTTAGAACACCATCCAATTCCATGATTTAAAGCTCTGTGCAAACTTTTTCAGATCGATGGCGAGGAGAGACACAGATTAGCAGCAACATAGATTTGCCCAGGACATTTTCAACCTTCAAGCCTTGCCACGATGTGCTGCAAACCAACTGGATAATTTATAAAATTGATTTGAAAACTAACCCAGCAACTGTTTATACAGTAGTAAAGAACCAGCATAGCTTATGTAGAAGAAAAAAAACTAAGAAAAATAGGGAAAACCTGAAAATAACACTGAATGATGAAAAATGAAAAATCAGCATCTTTCGAATCTAACCTCAGGGCCTCCTTCCCATCCTCGTTTAGTTATAGAAGATAACCAAACTTCTATAAATTTGAAACCGTAAAATTCCCTAGAAAAATTTAAGCATATCAACGTGTTCAAATCTCTTCTTGGATTTTTCTTCATTTATCTAATTACTCCGTAAACGCATTTATAAAACATTACACATCAATAACAAATAAACATTTCTCTTTGAGGAACCGCCAATCAACTTTAAATACATAACTAGTATATTTATTCGAATTTCGGGTTAAATTATTTTTTTTAACTTTTTTAAATATATTAAAAATATAAAGATATTTTTGATAATATTGTTAAATTCAATCAAGTGATTCGATGTTGAATATGTTAACTCAGCTCCTCACTTAATTCGAGTTTTTAACTAAACCACGTGAAAACTTATCCAAAGTGAATTGTTCAATTTAATGAGTCTAAAGAT
Source organism: Populus x sibirica (assembly GCA_019202695.1). NCBI lineage: Eukaryota > Viridiplantae > Streptophyta > Magnoliopsida > Malpighiales > Salicaceae > Populus > Populus x sibirica. The sequence continues at coordinate 1,337,731 of JAGMVL010000092.1, forward strand.
AATTTGAATGACTAGTAAAAATATAATATAGCTTTATAAAAAAAAAAAATTTAAGACGATAATTTGAAGTGATCGACCCATTTTGAAGCTAGTTTGCCCCAACTTTTTTGTTGCTTGTAGCCTCTAGTTTTCTGAGTACCAAGTCTCCAAACTTGAATATTCTATTCTTGATCTTGGCGTTGTGATACTGGATAGCTCTGAGCCTATAGGTTTCATTTTTAATTGCAGTCGTCAAATGAAGTATGTGTTATTAGTTGTGTGGGGGCTGGAATATTTGATGTGGTAGAAAGATTAGTAACTCGTCTTATTCCAAAAGTGTTCTAATTATATGCCATTGATAATGATAAATTAGATGAAAACAATTAAACAATAAAGCTATATATGACTTTTATAAATGTTTTCACAGACAATGTTATTAGTGATGTTTTAAAATCCAAGATATGTAAATAACAAGTTATTTAGTGTTTTGGGTGGTGGTTAATCAATATATTCAAGGATTTGGATTTCATCTCTTTAGTCTCAGGAATTCTAGACTTATAGTAAAAACTTAAATACCTACAAATACAATTCCAATTAGAAGGACTTAAAGATCATCCGATGATAAAGTCAGTATATATGGAAAAGACAATAAATGTCTTAAAAGAGCTTTAAATTCAAGGAACAAAGATATTTGTTCTTGAGTTTTTAAGTAGGTTAATGCTTTGAAATCTATTAGAGTTTATCTTACGAGAGAAAAAGTTATTAACTCTTATCTGGACGGTTCAGGAGTATTTATACCCCCTGAACCTTGTCATTTTAAAAGAAGGGAAGGATTAGAAAGTCCTATGCTTTCGGCGACATTAATGAGAGACAAATATTCCTTACATATATTAAGGAGAATGATAGGTCTTTTAAGAGATTTTATATACACCTATAAGTATAGGAAAATCATTACATCAATACGAACAATTATTCTAGATGAAGAAAATGATGGTTTATCATACATTCAAAACTTTTATTTTAGGGGATTATCTAGGATTAGACATATAGTCTTAAAACTTGGTAATGGTTGAATTCAAATGCTTTGGGTCTGACATATTTGCTAGGTCCATGCTACCCTGGACTTAGCTAACTACTAAAGCTATACAGGTTTGACATATTTGTCAGACTTATACTGCCTTGAACTTGACTGAATGCCAAGGTTATACTTTTAGGTTTGACATGGTTGGCTACCAAGTCCTAACTCTTTAGATCTAATATACTTGACAGACCCAATTAGATCTGGCCGATTACCAAACTTAAGTTATTTATGCTTCATATTTTTGTCACATCTATTTTATCTATTTTATTCGGTTAAGATTTTTATAAGTCATCACACACGTAGTAATACAATCAAACAATAGTACAGGGAGCTTGACAACATTATGACAAGGAGAATTTCCCATTTTCAAGCATAATCACTCATAGGTTGCAAGAATTTGGTATTTGATTACACGGTTTCACCAAACGAATGAAATCATCCATGTAAAAAATCTATAGCAACATAGAAGAGCATCTAGATCTACCAAGAAAGTCATATTCACAGGATCAAAATGTCTTCTAAACATGAGTGCTAAATTGCTTCTTGACAGAAAAATACAAGAAGAGAATGATACCTGAGGTTGAATCTTCTCTCCCTCTTGCAACTTCAGTGCACAGGGAACAGACAGATGCTATCATTATATCGAACATCAGGTTTTTTGTCATATCCTTTGCTAATTTCTATGAAACCCACAAAACCATTTAATTTCTACGAGTAAACGAAAACCCCTTTCTCTGATTGGTGGGGACAATTGTAAGAAAATCCCAAGTCCATTGTCCACTGGTGGGACAATAAAGTGAACTAGAGTTCTTCGAAAGTCAAGAAAACCTTTTAAGAAGAGCAGTACATATTGACTTTTTAACTCTAATAAATACCACTCCCTCCAAGAAAGAACAAAACAGACAGCGCAAATTATTAAAGACATAAATATATCTTAACAATTTTGCGCGCATTATCTAAAATCAGACAAGCTGTAAAAAGTTTCACTACAGGAACGTGCCTGGAACGGTTCCCTCCGAGCTTGTCTCAGTTCATGTTTTATAATTAACAGAAGAGGAGTTGATTATGTAATTAAAAAATCCGGGTTGGCTCATTATCCAATAATCTTGTAATAAACTCATTGATTTTTAGTAATTTTATTTTAAACAATGTAGTTATGAGTTTAAAAAACCTAAATTAAATAAGATAAATTCACTTGATACATAACCTGGATCTTATCCTAAATTAACTTTCAAATTAAGTTTAATAACTATAATATATGGAGTACTGGAAATATAAGGAGATTACAGAAAATTATTACCGAATAAACATCCAACAGTTACATAAACAAAAAAAAAAAAAACACAGATAGAAATCTTATCACATTACTAAATCCCTTGAATTATTTGTCTAATAGCTTGTCTGACAGTGATGACACAATTGAATCGATCAGAGTTCCAATCTAACTAGGACCGAAAACAGGCATACGATGATAACTTTAGAGCTTGGCATCCAGGGCCATGATGGTGCTAAGGTTCATCGGGTTCATGTACTCGGTAGTCCCTGTCATCAGCTGCTGCACAAGGACTCGGTTAGCCCTTTCTGTTGGATGGAAAGCATCCCAGAATACATAGACGTTCCTGTTGGGACACAGGTTCGAAACCACTGTGCATAATCCGAGTCCATTGTACAGACCTTGGCCACAGCACGCTACCTTTGATGTAACAAAGCCTGCACCAGCAATTGCCAGGAAATATCAGATATTGCAGAATTAACATTAATTTGATTAGCTGATTTAGAACATTTAGAGTGGGCTTCCAAAGAAGCATAGTTATTAAAACTAACCCAACCCAGCAGAGATAATTTAGAACCTGATCCGGCAGATTTTTTTCCAAACAGTTTTGAAGTTGACTTGTTTAAATTTGGATCAGCTAATGAATTAACTTATAATCTAATTGAACCGACTACATTAAGATCCAAGGATATTTTAAAACTTTTTTTCTAAAATAAAAGTGATTTGAGTATAAAACGGCAATGTTTTAGTTTTTTTTTATAAATAAAACTAAGTTGTTTTAGAATAGATTTGGGCTGACCGGCAAGCTTGTAATCTATAAAGAAGTGAAGAACTTGTTCGTATAAGAAAAATCAAGATAGCGGCATCGAACAAACCAAATCTTTGGGGACTATTGATCAAGTCAGTATTCATTGCAAATGCATTAGCAGTAATGAAAACATCAGAGCCTAATTCTCTGTTGAGATTCTGAAGCATTTGGAAGAGCTGAGGATTAAATATCTGCGCAGCTCTTTGCGGCTCCGGTGCACATTCTCCGTTCGTGCTTCCAGACATGGCTAACTCCGCAGGAACACAACCCAATGGTCCAGTTCCAGTCACCAGGATCCTTCTGCCCCCCAAATCATACAGCCTCTGCAAAAGAAATAAAAAGAAAACCATGAAGCCAAAATCAAGACAAGCAAACACCTAATTAATAACACAACCTAGATTTTACAGACTCGGGCTAGTCCCCGCACTGAAAGAGAATAAAAAATGAAGGAACTATGAGAATGATCACCATGAGGAGTTTCCTATACTCTGAGACAAGAAACCGGCAATAATCGGGAAGGGAGAATTGTCTTCTTCTAGGTGCGAATGGTGTCAAGAAATAGTTGTTAACGAAGTCATTACCACCAAGTGTTATAAGGACTAGGGCATTATTCACTAACTGCTGTGTCCGGTCTGCTCCTATAATTGCACTGACTCGTCGCTGGTATTCTTCAAACAGCTGAAATTGCCTGAACATTCTTAATATGTTTACCTGCAAAATGAAAATTTGAAAATTTTGCTTCACTAACTGATACTTAAAATCAATTCTTTAGCTAATTGTAACATGGAAAATTGCTCATCTTTCTATATTTTTTTTTTTAAAAAAAAATTCTTATGCACAGTACGTACAAAAGTTGTTAAAGCTGGTTTGGCTCCATAGGTTGATTCACAAACCCAGGATTCGAGGGATCAACTATGTACAAGTTATCAGCAGAAAAGGGTAAAAAATGTGCTCAGAGGAAGAGTCTGAGAGGCTACAAGTTGCTCATATCTAAACCCCAAGTAAACGTCAAGATCATGTTGGAACTTGAAAGCAAACTTAACTATTAATGAAGGGGACAGGGACCAACTGCTTCTTAAAACTTGTCAAAAAAGGGTTGTAGTTCCATAAGTGTTGTCACATGCGCGCCAAGGCTCTCCATATCAAGCAACAGGATTGAAAGAAGTGGCGTGTCAAGATATAGAGACATGTAGTGAAATTTGCTTGAGCTCAGTAGTGAACTTACAAATTGAATTCCGGTGTCATTGAGGATTCCAATTCCGGCAGAAGCAAAGTTGGCACCATTGAGTAGTCTTTGTCCATTGAGTTCTGGACTTAAGTATGGCAATGTTGGCTCTAAACCCATTGACTGACCTAAACACGTACGTACATACAACAATATATAATATCATGTGTTAAATTAAGAAAGAAATTAATGCATCATTGCTTACAGTACATGACACATGCAAAGATTTGGAAACTTACTGATGATATCAGGGAAGTTGAAGCCATTAGAGAAGCGGCCAGTTGGTCTGTGGGTTGGATAATCAATGCCATAAGGTGGAGAATCAGCACGAGCAGTAGTGGCCAAGTAATTGTTGTTGCCACTGTCAACAAGTGAGTCACCAAACACAAAGAAAGCACGAGCTGCCTCTGCTTGAGGTACAATTGTTGCAACCATTGCCATTGCCAGGGCAACAGTCAGGGTGGTGATGAGAAAAATCCTAGGAATTGACATGGAGACGAATTAATAACGTGAGCACGTACCGAGTGTCTCTCCCTCTCTCAGCTTTTTTCCCCTCTCAAGTAACCTATGTCTCTATGGGAAGAGTGGACGATAAGATCGATATAGATTTGGTTGATATATATAAGGGTTTAGCTGTGAATTTTTTTCCCTTTTTTCCTTTTCTTTTTGTTCAAAATTACACTTATTAATTAGGCTAGCTAGTGCGCCTCAATGCAATTCATTTGGGATCAGATCAGGTAGGGACCAAACGATTTAAGCTAATTATCAACAAGGCAACTATGGCAAAATTGTAGCCAAGCACTTTTGCAGAGATATATTGCTTAATTGGAAATGGAACATCGGAAAATTACTATTCGAGGCTGTTGGCATATATAACATATATAGTCTAGGTCAAAGTTATTGTGACGAGTCCCGCCATGCATGCATTATGATCTTTCTCAACCAAACATGCATCTAGGCCGCATAATAAACCCAAAAGTTCACCGGCTACATATACAGGAGAGAACAAATTTATAACCCTTTTTTGAGAAACTTATGGCAACTTTCTTCGTGCAGAGGAAAGAAGAAATCATGACTTGTCCAATAAAAAGAGTACATTTTTAGACTCCTATTAAGTGCATGTATCCTCTGATGCAGTACTCATGGTGCAGTCTGCGCAACCATAAATTTAAACATAATTGGTTAATTAATATATCTTTCATTAAAAATTCCCTTTTAAAATCTTAATTAAAAAAAAATTATAATTTACAGCATTTTTTTTAATTATAACCGTAAAAACTTTCACAAAATCAAGCCTACAGTACTGCGTTATTATTGTATAGAACCTGTAGTAATACATTAAATATAGCATCATAGTCTTTTTACTCTCTTTTTTCTTTGTAAAAAATGAGAGGCGGGTAGACTACTACGAACTCCCACAGGACACATTACATCCACACACACACACACACACACACACACACACACACACATATCTAAAAAAATCTCCATGGCATCTATGTTGAGTCGACCACAGCTCATGATACCTTTGTAAATGGGGCCAAAGGATATAGGGTTACTGTTAACAAAAGACTCGAATCCAAACTCTTAGATGAGGTATACGAGATTATTTACCTTAATTTGGCCAACAATTCAAAAATATAAAATAAAAGAAAACTTGAGTTTTAGGCTCTTTTTGTGGTGTGATTTGTATTTTGCTTTAATTATATATATTTAAAAGTGTTTAATTATTCATATATTATAATTTTATATATACTAAAAACTTTTTCCCCAACTTTAATATTATTTCAATTATAATTTTAAATAAAAAATAAATTAAAAAACAATTACCATCACACTATCAATATCATTAGCTGCAATGCATTTCCATGATTCCAGTGGGAAGTGCAAGACAAGTTGTCAATCAATTTCCCAACTTATATGGCATGCATGCAAGATCTCTTTAGCCGTGGGTGCACAGAAGCTTCATTGTAAGAATCTTACGTCCATAGCTAGAGTAGGTGCTGCATAGACACTACGTGAACTGGCTTAGGGTTATATATTTTCATGGCGCACAGGGATAGGACTAATTAAGAAGGGCCTCAACCTTGAACAACATCGATGATTAATTTCCGCACCCGTGATATATAGTTGTCGGCAACTAATTAAGCCTTCTTCAACGATACATATATGGTGTAAATGCTGCCCTAAGCAAGGCCTATATGGTACGTATATAGCTGGCAATATGTTGGATCGGTTGTGCATGCATTTATATACTAGTTCCTAAGGATCTTGATCCTGACCATTTAATTACCGGTGTCATCATGCAGCTAGCTAGCTAACCATTGAATTTGATTATGAAAGATGTTGTTCATATGCAGACATGAAAATATATAATCAATTCCCTAATCACGAAACTAAAAGTAGATGAAACTATATTCTAACTACATTGACATTATATCAATTCAAGTGGAGATCAGGAGAGGAGAGGAGAGATTTTAAGTTTGAATTCCATCTTGTAAAAAAAAATACAAAAAATAGATGCACATGGGAGCGAGTAAATATAATTCACTAACTTGTAACCCGATCGATATAGTTTAAGTTTTTGAATTAAAAGTAATATTCATCTAATGTATAGGCCTTTATACATATAAATTTAAAGGTTGTTTAGAAATATAGCTGCGATCGAGTACTGCTGTGCATGAAATTCATGTTTCTAGAGGATCACGTATGAATCTTTGTACAGTCAGAAAGTGTCCTCAAATAAAAGTTGATTTAAGCAAGTCTCTATCTGATTCAAAGAGTCTGGTTGCAAGGTTGCCAAATTAATCATTTAATATATACACCAGTGGCTGATTAAGCAACTAGTAGATTAGCAGTAGTTTAACTATACTCGATCGTATGTCTGATCATCAGGACTGCACTAGTCCACGACTCCATGGAAGTGTTACAGATTCAAGGATGGCTGAAAACTTTCAAGCATAGGGTGGTCACAGATGAGGTCCTCAGAACTTGCATTAATGGAAACTATACACTTAACACCTTTTGACTTCCATTGAATCACACTGTTGGTACCATCTACTGCAATTGGCCATGTTTTCCTAAGAGGGACGATCGATCGACCACAGCCACCAAACCCGCAAGCTTCGATCTCTACTTGGCTCGAGGGTTTATTTATTGGGATGGCAGATAAAGTCCTATATAAAGTTAAGATGCCATGTGAATTACATAAATGGAGAGGGCCATTGGTAGATGAATTCCATCTATCCCCTTATCTATCTATCTCTCTGCATATTTAATCCTCCTCTTCCTTTCTCCTTGACTAGTCCATTGCTATGACTGGACTTGCTAAAAGGACAACTAGTGCAAAGAACTAGTCATCTCAGTGTTCAGTCACTGATGTCCGAAACAACAAATATAGCATTTGGCTGATGTCAGCCCTAGCTAGGGGGCTTTGCTAGTGGTAGGGAGGAACCAAAAGTTGAGGATTGAGGAAAAATAAATTATTCTTGGGGTGCGAAACATGTAAAATTAAAGGGTATAATTATAGCTTTTCAGAATTCTAGGGCTAAAATGTAAGGTTTTCTAGCTTTTAATTGGGGGTGCCATGGCCCCCCACCTTTCAATGTAGTTCTTCTGCCCCTGGCTAGTGGGGCTGTAATTTGGCAGCAAAATATCAAAGTACCCTTATGGATGAATGATATTTTGTATAAGCTGTGTAACTAGAGATTTTATGGGGATCCGTCCATCATTTTCAACATGGTTCTTTTGATTGATAGGCCAATTAATGACAATTAATAGCGTGATCAGTGTCTAACACAGTCCATCATCAATCATCATCTATCTATGTGCATATACAGTCCATCAATCTATTGGATAGATACATCTATTCATCCTCTGTTTGTGTGTCTGTGTATGTGTGGATAAATTGATTTTATTTTAATTATTTAATAAAAAAATAATAACAGGTGAATTAAATTTTTTTTTAAAAAATCATGATAATCTGGAAAAATATATTTTTAAAAAAACAAAAAAAAACAAAAGACAATATGGAGTAAAAAAATGATTTAAAAAAATCAAAGTTGAGAATAATAAAATGTGTTAAGTTGTGCCTTAGTCAACCTTCCTATTTATATATATGCGGCAGAACACTGCAGTAACTGTAGGGGTTACAACATTGGAATAATCCTATATTAATTTTCTATTCTGATATATACATGTTATACATTCTATAATATGCCCCCTCAAGCTGAGGCTGAGGGATCAACTCGAAGCTTGAACCGAAAAGCAGTAAAGGATGCAACAAGAAGTGGTTTAGTGAAGACATCGACAAGTTGATCCCGAGAGGGAACAAAACGAATCTGAATCTCTTTCTTGGCAACGTGGTCACAGACAAAGTGATAATCCACTTCAACATGCTTAGTACGAGCATGGAAGATAGGATTGGTTGAGAGATAGGTAGCACCAAGATTATCACACCAAATGGTAGGAGCAAAGACTGAAGGAACCTGCAAATCTATTAATAAGTATTAAAGCCAAATGACTTCAACTGTACCATCAATAAAGGCTTTATACTCAGCCTCAATAGAGGAGCGAGCAACTGTGCGTTGCTTGCCAGATTTCCAAGAAATCGACGTCTAACAAAAAAAGACAAGATAGCCACCCGTAGACTTGCGATCATCAATACTACCAGCCCAATCTGCATCTATAAAGCCATGTAGAGCAAAAGAGGAGCCTCGAGTGATATGAAAACCATAAGATGTCGTACCTTTAAGATAGTGAAAAATACGCTTAACAGTGGCCCAATGAGAATCTGTAGGAGCATGCATAAACTGACAGACTCTATTAACAACAAAACATATATCTGGACGGGTGAAGGTAAGATATTGAAATCGTGTAGGATCAGAGAATGAGTGATCCAGTAATAAAGTGACTTTCAAAGGGGAGACTGGAGTATCAACAGGTTTGCAGGAAGTCATACCAGTTCGAGTGAGGATGTCAAGAATATATTTATATTGACGCAACATTAAACCCATACCGGTAGACTGAACTTCAATACCCAGAAGGTAGTGAACAACACCTAAGTCACGAAGCTTGAACTCAGAGCCGAGTAACTGTATAAGGTGATGAAGCATAGCAGAGTTGCTACTCGTAAGCAGAATATCATCAACATACACCAGGAGATAAAAGATATTAGTACCATTAGATAATATAAACAGGGAAGTGTCAAACTTGGAAGCTCGGAAACCGATGGAGAGCAAAAAATCACTTAGATGAGTGTACCATGCTCTCGGTGTCTGTTTCAAACCATACAATGATTTGTGCAATCTGCACACATAAGATGGAAGAGAGGAGTCAACGAAACCTAGAGGTTGTTTCATGTAGACCTCTTCAGTAAGAACACCATTGAGAAAGGCATTATGAATATCAAGCTGATGAATCTTTTAATTTCGCGAAACCGTGATATAAAAAACCAATCGGACAGTGGCCTGCTTAATAACTGGAATAAAGGTTTCAGAATAATCAATACCTTCCTGCTGGGTAAAATCTCTAGCAATAAGGCGCGCTTTATAGCGCTCAATACTACCATCAACACGACGTTTGATCCGATATACCCATCTACTGCCAACAACGTTCATCGAAGGATGAAATGGAACCAAGGACCAAGTGCGATTTGTGCGCAAAACAGCGATCTCATCACACATAGCATTATGCCAAACTGCATACCGGTCAGCATCAGAAAATGCAAAAGGCTCAGAAGAGGGAGAATATAGTACTCGTGTGGAGGTAGAGGTGGCGGCAGCGAAAGCAACCAGATTTGCTGTCTTCGGCTGCCGCGGTCTGAGAGTCATAAGATGTCTGCTGCGTGCTAGTGGAGACTCAGGGGAAGATGGTGGCGGTGAGGAGACATGTGGTAGCTGATAAGAAGATAAATCAACCATAAGTTACAGACATGCAGGAGAGGATGATGAAGAAGCAGCCTCAAGCACAGGATTGTCAACAGAGAAAGGGCTGTAGGTAGAGACTGAATCTGCAGGAATGCTGGCTAGGGTGGGCGAAGTAGAGGAGGGACTAGAGAGCGCCCCAAGACCATGACGAGATGAGACCAATTGACGAACTGAACCTGCATCATAAGGGTTAGATAAACAAGCATGTGATGATGGCCAAGGGATGGTTGGGGGCTGTGGTCGGGTGGCTGTTTGGAGTGGCAGAGCTGAGTGTTATGGGCTGTTTGGGTGACTGGTGGAAGTGGGTGGTGGTGGGTGGTTTAACAAGTTTGGAAGGGTGACAATAGCTGGTGGGATGGGGGTTGTGGTGGAAACCTTTGCAATCTATTCAGAATTATCAAATGAAAACACATGTTTATGGAAGCGGACATGACGGGAAATATAAATACGGTGAGATGCAATATCAAAACATCGATAACCAAGATGCGAGGAACTATATCCAAAAAACACACATGGAGAGGAACGAAAATCCAATTTATGATTATTATATGGACACAGAAAAGGAAAACAAAAACACTCAAAAGTACGCAAAAAATAATAATCAGGAAACCGTTGAAATAAACAATCAAACGGAGAGCGATGGGCAAGAATAGGAGTAGGCATACGATTTATAAGATAAACAGAGGTTTCAAATGCATAATTCCAAAATCGAAAAGGTGTTTTGCATTGCCCTAAAAGAGTAAGACTTGTTTCCACAATATGCCTATGACAACGCTCTACGATGCTATTTTATTCATGAGTGTAGGGACAAATTAGACAATGATAAATACCAACGGTCTGCAAAAATGTAGATAATTTTCGGTATTCACCGCCCCAATCAGTTTGAACAGATTTTATTTTTAATGAAAATTGACGTTCAACGAGAGTTTGAAGTTGATGAAACGTAAAGTAAACATCAGACTTGGCAACGAGAGGATAATACCATACATATTTAGTATAAGCATCAACAAAGATAACAAAATAACAATAGCCATATGAAGAAAAGAAAGGAGTAGGGCCCCATTCGTTAATAAAAAAATTAATTCAAGTACTAAATTGCTCCTTATGTTGATTTTAAAATCTTTGCTTTGAATATACTTTTGAAAGGTAAAAATACTTCACTGCAATATGTACTTAATTGCTTGTGGTATATCTCTCAAAGGGATTTGAATGTTTTGATGAAAAAGCACAGGTTAAATCAATTCAATCAAGAAAAATAGTATTTGCCCACGTATTAATTTCCAGGTGATGAATCACCAGAGACCCCCCCCTTCCCTAGCGCGCTCCACAGAGTAGAACCCCCTGTTTTGTTTAATTTTTGCCACCAACCTTCGCTTGGTTAGCCCTGGCTTTTAATATCGAGATGACACCTCACCACTAGATATCATCATGGACCCTACATATCCACGTGGTTCCACTATTTCATGCTAGTGACATCTAAGTATATAAAAATATTTGAAGTAATTCATGTTTTTTAAATTGTTTTTTTAATAAATAAATGAAAATAATATTTTTATATTTTTAAATTTTAATTTTGATAACCGCGCATCAAAACAATTCAGAAAAATATTAAATTTTTTTAAAATAAATCAATTTTGTGCTTTTAAAAAGCATAATCATACTGCAAAAACAAATAATACCACTTGAAAATGAAATGCGTTGAGGTGATGTTAGTATCGATAAAGAAGTCTAAATTCTATCAAGAATCCAAGCTTAACGGTACTATGATTCAATGGCTCAGCTTCCAATTTAAGCCCAGCAACACATCATCAATTTTAAATGTTATCACATATATAATTAAATGTTAGTGATTAACTAATGAATTCTTGTTCATCTGACATCGATATTCATTCTTTTGTTGAACATCTACACTGTATAAAACAAGATGTTGGGAGCAAGCCAGAGAAACACAGACAGTCCCTCAGGTGGCATCGTCGGTCGATTGTCAGATGTTATTGAGTCATCATGAGTGCTAGCTGATCATCAAACTGGAAATTCCTGTGTCCTTACTCATCATCACCAGCTCAAACACCCCCGACCCTACACCTCTCTGTGCTGTGTAAAGCTGTAAGGATGCATGCATATTTATTAATATACACAAGATCAGTGGTCATGAACTCATGATCTTGGTTAAGTTTTACGTCATATCTGCCTTAAATATAGATGGCAGTGCTGATGCATTCAGTAGTCCAATATTTCTGGAGCCCACAAAAGAAATATCTCCAAATGGTATGAGACCCATATCCAATTATATATACGGGAAAAAATGTGGTATAAAGGTAATTGAGAGATGCAAAAAAATAGAGTTTTTTAAACCTATGTTGTAATCTTGAACTACAAATAAAAATATATGTTTTATAAATGTTGGATAATATAAAATGTGCTCCGAAATAACTTATAAATATGTTTAAATCAGAGTTAAATCGACTGAAAAGAAATCCCAGAATAACTAGAGAAATAAAATTAAAAAAAAAAACAAGAAAAGTAGAGAAGAAAATCTGAATTCAAGCGTGTTCTTGACTTTGGTGGGCTCTTGATAAAATTTTAACCTGATACAAGAATCAAATCAAATTTATGAATTAGAAATCTCATTTTGACACATTCAAACTTTTTCTTGAATTTCGTCTTGTCTGTGAACATAATCTTCATAATTTTGATTGACTATGCTGGGCTCTACTGCGTGCATGATGATCAGTGCTCAATTTAAAATGGAGTACAATTTCTCAGCAGTGAAGCCGACACAAAGTTAGCTCGTGGCTGTGACAGGCAAAATCTAACTTCTCGGCCATTGAATACCCTTTTAGCACTTGCAAATTTAATTCTATGGACCAGTACTGGCCTTCAGATTTTATTTCTTTATCAGACATTACTTCACCTTGGTTGCTTTGAGCCAAAAAATATAGAAAAAGAAGAACCTCTTAATTTATTTAAGTACACCAATTAATTAACTACTCTATGATTCATTCCTTAATAATGTGATTAATATGATATCTCAACAAGTAATAGACATACATGTATTTATTAAGTTGATTTATAACATGATTCAAGATTCAAGTCACGAGTTGAATGCGATATTATATATTATTTATACTATGCTTGTACCATGCCTTATATTTAATTTGTTAGGGAGGTCTTGCATGGATGGGGAGTTGAACTTTCTTAGCAATAAGCACTTGTGGAGCATCCTGTGGTGGTGTACATGATTCCACTTATTGTTGCGTTTGTAACCTTTGGAAAACCAGTGATCGATGAATTAATATGAGGTTAAATTTAGGCTCTCTAAGTCTAAAGAATACATGTGAAATAGATTGCTAAATAGCGATGTAATAATGATTGTAGATTTTTGAAGGAATCTAAACCATAATGGTAAAACCTAACATGAGATTTACTCGTAATAAAAATTGGATCATTAATTAAGAGGGTTAACTCATAAGTTAAAAAAAAAAACAGATTAAAAATTGAGTTTTGACTGAGTTAGACCCGTGTTAACTTGAATTTTTTATTAGATCATTCAAGTTTTTTTCTTCTATTCTTTTTCATCCTAAATCAATTCAATTCTTAGATCAGATGAGTCTTACATCAATCTATTAGATTGGTCTAGATTCTATAATTGTGATATGAATATGCCCAACTACTTCAACAAGGAAAAACATTCTTTAATTTATTAGATATCCTAGTGGGGAGGACTCAGACTCTATTTGTTTTTGTTGTTGGTAAGTGTTTTTGTAAAAAATTAAAATTTTTTTTAAAATTTTTTTTTTATATTTTAAAATTATTTTAATATATTAATGTTAAAAATAAATTTTTTTTAAAATATTATCTTAATATATTTTTAAATAAAAAATATTTTAAAAATAATTATCTCTGCAATAACAAACACAATGAAGCACGCAGGTACAGAGCTGACAATACTTACATAGTCACTCAACTATTTCAATGACTCGAAAGCCTGATAATTAGGGTAACCAACTTTTTTTTTTTTTGATTTACATGGGGTGTCCGGGTCAGCTTACGCGCACCACGACTATTCTCCACAGCCCACTGGATATCCTGCAAGCCCAGGGGCAGGTTAGGCACCGCGAGGGTGACAGGCGTGCACATAGAAAAACGGAACAAGTCACACGGTTGACCACGACAGCTAGGCCCTCAAATGCATAGATCTGGCAACCAACTTTAATAACATAGATCAGGCCCGCAGACATTGTGGCCTAGGAACCATAAATAATTAAACAGTAATTCTTGCATGCATGGTTGCTACTTTTGGATTTCCCTGAAACTGTAGGAGAGCAATTCCAGCCTGGAGCTTCACTTTCCTGTATCCTTTTGTCCTCTAAAGTGGAGAACATTAATTTCACGGTATTAAAATTATAGTTTTAAAACTTAATTTTAAATAAAAATTAAATTATAAATTAAAATAATTAATTATAATTTTTAAAAGATAAAATAGATTGATAATCAGGTTTTGAATGAATCATTAAATCAACCCTAGGGTTTTACCGAATTAACTAGTTTTTTCTTCTTTTTCTTTTTTAATCCAAACCGGTTCAAATCCCGGGTAATCTCATAATTTCATTCCAGGCTAGAAACAATGCTTACCATCAATGGAATATTAGATGAAGTTCAACCGTCTGGTTGGATTTTTGAGAGACACGTTGCCCCTCCCATGTCACTCTAGCACGTGGCATCATTATTTAAGCACCTTGGAAAATATCGAAATCGAATTTTTTTTTCTTCAACAGTTTTTATTATTTTGCTTTAATTATTTGACAAGATGTTTTTTCTTTTAAAAAAAATTTGAATTTTTTTATTTTTTTATTTACTTTAAATTAATATTTTTTTATTTTTTTAGATCATTTTAATATGCTAATATCAAAAATAATTAAAAAATATTATTTTAATCCATTTCTAAGTGAAAAAATACTTTGAAAAACAATTACAATCACGCTCTCAAACGGGCTAAGTTGGATAAAAACTGTTAAACCTGACATTGCAGCCTTAAAAATGATCAATGGAAAGAATAGATTTCTGGCATACTGTTCTTTGATAGGGAATGGTCTTGTTTAAGAAGTCGTCACCTAGTATTATGTTCATTAGGAATACTAACTGGTCAACATAGATTTTATGATTCGAAACTGGTTACGTAAAAAGAAAGATATTATCACCCCTTAAACGTTCTGCCTGAGGCAGACTGCAGTCCTCCCTTTGCAGGACTGTTATTTTTTCTCCGGTTCTACCCCCTGTTTCGTTCTTTTTCCCCAAAAACCAGTCCTCCCTTTGCAGGACTGTTATTCAATCCACGAACGAGATCGTGGGCAGGAGACGTGGTCCACGATTGGATCGGATTTGCTACAGATTTTCCTGTTGAATCGGCTTCCTCCACGCGAAACAAAAGGGATGATGAACAGTGCTTCCAAACGGCGCCATTTGTGTCCTTGGGAATGGTTATTTTTCACTTTGATCCCTAAACGTTTTAAACTCAACAATTGGGATCTTAATTAGTAATGATTAATTTCTAATTGTGCCCTTGGATTAAATTTAATTTGAATCCCTAAGTTATAGTGTCATTTACACAACAGTCCTGGATTTCTGGACTATTCAATTTGGTCATTGGACTTTAATTTTCTATCAATTTTTCTTTGAATTAGCTCCAAACTTTGATATTGTTTCAATTAAACCCCTGATTCCTTTAATTAATTAAATCAAAGTTTAATTAAGTCATCAAACTCTTCAATTCTTTAATTAAGCTACTGATTTTATTAATTAAACTAATCCAAATTTTAATTAAAGTCTCCAACTTATTAATTCTTCAGTTATTAACCAATTGACTATCAAATTTAATAATTCCATCCTCAAACTTCAAATTTTATATTGTCTTAACCCCTTTCTCATTTATATTCAATTTTTATTATTTTTTTTAAAATTAGGTTATGACAAAAACAAAGGGGATGATTACACTGTTTTTTATCTTTTTTTCAATGGAGTACACGAATTTTATTTTATTTTTAATTTTATGCACCTTCCATCAATTTTTTTGTTATTTGATAATATGTTATTTTCTCTTAAATCACTATAGATACTCTAACTTTTATTTTATTTCAATCAAGTACATTAACTTTGATTTTTTTTATCTGGATGTACTTGTATTTTTTATTGACATAAAATAAAATTTGAAGTACCAATGACAATTTTTAAAAATACATTAGATGTCATCAAATAACATAAAAATTGAAGAAAGGTGGACAAAAGTAGTTGATTGAAAGTTTTTAAAAAAGTTAGTGTATTCGAATAAAAAAAAAATTAAGTACTCAATTGAGAAAATATATAAAGTTAGTATGTTAGTAGTGCAATCATCCCAAAAATGAAATCATCGTGACATTGACCAATGTGCTTTGGGTTAATTGTGATATATGCACTTCCAAATCCCACCTTTCTCGAAATTAGTTTAATTAAATGAGTTGTTTTTTTCATATTTGACGATAAAAAATATTTCCGGATTAAATTTGTTTTTAACCAATTGAGATTTAGTCTGAAAAGACAAAGTTTGAAAATTTTTAGATATTTTTTAAAATTATTTTAGCATCACCATATAAAAATTATCTGAAATATTTTAGTGAATGTTTATTACTCTTGTAGTATTTTTTTAAAAGCATTTTTTTAATTGAAATTATATTAAAATAATATTTTATTTTATTTTTTATATAAATATATCAAAATAATGCAGAAACATCTAAAATCATTATTTGTTTAATATTTTTTCATGCAAAAAAAAATTTAAAAAATAAATTTAAATGTAAAAACAAACGCTATCTAAAAGGGATTGATGTAGTGTTTTTTCAACATGACATAGAGTAGTATAAAACCATTATTAGAACCTTATTTAATATTTTAAATTTTTGAGTTGAGATTAATTTTTTATATATAGTATTAAAGTTTTAATGACCAAATAGTTAGAGTTCAAATCTCATTATTCAATTTTATATAATTAAATTAACAAAATTAAACATAAAATAATGATAAATTTACGTACGAGCTTTCATTTTAAAAAAATATATTAAAGAATAATATAAAACCGTGTTTGAGATTTCCTCTAGCAAACTCACTTTCAGATTTCTTAATTTAATTCCAGCCCGATCTAAAAAAAATTATTTATTGAAAAAATTAATATAACTCATCCCTTTTTTAATCCATCTTTGTAAGTAATAGTTTCTAATTTGTAATATCAAAATAGTAAAAACAAAATAAACAACAATATATCACTACCAAAAAATTGATAAATATAAACGGAAATATCGAGAAAATAGTTCTATCGGAAATATACCGACGGATTTTACCAACGACAATATTTCCTTGGTATATACCGAGGGAATTACAGTGAAAAACAAAATGATTAAAACAAAGCAAAATAAAATGATCACGTGACGATTTTATCAACGGAATCCGTCGGCAAAATCGTTAGTAAACTGTGAACATTGTTCATCATGTCAATTTAAAAGGGAATCACCGACGGAAAATTCCGTCGTTATTTTCCAGAGAGTTTTAGAACTATTCACTTCCCAGTTGCACTGTTAATTACTGTTTTTTATAGATAAAATCACTGACGGATTGAAAAGTCGTAGGTGTTATATGATGGTTTTCTAAAAAATTTAAATTAAATTAAAAGTTTTAATGAATATTACCGATGGATTGAAAAGTCGTTTGTGATATTTGACGGTTTTTGAAAATTTTTAAATAAATTAAAATTTTAAATTAAATATTATAGAGGAAATCACCGACGGAATGATTAAAAATATTAATATTTAATTATCCATCGGTAAAACCATCGGTAAAACATCCCAATAAAAAGCCTAGAATCCCTAATTTCACAATAGACTCATCTCTTTTCTTCTTCTTCTTCTTTTCCCCCATATGTAAAAAAAACATCAGTATCCATTTTTTTTTTCTCTTCTCTCCTCAACTCCTTCTCTTCTTCTCCATGCTCATGTATGTCTTCAACTCCTTTCTTCTTTTTTCTTCTCAATTTTTTTAATTAGTATACTTTACGAAATTTTTTTTCTCTCTTCTTAGCTTCACTTGCAACTGCATTAAGGTAAGATTTTTTTTTCTTATTTTTCGTGTTTTTTTCACTGTATTTGTTTTTTATTTTATTTTTAATTGTGTTTTTTTCTTAATAATTGTATGAATGTTGTTGTAGGATTTTTTTCATATGAGATCAATTTTTAGTTAATTTATTTATAGGATATTTAAATTTTTTTCATATGAATTTTTTTAGTTGAATTTATTTGTTGCAAATTTGTTTGAGTTGATTTTCTTCTTCTTTTTTCCAAGCATTTTGAATATTATAGAGTGTTGATTTATTTTAATTTAATTATTTTATAGTTTTGTAAAATATATATTTTTTAATATTTTTAAATAATTACTAACGGAATTACATATGGTATTTTGCTGAGGGAAATACCGACGGAATGAAGCAGGTATTTTTTTTGTTTGCTTTTTTCGTCAGTAAATCCATTGGTAATAATATTTTTTTATTACCAACGGATAAAAAATTACCGACGCAAGATTCACCGATAAAGCATTTTCATCGGTTGTTTTGTTGTAAATTAATTACCAACGGAATGATAGTGCAAATACTGACGGAAAATTCCGTTGGTAAATCTAAAGATTGTGGTAGTGTGTGTGTGTGTGTGTAAACTTTATATTTTTAATATATCTATAACTTTCATCAGTTTTATATTATTTTCAATTTATTTAATTTTCTTTTGTTTTAAGAAACAAAAAAGGAAAAAAGAGTAAGTAATTTTTGAAATAAAATACTTTTGAGATATTATTTCTCGTATTGTTATAAAACGCAAATTGACCTAACAAGTCAGTTTGAGACTTTGTCAACTTGAGGTTTGGACTGATTTGAGTTGAAGAAAAAATAGGTCAAGACGACCAGGTCGATCCTCGACCTAGGTAAAATGTGGTCCTTGTTTCGTTGATTTTTTTTTATTAAAATGGTATCATTTTAATCCTTTTAAAAAAAACTTTTATGGGTCAATCTTGATTAATCCTCCTGATTTGTGACTCAAACCTTATCCCAGGTTGGACATCTATTATGATTTTATAACTATGCATCATGTATATTTGCCAAATTTACAAAATTACAAAAAAAAAAGCTACAATGGAAGGGAAAAACATTATGGCTATAGACTCGTATTACTATTTACTGCTACAATGTGATTACATTTTTACCATTTCCATTAAAAAAAAAACCAATGAACTTACATTTAAGGGTAATCCAATCTTTGCATGTAAGCCATTAGTCATTATGAAATTACCTAGGGCAACTCTTCTTTTTTAATTTTTTTTGCATAGTTAAATTATTGGATTAATTTTAGAAAGAAAAAAAAAAATAAGCTAAACACTAAAATGGTGATCATGCCCTTAAAAAATAAAAATGGATAAATAGTTTCCACAAGGCCTTTTTGTTTTCACTAAGATTTTTTATATATATTTATGTTAACTTGAGGTCAATTTAGTTTTTTTACTAAGTATAATGTATTTTTATATATATATAAAAAGTTGTGGATGTGTTCATAACGAGTGCTAGATGCTCCATCGTATTTGAGCGACACGTGTGGATGATTATAGTGGTTAACTATTAATAGGTCCCAATGACATCTTCCTTCCATGGTAGTGTATCTGGCATTTTGACCTTTGATCTTGCGTCAATTGTTTTTTCTCTCTCCCCACCTCAATTTTCGTGCTTGCCACCTTGAAATTCCATAATAGTCATTCAATATGTATTTCATCCGGATTTGATCCTTGTTTTTTTATTACTATTTTTTATTTGAAATGGTTTATAGATTTGAAATTATTTTTCAATTTCATCTTTTTTTTGTGTCAAATTTGGCCATCAATCTTTGGATTTTTATTCATTGTGTTTTAGATAAGTTTTTGAATTGAAGTTTCTTTTTATGATTTTATCCACCTTCAATTTTTTTTTATATGATTTGATCCTCATTATTTTTTTCTTTACAAATTTTTTTAATTACTTTTTTTTTTCAAGATTTGATACTCCAAAATTAAATTGGCTGGGAATTAAGTTTTTTAATTAAATCAGGGTCTAAGATTTTGCTAGTTACAAGTTTGAGAGATTAACCTAATTTTAGGAGATTCACACTGGTTTACATGATTTTTTTATTTCCTTTTTTCATGCTAATGTTTTTTCAGTTTTATCATTCAATATCTATTTATTTTCATTATCATCCTCCATCAAATTTTTATTTGTCATATTTGGTAATCATTTTTGTAATTTCTATTTGTTTTTGTTTTAAATGGTTTTAAAATTTTAAGCATCTTCATAATTTCATCCTCCTTCAATTCATTTTCCAATGTGATTTGATCCTCTTTCTTTTATGTTGCAATTATGTTTTATTTGACAAGTATTTTAGGATTTCATCTTACATCATTAAATTGATAGAGAATTAACTTTTTAGATTAAACTTGCTAGAATTTCATGGGTTGTGAGTTGGAATGGTTAACCTCGGTTTGGGAGATTTGCATTGACTTGCTTGTTTTTTTTCTCTCTTTTTTTAACTGGTATTTTTTTGGTTTATACTTCGGCATTTATTTATATCTTAAACTTTTTTTCCATTCTTTAATCGGACCCGGGGTTGGTTGAGACTTAGTCGGGTTAGTTGAGACTTAGTCAAGGCCCAACCGAGAAGGGAATAAGGAAAGGAAAAATAAAGAGGTATATTTCCAGCAAGTTAACTCATTGTTGTTGTATTCATTACTCGAGTCATTGATTTCACAAGTTAGTTCGAGTGAATATAATGTATCACCATTTTTTCATTTCATTCTTTAAATTTTTTTAACTGTCCATTCTTTCATGTTTGTTGGTTGTTTCACAATGTCAATGTCATTTTCTTTTCATATTCAGATTGTTGTTTGAATAGGCTCATCAATTTATTTCTATTTCGTCAAATTAAACAAGTCACTCCAATATTTTTTTTTTATTTTACCTTGATTAATTTGATCTTATATATTAGTTGAATTTCTTATTTTCATTTCAAATATTTTATTATAAAAATTATTGATAATAAAACATTTTTTCAATATAGTAGTATGGTTTTGAAGCGGCACACACTGCACTAGTTTAGATCTTGTTTCACAATGTAAACTATGTTTTTGTAAAAATTTGTTTTTTTAATTAATTTTTTTTATTTTTAAATTATTTTAATGTATTGATTTAAAAAAATTAATTTTTTTAATATATTTATAAAATAAATATGTAAAAAAAAAATACATTCACTATCTTATATCTATTTTTAAAACTAAAAGCACTACTAACTTATAATTACCCAATAAATTTCAAAAATCACTTTTACTTTTTCCACGGAACATAAAAACAAATTCTCCAAAAATCTACAATCTTTCGCCACCATTTCTCTGCTCCGAGCAAATCCTCGTTAGGGTTTGGAAAAAAAATGGAACGCAATTGCTGCCATGTACCATTAGCATTCGTCCTAAAACTCTTGAATTTCCTTCAAGCATTTATCGGAATTTCAATAATTATTTACTCATTTTGGATGCTTGATCAATGGAACAACAAAGTCCCCGTCTTTCCACCTTCTGCTCCTTCTCCAGATTCTTCGTTTTCCTCTTCTTCTCTCTTGCTTTTGCCCAGCTCTGAGTCTCACTCGATTCAGGATCTTGTCTTCTCCGATGTGGTTCCTCGGTTTGAAAACGGGCTCGACTTCGACTTGAATTCCTTCCAGCTTCCGGCTCCTTGGTAATTTCGATTTTCTTTCTTAATTTTACTAGTAATTGCTTTGGATTTAATGATTTTTTCGTGTGTGATTTGATTGGTTTGGTTTAGGGTTTTGAATTGCGTGATTTTATGTAATTAATATAAAAGGAAGGATTTTTAATGCTTAGGGTTTTGAATTTTGTGATTTTTTGTAATTAATATAAAAGGAAGGATATTTAATGTGTCTTTTTTTTGTGTTTTTGGTTCCTTGGGAGGTCCGTTAAGCATTGTGCTATACAACGGGGTAGCCCTGATCTGATTACATAATAATCAATTGAACTAGAGTCACTGGGAATAGAACCTGCTTCACTGAAGGAATTTTAGGCTTGTTGCATTCAGTAGCTTTCAATTTTGGTTAGATTGATCTCTGCTGTAATTTTATCTTGGATTTTTTAAACTGATTTTTGTATGTGTGAATCATGAGTGATTTTATAAGATTCATATTGTGTGGAATGGCCCGCATGATTTTTTGCATTAATTCTGCTAAATCGTGAGTGTTTTTGTGGTTGTTGTGGCTAAACGTGTGGCATTTGAGGGACCTGCACGGAGGGTGTTAATTCTCTCACTCTTTCTCTCTCTCTCTTTTTATGGCAGGTTCATCTACTCTTTTATGGGAGTGGGCGTTATATTGTGTTGCGTCACCTTCATCGGCTGTATTGCAGCTGAATCCATTAATGGCTGTTGCCTTTGCTTTGTATCCGACATATATACACCGCACTCTGTTTGTTTATTTCCACTTTTTTTCACTAACAAAGGATCCGCAGTTACTTTGAGTTGCTTCAACTTAAAAATAACATAATATTCCTTCTTTTTTTTTTTTTTACTTTATACTGGTAAAAGGATCAGACCGAAAATGCAAAACACAAAAAAACTTTTACGGTTTCATTGTTCTTACGAGTCAAACTGGCAGCCTATAACATATAATTTGTGGTCTGCACTCACTTAACTTGTTTACCTTGACCTAATCAATTTCAGTACACAGTACTCAAAATTGTATTCATTCTGCTAGAAGCAGCCTTGGTTGCATTCATTGCAATTGATCGTCGTTGGGAAAAGGTAATTAATTTTTCTTTTAATAAAGATGCAGGTTGGCAGTTTCATTCCTTTGTACATGTAAATTAAAACTCCTTTGGGTTACTCTGTTACAGGATCTTCCATTTGATCCAACTGGAGAACTGCAGAGCCTTCGTATTTTCGTTGAAGAAAATGTTGATATATGTAAATGGGCTGGTATCACAGTGCTCATAATTCAGGTATGTTCCACAGTGATTTATAAACGAGAATTCTGTCACATCTTTGAAAATAAGTCAGTTCCACAATCATGATCCAGAAGTGAAGTTTTGCAAATTAAAGATGCAGGTCCTGCTATGTATATATTTTTATTCCGTGAGTTTCAAATTTTGTGCTTTAAAAACTTTAATCACAACTTAAAAAAAAACTGATATGTTACATGCATGTAAAATGAAGGAGATGAAAACATTATCAAGATCAAAAGATTTTGTGAAACGTGTAAAATGAGTTACTTTCGTCGGAAACTAGGTAAACAAATCTAGTCCTTTTTTTCCCCCTCAAGTATATTGAAAAATATCTAAATAATCCTAATATCAAGATTGCTTCTTCCTTTTGACATGTCTTCTTGTGCCCAGTGGAAAAAGTTAATCATCTGTTTAAATTCAAGTGAAAATTTACTGAAATAAAGAAGATAAGAAAAATATTCAAACGAAATCAGTGGATAATGAGGTGCACAAGGACTGAATTTTGATGCAGGCAGGCTCTCTATCATTTTTCCATGTACTGAATATGAGCAGCTCAATGACAACCTATCTTTATTGTCCAGACAATTGAGATTTATTTTTGTTTTGCTAAATTTATTGCCATTGGGACCTCCATAATCCTGTCATTTCAATCCAAGACGCTATCTGCCTTCCACATGCTGGCCACCTGAAGCAAAGGAGCTGTAAACTGTGCACTTAGAATTTGATGGGATTAACTACTCTTAAAATTATGCATAGTTCATGGATTTTCCATTGAAATGCATGTCATCCTAGAATCCATCAACTTACGTAAGAGTTAATATATTTTAATCTTCATTAGTCATATAAGATCCTATTGTTCTGCCCTTGTAATGGTGCCAGACATCCAGAGTCAAACTGTGAAATCTTTTCCTGGTCAGGGGTGCTAATTCCTACCACCAGTGCCTCATAGATAAACGAGTCAAACATTTGTTAGAGCCTAGAGGCCTACTTTCTCCTAGCAAGGTAGAAGTTCTTTGCCCGGAGAAGGGCCGATTGAGAGAAGATATTTTTTTCCAGACCAAGCGTTAAAGAAACCAGAGAGGAAAGGGTGCAATTACTGTAAGAACAACAATATGTGTGTTCTTTTCATTCATACTTGTGGCATTCTATATCAATAGCGGGTTGCATGTGAAACTATAATTCACGGCAATAAAATATAATGGTTCTCCACAGTCAGGAAGTTATCTTGAGGGACCAAAAGTATGAGTCCATCATTAATGAATCTTTTTGTCCAGCCATTTTTAGAAAAGATGAACCCACTGAATGCCTCAATGACCATGGTTGGGGATCAGTGCTCAACATGCAGCCTGAAGGCCAAGCAAATGGTTTTCAGTGGCTTCTAGAATTAGGTCACTCTGCGTAGTTGTTTTTTTTGTTGAATTTATTTCTTCGGAGTATTTAAATTGAAGAACAAGAAAAATTGATTATGCTCTGTGCTGGTATTTAATTTAGTGAGATGCTAGAAATATGATCATATTCTCTACTATGACTTTTTCTCAACAATATTTTTTTGCATCAAGGGAAATGAAAGTGTACTCTAATTGCTATAAGAGATCCAAAGAAGGAAGGCCAACCACTAATAGTTTTGAAGTCAAAAACTGGATGACATTATTCTAGATATCTATTTCTTATAAAGATATCATCTCTTTTTCACAATATAAATGCCTTTTCACTTGTAGTATATTTTTATAAAGATTCTATATATTTCCTTGATATTTTACTAGGAACCATGGGCATGAAATAGTGATGATTTCACAACGGCTTTTTCTAATTCTATCTTTGGTATTAATTCCAGGCACTAGCTCTGTTACTAGCAATGATTCTGCGAGCTATGGTTTCCACTCGGAGAAATGAGTTTGATGAGGATGATTTTGAGAATGTTAGAGGTAGAACTAGGGAGCCACTCATAAATCAGTCAGGCCAAGCATTTAGTCCAGGGACTCATTCAGACATCTGGACCTCACGGATGAGAGAGAAGGTATTTTTCATTTACACATTGTACATAAATTGAAAATTCTATAGTTAAGAGCACACGTTTGGCTTTCTGTTACTTATTTTAATTTGGTTGACTGGCACATATATGCTTAAGTGAAAAGGAGGTGGTTTGCATGATGCTTGGCCAATGTGCTATCACAGTTTTACTTGAGCATATGTTAAGAAGATTTGCAACAACTAATAACAGTTGCCTTGTTGATGACTATGTAAATCAGCTGCTTTTTATAACCATTGGAACTGGGAGCTGTAGCATTGCTAAATGAAATGTTGTAGCCGTAATGATTGCTGATAGTAGCTTTGAAAATATAACTTTCTAGCGGTAATAAGTGCTGATTGTTGAAAGTTCACTAAACCAGGATGAAATCAAAGTGGGCAGTGTTGTTTTATTGATGAAATTTTTTAGCAAACTAATTGCTTTGATTTCGCTCTTGCTCTCAAGCAGAGAAGACTGGCTAGTAATTGTATAATTATTTTTTATTGAAACAAAATCCGCATTTCATGTACGTAAAACAACCAGCTATTAAACTTAGTTTTTCTCATATTTTAAGTGTTAACCCTTTATTACTGTATTATTGACTTTACTATTAAAATCTATAATATATAAATAATTAGCCTTTAAATCATTGGTTATGCTATTCCAATGAATAACATAACATTAATATATAACGGGTTTGTTATATGATTATTTTGTACTTCTTTGTAAAAAATAATACAAAAATAAATATTGGATTGGGATGATGAGCAATCATGTAGATTACAAATTAATGTTGTTATGGATATTAAGCTGATTGAATATCTCAAGGCATTCATGCATTTCGTGCTGAACTTAGTCAGCTTTCTTGACATATTAAAAATCTACTTGTATGTTGATTGAACTTCTGATGGCATTCATGCATTTTGTGGTGCAGTATGGGTTGAGCACCGGAGATAAACCCAATCTACTTAATCAGAATGCATCAATGAGCACGAAATCCAAGTAATGAAGATCAGAAAAGTTTCTGTCTCACAAGGTGGGAAGAAGGACACCAAAGTATAGACTCGTTGTCTCGCCTCTTACTGACGTACATATAATTGCCTTTTAGTTGTTCTTTCTTGAGCTTTTCTGGAGGAAGTTGTGATATGTATAGGTCCTTAGAAGCTCCCGTGCACGTCGATTTGTACTGATTGGGGAAAACATACTTCGTAAGGTAAAAGCTTTTCATTTTGTGTTGCTATTATGCTCTCACTTCTCAGTGTCCTCATGTATGGTTTGTTAATTGTTGTACACATTTGCTGAAATAATACATTGTGTGTTTATTCGATGTTATCCTCGCTAGTTTATTCTCTGTGATCACCTCAACCAAATAATTATAAGCTAAAATGATTAGAGATGTAGAAATTTTTGTAGAACCCTGAATGGGTTGTGCTTATATTTGTTTGGTAGTTCGTTGAGATGTGATTGAAACTGTGTTTTGTTCTAACATTATGGCACCGTTTGGGAACGCGGCTGCGGCCGCGTTCCCAAAAAATTTGAAAATTTTTTGTTTTTTTTTTTTTGCTAAAATTTAATATGGTTTGTACGTTTTGGATCGTTTTGATGTCTTGATGTCAAAAATGATTTTTAAAAAATGAAAAAACATTGTTGGCATGTATTTTGGCACGAAAAGTTATTTGAAAAGCACCCGCAACCACACTGCCAAACACGCTATAAATTTTTTAAAAAATATTCGGCTAATCAACACCTTATAGTTTTGCATTTTGCATGGATTTTACTGAAAATTCTCTATTAAAACCTTGTTTATGAAAGAACTATAATATCTATTTTTTCAATCCGCAATCTCCGCAATGCAAAACGCCAACTTTTATGCAAGTAGAAGTGTGTTGAGCGGCAAATGAAACAGACTTATGGGAACTGCCTGCTGCAAGAAGTGTTTTGGTGGATCCAAGGGATTACGGAAATCTGTCTTTAGATTTCCTCGTGTCAACATCTGTTTCAGAGATCAGAGCCACAGATTCTCCTCTCTCTGCCTCATAGGTACTCCAAACTCTTCTAATTTATCCATAGATACCGCTGTAAGTCACGTGATCTGTACCTGTTCATTAATTTTGTCAAAAAAAAAAAAAGTCCTTGTCTTGCATCGAGTTTTTCTCTCCACCCTCACAGAGACTTAAAAAAAGAGTGTTATTTTCGTAGTATACAGTGTTATTTTCACTCCGTAACAGACCCAAAATATCTTTAATTACATATAATTCTTTTTATAAATAACGATATTGGATGTTGCCTTTATATTTATATTCAGAAACTATATATAGCTATTTTTTAAAAAAATTAAAATAATACAGGCTGTAGGTCATGGGACCTCTCTTCCATTGGCTCTATTTTATAAGCTTAACAGCTGAAGATTTTTGGCTGGTAACAGTAGATTCCAGGTACACACTGGCTTGTGTCAGCCATCATGGAATATTCTCCCCCTCTTTTTTTCTTTTTTCCTTTTAATTTATTGGTGTTATGAAGTGTATCATACTCATAGTAGTTCAATGCCGAGTCGATCGAACAAGTGAAATTGTGTATTTGGTATTGTGTTAAAAACGTTTTTTCATTTGAAAATATATTAAAATATAATTTTACATGTTAAACATATTGCTAAAAAAACAAATCAATTTGATAGAAATTTGCTCACTTTCTTTCATCAGTAGCTGTTAAATCTGCCGTGATTTGATGAGCTGATCAGAGAAACTTGCAAAATAGAATCTTGTATGAGTTGGAGTTCCTAGTTGAAGTAACAAAAAATACACAAAATTGATCGAAACGAGTTTTTAACAATTCAGTTTCCCTGATTAAACCTGATTGGTATATCACAAAATCATTTTAAAAAACAAAATGATTTTATTTTATTTTAATAAAAAAACAATCTACTCAAACATTGAGTCCATTTCTTTTCCGAGTCAAGCCAGATCTAACAACTTCGCTATTTTTAATTGAATTTTAATTTGGACTCAGTTACATGTCCATTCTACATTTCAAAACCTACAATTTTGAGGATAAATTAATTTATAACCTTATCACAAATTTATTGTTGATTTATAGTATAAATGAACACCTCAAGCCAACTTAACCATATCCCTCTTTACTGGATTTCAACGCTAGCATTTATTTAAATAATAAAAGATGAGTAGAAGGGATTGATTCATGAGAGACCATATTAAGAAAATTATGTAGAGAGAATTCTGCGCCTTAACAACTCATCTTCAATGGTCAGTAGCAGTACAATTCCACTAAAACCTCACACAACAGGATATCTTCTATGGACCATCAGCAGCTATCAAAAAGTGAACTCACATTTGCCAAATAGCACATATTTATTTACTAATTTAGGCACTTACAGGTATTGAACAAATAAGGTGTTGGGATCCTCATTGTTGAAATTCAATTACACAAATAGATAGCTTGATGCAATAAATAGGGAAAAAAGAGTTAAAAAGCCTCATCACATCCTACCTGCGAAATCAGTGACAGTCTCCTCAACAAGTTCATCCAGCAGCTTTCCTTCTATTTCGTTCCGTAAAGTATCTAACTCCGCTCTCATCTTATCTATCCACCCTTTCCCTACCACCTCCTTCCTCACCACCATCTCCACCACCAGGCTGTTGCTGTCCCCACCACCATCCCCAGAAGCACATCTCACATCACTACAAAACCATTCCTTCATCTGAGCCCACACGTATTCAGCTACCATGGGTTGTGCATCCTCTACCAACCTGTTTTGTACCCCACTGCACGTCACAGCCCTTGTGCTCCTGTCTGATCCATGACCTGTGATTTCAACAAGTGCTGCATTCACACAGTCAAATACAAGTTTCTGATTCGATCGTCTCTGCCTTCGCTTTGCCTCGTGCAAAAGCTCCTTGTCATTTGGATTAGCGTATTTGTCTCTCAATTGTGGGTCCAATGGGCTTTCAGGTGAATGCCATCTGGAAAAAAATGAATCTAATTGCACTTCGCAATCAAGGCCAGCTGCTGTTAGTAGAGTTTGGACAAAGGAAAACCAGTACTTTTCATCTTCCTCAGCACCCAAGGAGACTGGGGAGGGAGAGGGTTTTAGTGGATAAGAACTAGCTGTCTCCGCACAAGAATTATCCCATGTTAGGGTTCGAGCTACTGATTCTATAGGTGGTGATTTACCAATCAAGTTAGACTTAAGAGGCACCTCTATTCCTGCATTAAAGAAAAAATTCATATGATCTGACTAGGAACTTGGCAAGTGTAAAGGAAATTTCTCAAAAGTTCCTAAAATGGGATATTTACCCCTACAATCTGGCTTCTGTATCAAGCCAGAAGCCTCCAGAATTGTGTTGTCATCCTCTTCAAATGGGGGTTCTAAAACTGAGATTGGACTTGGCTGATCCTGATTCTCATTCATATTCCCAGGCACCACAGGCTTTGTTACAGATAGACCACCCTGCAAAAAGTTGTAAAATGAATATCAGATCAACAGACATTTAGAAAGAAAGAAATGATATTCAACTGGAAGTGGCAACTGGGAAGTATAAATCCAGAAAAAAATGTATTATGACATTGCTGCATTGCTTAAAATAGGATCACGTAAAAAATGAAGATGTGTTCCATATTACACGGCAAGAGTACATACTGTAAGACTTGTACTGTTTCATTTAAACATTATCAAAATTGATGCATTACGCACCAACCCAAACTCATTTTCCTAGCCCACATGATGACTTGATCTGTACTGTCCAACCCCACAGCAATTAATCAACAAACTGTAAGAGGTAGGAAGTACAGGCTGGGATTTGACAATGGTAGTTAGGAAATACAGCAGTCATGTCTCTCGTTCATGTTTCCATAAATTATCAACTGTAGACAAACCTTTTGATTTAATAACAACAGCAGCATGCATGATTAAAAGAGAACAAAAAACAGAGCAAAAGGACAGAAAGAAGATAGAACTACCTCATGAGAAACAATGTCTTGTTTTGTTTCCATGCTGATAAAATCTGGATAGGTATGTATGCCTGCTGGCGCATGTAAACCATGAGATGAACACTTTTCATGGCCAGAGTTATTAGTACATTGAGCTGCACCATCACTAACTTTTTCAGTCAAAGGAATTGGTAAACTAGGGGTTTCAGGGATGGCAGACTGAAATTCATCTTTAGATTGACATGCAACAGATTTATCTTTACTTGGTTTCTTGTTCCTCGAGAAAAATAAACTAGAAACTTTCCCCTTTAGAGAAGATTTCACGCTCTTTG
The DNA here is from genome assembly GCA_019202695.1 of Populus x sibirica. Lineage (NCBI taxonomy): Eukaryota > Viridiplantae > Streptophyta > Magnoliopsida > Malpighiales > Salicaceae > Populus > Populus x sibirica. The sequence goes on from JAGMVL010000092.1 coordinate 1,368,400, forward strand.
CCCTTGTCAGATCCTTCAGAACTTCAGTTTTTTCAGCATCAGGGGGTGAAACTTCAACATTGGGCCTAGCAACATGCACCGTGGTAGAGACAGGCAAAGACTTGGACCTTAGAAGAGTTCTAGGAGAATCAGCCGTGCCATCTTCCTTATTTAAATGACTAGTGATGCAAGATGTAGATCCTCTTGGTTGTTGTTCCTTAATACTATCCTCTTCCTCAGCTCTCATAAATTTCTTTGTATCCGAAAGCGCAAGCATCTCCCCCAAAGTGCTAGAGCTTCTCCGGGCATTTTTTTGCTCCAGAGCTCTCCCATTTGATGCCATCATTGCCCATCTTTCAGAAAGTCGCTTCTTTGCTTCTCTGCAAACAGATGACTCTGGAGAACAAGATGCACGGCTGAAGGAGGAAGTGGAGTAGGGGCTATCAAACCTATTGATGTAATCCCATGAATGTCTAGAAGTTGGTGACATGATTTCCGTATCACTTAGATTTTCCACTGCATAGTCATTTACTGATTTGTTAAATGAACTGTCATCACCAGTGTAGCCATTGGAATACACGGAAGAAAGAAGAGTTTCATCCCTCCGATGGCCCATCAGGTTTTCACGCATGTTCCGAGTGATCAACTTTGCCACCTCTCTTGGTTCCTGAGCCTCAACATCTTCAGGTTCATCATAAAAATCTTCACCATGTAACATTCTTGGTGGTGATGAGGGTGGTGATACCAGAGCCTTGATGTCATGGATCTTCCCAGGGCTAGGTTTCAATACTACTATTCGAGTAGGTTGAGCAGGAGGATATTCAACAATCTTCTCATTGGAAAAGGCAGGAGAATATCCAAGATTGCTTTCCCACCCAGTAGCTTGCCCAGTATGTGCCTGTTGCTTTGTAGGTTTGTCGCTCTTCTTCCCTGACCCAGCAAACCTTTCATCATCAACCACCTTAGAAGGCCTAAGAACTGTGATGTGCTTTGTCTCAGGAGATGGAGGCATAGATTGCATGTCATGCAGATGTTGAGAGAACAATGAATTTGGTTCCTGCAGAAACTTGAGGAATAAATCTTTATTGGAACTTAACACTTCTAGTGCATCTTGGAATTCCTTGGACTGGCGGCCCTTTTCATCTGTTGACAGACGTTTTGCTTCCATGAACTTCTGGCGAACAAGAGCCATCTTTTTTGTATTTACATTTTCATTGTGATTTCGTTTTTGAGGTGAACTGTGTCTCACCATTGTCTTTTGGGATTGCTGCCAGATTTCATAGACATCTTTGTATTCACTTTGCTCTTGGCACAGGCGACCTTCACTGGGCATCTGCTTGTCCAAACAACTATGATCTTCATCCCAAGACTCCACAAATATCCCAGAGTGACTTAAAGAACGCCTCGAAGAACCTCTAGAGTGGCTTCTTTGTGCATCAGCTGCAACAGGCTGCTGGTGAGGGAGGGAATCAAGTCCCATCAACTTGGCAACCAAATTGGGTGGATTATGCTTAGATTCCACTTCTTTGGACATTTCTTGGGCAATGAGTGTCTTCATAGGTGTTGCATTTGCTTTCTTATTCAAGGAGCTTCTCCTTAACTCAGATACAATCTGCAGACCATACAAAGATCAGTACACACTATATTGTAGTATCCTATAATGCAGGTGTGAGAAATGCAGACAAGTTCTGCAAAGAATCTCTCCCTTCACTGGACTATGGTCAGTAATACAAATAAACAATTTCCAATAGTTTACCATTTTATCCTCAACCTGATCTCCAAAGGGCAAACTCAACATCCTTGCCACATCTGATTGACTCCTTGAGATTGAAGAACCTGCCAAACCACCATCTCCATGTCAGCAACAGTTGGCTTGACATAATATAATGCAAGATGCACCACCAACAATAATAGAAAAATAAACAGCCACCATTATTCCTACACAGGACAAGTTAGGAAGGATCTGCTCCTACGTAAAATAAAACAGGCATTCAGACCCAGTCAGGCCAGAAAGGTAATTATTCCTAACCATCTCCCGCAAACAAGTTAAAATGTAATGTGTTCCAGTGGTGCATGTAAGAGCTCCGAATCGAGTTAAGCAAACCAGAAGGGGCAAATCGAGATTCTGTGGTGGCTGGAAAAGACAGAATGCCCACAAAAGCAGACAACAACAGATGCAAAACATGCTAGATGACTCATTTATATCGCTTAAACACCCTGAATAACAAAGCCGTAACAACAGATGACTGAAGCTGTTTGAATCAGCAAATTGCGAAGCAGTTAAAAAAATTAAAATCAACACCTACTAAAGCCAGGCAACAGCTGCTTGTCACGGAAACGAGAATCTCAACTAAAGAATTTCAAGCAAGAGCAATTTGGACAAAATAATCACCATCATGATGTGGCTTATCTGTGAGCAGCCTGTTTCCAGCGACCCCATTGCTTAAATCAAAAAGATTCACCATCCTGCCCAAGCATCCTGGAAACGGTTTCTCAATTTTCTGACCCTTTCTGTACTGCATCCCGTTCATCTCAACACCTACTGTAAAACACAATTCATCAGATCAATTGCCAGTTTAGCACCTCGTGAAAAAACAGAGACTCCAACTCTAAAACAAGACATCTGTTCAGAGACACAAAAAAGCACAGAGAGAAACAACATACTGCTAAAATGATTGCATTAACAGATTAAAGGGGAAAAACAAAAGTGGAGTTTCTAAAAAGTTAAACAGAAACCCCAAATCTTATTATTGTCAATGATTGCATAGGAAAGACATGACATGGAAATTACATAGGAAAGACAGGACATGAAGAAAGTAGCTTCTCCAAATCAAGCAAAACCCTCTGCAGACTTAGATCAATCAGAACCAAATGACATCCGTTTTTATCAAAACTCGAACTCACAACTACCTACCCTTCCCCTTCTTATCCCTCTTTCTGCAGAAGTATGAGAGCTCAGAAGATACCACTAATGATTTGGATTTTGCAGTGAAAGAAAAGGAAATGGGCACGAGAATCAAGTAAATCAATAAAAGAAACCGCTTGTTAAGAAAGTAAAAGAATCCAAACAAATCAAACCAAAGAAGCCACCTTGATTTAAGAGAAAAGCAAACCAAAAGGACAGCTCTCTTTTACTGCAAACAATATTCCCTATTCCCATGTTCTGTCAATTTCTCCCATCAGTAACAAAAACAAAACAAAACCCAATTCAGTCAAAAATAAATTGAAATTCAGTCAAAATTTTTGAAAAGGTATAGGTTTTAAAGCTAATCAGCTTCCAAAAAAGCTTTACAGAGTCCATCCTTTGCAGCCATTTTTTTACAGAGCCGGAAAAGAAGAGCAAAGGGAGTTAAGAGAAAAGGAGAGATCGGAGGAAGGGAGGAAAAAGTAGAGAGGTGATGAACAGAAAAAGTGATTGTGTGCTCTAAAAGAGCAGCAGCTGACACAATATAGAAAGAAAGTTCTTTAGAGAGAGACAGAGATAGAGACCTGGCAGAAGGAATCTGACATTCCGGTGGAATGTGACCGGAGATTCGCGCTGTAGAGCAAGGATGATGTCACAGACACAGGCACAGCGTGTGATTTTAGCAGAGAGAAGGAAGAGACTTTGGTGTTTTGTTTTTTTGTTCACCGACTAGGAAGTGAGAGAGAAGGAAGGAAGTGTCGGACTTGAAATGGTTTCCTTAATTCTGATTTATTTACGTGTTTCGATTACGAGTTGGTTAACGTTCGATTTTACTTCGAAAATGTTTTTTCTTTCATTTTTAGAATAAAATAAATATTAAAAATAAGCTAACAAAAAATATTTTTAGCTAATCTAAAAGAATATATATATATTTTTATCTCGTGTCAAATAAAAAAAATACTTTTCGAAGCATTATTAATTTACAATATGATAACAATCTTCATTGTATCGCTATTTCATATCACAAATATTATAACTTCTTCTCGTATTAATTTTTAATAATGTCAAAAATAAAGAATCTACAGGACTACCCTTCTTGTTATTTTTTTCTCTATTTTAATAAATTTTTTTCTTTTGATATGTAACATTGATTTTTAGTCCTTCTTTTGTTAATTTGTAAAATTATTGCATGCTAATTAATGAATTATTCTAGTGTTTTTTTTATTAACGTGAGTGAATAGGTCAAGTTATGTGCACCTCAACTAATTCCATGAATTCTGGAGTAAATAACCATGTAAGTCTCTAATGACCATCATATTAGCAATCACAAGACTCGAACCTAAAACTACAGAAAGAACAAATCTCTTGGTCTTAAATTTTTACCGCTTGGTCATCTACTATATGATTAATTACCCTAGTTGTTATTTGATTTGTAAATTGATGGTTAATAATTAATACAGTAAAACCAGAAAAACAATATTTAATATAATATTAATTAATACAGTAACAAATATTTAATACATGTTAATTAAAAATGCTTGAGCGAAAATAAACTAGACCAGAAGAGAAAAAAATGCTCTTTATCTATAAAATTCGATCATGGAACAAAAAAAAAGTATATTATTTATTATTGTCAATCATTAGCTTTTTTTTCAGTAATCTTTAATGCAGTAGGTTTTTCCTTTTCTATTCATCGTCTTTACAATACAAGCATAAAGTGGTCAAATCTAATATATTTAATACCTGGTTTCAAGTATTTTCAAGAAATCTCCTATGAAAATTTTCCTAGGAAAATATTCATATCAAACTTTTTTTTATAGGAAAATGAATCTATTTACAAAAATTATTAAAATTTAACTCGAATCACAGCTTTAATAGTTAATTATTAAATTAACAAGTTAGTCTAGATCTATATTTTTTGAAAAATATTTAGATAAAAATAATAATATTATTTTTTAAAAACAGTAATTAAGTTGCGGGTGTTAATTTTTGAATGATATTTGAAATTAAACCCTAAAAGAATGCAAGTACGTGATATTTGCAATTCAAATTGAACAGTAGTTATAATAATAACCACCACGTTCATGTAATGTTAGCAATGATTTGGGAGACATCAAAGGATAAGATGCAACGGGAAAAAAATCACTGAAAGGTGAAAACATGGAGGATATGATATGAGTGCATTCACTGCCTTTGCTGCAAAAATAATGTGACTCCATGATTGAGCTCTGTGGCCATAGGAGGCTCTTGCATTCAAATTTTGGCTCTTGCATGCCCTTCATTTCTTGTTCTTGACATGACAAGAAGAGCAGCCTGCAATGTTCATCACAGACAAGACGAATGATTGGTTTTGTATTTGAAATTTTGTTTGATTATATTTTAAAAGTGTGCTTAACTTTAAAAGAATATCAAATTAGATTATTTTTTTTGTTTTTTAATAATTTTAATACGCTAATGTTAAAAATAAAAAAATAATCATTGTAATGTATTTTCAAGCGAGAAACACTTTTAAAAAAACATCCTAGTCCATAATAGTTTTTACGCTAATAATTTTAAAAAAACAAGTTTAAAAAAAGTTATAAATTATAATTTTTTTAAATACAAGTTGTTATTATAATTCTAAATAAAAAATAAATTTAAACAATGAAAACTAAATATATTCGTAAGTCGTGGTCAGTTTAAATATAATACAAAATGGAGCCCTTAGGGCACATTTATTCTTGAGAACATGTAATTTATGGTGAACATTCATTCCGTAGATTTGTGTTAGGATTTTCTTTTATTTCTTAGCCAACACCATTGAATTGAATTAATATCTATTCCACCACTGTCTATAGGGAAAGCAACCTTTTCTTTTCTTTTCGGCCCCATACCAAATTAATTAATAAATGCCATCTTATTATTATATTATGAAGTAACAAATCCCATTTGACTTGATGTGATTTAAGAATGTGTATTTTGTATAGTTACGGGGAGATCTTGAGTAATTATCCAAGTTGTCCATGGACTAGCCGGTTTTGATCCGACTATTGATGTTTGGAAATGTAATTACGATTACAGTTTAATATGTTTTTAAATAAAAATTATTATATATTAAAATATTTTTTAATAAAATTTTAATGAAATAATATGATAGTGATTATAATTCAATACATTAATAAAATTTTTAAAAAATACAATTTGAACTACGTCGAGAATCACATCGACGTTCAGCAATGCTTCCGACGACCCTAACTTGTTGTGATCGGAAGGTTGAATCTTACTGAAATTTTTCCACATCGTTCCACCTACCCTGTTCCCTGCTTTCCTGGCCCGGAGGACACTTCTGATAATGGGGGAAAAAAATACATGTAGTCGTAATAATTATTTATTAATAAAACATCAACTCGTCTCCTCGAGGACAAACTCCTTAATTGTCATGCATAAACAAGTAATTTAAGTTGCTGTTAACTTGTGGGTTTTGTAGTTTTCCCTCCTCGGGTTACAAGAGGATGAGATTCTCCATTTTTCTTTGCCATCTGGCGAGGACGAGGACAAAAGAGGATGCTCCTCTCCATGTATGAATAATATATCCCACCTACAAATAATATGCAAATGTGTTCACAAATTCAACTGCGTGTAATGTTTCCAATATAAAACTTAAATAATTGAATTTTATAATAAACTTTATGTTAGTTGAGCTTTCATGGGGTTACATCAATAATCAAGAAGTTGTTGCCTATGGTATGGTTGGCTCGTTTTCCATTAGTCTTGGTATTAACTAGATTTGTTAATTGTGCTACTCCGTGGGCCGAACATATGTTGATGTTAAAAAATATTAGGGTAAAAATAATTAAAGTCACGAGTTATTAGTTTAATTGATAATTTAAATAATAAAAAAAATACAACAATAATAATTAAATTAACAAACAAAAACAATAAGAAAAAAATTTAAAAGAACATATCTGACCTAATCTTATTCGGATTATCAAACAATCTAATGCTAACTTAATAGAAGACAAGCCAAAAAAAAATAACAAACAAAACTCTAAAAGAAGAAGAAGAAAATATCATCTTTAAAAAAAAAAACAATCAAATCCAAGTGAAACTCGTAAACCTAGTCTAATTTATAAAACTTATAACTCGTTAAATCCTAGACTTGGCTTCAACCAAGAAGCTTAACTCTCAACCATTTTAATTTTGAATGATAAAATCATCAGAAAATATTAATAAAAAAACTTGTTAAAGCAAAAAAAAATAGTAACGAAAAGAACAAGGATAGAATTTGAGAGAGAGAAAAAAACCTAAGAAAATTAAAAAAAATAACAATTTTTAAAATGATTCCAAACAAAATAAATATCAATTAAAGAATGAGGATCAAATTTGAAAGATAAAAAATTATAGGGGTGAAATTGAAAAAATTATAATTTGATAGATTATTTATATATTAAAAATAGTAGGGATGGAATTGAAAAAAATTATAGAGTACTAACTATACAAAATCAAACTGCAAAAATCAAAACCCAAAAATTGGATAAAAAATTAGAAAACATCAACTTAAAAAAAAAAAAACTAAGCAAACCCAGGCGAAGCTCCCAAATCGATATAATCTTTAAAACCTACAACTTGTGAGATCCTGAACCTGAGTTCAATTCAGAAGTTTAACTCTCAACAAATTTAATTTTGAATGATAAAATCATGGAAAAAAGATTAATAAAAAACTTGCAAAAGAAAAAAAACAACAAAAATAATGGAGATAAAATTTGATAAAAAAAATCAAAAAATGATGAAATTTGTAAGGAAAATTAAAAAAATAATCTCAAATAAAATAAATAACAATTAAAAAAAAGAGGACTAAATTTAAAATATAAAAAATCACATGGGGTAAAATTAAAAAAATTTATAATTTGATAGATTATTTATCGATTAAAAAATAGCAGGGGTTAATTTGAAAAAAAATGTAATGTAATAGATTATGTATATATTAAAAAATGGTAGTGATGAAGTTGAAAAACATTTGTAATTGTATAGTTTATTCTGAAATAAAAAAATAGTAATAAAAAAGATAGAGACTGAACGTGAAGGAGATAAAAATTGAAGGGGTTGCTCTGAAATTTTGCAAGGGTGGCGCAAGTCTCGAGGTGGATAAATAAAAGAATAAGAAGAAAAAAATGATCTCCAATGCCAAACCAACAACGCTTCTGATATATGTGTCATACCATCGTGTAAAGGATGTTGAGATCTTCCAAACACCTCCCTATAAGGCGATGTTTGATGACCGAATAGCCTTACAAGGATTGGCTAAATGACAGGAGGGTCGTCTCTTACGCTGGCGCATGCATTGCAAGCACCAATAAGTTTTTTTAAAATAATATGTATATAACAATATAATAATACCCTTGAGCAACCTTAAAATCTATAACAAAACAAATCTAAAATGACTATAAAATATTTATGAGAAAATTATATTGTTTTTGTCTCAAAAAAACATCAATGTAATTGTATTACTATGGGACAAAAAAACATCCTTAGAGCAAAAGCATTAGAATTTTTTATTCCAAGGTCAAAACAATAATTGTACTGTGTATAAATATAACCCATATGATATGTTAAGGAAAATTATATCATTTAATTTTACCTCTTAAAACTTGTTGCACTGTTTATTTTCAAAGAAAAATTCATAATTATACTACTATAATAAATAATAATTTGTTTCTAGATACACAATAACTTAGTAGAATTATTATTTTTTTGTTAACGATGTTCAGGTGTACTGACTTCATTCCTTGCCTGTATACATACAGCAAGAAGCACCAATGGAGGAGTGAGATACGGCTAAGTTTAATGTCACGAACATCCCATCTCTCAACCTAATGGTATCGTGCTTTAAAATCTAATTACAATTTTAAAAATTAATTAAATGATAGATATTAAACAAGATATGTGTTACAAGTCAAGCGTGCTACCCTATTTTTTTTTTTTTAAGACTCAAAACATCATTATTTTAAAATTTTATTAAAAAAAAGTCATTAACTTGATATTCTACCTGAGCCATGAGTAGAGTATTTAAAGATACGGTAAAAGTAATTTTAAAAAATAATTTAATTGGTCTGATCTTGAATTTATTCCTAAATGGTTATGAGTTTGAGTCTCCTCAGAATCAGTGTAAGTTTATATATCGTTAACTTCAGGGTTTGTGGAATTAGTTGAGGTACGCGCAAGCTGGCACGAACACCCATGTTAATTAAAAAAAATATGGTAAAAATTAATTTTTAGAGTGTTTTTTACTTAAAAATATATTAAAATAATATATTTTTTATTTTTTAAAATTTATTTTTAATATCAATACATCAATTTAAAAATATTATTTTTTTAAATGTTAAATTTTAATAAAAAAAACACATTAAATTGCAAACCCTTGAGAATTGCAGCCTGCAGTGGTGACCACCTAGCCAGAAATGTTGAACGCTGACATTAACCGTATAAATTGAGAGGTGGGATTTTGGGCATTTATAGATGGTAGGAGAGATAGCTAGCTAGAAACCTACCACCACCCTCTATCATTACCCTTACATAATAAAATATTCCTTGCCCAAAATTAATGCTGAGGGCATCCCTTGATCATCTCAGCTTATCCAATATCTTTTTCATGAAAAAAAAAAAAAAAACAGAGAGAGAGAGAGAGAATCCAACTAGAAAGGAATTAAACCCGCATGAATGAATTAAAATCCAGGAAAATCCAGCATTGAGTGTATTATATGTGTACAGGAGGGGTTGGGTTTCAAGAATTTTTTACCAAGTTTAATTAAACTTTTCTACAAAGAAGAAAGAAGAGTTTCATCCCTTCCGGTGGCCCATCAGGTTTTCACGCATGTTCCGAGTGATCACCTTTGCCGCCGGTCTCCGTTCCTGACCCTCAACATCTTTAGGTTCATCGTAAAAATCTTCACCATGTAACATTCTTGGTGGTGATACCAGAGCCTTGATCGATGTCATGGATCTTCCCCGGGCTAGGCTTCAATACCACTATTCGAGTGGGTTGATCAGCAGGAGGATATTCAACAATCTTCTCATCGGAAAAGGCAGGAGAATATTTATCCAAGATTGTTTTTCTCCCACCCAGTGGCTTGCCCGGTATGCGCCTGTTTCTTTGTCAGTTTATCACCACTCTTCTTCCCTGACCCTGCAAATCTTTCATTATCAACCACCTTGTAAGGCCTAAGAACAGTGATGTGCTTTGTCTCAGGAGATGGAGGCATAGATTGCATGTCATGCAGATGTTGAGAGAACAATATTGAATTTGGTTCCAGCAGAAACTTGAGGAATAAATCTTTATTTGAACTTAACACTTCTGGCGAACAAGAGCGATCTAACACACACACACACACACACACTCAGGTAAATATTCATATCAAACTTTTTTAGGGGAATGAATCTATTTGAAATTAAACCTTCCAAAAATAAATTAAACCTCTCAGCATAATTATAAACTTGGTCCACGCGTCAAGAGTTAGACAATTGAACCAACCCTAATTTAGTTGGTTCGAACTATATATTTTTTTTAAAAAATTATTTGGATGAAAATATTAAAAAAACTAAAATAATGTTATTTTTTTAAAAAATTAATCTGGCATTATTTTTACTCGAGTTTTGACTAGGTTATAGGAGTTAATATACCAAATAGTTAATATACCAAATCATCGTACTTTTTCTTAGCATCAACTCTATATGGGGTTAAATAGTAGTTTTTCCTTTAATATTTATAATCTTTACACTAAAAAAAAACATAATTGATCAAATCTAATATACATACTACTTAATTTGAAATATTTTCAAGAAATTTCAAATGAAGCATTTTTTTAGGAAAATTATGAAATCAATCTTTTTAGGAGAATAAATCTATTTAAAGCTAAACCCTCAAAAAAACGAAAAAGGCAAGTACGTGGTAAATGACTAAATTTTATAAGGGATTGCAAATTTTCAATTCAAATTCAATACTAGTTATAATATCCATCATTTCTTGTTTTTGACATGACTGGAGAGTGTTTGAAAATGTATTAATTGTTATTTTTTAAAGTATTTTTTATTTAAAAATATATTAAAAGAATCCAAAAATAAAAAAATAATTTTAAACAAAAAAAATTAATTTAAAAAAAAACATAATTTCAACCGCGTTATTATATAAAATCTTAAAAACAAAAAAAAAGAAAGTCCACAGCATTCAAAATAGACAAAACTCACTCCATCTTTATGGTAAAATAATCCTTTTTTTTTCATGAAAAACAATTTTAAAAATATTTATATATTTTTTTACTATTAAGAAAGTTAGTTAATGAAAAATATTTTTCAGTTAAAAAAAAATTAGTTTGGTTTTTAAAAAAAAATATATTTTTTTATCTTGGATATAAAAACTTACCTCAAGTATAATAAAATACAAACGTATTTAAACTTACCTCAAGTATACAAACGTATTAAATACGTTTGTATTTTATTATACTTGAGGTAAGTTTTTATATCCAAGATAAAAAAATATATATTTTTCTAAAAACCAAACTACTGTTAAGCTTATGAAGTTGTGTCTTAATGAGGAGCTGTCTGATCCCATATGGAAAGTGGATAATATTGCATGATGGTATGCCGGCGAGTTCCATGAGGCTTTGTCCATTTATGTCACCAAACCCTATGCCCACACGACCACCGATAGTAATTTTAAGGTGGTCACCGCCACAAGTAAATGCGATGCCTTGGTATTGTAGTAGTGTGTAGAAATCATGAAGGTAAAGTGATAAAAGGACAGAGAAATAATATTTTTAATATTAATAAATCAAAACTATTTAAAATTATTATTTTCAAATAAAAAATTTTAATTTTTTTAAATTATAACATAAAATAAACACTCATGAAGTTTTCGCGTGTGATTGGACTTGATCGCCAAATTATGGTTCAACTCTATTTCGTGTGAATACTCTAATATGGGAAGGAAACCAGTAATTTTGCTCCAACCAGAGAGTTTGAAAGTGTGTTTGTGATTTTTTTTTAAAATATTTTTTATTTTAAAATATATTAAAATAATAATTTTTTAAAAAAATTATTTTTAATATCAGTATATCAAAATAATTTAAAAACATCAAAAATATATTAATTTAAAAATATAAAAAATTCAAAAATTTTCAAAAATACTTTCCAACCGCAGTATAAAACAGTATGTTGCTAGAGGTACACTATGTAATATCATACGATATAGTCTTGTTTTTTAAAATATTTTTTATAAAAAATTATATTAAAATAATTTTTTAAATTTTAATATATTTAAATCATCTAAAAATTAATTTTTAAAAAATTAATTTTATATGAACAACATTTTAGCCAAAACACTCTTTTCAAGGATCATGATAATGGAGTGGATGTTGTCGTTAAAAATAAAGGGTGGTGGTTACCTTCAAATCAACTATGGCTCTCGTGAACCCAATTTTTCAAAAGAGATGACTGTAAAAGAGAAGAGATGACCACAAAAGAGAGAGACAATAAGACAAATATAACGTTCCAATGTTTGACCCAGAAATATATATATATATATATATATATATATATATATATATATATATATAAAATCTAAGACAAAATCTTACTTGAGGATGCATATGCATGACAATGACTTGTAATTCTTTTCATGCGTGAATTAATTTTTTTTTTTTATCAAATAGATTAGTTACTCGTGAACTCACAGTAGAGGATGTCGAATAACAATAATTTATCTTTATATGTTTTTTATTAAAATAATATTGAGTTAATTTATGTATATCTCATGTAATTTCATGATTTTTAAAATTAATGATCATATAAGCCTTTAATGATCATTATATTAATAATTACAGAACTTAAACTTGAAACTATAAAAAAAACAAATTCTTTAATTCCAAACCATTACAACTACAGTACTTACTAGATATTTTTCTTATATCTTCTTTTGTTTGAATGTTAGAGAGAGAGGCTCTTCATTGTGCAAAACGTAGAGAGAGAGGGGGGGGGGAACATCTCCATTGTGTAAAACGTAATTGGATATAATCAATATATAGAGTATTGCAAAATATATAAAAAATACATAAATAGACATATATTAATGGGATCTATAAACTATAAATAGATCCCATTTTAGTATCACAATTTAATTATTTTTTGACATTTAAATTCTCATTTTTTTCAGCTCTGATCATGGCTCGTGTCATCAAACTAACAAATTCAACATGAGATTGCTCTTCACGAGAGGATTGAAAGTCTTGACGTATACCAAATGGCCAGGTACTTGGTTTTTATTTGAGTATTTTTAGATTTAGATAGTTTTTTTTAATATATTAAAATAATATTTTTTATTTTTAATAAATTATATTTAATATAAATATATTAAAATAATGTAAAAACGTGCTGCTGTCATTCTGAACACAGATGAAGTAGCTAATATGACAAGTGATATCACCTATGACGTGAAAGCACAGACTCATCAAGCAATTTGCAGATCAGACTACTTTTTATAGCATTATTCGAATATTTTCTAATCATAGAAAGTGACGAAAAGGCTTTATTGTAAATAATTCCTTGAGTAAAGTAGTTTCTTGTGATTATACTTCTTTAAACAGATTTGTACATGCATGCATCCAAAATTCGGGACGTAGCATGCATATATATACACACACACACACACACACACACACACACACATATATATAATTTTTATTGTTATATGCAATTTTTTTTACTTATTTTCTTTAACGTTATTATTATTATTATTTTCTCACAATACTATGCGACTATACTTAAAGTTACTGTTTGTTTTCGTATATTAATTTATAATTGAGTATGTTTTAAAAATGCATTTCTCTTAAAAAAAACATTAACTTATTATTTTTTAGTTTTTTTTTATGATTTTAATATGCTGATATTAAAAATTTTAAAAATTATTTTAATATATTTACAAAAAAAAAACACTTTTAAAAAACATTATGCACTCTATTATTATACACACACATATGAAATCCATTTTTATTTATTTTAATTTGAGATTTTTATGTAAGAATTTGTAATGACTAAGATGGTGTTTTGAATAGTAGTAGATATATTATTTTTTAAAGTGTTTTTTTTATTTTGAAAAGTTATGAAATTTTTTAAAAATTTATTTTTGATATCAACACACCAAAATGATCTAAAAATATAAAAAAATTAATTTAAAATAAAAAAAATTCAAAATATTTTAAAAACAATGCCAAACATCCAGTAAATAGAGAGAAATAAAAGGGTAAAACGGAAAAAATAAACAACAAACTTAATGTGGCGATAGAGAGTAGCAAATACCGTCATCAGTCAAGGTGGGACAGTGACATTGCGAAACGGTATCTCAAAATCATGTGCTAAACAAACTAGTAACATGAAAAAGGCATAGCTTACGGACGATTTAAGCTTTCACTTGGGAATTTGTCAAGTTAATTTATAATTTAAATTGTTAATATATGTTTATATTAAAATATCATTTCATTTTTTTATAAAAAAATAAATGATATTGTTTAACAAAATTAAAATAAAATAATTTTATATAAAAATAATAAAAAATCCTTCATGTATATCTCATTTGAGATTACATGAGACTATCAAGTTACGAGTTTAATTTTCAAAACAGTAAAACAAAAAAACTGAAGTGAACTATATTTCAAGGGAACAAAATTATCAAGTCTATGAACTTGTTTGTTTTCTACATAGAGATAATGTTTTTATTTAAAATTAATTTTTTAATATTTAGGGTTATTTTGATATATTGATATTAAAAATAAATAATTTTTTTAAAAAATATTATTTTAATCCAATTCTGAATGAAAATCATTTTGAAAAACAATCATTATTGCAATATTAGATACGCTATAGTGAAATGCAATAACTTTTATTTTTTGGTGTTTTTTTAAAATCTATTCGACTTGAAAAAATATTAAATTAATTTTTTTAATATTTTTTTATGATTTTTATGTGCTAGGATATAAAATAAAATAAAATATTTTAATATATTTTCAAGTTAAAAATATATATTTTTAAAAAATATCACATATTACAATATTAAAAAATTACTAAAAATATGGATAAAAAAACATTATTCTAGTTGATATCAGAATGGAACAAGAGTCAAATTTTGTAGTGTAGTAATGATTATTTTTAAAATATAATTTTTTAAAAAATATATTTAAATAATATTTGTTTTAACTCATATTAAAATATAAAATAAAAAATAATTTTTTTCAAAACTATTTTTAATTACAAAAAAGCTCCAAGGAAACACGGGTAACCTAGAGTTGGGGGAGGGGGCTTTTGCAGGGTGCCTCTGTCCTTTGAAGATCATTCGTTAGGTGGTGC
Source organism: Populus x sibirica (assembly GCA_019202695.1). Taxonomy (NCBI): domain Eukaryota; kingdom Viridiplantae; phylum Streptophyta; class Magnoliopsida; order Malpighiales; family Salicaceae; genus Populus; species Populus x sibirica. Next base: position 1,383,653 of record JAGMVL010000092.1, read on the forward strand.
TATTGATAGGGGAGTGATTAGAAAGGTACCCTTAATTAATAAGGTACGTGCCGTTAATTAAGGTACCCTAGTTTGCAGTCTAGGGATTGTTGTGGGCGATGATGGCTGAGTGTACAGTGGTTTACTTTTGGCAGAAAACGAAAGAGGAAACAGAGCTTTATGAGACAGGTCGTTGCAAATTAAAGCACTCGTGTTCCTTAAAAGAAAGAATGACAAAATCGGGAATGTATGACACGAGGATGCAAAAAAAAGGGATTCTATCAGAAATTGATGCCATGTTAGGCTAGCGTTTATTTTTGTGACATGGCGTGATGTGATTTGTGTTTAACTATAATTATAGTTTAGTTTTGTATGTATCTTATGACAAAATTTATAGATTTTTTTTTAAATATATCTTTTTAAATCACAACCATAACGTTATCGTAATAACAAACATATATAATATAATATCTAACCACAAATAATATTGAACTAGATAGACGATTCATGTTACGCTGTGAGCTGAGTAATTTTTTTTTAATATTAAAAAAATATTAAGTTAATGCGAATGTTTTCAATGAAGTAAGAAAGATATGGGATCCAAATTATTGATTACCATTAAGTTAAAAAAAATACAAAAATATTTTATTATTTTGCTTCTAGATCCAAAATATTTTAGAAAAAATAAAAAAGATTATAATGCTCCTAGATCCAAATTTAGAAAGTTTTGCTTTTAAGAGCCATCATGTAAATTTATTATGTTGAATAAAAGTGAAAAGACCTTATTATCTTGTCCAATTCTTGAATAATTTTTTGATAATTTTTAAAAAGGTTCTTCTACCTTTAATGCAATGCAAGGCTCGACGAATTTAGAATGAAAGACAAAATATCATTTTACTATTGTAATTCACAATAAATTCATTATCGATCATGGTTGAAATATGTTCACTTGTAGTGTATTTTTTTTTCATATATATATATATATATATATATATATATATATATATATATAAATAAGCGCCCATTATAACATTATTGGCTAAAGAAGCCATGTATAGTATTTTATATTAGAAAAAAAATGGAAATAAAGAGTTTACAGTTCAAGCACTACAAAAGGTGAGATAGAAGATGATGATGATGCCTCATTTGATCGAGTTTTTTCCTTACCTAACATGTGCTTTTGCCGTTGATTATTTCTTAGTGACCTCGGGGAAGAATCTATCATACAGTTCAAGCAACTAACTATAAAAAGAAATCCAAGGAATGTTCATGGAAGAGGATGGAGAATACCTGTTCCACTCCCAAAAGGCTTCCACTGCAACCTCTGTTGCGGTACTCTTTCATGTTATTGTTTCAACCTCTCCATTCAATATGTTGCGGGTGCGATGTCAGGTTGTTGGCGAGATAGTGTGCCTCCTGAAAAGAATGGTGGTTGGGAAGACAATTTTTCGGGTTTAATTATAAAATTATAATTAAGATTTAAGTAGTTGTTATCTAGAAATTTATGGTTTGTGAGAGTTTGGGTAAAAATTTGGTTATGCAAAGAAAATACATATTACCTCCAGTATACCCTACCTAAGATAAGTTGCATTATTGTTTGATTATTTTTCTAAATTGAGTTTTTATTCGTTGGTCTTTTTCTAAGATCTAAGGTAGATTTCTCTTTGTGAGAGAGTCTCTATCTCATCGGGTTTAATTCTAACAATTCTAAAGTTCAAATTTTAACTTTAATACTTGAAGATGTACTCTATTGTGTAGTTTTACACTTCACATATATTAAAGTCTACATTAAACCCTAATATATTAAAAAAATAATTGGTAAAGGGTTTTTGATATTTTGGTCAAATTCTAATGGATAATCATAAACTAGTTACGATATTCTTTTTTTTATTTGCTTTTTAAAACATGAGAAAGATGCAATTATTGATTTTTTTTAATGAAAATATGATTGGAAAACTTTTAGGATTTGACTGTGTGCATGAAAACAAAACTTTTTTATTTTTTTTTTGAAAGGAGAAATTAATTTAAAAGTTTTTTGATTTTTTTTGAAAATTTTTAGAAATATTTCAGAGAAAATCAGGTATTTTAATACCAGATCTGTATCTTACAATGTAAATATACAACATGATATTTTACAAAATTAGTATAAAAATATGTGAGAAAATCACAATTTTTTTAAAGGAATTTTGATTTTTTTTGTTTTTTAAATTTAATATATTATATTATATTATTATAATTAAATATTATTAAATACATGGGCTGGGCCGACCCAGATAACGAAGGCGAACTCAACTGGCCCGTAAAGGATTGGGCGGATCTTAGCCTAAAAAAGGATTAACTCTCAATTGACTATTAAAGTTTTAATTGTCTTTAATTTCACCCCTGATTTCAATCAATTGGATCCCCATAGTTAGGTGCCTTTTGCATGTTAGTCATTGGCAGCGAAATGTTTCAATTTAACCGTAATTGACAGTTAAACTTTAATTTTCTTATGATTTTGCCTCTGATTTCAATCAATTGACTTTGTAAAAATAAAATTTGATCTCTTAAAATTACAATCTTCTCAATTAAGGTCAAATTGGGTTTCCAAACTTAATTTTTCACCAATTAAGCCTCTAATAAAATTAATTTGTTTCATTTAAAGTATAATTAAGTCATCGCACTTAATTAAATTGTTCAATTGGACCCAAATTAATTTTTCAACATAATTAAATTTTAATTTGGCCCATGATTAAATTAAATTGGCTTATTAAAAATTTAATTATGCCATTAAACTTAATTTTTATGTAGATTTGTCTAATAATTATTTAATTTGACCTTGAATCTGCATAGTTTTTTCTGTATTGGGTATAATGAGATACAATTAGACTTCAAAATTTTCTAATAATTATTTAATTTCACTCAAAATTATAGCTTGATTTTTCTATATGTTTGGTCTTGGTCTGTTTTTCCTATGTTGACAACTTTTATTTTATTTTTATTTTGGAAGAAAGGAAAGTGAATTTAGAGAATAATTCAGAAATAGGTTTTGACACAAAGCCTAACAAAATATGAATGTTCTTCGTACCAGATATCCTGTTTTTCTCATTGCTCAAGAAAACTGATGAGAAACATGCTGGAGAAGGCAGCAGCAGAGTCGATATAACAGTCCTTGCGGGGAAGGGATTTCCAAGCTGCAGCAAGTCAGCTAGAGGAGGCAGTTTCCAAGCAGAAACGAGAGGGGATGAAAGAGGGAGTGCCCTGCAAGGAAAAGGAGAAGAAAAGTCCAGATTTAAGAGACTTTACATGTGGCATAGACAGCCTTGAAGTCAGCAACTCAACCTGACAGAACTAGTTCCACTGCTTTGGTGTTCCCTGTAACAAATTGGGTTCTGAAGATGTTTGCCAGGACCGATCTTGCTTATCACAACAGCTTCTACAAGCCCTTAATGAAGCAAAGATTCTCGTGTTCGTCGCTACTCATCCTATGAAATGAGCCTGAAAATATGACTTTCTGATCTCATGTTTTGCATGATCAAATTCTGCATCCCCAAATACGATCAGCAACCCTGATTCATAGCCTTCAATTATCCTGGAAAAAGCATGCTGATACTTGTAGTTCCTCCCTCCCTTTCTCTCTTATATTATAGATGTTGCCGCTTGCAACAATGGCGGATTGATCGAGTGACTTAGTAAGTCTTGTCTGGATTTCATCGCAACCTATTTGGACATTGAAAAGTATTTATGAGATCATTTGCTATCGTTTCTGTTTCTGTTTTTAAAAAATTATTTGTTTTTTTTTTATTGTAAGAAATACAACAAAACCAACATTCGATTGTCAAAAATTTTCAAATCAAATAAAGTGGTTTTAAAAGATCGTGTTAAGTTTTTAATTAAAAATAAATCAACAAAACAATTTTTTAATAATAAAAATATCGTTTTTTATCTATTTTTTCTACAAAATCGAATTTGAACGATTTTATATTAGATTTAGGGATAGAAGTGGATAGGAAAAGAGGAGAATTTTACTCCACTCGATTCCAACTCCGATTCAGTTAGTTTGAGTTAGGTGAAAGACTTTTTCTACATTGTAGATATTCGTTGAATGATTGACTTGATTAAATTTTTATATTTTTAAATTATTTTTAAATAATAAAATATAAAATTAAAAAAATAAATTATATTTTCATCAATGAATTATAAAATCATAAAATAGAGTTTAAAATTCAAAGTCATGCATAAAACCATTTAAATATATCATGAATAAGAAGATAAAAATTCACACATTATATTGAAAAATAAAATTATAACTTCACAAAATAAAAAAATAGTTTTGAAAATTAGATAGAGGTAAGGGAAAGTGATGGATAAGGTGAATCCACCATCTCCTCGGTAGTTTTGATATTTTGAACTCACCACAGTTATTTAGAATATGTTTATTTTCCAGAAACTGGTTTCCGGAAAATCACTTTCTAAACTTTCTTGTGTTTGTTTATCATTAGAAAAGTTGGTCAACATAAAATACTTTTCGATCAACGGAAAACACTTTCCAATCAAAGAAAAATTTGGCTTGATTTCTAGGAAAGTGTTTCCTTTTATTTTGGACGGAAAACACTTTCCGGAAGTTGTGAAAAATTTAGAAATATTATATTATTTGTTGATTATATCAAATTTGATCCTCAAATTTTTGATTGCTATATATATTTTATTTTGAATATTTGTTTTTCAATTTCATCCCTTAGAATTTAATTTTTATATTAATTTTGGTCCTTATTTTTACAATTATTATTTGCTTTTCCCTTATCATTTTTTAATTGAAATTTTTTATCTATCAAATTTGGTCCTCATTCTTTTGATTGTTACTTATTTTATTTGAAATAATTTATGAAATATTAATTATTATTATTTTAATTTCTTCATCTTTCAATTTTTTTATTTTTTGGATTTGATCTCTATTATTTTGATTATTATTTATTTTATTTGAGATAATTTATGAAATTATATTTTTTTTCAATTTCATTCCCATTCAACCTTTTAATTTGTAAGATTTGTTCCTCATTATTTTAATAAACTTGAAAAAAATAAAATATTAATAAGTTATTTTCCAGCTAATTTTTCATGACATAACTAAACACTGGAAAGTGTTTCCAACTTATTTTTCATTACACTACCAAACATCAAAAAATAATTTATTTTTCTGGAATTCACTTAAAAAAAAAACTACTTTTCAGGAAACAAATAGAGCATTAGTGTTTGGCAAAAACAAAAACAATGATAGAATTGATGAGACCCATCAATAAATGAGTTCCAACATGAAGTGAATGTGATAACTTTCCCATCTTTTTTTTTATACTGTTGAAATCTTAAAAGACTAAAATAACTTTTTTCCTTGCTCTTGTTATACAAATGAGAGAGTAATAGAACACTCAAGCTATGATGCAACATACATCAAATGCACAGCAATTATTTTGTTCCCTATAATTTTTCAACCGATATCGTTCCATGTATGCAAAACCATGAATACCAGAGGTTTTTTTGAATGAATTGCGACTAGTTTAATGAAATAATAAAAATAAAATTTTAATATCACATTGTTGTATTTATAATTCATTAATAATTTAATGCACAGTAATGTAATTCGAAACTATAAAATTAATATATGGTTTTTTTAATTATTTTATTATCAACTTTATTTTCAAAAGCAGTTTTAACAAAAAAAAAAAAACTTTTGATTTTTTTCTATTCAACAACAATTTCAACTAAACACAAATTTTAATCCAACCAATCATAACTAAAATTGATTTTTTTTTTCTTTTTAAAATCACAATTATAAAAACTATCCAAATATATCATAAATTAGATAATTTTTTATTTGGATTCCTATCAAACCGGACAAGAATATAATGAAACCGAATATGGTATGACCTAAATCTCATTATGCAAATGTCATTTTTTTTTAATTCCAGAAATTCCTTTTCCAGTTCTAAAAAGATGGAATAGAAAAGGGGCCCGAGTGGATAGGCTACTCAAGGGAGCCCATCGTCCGAATTACAGAAGGGAAGACATGTAATCGCATTATCCAAAGGAAAGAGATATGGTGCATAAGTGGCAGCAGCCTAGTGGAGGAAAAGATTGAAATTAGTTTCCAAGATGAGATAATTCTGTCCAAAAAAACTAAGAAATTCACTTCATTAATTCCAAGCCTCTCAATCTCCACTTCCTTGTCTTCTGCTCAACCAGAGAATTTGGTTGCCACACTTCATCTATCATTAGAAAAAAGAGAGACAGACACACAGACAACATGGCTAGCTGCAACATGGCATCAGCTGCTTCAGGATTTGCGTTGACACCAGCTGTTGCAACCAATACAAACTCAACTTCTAAGCCCACCATGTTGTTTTTCTCTTCAAAGAACAACAACAAGAACTATTCGAGGCTTGTCGTAAGGTCAGCTGAAGAGGGTGCATCACCACCTGCTGCCACCACAGAACCAGCTGTAGCTGAAGCTCCAAAACCTAAGCCACCACCTATTGGACCCAAGAGAGGAACCAAGGTCAGTTATCAAACGTTTCCAGTTCCTATACTTTTGATAGCTAAAATATGTGTCGAGGTTTCCGGGAACCAGGACTCTCTCTATTCTTCCATGTTATATCTCAATTGCTGCTGCTAAAATCGAATTCAGAAAGCCACAAAACATTAGTGTCAGTTGAACTACAAGCACCTGTTTTTCTCTTATTCGCTTGAAAAATACCAAATTTACAGTGTTAGTAGCATCATAAACAAGTCTCACTGACAAAGTACATCAAATTGTGAATTGCTAGAATGAGTTCAGTCTCAAGGGCTACCTCCACTGAAAACAACCATGCTTTTGGTCTTGATCATCTAAGATGTTAAATGGGGGTTTTGAATTCCCTTCTCATTGCTTAGATTCGGACTTAGCTGTGACAAGCAAACAGTTAGTTGTAAGTAAAAATAGTCGTAACATTTCTGATCCAGTCACACTACAGGTGAAGATACTGAGGAAGGAATCCTACTGGTTCAATGGCTTTGGATCCGTAGTAGCTGTTGATCAGGTAATACCATCTCTCTCCTCCCTGACCTTTTTTTATCTAATTTTTTTTTGTCATGGTTATTTACTATGGATTTGGATCGGACAGGACCCCAGGAGCCGCTACCCGGTGGTGGTTCGATTCAACAAGGTTAATTATGCAAATGTATCTACAAACAACTACGCCTTGGATGAAATCGAAGAAGTAAAATGAGAGTGATGTTTGTGCATTGTAGTTTTGGTTTTCTTATTACTTATCCTACTCTCTACCTTAAAGCTTTGTATGTTTCATGAATGTGTATCATACTCCACCTCTGTGATTCTCTATTCTTCCTTGTTATATCTCAATTGCTGCTGCTAAAATCAAGTTCAGAAAGCCACAAAACGTTAGCCCTTATGTTCACCAACTGGCTGCAATTTGTACTGATTTTCTGACCACAATGGAGGCACAATCTCTATCCTGCTTTTCCGAAAGAGTTTAGAGTTGATAATTCTACAAATCTGGTTAAATTGTATGGTAGAGGTGATAAAATGTGGAAATTTGAGTCAGTAAGCAGCTTCATGACACAATCTGTGATGTTTCTTGAAGAAAACAAGGCCTCGTAATCATTCAGAAATCATCATAGGAAGAAACTCGATGAATGATATGATATGTGCTAAAAACGGAAAAGCTTGTAGACTCGTAGTGCTTTTAGATTCTTTGTTTCCCTCTGTTATGTCAGTACAACGTACATATGAGCAGCGATGAAAACCAGAATCCCGAAATGCAAAAAACCCTTAAGCTTATGCAGGCATCGATGTCATCACTTCCAATTTATTGGTCGAGGCCATAAGCTTCTTACATATTGTTGGGCAGCGAGTCAATCTGGAAATGTATGCGCCACTATGTGAAATGAAAATCCTGACAGATGTACTGTCCAGCCCTGTGGAAAAAGAATGAACTTGTGGAATCCATAGAACAAATTAGTAATGGTGGTGAGTTGTGACAAGTCCAGAATTTGCAGAAGAAAGATCAGCGAGGTCAACTGCAGCAATTTGGTTTTAGTAAAAGAAAAGGAAAAAAAGGTTAGACCTAAATTTTGCTTGGATTTAAGAGGTGAGGAGAACAATATGTCAAGGATTCAACCGAAAATTGCTTCTAGGCAAGGACATGTGATAAAAGTAGATTTTGCAGTAGAAAAATGTATGAACCATTAGCATCGACATTCACCAGCAATAACTGCTCTCCTGCTCTAGTTCATTATTTTTTGCAGGGGTAATCAAATATTTTGTTATGTAAGTATTACTGTAAGCATGGAGATAATGTATTCCACAGTAAATGATGATCAGCTAACCCGCAGTTTCTGGAAAAATATAACTATTTAAAGAACTCTTCCATCCATAACATCAAGAAGACCTGACCGCATTCCTTTTGCTGGTGGCAGTTGGGCGACAAAAGCATTTCAAGGAGGATAACCAACACCACTTCTATGGACACGGCCATCCATACGTAGAGACAAATACCTGCAGGACAGAACTTACTCAGAAAATGAAGATTTATAATGCAAGCACCATCCTAACTTCTATATACAAATAAAGGGAAAACAGAATGTTAAGGATCACACAAATAGAAAGAACATCACAGCAAATAGAAAGGAAACAGTCTCACGAGATAAAGATTTTAAGTGGTTCAGCTATGTCAATGTCCACAAGCGAAGAAGAGAAAATTTCACTATAATCAGAATAATACAAGTTTGGAGAACTTTCAACAAGTGCACTTGATTGTCTCTGCACACAACAGATTGTCCTTTTGTTTTGCCACAAACACGCACACACACTCATATAGTACATTACAGAACTGATTTCTTAAAGCATGCTTCACATTCTCATAACCATCTGACATAGTGCAGTGTAAAGATAATCATGCCGTGAGAAGAAACTGATTTGCAAGAGTTAATCCTTGCATTTTCTTGCACTAGAAAAAGTTGAGCAAATGGAAGAATGCATACACGGGAGATTCAGGGGAGATGCCAGCCAGCTTCTTTTGTTCATCTAACTAGCTGCAATTTGATATGCATGGAATCAGAACGAGAGAGAACAAAACTTGAAAACAACGAAGAAACATTGTTCTGGCATGATTTCTTAATGAGACCATAGAGAACAAAATTTGATTTCAAGGTATTATGGGCTCTGACACTAAAAGGTGTAAAATATGATTACATTCAAGAGGATTTACTCTACAAGAGCGATTTGCTTTTCAAGTATGGTCCGGTCCACAAAAAGGTCCCAGTGCTTGTGCATTGCGAGAAACCCATCTCAGAATCACCTGTTATTCTTGAGTGCATTGAGGAGATATGGCCGCACAATCCTTTGCTTCCACTAGGCCCTTAATGAGAAACCCTTATGAGATATGGCCGCACAATTATTCTCTATTTAATTATTGAGAGTGCTTTGTTAAATAAATTTAGAGTTGTTTAGAGATTTATTATATAAAAATTTGATTTTTTTAGTTTTGAATAATTTTTTAAAAGCTGAGCTGTTCCAAACTACAAGTCGTCTAATTTCTCAGCCTCCAATAGTAATCTACACGAACTATAAATAAAAAATCTTCCAAGTTTCTATTTAGAAGAGTGAGATTATTACGCCTAGAGTGCTAACTTTCTATTCTGTGACTTACGTAGTTTTTCTATCTAACAGAAAACAACTAAAAAATAAAAGATATAAATTACTTTTTATAAGAAAATTCAAAAACTCCTATAAATTGACAAAATATCAATTTGTTCCTTAAATAATATTCATATATTAATTCATGATAATTTTAGAAGTTAATTAACTCAATTAAGTCCTTACTTGATTTTTCTAAATCTAGAAATATAATCCATGTATTAATTATATTCTAGTCTTTAATTTCTAAAATATATTTTAATTAAATCATTCTAGTTTAATTTCTGACTAATGATTCTTAATGTGTGTGACCCATTAGGTTCTTAAAATGTTGGTTAAAATATAAATTATAGTTATAATTAAATAGAATTAAATAAATTAAAAAATTTAATTTGTTATCAATTCAACAATTTATTAATTTATATTTGAAGTTCATGTTTATCGTCTAGCAACATGTCATGATCCCCAAATATTAGAAAAGTCATTGATGATTTGACTTAATCTTTAAGTGACCAGTTTCTCAGTGCAGTTAATATCTTTTTATCAATAATATTTTGATTTAACATGCTATATTAAATTATGTTTGTTCTGTATATAATAGTTATTGATTGTTTAAATAAAATTTGAAACTCTTTTCAAATATAATTCCACCCTGTCCAATGATTTATCAGTCAATATTATTTCAAAACAGACAGAACATTTTCCTTAATTCACACAGGATGATGAATTCTCTCTTGATCACTCAAGTACTTCCATGTAGTTCATATTATATCCAATGTCTGCCCATTCGTTACATCGATTAATATAACATGTAACAAGATCAAAACATAATATTCTCTATATAAGATAATTTAGTGATATCAAGTTTAAAGATCACTGTGAGCCTTTACATAAATATAAGTAATCTTTCCATATGCAATTCCTATGCAGGTCGGTTTAGTATACATGTTTTATGACCATCACCTACATATTAGTTATAGATATCCTTTATACCTTAACTTACGAGAACAATTGCTTCCTTTCATAAAAAAAAAGACTATATATATATATATATCAGTTTCTACGACTAATAAATGTCTAGTATTTAAGAGAGTATCAACCAAGAACATTTTAGAAACAATGTTTTGATGTAATAGAAATCCTGTAATTATAACAACTTTATAATTTTCTTTGCAAAACATTTTTATCCAATAAACTTTATCTATACTATAAATTTATAAATCAAATATTAGATTTATTACTCTAATATTATATGAATATTAAAAATAAATTAGACTTTTATTAATAATAAATATATATTTATATTAATATAATAATATCACATATAACCAATCAATTTAATTTACTACATTACATATTAAACTAGCTATTTGGTGGCAATGAAATTGGATTGGCAGACTTGGCCTTTGGATGGATTGCATGGTGGCTTGACGCCATTGAAGAAACCGTTTATCTTCTCTTGACTAACGAATTATAAGAAAAGAAATGATGGAGGGCTAAAAGTCAAGAGTTTTCTATATTTTAAGATTATCAAGTCAAAAGCAAACTTTTCTGAACACTTATAGGTTAAATTTTATAATCTGGTCAAGCAAAATGGAGTTGTTAGTCAAAGCAGCCTGCGAGGGGAAAATTTAAATAAATCTTTGAATCAGGAAACGTAATTCCCAAGCAAAATCATCCTACCTGACCACTATAAACTGAGGTGGGGAAGGCAGCATCCTAGCAAAATATGGAAGAAGTGAAGCTACTAGGAGCTTGGCCTAGTCCATTCAGTTACAGAGTTCTTTGGGCTCTGAAACTCAAGGGAGTAAGTTATGAATTTGTAGAAGAGAATCTCTCCAACAAAAGTGAGTTGCTTCTACAGTATAACCCAGTTCACAAAAAGATCCCAGTGTTAATCCATGGTGGAAAGCCAATAGCAGAGTCCACTATCATTCTTGAGTACATAGAAGAGACATGGCCACAGAATCCCTTGCTCTCAGAAGATCCTTATGAGAGAGCTATGGCTAGATTCTGGACCAAGTTTGGAGAGGACAAGGTATATATATGCTTCCTTTACCGATCTAAAGTCTCTTTTTCTTTACTTGTCTGTAATTCTGTACATGTTCGTTTGCTATAGAGCCCAACGTTTTTTGCCTTCTTTCAAACTGTTGGAGAGGAACAAGAGAAGGCAACAAAAGAATTCAAAGAACTGCTAGGAATCATAGAAGAGCTTGGCCTTGGTAACAAGAAATTTTTTGGGGGTGACAAAGTTGGAATGACTGACATAGCCTTTGGATGGATAGCTGGCTGGCTTCAACCCATGGAGGAAGCAGTTGGTGTCAAGCTGCTGGAACCTGGTAGCTTCCCTCGTTTACATCTATGGACTCAGAATTTCAAGGAAGTTGCCGTCATCAAAGAGAACCTTCCTGATTATGATGAAATGTTGGCCTATTTCAGAAGTCTACGGCAGATGTTTATGGCACTAGAAAAATCATAGACCATTATTTGTATTTTTCCACCAAGATGAATGCTTCTAGCAATGAAGATTGAAAACATCCATCGCAGGAAACATCATATATTAAATTTATGTATGATTACAGATAAGAGTTTATTTAACTTCAATTATAAGCTCTTATGCCTTGTGTATAGCCCACTTCGTTTCAGCCAGTTTGAGGTGAGATGAGAATGAAAAGTTACCATTGCAAGAGCAAGAGCAAGAGCCCTAAACATGATTGCAACTACCACTTCGAAACTAGAGAGCTTCTCCTTGAGATGGAAAGTCCTGAGTTGATGGAGGCTAATGCACTCCAATGCCACATTTCAGCGTCACACATCCACAGCCAGCGGAAAACCTACATCCACAGCCTCTTGGTGGGTGCTCGTGGCCAGCTGGGCTAAACGCAGGATTAATCCACTTAGCATTGAAACATCGCCACGAGTTTTGGCTAAACAAGGTTCACAGTGCATTTATGTAACAACTTTTGTGAATTCAATATACAGTTCAACGAAAGAGATCCATATGAATAACTTGAAATTAAATCTATGTCAATGAAGTAAAAAAAAAGGCCATGAAGAAGCAGAAATGTGGTGTCGGGTATCTTCCGCAACAATCGAGGGTTGTGCTTGGGAATTGAATTCTTCATGGACAAATGAGTTCTTCATGGACAAATGACAAGGTTCTTCATAGACAAATTTGTTCTTCATGGACAAATGGCAAGGCTAGCCCTGTGACTTTTTAGCATTAGCTTCTGACAACAGCGGTTCAAGTTCACCTTTCCGGTATAGTTTCACAGTATCTGCGTGAGGACATAAACCAGACATCAGAGTCGAAACTTGGCCTGCCTTTCACATAGCATCATGACCACCAAGCGGACCTCAAAGAAAATATCAATGCCTACTTAAAGGAACTGAAAGTTCATTCAAATACCCAAATCTATAACACATCTACAATTAAGGTGAATGGTGTAGAAAATAAGCAGCTGATTCATTAACAGGAACATCAAATATATTTAATCAAAATCTTGGGAAGCTTGTGGACAGATGATATTCAGAGTAACACAGCTGATTTAGAGATTTTTAAGAATCTGTGGAGAAAAGATGGTTTGTTGACACTCAGGAACTATCTTATGAATCATTGGTATCCTTAACATGCAATCATAGTAAATTAATCGAACAAGAAAATTCATAAAACAACCGCAAATAATATACCTGTGCAGCCACCGATATGTTTGCCCCCTGATCATGTAGAAAAACAGAAATGTGAGCATCTGATAGCAGTGAAAATCGAATAAAAGGATAGAAACAATAGGGCCTAAAAAAAAGGAATGGATAAACTTTTCATAGTTAGACAGGGAAAAAAACAGAAAGAGGAAGGAGTAATTCCCATGTTTCTTTTGACAACATAGAGGAAAATTTCTCAGGAGAAAGGTGTAGATCATCTAACTCTATATGCAAATAGAACCTTAACTTAGAATGTATAATTTGACATAATAATGCAACTACAATATACTATTTCTTAAAACTATAAACGAAAGGAAACAAATAACATTCTGGTTCATTTTCACTTTCTACCGAAAAAAAGGGATTCATTTTCCAGTCATGTTTTTGGGACAGGTGATTCAGAATTCACATTGACTTATAAATTTGTTCACTTTGCACCACTGCTAAGGTTTATACCAGCTAACCAAAATCTCCTACCATTTTATTTCCCACAGCACCTCAACTACCCTAAAGGAACAGTGAACTGTTTGCACATAAATCCAAATTTTCAGGTTTATATATTCAAATTAGTCCATAATTAAAGTAGATATCACCACAAACACTCAGATATTTGTTTGACGTTGGAGGCAGTAGCCTCCATTGAAGTACAATAACAAGCTACACATGCTAGAACATAAGGAATTGTCATTGAAAAGAGCAGCAAGGCATGAATGAAGCCTTGCTATTACCAATCTGATTGAAACAACACAGATCCAAATCTCACAAGAAACATTTCTATGTCGGCCAATTATAATATGTTATAATAAGTTACGCATCAGCATGAAAAAAGAACTTATTGCAGTGGAAATAAATTAAAACACGCTTCCACACACACCAAACAAAATCATCTTGCTCATCAATTTCACTAACCACATCAGAAAGAATTGCTACACCTTTTTCACACGTCAACATAAACTTTCACTCCATTAACCCTAACAAAGAAGTACAAAGACAAACACCTTGCTAGTTTCCTGAAATCTGCATAATCACTGAAAGCTACAAACAAACGAAATAGTCTTCCTCCTACTACTCAGTTAAAGAATAAAGAGCAAAGCACCACTAACCAATAAACACATTTGGAACAGTGTGTTGGCCTGTGAGCCTCTCTAATACTTTCTGTATCTGGGGTCCTTGAGCGCCTGTACAAAATTAAAAAATTACACAAAAAAAAAAAACAATTTTCACCAGTTCAAAACCTAATAACCTTATATCAAATTTCCCAGAAAAAGATCCAATGCATAAATGGAAAAAAAAATTGTTAACTTTGTACTGTTAAAATCTGTAACAACTCAAATTATTTGGAAGAATCTAAAAATAGCCTAAATCATGAGTGATCCTATCCAAGAACCAGCAGCACCTAATAAACAAGAAATCAAAGAAAAAAATATAAAGTAAAAGAGAAATGAACCAAACATACCTAATTCGTCCAATTCAACGACTAATGGATCCACATTTAGCCTCTTGAACAAAGACTTCACCTCAAAAGAATACCTTGAATTATACCCAAATGAAGAAACCATTAAAAACTCAAGCTTTCAAAAAAAAAAATGGAAAAAAAATAAAAATTTAGTAAGAGATATAGAACTCACGAACACCAAGTTTTGGAGTAAACTACAACTGGGTTCTCAGCTACAGTCTTCTTGACGGCGTCTTCGAGCCTGGACCCAAAGGAAGAAGAAGGTGAGGAGGAGTCCGTAGCTCGAGCCGACATGGGTCTGTATCTTTTTGGCCCATTGATGCTAAGGATCCTGCTGCAGGTACTAGTTGTCTTAAGGCTGCTGCTGCTATTGTTGCTTAATGGGGTTGAGCAAATGGGGAGGCCACGAAGGGAAGAGAGAGTGCGAAAAGACTTGAGAGGAAGAGCAGGTGTGAGATTTGTGAGTGTGTCTGCCATTGTTTTTTTTCTTGCAAGATGGATGGCTTAGCGTGAGCTTTTTCTTATGGATCAATACGTTCGCTGATGTCTGCTTTGCTTGGATTGCATTTCTCCTCTGGGTCCTTTCTCTTCATGTGTTTGTATTTATTGTTTGCTTTCTAGGATCTAAACCTAAGACGGAAAATGAACTCCCAGCATCTAACTCCATAAGTAGTCTTAAAGTACAGTTTTAAAACCTTAACTTGGAGTCAATTCGACACAATGGCTGGGTGAGTTAATTTTATTTTTAATTAAAATTTTAAAATGATATTATTTTAATTAAAAAATTAAAAATCAATCAATCAATTTTTTATTAATTTTTACCATAATTGATCAAGTTACGAGTTACTCAAGTTTTGATCAAATTTAAACAAGTTTATATATATATTTTTTAAAATCAAATCGATTCAGATTCTAGATTAACTCGTATACTAGTCCAGGTTTAAAACTATTATCTAAGAGTAAAGGCTTGAAAGGATTCGGGGAGAGTTTGATTGATCATTTGGGTGGAATTTCTTTTTGAATTAACATTTTTCTTATTATGTTAAACTAATAATAGGTTTAGACTGGAACCCTTATATTTTGTTTATTTTGATTTTAATTTATTAACTATGATATACCTAGATTAGAACTCTTTTACAACTATCATTATTGAAAATCCAACTTTTTAACTAATAAATTAACCCAAAAGACTACTAAAGTAATTCTTTTAATCTCTCATATAACATTTTGATATAAAAATACTAGAAAGTGATAAATAGCAACGAAAACATTATAGCAATTGCTGATGAAATTACCGACAGAGTAAAAAATTTATTAAAAACTTCATCGACAATTCCGTTTAAAATCTAACACGTCATGATTTATTGAAGAAATTGCCAATAAAATATTTATGTTGATAAATGTAAATAAGTTATAACCGACGGTTCCCTTTCCCTTCTTCTTCCTCCCCGCCAACAAAAATACTAGTAGCCCCTTTTATTTCTCATAAATCTAGCCACTCTAACTCGCCACCATCGATCTACATCTATATAAGTAGTGTCAGCATCCATCGTTAATTTTTTTATGAAGTTTAGATACATAAAGTAACAAAACCCGTCTATTTTTTTGGTAACTCATTTATGTTTCAGGTTAATTTATTGAAATTTCTTGTAGTATTTGTAGTTTGCTTGTATATTTAAGTGTTTTACAACTTTTTTCTAGAAAAAATTATCATATTAATGTATGATTTGTGTGCTAGGATTTGAAAAAAAAATTGAATTTTGTTATCATTTGATAAAATGGAATTTGATTTTGTAATTTAAATGTGTTATAATTGAAGAAATGATAGGTTATTTTAATGGGTACCAATCATATTTTGTTAATTTTTATTGTGAAATTGGCAATTTGGGAAAAAATATTTTTTTTATGGAATTGATAAAATTAATATTATTCTATATAGCAATGGGTGATCATTCTTGAATATATCAAGATTCATCTAAAAGATCGTATACACAAGACTATCTTCAAATAGTTGGGGGTTTTTATTAATTTTGTACTTTCTAAACCAAAGAATATTAGTGCAGTTGAAATTAGATGTCCATGTATGAAGTGTAATAATAAAAAGTCTCACTATAAAGATGTTGTGATGATGCATCTACTTAAAAAAAGGTTCATTGAGAAGTACTTATTTTGATATGCGCACGGAGAACCCTATATCCTCACGAAACCATGTTATAAACGATGATTGGCTCAAAATTGTAGTTATAACAATATACATGGGTTTGCGGATGATAATAGTAATTCTTATAGAAGTATGGTGATGGATGCAATGAGAATAAATTAAGATTATTCAAGTGAAGGTTCACGTAACATCCTTTTAGATGGATAAC
Organism: Populus x sibirica; assembly: GCA_019202695.1. Classification (NCBI taxonomy): domain Eukaryota; kingdom Viridiplantae; phylum Streptophyta; class Magnoliopsida; order Malpighiales; family Salicaceae; genus Populus; species Populus x sibirica. The sequence goes on from JAGMVL010000092.1 coordinate 1,400,829, forward strand.
TAAAAGTAAATATAGCTAGGTTTTTTAAACTTTTGAAAGACTCCGATGAACCATTATGGGATGAGTGTATAACTTACAATAAATTATTGGTCATTGCACGGTCGTTTACCATCAAGTCAGATTATAGGTCGAGTGAGGTTGATTATGATAGCAAAATTGAATGAGCTAAAAACATATTACCATAATGACATGAGCTGAAAGAGAATTTCTATGTTGTAAAATCCATGATGAAAACTCTTGGCCTAGGATACCAAAAATCAATATATGTCCAAAATTTTACATGTTGTACTATAGTGAATATATAAATTTTACCGAGTGCAAAACCTATCACCATGCTCGATATAAACCCAATAGTGATCGAGAAAGGACATTTGTCGCATATAAAAAACTAAGATACTTTTCAATCACTCATAGATCGCAAAAGTTATTTATGTCTCCAAAACCTACTGAAAACATAACATGCGTCATTCACATGATACAATAGATGGAGTTATGGTGCACCCTTCTAAAGGTTAAGCTTGAAAATAGTTTAATAATGTGCATCTTTAGTTTTTAATGGAACCATGGAATGTATGTATTGGCTTGTGTACAGATGGATTTAATCCATTTTGGATCCTTTGTTGCACCCTATTCTTGTTAACCTGTCATACTAACAATTTACAACTTGCTCTTAGAGATATGTTTGAAGTTGGAATTCATGTGCTTGTCTATGGTCATATTTGGTCTTTGTAATCCAAGTAGAAATGGAGATGTTTGTCTTCAATTGTTAATTGATGAGTTAAATCAGTTATGATTAATCGGGTCGTTGACATATAATATATTAAGAAAACATATTTTTCAGATGTAGACAACATTAATGTGGACTATAAATAATTTTTCTATTCATGAGATAGTTTCAGGTTGGAGCACACATGGAAAATTAACTTATTTATACTTTTATATGCGATTTGTGGTATTTTTATACTAGGTTGTGTGATTTGTGGTATGATTCCAATAAATATATAAAACATTGAGCCTACTCTAATTATATCAAGGTATGAAAGAAGTATAAATTGAGTCATATCACAAAGGATAATTCGGAGAAGTTTCAAGAACTTGTGGTATTAGATGAGTTTAAAAGTCAATCGCGATCCGAGTTGTAAAACCGAAACAAAAAAATACATGGTTCGGTGAGAAAGCACACTGGCTAACCAATCCTCTTATCAGCCATGCAAGATGCTTGGTAAAATTTTTTAATTATTTTTTTCTTCAATTTTTAATTGATTGTTTATTTGTTATAATTTTTCACAACTTATTTATTTTTGTAGGAACAACAATGTGGACGCAAGCATACTCGATGGAGTTATATGAGGAAACTGATATAAGGAAGTTTGTAGATAACATGGTAAGGTTTTTTTTTTCTTTCTAAATTCTTGTGATTTTTATAATTCTTTTAATTATAATTGACTTTTTTTTTTGTAGAAACATATAACGTGATAATGTATGAAAAACATGGAGAAGACTCTTTCACGCATCCTTTTCACAATCCTCAGTTACAGTTAGAGGCTGGAGTAATTAATAAACTCGATAGGAATCAGGTTTATGGAATGCCTATGACATTAACAAGAGAAATATGGTCTGACTATACTGCTTCGACTCTAGAAATACAACAATCCATTCCAAGCTAGTCAACACTGGAATTTGAAGCGAGGGTCCCATAACATGTCAATGAGAGAGTAGATAAATTAGAAGAAGAAATGAAAGCCATATTATATTATAGAAAGAAAATAGGTGGAACTAGGAGAAAATGATAAAATATATGGATTCACATTATCCCTCTCTTCATTTTTGTAATGCTGAAGGAAATGCTGACGAATAGCAAATTCTCAACAAAACATTTTTTGACAATGTGTTTTTATTGATAAATTCATCAACGATGTAAATGGTCGACAAAATATTCCGTCTGAGTTTTTTTTTAATTTTCTGACAGTGAAAATCATTTATAAACTCAAATCAAACTAAAATTTTTAGTTTTTAGTTTTATAATTTAAATTTCCAAATCTTAAAAAAAGTTAAATTTATTGATGATTTTGTTTAAAATTGCTATAAATGAAGTCACATCGAGAATAAAATCTTTCATGATAATGGTATTGTTGCTAATATTGATTAAAACCGAATAAAAAGGTTTGTAAACCATAGTTCATGTATTAAAATTAAAATAAATAAAATATAGGAATAGTCAATCCAAAGAAAAAAAAAAACAGGGGATTTTTTATAGTTTAATTTAATGAAATCAAACAAAAATATTTTTATATTATTTTTAATTTTATTAATTTAAATAGATAGATTAAAAGTGGTGGGATTCAAAGCCCTTGCTACTTGGTTATTAAAATTTTGATATTATATTAAAAAATTATTTTAATCTAAAAACTTAAATTATTTGATGAAATTTAATATGAAAACTAAGAAAATAAATAAAAATAAGTTCAAAAAAGTTAAGAGAGTTTTTTTATATTTTATTTCTTAATTTTTTGAAAGTTGAATAAACTTTAGCTTATTTATATCGACTTATATTTTAGTATATCAAGTTATAGTTATTTTTTAAAATATTTTTTATTTAAAAATATATTAAAATAATATTTTTTTTATTTTTAAAAAATTATTTTTAATATCAATGTATCAAAATAATTTAAAAATATTAAAAAAATATTAATTTGAAGTGAAAAAAATAATATTTTTTTAATTTTTTTAAAATACTTTTAAAATATAAAAATACACAGTAGTACTGTGTATTTAGGTGCTGGAAAACCCAGTCTCGCGAGGATTCCTGCACCGATTTTGCTTCCTGTCTCTGCTTCCGTGATTTTGCTAGAAATTTCTGCTGCCGCCGTTGCCTCTTCCAGCCTGGTTCTCATCAAAGAATTACTACACGGTATAGAGAAATTCAAGTAGACTTGAAACCTAAAATCAAACCATAATAGCAGAATTATAACATGCTAGGGTTTGAAATATCGTTCAAGGGATTCTCTTGAACATAAACAAACTGGGCAAACCAAAGAAAAGGTGGTAAAGTTCTTGCACAATGGGTATTAAGAAGAAATAAGTAAAACACATAAAAGAAAAAAAAAAGGTAGCTTGCAGAAAACATTTTGAAAATGGTCATTTCTTATTAATAAGGATAAAATTAGTTAAATAATTAGAATTATACGTATAAATAAAAAAAGAACTGTAATACAATAATCTAATACTCATCGTTTGGAAAGATTGGTATTTATAATCTATAATAATTAGTTTAAGAATTGTTTTGTATTTGCATTTTCTTTAGTCTAACAGTTGAAACAAAGAAACATAAACGATTTGATGTTTAATACATAGTTATTAAACTCAATATGATATGATAAGTTAATCTAGAAAATTTATAACTTACAATCAAATTTAAAATTATGTTTTAATTTAAATTGAAAAAAATATTGACTCGATCGATAATAAAATTAATTAGTGAGAATTTTTTATTATGTTTTAAAAGATAAAACAATGTCCTTCTGATATAAATAATTAATTTATATTAACTCAATGACCCATGTTTTAGTCCAATAATCTATTGACCCGGAATCTTTTCTTGACAGACCCCGAGGCGGGTATGAGAGCTATGGCTTGAATCACTCTTTTGAACCAAAAATAAAAAATAAGAACTATGTTACCATGAAAGCTCACCGTCGTTAAGAGTTGAGCTGAAACAAAGTGAGCAACGACTACTCAGCGGTTTGTGGGCTTATTTTGTGACTTCTCAACCCGTATCGTGCAGGCTTGGAAGAGCTGGGTTGAGTTCCATTTTCTTACCACCCAATCCAACCAAAATTGGGCTCAGGTTTACTTGGTTTTGCCGAGTGGGTTTGACTCTGTGACAGAAAGATTGCGGGGGTCGCATGAAACTGCATTGGTTCTATATATATATATATATATCCTTCTCACAACCTGGTTTGGGTCCTAAAATTGGAGGTTTTGTTTTTTGGACTCGGTTTAGAGCTTTTGTTGGGTTAAGGTTGGTCCAATGGGCTGTCCAGCCCACCTTTTCTTCTTTTCTCCTTCTCTCTCAACTCAGATCAAAGGTTGGGTTAGTTGACCGCATGTTGGGTTCAGCATGACCAATTGTTGAGTTGTGATGACCAAGTGCTGGTTCGGTTGGTTACTGATCTCTGGATGTTGAGAGCTGGTTCACGACCAAAGGTGACGTAGGTTCGTTTGTTTTGTCTAGCCCACTTTTTTTTTTTCCTTTCTCTTCTTGAAAGATTTTGATATGTTATTTTTAAAAATAAAAAAAATATCATAATAAAAAATATTTTTAAAAATAATCACAACTACAGTATTCTTCTCCTCCCTTGAACTTAGACAATGTATTCCTTGTAACATCCAAATCATGGTGTCTAAATATCTTCCATCCCACGAAACTGTTCTATAAATTTCAGGATTCGTTTTGGATTTTTCCCAACTCTTCTCTTTGGCTCGACTTACAGCATTATTATAAGAGACATGGAAAATGATTATGTGGTTTCTCCAAAACTAGCTGCCGTTGCTAGCTTGTGCCAAACTGGCTGCCGTTGCTAGCTTGATTTGGGTCTAGACTCTAGGATACTCTGTCCTCGTGCTCTAAAAGTGTGCAGTGCACTGCTAACCTGACTCTCATGGCCTACTCTGTCCTCGTGCTCTAAAAGTGTGCAGTGCACTGCTAACCTGACTCTCATGGCCTACTCTGTCCTCGTGCTCTATCTCATAAGTGAAGGCCCTATAAAAAACTCGCATGCCTCTACATTTGTAAGCTGTCAGCATGGTGGCCAATCTATGTACAAGCAATGGGCTTTGATTAACCCTTCAATTAAAATCTTTTTTAATGCTTCTTATTTTTTTTATTTTAATCTTCTTTTTTATTTTTTTATCACAATTGTTACGTGGTATATATATATATATATATATATATATATATATATATATATATATATATATATATATTTCATTCATCAATTTTTGATTTATAGGTAATAAACCTATAGACTTCTTAGCTTTTTTATTTATGATGCTTCTAATCTATTGATATAGGTAATAAATTTGACAAAACTTATTTTTAAAAATCTTTTTATATCTTCTAATTTATTTTTTATATTTTTAATCATAATTTTTATATGGTTTTTTATTAATATTTCATTCTTTAACTTTTGATTTGATGAGGAACTGGCTTCCAAGTTTTTTTTTTATTTGTGATGCTATTGGTCTATTGATGCGGGTAACAAATTTGACAAGTTCTTCATGAGATATGAGATACTTTTTTATTAATTATTTTTACTATTTTAACATTCAACATTATTTTTTTAAAAAAAAAGCTTTTTTGGTTATTTTTAATTTCTTCTCTATTGGTTTATTTTGGTTTTATGGTCTAGACCGTGAGTTTTGTTGAACTTTTTTTTAATAAAAGTGTTTGAAAAAATAAATTTTTTTATATTTAATTTTTGAATAATTCATTTTATTTTATACAAGTGAGCTTTATTTTATATAAAAAATATTTATTCTTAAATAATATTTATTATATGTTTGCCATTGCATAATGTTTTTAGTTCCATATTTGTTCTTGTTTCTATTATCTTTTATTAATTTTAATAAGCAAATTCGGTAAACATAAACGAGTAAATATCTCATTTTACGGAATCAAATATCTTGATCTATATTTATCTCTTAATTTTTCTAGTTTTTTTTTTTGTTATTGTTAATGATTTTATTTATTTACATAAATAATTATCAAATAATTTGATTAGGTGTTTACATAAGTTTTTTTAGTTTTTTTTTATACTTTGAATCTTTTTAGAAAATAGCCTACATACCCATGGTTTTATATATATATATATATATATACACACACACACACACACACACACACACACACACACACACAAAACCTGTGGTAGCACGGGTTAAATAGCCAACAACCTTTGAAACCGGGAAGCAATGTTAAGTACTACAAAGGTGTTTAAGAGTATCATAACAATTGTTTTTCAAAGTATTTTTTATTTAAAAATTCATCAAAAAAAAGTTTTTGAATTTTTTTTAAAATTATTTTTAATATCAGCATATTAAAACAATTTAAAAATACTAAAAAAATTATTTTGAAGTAAAAAAATTCAATTTTATTTAAAAACACTTTTAAAATATAAAAACAAATCTAAATAATTCTAAAGTTAGTACAACGGAGCTGCAACAAACAATAAAAACATTCAGCGAATCTATTATAGAGAACTATAAAAACAATATGCATGATGAGCTAGTTGGAAAAACTACAAACCAAAGATTGTTTTGTTACATGATTACGCAGGAGATTTTGGAAGAGACGAGCTGTTAGATACGGTGTTGACAGTGTTGAACTATCTTGATAGGACAATTCAATGCAAAGATGGCATAAAACAATGGTTTTGGATGTTTCTGCGCGCCCTTCAATATTTTGGCTATATTTTTTCTTTTATATATTAATCTGGATGATATCAAAATTAGACAGACCACCCCAGTTCAGAAAGCTAGTGTACATGACATGTTTCCACATCGGCATATCCTAAATTCCAGCGTTTGGCTATTTTTATAGCTTTTTGGGATTTGATTTTGTTTCTATTTAAATTTTGCGAGTTCACTTGTTTTAAACATTATTTTTAATTTCTTGAATAATCAAGATTTTCCTTTCTTGGTAAAATTCTCAACCCTAGCAAATTTAAACCCTACTTGTGGGCTATTTTGAATAATCATGAGTGTATATATATATATATATGAGACTTACAATGGTGTTTAGAGTTCTCTCAAACCCTTATCATCTCTACGTGTTCTTGAATTTCCCTTTCAATCCCAGCTTAGGTAGTTCATGTTTTGTCACATGTTCATGTCTAATCTAACAATAATGCGGGCTAGCTAGTACAAGTGGACAGCCCTCAAGGATAATGTCCATGGGCAGTTCCGACGAGAGATGGTGGCCAATTGGCCATCCCATGTGTTAAACTTAAGCTTTCAGCAGTGCTCGAAGTTCAGATATTCAAATTGAAGTACACACACAAATCATGTATATATATATGATTCCAAGGAGAAATGGACACAATCTATAGCTGTTGGAGGAGTCGGCATGCAGTCAGGTTTTCAGGAGAGACTGACTTGAGGCTGTGGGCGGAGATCATCGATAGATATGGGCCATTAATTGTTGATCGACTCATGTGAGCTGTTTTCGAACTCTTTGTGCCTCGACCTTTTTGTGGCCTTTGTGGCTGTTCTTTTCTCTTTATCCCTCTCTAGAACTGCTGTTCTGCAATGAACAACTGAGCATGTCGACCATGATTAATTGAATCTCTCTGTGCAAAACTTAATTCATCAATTTATCTTGAAAGTCTTGGAACTGCTTTCGTACGCTGAAGTTTAGCCCCAGACCTGTCATGAACCATGAAAAAAAAAGAGTCGAGTTTATTCTGCAGAAAATTAGTTGAAGTGGAGACGTCAGAACACAAAGGTGTCGTGGTGTGCTGTAGTTGATTATCACGCCAATTTAACATATTAATGATTAGTTTAGTTAGAGTTAATTTATAAAAAAGGACAAATTATATAGATACTAGAACGTGTTTAATTCAAAAAAAGGTATGAATATATTTTTAACAAAGTTTGGAAAAGATTTTATATATATATTTTTTAATAAAAAGCACAAAAAAATATATATAATATAGTCATAGAAACTATAAACTTTAAACATTCGAGTAAAGATTTGACACAATTAAATATTTTTATGTTCTATTAAAATATATCTAGGTTTGAAAAAATTTAGTCAGTTATACTATTTTTATTGTTTAGAGTATAAAATTATAAATTTATTGTTTATAGATACAACTTTTTAGCACATTAAAATTTATATTTTATGTGTTATTATTGTTATATTAGCTTTTGTCCATATCAATATCTCTACTATTTTCATTTTTCTCTCCTAATCAAGAACCAAATGCTAAGGATCTCTAATATATAAATCCGAGCAACACCACTTTTAATTTTCTTTTCATATACTATGGATGAATACCATTCAAAAAACTAACTTCGAATTACCTGTTCAAATTCGAAGCCCCATTAGGGATGAACACTATTCAACCGCTAGGGATGAACACTATTCAAAGAAATCTAAATTGTTTTGTTATATAAGGGAGACCACCATTTTTGACAACAATTGTTTCCATATCGGCACATCCTATTTGTTTCAGTTTGGCCTGCGCAGCGAAGGCACTCCTGCAGCCTTTGGCCACGAAGAAAAGAAAAATTTAACCTAATTAAACGCGTTTAAACAGCTCATTTTGTTCACAGAGTAACATCTTTTTGAGGTTTTGTGAGCTTTTCTTAACCATGCTGGAGCTTTGGATTGTGCTTTACAGAAAAGAATTAACTGTAATTTTCCTGGTGGAGTTTTGTGGCTCTTTTCCTGTATCCATGTGCAAGGAAGGCATCAGAGAAACTTTGAAGCCAGATATTATTAATATTATTGTGCAGTAATTGGTCAAACAAAAGATGGCAGTATTCAAAGGAATAGTGATGTGTGGCCAATCTTGGAATAATTAGCTATCATATATGAACCCCGGAAAAACAAGCTGTGGTGGTGGGTGTGGTGAGCTAACTGCTGAAGTCCCATTGGCTTTCATGGACCCTACCCCATCTGCTGATAGGTGTTTATGGGCAAGTTGACAATCTGAACTCTGCTGAATCAGGGGACCTTTTCTTGAAAATACTCTGATGGCTATGGGTGGAAGAATGTTATTCAATCATGTTCTTGCCAAAAGCTAAATGTCAAAGCAAGCAAGCAGTTCTCATATGAGGAACTCAATTCCTCCACAAAGTTGTCTACATGATATATATTTTTTAAACTATTTTTTATTTAAAAATAAATTAAAATAATTATTTTAAAAATATATTTAGATATAATTGCAATCATAAAAGCAAAAACAAACAGTAAACTAATGAGTTTTTTTGTTTTTTTGTTTTTGCATCTCATCTTGCGATGTCAAGAATATTAATGGAATTGATACTTACCTAATTAATGTTGATTAATTTTTCCTTCTTTTTTTTTTCTCTTGTCAAATGATTGGATGAACACGGCCAATAATTCCCTCTTTAATTAAGTGTGAGAAACACTTTATTTCAAGATTCTTGAAACAAAATTAAATAATTTCAGTACTAAATTCATGATCCATTATTAATGTTCAATGTATGAAGATCATGGTGACAATGAGGTAACAAGGGAACTCTCTCTTATTATTCTTTTGATTGCTCGAAATTATATAGTTTTGTTTGTTAATGCGGTCAGCCGCGCAGATAGCATCAAGGAATAGCTGAAAATCGATCAATGTAGGGAAAAGGCAATGATTCGAAAGAGATGAAAATCTCCTCATTGAAGATGAATCACTGGGACTATAATACAAGAAAGCTGTATGAAACTGAAAAAATAAAGGAGAAAAAACAAGCCACTACGTCCTCAGTTATACAAAATGCCCAAAACACCTCAAAACTTTGGGCCTTCGGAGAGGGCTCTATCTGTGTGCTATCTGTCTTTTCCTAATTTTTTTTTTCTTTTTATATCATACAAAGGGTAGTTTTTTACAGTTAAAAATGACTTTAAAACTGCGAGATGCAACGTCTATGGCAAGCTGTTGCCCTCTTGGTTTGCTTAGTTTCCTCTTTCCAAACCTTGCCAATATCTTGTGCAATTCTAATGGCATCAGAGGATGCACCGGAGAGCCCTTTCCTTGTGAACCCAACAGCATAGAGACCGGCATTTCCTTTCCAGCCATTTGGGAATGGTGCCTTTGGGAACCCATTTTTGGAGAAGAATTCACCTTCCTGAATCCATCATGTAACAAACCAAGATTAGCCCATTTGTCCAATACCAAATAATAATCTAAAAAAAACACAGCAGAAGCTTCTGAAACAGTCGTCCTTCTTGTAAAGAGATAGGACAAAACACATTGTCCGACTATTTTCTGATAGTGGATAAGAAGTTTTTTCAAAGGAAAGAAATTGACTTTTCAGAATATTTTTTCTAAAAAGAAAGATATATAAACAGAGGAATTGGAACATATTCTCACCTGAAGCCAATAGGGGACATTGCTGCGGTATCCAGTAGCCAAAATAACTGAGTCTATACCAAGAATTTCACCATTGACAAGCTCAACTTGACCACGTGAAAACCTCTTGATTCCAGGAACCACGTTAATGTCTCCAGATCTGATTTTCTCCAATGCACCAATGTCCAGTACAGGGGTCTTGCCCATGGTGTTCTTGAGTGTCAATGGACCCATAGATGGCCTCTTTAGACCATACTTGTCAGTGTTTCCTAGCACCAACCATGCCATAATCAGCATGAGCTTGTCAACTAGCCAAAGGGGTAGCCAACTCATCAACAAAACAGCCAATTCAAAGGTTGATTTGCCCATGATTTCTCTTGGCAAAACATGAACCTGTAGCAAACCAAAAGAAGAATAAAAATCCCATTAGGATCGACAGCTAAAAAGTCATCAGAATTTTGTTGAACCAAGTGCAATGTTTGATTGAAACTCACCGAGCTGCGAACCACCATTGATGGAGAAGCGTTGTAGTTGCAAAGATCGAGAGAAACTTCCATGCCAGAATTGCCACAGCCGACAACAAGTACGTTCTTCCCTCTGAATTTCTCGCCGGATTTATATTGGCAAGCATGCATAACCTCACCACCGAACTCAGCCAATCCTTCAATCTCAGGCATTACACACTCTGCATTCTCTCCGGTGGCCACAACAAGCCAGCGGCAAATGTACTCAACTTCAGTACGGTTTGAGCCGCTTGTGGAAACTGTCTTGACCCTCCACAAACCACTGGTCTCATCGTACCTTGCTGACTGAACATACTCATTGAATTTTGGGTTGATCTCAAAGTGCTTTGCGTATGATTCAAGGTACTCAATGAACTGTTTCTTTGTAGGGTACTCGGGGAAATCCTCGGGAAATGGGAGTTTAGGAGCTGGCAGAATTGCTTAGGGAGGTGAAGTTTAAGCCTGTCGTAGGTGCGTTTTTGCCACAAAGATGCTATGCAGTCTTCTTTTTCAAGAACAGCAAAGGGCACGCCTTGATCTCTAAGGCAAGCAGCCGTGGCTAACCCTGATGGTCCGGCACCAACTATGACCGGACCATTAACCCAAATGCATCTTCTAGAGAAGAAATCTTCATGATCAGCTAAGCGAAACATATTCTCCATGATGCAATAGTATATGTCACTATATATAAATATATATAAAGTTTGAGTGTTTGTGTGAGATTTGCTTTCAAGCTTATAGCTAGCTTAAGGTCTTAGTAGCCAAAGTAGATTTTGTAGGATCAAAGAGAGTTGAAGATAGAAGAGAGAGAGTTGTCTTTGTTGTTGTTTTGAAGTGAATTGTGTTTTGGTATGGAGGGAGAGAAGGGGTGGGGGTGCTTTAAATAGGGGAGCGAGCTAGCTTCGGAAGGGGTCTTATGATCATGTGAGGAGTGGGAGAGTTATGCCTCTTGACGGTCAGTACTCTCGAATCATAAGCCTAATGGCTGCCTTTTCATTATTTTATTGATCTTAAAACCTAACATAATGATATTATTATGAGAGGTCTATGTGTGTGTTATGTATATAATAATATTTTCTTGCTAAATTAATGTACAAGAAATAGAAATATTTTGATATGCCTCGGGGAAAGCTTTTTACGATCACAAGATGGGAAGGGTTTTTATAATTAGTAGTTGTTTTGTTTATACAATACCGAGTAATGCTCGGCATACTCTTCCATTACCGACCCGAGGTATGGAATTTTGATGCCAAAAACTTAACATATGCTCGAAGATTTTGTGATGCTCCACCAAATTGGTGGGTCTCTCTTTCTATCATATAATTGGAGTGAACTTGATGAAAATTGCGAGTTCATTATAGCAAAATGAATCGAGAATCTTTGACACCATACTATTATTTGAATCATTGCTTTGTGTTTAAAGTTGTGTTATTAAAACTCATTTTAGCCTAATAGATGAATTTAATATCTAATTTAAGTTTGATTTATAAAAAATTAGATGGGAGTTGACCCAATTTGTAACATGATTAATCTAATTAAAACTTCATTTAATTTTTCTTATGATAAAAATTAAAATAATAACGCTTTAATTAATTCAAGTTCATAATCTTAAATCAAATCACGAGTTGAATAGTGTTTAACCATTTTAATATTATTTTAATTTATTCGAGTTAATATGTTCGTCCACTCTTACAATTTTTTTTTTTCCTTGTGTAGTATATACATGGTCATGAAAGAAGGAGAATTAGGAAGCAATGGAAGTGACTCCTCGTTCTCATCTTGATTCTATTGGACCCACTAAAGGAGGATGGGACTTGGGAGTGCTCATAGTAATTAAAAAATAAAATAAACAAAAATCTCTAGAAATGAACATCAGCCAGGAGTAGCTGACTAGGATATGCAACGTACGCCCACGTGGAGAGGATCGGCCAACTTGCAAAACTAGGGTCCTAGAAGGCTCCAGCCATAAGGATAGCAACCTGTAAGGCTGTTTCGGTCCACAAGGCCCACTCTGCCAACCAGAATTTCACACTCCACTAGGACCAACTGCCACGTGTTGACCCCACTTCTCTTGAATTTATTATTTTCTTGCCATCTTCCACACACACTGCTTTGAACAGATTATTTCTGCATTCCAAAAATCTGTTCTTTCCACTCTCTAATTTGCTACTTCTACTCTTTGCCCTTGTAACTAAAAACCCTAATATTTTCACACGTGCTAACTTCCGTGTGCTAGGGTTTTTCATTTTGGCTAGCTAATGATAAATTGAAATGCATAGTCGAGTTGTTAATTAAGGTAACTTTTTGAATTGTGGTTGTAATGCTTTTTATTAGAAAAAAATATCAAATTATAGTTTTTTTTTTAAATAATTTTAGAAGGTTTTAATATGAAGATGTTCAAGCATTGAAAAGCATTTAAAATAAATAGATTTTGGTGGTGTTTCTTCGAATGGAAATACTTCTAACTGCATTATCGGATACACTTCATTAACCTCTCCTATTTTATTTTTTATTTTTTTCAATTTAATTATATAGTTCTAATATATATATATTTTTCAATCAAATTATGTCAAAGTTTATTAATAAATAAGGAATATCTTTAAATCATGTTCATAGTGTCAAAAAATCATCCAGCCCAATAACTTAAATTTTTAGGTGAGATCCTAAGATATGATTTATATTATTCTCTAACACACCCCTCAAGTGAAAGTTCTTTGAACTTGAAACTTACACAGACCACATTATCCCGTGCTTGATTTTTTTTATCAAATAAATAGGAATGGTGAGATTTGAACTCGTGACCGTTTGGTCATCAAGGCTCGATACCATGTCAAAAAATCATTTCAACTCGATAACTTAAACTTTTCAATAAAGTCTCAAGATATAATTTATATTATTTATTTTTTCCAAACCATATTAATGTTCACAACCAAAAATATCAATAAATAAAGTGATTTTAGATAATTTTGTTTCGAAGATATTGAATCATTGAAAAATATTTTAAGAATATTTAAATATGATTTTTTTATTTATGAAAACACAAAAAAAGTCTATTTTCAACTACATTACCAAAAACACATTTAATTAAATTTTTTAAGAAACTGTTTTTTTCAAACAATTTTAAAAGAAATCAGCAGATAATTTAACGAAAGGGGATACATATACAACTTGTTAATTTAGTGTTACAGCATACGATGAGTTTAAGAAAATAAATATTCTTAAATCAATGGAGAAGATCTTTGAACATCGACTATCAATCATGGATATGTAATTATATGCCTTTGTTAATTTAGCAGGCTTCGATTTCTGCTCTGCGTGGAAGGCTAACAAACCATGTTCCTTTCGGTAGTTCATATAATATTAAGACCCTTTTGACACGCGTCCTGATCATGATTAACAAGTAATTAAAGTGGGTTTTGAGCTTTTACTAATATATATAGAGTACTTTGAATTTTTGGTGGAGATTAATTAACAAAGGCTTGCAAGCTAGCTTTCAAGGTTAGGGTTAGGGTTTGTGCATTATATTTGTTTTATAGACCTATCAAGTACAATTAAGCTTCGTGGCTAGCTAGGTGGATGATAGTTTTGAGTTGGAAACTCAGTGTATGCTCCACTATCCCACTTGCTACTAAGTTAAAATTTCATGGGAAAGCAGAGGGAAGCATGTGCATGATGCCTTGAATTCCATAAGGAGTCTCTTCTTTTCATGAAAAGATTTAGAGGGATGAGTTTACTTTGGCGTTTCTAGCTAAGTTTTTTTTTTTTTTTTCATAATAATATTAATTTTTTTCTTCGGAATGAGTAGAATCATCATCATTCCACTTCTGCTCTAGCAAGTCCCCAAGCTCCAAGAAAAAAAAAGCAAGCCTCCAAATGCAAGAGAACAAAGAGATATGATGAGAGACACAGATGCAATCATATCCCATGCACAATATCCATCAAATAGATTTATGAGTTTTTATAATTGTGATTAAAAAAAATAAAAAAATAATAAATTATAGCTTTTTTATAACTAATTAAAAAAAAACATTTCCAGTGTGAAAATCTATGTAAAATTATGTGAAATCTATGTAAAATTATAGCATGTATTATTTAACCAAAAAACTCTTAAATTTATTTTTAAATCCGTGATTTAAAAAAAAAGACAAATTATATTACACCTCACAGCAAAAATAAACAGAGCGTTAGCCTACCCACCAGCCTTGCCATGCTCCACAGCCAGCTTGGTAGCATTTGATGATCAACTCTTTAACTTTTAGGATGAGATGGAATAAGTTTTCTAGTATTTTAATTTTTGCACCTTAATTAATAACGTCTTTTCATTTTATTATATGATCTTTCATAAATATATAATTAATTCCTCTTCTTTTATGGAAAGATCCTAGGGCTTTCGTCTAGCTTTCTGTGGTCGGCGGTGCTTGCTAGGAAGAGTGTGTTTTGGAAGAATATCTTTAGTGGTATTTGCAAACTAAATTTTGCAGAAAAGGTTGAGGAAATCTATAATGAGTATCAATCAGTCACGCGTATGAGAGAAAAAAAGTTCGAGAAAGGCTAAATCATTATCATATATCTATCTCAATGCCTTTCTTAGAGAAGTTTATAGGGTTTAGACATGCTGGAACCTCGATCGGTTGCCAACTTCACAAAGCAAAAAGTTTACGCGGATCAAGATATGTAGCTGTGGAGTGTGTGTGTGTGTGTGTGTGTGTGTGTGTGTGTGTGTGTGTGTGTGTGAGAGAGAGAGAGAGAGAGAGAGAGAGAGAGAGAGAGAGAGAGAGAGAGAGAGAGAGAGAGAGAGAGAGAGATTCAAACTCGTGACCACTTGACTATTAAAGCTCTGATACCATGTCAAAGAATCACTCAACCCAATAACTTTAACCGATAGGTAAAGTCCCAAATATTATTTATATTATTTTCTAATCCATAAAAAAAAATTAAACGTATTTAAATAAAAAAAAATACGTGTTACTTGTTGGGATAAATAACGCGTCGTCTACTATAGTTCAAGATTTGAACACCATAGTGGTTGTTGGAAAATCACGAGGTAAAGTTTTTTTAGGTTGAAGATCTATTTTCAACTAATTTTTTTAAAAAAAAAACCCAATAAACTTCATAAAAGTCCCTTTAAATCATATGTTAGCCTCAAAATATCTCAAAATCACCAAAGAAAACTAGAATCAATCGAACCTAGAAAATCAAAAATAGAACTCAATTTTTCTTTCAGCATGTTTATAGAAAAAACTCATCATCATCATCAAATGTAACTTGTTGACATCAAGTTTGATTATTTTTGTTGTTGGTATCATAACAAACAATAATATTTTTTCCATCGCTTTTCAAGTATCTTTTCTTGCTTTTATAACTCGGGATTAAAAAATAAATAGAATAAACTTAGTTACCACCAAGTTTGACCATGGTGTAGGATTACATATTGGTTTTATATTGTATAGAAGTTTTCATGGTTATATATTGACCACTTTGCATAAAAGGTTAGCACGAATCACATGCAATGCAAGTATAAAGATAACTAGTTGGCTATAAATAAATTCTGGGATACATATTATAATTAGCCTTTATATTTTGGTGTTGGTGTCCATCTTGTATGTTCTCACTTGTATTTTCTCCTCTGCAAAATTTGGTAGCTAGTCTTCTTTTGCCTACGTCCACCATCTTTGGTCATATATGGAAAGCACATTATTTAATTAGGTGAAAAATATAGTATTAAAATCTAGGGGTTAGGTTCTTTTCATGATTAAGAAGGGCCCATATGAGATTGCAAGAGGTTCTATACATGTATAGTCTTGATTGAACTCTTAGTTCTTCTCCTCATCCTTCATATGTTAATAGCATAAATATATTATTATTATTATTATTATTATCAACAAAAGCATAACTACTCATTGCAGGCATAACACTAAATGTTTATACTCTCATTATTAGCTATAAAAAAAAATTACAATTCACAATTGTAATCCATCCAATCATTTGACCAGCGCATAGAAGAGAACGAATCTCTCCTCCCCCTTTCGGAAGATTTATACTTAATGCATTGAACCTAATAATTAATCTATTAAACGAGATTTAAGTGTTAATTAATGACTTATAATATTCCCTTAATTACATCCATAATAGTTCTAATCCTAGATCTTGCACTTATAAAATAATTATGAGAAATTATTTATATCATTTCATGTTATTTTTTCGGAAATATGATCGCTACATTTCAAATCACACCGTTAATTTTAAATTTAAAAGTTTTGGATTACATAAAAGAAATTAAATTGATATCATTTTTTTAATATATAAAATCATGTTAATTCCATTCAAATTCAATGATTTATAAGACGTAATGAACTTAATAAAACATAAAATAAAAAAAAAGGATTAAGAGGATTCCGATCCACACCTAACATTGTATGGAATAATACATGAAAATTATATATATAAAAAACCCACAACTTCTCAACTATAGATTATATCTCAAGGAGTAATTAATTAGTCTTCCCATATTTAGCGAGTCAATTAACAACATGTGCCGTAAGAAGGGAGAGCTTCAGCAAAATTAAAGATATACCAACAAAGAAAATCTCAACAAATCTATAAGGGGAAAAAAAGAGAGCTTTTAAGGGAATAACGGGCACACAAGAAGCTTAGAAAGATTTCGAAAGATCTTTGTATTCGAGACCTCCTTTTGTTTTATCTCATTCTGTGACTAAGCCTAAATCTCACCATTTATATTCGAGCAATTAATTATAATATAATTAACAATAGCAATTAATTATTAATTCTAGTTGGAATATTTCCTTGCATATGTTTGGATTTTTGTTCTGATTGAGAACATAAAATCTTAGTAATTATGATTGGAACCAAATATATATATTGATTGGTTCTTAAAAATAGATATGGGAATATTCTTGCCATAAACCATATTTATGAGTAATGAGAACTACTTTGTCCATCCTACTAGCTTATTTTCTTTTTGAGGTAGTGTTTAATTACTATATGATATAGAAAAGATGAAGATAGTATATAAATTTATTTTAAATTTATTTTATATTATTTTATATTTTTATCAATATTTTTATTTATTCAACTAAACATGTTTCTGTTAACGTTTTTTTATATGTATTTCAAACACAAGTAATCTAATATTATTTTTATAGCTGAACACCTTCCATCCTTGATTTTTATTCCTTTACAATCAAAAAGCTTGATATCAAAATTAATGATGATACTAATTGCTAGCTACAATGTTTCTTAAAAAATTTAAAAAGGTTTAATTTTGTTAGAATTAATTTTTTTATGTTATCAGATCGTTTTAATATACTGATGTCAGAAATAATTAAAAAAATTAATATATATATATTATTTTGATATATTTTTTTTTTAAAAAAAAACACTTCCAATTATAATTATTATTACATTCTGAAACACTCTTTGTTTTAATGTTGTTGCATGTGAAGAGGGAATTGCATTCATCCTCTTGGTTGTGATGGGCTTTGTCATGTCATGCTTGTTTTATTAAATAAAACATGAAAAAAGATATGCTTGAAGAACAAAATCTCCACACATTTTGTCATCATCAACGTACACAACCGGACAGTGAGAATTTCGTGATGATTTTCAGCACCTTGACAAAAATAAAATAAAAATAAATAAATGGACAAAACCACGAGTAATTATATCATATGACATTGAACAGATAAAATTGTATTATCGATATAATAATAATGAATCAGGTAGTGGAAGAAAAGTAATTAATTAGTTTAAATAAATAATCAATTTTGAATAATTATATTCTAATGATTGAAATAAAAAAATACATATACATAATTACCAAGTTGATAATAAAATGATTTTTTTAACGGATTGGATGAAACACAAAGTAAAAATAACAATTTTAACCAAAATCAAATAACTATAAACACAACTACACGGATAATAAAAAAACGAAAAATTAAAATCTTTCATGATCTAATTAATTTGCAAAACTCCAGGCACTGAAATAATGAAAATTGACGGTGGTTATATACATGGAATATGTTAAACTTCAAATAATTGAAATATCAATATGGAACCAATATTTAAATATGTTAATCACATGGAATAGAACATGCCCTAACTAATTCTTAAATAAAATATTAATAAAATTGTTGAAATCTGAAGTACAATTTTATTAGTTAGCAGTAAACCTAGTTTGCAATAACAAGGGGTTGTTATCGAATGTTGTAAAATCATCGAGCATGAGAATATAGTTGACCTCATTCTCCATTCATTTCTTTGTTTCAAATAACATTTCTATTAGAATGGTAATTTTATCTACACCCAATGGATATCAACTAAACCGACTTAAATTAGTATAAAATTTTTAGATCCGATCGGGTTTGGATAAAACTCAAAGAAAAGAATTCGAATTTTTGGTTGTATGTTGTCAAAGAATCAATTCAACCTTAAAGTTTAAGCTATTAAATGAGGTTTTAAAGAACCTATAATTTATATTATTCTTTAGCGTATCCTCTAAAGTGAAAGTTCTTTAAGCTTAAAAACTTGTACAAACTCACAAGATTCCTTATACTTAATTTTATTAAATAAATAGGGATTATGAGATTGAACCGTGTCGCTTGGTCATCAAGGCTTCGATATAATGTTAAAGATCATTTTTCAGACTTAAAAATTTAAGTTATTAATTAAGTAAGGATTTCAAATATAATTTATATTATTCTCTAACATATATAAATACAATACACACGAACAAAATATTAAATAATATTAATTTTTTTAATGGAAACAATTATATATATATATATTAATTATATATAATAATTAATTATAATTATATTAGCATTGAATTCAAATTCAGGTTATAGATATTTGATGAGTATCCAAACTTGATCTGGTCAAGTTTAGGTATAAGAATTGCTCCCTCTCTCTCTCTCTCTCTCTCATTCCTAACCAAAAACTGAAAAGAAAAAAGAACAAATGAACATTCCCGATGGCAATATTCGGTTGATGAGGTCGGTAAAAACAGTTTGATTGAAGTTTTGTGCTGCTATTGCAAGTTGCAGTGTTAGGATCATTGCACCTGGAGCAACCAAAGGGTTGCATGTGGCAACATTATTTTCTATATTATTATTAAGTTATGGCAAGAAAAAATGTTGGAAGAATTCAGAGATGAACGTTCTAGTATACTGCTATCTTTAATCATATGATTGCATGCCCCCTTCTCCTCCATATAAAGTTAATAGCTTAAACCAGCACCATCACACTGACTCCCTTTCCTCCCTTTTAGTCTTCCAAGTTGGTGGTGGAGAGAGGAGACAAAGAGAGGTCAGGTGGGCTTCGACTTAAAATGGAAGTTATGATTGAAGGATGAACATGTGCAAGGTGCTTCTTGAAATTTTGTAGATGTGGTTGAACAAGTTTTTCTTGTTTATCTAAATTAACAGTGCTTTCCTACTACCTTTTTATATTAGACAAACCCTTTATGAATCACTCTGACTTAATCACAAGTAATGATGTTTTAGTGGTGTAATTTTTACCACTTACATATTCCTCCCACATTCTTTTAAGTTCCCGTTATATAATCACCTTTTGTTTTCTTATTTATACACATAATGATCATTTGACTAAGAAAAGTAATATTTAATCTTGCTTAGGTTTAGAAAATGAAATAATTAGACACAATATATACTTGTTTAATTTCATCCTAGATCTTTAAATATAGTATTATTAACCGATTTATACAATTTTTTATATAGCGTTATCATGGTAAACTATATTTTTATGAACTTATTAAATTTAACTTATCATTATATTTTTTTACCTCTATGGTTATGATTTATTTCCTAATATTATAATTATGAATATTCTTAAAAGGTTTTATTTTCTATTCTCTTTTAATTATTTACTAAATAAGTTTTATTTTTCACTTAAAACTATATTTTTACCTTAATAAAAGACTCTTTATTTTTATTCCGATTTTTATTTTATTAATTGTTTTCTTATTTTTCACTCAATTATTCCTTTACTGTCCACATGTATGTTATAATATCAAACAAAAAATGATGAAAAAAGCAAAACAAGCAAAAACCAAGTCATAAAAAAAAAGTAGGGTATATATTTAATGGTTCATGATAAATTGAAACTCATACGGAAACTAACAGGAAACATTTGGAAATTACCACTAAAACAGTATGGGTAAAGTGAAACATTGATAAATCAAAGATTTAGTAAATAAGTTCAAAAGGAAAAACTATAATTTTTTTTCCTTGCCAAGATTTTATAAAGTTTTCAAGTGACCCATACATTTTGTCTAAAGTAAGTATGTATTAATTAAATAAATAATTTTAAATTTATAATAAGGAGGCTATGCGAAAACAAATTATAAGCCTTGGTGTAGGTTATGTTCCCGTTAATTATTCTCAGATTTTACCTTTAAGGATATCCCAAATTAATTAAGTCTCGGGGTTTCAAGCCAGAAGGCAGATGCAAGTACATGGATTTGGTAGTGCTATTTTTAGCAACAAAATATAAAGAAGAAGTGTCCTCAAATATTCCACGGCACCCATCAAGCTAGAGCTGTTTCCATGCAATGATCCTCCAAACCTGTTGAGATCAGCAAACAATGCAGCGTAGAAGCAATGTATTCCACATTATTTTTTATTTTATGTCCACTCCAAACCTAGCCATATGAAATGTTTTCAAAGGTACTATTATATTTAGAAAATAATTTGTATTTGCTTTCGCAACAGTCGTTTCAATCAATAATACGCGTTTACGATATGTTTGCTTGCTGGACATTCCACAAACACACCAAACCGCACACACAGAGAAGGGGCCATCACCTGACGGTTTTAGGCAATGGAAGGAGAGATTAATGAAATACAATCTTGACTTGATAATTAGCTAACCGTCGATTTTTAAAATGTTTAGTGACATGTGTTTTGAAATACTGGAAACAAAGTTTTAATTAAATGGTTTGCATGTGTATGAAAGGTATGACTACCCATCACACTCTGAATTCCTAATTAGAATTGGTGATAATAGATTAAATTCAAGTGGTTGTATTTAGAAAGTAACATAGGCTAAGTCAGCTTTGAAAATAAGAAGAGTGTTTATGTGTTTGGTGCAAGACTATTTCCACAAATTAATAATCTTAGCTTTTGATTGTTTAGTTTCTTGGTTGTTAATTTAGATATTAATTTTATGTTTTATATTGTATTAGTGCAGTAATGTGATTGAATAAATACCAGACTAATCCCAATTTGAAAACCCTTTTTATTTCCATTTTTTGCCCAATTAACTTCTATCTCAAAATGTAATAAAATCTTGAAAGAATTATTATTTGCTTTTAAAAAATAACGATGCAATATCACAATACTAAATACATATTAAAATAAAAAATTTGAAATATATTTGGAGGAATAAAATTGAAATAAAAGTTGAAATGATGTATTTAATTTGATATATGTTTGAAATACAATTACTTTGAAATTGGATAAAATTTAAATTTTTTATATTTTTTAAATAAGAAAATAAGAAAACAAAATAATTTCATTTCTCATGAAGATAAAAGTTATTTAATTAATAAAAATTACTCGCATGTGTCTTGTGATCGGTGATCATCCTTCAATTCGGGATAGATAGGAATGATGTAGATTTGAAAAGGGTAGAAATTTTTATTCTTTATAGGTATATATATATATATATATATATATATATATATATATATGTATATATATAAAGAAATGAGGTCGTTTCTTAGTATTTTGATCACTAAAAACTCTAATTAGTCTAAGAGTT